>CM060931.1:775216317-776601824 GCA_030765085.1 Allium cepa | reverse complement strand
TTGTGCTCTACAACTTTCGTTTAGAAAGTTTCTCGAAATAACTTACGGATAAAAAAATAACGAGGGGGGAAAGAAAGTGAATTTCGGCCATTGAAGTTTATGAAGGTGGCGGCTGCAGAAAATTAGGTTAGGGCTTGATATCTTTGCAAATTATGAAGAGGGGGGGCTTTTATAGAAAATTTTCCAATTTACTATTCACCCGGAATTTTCGAACTCCAAACGAAGCGTGCCGGTTTGCGTTTCTAAGGTTTACCCCGCGTTCCGAACACAATGGAACATGTTTCGGGAGCTAATTCGGTCATCTGTGCGAGTTAGGACTATAAACGTTCAATTTAAAATTAAACCGATTAAACGATTTTCTAGGCGTTTTAGTTTGCACCGGACAAATGATAAATCCGATTGACATGAAATTTGAAACCATACAATAATATCACATTACAGATCCGATGAAACTGGTTTCGTCGAAATCCGAGACTTTTTGAAAAATGGCTATTTTAACTCGCCAAATTAATATTAAAAACAATTTCGATGCGTTTCGAGCTGCCACGGTCAAATGATAACTCCGATCGACACGAAAATTGAAATCCGATAATAACTAAATATTACGGATCCAATAGAACTAGTTTCGTCCAATTCTGAGACTGTTCGAAAATTGGCTAATTTCACTAGTCGATTAAATATTAAAATATTCAATTTTCACATATAAACTTTTAATTTGATTTTAAAAGTTCTATAACATCATTCTAACTTCAATATGATAAAATAAAATTTTACAAACCATTTTTAATCATATTTAACCCAATTCTCAATTATTTCTGTATTTTCACCTATTAAATTATCGATTTAATTATTCAATTAAATCCAATTATTCAAAATAAAATTTATTCGACTTATAATTTCACTTATTAATATTTAGAATTAATTAAATATTCAAATTTTAATTAATAAAAATTCTGGGTCGTTACATACTTCCCCCGTTAAAAGAATTTCGTCCTTAAAATTATCAAGTAAGAAAAGTTACAGAATCCATTAACTTTCCGAAAATTCATAGTCAAACTTCTTACAATAACTTTACTAAGTTTTCAAATCATACTTAGTTATCTTTTCAAACCAAACTACTATTGTTTAACTTTCAATTCCAAATCAAAGTTAAAGTTTTCACAATTTTCCAATTTTTCTCAAAATTTTTCTAACGCCTTAAATTTCCGAAAAAATTCGCCATAGTCTCCTTTGCGCGGCTCGATCCGAAAAAAAATGATAGTCTATATATCACAAATATACATCTCATCAAGTAATGAGGCATCCCGCAGGGAAAAAAGTGTAAAAGTACGATATTTAATCCGAGATATGTACCTTATTTATTATTAGCGAGCATATACGGCTAATATATCGCGAAAGCGAGCTCCAAATGCGAAGCAAACGCGATCCGCACCTACTAAACACTCAATAAATAGATGAGAACATGTATATAGACAATAGTATCGATATACAATATATAGCAACATAATAACTATATATGCCAACATAGCAAATGCAATAAAAGAAATATATTCAACCATCAACCAACTAACATCCAACTAGCATTCAACTAACATCCATAACCAATAAATATTCATTCATATTCTCATTAATATTAAATGAAATGGGTTTTCAATTTAAATCATATTTGATTCATTAACAGTGGATGTTTGTACTAACATTCATTTTCAATTAGTTTATATTCACTAATCCATATTCAAGTTGGTTCACTTCCAAATCAAATTCAATTCTATTTAAGATTCACTTAACTTCCAATTGAATTTCAATTACTTTAGCTTCCAATTTCATTAACTCAATTTCATTAATACTTAATGAATTACATACAATCAACTAACAATCATATAACAACCAATGTATATTAATTACAACCAAATTCCTTTGCTTTCAATTGGTTTAATTAAATTGATTTTCATTCAATTATTCCAATTCTAATAACATTAGATTTTAATGAATTAACACCTACATCCATTATTTCATATCAACTTAATTTACATTCAATTGATTTACATTCATTCAATTCAATTTAATTACAAAAGTTGAATTTCATTTCATAACTCAAGTTCTCATTTATCACTTAACTTCATTAATTTACTTTGATACCAAAATCAACTTCATTCAACATCTCTTAAGTCATACTCCATTTTACAAACATCACTTGTTTTTACTTAACTTAAATTCCCACTTATAAATCCAATTCAGATTCCCATTCTACAGTAAATTTCCATTTAACTTTAAATTCATTTTTATTTCAACTCATATTCATAAATATATTCATATAGTTTCACTTCTTATATATATATATAAGTTTATTTCACAATTGTAAATCACATTAATTATAATTCAATTCTTATAATTCTTTTTACTTATACAATTATTTTTCAATTTAGATTATTCAAACAACTAAACAATCCACTTATATACACTTTAATAATTCTGAAAAATTATTTCTTCATATACAAAATATAATCAAGGTAAAATTATTTCATTTACCCAATTTAAAACAATATTATGTCGAATTGTTCTATTCAAATGTTTATAAACCCCTTCGGCATAGTTGTCGAGACCGTGCTGACGAAGGTTCATATGCCACTCAATAAACCAATCATCACAATATAAAACAATTTTATATATTCACTAACAAATTCGCTCTCATAGCTATTATTACACTCAAACTCATTCTAGAGTACTGCTGACTCTATCTCTAATGAGTAATACCCAACAGAACCATGGTTGTCGCTTAACCATATGCTCCGATACCACTTGTGAGGACCCGCAAATCCGTACTCCTTGAATATACACTAATCTCCATAGATTAACTCAAGATGAACAGAAATACGAATTCTCAATGTTTAAGAAAAAGAAAATGACAGAAGAAGAGATAGGAAGATAGAAAATAGAGAGAAAAGAAAATAGAACGGAACAGAAAAACAACAGAACAACATCAAAATCTCACAATCACAGCGGAACAACATATAATAGATAAATGGATAATCTTTAAACAAGAACTATATCAGTTATTACATTACATCGCATTACATCATCAGAGTGTACAACAACAAACAACAACAAACAGTGGAAAAAGAAATACTATATACTAGTAATACGCCATGCCATCCAGCTTGCCTCCAGCAATTCCAGAATATCCTGATAAACCTTAACTCTTGACTGCCTGTGTGGAAATTGGTTGGCACCCAGAGTTTAGGAAGGAAAACAATAAACTCCGAGTCAGTCATGAGACTGGTGTGAGAACTCAAAACAGTTTATTTATCTTTAAAATAAAAAATAGAGGAATATTTTTAAAGTCAATTCGCAATGCTTTTAAAAATGAGACTACCATAAGGCCTCCCGCACACACACACAATGCAAACGCAGAATCGGAGGAGATTTCTCCTTATGATAGTCAAAGATGCTTGATACGCACTAAAAAGAACATTTGATATTATTACTAGTGTATAGTGTAGAAAAAATTCATTTCGAAAATAAAGATATAAATCTTAGCCAACATACGACCATTATCGTATGCCTACTATAGCTACCATCCAAATAGTGGGGCGCCACCATAAGTGAATGATAGTTTCTACAACTAATACCGTACAAGATCTTATTGTTTCTTTGGATTTCCAACGAATGGTCAGGCCAAGGAACTTCCCATTGCCACATGAGAAAGCCTCTGGAAGGACGTCCCCGAGAACCAAACCGGATCTCTACCAACACAAGGCCGGGTTACCCCTAACTGGGTAACTACTGACACGAGTATGCCATCCCCCGGTCCTTTGGGACCTTTAACCGAGCGCTCGTCATCAACATCACACAATCATAAATAAAGTGTTTCAACACGAGCAAGTATCTGGGCTCCATACCATGATACCACCCTTTTCCAGAAGGAAATGCACATACCCTAAAGGGAGCTACCCCTCATAACCTTGCCGCATCTTTCCTGTTTTAACCATTCCGGGGTATGAGGCTCGACGAAGTCTCGTCCACAAAGCCACGCTTTATACAAAAGCTGTGCTTTGGGTCAACAAATGATCATAGAAATGATCACAAAAATAAACGATCAAACAAATGATCCTATCACAAATGATCGACACAATGATCATTTCACAGCAACACTCAGCATGTCACATTACCAAATTGGGAATATATCGCTAATAACCATCAACTACATAACCTCTGAGCTCGTACGTCTCAGAGAAGGGTGTTAAGCTAAGAGAATAAATTCTCCGCCACCAACAGAAATATATTTGAAAGAAATCAGCTTTATATCTCAAATTGTAATGTCGGACATACTATCCATACAAGTCTATTCCGGGCTCGAACAGAACCGAAGGCACTTACAAAGAAGTCCTTGCAATCCGGATAATCTCTAATCACGTCCGGACTTCCCATCACATAGGGGGTCTCTATACCGTAGCTACTCGGTGCAAAGACAATCGACGAGTTGTCCTTTCGCTTTCAAAAATATCCGGTCTTCAACACCGGTCATCAATGCTATCCATTACGTCGTATCACTATTTGGAATGGGTAATCCGAATAACGAGCGCAATAATTTAAAAATAAGCGTGGCATTCAAATTCAACATATCACAACAAATACCTTTCAAAGGTAAATATTGATAGTCGGTTATTGAACTATCAATGGATATGCACACATTACCAGATTCCAAATAATTTTCCAAATTATTTATTTCCCAAAAATATCTTTACAAGATATATAATTTCAATATGTCAAAAATAAATCAATATTTATTTTTATAAACAAATTCCCCTTCCTTTTATAAATTCCATAGTGAATTTATATTTCACAATATCTACGAATATACGATTTCAATTATTCACTTCAATTTATCTTCAAAAAGATAAATTCTCGAAACGTTTCATTTCACATTGGAAAAACATTTCCATACTTATTTATTCATAAGTAATTCACAAATTTTATTTATTTTCAACCTTTGGAAAATATTCAATATACTTAAATCGAAATTAAGCATATATTTCATTCTTTTAGGAAATCATTCTCTTAAACATATTTATTTGGGCCAAAACGAATGTTGCGTAAAACATCGTTACGACAACCCAAAATCACTAGTATAGGGATTCGAAATTAAAATAGATATATAAATCCCAATACTAAGCAAAACATTTCCTTTCGGAAATCATTTACTATAACAACAGTGTTATAGTCCACCCTTTCCTTCTATTTCTCGAAAACGTCTATTTCAACAATGAATGTTGAAATCTATGGTTTCGAATCTCAACACGTTTTGAAAACATCGTTAGATCGTTTTAATTCTATTTAAAACATCAATCCAAAACATTTTCTTTAACATATTATTCACTATTCAAAAACGTGAATATACTACGTTAACAATTTCATCACTTCTATACATTTTATTTTAAAGGATTATTCACTGTCTAAATCGTGAATATAACTCCTTTAATATGCTATAGCAATTTACTTATCAAAATAAGTCGTTGCGAATTTATAAAACAATGTTTATAAATTCCATTTCTACTTATTTTATAACTACTTCCTTTATAAACCTCCTTTATTAACCTATTCGATTTATAACTCAATTATAAACCAAAAGTCCATATTATAAGTTAAATATTTACAATTTATTTGTTTGCAAAATCGTTCTTTTTAACTTCCCAAATTATAAATCTTATAACTTATAAGATTCATTTATTTATCCAAAAATCTATTCTTTTAATAACCTTACAAATTTTATAAACCTACTGCTTATAAAATTCCATTTATAACTTCACTGTTTATAATTCTATAAATTTCATTCATTTATGAAATTCATTTACAATTCATTCTAACACTTATAAAAACTCGTTTTATAATTCAAATATTTTTAATTTATAAATTATCAATTTACAAATCTTTTATATAAATCAATTTATGCTATTATTCTTTTAAAACATCTTTAATCTCCTTTATAATGTCACCATTCTCTTTGATTTATAAAATAATCAAATTTTATAAATCCTATATTTAAACTTTTTATAATAAATTCAGAAATCCCAATTTAAACTATTTTATAAAATCATTAACCCATATTTTCAAAAATCAACTTTTAACTATATTTCTCAAAAATCATAATTTTATAACTTTTAAAAGTATAACGTTTATTTATTTAAAATGGATCATTTCCAAAAATATAGTATATTTTCAAAAATTACTTTAAAAATCATTTTAAAATTCCAAAATTGGTCCAATGATGCTACACACCAAATAGTCAATCACGACAACAACGATATCATATATCGATATGATAATCAATCAAATATCAAAATATCTGAAATCAAATAAATACTGTTGAGGAATCCAGTTGGATCCCTCCAACCTGTTTTCCTGCATCCACAAACATTAGCACAATACCAATTCCACTCCAGTACGGAATTATCGCGGTATATGGGATTTAAAATATTATCCTCTTAATAGACGGCGCAGTAGGGTCTCATCCACTATATACTGTGGGAAAATCAACTCCAAGTACATAAATAATACCAATTTCACTGTTTATGAAATATTCGCGGTATATGTTTTTAATAAATAACATCCGCTTACTAACGGCTCATAATGTCTATTTTAACAATCAATAGATATCAATCATCATTCAAACATGCATTCAAGAATTTTTAATCTAACTATTTAAAATAAAAATCGAAACCGATTCGATTGAGTGAGAAGTTCTCACCTTGATTTCAATTTTGTTTTAGCGATTTATTTCGAATAAAATTAAACGCGCATTTAATTTTACCCAAAATTTTCGCTAAATCCAATCGAATCCAATCCAATTCCATAGCGTAGTGCTCGTCCATACGATTCCAACGCAACTGGTTTCGCGCGTTTTCGACCTCGTATGAAAAAGATATGATTTTTCAGAGTTTTACGAATTTATATATATACAAATTTACAACTTTTATTTTCTATTTTAACCTACATCAATTACTGGCCGTAGGATCTCCAAACCCTACAATCAGGCCGTCCCCTATCTTCATCTTCTCTCGCCACCTTCGCAGTAATAACTCACGTACAAACCCAACAAGCCGCCTATTAGGGTTTCGTATCGCGACCAAAACGACGACCTATGCATCGATCAAGGACCATAGCTTCGAAGACCTTCACGACCTCAACCTTCGGCCGCCACCTTGCCAAGCTCGCCCCCCTAGCTCCACCAAATCGCGTGCGAACGGCCAGAGAACACGGCCCAATTACTCCTCCAAACGACGACGATTATTCAAATCCACCGTTGGATTTATAGATCGTGTTGTGCTCTACAACTTTCGTTTAGAAAGTTTCTCGAAATAACTTATGGATTGAAAAATAACGAGGGGGGAAAGAAAGTGAATTTTGGCCATTGAAGTTTAGGAAGGTGGCGGCTGCAGAAAATTAGGTTAGGGTTTGATATCTTTGCAAATTATGAAGAGGGGGGGGGGCTTTTATAAAAAAATTTCCAATTTACTATTCACCCGGAATTTCCGAACTCCAAACGAAGCGTGCCGGTTGGCATTTCTAAGGTTCACCCTGCATTCCGAACATAATGGAACATGTTTCGAGAACTAATTTGGTCATCTGTGCGAGTTATGACTATAAACGTTCAATTTAAAATTAAACCGATTAAACGATTTTCTAGGCGTTTTAGTTTGCACCGAACAAACGATAAATCCGATTGACACGAAATTTGAAACCATATAATAATATCACATTACGGATCCGATGAAACTGGTTTCGTCGAAATCCGAGACTTTTTGAAAAATGGCTATTTTAACTCGCCAAATTAGTATTAAAAACAATTTCGATGCGTTTCGAGCTGCCACGATCAAATGATAACTCCGATTGACACGAAAATTGAAATCCGATAATAACTAAATATTATGGATCCAATAGAACTAGTTTCGTCCAATTCTGAGACTGTTCGAAAATTGGCTAATTTCACTAGTCGATTAAATATTAAAATATTCAGTTTTCACATATAAACTTTTAATTTGATTTTAAAAGTTCTATAACATCATTCTAACTTCAATATGATAAAATAAAATTTTACAAATCATTTTCAATCATATTTAACCCAATTCTCAATTATTTCTGTATTTTCACCTATTAAATTATCGATTTAATTATTCAATTAAATCCAAATTATTCAAAATAAAATTTATTCGACTTATAATTTCACTTATTAATATTTAAAATTAATTAAATATTCAAATTTTAATCAATAAAAATTCTGGGTCGTTACAACTATGGGTTCAGAGGTTCCCTTGTAAGGTTCCATTGTTGGCATTTTCCATTCCCGGGGGGTGATGGCGGTTTCGATATTGCGGGTGAAGGGGCTGGTTACCCTAGCACCTATCCCCCGATCCCTTTGCTCCCGTTGGACGCACTCTCTGAACAATCACGCCATCCTTTCATCAGAACTTGGAGCGGATAAAAATGAGTTTGGTTCTTCCCTGCGGGATTGATTCCGTCCAGATGACTTGTAAGGATGGTATCGTTTATCACTCCTGACATTCTCCAATGGCTGCCTCTGGCCTTCCGGGGGCATGATGGGGTCAGACACAGTTGGCCCTTTCCTTGATCTTTCCCTGCTGGGTTCTCTTCTCAGCACTTCCTCGGGTCCAACTTCGGGCCGGACTCCAGCTCGGCCCCATTCCTTGGTGTTTCCATGGTTAGGTAGCATGGCGGGCTCAGCTTCATCCGACCCTTGCCTGGTACCTCCCCCGTTGGGTTCGGTTCCAAGTGTTTCCTCGGGTCGGAATTCGGGCAGAGTCCGGGCTCGGCTCCTACCATGGCTGTTTCTGTTATTAGCCTCTTCGAAGAAGAAAGACCTTTGTCGCCTCCCAGATCCTCCAGACTGGGACTCACCCCATGATTCAGTGTTGCGGTTGGATTCTCCAGCATCTCTTAAGCGTAACATGAGTTGGTCCACCAATTCTTCTTATTGAGATGCGAAGCGATTAGTTACTTCAGCCACAACCTTGTCCAGATCCGCCCTTGTAATTGGTTGTTCCGTAGCAGGGGCTGTCGGATTTGCCTGATTTAAATTTGCTGTAGGAACTGGATGATTGTCTTGGTCGCTGATCACTGGGTCTGGGATACTGCCAGTTGCGATGTTCTTTCCTTTGTTAGCATCTTTCTTCCGTCCAAGAGGCATGTTTTCCAGACAATGAACGATGCTGATAGGAAAAGAGTTAAGTGGGAGAAGCCGAAGCTTCAAGCTCCTGTTCTCAGTGAAAGAACCAAAAATGTTTGCACAAGAAATGGGCAAACACCTCCAAGTCGTATGATTTAGTTGATTATATGTTGTTCTGAATGGTTTGGGTGATTTATGCAAATATATGAAATAGATGGACTAAACTGTAAAAGACACACAGATTTATAGTGGTTCGGCCAGAACGTGCCTACGTCCACTTTATATGTTATTCTCCTTTTCTTTTTAGATTACAAGTACAAGGCTTTGATTACAAGTAATTGAAAGTTGTTTGAAAGTTCTATCCGTGCTTGAGCTCTCAAACTTGTCTGCCATTGTTGTACCCCTGCCCCTCTATTTATAGAGTGAGGATGGGGGCAGGGGTCTTGGATGTATATAGCTGCTGGTGGGCTTGGGCCGAAGCAATCTGGCCCGGCGATGTTGGTTCGGCATCCTCCTGGTTCGGATATGGTTGGAGTTGTAATTTGGTCCGACGATGGTTGGTTCGGTAATGGTGTTGGTTTGGTGTGGGCTTGGTTCGACGTGTGTTGGTCCGGTGGGTGTTGCTCCGGTGAGGGATGGTCCGGTTGTGAGTTGGTGTGGTAGTGGATCGGTGATGCTTCGGTTTGGGTTGGACCGGTAGTAGTGTGTTTGATTCGGTGGTAGTTGGAAGTGGATTGGCTCGGTGATGCTTCGGTTTGGGTTGGACCGGTAGTAGCTTGGGTAGTGTGTTTGATTCGGTGGTAACCTCCTTGTGATGGCTCGGTGGAAATATCCCCAACAACATGGGTAAAACCCGAAGTAAAATGTTTAACTAGTTTTTTTAAATTTAAAATAAAGTAAATTTTAAATTTTAAATAATTAAGCTAAATCAATTTCTTGAAATTCATTTCTTTGAAATGAATTGTTTCTATAAATAAATTTGTATGAATTGTTTTAAATGTTTTAAGTTAAATCCTTAAAGTTATTTTCAAACTTAATTTGAAATATAAAAGGAAATTAATAAGGAAATGATTTATCTTAAAAACTTAATATAAGTTTGAAAATAAATGAAATAATTAAAGAGTGATTTATTTATTGAATTAAGTTAATGATTAATTATTTATAAATTAATAATTAAAGTTTTCAAAGTGATTTATTAACTTGAAACTTAGGATTGTTAATTAATAATTAAAGGTAAGTAATAAATGGTTACTTTATATTTAAAACTTAATTAATGATTTAAATTAAGTAAAGTTTTCAAGGATAATTAAAGATAATGTTTTATCTTAAGTATAATGAAGTTTTTAATGAGTTGTAATTAATTAAGCTAATTAAGAAATTTTAAGTCTAATTAATTAATTTAATTAATTATTAACAAGGGTTAATTAAGTAATTAATTAAGGAGAATTATTAATTTAATTAACTAATAATTATGATGGATTAATTAATGATTAGAGATTAATTAATTTGTAATTAGAAATTAACTTATTAAGTAATTAAGGGTCAATTAAACTAGTAATTAAGAAATACTTAATAAAGTTTTATTAAGTAATAATTGGGTTTTCTTGATTAATAATTAAGAGGTTATTAATCTATAATTCAAGTTAATTAGGAATTAATTAATATTATTAAAGGTTAATTAATTAAGGATTGATTAATTGATAATTATGGATTAAATAATTCTTAATTAAGGTTATTAATTAATATAAAAGTTTTATTAATTAATGATTAAGAGATAATTAATTAGTTAATTAAGGTTAATTAATTAATTAATTATAAAGGTAGTTAGGGATTGATTACTTTGTATTATAGGATTGACTAATAATTAAGGTTTATTAATTAAATAGTTGAAGGATAATTAATCTGTAATTAAGGATTAATTTGGTTAAAGAGTAATTAAGGGATGAATTACTCGGTTATGATTTATGAGGTGAATGTGATTAAGTTAAGTTAATTAATTTGTTAATTAATTAAAGATAGTCACATGGTAATTGATTAAGTATGCTTACTTAAAGAGATTTGATAAAAGTAATTAAGAAGTAATTTATTACTGATTATAATTATTAAAATTGACTAATGAAAGCAATTAATTTAAGCATGATTAATTAAGGAATAATGTAATTAATTATAGTTAATTAATTAATGGAAGTAATTAATTAAGGTTCATTAATTAATGTGATTAATGAGAATAATTAAGGATTGATTAATTAAGATTAATTAATATATAATAAGTTATTATAAGGTAATTAATTGTAATTAATTAAGCATTTATGTCATTAATTATAATTAATAAAGTAATTAAGGTTAATTACTTAATGGTTTGAAGATAATTAATTTGTGTAATTAATTAAGGGTAAATTACTTAATGTAATTAAAGATAATTAATCAAGGGTGATTAATTAAGATGATGATTAATTAATTGGTTTAATTAATGGACAAGTAAGCAAGATTTATTGTGATGAAGGTAATTAATTTAATTTATTTTAAATTAATTACGAGATAAAGTAATTAATTTAATTCAATTTAAATTAATTATAAATGGTGTGATTTATAGATCCTTGCTTATGTATGGATGGATGATATTGAATGCCTTGATTGTTTGATATCTCTGATGAGATATGTGTGATATATGATATGAGATGCTTTGGTTGAAGTATGATGATAATATAAATTATCTGTTGTGATGATAGTGTAGATTATCTATTGTGATATTGTGAATTATCTGTCTGTGTATATAGATAGTAGAATTGAATTGTTTAACCTTAAACAATTTGGACCTAAAAGATACGTTTTGGATTTCGATGTGACCGAGACCGGATTACCAGATTTGGATATCCAAAAACCACATCAATCCAAATTAACGATAGGTCGTGAATCTCAAGTGAAGATGAAGATTCAGAGTGCAAGGGTTATCGTCGTTAACTCTGAGGGTGATTCCAAAATGAGTGTAACGAGATAATGCCTTCGGTTTCGTTCGAACCCGGAATGAACTTGTATGGATTGAATGCTTTCAGAACATCGTCAGGTGGATGATGAGCATTCTAAGGGATGTGTTCTATAAAGGTAATCGTAGCCTCAAGCCTCATCAACCGGGAATGGCTAAAACAGTGGAGGTGCAGCAAGGCTAAGTAGGTCATGCCCAAGTAGGATGAGATGAACCCCTGTCTAGAGTCCCTTTTATTTCGGCTGTATGGGCGGTTGAATAGCTACAACCGCCGGGGTTGTCTTATAGAGAAATGTTCAGTAAAGAATGGTTCTGGCTTTGTGTTGCAAGGGATTGGGAGTGATCCTCGGTACGGTGATCTAGGCCCGTACTGTGACGGGCGTTACCCCGGTAGCCCTGCCATTGTATGGAATCTAAAATCCAATAAGTGCCCTCGGATTTGATTGTATTACCCACTTTTGTGGCTAGTAGCTAGAATTTAATAAATGTAACAATTTTGGCTATTTCGTATTTATTTGAAAACCCTAGACCTATTATAATATCACTGGATTTCCTATCAAATGTTTTGGTTAGCGTAAGGTAAAAACTTTTCCATGTTTATGTGTGGGAAGTCTTACGTGATACCTTTCTTTCAAAGGTTTTTAAAGTTAAGCAACTTTAACCGTTTACTCACACCAGACCCATGTCTGACCCGGAGTTTATTTTCTGTTTTCCTAAACTCTTGTGTACTCAAATTTTTTCGAGTAGCCAAGGGATTCAGGTTAGGCTTGACGAATTCTGGAGGAGCAATGGAGCAGGAGGCTTCAACGTATAGATATATAGTATTCTGCTGTGTGTTTCTCTGAGTCGTTTGTCTATTTATATATTAAGTTGTATAACTAGACATGTGTTTATAACTGTCTAGTATGGGTTGTATAAGCCGTGTAACTCTGATGTTTATGATACTATGTAGAATATTATATGATTAATATAATTTATTCGTTCCGCTGTGAGAATCTGATGTTGTTTAGTTCATTCTTCTCTTACTTTTCTCTTTTCTATCCCTTTCTTTCCTAAAAAAGATGCGTCTTTCTATGGAGAGAACGGCGGGTCGTTTCACTTGGTATCAGAGCATAGGTTGAGCGAATACCTAGGCTCTATAGTGGTGTCTTTCTTGAGAGAGCGTACTTGTAATTTTATATATAACTATATATATATATATATATATATATATATTTCTACCTATCCATTGTGTTACCTGTTCGGGATTTCGAACATAAGTTATAAAGGTAGATAGGGTAGTGGTGTGTGTAGCACGAGTACCAATGTTTGGAATTTGAATGTTTGAGGTTGGAAGTGTATCTGTCGAGATCGTAGACCTAATACCGTCTCTAGTAAGCTTTGCAGTTTGGTGTAAAGATTTCGTTGATCTCTGAAGGAAACCTATTAAGGTTCGGAGTTCATCTTTGAAGTGCAAGTTTGGTCACGCTCGTGTGAGCGGATTTTTGAGAATTTGGATCTGTCGATTAAGCAGAAGCAAGTGATGGTATCTTGGTAACCCCAGGAAGTAGTAGCTGCGCGATGAGATGCAGTGAATATGGATGTCTCCGAAGATGTTTTCTTTCGGAGAGAGTTTAAGGATGTGTGTCTGCTTCGTTGTTGTGGCTGAGTTCAGCAGGATGTTTGTGTCTGGTTTAGGGCCCAAGTTTCTTGAGGAGATGTCTGTAGATCTCAAGGTCCTGTATGGGATTGGTTGATATATTTTGATGATCAAAGAGCTTTGGATAGAAGTCTTGGGCATCTATGGCAGCGTTGCAGCTCGGGAGTGTTCTACATTCCAACAGAGATCTTTGGCTTAGCAGTTTCCTAGAGATGGAAATCAGAAGCAGTGGAGTGGACCCGTTTCTTCGATGGACTAGTTGGTCAAGGATAAGGTGTTCTGATTTGTGAAGAGAGAATGGTATCTTTGGAATTTAGGTTGGGTTGATCGCAAAAGTGACTTGCGATGGTTTGGGTGATTATCTTAGATAATCTTTTGCTTGGGTTTGAAGCATCTCTAGAGGATGTAGGATTTATGGAGTTGTCGAAGATTTTTCGGATATCTTCAGGGAAGTTAGAGATTTGTCTGCTTTGGAGATTGAGTTCTGTATCGACTTGATGTCGGGAGTGATACCGGTGATTCAGCTGGGTAGAAGGATGTCTCCTAGGTTGATTGTTTGGTGAAGCAGCTCTGTATTTCTCGGAACTTCTGTTGAACCTTATTTTTGGGATGTGCTGTTTAGTCTGTGCTCGTGATCATCGATGACATTCTCATCTGCTCCAGATCAGAGTTGTGCAGCGGAAACAATATGGCAGCTATTCTAGAGTGGAAGCAACCGGAAGTTGTAGTGCTTTGGATTAGAGAGTTTCTACTGGAATTTTTCAGGATCTGAGGCAAGTTGGCGAGTGATCCTGTTTTGTCTTTTTCGGATAGGAGAAGTAGGTTGTAATCTTCTAATGATTCTGAAGTGGAGTTTGTGGTTTTGATTTTGGGTAGATCTTATGAGGATCAGTTTGTTGAGTTTTTTTGATCCAGTTTGTTTGTAGAAGCATCAACAAGAGCTGATCGGAAAGGATCTGTGAACAGCCCAGGATCGTAAGTAGAGTTTTGGGGTTAAGAGACGGAGGAATTTGGAATTCAAAGTTGGAAACTTCGTAGTAGTAGAGGTTTTCTCTGGTAAAGGGAGCAAAAAGATTGGGTAAGACTGGGATGTTTGCTCCGAGGTATATTGGATTCTTCTTAGTTTTTGTAAGGATCAGTTCTTTGGTCTGAAGAATTGAATTGCCAGTCTGGAAGACTGAAATTCAAGGTATTTCACGTGTCTCTGGGGGAGTACGTGTCTGGTCCATCACTGGTTTTGGAACCAGTAGTTCTGTAAGTGTTTGGATGTTGAGTCGGACTTGAGTATGGTCTGATAGCTTGTGTAGATGGTGGATCTAGATGAGTAGGAGCTCAGTAGCTTAGTAGTATAGCTAGTTTGGATTCAGTAGAGCGAGTAACCCTGTGTCTGTACCTGGGAAACTCGAGATAATTTTAGGAAACTTATCCGGATATGTGTCCAGATAGTTAGAGTTGTTTGATTGAATTGTTTGTTTGGTTGAAATTATTTGTTTGGTTATGTATGGCTGATATGTATGTTTGAATTGGATGAAATAAAATAAAACTTTGGATTATCTTTGTTTTAAATTTCGAGGAAGAAATTCTTTTAAGGCGGGAGGAATGTAATATCCCGGAATTTCAAGGAATTTAAAATGTGACAATCTCTTAATTAAATTGTTTAAAATTGATAAAATTGTTATTTTCAAATATAAATAGCCAAACAATTAAAAAAATGTGATGTTTTAGATTATGATTATAATTGATTTTAAAATAAGAATAATTATTTAGTTTGTATAAATAAATTCTAAAATTGACTTATGGTTTTCAAAATTAATAAGTATGTTTAAATATATATATCTGTGTATTTAAATTGATTTTAAATAGAATAAATTATTTATAATTAATAATGTGTTTGTTTAAAATTGATATCTATGTTTATTCGAATTGACTTTAAATTTGGATTTTAAACTGACTTTGAATTCGAATTTAAAAATGGAATTTAAAAGAATATATATATATATATATATATATATATATATATATACATATCTTAAAATAATAATAATAATATAGTTTGGATTTAAAATATAAGGTTAAAGTTTCTATTTAAAAATAAGGTTGTTTTATATTATTCTCTTTAAAGAAATTTATTTATAGAAATTTGGAAAAATATTTATTTAATAATAAATACAAAGGCTTTTTGAAATAGCATTTAAAAATGAGTTAAAAATATTATATATGATTTTATTTAAATTATAATTGGTTTTTATTTTATTTTCTTTTAAAAGATTGTATTTATATAAAATTTAGAAAAATGTTTATAAATCGTTAAATGTATTTGTTAATTAGAAATTAAATAAGAAAGCATTTATAATTAATATATGTATTAATTAATTAGGAAAAAATAATTTAAATGCCTTTAAAATCATTTATAAATAATATAAAAATAAATTAGGACAAGTGTTAAAACTTTAAACCTCTTAAGTAACGAGTGTTAACATATTAATCTAAGTAAGTGACAACTGTCATTACTTGTTTTTATTTTCTTTAAAATTTAATTAAACCAAAATTTAGTATATATAAAAACTTCCACCCTCTTCATTCATTTTCTTTTCTTATCTTTGCATACTCAAACTAAGAAAACAATGGCCAGACCAAAACCTGAAATTTTCCTCAAATCAAATCTGAAACCAATGCTTAGTTCAAACTTGAATTTTCAAATATCCTGTGATCATTTTCTCAAGCCTGAACACATCTCTTCTAAACCAAATGCATACCAGAGAATGTCATCAAGCCTTTAATAAGATTTTCTAGCAAGTTCAATTTCAAAATTTCAACCTGGAACATTTTCAAAACTGCAAGCTTGGAAATTTATTTTCTCAAACCAATATATGTAATCTTTCCAAATCTGTAATTCACTCCTCAAGTTCAAATGCAAATCCAAAAGATCATCAAACCTGTAACAATGTATATCTCAAAGTAGTTTTCAGAAAAGTCTGCAAAGCATTTTCAAAACTACAAGCCTGAAACCAGAATGAATCAAGGCCTGTAGTTCTATTCAACTGCAATCCGGAATCCACCAACAATCAAAATTCAGGCATGCAACCAGTAGTCAAAGTTTGAACCATCATTAACATGTTTCAGTTTTTCAAGCATTCAAAGTTTTCTGGAATTAAATCAACAGGAGCAATGCAAATTTTCAACCCAGTTTTAAAAATATTCTGCACTTCATTAAAAAGGTGAGTAAACATTCTAATTCAAATGCTAAGTAGTTTTGAATTTGCTTTCAGATGATTTCTGAGATGAATTATCTTTGCATGTGAATAATCTGGGTATGAACACTTTATGTATGATTGTTTTGAACTGTGCATGTCATTATATCTCTGTTTTACAGGTTTAATGTTTACTAATGTATAGAAATTCATATCTTTTTATTTATTCATTGTTACCACTTGGATTAAAAATAAAACAACTAAGTTTTTGCATAATCTAGGTACTGAAAATATAAACAAGTATGCAAGAACTAAAGGTATGCTTGTATTTGGGAAAAACAGTAGGAATCTTTAAAACTTGTAGAACTCAAGTGTTATAAATTATTGATTCAAATTTAATTCTTGAATCACTTATGGAAAATAAGATTTTTAAAACGAAAACACAATTTTCAGTGAGGTATCGAATGAGAATTTGGGTATTGTTTGGAATTTGGATTTTTGGTAATATCTGATGATCACAAATTCTATGGTGATCGAAATCTTGAGTGGAGGTTGAGGTATGATCGGGAAGTATGACAAAAATGGTGAAAACTCTGAATGATCGTCGTAGCGACGACGGTAAGGTGATTTGGGTTTTAAAACCTAGTTTTGGATATGGTCAGATGGGTGATCGTTTCTTTACCTCTGGACGATCGAGTGGGTCGTGGTTGAAGGATTTGGTTGCATAGGTGTTCGGCAAGGTGTGGACGAAGTGGTTCATCCTCGGATGGTTAGAATTGATTGGGCGGTGTGTTTTCTGGCAATTGTTTGAAGTTCTTGTTTCAACAGGATACCTAGTTTTGGAATCATGGTTTGTGGAAGCATGATGATGTTTGTGATGGGTTGCTGGAGTGATTTTGGGTGCGTAGGAGTTTCTGGTGATGATCATAAGTTGATCGTCGAGTGGTGCAGGTGCATAGTGGCTTGCGGTGGTGCTATTGTGTCTGGGTTGTGTTATTGTTTGTTGTCTCGAAGATGGGTTCGGGAAAATAGGGTTATGGCTCGGGTTTATCATGGGGACTTATACGAGCATTTAAAAAAAACTGTTTAAGTTTTTAACAGTTTAAGATTTTTTTTAAATCAAAAAGTTTTTAAAATTTAAGTTAAACTGTTTTAAAAAGAAAAGATGATGTACATGTTTTTGGTTCAAGTACACTTGGGTTAAACCCAAAGTAAAATGTTTAACCAGTTTTTTTTTTAATTTAAAATAAAGCAAGTTTGAAATTTTAAATAATTAAGCTAAATCAATTTCTTGAAATTCATTTCTTTGAAATGAATTGTTTGTATAAATAAATTTGTATGAATTGTTTTAAATGTTTTAAGTTAAATCCTTAATGTTATTTTCAAAATTAATTTGAAATATAAAAGGAAATTAATAAGGAAATGATTTATCTTAAAAACTTAATATAAGTTTGAAAATAAATGGAATAATTAAAGACTGATTTATTTATTGAATTAAGTTAATGATTAATGATTTATAAATTAATAATAAAAGTTTTCAAAGTGATTTATTAACTTGAAATTAAGGATTGTTAATTAATAATTAAAGGTAAGTAATTAATGATTACTTTATATTTTAGACTTAATTAATGATTTAAATTAAGTAAAGTTTTCAAGGATAATTATAGATAATGTTTTTCTCAAGTATAATTAAGTTTTTAATGAGTTGTAATTAATTAAGTTAATTAAGAAATTTTAAGTCTAATTAATTACTTTAATTAATTATTAAAAATGGTTAATTAAGTAATTAATTAAGGATAATTATTAATTTAATTAACTAATAATTATGATGGATTAATTAATGATTAGAGATTAATTAATTTGTAATTAGAAATTAACTTATTAAGTAATTAAGGGTTAATTAAACTTGTAATTAAGAAATACTTAATAAAGTTTTATTAAGTAATAATTGGGTTTTCTTGATTAATAATTAAGAGGTTATTAATCAATAATTCAAGTTAATTAACAAATAATTAACTATTATTAAAGGTTAATTAATTAAGGATTGATTAATTGATAATTATGAATTAATTAATTCTTAATTAAGGTTGTTAATTAATAATAAATTTTTATTAATTAATGATTGAGAGATAATTAATTAGTTAATTAAAGTTAATTAATTAATTATAAAGATAATTAGGGATTGATTACATTGTATTAAAGGATTGACTAATAATTAAGGTTTATTAATTAAATAGTTGAAGGATAATTAATCTGTAATTAAGGATTAATTTGGTTAAAGAGTAATTAAGGGATGAATTACTCGGTTATGATTTATGAGGTGAATATGATTAAGTTAAGTTGATTAATTTGTTAATTAATTAAAGATAGTCACATGGTAATTGATTAAGTATGCTTGATAAGAGTAATTACTTAAGGTAAGTAATTGATGAATAAATTGCTGGAGGTAATTGAGATAAGGGAAATTACTTAATGGGAAGTAATTTAAATGGATAATTACATGGTAAAGTATTCAAGGATTTATTTCTTGGTGTAATAAATCAAAGGATTTATAAATGTAATTAAAAGTAATTAAGAAGTAATTTATTACTGATTATAATTATTAAAATTGATTAATGAAAGCAATTAATTTAAGCATGATTAATTAATGTAATTAGTTAAGGAATAATGTAATTATTTATAGTTAATTAATTAATGGAAGTAATTAATTAAGGTTCATTAATTAATGTGATTAATAAGAATAATTAAGGATTGATTAATTAAGATTAATTAATCTATAATAAGTTATTATAAGGTAATTAATTATAATTAATGAAGGATTTATGTCATTAATTATAATAATAGAGTAATTAAGGTTAATTACTTAATGGTCTGAAGATAATTAATTTGTGTAATTAATTAAGGGTAAATTACTTAATTTAATTAAAGATAATTAATCAAGGGTGATTAATTAAGATGATGATTAATTAATTGGTTTAATTGATGGATAAGTAAGCAAGATTTATTGTGATGAAGGTAATTAATTTAATTTATTTTAAATTAATTAAGAGATAAAGTAATTAATTTAATTCATTTTAAATTAATTATAAATGGTGTGATTTATAGATCCTTGCTTATGTATGGATATATGATATTGAATGCCTTGATTGTTTAATATCTCTGATGAGGTATGTGTGATATATGATATGAGATGCTTTGGTTGAAGTATGATGATAATATGAATTATCTGTTGTGATGATAATGTAGATTATCTATTGTGATATTGTGAATTATCTATCTGTGTGTATATAGATAGTAGAATTGAATTGTTTAACCTTAAACAACTTGGACCTAAAAGATACGTTTTGGATTTCGATGAGACCGGGATCGGGTTTCCAGATTTGGATATCTGAAAACCACATCAATCCAAATTAACGATAGGTCGTGAATCTCATGTGAAGATGAAGATTTAGAGTGCAAGGGTTATCGTCGTTAACTCTGAGGGTGATTCCAAAATGAGTGTAACGAGATATTGCCTTCGGTTTCGTTCGAACCCAGAACGAACTTGAATGGATTGAATGCTTTCAGAACATCGTCAGGTGGATGATGAGCATTCTAAACGATGTGTTCTATAAAGGTAATCGTAGCCTCAAGCCTCATCAACCGGGAATGGCTAAAACAGGGGAGGTGCAGCAAGGCTAAGTGGGTCATGCCCAAGTAGGATGAGATGAACCCCTGTCTAGAGTCCCTTTTATTTTGGCCGTGCGGGCGGTTGAATAGCTACAACCGCCGGGGTTGTCTTATTCGAAACTGTTCAATAAGGAATGGTTCCGGCTTTGTGTTGCAGGGGATTGGGAGTGAACCTCGGTACGGTGATCTAGGCCCCGTACCGTGATGGGCGGTACCCCGGTAGCTCTGCCATTGTATGGAATCCAAAATCCAATAAGTGCCCTCGGATTTGATTGTATTACCCACTTTTGTGGCAAGTAGCTGGAATTTAATAAATGTAACAATTTCGGCTATTTCATATTTATTTGAAAACCCTAGACCTATTATAATATCACTGGATTTCCTATCAAATGTTTTGGTTAGCGTACGGTAAAAACTTTTCCATGTTTATGTGTGGAAGTCTTACATGATACCTTTCTTTCAAAGGTTTTTAAAGTTAAGCAACTTTAACCGTTTACTCACACCAGACCCATGTCTGACCCGGAGTTTATTTTCTGTTTTCCTAAACTCTTGGGTACTCCAATTTTTACGAGTAGCCAAGGGATTCAGGTTAGGCTTGACGAATTCTGGAGGAACAATGGAGCAGGAGGCTTCGACGTGTAGATATATAATATTCCGCTTTGTGTTTCTCTGAGTCGTTTGTCTGTTTATATATTAAGTTGTATAACTAGACATGTGTTTATAACTGTCTAGTATGGGTTGTATAAGCTGTGTAACTCTGATGTTTATAATACTATGTAAAATATTATGTGATTAATATAATTTATTCGTTCCGCTGTGAGAATCTGATGTTGTTTAGTTCATTCTTCTCTTACTTTTCTCTTTTCTATCCCTTTCTTTCTTAAAAATGATGCGTCTTTCTGTGGAGAGAAAGGCGAGTCGTTTCACATTTCAATTTCAATATTTCCAAAGCTTTAAATTTCAACATTTCCAAAAATAAATGTCATAAATTCTTTAATTTATTTAAACATGAAACATTCATTTAAATCACCTTAAACCAAAATCAAGTTATAAAATCACACCCTTTCAAAATCTTAAATTCAATAAATTTCAAATTGATTTAAATAAATAAAATTCTTAATTAAACTATTTCAAATAAATCCAAATTTATCTTTCCAACCTTAACTTACGAAATCATTAAAACATCTATTTTAAAATAAAATATTATATAAATACTTAAACATCTTGTTAAATTATATATATTAAATCTAATTCTTAAAATTTATAATTTCAAAATCAACTTATAAATATACAATTTTCAAAACATGTAAATTTTAAAAATCTAAATTTTAAAACTTTATAAAAATTCATTTATATATAATATCTTAAAATCAATAACTATTAAACCATATATTTCTCTCCAAAACCATAGAAATCATTTTCAAAATATTTATATATAAGCCAACGGTGTCTGTATATAATTTTCTATCCTATGGTCAAGTGATACGGATATTTATCATTTCAATCCGCAATTTAAATTATATACGGGTTTATATCATTTCAACCCGCAATCCCAAATTCAATTCAATGAAAATCGCTTGGGTTTATCATTTCAACCCATAAATTTTTTTTCCTATTCTACAGATCGTTCGGGTATGTATCATTTCAACTAAAGTGAATTCTATACTAATAGTGAACTTGCAAAGTGATAACAGATATGATAATAATATAATAGGCATATATCATCAATATAAATAACAGATAATGATGTCAGATGTCATAGGTAAACAAACAACATATAATAGCATATATATAGCAATGTAAATAACTAACAGCAGCATATTTCAATTGTCATTTCAATTGAAATCTGTAACGACCCAGGATTTTTAGTAATTAAAATTTGAATATTTAATTAATTTTAAATATTAATAAGTGAATTTATAAGTCAAATAAATTTTATTTCGAATAACTGGATTTAATTGAATAATTAAATCGATAATTTAATATGTTAAATTATGGAAATAATTGAAAATTGGGTTAAATATGATTGAAAATGATTTGTAAAATTTTATTTTATCATATTGAAGTTAGAATGATATTTTAGAACTTTTAAAATTGAATTAAGAGTTAAATTGTGAAAATTGAATATTTTAATATTTAAATCGACTAGTGAAAATAGTCAAATTTTGAACAGTCTCAAAATTGAACGAAACTAGTTCCATTGGATCCGTAATAGTTAGTTATTACCGGATTTCAATTTTCGTGTCAATCGGAGTTACCGTTTGATTGTGGCAGCTCGAAACGCATCGAATTATTTTTAATATTAATTTGGCGAGTTAAAATAGCCATTTTTCAAAAAGTCTCGGATTTCGACGAAACCAGTTTCATCGGATCCGTAATGTGATATTATTGTAAGGTTTCAAATTTCGTGTCAATTGGATTTACCGTTTGTCCGGTACAAATTAAAACGCCTAGAAAATCGTTTAAATCGGTTTAATTTAAATCGAACGTTTATTGCCATATCTCGCACATATGACCGAATTAGCTTCCGAAACCTGTTTCATTGTGTCCGGAACGCGGGGTAAACCCTAGAAACGCTGGTTACGGCGCGTAAATCGGAGTTCGGAATTCCCGGATGAATAGTGTTCGAAAATTCTCTATAAATAGCCCATAATTCTCTCTAAATTAAAAAAAAAAACCCTAATGAAAACTGCAGCCGCCACTACCATGTTGAACGGCCAGAAACTTCTCTCCTTTCTCCCTCGATTACTCCAAATCCATCAACAATTAGACGAAACTTCCAACTACAAAGAGGTAGAGCATGAAGAGATCTCGAGATCCAACGGTGGAGATCATGTTTGGAGCCATGGATCGACGTGGGGAGGGGTTTGAAGGAGGCGCGTTCGGCCTCGAACTGCGTGCAAACGCAGTGACCGAGTGGGGCCGTGCTGGGGGCGAAGGTGGCTCTCGTCGAAGGCTACAATATGGCACTTGCTGATCGTGTTTTCGTCGAGCGAGGAGATGGTGGTATCAAAACCTAATTTTGATGGTATGGGTTCATGTGCGTGTTGTGTTCCTGAAGGTGGAACGTGCGCGTGGAAGAAGGGTATGCACGGCTCTGATGGCTTGGGGTTGGAATCAACGGTGGATGATGAGCTGTAGGTTTTAATTATAAAATTTATGTTGAAATTTTTATATAAAATTCGAGCAAATTTCAAATATTCATATCTTTTTCATATGAGGTCGAAAACGCGTGAAACCAGTTGCGTTGGAATCGTATGGACGAGCACTACGCGATGAAATTGGATTGGAGTCGTTCGGAGTTAGTGAGAATTTTGGGTAAAATTAAACGTCCATTTAATTTTATTCGAAATAAATCGCTAAAACGAAATTAAAATCAAGGTGAGAACTTCTCACTCAATCGAATCAGTTTCGATTTTATTTTAAATAGTTAGATTTAAAATATTTGAATGCATGTTTGAATGATGATTGTTATCTGTTGATTGTTAAAATAGACATTATACGCCGTTAGTAAGCGGATGTTATTTATTAAAAACATATACCGCGAATATTTCATAAACAGTGAAATTGGTATTATATATAATAGCAATATATATATATATTGGCATATGTATATATTGGAGTTATTGATTTCCCGCATTTGTTTAGCGGATGAGACCCTATTGCGCCGTCTATTAAGCGGATAATATTAATAAATCCCATATACCGCGATAATTTCGTACTGGAGCGAAATTGGTATTGTGCTAATGTTTGTGGATGCAGGAAAACAGGTTGGAAGGATCCAACTGGATTTCTCAACAGTATTTATTTGATTTCAGATATTTTGATATTTGATGGATTATCATATCGACATATGATATTGTTATAGTCGTGATTGACTATTTTGGTGTGTAGCATCATTGGACCAAATTTTGGAACTTTAAAATGATTTTTAAAGTGATTTTTGAAAATATACTATATGTTTAGAAATTGATCCATTTTAAATAAATAAATGTCATAATTTTAATGTTATAAAAATTATGAAATTTTGAGAAATATAGTAAAAGGCTGATTTTTGAAAATATGGATTATTAACTTTATAAAAAGAGTTTAATCGGGATTTTTGAATTTATTATAAAAAGTTGAAATATAGGATTTATATTGATTATTTTATAAATCAAAAGGATGAAATTATAAAGGAGATTAAAGATGTTTTAAAAGAATGATATAAATTGATTTATATAAAGGATTTATAAATTGATATTTATAAATTAAAACATTTGAAAGTTTTTATAAGTGTTAGAATGAACTGTGAATGAATTTCATAAATAGAAATGAAATTTATAGAATTATAAACGGTGAAGTTATAAAAGGAATTTTTATAAGCAGTAGGTTTATAAAATTTATAAATTTATTAAAAGAATGGTTTTGGATAAATAATTGAATCTTATAAGTTATAAGATTTATAATTATGAAGTTCAAAGAAACGATTTTGTAAAATAATCGTTTTATAAGCATTTAACTTACAATATGAACCTTTAGTTTATAATTGAGTTATAAATCGAATAGATTAATAAAGGAATTTATAAAAGGAAGTTGTTATAAAATAAATAGAAATGGAGTTTATAAACGTTGTTTTATAAATTCGTAAACGACTTGTTTTGATAAGTAAATTGTTGAAACTTATTAATGGAGTTATATTCACATTTTTGACTGTGAATGATCCTTTGAAATAAAATGAATAGAAGTGATGAAATTTGTTAACGTAGTATATTCACGTTTTTGAATAGTGAATAATATGTTAAAGAAATTGTTTTGAATGTGATGTTTTAAATAGAATTAAAACGATCTAACGATGTTTTAAAATGTGTTAAGATTTGAAATCATAGATTTCAACATTCATTGTTGAAATAGATGTTTTCGAGAAATAAAAGGAAATGGTGGACTATAACACTGTTGTTATAGTACATGATTTCCGAAAGGAAATGTTTTGTGTAGTATTGGGATTGATATATCTATTTTAATTTCGAATCCCTATACTAGTGATTTTGGGTTATCGTAACGATGTTTTACGCAACATTCGTTTTGACCCAAATAAATATGTTTAAGAGAATGATTTCCTTAAAGAATGAAATATATACTTAATCTCGATTGAAGTATATTGAATATTTTCCAAGTGTTGAAAATAAATAAGTTCATGAATTACTTATTAAATAAGTATGGAAATGTTTTCCAATATAAAGTGAATATTAGAGAATTTATCTTTTTGAAGATAAATTGAAATGAATAATTGAAGTCATATATTCATGAATATTTTAGAATGAAAATTCACTATAGAATTTATGAATAAAAAGGGAAGTTATTTAAAAATAAATATTGATTTATTTTTGAAGTGTGAAATTTTATATCTTGTAAAGATATTTTGGAAAATAAATAATTTGGAAAATTATTTGGAATCTGGTGATGTGTGCATATCCATTGATAGTTCAATAGCCGACTATCAATATTTCCCTTTGAATAGGTAATTGATGTGATTTGTTTGAATTTGAATGCCACACTTATTTTTGAATAAGCGCTCACTATTCGGGTTAACCGGGAAAGGACCATGGGGTCGTATAACCCATTCCGAATATGTGATACGTCGTTATGAATCGCATTGAAGATCGGTGTTGAAGACCGAGTATTTGCGAAAGCGATAGGATGACCTATCGATTGTCTCTGCACTGGGTAGCTCCTGGTATAGAGATCCCCTAAGTGATGGGAAATTCGATCGGGATTGTGAATACCCGGATTGCAAGGGCTTCGCAAGAAGTGCCTTCGGTTTTGTTCGAGCCCGGAACAAACTTGTATAGATTGTATGTCTGACATTACAAATTGAGATATAAAGCCGATTTCATTAAAATATATTTCTGTTAGTGGCGGAGAATTTATTCTTTTAGCTTAACACCCTTCTCTGAGACGTACGAGCTCAGAGGTTATGTAGTTGAAGGTTATCAGCGATGTATTCCCAATTTGGTAATGTGACATGCTGAGTGTTGCTGTAAATGATCATTGTGTTGATTATTTGTGATAGGATCGTTTATTTGATCGTCTATCCTGGTGATCATTTCTATGATCATTTGTTGACCCAAAGCATGGCTTTTGTATAAAGTATGTTTTTGTGGACGTGACTTCATCGAGCCTCACACCCCGTGAATGGTCAAAACAGGAAAGATGCAGCAAGGTTATGAGGGGTAGCGCCCTTTAGGATGTGTGCATTTCCTTCTGGAAAAGGGTGGTATCATGGTATGGAGCCCAGATACTTACTCATGTTGAAAACACTTTATGATTGTGTGAATTGATTGCGAGCGCTCGGTGAAAGGTCCCAAAGGACCGGGGGATGGCATATTCCGTCAGTTGTTATTCAGTTAGGGGTAACCCGGCCTTGTGTTGATAGAGATCCGGTTTGGTTCTCGGGGATGTCCATCCAGAGGCATTCTCATGTGGCAATGGGAAGTTCCTTGGCCTGATCATTCGTTGGAAATCCAAAGAAACAATACGTGACTTGTACGGTTTTAGTTGTAGAACCTGCCATTTAATATGGTAGCTATAGTAAGCATACTATAATGGTACCTATGCTGGCTAAGATTTATATTCTACTTTCGAAATGATTTTCTCTACACTATGCACTAGTAATAATATCAAATGTTTCTTTTTAATGCGTATCAAGCATCTTTGACTAACATAAGAAGAAATCTTCTCCAAGTCTGCGTTTGCATTGTGTGTGTGGAAGGAGGTCTTATGGTAGTCTCATTTTTAAAAGCATTGCGAATTGACTTTAAAAATATTCCTCTATTTTGATTTTAAAGATAAATAAACTATTTTGAGTTCTCACACCAGTCACATGACTGACTCGGAGTTTATTGTTTTCCTTCCTAAACTCTAGGTGCCCACCAATTTCCACACGGGCAGTCAAGAGTTAGGTTTATCAGGATATTCAGGAGTTGTTGGAGGCAAGCTGGATGGCATGGCGTATTTCTAGTATATAGTATTTCTTTTCCGCTGTTTGTTGTTGTTGTTGTACACTCTGATGATGATGTAATGTAATGAAATGTGATGTAATGTAATAACTGATATAGTTCTTTGTTTAAAGATTATTCATTTATCTATTATATGTTGTTCCGCTGCGAATTGTGAGATTCTGATGTTGTTCTGTTGTTTTCTGTTCCGTTATATTTATTCTATTTTCTATTCTTTTTCTCTCTTTTTCTTTGTTTTTCTTTTTCTTAAACCCTAACTATTCGGTTTTTCGGCAACGAAAAATCGAAAACGTTACATTTGGTATCAGAACTTATGGTTAAGCGACAACCATGGTTCTGTTGGGTATTACTCATTAGAGATAGAGTCAGTAGTGCTCTAGAATGAGTTTGAGTGTAATAATAGCTATGAGTGCGTATTTGTTAGTGAATATAAAATTGTTTTATATTGTGATGATTGGTTTATTGAGTGGCATATGAACCTTCGTCAGCGTGGTCTCGACAACTATGCCGAAGGGGTTTCTAAACACTTGAATAGAACAAACCGACACAATATTGTTTTAAATTGGGTAAATAAAATAATTTTACCTTGATTATATTTTTATATATGAAGGAATAATTTTTCAGAATTATTAAAGTGTATATAAGTTGATTGTTTAGTTGTTTGAATAATCTAAATAAAAGAATTATTGTATAAGGAAAAGAATTATAAGAATTGAACTATAATTAAAGTGATTTACAATTGTGAAATAAACTTATATATATGAGAAGTGAAACTATATGAATATATTTATAAATATGATTTGAAATAAAAAAGAAGATGAATTTAAAGTTAAATGGAAATTTACTTTAGAAATGGAATATAACTTAAGTTATTTAAATGAAATTCAACTTTTGTAATTGAATTGAATTAATGGATTAAATGTTAATCAATTAAATGTGAACTTGAGTTATATGAAATGAAATTCAACTTTAGTAATTGGATTGAATGAATGAATTGAATGTGAATTAAGTTGATATGAAATAATGAATGTAAGTGATAATTCATTAAAATCTAATGTCATTGGAAGTTGAATAATAGAATAAAAATCAATTTAATTAAACCAGTTGAAAGCAAAGGAATTTGGTTGTAAATTAATATACATTGGTTGTTAGATGATTGTTAGTTGATTGTATATAATTAATTAAGTTAATGGAATTGGAAGCTAAAGTAATTGAAATCCAATTGGAAGTTAAGTGAATCTTAAATAGAATTGAATTTGAATTGGAAATGAACCAACTTGAATATGAATTAGTAAATATAAACTAATTGAAAATGAATGTTAGTAAAAACATCCACTGTTAATGAATCAAATGTGACTAGATTGAAGACCTATTTCATTGGATATTAATGAGAATATAAATGAATATTTATTGGTTATGAATGTTAGTTGGATGATAGTTGGTTGATGTTTGCATTTGTTGCTTTTACTACATTTGATATGTTGACATATATAGTTATTATGTTGCTATATGTTGTATATTGATACTATTGTCTATATACATGATTCTCATGTTGTTTGTTGAGTGTTTAGTAGGTGCGGATCGCGTTTGCTTCGCATTTGGAGCTCGCTTTCGCGCTATATTAGCCGTATATGCTCGCTAATAAAATATAAGGTACATATCTCGGATTACATACCGTACTTTTATACTTTTTCCCTTCGGGATGCCTCATTACTTGATGAGATGTATATTTGTGATATATATACTGTCATTTTTTTTCCGGATCGAACCGCGCAAAGGAGGCTATGGCGAATTTTTTCGGAAATTTAAGGCGTTAGAAAAATTTGAGAAAATTTGGAAAGCTTTGAAAACATAGACTTTGATTTGAATTTGAAAGTTAAACAATAGTAGTTGTTTTTGAAAAGATAACTAAGTATGATTTGAAAACTTAGTAAAGTTATTGTAAGAAATTTAACTATGGATTTTGGAAAGTTAATAAATTCTATAACTTTTCTTACTTGTTAATTTCGAGGACGAAATTCTTTTTAGGGGGGAAGATTGTAACGACCCAGGATTTTTAGTAATTAAAATTTGAATATTTAATTAATTTTAAATATTAATAAGTGAATTTATAAGTCAAATAAATTTTATTTCGAATAATTGGATTTAATTGAATAATTAAATCGATAATTTAATATGTTAAATTATGGAAATAATTGAAAATTGGGTTAAATATGATTGAAAATGATTTGTAAAATTTTATTTTATCATATTGAAGTTAGAATGATATTTTAGAACTTTTAAAATTGAATTAAGAGTTAAATTGTGAAAATTGAATATTTTAATATTTAAATCGACTAGTGAAAATAGTCAAATTTTGAACAGTCTCAAAATTGAACGAAACTAGTTCCATTGGATCCGTAATAGTTAGTTATTACCGGATTTCAATTTTCGTGTCAATCGAAGTTACCGTTTGATTGTGGTAGCTCGAAACGCATCGAATTATTTTTAATATTAATTTGGCGAGTTAAAATAGCCATTTTTCAAAAAGTCTCGGATTTCGACGAAACCAGTTTCATCGGATCCGTAATGTGATATTATTGTAAGGTTTCAAATTTCGTGTCAATTGGATTTACCGTTTGTCCGGTACAAATTAAAACGCCTAGAAAATCGTTTAAATCGGTTTAATTTAAATCGAATGTTTATTGCCATATCTCGCACATATGACCGAATTAGCTTCCGAAACCTGTTTCATTGTGTCCGGAACGCGGGGTAAACCCTAGAAACGCTGGTTACGGCGCGTAAATCGGAGTTCGGAATTCCCGGATGAATAGTGTTCGAAAATTCTCTATAAATAGCCCATAATTCTCTCTAAATTAAAAAAAAACCCTAATGAAAACTGCAGCCGCCACTACCATGTTGAACGGCCAGAAACTTCTCTCCTTTCTCCCTCGATTACTCCAAATCCATCAACAATTAGACGAAACTTCCAACTACAAAGAGGTAGAGCATGAAGAGATCTCGAGATCCAACGGTGGAGATCATGTTTGGAGCCATGGATCGACGTGGGGAGGGGTTTGAAGGAGGCGCGTTCGGCCTCGAACTGCGTGCAAACGCAGCGACCGAGTGGGGCCGTGCTGGGGGTGAAGGTGGCTCTCGTCGAAGGCTACAATATGGCACTTGCTGATCGTGTTTTCGTCGAGCGAGGAGATGGTGGTATCAAAACCTAATTTTGATGGTATGGGTTCATGTGCGTGTTGTGTTCCTGAAGGTGGAACGTGCGCGTGGAAGAAGGGTATGCACGGCTCTGATGGCTTGGGGTTGGAATCAACGGTGGATGATGAGCTGTAGGTTTTAATTATAAAATTTATGTTGAAATTTTTATATAAAATTCGAGCAAACTTCAAATATTCATATCTTTTTCATACGAGGTCGAAAACATGCGAAACCAGTTGCGTTGGAATCGTATGGACGAGCACTACGCGATGAAATTGGATTTGTGTCGTTTGGAGTTAGTGAGAATTTTGGGTAAAATTAAACGTCCGTTTAATTTTATTCGAAATAAATCGCTAAAACGAAATTAAAATCAAGGTGAGAACTTCTCACTCAATCGAATCAGTTTCGATTTTATTTTAAATAGTTAGATTTAAAATATTTGAATGCATGTTTGAATGATGATTGTTATCTATTGATTGTTAAAATAGACATTATACGCCGTTAGTAAGCGGATGTTATTTATTAAAAACATATACCGCGAATATTTCATAAACAGTGAAATTGATATTATATATAATAGCAATATATATATATATTGGCATATGTATATATTGGAGTTATTGATTTCCCGCATTTGTTTAGCGGATGAGACCCTATTGCGCCGTCTATTAAGCGGATAATATTATTAAATCCCATATACCACGATAATTTCGTACTGGAGCGAAATTGGTATTGTGCTAATGTTTGTGGATGCAGGAAAACAGGTTGGAGGGATCCAACTGGATTCCTCAACAGTATTTATTTGATTTCAGATATTTTGATATTTGATGGATTATCATATCGACATATGATATTGTTATAGTCGTGATTGACTATTTTGGTGTGTAGCATCATTGGACCAAATTTTGGAACTTTAAAATGATTTTTAAAGTGATTTTTGAAAATATACTATATGTTTAGAAATTGATCCATTTTAAATAAATAAATGTCATAATTTTAATGTTATAAAAATTATGAAATTTTGAGAAATATACTAAAAGGCTGATTTTTGAAAATATGGATTATTAACTTTATAAAAAGAGTTTAATCGGGATTTTTGAATTTATTATAAAAAGTTGAAATATAGGATTTATAAAATTTGATTATTTTATAAATCAAAAGGATGAAATTATAAAGGAGATTAAAGATGTTTTAAAGAATGATATAAATTGATTTATATAAAGGATTTATAAATTGATATTTATAAATTAAAACATTTGAAAGTTTTTATAAGTTTTAGAATGAACTGTGAATGAATTTCATAAATAGAAATGAAATTTATAGAATTATAAATGGTGAAGTTATAAAAGGAATTTTTATAAGCAGTAGGTGTTAACGCTTAAATTTGAACGCTAACACCCCGGTGTGTGAAGTGTAGTTGTGAAAGCACCACCCGATAGATCGGGAAAGAATTATAAGCAAGTAATAGCGGAAAAGCAGTAAACAACAGCAATTTTATAGTGGTTCGGCTTATGGGTATAGCCTACGTCCACTTTAAGTACTTTTATTGATGATCACGTTACAAGTTGATACAAATCTTCTCAAGTACAATACACTTTGAATTACAAAAGACTTAGAACAAGTAGCTCAAACTTCGATGTTGACAAAAATCTTCAAATCCATGGTGGATGTAGATGATTTCTTTATGAAGTTCTTTTAGACGTTCTTTGAATCTCAAAAGTTTTAAGTGTTGAAGTAGTCTGGAATTCGGCAGAGTAATGGTGCTTGAAATTGATCGACCAAAAAGTCCCTTTCTAGTTGGAGTTAGTGCTGTATTTATAGGCGTGATTTTCTGGACAGAATTTATTTCCAAGTTCTAAGTCGCGGCCGACTTAGTATAAGCCGTGGCCGACTTACCATATGTCGTGGCCGATTCACCGAGCCAAGTCCATGGCTTAATGGAAGCAAGCTTGCCTAAACTCATACCATCTGTCTTAAGTCGTCGCCGAGATAAGCCAGGTTGTGGCCGGCTTAAGGCAAGTCACGGCCGAGTCACCTGGCCCTTCTACGGTTTCACCTAGGTCGCCCCCGAGTCAACATAGCATTATCTCCATAACACGGTATCGGACTTGCATTTTAGTAGCCTTTAGGTCGTGGACGGCTTAGCATACGTTGTTAAGTCGGTTGCCGACTTAAGTATAGGTCGTGCACCTTTCCAAGTCCTGATCAATTAGGTCGGCAGCTTCCTTAGGTAATTAGATCAACACTCAATTTAGGTCGGTAGACTTCCTAAGTCGGTACTCCTTAAGGCATTAGGTCGTTATCCATTTAAAGCCTTAGGTCGGAAACTTTTGTAAAGGTATTTGAGTCGCAAAGTACCTTGAGTCGCTGTCCCTTCTGAGTTATTAAATCGGCAACCATTGAGTCGTCATTCGTTTTAAGTCGGCAATGAGTTAAGGTTGTTGGGTCAGTTCACCTTTTAAGTCGTAGGTCTCTTGAGTCGTGGAGGCCTTAAGTCTTATGTTGGCACATTCATCAGATCACTGGATCGGCATCTCTCTTAAGTCGGTAGCCCTTTTTGAGTCTTAAGTCGGCATGCTTCTCAAGCCGTTAGGTCGGGCTCCCTTATGCCTTAGGTCGGCATCCCCTGTTGAACCTTAAGTCGGTATCTTTTCCGAGTCTTATCTTGCTAGGTCGTTAGCTCCTTAACTCGTGGGCTTCTTAACTCGTGGGCGAAACGGGGTTAACATTTGCCCCTCGAAGCACACGCTTAAGTCGTAAGTCGTGTGCTTCGACTTATCATAACCCGGTTGCGCCGATTTAAGTTCAAGTGCCTCCTGATATAAAAGCTTAAGTCGTTCCTCCTATTTCACTCTTCTCATTGCTTATCTCCTGAACCGTTCCTGCCATTGTCTCATCTTTAAGCTTTCAAAGGCGATCTCGATCAATTAACTACTGACAACCTCTGTTATCCACTGTGTAAGTAAACATTCCTCTTCCCTGATCATAGATTATCGTTGATTCATGAATTCCGTCTCCCAAAATCAAACTGCCTCTTCGTACGGTGCTTCATCATGAATTCCGTTACAATTATGGTTGGTGAACCTTAGGTTGCTCGATTTGGCTTTAAATGATTAGTGACATGATGAAGATGGTTTACTACTTTAGGCTAGACGATTTTAATTTGTGCTAGGTTTGCCAGGCGCTGACTTAGCAGAGGTTTCGAATTGGTGTCTTGGATGATCTGAATGCATGAAATAGTATAATTGAAGTGGGAATTTTTTGGTTGAGAGAGTGGCTAATGGGTTAACGGGTTGAGCGTGGCGAGGTATTGATCTAGATGTGACCTGGTGACCTTGGGAGGCTTGGCTTTTGGTTGACCCAATCCTTAAATCGCGGCCGTGCTATCACTTGAGGGAGATTTACCGACTTTACCTTCTGCCGATCCAAGCCTTGAAACTGTGGCCGAGTTAATCCTTTAAACCGCGGCCGAGTTAAGCCTTTAAACCGCGGCCGAGTTAACACTTGGAGAATTTCACACCACTTCTTGAACCAGAGCCTTCCTCTCTTTTACTCCTTTACGACCTAGAGGACTACCGACTTAAAGACCCAGGAACTTAGCCTTAACGCGTGAAAGACTCCTAGATCGTAGCCGACTTAATACTTGAGCTTCAGACGTGTTATCATTTAGGAGCATAGGCCTACTTTGAGCATTTGCCTTGAGCTACCGAACTAAATTGTCTGAATTTTTGAACTTTAAACTTGCCTGAATCTCCTTGTATTATGCCGCATTAACTTATAAGCTGCTAACCTGCTAAAAATAACAAACAAAGAGAACCAAGGCGAAAATACTGCCATTAACTGCCCACGTCAGATGACAGATTAGTCAAGACAAAACAAACAACTTAATTATATTGCATGAAATGTTTGCGAATCAATCAATTAGGGTTAAATATTAGTGCAAAGTATCAACAATCTGAACTGATTTGTCTGCACTAACATCTTACTTGCATATCTAGGCTTAAAACAATAATCCCTGAATTTCATAACTAACAAATGTTTGCTAGTTTTCATTCCAGTTATATTTGTTTACCGCTTGATTGATTCTACACAACAATTCACACACTTTAGGAAACGTGCACCTTCATGTTTGAATACCCAGTTGTTTATGTAGAATGACTTCCCATCGAGAAGAAGAAGTGGTAACTCAAGAAGAAGAAACTTTCCCGACAACGGTTCCGATAGAGAATCCTCCGGAAAGAACTTCGACTATTCTATCTTTGAGAACATTTATTCAGCTGCGCACTCAATTTGGCTTTGCTGAAAACGATGTCCTATTCCCTGGGTCAAATGTTACTGCTGATAATCCTCCCTATGGTTTCGTTGCAGTCAACCGCCACATGTGCTTAAGTGGGGCGATTCCTCCTTTTAATGACTTCCTTCGAACTCTTCTTCTCCGGTTGACGATCTCTCCATTTCAACTTCATCCTAATGGTTATGCCATCTTGATGGGGTTGTGTGTTTTGTTTAGAAGAACTCTTGATCGCCTACCGAGTTTTGAAGAAATTCGTTATCTGTGCTCGTTTACAAAGAGTAAAGATCATCCTTCACTCATTATTGTGAGAAGTGCTAGAAACCGCAAGCTCCTTTCCGATCTCACTGAAAGTGTTCATGGATTTTTGAACCAGTTTTTCTTTGCTCGCTGCCCTCCAGGGTTTTATGCCATCTGGAGAATAGGAAGTAAGACTAGTGTTTCCATTTTTTCGTTTTTGAAACTTTTTTCGAGATCCGAACTTCCAGTTGCTAACTTCATTCTTTGCTCTTTTCAGCACTTCCTCTCCCTTCTAGAGATCCGATTCATAAACAAATTTTTGAGAGGTTGAGTGCCGTGGCTGCGGAAGAAAGGAGCATAAAATTTCTGCTGAAGGATGAATTTTTACACCAATACGGGCTTCTACACGCTTCTCGTTCTACGCATGCTCATGAAGTTCCAACAGAAGTTCCCGATTCTCCGATGAGAACTCCTGACGCCCTGGTTACTGTCGAACAACTAACATCAAAAGAGTCTAATATTGAAGCTTCATTGGTGAAGTGTTCCACTCCTACCGACATTATGGGGTCATCTAGTAAGACGGTGCTTGCCCCGATCGAGGAAGAAGAAGAACCTTCACGGCCTCTCGGGGGATTAGCTGATGTAGGAATTGAGAAAACAAGTCCCACCAAGCATGATGGTGACGATGTTTATGAGGGGTTGAGCGACATAATAGTGACTCCGCAGGAGCTTTTTAGAGATGACGTATCTAAAACTATCTCTCCTGTAATTGAGGCGACGTCTCTTCTTCGACAAACACCAACACAAACATCAACTCCTCACACCCAAGCTATCATCACCTCTGCACCAAAGAGTGGTTTGTAGCTTAATGCGTGTAGCTTGCACACCACACAACACTTAGGATTTTCCAGCACATTTATGCACTTATCTTCTTATACTTTAAAGATTTCTAAAGCTTATCTTTTCTTATTTCAGATTCTTTAATGACACGCGGCGGATCATATTATCAGGATTTCCAACGCTACGGGGGGCGTGGTCAATATGATTATCGGCGTTACTTTCCCTCCTATAGAGAGTCTGACGAAGAGAGGGCTGCTCGAAAGGCTCGTGAAAGGAGGGATGCAGAAGAGCGTTATGACAGAAGGGATAGGGATGAGCACCATGATTCTCTGCAGAGGAGTGATGACTCGCACAAAAGGAAATCTCACGACGACCGAGGAAAAGGTCATGTAGCTGAAGATTCAGGCAAACGAGCCCGACATGGTGAGAGACATGTTTCCACTATTCCCGAAAAGCCTACTGCCCCTGCCCCTCTTGACATTACTTCTGACTCTCCTGCTCTCGGGAAGGAGGACATCCAGACAATAATAAGCAGGCCTAAATTTCAAGTGGGACCTGGCCCAGCCACTTTACAAAGTCGTTTTCCACAATGGTGCTTAAAGGGTGTGAGATTCGACCTAGACTTGGTCCCCATCGACAAGTCTGCTATGTTGCGCAATCTTGATGCAGTCAAGCTCGATATCGAGAGGATGTCGAACTGGCAGAAGCTTGTTGATGAGCTTCAAAGAGTTAACCGTGCCAACTTAGAGGCCATGCTCACCATGGAAAATGATAAGGCTGAGTGGCAAAAGGTCCTTGAGCAGCACGACACCGAAATGAGGAGCATTACTTCCTACAACGAGGAGCTCGAAGCAAAGGTCGAGAAGTTGAAAGATGAGCTTGCTGCTTCCTCTACTTCATACTCTCAAAAAGAAGAAGTGCTTCTCAGACAAGTTAGAGATGCTCATGCCAGTCAGAGGGATGCTGAGGACAGGCTTGAAGCACAAAAAAGAATCAGTGACGGCTATGTCTCTGATATTGCTGAGCTTCAAAAGAAAAACAACTCCCAGGAGGCGGAGATAAAAATGCTTAAGCTTCAGCTTGCCAAAACTGAAAGGGAGCGCAATGAGGCTGTCGCCGGCAAAATCGCAGCCGAAGAATCTCATGAGGCGACCAAAAACAGCTTCGGCTCAACATTATTCGACTTCTACTTGCATAGCGTCTTAGGGCGTGGAAGCCTCGCTTTTCTCGGTCCTAAGTATGAAATCACTTTAGCTGAAGTGTGGGAGGCCGCTCTTGAGATGCTTGGTGCTGAAGGTGCCGGTTACGACGAATCAGCCCTGGAAAGGCATTATTTTGATGATGACGCTCGCGCTGCCCTTGCCAAGGGAAAGGAACAACTTGCCAAACTAAGAATTGAAGTGACGGAAAGGGACCGGCTGGGGAAAACCACTTCAACTACTCTAGTCCAGCCACCTTCTTCGTCTGAAGTCGACATTATTGGTTCCAGTTCCCATCTTGCATCTCCCACCAAAGTTACCACTGAGATTACAAGCATACAAGGTGGAGACGAGGGTGATGAGAGCGCTGATGCGCAAGCTTATGAAGTCGATATCAGGAAACCAGCTTCTCCAGGTAATTTCACTGTTAATCTCGCTACTGTCAATTCTGCTCAAGCGGGTTACTCATTTATTTCGCATGAGTTTCATGAGCTCCTTGGCTATTTTCTCAACCTTGATGAGCCTTCATCTCCTCTCTTTACTGACTTCATTGGTGAACCTTCATCTCCTCTCTTTACTGACTTTAACCTCTTTTCTTCTGTAGAGAAAGTACCAAGCACTGCTCATACTTCTACTCCTCCGGTTGTCCATCTTTCGTCTCTTCAGGCGGCGCCTCCTTCTGCCTCGCAACCTGGATCACAGGAGGAACAAATAGAGGCTCTTCACGGCTTGGATGATCCCATCGCTTCGGAAGAGCAGAAAGATGAGAGACCTGAGGGAGGTGACATATCCCTGGAACGGACTCCTTCTGACGACATTGTTCTATCAAAACTTGTCACTCCGGGGAGTGAGTCTTCCTCACAAAGGAGAGAGAAGCGTGGGACATCAAAGAGGAGGGGGAAGAAAATCACCGCCACTGCAGAGGAGCCGGAAGTTGAACCGGTTACACCTACCTCTCCTACTTCCCTTATACCCACTGGCCGACCTGAAAAGCTGGTCATTCGACCGGGTAAAGGGTCCAAAGGAGGGAAGAAGAAGTGAAGATTTTAGCTTTTTGCCTTTTGTATGAACTGGCCGAGAGTTGTGCCGTGTCACCTACCATACCGAGCCTTTACTACGAGTTTCTATTTGTGTCGTACCTATGGGGTATCCTCTGGTAGCCTCCCGATCAGGAGGTATTACGGTACTGTATAGACTATTGGCATTTTACGTGTTAAGGTGGAAAATGTAAAGCCTTAACGCTATTTAAAAGTAAGTTTATTTTATAAATAGACACTATTATAATAGCGCAATATACTACATAGTAAATAGTTTAACGGATCCTTAGGAGATGTAAATCCCGAGCATCTCTTGAGTTACTGTACTCATATTTATTTCTGTTTATTTAACTCACATAAGATTTTCTAGTCTGACTCGAGTGTTTTTGTCTTTTCAAATTCGCTTGGGTCAGTCCGAGCGTTTCAGGATAGCAGATTTTAGCATTGGAGGACGAAGACGAAGAATCAGTATTATTTTACATATAGTATTGCACCACACTCTTTCTATTCCGCTGCATTGCTTGTATTGGTATGTGTAACTCTGATATTTATTGTAAAAGAAGAATCAAGCTTTTGTAAACTGTTTATGAAACTGTATATTTGTTATTATATTTTATCCTTCCGCTGTGAGATTCTATTTTCGTTTTATTTCTTCTCTATTTTTCTTATTTACCCCATAACAATCCGCCCTTGCGTATGCTTTGAATTGGGACAAGTGTCGGTTTAAAGTGTGCGAAAAGGCGGGATGTTACATCTGGTATCAGAGCTTTGGTTTAGCGATAAACCTTGGTTTTGTGGGGGTTGACTCTTCATTAATAGGGTAGTAATACCCTATGGGAGTCGCTGAGTGTATATATATGAGAGAACGTATTTGTTAGTGTTAATAAAGATTTTGATATTGTGTTAATCTGTTCCGCTTTGTATTTATAAATTCTGGTTGATGCATGGGACGCTATGTCATCAATAGGGATTTCTAAACACTTAATAGGACAGACCGACATAATATTTGTTTTAATATAGGTGAATGAAAGAATTTTGCCTATTATATTTCTATATATAAAAATATTTTTATAAAGATATATATATATATTTGGTTGCTATAGATTGGGTGTTAGGAAATAAAATATTTATAAGAACTGAAGCTAAGTTGAAATTATGATAAATCAAATTGGAGATTTTAGAACTTAAGTCCGGAATTTTTCCAAATCTGCTTTCAAAGAATTTGTGAAATTTATTGATTTGGTTTATAAGTAATTTCTTATATAAATATTTCGTATAATTTGGAAGAATTGTTTTAAAGAAGATTTTGGGAAAAAAAAAAATTTAATTCTGTACTTTCCTCTCTGTCGCTGGAAAATGAATTCGGTGATGACGGCCGCATCATCGACTTTCATTTCGAGTTTCGAAGGGGAAAGGCCACTGTAGTAAATTTTACTGCAGATTTATTTTGAACTTTTCTAAAAAATTTCTTTTATTGCTCTAACTATAATTAGAGATATTGAGTTGTAAGAACTTATTTATCTATTATTTTGAAATAAATTGAAATTTAACCCGGTATTTAATTCTAAATTTTTCCGTTAATTAATTGTTTAAAATTTGTTAGTGAAATAAAAGTTAAGTAATAAATGAATTGAAACCTCTAATTGAAATAAGAAAATAATTGCAAAGCTATAAAGAGGAATTTGCATACATATGAGACAAAGAGTAAAATGGATAAACATTAAATTTAATTAAAAGAATGGAGATTAAACTTGTATAAGTTCAATTGCAATTTCCTTAACATAAATAACTTACCCAAATATAAAAGTTGAAGTGTTAAATGAGAAACTGGAATTGAATATTTTACAAGTAGGAATTTAGGAAAAATGAAGTATTCAATAAATTACTGTTATAATAAGAATTTAATGGTATAAACTTAGGTTATAATTGAAATTTTACTGAAAAAGGGTTAAGAATTATTAATAGATGATATGAACCTAAGTATATAAAATGAAATTCAAAATAAGAATTGATTGTATGATTATTGACTTAAGTATGTTTTAATCTTCCCTATTCTAATATAATGGAAAGTAGGAAAAATTAAATGACTGCAATTCATAGTTAATGGATAAATAAAAACTTCCACTTATAAGAATGAATGTTAGCAGATTAAGAATTTAAGGGAAATCTTACAAGTGAAGAGTAAGGAAATGAAGATATTCAAAATATTTGTTGTTATTAATGAGAATTTATTTTATAAACTTAGGTAATAAAAGGAAACTTAAGTAATAAAAAAGGAAATACAATTGTAATGAATTTTGGGATAATTGGAAAATAAAACTTGTAAGAAATAAAGAAATTCTTCCATAAATGAAGGAATGAAAATCAAAACACTGAATTATGAAATAAATGTATAATAAGCTATTTTGGTGTTGATTTGAATTGTTTGGTTGATGTATGTTTGTTGGGTAAGGAATTGTGGAGTTGTTGGATGAACAAATAATCTATCTTTGTTCCATCTAAGGCTGTTGAGCAACGGATGTACTTGATAGTTATTCTTCGTTCGTACAACTTCAGAATTTGAACCCGAACAACTAATTGTTTGGTGAGTGAATGATTGTTTGTTTATGGTGTGTGCTGTTTGTTAAAAATGTATGGTTGTTGCATTTGATTGAGTATGAATGATTGAATCCATTTGAATAGTCCATTTTAAAATAAATATTTAACCTTTTAGATTATATAAGTGTATACAGGTGTTGGAAGCAACTGCTACTGCTTTGGTTCCATAATAATAAGCGTATTGCCCGACAAATAGGTACGTTTCCGGATTACGTTTAAAGCGCTATTTTATATATTTTCCCGTGTTGGGATATTTTATTTTGGATATATATGTAATATATTGTATATTTGGATATTATATTCTCCAGAGTCCCTCCGTACAAAGGAGACTCTGCCAAAAATTTTCGTAAATTTTGGACTTAGAATTTTGTTAAAATATTTTTCCAACTTTAATAATTCAAGTATTAAAGGATATGATTGATTATAAAACAAGTATATTTCATTAAAGGAAATTAATCCAGTAAAATATAAGTTAATATTTGAAATTAGATATACTGTGTTATTCTTCCTTCTCCATTTTTTTCCTTTTCGGGGACGAAAAGTTTTGAGTGGGGGAGATTGTAACGACCCGTTAAATTAATAATATTTAATAAATTAGATTAGTATAATTTCTAATTTGTTTAGGAATAAATGTAGAAATTTGGTATAGTAGTTGCGTAACTTAGTGTAACAATAAACAGTATGACAATAGGTTTGGTTAATGTAGATGGTCACATTTTGTTGAAAGTTAGTGATAAGAAACGAATGGAAGTTGAATTTATAAAAGTTAATAGTATTCATGTATACAAAGATGCAATAAGTGTAGATAGTAAAAATTAAATGTCTGTAGAAAAGAAAAAAATTCTAATAGAAACATAAACTTTAATTATATGAGAAAGAGTATAGATCTGTACAAATTTATGAAGATTGGTAAGAACAGTGTTTGTAATCAGTTTGGTTATTAATATTTGAAAGATAGAGATGTGTAAATACGTAAATGAATTTATAATGGGAAGAAATGGTAAGAATGAAAATATAATAATAAGCATTTGATTCAATTAAGGGAGTTAATTATAATAAATGGTCATTTAATAAATTTAACGTTCTGTGAGAAATCATAATAATTGTGTAAAATCAGTACAAGTTGGAAATGCATAAACCTTAATAAACATTCTAACTTAATAAATTTATGCAAATGTGGGAATTAGTTATAAGCGTGTAATTATGGGTATGATAACAATTAGTGTAAAATACCTATATACTGGAAACACGTTTGTAAAGTATAATTAATTGGTTTGGTGAATTAGGAATGAATTCAAAGTATGAACATTAATGTTACACAAATAAGAATTAATGCAGTAGCTAAATTTATGAAATCTAAATCTATGGAAAAATGTGTGTAAGATCTTTACTGATTTGAAATTAATGTTACAGGTAGTGTAAATTCCTATTTTAATAAGACTATGGGTTATAGTAAAGATTTTAAATCAAGATTTAGCTACGTGAATAAAAAGAATGAAGGTAATTGAGTTATTGCAATTAAGAAAATTTAAACGTTTATTAATACGTTAAGTAAAACTTAAGTTGAGATTTAAAATATTTATGTATGTTAATTTCATGCATTTGGCTATAATGGATTTAATAATAAAAATGAAACAGTGAAATCAAATGGATATAAGATTTCAATTATACCTTGAAATTCATATTCACCATAAAAGGTTAATTGAAACCAAAGAAGTTAATATAGGAATTAAGCCTTATTTATTAATTTGGATTTATTGAAATAGTTAATTCCATAAAATAAAGTTAAAGCTAATTCAAATTTAGTTGGACCATTGTTGATATAACTTTAGAAAGCAAGATTTTATCTATAATTTGAGTATTAAATTCAACAAATGGTGTTTACTACATATAAAATGGAATTAAACGTAAAATATCACGTTATTGAATTTAAAATGGAATTTGTAAACAATTGAGTGAATTTAATAAATGTATCAAACGTATAATATTGAATTCATTAAGATTGGAATTAATAATAGTTAAGAAAAATGAGGGAATGATATTTGAAATCATTGCAATAGATATTAATTTAGGATTGCCTTAAATAAATTAAGGCGAATAAATGGAGATAAAGTTTATTAATAGTTTGAAATTTTATTTATGGTAAAAAGTTTATTTGCAATCAAATGAGTTGGAATGGAAATCAAATCTATTTATCTAATTGGATTTAAGTGAGAGTATAAGAGTATATGATTTAATAATTGGGTTTTTGCGAATAAAATTTATAATTCCCAAATAATAAGAAAACGCAGAAATTAACACTGCAAAATTGATATACTTATAAATTTTAATTCACATCCAAGCTTGGAAAACCATTTGGGATTGTTTGAATTATATAAGTCACAAAATTTGGCCAATATTAGAAGTTGAAACATAAAAACTGGATTTATAATTTATTTTAATTTATTTAATAAATATTAAAAATAGCCATTTTGGGCACGGACTCGGATTTTGACGAAACTAGTTTAATCGGATCCGTAACGATGAATTATAATAATGTTTCAAGTTTCGTAGCGATCGGACTTGTCGTTTGATCGTACGGACTCGAAACGCCTTCAAATTTATGCATTGAAATAAATTGAATTTGAAATTATTGTTTTCAGCATAACTTCTTCATACGATCGAATTTGGACGTGAAACTTTTTCCATCGCGTTCAGAATATTTTAAAATACCTATCTGGATATATAGATTTAAAAAATTCGGTTCCGGAGGTATAGCGGGTTTTTTTTGGGCCATAGTTTGTTGCGTACGTTCACCCGTCTAGCGCGTTCGTTATCCGTACCCACCTAGCCTTCTTCTATTTGTCTATATATATGCGATCATAAACCCTAGCTTCTTTCTTTTTCATTTGTTGTACGTTCATTTTCTTCAACCTTCTTTCTTCCTCAATGTATACATCTCAGATCCAGTTTCAATTTGCAAAATTCAGTGAAATTTCAAACACCTCAGAAAATTCTCAAAAATTTATATGTTGAAGTATTCGATACGCGTAATCTCATGGTGTAATTCGTTTTTCAATTGGAGCTGTCGTTCATCCAGAATAAATTCAAGCAGCCCCAAAACCGTTCATCTTCGTCGCACAAAACTTCGTCTGATCGGAATTCTGTTTCTGGGTATTGTAGTATGGACGATGGGGAGCGCATCTATGTATTTTGTTTGGCGTTTCGATGGTTGGGTCGACGGCTTTAATTCGATTAGGGTTTCAGCTCACTGATTTGGGGGGGCGGCGGCTGGCTTTGGGCGAGCACTAGGGGGTGCCGCGCCCACGTAGGCAGGAGGAGGAGGCGCAGGCGAGTTCATGATGGTGGTCGGCGGCTCTCAGGTGGTCGGAGGTGATGGGAATTTTTGGTCAAAGGCTTCGGTCAATGGGTTTTCGCGTGCGTCTGGGAGGAAGGCCGTGTTTTGCGTGAGAAGGTGGGGGGAGCTGATGACGTGGATGAATAAAAAGTGTGAGTGAATGTGTGTCACTTTTGTTTATATTTAATTTTGAATTCAATCATCATTTTTCGCCATAACTTTCTCATACGAAGTCGGATTCACACGAAATTTTTTTTGTTAGGATCGTAATTTAATTCCGGACTTGATGACACTGGTTTGGACGAATTCTGAGACAGGCGAATTTTTGAGTTTAAATTGAATTTAAATTCGATTTAAATTCAAAAGGTGAGTGTTTTGACCCACTCACAATTACTAGAAGCTTTTATGTTTGTTAAATAAATTTTAGAAATGAATAGAAATTTATTTATGAGTATTTGGCATGTTTATTTCATTCATATCTGTTGAATTGCATTTTTATTAAATTTAACTGTTAATTTAATTGATTTATTGCGTATTAATTGACTGTTGGAAATTATTGTTGCATATGAATTGCTAGTTAACAGTTGTATAAATTATTACTGAATAAACTGTTAGATTAATAGTTGATAAATTTAATTTGAATAAACTGCCAGTTATCACCTGTTATATATGATCATATATATAATTGTTATTGATTGATATTGATCGATGTTGTGATTGGATGATGGATGTGTTATTGAATGGATGTTTTATTTGATATCATTAAACTGCAAGTTAGTATGCATTTTTTCATTTCATTCGGGATTGCGGTTTGAAATGATATACAACCGCAGTTTTATATTTTAAATTGCGGATTGAAATGATAAATATCCGTATCACTTGGCCATAGGATAGAAAACTATATACAGGCACCGCGGTCTATATATAACTATTTTAAATGTAATTTCTATGGTTTGGATGGAATACGGTTTATAAAAATCTTAAATTTTATACTGAATAAATGTTTTCTTCCATATTTATATACATATGAAGTTGAAAAATTTGAAATAAAAAGGTGTATAAATCTCTTTATTAAAATGGAAGAAAATTTAGAAAATGGAGTTTGATAATTTATATCCTATGTTTAAATGTTAAGTTGGAAATTTTAAGATAGTATATTTACAATTGGATTTTTCCCAAAATAAATTGAAATGAATATTCTAGTATAATTTGAATTGGAAAATATATATATAATTTATTACTAGAAATTGAAGTCTTATTATTTATGGATTTTATGTGAATGTTCAAAACTAATTAATAGAACATTTGATTTGTTGAAAGAATAAAAGTCCAACTTTAGTTGAAATATTAACACTCAAGATGGATATAAATATATATAAAATTGAAATGGTTGGGACTTGAAATAATATTTTGGATTATGGTTTTAACATTGAGTAAAGAAATATTCACAAAGCCATGTAAATTATTTTCCGTACAAAGTAACCATAAAGTTAAATCACTTATTTTATATATTGTTGAATATCCAAACCATTTAGTTTTTGAAAGTAATGGTTTTAAAAACTATGGATTTCGAAGTATTATGTTGAAAGTTAATATTCAAATATTTGGTTACAAGGAATTATAAATTTTAAAAGTGGCATAATTTTTGGAAAAGAGTTATATTTGGGAAATGATATCATTGATTTGGGTTTTATAAAAATAATATCAAAATGAATCTTTTTGGGTTTTAAAGAAGAAATGATATCGTAATATTATGGTTTTGAAATGGATTATATTCTGGTTTTAAAGTATAAACTATTTTTAAATGACCGCGGTTTTATAATAACGATGGGCTGGCAAAGAGACCGGGATCGGATATCTGACATACTCTCTGTCGATACCGAAAACCACTTTGACTAACCGTGTACGCGGTGGAGATTCCAGAATGAAGTAGGTGGTGGCGACGTTTCCTGTAAGGTAAATACGTTGACCCAACTCCCGTGAGTTGGCATAAGGTGGCTAAAACAGGAGCGATTCTCAGGCCAATGAGGTCATTCCTCTGATCGGACGCTCCTCTTCGATATTATACTTTGACTTGGATTGATTCAGTGGCCACTTCTATATTTTGATTTTGGGGAGTTAGTCCGAGGTGGGCGGTAACTGCGGCTACGCGTTTCCACCAGCCTGGATAGCAATCGGTATATCTACCCTGGCATTGCCTAGTTGTGCCGTGTCACCTACCATACCGAGCCTTTACTACGAGTTTCTATTTGTGTCGTACCTATGGAGTATCCTCTGGTAGCCTCCCGATCAGGAGGTATTACGGTACTGTATAGACTATTGGCATTTTACGTGTTAAGGTGGAAAATGTAAAGCCTTAACGCTATTTAAAAGTAAGTTTATTTTATAAATAGACACTATTATAATAGCGCAATATACTACATAGTAAATAGTTTAACGGATCCTTAGGAGATGTAAATCCCGAGCATCTCTTGAGTTACTGTACTCATATTTATTTTTGTTTATTTAACTCACATAAGATTTTCTAGTCTGACTCGAGTGTTTTTGTCTTTTCAAATTCGCTTGGGTCAGTCCGAGCGTTTCAGGATAGCAGATTTTAGCATTGGAGGACGAAGACGAAGAATCAGTATTATTTTACATATAGTATTGCACCACACTCTTTCTATTCCGCTGCATTGCTTGTATTGGTATGTGTAACTCTGATATTTATTGTAAAAGAAGAATCAAGCTTTTGTAAACTGTTTATGAAACTGTATATTAGTTATTATATTTTATCCTTCCGCTGTGAGATTCTATTTTCATTTTATTTCTTCTCTATTTTTCTTATTTACCCCATAACAATCCGCCCTTGCGTATGCTTTGAATTGGGACAAGTGTCGGTTTAAAGTGTGCGAAAAGGCGGGATGTTACAAAATTATTTGGAAAATTATTTGGAATCTGGTGATGTTGTGCATATCCATTGATAGTTCAATAACCGACTATCAATATTTCCCTTTGAATGGGTAATTGATGTGATTTGTTTGAATTTGAATGCCACACTTATTTTTGAATAAGCGCTCACTATTCAGATTAACCGGGAAAGGACCATGGGGTCGTATAACCCATTCCGAATATGTGATACGTCGTTATGAATTGCATTTGATGACCGGTGTTGAAGACCGGGTATTTGCGAAAGCGATAGGATACCTATCGATTGTCTCTGCACTGGGTAGCTCCTGGTATAGAGATTTCCTAAGTGATGGGAAATTCGATCGGGATTGTGAATACCCGGATTGCAAGGGCTTCGTAAGAAGTGCCTTCGGTTCTGTTCGAGCCCGGAACAGACTTGTATGGATTGTATGTCTGACATTACAAATTGAGATATAAAGCCGATTTCTTTCAAATATATTTCTGATGGTGGCGGAGAATTTATTCTCTTAGCTTAACACCCTTCTCTGTGACGTACGAGCTCAGAGGTTATGTAGTTGAAGGTTATCAGCGATATATTCCCAATTTGGTAATGTGACATGCTGAGTGTTGCTGTTAAATGATCATTGTGTTGATTATTTGTGATAGGATCATTTATTTGATCATCTATCCTGGTGATCATTTCTATGATCATTTGTTGACCCAAAGCATGGCTTTTGTATAAAGTATGTTTTTGTGGACGTGACTTCGTCGAGCCTCACACCTCGGGAATGGTCAAAACAGGAAAGATGCGGCAAGGTTATGAGGGGTAGTGCCCTTTAGGATATGTGCATTTCCTTCTGGAAAAGGGTGGTATCATGGTATGGAGCCCAGATACTTACTCATGTTGAAAACACTTTATGATTGTGTGAATTGATTGCGAGCGCTCGGTGAAAGGTCCCAAAGGACCGGGGGATGGCATATTCGGTCAGTTGTTACTCAGTTAGGGGTAACCCGGCCTTGTGTTGGTAGAGATCCGGTTTGGTTCTTGGGGATGTCCTTCCAGAGGCATTCTCATGTGGCAATGGGAAGTTCCTTGGCCTGATCATTCGTTCGAAATCCAATTCCCAATACGAAGCCCTGTACGGTATTAGTTGTAGAACCTGCCATTTACTTATGGTGGTCACCATTGTTTAGATGGTAGCTATAGTAGGCATAGTTCGAAATGTCTATGCTGGCTAAGATTTATATTCTACTTTCGAAATGAATTTTTCTCTACACTATGCACTAGAAAAAAATATCAGATGTTCTTTTAAATGCGTATCAAGCATCTTTGACTATCATAAGGAGAAATCTCCTCCGATTCTGCGTTTGCATTGTGTGTGTGTGCGGGAGGCCTTATGGTAGTCTCATTTTTAAAAGCATTGCGAATTGACTTTAAAAATATTCCTCTATTTTGATTTTTAAAGATAAATAAACTGTTTTGAGTTCTCACACCAGTCACATGACTGACTTGGAGTTTATTGTTTTCCTTCCTAAACTCTGGGTGCCCACCAATTTCCACACGGGCAGTCAAGAGTTAAGGTTTATCAGGATGTTCTGGATATTCTGGAGTTGCCGGAGGCAAGCTGGATGGCATGGCGTATTACTAGTATATAGTATTTCTTTTTCCGCTGCACTATTTGATGTTGTTGTTGTTGTACACTCTGATGATATGATGTAATGAAATGTGATGTAATGTAATAACTGATATAGTTCTTTGTTTAAAGATTATTCATTTATTTATTATATGTTGTTCCGCTGCGAATTGTGAGATTTTGTTATTGTTCTGCGTTGTTTTTTGTTCCGTTCTATTTTCTACTTTCTTTTCTCTCTATTTTCTACCTTCTTATCTCTTCTTCTAGCTCTTTCTTTTTCTTAAAACCCTAAGTGTTCAGTTTTCCGTCGTTCGATTGCTCGGCAGTCGATAAAGTGAGTATCGATGTTGAATTTTCGAAAGTCGAAGAATCGGGTCCTTACAAGGGGGATATCGCGGTATATAGGGTCAACCACTATTATGCGGGACGCATAGGGTCTCATCTGCTAAAATATACGGGGATATCAACCCAACTACCAATATACATACTACTATATATACAAATATAACATCATTCAACAGATAATAATTTTATAAATTCAACCTGGCATCCAATAATATATTTTAATTATTCAAAATTTAATCTCGCAATCCAAATGAGTGAGGATTTCTCATTTTGATTTTTGTTTGCCGTCCATTTTAATCCCGACTTTTTTTTCACGATTTTAGACCTCGTATAAACGTTATACAGTTTATTAATATTTGAAATAATTTAAAACTATCATTAACATACTAAATTTAATTTTAAATTTAATTTACAACCATCAGCTGCCTAGCTCAAGAAAGCAACCTGTAGCCACTACCTTCTTCCTAACGTCTGCTCGCCTTTGCTCTGCCCGACCATGCGATTCTACTCCACCGCCTACTGCCTGACTTCGACTGCATCACTGCCTCGTATTGCAACTGCGCCTGTATTCCACCACCCCACCATCAGTGAAACATCTCCGACCATGAAACTACCAATCAGATCGACTATCATGCTCGAACGACCATTGCCACAACCACGACATTGTCAGCGCCTCAATCTCCCCCTCGACCTCGTGCACGTGCGTATGTGACTCCATAACGAATGTTGCACCTCCACGAAAACGCGATCCCCTTCAGCCGCCACTGCCGCTTCATCCCTCAACCTAAGTTGACTCCACACTGTATGCCCACATCGCGTCGCCCCTTTTGATTTCGACATGGAGCCCTAAATCACAACTGTCAATCTTGCACTCCTTAGGTAGTACGATTCCATTCTCTTTTTTTATCTCGATGTTGATTCTACAATAAGAGAAAGGAATGCATGGTTTTAAAACTGGAAAGAGAGATTTTCATGAATTCTTCTTACGAACTTTGAAATTAACGTGGCTTTGTTTTTAATTGAGATTCCATCCTCTCTTTTTTCTTTTGAATTATTATCGTTTAAATTGAAAAGAAGGGGAGTCGTACCTTTTAAAAGAAAAGAAAGGGCGGTCGCATGTTTTCAGAAAGAAAGAGACGTGCGACATAAAGCTGAATGAACGGCTCAACTGTTCATTTGATTTGACCGTTTATATTTATTTATTTTAATTTTTACATATCACGAATCAAATACCGTGAAATCTCGACCTTCTATTAAGGTGTGCCACTAGGCATTTATATTGTTATACCCCTGTTTCGAACACAATGGAAAAGGTTTCGAGTCCTAATTTGATCGTATGGAGAAGATAGCTTTTTGGACCCAATTATTATATTAAATTTTCAATATTAACTTCAAAGCCTTTACATCCCGTACGACCAAACGATAACTTCAAAGCTAGAAAATTTGAAATCCAATAATAATACAATATTACGAATCCGATGGATCTGGTTTCGTCGAATTTAGAGACTGGGCCACGGTCGCTATTTTAATGCGTCAATTAAATTGACGATTTCAAAATTTGGCGAAATCGCTTGAAATTTCAGTTTGAAAATCTTACTAAATAAATTATAACTCCAAATTCAATATTTAAAACCATTTAAATATTCAAAATCGACCGACGAATAATCCGGGTTGTTACAATTTATATTCACAACTTTTACTTCCGACCTCGATTTTCTAATGCGGACTCTGATCAGGCTTCAAGATCAGAACCTTTGCTTTCCTTGCATAGTTCTCAGCTAAAATAGAAAACTCAATTATCCAATCATAAACCCTCATCAATGTTCGCCGTCAATAATCGAGTGATAAATCCTTTTTTGGACCGTTGTAAACACCTCAAAGTTCTATACTCAAATCTTAGATCAAAATTTGTCTGACGAAATGATTTACGCATAAATTACATATTTATTCCTATTGGTTTATCTCAGTTATACCAAATTCTCTTTATTCACATCTTTTATTTTTCAAATTCATTTTTTAGTATATTTTCTTTAATATTAATATTGTTTATGAATCATTTCGTAAAACTATTACTTAAGTTTATTATATCTTATGAACACAACTATTTAAATCCATCAGTTTTAAAAACTTAAGTCCAAATCCTTAATAAATGCTAGAATTCATTAATAAAACATTTTCCAGGTTATAATTTCCTTTTTAAAGAGTCGTTATTTTACTTAAGTGTATAAATAGTTCATGACTTAAATCTATTTTTGTATAATACTCTTTTGCATCCTTATAATATATATATACATCCCAATTTCTCAATTGCTTTTATATCCGGGTGAATTCCAGATTTAAAATTTGTTGTAGTTTACTATCATTTCAAATTCATAATCATAAAATTTATTTCTGATTTAATGCTTTATAAATTTCTCCACTTTTAAATCCTTTTTATTTATAACCACATTTATAAATTATACTTGTCCAATTTCATTTACTCAAAAAATTTCACAATTGTTTATCTTTTACCAAAAGTTTCCATAAATTCCTTAGCTCAGAGTTTGGCGTAATTCAGAAATTTTCGACTGTCCAAAATCATCGAGAATCCCGCTTTATCTTATCAATTAGCGATTCCAAATTTATCTTTAGTTTAAACGCTTTATGAATATTACTCATCAATTTATCAATTAATGATTCACGTTATCTCTTTAACTTAAAAAAATTATATAGATCGAGTAACTCCAAAATAATACCAAGGAACTGGGTGCTACCAATAGTATCATATATCCTCTTGTCAAGAAGAGTAATACTTAAGGGAAGTGTTTACCATCGGAACACATTTCCTATCCATTTTTTGTTTATTTTCGAGCCATTCGAACTAGTTAACATAAAATATCTCTTTTTATTTGAAATAATACCCTTTTCAAAATCCTTTAGAGGTTACTTTTGTTTATAAAACCTATTTTATAAATTCTTATTATAAATTTATCTTATATTAATTAACTTCATTTACATTACCATGATTCTTTTAAATTGCTCAAATTTAAATCTTCATTCCTTTTATATTTTTTTGTTTCCTTTAAATAATCATTTTCTATTATTTAAATACATTTTAATCTTATATGTTCATTCCCTAAACAAATCTTATTATCAAACACCTTATAGTCAAATCGTGAAACTTAATTCATAAGGTATTTGTACTTAAAGTTTTAAATCAAATATTTATCAATTTTTGATAATAACTTAACATTATCATTCTTTATTATTTTGGAATATATATTAAGGATCTTAATTATCGTAAAACATCTTATAATCAAATTGTGAAATTCTAGTCACAAGATGTTCATATTTAAATTTCACTAATCTTGAATCCTAACTATATAACTTTTCAAAATATATATTTATATTCAAACTATAATCCTAGGTAAAATTATTTTATTTACAAATTTTTCAAAATCAATGTGTCGGTTCACCTTGTTTAAATGTTTAGGAAACCACATCGATAACGGTGATCGGGCGTATCGATCAGAATCCATAAATCACTCAACAGATAAATCAACACAAAACAATTTATTAGTCACTAACAAATACGCACTAATATATAATACACTCAAACTCATTCTAAGGTGCTACTAACCGTATCTCTAATGAGTCACTCATCCTAGGGCATTACTAACCCTATCTCCGATGAGTCTTTACCCCACCAAAGCCAAGGTTCTCGCTTAACCTTCAGCCCTGATACCAAATGTAACGACCCATTTTTCCATACCCTTTGAATCGATAATAAACCACACATGTCTAACTCAAATTGCACAAACAAGCGGATCATTAAAGGTGGAAAGAAAATAAAGACAAAACAGAATCTTACACGAATGTAATAACATTTTTTTTTTTTGATAATAATCTTTACAGTGGGAAAATTTAAAATACATATATCAGAGTCTAACCTAGACTCAGCCTAGACAGTTATAACACCTGCCCTTACAGATGCTGACAAACAACAAAACAAATGCAATAGATGCAGGGGATAGTAGAATACGTCCATACGATGATGAAGGTCTCCAGCTCACCTCTGGAAACTCCAAGCGTCTTCAGCAAATCCTGAAACAACTTGAATATGATCCGAGTATTAAAAATACCCGGATCAGGCTTGATAAACCAGCGTGAGATACTCGAAATTTTAAATGCATAGCTCATGTCGATGTTATCAAAACCTTTGAAAAGAAGGGTATATCATAAGACTATGCCCACACATAAATACGGACGGGTTTTTTCCTTATGATAACCAAAACACTTTTATTACCAAAATAATTTAATATTATCATTCATGACATTCTTTTTGGAAAACATCTTTCAAATAAACTTATACAGATAAGGTATCAATACCCGGACTAAATCTAAGGTAATATATCTGGACAAATTCAAACGGAATATACCGGATGGAATATATGATACCAAAAGGAGTGGCTGAAATGTTTGCAAAGCATTACAGCTATTTTGAGACTACAATCAAAACCGTAAAGCTCATATTGGAATTGGAATTTCCAACATGATAGGGAATCTTGATAACCATGCATAGCAATCGGAAGTAGGTGGTTTTTCGTGCAAGGACTCACACACCACTATTTCTCATATTGCCACACTTCTTGATATTCGATGGCTTCTCGTGCAAGGACTCACACGCCACTACACCATATAATAAGGGTCCTGTTTGGACACCTTGGTGACCTAGATCATACACCGTCAGTCGCCTTCAGGGATCATACGCCACCCTTGTCATACTAAGCCTGAAATATGTAACATAGTTCCCGTACCATTTCCGAGATGTGAGGCTTAGGAGTAAGGTTACGCTCAACTTAGACAAAGCCATGCTTTTCATACAAAACCAAGATATGATCATAAAAGGTTTCACTTTGAATGCCACATTGTCATTCCACGTCACATGACTGATTTTTATAAAAGTATAACTTCCTGAGCTCGTATGTCTTGGGAAAGGGTGTTAAGATAAGAGAAGTTGCCCACTCTGCCACCAACTGATACACAATTATAGAAACCACTCAAATATGATTTAGAGTACAACGTCAGACAAACATTCATACAAGTTCATTCTAGGACTGAACGAAACCGAAGGCACTTTCCTCAATCATTACTAGGAGATAAGCCCTTGCAATCCGAAGATTTCAAAACATGACAGGACCACTGCTAAAATAAATATCTCTATATTGGGAGCTACCCAGAGAATGTCAACAAGCAGTCCTTTTGCTATGAAGATCTTCGGTCTTCAGTAATTATCATCTTCAGCGTGTCTTCACCTTCGAACGTATACATTGGTTCAAAGTAGTTTTCGGATAGGAATCACCCAATCCGACCCTGGTTCCTTCGAAGCCAATTATCGATTAAAATTGTTAAGTCCTTATGTGATTATCAATCATCAATCAATTACTTTATCTTTCCATTCATTCAATATCTTTTATATATATATTCTTTTCAATTTATTCCTTTTTCTTTTCAAGAGTATATGAAATCATCAAGCCTCATTATTAAATTATTTGATTTATTAAACCTCTTTAGATCTTGGAATAATTCCAAATCCTTTTCTCTTTTACTTAGGAAAACCTTTCCAAATCATTCATTAAATCTTAATCAAAGTTTTTTATATTCAAATTATAACTTTTAACATAGGAAAAATATTCCTAAATCATTCATTAAATCTTAATCATATATTTATTTCTTAACTTCAAATCATATCCTTGCAATCAATGATTTTCATAACAGAGCACTACTGCCACCCTAAATATGGTAAATTTCACCTTGATGGACTAGTGGCAAGTAGTCCTACATTATAAAGATCTTTGTCTTCAGTGTGTTTTATTTCAAAAATTAGTTTGAAGAAATTTTTGGATAGGAATCACCCAAATCCAATCCAGGTTTTTCGGATAGGAATCACCCAAATTCGATCCCGGTTCCTCCATACTAATCATCGATAAAAATATGTTAAGTTCGTATGAGGTATAGATAATTAGTTTGAAGTGATTTTCGGATAGGAATCACCCAAATTCGATCTTGGTTTTTTGAATAGGAATCACATAAATCCGATCTCGGTTCCTTCATACTACTCGTCGATAAAAAGATGTTAAGTGGTTAATTAATATTCTAAAATTTGTTTCTTTTTACCTTGGAAAAACTTAAACATGATCTTTTAGTGCATCCGGGCTTTCCTTTCGATCTGTTCCACCTCTCGTATAAAAGATAAAATGAAGGTCGGGAAACTTCAAGGAACTGGTTGCTCCATTCCTAACCTTTGTTACATACCATGTTATACCGTTTAGATCTCATAGACGGGGCAAATGTACTAGTTGTTTTCGCATACTCAGTTTGTTAATACATTCAAGGAAATGATTTCTATTATATTGTTTAAGTGTTATAAATAATTTATACTAAGCCATTTATTTAACACTTTCTAAAAGAATTATAAAACTTTCAATTTATCTTTAAAACACTTAATTATTTATTTAAAAATGTTTATAAATGATTCTAGAAAGAATTGTTAAGTTTAAATCTTTATTTCAAAAGTTAGAGAAACTTTCAAATCGTTATACTTGAAATAATTTATGGATTAATTAGTAAATACGAGTTCTCACCTTTAACTTAACCAATTCTTCCTACCAACATTCATATGCAACAACGCTTCACTAAATCATCTTAACTTCACAAAACCATCACTTAAACTCTTCTACCAGGCTTCAAAGTGCTCGTCCACTACCTCCCAACATCGAGAAGGTTTAGGCACAACAGGTTCTCCACCATCCTCCTTTATTCTTCGACCTACTAGATTCTAAATCTTGTTTTGGTGATACTCTAAGGTCTTTGACAAAGTTTGATGGAGTTATGAATTTGTTTGACGTGGTTTTGAAAAAGTTAATAAGGAAATATAAGAGAAGAAACCATTAAATCTCTAAGTAAGAAGAAGAAGAAGAGAAGAGAATGGTTTATATGAGAATTGAAGAGATATGCATGCTATATTATACCTGAGTTTGGAAGGAAAAATGACTAAAATACTCTTCTTCTACTTTTTGACTTTTGCTTAGCATGATAAGAAGTGCATTTATGGTGAAAGATGTTATGATTTAATTCATGTAATGATGCTTGCCCCTTTTTCTTAATTCACAAAATGTTTAAATATTAATTTGCTTAGTTTCCATGCATGAAGAGACTTGCATTAATGGTGAGAAGATAGGTTTAGTCCTTTATGTAATGATTTGGTTACTTTTCCATAACTTAGAAAACACTTAGACTACATTTTTCTCATTTTCCATATTTGATGAGACTTTGCATTAATAAGAGGAGATGTGTCAGGATTTTCTAGAAACGATTATGTTTAGTAATTTAATTGCATATTACAAATTGTCAAATCATGTTACTTTTTGAATTATTTGTTAAATTTGACTTTTCAAAATGAATTTGCATTTACTTGAAAATATAAAGTGTGTGTAGTTTGTTAATATGCATTTCATATGTTGATAAAGTGATTATGTTGTCAAAATGTTGCGACAACTTGTTTTGGTTGAAAACGATGTTTTTATCGACATGTTTTACGGTCAAAATTTGATGTTTTTGTTAAACCATTCATTTATGTAAACCAACATAGAAAATGAACTTCCTGCTACCTTTAATAATTTAAAACAAGTCTATTTTGGTTAAAAACCCATATATTGGTGTTAATATCAATTTATCAAAATACGGCGTTGCATTGACAAAATGTGACAAATTTAGAACAATTTTGTAAAAGGATTATAAATATATTTTCCAAACGTTTATTACACTTTTATTATCATTATTAATTGATTTTGATATAGTTTGACTTTTCAAATAAATATTTAAAACTATTTATTTAAGCATTTATTTATCTTTAACAAAGCCCAGCTTTTGTCGATATTGTGATAAAAACTCAAAAATCTAAATTTCCTGAATCAAATCTTTAAAATTTAGTTTACTATTCTTATTTATCATATATAAGCATGTTTATTTGGTTTTGAAGCTCTTTATATTTTAAAATATTTTAAATACCTTATTCTCGAAGTGGCGAAATTACGGGTCGTTACAGTTTCCCTTTTAGCTGAGGAATAGTTAAATCAAAAAATGTCTAAAACTTGTTAATCGTGTTGATTTCTTATTGTTTATTGAAATCATTAATGCTATACTTAATATTAAAGCCGATGAAGTAGATTTATCCATTTGTGAGATTCAAGAATGAAGTGTCTAGGCAAGGCTTTGAAGCAACCAGTGCTCTAACTTATCTAGCTTCACTCATGAACGAGGAATGGTTAAATTGAGAATGTCAGAAACAAGTTAAGCATATGAATCGTGATTTCTGTAAGCAATGGTCTGTAGAACTTGAGAGTTATCTAGTAAAATGCTAAACTTGACTAAATATGAGTGTAGACCTATAAAAAAATGTTTGTATATATAGCAAGAAGTAGGAAAATGGTTTTGGGTTTGTAGTGACAATGTTTTAAGTGACCATAGTCTTAAACCTATTAAATGGATTTGTGAAGGTACTTAGGTCCTTCAAACAGATATTTTTGAAGGGATTTATAAGTATGGAATCTTTTGTTAAAAGAAAAATTAAAAATTTATTAAATAAAGGAAGTTTACTGATAAAGGAGTTTTAATTAATAAAATGATTAATTAAATGGAAGGGACTAGGAGTTGCTTAAGTAACTTAATCATACTTTGCATGGCTTGATTTTGTTTTGGATGATGATAATATTTTGTATATTCATTTGTTTATGGAAAGCATACTAGACATCGTTTCCATTTACAAACATCTATTTTGTACCAAATAGTCAATGAGTCGGCTATCGAAATTAACCAAATATAACTTTGGAAATATATAGAAGAAACACGAGTACTATATGGTACAGTTATCTTCAGAGATGCTATATTGTATGTATAAACTCTCTCTCTTTTAGGATAAATGACAAGGAAATATGTCCGCTTAAATGGTTAGAATGCGATCTCCACTCTTATGTATTGTCTGATTATTTCCAAAAGAACCGGAGTTGAGTTTACAGGAAATTCATCGATTGGTTTTAGAGAGTCCAATAAGTGGGGAGAGTGTACTTATATGAGATGACCGAATCCAAAACCACTTCAAAACCATATACATGATCTATGTTCTGGATTTGGTTGCGAATTGGAACATTATAGAGTTGAACTATCTGCATAAGGTAAAGTCTAAAGGAGAGGTCGGCGTTAAGATTTTGAACGATGGTATCGTGTAGGACTATCTTGAGGAGTACTCCAAGAGAGAGGATAGCGTTGGCATTCGCCAGAGGACTTATGCGAGGAACCTATATGGAGGTTCAAGATCTACTTGGGATACTCGAATCCATGTAGTGATTTGTGATCTGTTCGAGATAAAGGAATCCAATTAGGGATTCAAGTGTTGTTCGAGTGACGAGGACTCATGTTAAAGATACCAAACGTAGTCTTGACATCGAAAATGACTAAAACTAGATTAGGATGCATAATCTCGGGTTTAGCTTACCCATGAGGGTATATCAACTCCATTTCTAGAGATGCTTATCAATATGTTGTGCACGGGAGTTGTTGATACTTGATGCCACACAGTTCATCGTTAGGCCAGTTATGTTTTCATTTGAGTATATTCCATCCAGAGATATATGATGCTCGGAAGTAAGTTTTGATCCTTGTCATGGAGTTTAAATTCGGCTTGATCCGAGGAGAGCTCCATGGAAATCCTTACATATATGTGAATGTGCCTTAGCAGTATTGATTGTATACCTATTGTTGTTGTGGCATTCACACAACAACTATTTGATATGATCTATGTGCTACACCCTAGGCATTATCTATCGTATCACTACATATTAAACTTAATGAAAGGTTGGTTTATTCAAGGAGAAAACCATTATGGGAATTCGTATGGTTTCAATGTTACTATTACTTGTCACTCATATTTCTTGAGTTTTAAACACTGGTTTACTAGACTGATCCGGGTGTTATTTTCTCATAATGCTCGGATCAGCCCCGTGAATGTTTCCAGATTTAGGTTTAGGCCCTTTGGAGCTTATGGAGATGAGTTGGATTAGGGATGGCAATGGTTGGGTCTAGGATCCAAACCCGATAGACCCGCCCCTGTTTTGACCCATTAAGACCCACCCCATTGGGTCATCTGGGAGGGTAGACTCATGACCCGTTCTTAAGAGCTTCAGGTCTAGGGTCGGGTTGGGGCTTGGCCAACCCACCCTAACCCGACCTGCACTACTGAGATTTTTTAAAACCGTTTTATTACGATAACGATGATTTGTTAATCATTTTATACATAAGCGGTAATAACACGGATTTTCTAATGTTTCATTTAATAAGTTATATAACTTTTATGATATTAAGTTGCATTACTAATAACTATATAATAACGTATGCATGTTTTTCTTGAGCCATTATCAAACACATTATTTTTATTACCTTAGTTATCATTGTAAATACATTGATATTTATATTTATGTTATCGCTTAGTGACAATCCCTCTTACAAATAAAATAAATAAATATATGTACATTAATACATAATTTTGAATGAATATGTAATGCTTCACTTGGTCTTGGGACGGGGCTAGTCTACCCTGACCCGTATAGGTTTCGGGTACGGGACGAAAATTCAGACCCACGTCGGGTCTACCAGGCGGGTCTGGGGTAGGGTTTAAAAAACCCGAGATGGGTCTGGGGCATAAAAAACCTGCCCCAACATGCCCCATTCCCATTCCTAAGCTGGATGATTTCCTACCATAGTATTTATTTCTACTGCATTACTATTGCATCATCAGCATTTGTGAAGAAAGGCTGTTAAAACTATCCAAGTTGATTATTGTAACTCAAAAAAACTTTCTATCTTATAATAACAGTTTATATTGTCTTTTGATAATATATATGATCGTTCTATTGTGATATTTTGATATTTTGTTCCTTCTTCCTTATTCTATTTTGTTTTCTTTTATTTCACCATAACAATTCATCTTTCCGGCACTTGAGTGTTTGGCACATGAGTACTGTGGATGTATTAATGTCGACATTTGAGGGTCGAAAAGGTGAGTCGTTACACTTGGTATCAGAGCTAACGGTTAAGCATGAACCTTGGCATTGGTTGGGTATGACTCATTAAGAGATAGGGTAATGGAATGCCCTAGTTTTGTTAAGTGTATTATATATATGAGAGCATATTTGTTAGTGCTATAAAATGTTTTATATTGTTAATTAGTCTACTAAGTACTTTATGAATTTTGGTTGATGCACTTGATCAACGTTATCGATAGGGGTTTCTAAACACTTGAACAAGGCAAACCAACACAGTATTGCTTTGGAAATTGTAAATGAAATAATTTTTCCTAGGATTATATTTTATATATAAAAGAATAATTTTTAACAATCCCATTAGTTATTTAAAGTGTGTTTGTTTATTAGGAAATGATAATATTCAATTATTATCATTTATTGTTTGATTAGTTATGCTCGGCCAATTTATAAGCATTTACTATAGTTTTTTATTTATAGGTAGTTTACCTTTTTACAACAAGGGTTGGGTGGATAGTAGTTTATGGGAACATTAAATACGAACACTTTGTGAATTAAGTTTCATGGTTTGACTATAAGTCATTAGATGATAATGTTGGGTAAAATTGAATTTTAATAAGAGTTATTTATTATAATCTAAACAAAGATATACATTTGTGAAATGATTTAGGTAAGGAAGCTACTTTATATAAGAAAGTGATTTTATATAAGTATGGTTTATAAAACATAGTTCATAGACGAAGAAGATTTAAATAGGGAATTTGAGAACTTAAATCTCGATATCTTTAAATGTTTTTCAAGATTTCGGAGAAAATAATTGTAGTGATATTTGAAAGTATCTAGGAAATTGGTTATTAAAATTGAGATCATGGTACTTAGTAACATTTACGAAGTATTTGATACCCATTTGAAATGATTTTGATTAAGTCTGAAAGGCATCAATTAGATGTGCTAAACTCACTCCTGTCGCTTGAAAATAATTTAGCGATGACTTCAACATCATCGGCATTCATTTTCAGGTTTCTAAGTGTGGGATGCTACAAAGTTGGCTTGGCAAAACAGATTTTGATTTAATCCCAAAGTAAGATTTGATATATGAAAGTTATTTGTATATATTATTTCAAAATGATTTGAGATGAAAACCGATGTTTAGTTCTAAAATTTTCTTATTAAGTTATTTCATGGACACATGTAGCTTATGCATTAGGAAAGTATGGATGTACATCATGATATGATATGTTATTTGGTAGTTTTCATTTATTAAAATGAAATGGATTTTCAGCGGTTTTTGATAGTTGGAAACTTCCAAATCATTATAGAACTTATAGGTAATTATTTTTGAAAATATAAAGTTGAGTTTATGTAACATTTAAATTGGAAAAAAAAGTAGCAAGTTTAAAATAAGTTCAAATTGTTGATCATCCTTGTTAAGTAAGATGAATTTGATACTTTGTATATACTCTTAGGAGGTAATGGAATATTACGAGTAGGAACTGAAGTCATAAAACGATTATAAACTTAAGTTAGATTTTTATGAAGTGACCCATAAATTATTGGTATCGAAGAGATATACTATTAGGGTAAATGAAAGTGATATAGGATATTGGTATAGTTAAGAAGACGATAGGATGAATATGTAAACTGTATGTAGATTATTTCATTCGCATGACTGTTCTTGATCAAGTATTCGAATACATGTTTCTGATGTGGTTTACACCAATCCGAACAAGATTTTCACTAGATTCTTTACGACGAACACTTGATACCTATTCTTAATATGACCCAAAGTTTTTTATCATGGTATATAGCTATGTAAGGAAAACGGAGGTTTCTAATCAAGAAACCATATCAGAGTCTACACTAGAGAGTTCAAGTGATCTATACAAGTTGGGAAGTGAAATCTATGTGATCGAGCAAGAGATCGGGATTGACATTGTGTACGGATGGTCCATGTTCATCATACGAACTTTAATATGTATGTATACTATGTTTGTTAAGCTTAAGGAGTGTTTAAATAATAGCTCTTCGATTTTTCTAGGGTGGCATGAATAATCGTCTAAGTAATAACCTGAGGAAGTTGAGTAGAAGGTACGCTTAGTAGATTGATTTTCATCCTTGTGCGATGAGAGGTATAGACCTGAGCAAACCATGAGCTTTGTTTGCTAATGATTGTGATAAAACTAAGTATTGATGTATGGTTGATTCTTTGGTTGCTCGTGTTGGAATTTCGAGGACGAAATATTCTAAGTGTGGGAGAATATAATGACCCGAGATTCGAACACTTTGTATTTAAATATCTGAATTATTTAAATATTTGAATTTTGGATTGAATGTTATTAAAATGATTTAATATGATCTTAAACCCCTTTTAAATCATAACTAATGATGTTAAACTTGTTTTGGAAAAATATTTACAAAAATATATCCTTTGGAAAAATATCAATAGTGTGACCGAGAATCAGTTTATCGATAAACAGCTTTTCGATCGATATAAGTTGTTCGAACTCTTATACCCTTAACTGATGATCAAATGAACACATTAGCAATTAATTAACACACCCACCCCCTCTTCATTGGGCTTGGAAGGTTCTAAAATGTTCAAATGGATAAGGGATATTATTATGAGAAGGGAATAAGAGTAATTAGCCTAAAGTAGTGTTGTAAAAATCCTTCTAGGCTCCTATCTAGGCACCGCCTAGGCGCTAGGATATAGCCTTACCGCCTATGATTTTGACTAATCCGCCTCGATAAGACTTAATGCATTACCTTAGCATATAAACCGGTTTGCAAGCACCATTTATACACCAATTTAGGCTTGATGTCTCTTATAAGCATCAAAATGTTTGTTTCAAGAAATTATATCTTCATGGTTGCTTCCAAAACCATCTAAATCCATGATATCTCATTATGGATCAATCCTGAGTATATCCAAAATGCCTAACTCCGATCAATCCTCAGTTAATCCCCGCCTAGACGATTAATTCCTAGTCCATGCTTACCGCCTAGCATCCACCTAGCGATTTTTACAACCTTGGCCTAAAGGAGAAGTGACACAAAGGAGAAGTGAGGCATCCATAGCGTGGTGGGTGAATGCAATCTTAAAGAGTAATATTATTATGCCTATATAAGGAGAGGTATACCTTAGAGTTATAATCACAAATTCACAAAGCTTAAAGTACGAAATCAATGGCATCTTCATTATCTTCCTCTCTTATGTGCTAAAAAAAATAGTTTCAAATCTACTCCAAATCACTTTAAACTTTTCCACAAGGCTTATTACAATATTAGAAAACCTTCCACCACATCAAAAGTTGAAGAACAAAGTCATGCACCTCATATCCTTAATGGTCGTGAGTTATATGGAGGTTGGGAAGGAAAAGAGGCAAGGCAAAGTAAGGAGAAGGAGGAGAGAAAAGTATCGTAAGGATGGGGTTTGGCTTTGGTGCTTGGATCTTGATTGTTTACAAGGTTAAAGGTTTGAGTGGAAAATATAACATATATATTTTAGGGTTTCATTGTGTTCACGTTGTTTGAATTGTTGTTAACTTACGTTAAAGCATTAGTTTGAATCCTTACTTTGAAAGTACGTGACATATGTGATACATGTGCATGGACTTGAATAAACTTAGAATGGACTTGTATAACATGTGACTAGGCCTTAGAACAAAGCACATAGGTTTCAATTGAATATAGGTTGGAATATGACTTGGATTTAGAAGAGCACTTATAGCGATTGTCGTTATAGAAGTAGTTTGGAATTGCCTTGGTTTTGTCAAATTCTATGGAATTTTGTAGAGAGATCCTTAGTGTTTTCTTGCAATATTTATAATGCTTTATATGTATGTTTGTTTCTATTAAAAGCTTGACTAGTAAAAAGTTAACTAATATCTCGAAAATGGCCAAAACATCACTAGTGCAATACTGCCTCGTTTAACCTTGATTTTTGGACTTCAAAGTTTTCAAAAAGGTTTTAATTTTAAGTTTTGTTTCATTCTTTCTAAAAGTATTTCTTAACTTATATTAGAATATTTAAAAAGTGGTTTGAGATTTTTATGAAAATTTTAGAATTAGTTATGAATTTATATAAGAATAGGGTTTTATGGGAAATACGGTTTTCTATGTTTTCAAGTAAATTACAAATGATTATTTTCAAGTAATATTTTGTACGAATGTTTTAAAACCTACTATAAGTATTTTAAAGCTGCGAAAATATCTTATAAAAATATCCTATGAAAATATCTTATACCAATATGTTATATCTTGTGAAAATATCTTATATAAATATTTTCTAGAAATGGTTTATTAAGTATCTAGTTTTAGATTATAAACCAAAGGTTTAGAAAGGGGTTAGTAATTGCTTAATGGCCAAATGATTAGTTGTTTAATTATTTATTTGAAAGGTAATTAACTATGCTTAACACAAAAAGCGACGAAGTAGGCTTGTCTATTTTTGAGAGTTAAGATTGATATTGAGTGGAGATGGAACAATAGAGCTCTAACCTACTGGTTTTCCTCTAGCCGAGGAATAGTTATGTGACGACCCGTTTTTCATTCCACAGAAAAACGTATCATCAATAAGAAAAGAAAGAGATAGAAATAGAAAGATAGAAAGAAAAGAAACAACAATCATCAGAATCTCACAGCGGAAACGAACAAAATATAATATTACATATATCCCTTACATAATTTACATATCAGAGTTCACAAAATAATACTGCTCCACTACATCAGCCATTCATAATAGATCTTACAACCCAAACAACTCAAAACATAACACCCAAAATGCCACTACAGCGAATATAGATAGATAGTACGTCTGGACTCCAGCTCCAGCTTCCAAAACATAAGCTAGTCCAAACCTAATCACTTGGCTACTCATAAAAATTTGAGTACCCAAGAGTTTATGGAAAAAAACAAAATAAACTCCGGGTCAGACATGGGTCTGGTGTGAGTAAATCAGTTAAAGTTGCTTAACTTTAAAATCATTTGAAACAAAAGGTATCACGTAAGACTTCCCACAAATAAACATGGGTAAGTTTTTACCTTACGCTAACCAAAACATTTGATAGGAAATTCAGTGATATTATAATAGGGTCTAGGGTTTCAAGTAAATAGAAAATAGCTGAAATTGTTACATCTATTAAATTCCAGCTACTAGCCACGATAGTGGGTAATACAATCAAAATCGTAAAGTCTTGTAGGGAAATTGGATTTCCATCAATGGCAGGGCTACTGGGGTACCGCCCGACACAGTACGGGGCCTAGATCACCGTACCGAGGATCACTCCCGATCCCCTGCAACACAAGGCCGGACCCATCCCTTACTGGATAGTTCCGAACAAGATAACCCCGCAGTTGTGGCCAACAACTGCCCACACAGCTGAATAAATAATAAGGGACTTCTAGACAGGGGTAAATCTCACTCTCAAGTGGGGGCTACCCACGAAACCTTGCTGCACCTCCCCTGTTTTAGCCATTCCCGGTTGATGAGGCTTGAGGTTACGATTACCTTTATAAAGAACTCATCTCTTAGAATGCTCATCGTCCACCTGACGATGATCTGAAAGCATTCAATCCATACAAGTTCGTTCCGGGTTCGAACGAAACCGAAGGCATTATCTCGTTACACTCATTTTGGAATCACCCTCAGAGTTAACGATGATAACCCTTGCACTCTGATTCTCCATCTCGAATCTATAAGTACTATTCCGTCAACTCATTACGGAATCACCCACAGAGTTATACTGACGTATAGCCCTTACACCTGGAGTCTTCACTCTTCACATAACATTCACGACCTAACGTTATTTGGAATCGATGGGGTTTTCGGACGTCCAAATATGGAAACCCGATCCCGGTCTCATCGAAATCCAAAGCGTGTTTTTTTTAGGTCCAAATTGTTTAAAGTTTAAACAATTCAATTCAGATTTAAGCTTCACATAACATTATCAACAGATATTAACCAATATCTATCACTGATATACAACATCTCATCACAGAATATAACTCAACTATCATTCAACAGATATCAACCATATATAGATATCAATACCAACTATCATCCACAAGCAAGCACTACTTAATTCATATCATAATTAATTTAGTTAATTTAAATTAAATTAATTACTTAATAATTAATTACTTAATCTTGCTTAAACAAACATTAATTAATTAATCACAACCATTTAATTAATTAGTCACTTCTTAATTATCTTATTATTAATTAATTACTACTAAATTAATTAATAATCTTTATTTAATTATCAATTAATTACTATAATTATTTATTAATTAACTTTGATTAAAAATTAATCATTCCTTAATTGGTTATTAATTATCTCTTAATTTTTAATTAATTAACCTTAATTACTTCTTAATTACCTTAATTAATTCTTAATTAATTACAAATTAATTTCTTAATTACATAATTAATTATTCATTAATTAACCTAAATTATTTAATTAATTAAACCTTAACCCTTAATTAATTTACAATTAATTATAAATAATTAATGTATAATTACTTGATTAATTAACTCTAAATCAATTAATTAATTAACTTCTTAATCACTAATTTATTAATCATTAATCAATTAATTAATCAATTATTAATCACTTATGAATTAACCTTAAATTAATTAATTAATTAATTAATTACCCATTAATTGTCATCTAATTTAATCCTTAATTACCCATTAATTAATTCATAATTAATTAATTAAATCTTATCAATTAATTAATCAAAATTAATTAATTAATTCCATCACTAATTACTAATAATTAAAGTAACTTAAATTACAAAATTTAATTGACTTTAAAACAAAACAATATTTATTTATCTTAAAAAACTCTTACATATTTAAGTATTCAATTTTATTAAAAACTAATTACTTTTGAAAATGTTAGATTTAAAAATGTAAATCCATTTCAAAACTTCAATAATAAAAATGTGATTACTTTTAAAAATAGAATTTTTACGTTATTATAGTTGTGAAGTATAAAGTGTTAAAATCTAACTTAAACAAGATTGAAGTTTGAAAAAAACAACTAAAACTTAACTTCATAAATTAGCTTAAAGCCCGGCCCAATACACTACCAGACCCACTCCATCTTCCCCTACCTCTCTTCATACTTTCCTGAACCCATTAACACGCATAAACAACTACACCCCCGAGCAAACAGCAACCCAACCCGAGCCCCATACGGCAAATCACACGACCAAGCACGAGCCTAACTCGAGCGCGACTTCGAGGAAACCCACACACCCGCAAACGCACTGACACACGCACGGCCTCGCGCACATGCACGAACCCTCGGTGCCGCCATCGCAACCGCCGACCCCACGCGCAGACCACTCTTCGATTCCCAAACCAAGATCAAAACCCAGAAATCAACAATACAATCCCAAACACAATCGAGAGTTTCGAGCCAAAATTCGAACTGCAGACGCTAGAAGGAAAACCATCAACCACGACCACCGTACCTCGTTCCGGCACCAAACTCCGGCCACGCACGCACAACAACCCCACGCAACTCCTCCTTAAAACATTCTCAACTCGATCATCTCTATTCATCACGCGATCGAAAAATTCAAGCTCGAAAAAACAGTAACATAAACCCTACAAACCCAAATTACGAATTCTATGTTGTATAATAAATTCGATTCGTATTTTTCTGGTGTTATATAACATCTAACAATGCTTCAATTTAAATTTCAAAAGCTAAAATCAATCCAGGCTTAAGAATTTTACAAAAATCCCAAATACAGTAATCTTTGAAATTCAAATTCAAATTCAAGTTATAAATTCTGATTTCAATTTGAAAATTCATAACATGCATTATATATTCAACATATATATTTGATTCATCAAAAATTAACATGATTTATATACTATGATTTTTGTTTGTTTTACTGCATATGTTAGCTTTCTGCAGTTTACAGTATTATCAATATATATATATTTTCAATCATTCTGACTCTAACTTATATATATATATTTGAAGATGTGTATCCAACATCACCATACCATATTTTAATTTAAAGTTATCTTAAGATAATTTGCTTTGATCTTGAAGCAACAGAGGATCAAAATTTCATTAACATGCACAGTCAAATAATTGAACTGTAAACAACATTTTCACAAATCAAATAACATGCAAGCATTCATCACTAACATTCAACATACAACTTTTAAACTTAAGATTTTAATTTAAAGATTTACTCACCTTATTTCTTCTGATGAAGATTCAAATTTGCAGGAACAAATTATGTGAACTGCAGGCTTCTAAAACTGAGATGAATTGATTGTTGGTGCCTTTAAATCTTGAATAAGTTGATGCTAAACTTTGTGATTATTGCAGAAATTTGGTTGAAGATGAAAGGAATTGAAGAGGTTCAGATTTTTGGAGAGAAGAAATGAAAATTTTCTTTTTAGTAAAAATGAGAGAGTATGCATGAGAAATTAGTTTTATAAAAATTTAAAGAAAAGAAAAACTATATTATGACACTTGTCAAATTAGTGGTTAAATTCCTAACACATGTTTTATTAATAAGCTTAGATGTTAACATGTGTTTTATTTCATGCAAAAATGAAATTTAAATATTTACTTAATTGATTCTCTTATATATATGTTTATATTTTAATCCTTAGAAAAATCAATTTCCTTTTTAAATAATGAATATAAAACCAATGTTATAACATAATTAAAATTATGAGAATATAACTTAGTACTCCAAGTAAAATTTTAGAACAAAAATTAACATAGTTCAAATCTTTTAATATATCAATTCAAACAAAATTTGAATTCTAAAAATCCAATTCAAAAATCAAATTTGGTATGAATAAAATCTTAACACATTCAATTCCTTATATTAGTTTTTTTTTTTTAATTGAAATAAATTTATATTTATCATTCATTTATCAGTTGTTGAATAAAATAACAACATTTATAAATTTAAATTAATTTATTATATAGATTATCATATTTAAATTCGGTGTGAAATTCCGGGATATTACAATCCTCCCCCCTTAAAAGAATTTCGTCCCCGAAATTTAAACAAAAGATAATCCAAAAAATTTCATTTTATTCAACACTTCGAACATACATAACATCCATACATAAGCAACCATCAAAACATCCAAACAAACACACATCCAATACAAACACTACTAGTTATCCGGACACATATCCGGATAAGCCTTTCTAATACTATCCAGAGTCTCCCAGGTACAATCTCTGGGATCCTCACTCCACTGGACTTTAACAAGCTTCACAATCTTGTTTCTGAGCTGCCTCTCATCTTGATCAACAATTTGAACAGGATGTCGGACAACTGACAAGTCCGTTTCAACCTCCAATTCCTCCTGCACAGCTGGCTCTACAATAAGAGATGGATCGTGCACATATTTCCGTAGATGAGATACATGGAAAACATTGTGAATTCCAGCCATCCGGACTGGCAATTCAATCCTATATGCTACAGCACCAATCCTCTCGAGAACTCGGAACGGACCAATGAATCTCGGAGCAAGTTTCCCTGTCTTCCCGAACCTTACAGCTCCTTTAATAGGGGAAACTTTGACAAAGACTAGATCACCAATTTCAAATTCCAATTGCCTTCGTCTCTTATCAGCATATTTCTTTTGTCGATCCTGAGCAGCTCCCATCCTTTTCTTGATCAGCTCGACTTTAGCAGATGCTTCCCGGATCAAATCTGGTCCAAGCACAATATGATCCTTCGACTCTATCCAACAAGCTGGAGATCTACACGGTCTTCCATACAATGCTTCATAAGGAGCCATCTTGATACTTGCTTGATAACTGTTATTATACGAGAACTCCACTAGATGTAGATGATCCTCCCACGATCCTCCAAAATCTAATACACAGGCTCTCAGCATATCTTCTAGAATTCGGTTAAGCCTTTCTGTTTGTCCATCAGTTTGTGGATGATATGCTGTGCTCAATCTTAAATTAGTTCCCAAAGCTGATTGCAATGCCTCCCAGAATTTGCTGGTGAAAATCGGATCTCGATCACTAACAATGCTGACTGGAACACCATACAATCTCACAATCTCTTTCAAGAAAATTTCTGCCAAATAAACTGCAGTACGGGTTGCTTTAACTGGAATAAAATGGTCGCTCTTGGTAAGACGATCCACAATCACCCATATTCCTTCATTACCCTTCTTTGTTCTAGGAAGTCCATCGATGAAGTCCATGGAAATCATCTCCCATTTCCATGTCGGGACCTCCAAAGGTTGTAACAAACCGGCTTGCTTCTGCTGACCTCCCTTCACTTGCTGTCAGATTGCACAACTATTGACGAATCTGGCTACATCTTTCTTCATCTTCGGCCACCAGAAAACTCTCTTCATATCTCTGTACATCTTCGAGATTCCTGGATGGATATTCAATCTGGAACGATGACTTTCAGATAAGACTTCCTGACGCAGATCTCTATCATATGGAACACAGATCCTTCCGTTAATCCTTAGCGTTCCTTGATCATCAATCTCAAAACTAGGACACTGCCCCTTCCTAACTCTTCTGATAAATCTTTTCAACATTAAATCAGATTCTTACTTGCTTGAAATCCTTTCCAGAAGAGATGGAACCACTTCCAAAAGAGAAAGAACCGCATTTCTGCTAAGAGCGTCTGCCATGACGTTCGCCTTCCCTGGAGTATACAGAATATCCAAATCGTATGACGCCAAGAATTCAACCCATCTCTGTTGCCTTATATTAAGATCTTTCTGAGAGAAAAGATATTTCAACGGTTTGTGATCTGTGAATAACTCAAACTTTTCTCCTAAAAGATAATGCCTCCATATCCTAAGAGCAAAAACAATAGCCAACAGCTCTAGAACATGCGTAGCGTAGTTTCTTTAAAGTGGCTTCAACTGCCTACTCGCATACGCAATAACTCTACCATTCTGCATAAGCACAGCTCCCAATCCAACAATACAGGCATCAGTATACACTTCAAACTTGCTTTTACCATCAGGAGTAGCCAATACAGGAGCACTTGTCAACTTTTCCTTCAGTTTCTGGAAAGCTTCCTCACACTCTGGTGTCCACTTGAATTTAGCTCCCTTCCTTGTCAGCTTCGTTAGATGAGAAGAGATCTTAGAATAATCCTTAATAAACTTCCTGTAGTAACCGGCCAATCCAAGAAAAATGCGAACTTCTGTAGGAGTTCGAGGCTGCTTCCATTCCAGAATAGTCTCAACTTTAGCAGGATCTACCGAGATTCCCTCACCAGAAACAATGTGGCCCAAAAATTTTACTTCAGATTTCCAAAAATGACACTTAGAGAACTTCGCCTTCAGCACATGCCTTCTCAGAATTTCCAAAACTATCCTCAAGTGCTGCTTGTGCTCTTCTTCCGATTTAGAATAAACCAAAATATCATCGATGAAGACCAAAACAAATTTATTCAGAACATCTCTAAAGACTCGGTTCATCAGATCAACAAAATAAGCAGGAGCGTTGGTTAACCCGAAAGGCATAACCAACCACTCATAGAAACAATTAGGTCCCCTAAATGCGGTTAAGGGAATACTGTCTTCAGCTACCCTTAACTGATGGAAACCTGATGCTTGATCTAACTGAGAAAAGACATATGCACCATGAAGCTGGTCGAGGAGATCATCAATGCGAGGAAGAGGATACTTATTCCGAATGGTCACCTTGTTCAATTCTCGGTAGTCTACACAGAACCTTAGCGACCCATCCGACTTGGTGACAAAAACTGCAGCAGAACCCCAACAAGAAAAACTTGGTCTAATCAAACCCTTCTCCAACAAATCTTGAGTTTGCTTCACTAATTCCTCCCTTTCTCTTGGAGCCATCCTCCTACTAGGTTGAATTACAGGTACTGCTCCAGGAACCAAATTTATACGGAACTCTATTTCCCGATGCGGAGGCAAACATTTAACTTCCTCAAATACGTCTGATAAATCCCAGACTACTTCAATATCTACAACTTCTTCTTGAGAAGTCTCCACTCCATGTAAAAGACTACTCGAGTGGATTTCAGAGTTATCACACACTACTCTGGCAACCCTTCCCAAATCAGTTTCCAACGAAACTGTTCTTTCTTCACAATTTAAGATAGCTTTATATTTGTCAAGCCAATCCATTCCCAATATAAGGTCGAAACCTTGAAAATCCAATACATAAGGATCACAGGAAAAACTATGGGATAGATAGGAAATTCTCAAATCTTTCCAAATCCTATCCAATTTAGTTACCCCTCCTATAGGATTTGATACACAAATGGAATTGTCTACGATACTAGGAATAAGTAAGAAATTCTCTACAGTTCCCAGGGAAATAAAACTTAAAGAAGCACCAGAATCAAATAAGACTTTAATATACTTTCCATTTAGAAGTAAAGTACCTTCTAAAACTCCCTTGCCCTTCGATGAATTTGATGGTGCGCCTTCCAAAGCAAATACTTTGTTCTGTTGAACCTTATGAAGGAGCGGACAGTCTCTAATCATGTGTCCTGGTTGGTGACAGTTAAAGCAAAGAGACTTCTGAACTAAGGCTGACCCTGGTCCACTATACTGCTGCCGCCGCTGCTGAGATCCTTTGCTGGGACACTTGTTTGCCAGATGGCCTTCTTGATGACAAATATAACACTTTCGGGGTTCATTATTGTTCCCAGACTTCTTCTTGTTTTGCTTCTTCCAGTTAGGATTGAATTTCCTCTTATTCTGGTTGGAAGAATTCCCTCCTGATGCAACAACTTGTGCCGCTGACCTCTTCTTCATCAAGTCTTCATACCTTAATGCCACATCAATAAGCTCCACAAAAGACCCTTTCAGATGTGCAGTCATTTTCTCATGATACTCAGGCCTCAACCCTTGGACAAACATCTCGTTCTTCTTAAGAGGTGTGTCTATAAGTCCTGGTCCGTAGCAAGATAACTCGTTGAACTTCGTCTCGTATTCAGCTATGGACATATTCCCTTGTTTCAGATTCAGAAAATCTTGATAAAGCCGAGTTCTTCCTGCAGCAGGCATATACTTTTCCTCAAACCTCTCCTTAAATTCTTCCCAAGACATACCATCCTCCGAGATATTAACAATCACTGAATTCCACCATACTGCAGCACCACTCTACAATTGCCACGCAGCCATTATTCTCTTCTGCTCATCTGATAACCCCATGCTCTTAAAAATCTTCTCACAAGAGCGAATCCATTCTTGAACTTCTATTATAGTTTCTGAACCTTGAAATGGTTTCCCTCCTAGATGAACAAAATCCTTGCATAAGGCAGCAAAACTGGCTGAAGACGTAACTGGATTAACTGTCCCATCATCAGTCTGCTCTCTTCTGTTACCAGTTGACCCACTTCCAACAAATCTTCCCCTTCGGCCTCTTGAACTCATATTGGCTACCTGAACAGGTAATCCAATTAATTTAGATAGGGATATAGTTATATAAGAAAATTACAAATACGCACTCTTAAGATAGATACTACTACAGAGCCTAGGTGTTTCTCAACCTGGCTCTAATACCAACTGTGACGACCCCTTTTTCATTCCACAGAAAAATGTATCATCAATAAGAAAAGAAAGAGAGAGAAATAGAAAGATAGAAAGAAAAGAAACAACAATCATCAGAATCTCACAGCGGAAACGAACAAAATATAATATTACATATATCCCTTACATAATTTACATATCAGAGTTCACAAAATAATACTACTCCATTACATCAGCCATTCATAATAGATCTTACAACCCAAACAACTCAAAACATAACACCCAAAATGCCACTACAGCGAATATAGATAGATAGTACGTCTGGACTCCAGCTCCAGCTTCCAAAACATAAGCTAGTCCAAACCTAATCACTTGGCTACTCATAAAAATTTGAGTACCCAAGAGTTTATGAAAAAAACAAAATAAACTCCGGGTCAGACATGGGTCTGGTGTGAGTAAATCAGTTAAAGTTGCTTAACTTTAAAATCATTTGAAACAAAAGGTATCACGTAAGACTTCCCACAAATAAACATGGGTAAGTTTTTACCTTACGCTAACCAAAACATTTGATAGGAAATTCAGTGATATTATAATAGGGTCTAGGGTTTTCAAGTAAATAGAAAATAGCCGAAATTGTTACATCTATTAAATTCCAGCTACTAGCCACGATAGTGGGTAATACAATCAAAATCGTAAAGTCTCGTAGGGAAATTGGATTTCCATCAATGGCAGGGCTACTGGGGTACCGCCCGACACAGTACGGGGCCTAGATCACCGTACCGAGGATCACTCCCGATCCCCTGCAACACAAGGTCGGACCCATCCCTTACTGGATAGTTCCGAACAAGACAACCCCGCAGTTATGGCCAACAACTGCCCACACAGCTGAATAAATAATAAGGGACTTCTAGACAGGGGTAAATCTCACTTTCAAGTGGGGGCTACCCACGAAACCTTGCTGCACCTCCCCTGTTTTAGCCATTCCCGGTTGATGAGGCTTGAGGTTACGATTACCTTTATAAAGAACTCATCTCTTAGAATGCTCATCGTCCACCTGACGATGATCTGAAAGCATTCAATCCATACAAGTTCGTTCCGGGTTCGAACGAAACCGAAGGCATTATCTCGTTACACTCATTTTGGAATCACCCTCAGAGTTAACGACGATAACCCTTGCACTCTGATTCTCCATCTCGAATCTATAAGTACTATTCCGTCAACTCATTACGGAATCACCCACAGAGTTATACTGACGTATAGCCCTTACACCTGGAGTCTTCACTCTTCATATAACATTCACGACCTAACGTTATTTGGAATCGATGGGGTTTTCGAACATCCAAATATGGAAACCCGATCCCGGTCTCATCGAAATCCAAAGCGTGTTTTTTTTTAGGTCCAAGTTGTTTAAAGTTTAAACAATTCAATTCAGATTTAAGCTTCACATAACATTATCAACAGATATTAACCAATATCTATCACTGATATACAACATCTCATCACAGAATATAACTCAACTATCATTCAACAGATATCAACCATATACAGATATCAATACCAACTATCATCCACAAGCAAGCACTACTTAATTCATATCATAATTAATTTAGTTAATTTAAATTAAATTAATTACTTAAGAATTAATTACTTAATCTTGCTTAAACAAACATTAATTAATTAATCACAACCATTTAATTAATTAATCACTTCTTAATTATCTTATTATTAATTAATTACTACTAAATTAATTAATAATCTTTATTTAATTATCAATTAATTACTATAATTATTTATTAATTAACTTTGATTAAAAATTAATCATTCCTTAATTGGTTATTAATTATCTCTTAATTTTTAATTAATTAACCTTAATTACTTCTTAATTACCTTAATTAATTCTTAATTAATTACAAATTAGTTTCTTAATTACATAATTAATTATTCATTAATTAACCTAAATTATTTAATTAATTATACCTTAACCCTTAATTAATTTACAATTAATTATAAATTAATTAATGTATAATTACTTGATTAATTAACTCTAAATCAATTAATTAATTAACTTCTTAATCACTAATTTATTAATCATTAATCAATTAATTAATCAATTATTAATCACTTATGAATTAACCTTAAATTAATTAATAAATTAATTAATTACCCATTAATTGTCATCTAATTTAATCCTTAATTACCCATTAATTAATTCATAATTAATTAATTAAATCTTATCAATTAATTAATCAAAATTAATTAATTAATTCCATCACTAATTACTAATAAATTAAAGTAACTTAAATTACAAAATTTAATTAACTTTAAAACAAAACAATATTTATTTATCTTCAAAAACTCTTACATATTTAAGTATTCAGTTTTATTAAAAACTAGTTACTTTTGAAAATGTTAGATTTAAAAATGTAAATCCATTTCAAAGCTTCAATAATAAAAATGTGATTACTTTTAAAAATAGAATTTTTACGTTTCAATAGTTGTAAAGTATAAAGTGTTAAAATCCAACTTAAACAAGATTGAAGTTTGAAAAAAACAACTAAAACTTAACTTCATAAATTAGCTTAAAGCCTGGCCCAATACACTACCAGACCCACTCCATCTTCCCTTACCTCTCTTCATACTTTCCTGAACCCATTAACACGCACAAACAACTACACCCCCGAGCAAACAGCAACCCAACCCGAGCTCTATACGGCAAATCACACGACCAAGCACGAGCCTAACTCGAGCGCGACTTCGAGGAAACCCACACACCCGCAAACGCACTGACACACGCACGGCCTCGTGCACATGCACGAACCCTCGGCGCCGCCATCGCCACCGCTGACCCCACGCGCAGACCACTCTTTGATTCCCAAACCAAGATCAAAACCCAGAAATCAACAATACAATCCCAAACACAATCGAGAGTTTCGAGCCAAAATTCGAACTACAGACGCTAGAAGGAAAACCATCAACCACGACCACCGTACCTCGTTCCGGCACCAAACTCCGGCCACGCGCGCACAACAACCCCACGCAACTCCTCCTTAAAACATTCTCAACTCGATCATCTCTATTCATCACGCGATCGAAAAATTCAAGCTCGAAAAAACAGTAACATAAACCCTACAAACCCAAATTACGAATTCTATGTTGTATAATAAATTCGATTCATATTTTTCTGGTGTTATATAACATCTAACAATGCTTCAATTTAAATTTCAAAAGCTAAAATCAATCCAGGCTTAAGAATTTTACAAAAATCCCAAATACAGTAATCTTTGAAATTCAAATTCAAATTCAAGTTATAAATTCTGATTTCAATTTGAAAATTCATAACATGCATTATATATTCAACATATATATTTGATTCATCAAAAATTAACATGATTTATATACTATGATTTTTGTTTGTTTTACTGCATATGTTAGCTTTCTGCAGTTTACAGTATTATCAATATATATATATTTTCAATCATTCTGACTCTAACTTATATATATATTTGAAGATGTGTATCCAACATCACCATACCATATTTTAATTTAAAGTTATCTTAAGATAATTTGCTTTGATCTTGAAGCAACAGAGGATCAAAATTTCATTAACATGCACAGTCAAATAATTGAACTGTAAACAACATTTTCACAAATCAAATAACATGCAAGCATTCATCACTAACATTCAACATACAACTTTTAAACTTAAGATTTTAATTTAAAGATTTACTCACCTTATTTCTTCTGATGAAGATTCAAATTTGCAGGAACAAATTATGTGAACTGCAGGCTTCTAAAACTGAGATGAATTGATTGTTGGTGCCTTTAAATCTTGAATAAGTTGATGCTAAACTTTGTGATTATTGCAGAAATTTGGTTGAAGATGAAAGGAATTGAAGAGGTTCAGATTTTTGGAGAGAAGAAATGAAAATTTTCTTTTTAGTAAAAATGAGAGAGTATGCATGAGAAATTAGTTTTATAAAAATTTAAAGAAAAGAAAAACTATATTATGACACTTGTCAAATTAGTGGTTAAATTCCTAACACATGTTTTATTAATAAGCTTAGATGTTAACATGTGTTTTATTTCATGCAAAAATGAAATTTAAATATTTACTTAATTGATTCTCTTATATATATGTTTATATTTTAATCCTTATAAAAATCAATTTCCTTTTTAAATAATGAATATAAAACCAATGTTATAACATAATTAAAATTATGAGAATATAACTTAGTACTCCAAGTAAAATTTTAGAACAAAAATTAACATAGTTCAAATCTTTTAATATATCAATTCAAACAAAATTTGAATTCTAAAAATCCAAATCAAAAATCAAATTTGGTATGAATAAAATCTTAACACATTCAATTCCTTATATTAGTTTTTTTTTAATTGAAATAAATTTATATTTACCATTCATTTATCAGTTGTTGAATAAAATAACAACATTTATAAATTTAAATTAATTTATTATATAGATTATCATATTTAAATTCGGTGTGAAATTCCGGGATACTACAAGTTAAGTCAGAAATTGTCGAAAATGTGCTAATCGTGTTGATTTCTTATTGTTTATTGAAGTCATTAATGCTATACTTAACACTAAAAGCCGACGAAGTGGACTTATCCATTTGTGAGATTCAAAAATGAAGTGTCTAGGCAAGCTTTTGATGCAACCAGTGCTCTAACTTACTTGGTTCCACTCTTGAATGAGGAATGTTTAAGTTGAGAATGTCGAAAATGAGTTAAGCACACGAATCATGATTTCTATATGCAATTGTCTATAGAACTTGACAGTTATCTAATCAAATGTTGAACTTGACAAATATGAACTTGGATCTTTAAAAAAAATGTTTGTAAAGATATTAACAAGTAGGAAAATGGTTTTGGGTTTGTAGTGATAATGTTTTAAGTGACAATGGTCTTAAATCTATTGAATGGATTTGTGAATGTACTTAGGTCCTTAAAATGGATATTTTTGAAGGAAATTATAAGTATAGAAGCTTTTGGAAAAAGATAGAAAAAGTAGAAGTTTATTAGATAAAAGAAGTTTAATAATTAAGAAGTTTTAATTAATAAAAGGATTAATTAAATGAAAGGGACTAGGAGTTGCTTAAGTAACTTAATCATATTTTGTGTGGCTTGATTGGGTTTTAGATGATGATAGTGTTTTGTATATTCATTTGTTTATGGAAAGCATACTAGACAAGGTTTCCATTTACAAACATCTATCTTGTACCAAATAGTCAATTAGTCGACTATTGAAATTGATCAAATATAACTTTAGGAATATCTAAAAAAAACAAGAGTGCTATATGGTATAGTTATCTTAGGAGATGCTATACTGTATGTATAAACTCGTCTTGCTCTTCTAGGACAAATGATAAAGAAATCTGTCTGTTTAAACGTTTAGAATGCGATCTTTGCTCTTCTGTATTGTCTGTTTATTTCCAAAAAACCGAAGTTGAATTTACCAGAAATTCATTGATTGGTTTTTGATGCAGGCCAGCTTGATATTCAAATTCGAGATTTGAAGCGGGAAAACGATGAGGCGACGCGAGTTAAAGAAGTCCTAGGTCGCTTGGTGCGAGTTAAAGAAACTCTAGGTCGCTTACGACCTAACGCCATGTTAGGTCGCTCCAACGACCTTGTGATAAGAGAAGCAAGAAACCTCAGGCAAACGAGTTACGACCTAAAGGAGTTACGACCTATCAAACCAACGCCGGCAAGTATGAAGCGAAGCAACGTAACCAATGAAGTGCAGCGATCTAACGAGCTAATTCTTAGGTCGCGTGAAGGGTTAGGTCGTTCAAACGAAACCCAACGACCTAACGAGTTCTCTTTAGGTCGCGGAAGCCTTAAACGACCTAATGCCTCAGGTCGCTGAAGCCTACCTGAAGCCTAGGTCGCAAGTCTTTGAAGAAGTACTGTTTCCCTCAGGTCGCTGAAGGGTTAGGTCGCTCCAAAGGATAAGTCGTTATCTCGTAGGTCGCTCACAAGGCCGAAGCTCAACCTGAAGATGTGGTAGTTTTTAGGTCGCTTAAGTGATAGGTCGTTATGTCGGTTGATGTATTTTCTTTTAAGTCGTATGTTGTTGTATATATTGATAAATCGTGAGTCGTAGGTCGTTAATATGGTTAGGTCGCATGTTGTTAAGTCGCATGAGCTGTTGTATTTGTTTGTTTTTTTTAAAGTCGCGTCTGTTAGGTCGCTAACGACCTATGTTAGGTCGTAGGTCGTAGGTCACGGACTAGAGTTAGGTCGGTGAGTCTGTGTGAGTTGGTTTCATTTGTAACGGTAGTTGATTTTTGAATAAACTTTTGTTTTGAGTGCTTTGTGCCTCTTTGAAATTGGTAGTTGAGTGTGATCTCCTATCTCCACTTTCGGTTATTCGAGTGCGCTCGAATCAACGATCGTTGAAGCCAATTCACGGTATCAAGTGTGCTTGATCAACGTTTGAAGAATTGTAGATCTTCTCTCACGGTATCGTGCGCGATCAACGTGTCAAAGACAGCTAGAATTCGGTATCTTTTGGAGATCAACGAATTTGGGCATTCGGTATCTTTCAATCCATCGATTCATATTACTTCATCTAATCGTTCTTCAATTAGTTTGACACGAAATCTTCATTTCGTCGTCAAATCGTTTATTTCCGCTGCATCAGTTTTGGTATCGGAGCGAGACTTAGCCAATCATAGCTAAGCCGAGTCTTGAAGCCAAGGAGTTTGAAGTTTGATATTCATCGTGTTCATCGTAAAGTTGCAACAAGTTGGGAGTTTTCGATCCATATCATTTTGGATCAAAGTCTGGAAAGTGTTTGAATTCTTGGAGAAGAGTTTGAAGTGTTGAGCCGAACTAGAAGAAGTTGTGCATCACTTTGTAGTGAAGATTGTGCAAGGCCGAGCTAACTCGAGCAAAGCCGTGTATTGTTTGTTGAAGTGTTCAAGGCCGAGAGTAAAGTGTTTGAAGTTGTGAAGACTCAATCATTCCACCATGGAGAGCTAATCGTCATCAAAATATTGAAGCGTTGTATAGAAGGGAAGAAGCCGAGCAAATGGAACAACGTATCAATGAGAAATTTGATGAAGGCGTTGGAAAGTTAGAGAAACTGATGATTGATATGAACGAAGGTCAAAGAAGAAGGTCGCCAATCTCGAACCATGGAGGAAACAGGGTTTCACCATCGGTTACGGAAGCGAGGAGGGTGTCGCCACAATCTTTTAGAGAAAGAAGAGAAACGTCAATTTCATCGAGAAGAGATCACCATGAATATAGACATGAAGAGAGAAGAACTACACATGAGTTTGAAGACGAGCCATATTGAGATGAAGAGAGACATAGTAGAAGAGACATGCGTGATCGAAGGGATGTTGATGGTGGAGATCGATATAGACGTACATTTGATTTTGATGAAGAGGGTGATAGAGCTAGCATTCATTATCGAGATCGAGACCAAGTTCGGAATTCATATCGAGATGTAGAGGATGACCGACGATGGGAGTGGGGTATGAAGATGGAAATACCAGAATTCAAGGGTGGAATGATAGCAGAAGAATTTCTTGATTGGGTGTCTAATGTTGAAGAGATCTTTGATTTCAAAGAGGTTACGGAAAATCGTCGAGTGAAGTTGGTTGCTACTAGGTTGAGGGGGAGAGCTATGGCGTGGTGGCAGCAAACCAAACTTACACGAGAACGGATGGGGAAGTCGAAGATTGAATCATGGGAGAAGATGAAGAAACTGATGAAAGCTACATTTTTACCTTACAATTATCAATCACTCATGTATCAGAGGTTGCAGAATCTGAGGCAAGGGACGAAGACTGTTAATAATTATGCTGATGAATTTTATCAACTAATTGCTCGAAATGACATTATGGAGACAGAGGAACAATTGACTGCTAGGTTTGTTGGAGGGTTGAGGATGCAGATTCAAGACATGGTTAATATGTTTGATCCAAGATCTGTTGTAGAAGCACATCAGAAAGCGTTGGCTTGGGAGAAGCAGGGAAGACGTGGAGGTGGTGTGTTTCCAAGTTCCAATACTCACAACAAGGGTACTAGTGGGAGTTCCAATGTTTCTAAAGCTGTCAGTAAACCAGTTGTGAACGAAGTTGCAAAGGCGAAGGTCAACAACAGTTTCAAATGTTATAATTGCCAGGAAGTAGGTCACAGGAGTAATGAATGTCCGAAGCCGAAGAAACCAACTATGATTGCTGAAGTTGAAGGTGAGGATGTTGGTGAAGGTTATTCTAGTCCAGTTGATGAGGATGAACAGGATGTTGCCTCGGGAGATGAAGGATGTAATCTAATGATGAGGAGGTCTTATTTAACACCGAAGCAGGAAGAAGAAGCTAGTTGGTTGAGGAGTAATATCTTTCAGTCGACATGCACTATTCTGGGGAAGGTTTGTAAATTTGTGATTGACGCAGGAAGTTGTGACAATATTATTTCTACCGAAGCTGTGAGAAAGTTGAAGCTGAAAACAAAGAAGCATTCAAATCCTTACAAGTTAGTGTGGTTGAGAAAAGGAGGAGAGGTGAAGGTGGACAGGCGAGCTCAAGTTCCATTTTCTATTAGGAAGATGTATAAAGACGAGATTTGGTGTGATGTGGTGGAGATGGATGTTTGTCACTTGCTTTTGGAAAGACCATGGCAGTATGATCGAGCAGTGCAGCATGATGGTCGAACCAATAGCTACAGCTTTATGTTTGAAGGTGTTAAGATCATTTTAGTTCCAAAGAAGAGACAGCAAGGAGAGAGCAAATCAGAAGAGATTGAGGAACTGAAGACTTTGTTGACTTTGAAGGAATTCATCGAAGAAGTAGAGGAGAGTTCAGAGGTGTTTTTGTTGATTGGACATGAAGCCACTGAATCTGTTAAAGTTCCAGAGAAAGTAAAGCCGGTATTGGAAGAATTCAGAGATGTATTTCCTGAGGAGTTACCAACGGAGTTACCACCGTTGAGGGATATTCAGCATCAGATAGATCTTGTGCCAGGGGCAGTATTACCACATAGGCCACATTACAGGATGAGTCCTAAGGAGCATGAGGAACTGAGAAGGCAGGTGGAGGAGTTGATAGAACAGGAGCGTGTTCAAGAGAGCTTGAGTCCTTGTGCAGTGCCAGCTTTATTGGTGCCGAAGAAGGATGGTTCGTGGAGGATGTGTACGGACAGTCGCGCTCTAAACAAGATCACTGTGAGATACAGATTTCCTATGCCGAGGTTTGATGATTTGATTGATCAGTTGAGTGGGGCTGTTGTGTTCTCAAAGATTGACTTGAAGAGTGGATACCATCAGATTCGTATTAGACCGAGTGATGAGTGGAAGACTGCTTTTAAAACGAGGGAATGTTTATATGAATGGCTGGTTATGCCGTTTGGCTTATCAAATGCACCTAGTACTTTCATGAGGGTGATGAACCAGATTTTCAGACCATTCATTGGGAAGTTTGTAGTAGTTTACTTTGGTGATATTTTGATCTATAGTGGGAGTATGGAAGAGCATGTCCAGCATTTGCGTGAAGTACTGTTGATTCTACGACGGGATAAATTATATGCTGTAACAAAGAAATGCGTGTTTATGACGGACAGTGTTTTTTTTGGGATATGTTTTATCGAAGGAGGGTATTCAAATGGATGAGAGCAAAGTGGAAGCTGTCAGAAGTTGGCCACAACCCAAGACAATTACTGAAGTGAGAAGCTTTCATGGGTTGGTATCTTTCTATCGAAAATTCATTCCACATTTTAGCAGCGTAATGGCACCTGTAACTGATTGCATGAAAGGAAAGAAGTTTGCATGGTCAGAGGAAGCAGGGGTTGCTTTTGAGAAGATCAAGTCACTATTGACGTCAGCACCAATTCTAGTTTTACCGGATTTTCAGTTGTTGTTTGAGTTACATACTGATGCATCGAAGGTTGGGATTGGTGGAGTTTTGAGTCAGAAGGGAAGACCAGTTGCTTATTTCAGTGAGAAGTTATCTGGAGCCAAGTTGAGATATAGCACTTATGATGTGGAGTTTTACGTGATTGTTCAAGCTGTGAAGCACTGGAGACATTATCTGTTTCAGAAGGAGTTTGTTCTTTATACGGATCATGAAGCTTTGAAGCATTTGCAAGGGCAGGACAAAATTTCAGCCAGACACGCTTCATGGGTCGCTTATTTGCAGCAGTTTACTTTTGTTGTAAAGCACAAGTCAGGGGTGATGAATCGTGTAGCAGATGCATTGAGCAGGAGGAATCATTTGTTGACAACAATGAAGGTGAAGTGACAGGATTTGAACTATTACCAGAGTTGTTTGAAGAAGATCCTTACTTTACAAAGATTGTTGAGAAAGTCAAGGATGGGAGTACTGATGAGTTTGTATTGATGGGTGGATTCTTATTCAAAGGGAATCAATTGTGCATACCAGAAGGAAGCTTACGAATGAAGATTGTAAAGGAGTTACACGAAGAAGGACATGTTGGACGGGATCGCACGTTGCAGTTAGTCTCTCAGTCTTTCTATTGGCCATCGATGAGGCGGGAAGTTGAAAGGTTTGTGCGTAGATGTCATATTTGTCAAGTTTCGAAAGGGACAGCTACAAATGCGGGATTGTATATGCCTTTACCTGTTCCTACAAAGCCGTGGGTAGATATAAGCATGGATTTTGTGTTGGGTTTGCCGAGGACTCAATGGGGAAATGACTCTATATATGTTGTGGTGGACCGTTTCTCGAAGATGGTACATTTTGTTGCTTGTAAGAAGACGGCGGATGCAGTTCATGTGGCACAGTTGTTCTTTAAAGAGATCTATCGTTTACATGGTTTACCAGAGTCTATAGTTTCCGACGGGGATACCAGATTTCTGAGTCATTTTTTGCTAAGTTTGTGGAAGATGGTGGGAACGAAGCTGAATTTCAGTAGTGCTTATCATCCGCAAACTGATGGACAGACGGAGGTTGTGAACAGATCGTTGGGAAATTTATTACGGTGTCTTGTGAAAGATAATCTGAAGAGTTGGGATGTGAAGTTATGTCAAGCGGAATTTGCTCATAATCATGCTGTGAATCGTAGTACAGGTTTCAGTCCATTTCAGATTGTATATTCAAGCTTGCCAAAGGGGCCGTTGGATTTAACGATAGTGCCACAACCGAAGGGGACAGTTAAGCGAGCTGCTGATTTCGTTGATGGGTTAACAGAATGCCATAGAATCGTTCAGGAACGATTGGAGAAGACAAATGAGAAGTATAAACGATCTACGGATCTGAAGAGAAGAAGTGTTGAATTTAACGAAGGAGATTTAGTATATGATGTACTAACGAAGTATCGTTTTCCAGAGGGAACATACAATAAACTTAAAGCTCGAAAGATTGGTCCTGTAAAGATTGTGAAACGGATCAATGAAAACGCTTATAGGTTGAAGCTGCCGGAGGAAGTGTACACCTCTGATGTGTTTAATGTTAAACATCTTATACCTTATTATGGGGATGAACGATCCAAGGGGGAAGAACTTTTAAATTCAAGGACGAATTTTTCCCAACCACGGGAGGATGATGCAGGCCAGCCTGATATTCAAATTCGAGATTTGAAGCGGGAAAACGATGAGGCGATGCGAGTTAAAGAAGTCCTAGGTCGCTTGGCGCGAGTTAAAGAAACTCTAGGTCGCTTACGACCTAACGCGATGTTAGGTCGCTCCAATGACCTTGTGATAAGAGAAGCAAGCAACCTCAGGCAAACGAGTTACGACCTAAAGGAGTTACGACCTATCAAACCAACGCCAGCAAGTATGAAGCGAAGCAACGTAACCAATGAAGTGCAGCGACCTAACGAGCTAATTCTTAGGTCGCGTGAAGGTTAGGTCGTTCAAACGAAACCCAACGACCTAATGAGTTCTCCTTAGGTCGCGGAAGCCTTAAACGACCTACTGCCTCAGGTCGCTGAAGCCTACCTGAAGCCTAGGTCACAAGTCTTTGAAGAAGTACTGTATCCCTTAGGTCGTTGAAGGGTTAGGTCGCTCCAAAGGATAAGTCGTTATCTCGTAGGTCGCTCACAAGGCCGAAGCTCAACCTGAAGATGTGGTAGTTTTTAGGTCGCTCAAGTGATAGGTCGTTATGTCGGTTGATGTATTTTCTTTTAAGTCGTATGTTGTTGTATATATTGATAAGTCATGAGTCGTAGGTCGTTAACATGGTTAGGTCGCATGTTGTTAAGTCGCATGAGCTGTTGTATTTGTTTGTTTTTTTTTAAAGTCGCGTCTGTTAGGTCGCTAACGACCTATGTTAGGTCGTAGGTCGTAGGTCGCGGACTAGAGTTAGGTCGGTGAGTCTGTGTGAGTTGTAAGCCTATAAATAGGCGAGTCGTTTCATTTGTAACGGTAGTTGATTTTTGAATAAACTTTTGTTTTGAGTGCTTTGTGCCTCTTTGAAATTGGTAGTTGAGTGTGATCTCCTATCTCCACTTTCGGTTATTCGAGTGCGCTCGAATCAACGATCGTTGAATCCAATTCACGGTATCAAGTGCGCTTGATCAACGTTTGAAGAATTGTAGATCTTCTCTCACGGTATCGTGCGCGATCAACGTGTCGAAGATAGCTAGAATTCGGTATCTTTTGGAGATCAACGAATTTGGGCATTCGGTATCTTTCAATCCATCGATCCATATTATTTCATCTAATCGTTCTTCGATTAGTTTGACACGAAATCTTTATTTCGTCGTCAAATCGTTTATTTCCGCTGCGTCAGTTTTGGAGACTTCGGTAAGTGGGTAGAGTGTACTTATATGAGATGGCTCGAACTTGAAATCACTTTAAAACCATATACGCGATCTACGTTCTGGAAGTGGTTGTGAAGTGGAATGTTATAGAGTTGAACTGTCTATCCTAAGGTTAAGTCCAAAGGAGAGGTCGGCGTTAGCATTTCAAACTATGTTACCATATGGAACTGTCTATCTTGAGAAATACTACAAGAGAGAACATAGCGTTTACACTGTCAGAGGACTTATGTGGGGAACTTTTGTGGAGGTTTGAGATATGCTCAAGATGCTTGAATCCATGCAGTGATCCGTGATCTATTCGAGATGAAGGAATCCAATTGGGGATTCGTGTGTTGTTCGAGTGATGAAGACTCATGTGAAAGATGCCCAATGTAGCCTCGACACCGAAAATGACTAAAACTGGAGTAGGATGCATAATCTCGAGTTTAGCTTACCCATGAGGGTATATCAACTCCATTTCTAGATATGCTTATCGATATGTGGCGCGTGGGGTTGCTAATACATAGTGTTACGCAGTTCATCGTTGGGCCAGTTATGTTTACTTTTAAGTATATTCTACCTAGAGATATATGATGCTCGGAAGGAAGTTCTAATCCTTGTCATGGAGTTCAGATTCGGCTTGATACGAGGAGAGCTCCACGAAAATCCTTACATCTATGCGAACAAGCCTTTGCGGTATTGATTGTATACCTATTATTGTTGTGACGTCACACAACTATTTGGTATGATTTATGTGCTACACCCTAGACATTATCTCTCATATTGCTATATATTAAACTTAACGAATGGTTGGTTTCTTTAAGGGGAAAAGCGTTACGGGAATCCATATGGTCTCAGTGATTACTGTTACTTGGCACTCATATTTCTTGAGTTTCTCACATTGGTTTACCAGACTGAACCGGGTGTTATTTTCTTCTAATGCTTGGGTCGGCCTCGTGTATGTTTCTTGATTTAGCTTTGAACTCTTTGGAGCTTATGGAGATGATCTGGATGATTTTCTACCATATTATTTATTTCTGCTGCATTACTATTATATCATCAGCATTTGTGAGGACATGTTGTTATAACTGTTTAGGTTGATTACTGTAACTCTGAAAAACTTTGTATCTCAGAATGACAGTTTATACTGTCTTTTGATATTATATATGATTGTTCCGTTGTGAGATTCTGATATTTTATTCCTTCTTTTTGATTCTATTTCTTTTTCTTTTATTTCACCCTAACAATTCGTCTTCCCGGCATTTGAGTGTCCGGCACATGAATACCATGGATGTATTAGTATCGACATTTAAGGTTGAAAAGGCAAGTTGTTAAATCTTACCTCCAAAATGATTAGCACATAATCATAATAACATATCATACATGTATATGGGTTTAAATTAAATAGTCCGTCAATCATAGGGTTATGGGTTACACATTTCCCAAAATTATGCAACCCCGCATATGGTTCGTTTAATAACATAGTTTTCCTAAGGTCACTATGAACCTATATTAATTTTCTCAGGCCAAACCAAAAACATATTGGCTGACTCAGGCAAGATTTACCAGGTAATTTGATGGTCTTCTAGTACAATCAGTGAAATACCAAAGGTCTCCTAAAATCGGTAGGAGAAGATAACAGCGCTCTCCTAAAAATGGTAGGAGAAAAGAATAACGGTCTTCTAAAAACGGTAAGAGAAAACATAGGTGAGCCAACTGCTACAGGTTCCTTCAGATGCGTAACTCCAAAATTTAGCCTTAATCGGCAAAGCCATATGCATTGAAATTGCAGACTGACTAATTGGGGGCTAACGGTTGGAGGATAGGGTGCAATCCTACCATAGTCTCCACCTAAAATCTGGTTTATCAAAAGGTATTCAAAGAAGTTGAGTCAATTGATCAATCCAAGGCTTCATAACATAATTTGATCTTCCCAATCTCCTTCATGCAATTCTACTCACTCAAGAGTTTAAGTTTGACCTACTCACTACTGGAACAATCTTAATTGGTCATAAATACCCAAATCTGCAAGCTGTAAATGTTAGATGATAGCATTCCTTAATTATGTGAGAATGTCAACCACATCATATGCAATAGTAACTGATCAATATGTAAAATAAACATATAACACATCAACAATCATTCAGATATATGTTCAATATAATAGCCAATTTATATCCAAAAATTACTATTCAAAGTAACGATTTCTTCATAGATAATTTATTTAAAAATAGGCTAAAGCAATCTTTCTTTTTGCTGAAATCTATTTCCAATACTTTACAGAATCATCCTTTTGCTTAAGTAGAACATTGCATCATTTATAGAGTTAAATCCCTTTCAAGGATATACATAACTATCATTTCCTTTGAAAACAAGTGTCATCCTGCCTTGCAAAAATTTGGCCTACACGGCATATAATTATGGCCTTTGTGCCTTAACAATTTTTTTAGCTTCCATTGACAAAGATGTAGTCATCATGACTAAAAACAAAGCCATGGTGCCTTTCAAAACTTTAGCCTTCATCCCTTTACAAAATAGTGCCATCATGTCATATCATGGCCATCGTGCCTTATTAAAGTCATTGCTTTCATTTAAGAAAACACAGTCTTTGTGACTAAACAAAAACATAGCCTTCGCAACCTTTTTATAAAACAACGCATTCGTGACTAAACATAGCTTTCGTGACTTACCATGATAAATAGATACCGTGAGTAAAAAGGATAGAGCCTTCATGGACAAATTAAAACATAGCTTGGCTTTCACGAGCTAATAGAGTGAAACTTTCGTGGGTAAATCAAAACACTCGAAGGCCATTAAAAAATAGTTGTTGTGAAAAAAACAAGCTTTCAAAATTAACCATTTTATAAGGATCGTTTTCACCGTAAGAAAATGGTTATTCGATTGGTTATCCTACATAACTCTCCTAAGAACATAGTGGTTACTAAAATGGTTAATTTACTAAAATGGTTATTCTTCATATTTTAAATAATTAAATTTCAAAATTAACCATTTTCTTCCTAAGAAAGTTTATAGAAAATTCATATAAATTACAAAAATTATGAAATTTAACATCCACCTCCAAGTTAATAATTTGAACAACATATCAAAATTTTAGAACATTTTAATACCATAAACTTAGTTTTTCACTTAAAAACCCGTTAAGAAAATTTTCGAAATTCCTAAATAACAATCATTCAATCATATACATGATTATTCATTCAACATGCAAGATAACCAATCGAATAAAACTCAGATTCAACATAGACCCGAATCAAACACAACAACAAAGTGACATTGTAATATTATTCACCTTCTTATCCTTGTTGAAATGATGAAATCTGCTTTGAGTCTTTTCTTCTCTAGCTTTTTCTCTTCTTCTTTACTTTGTAATGGCCAACCTTATTTAGTTGTGTTTTAGGTTGAGAATGAAATGAAACAAAATGAACAAGGGAATTAGGATGGTATAATATTTGCTCTACCCCTTCTAGCCTTCTATACTTAGGGTTTTTAAATTCTTATTTCTTTAACCATTCACTTTGTTATTTTTGTCAAGGCCAGCCTTAATTAATTAGTTTAGCAAACTCCTCATTAATTACTTCTCATATAATTATTCCGTGATAATTAAATACTCAAATCGTGTGCAATAAAAATTAGTGGTTTTACAGGATTTCCTCCTTAAGAATTTCGTCATCGAAATTGCGATACGGTAAACAACAAGCACATTAATCATATAAACGTGCCACAAACACATAAAATCAACTATGCTAGCATAACTACTAGTCAAAAGTCTATACAACAATATAGATCATACAATTAAATAGATCGAGATACACCACCCTAATCATATCTTCTGTCTTCCAAGTACAGTCTCGTTCATCGTCACTCCGCTGTAGCTTTACTAACTTGACTGTCTTGTTCCTTAACTCCTTCATATCTCTATTAACTATATGAATAGGTCGTCTTATAATATTCATATCAAGCTCCACTACGAAGTCTTCCAAAACTGTTCGTTCTACAGTAGTCTTTGGATCACACACGTACTTCTTTAGATGAGATACACGAAAAATGTTATGGACTCCTACCAAACTACTCGTTAACTCGATACAATAAGCGAGTTTCCCGATTCTCTCAATAATAGAAAACGGACTAACAAATCTAAGTGTCAATTTTCCCATCTTTCCAAACATATCTAGGCCTAATAAGATCTAAAATATTGAAATTTACTCATTTAACCCGTTGTGCGTTGGTCCAGTTTCAACACAAACAACCAAGAACTTGTTGAAAAAACATCGGATACTAAGCACCTGGTTGCCGAACAATTTTCAACCAACGTCCAAGCCAACACAATTACGTATCTTGAACCATTTTCCCCAAAAATGCAACCAATTACACAATGTAACAATATTGGAGTTAGATTTTACATGCTACAGCTTATAAAATGTAGTCACATGTTGAAGATGCTCTTTGAATTTGTTAAAGGGAACGGAACAAGCATGGTAGACAACCATCCATTCGCCTTATTGCATCACTGAGATACCAATTAAGGTTCTTCTTTGCTATCAAATGGGGTAGAGAAGTGATTTCCAACAACAACAACAATAATAATAGTAATCAATATATAGATCATTCGTGATTATAAATATAGATACCGAACAAAAGTATGATTCAAAGTTGTAACATAAATAGTTTACAAAATACAGAACTTTCTCTAGCCTACTTTGAGGCGACCCCGAAAGTAAAGTCTCTGCCAAAACATTTGAAACATGCATGTTAGATAACAAATCCATGCTAAGGGCCTGCATAATTGTCCAATGCTAAAATAAGGATGCCTTGCAATCTCTTAACCTAAATAAGCCATACAGCATGCATGCCTTAAGTTCACAATATACTTGGGGATAGCAACAGAGGATCCATAAATTACACTACATAGCACACCTACCACACTGAATACTGATCTCCGATGAAGCACCTAACTCTGCATAAATAGTGAAATGGATAGCGCATGCGTAATGTATGTTTCATTTATCCTTAAATATGTGTACATTTTACTTCAAACATTTCAGTTTCTGAGCCTCCGATTTTGTATCAGGGAGAGGAATTTTCTGCAAACTAATAAGTTGATCAATGGCTTTGGAAAGATGACCGGTTTCTATGGACAAATCCATAGAAGAAGCAAAGAAAACCTCATTGACATCTTCCTCTAGCTCAAGCGTAAAGAGGCTACTGAATACCTATACCACAATGTTATTATGTCAATTTGCCGACAATATGCACAATTTTGCTATTATGGACTATGTTCACTTTCTGCTATACCTCTTTCATTTTTAAAACAACCTTTTCCCTGATTGCTGAGGATCTGCATACTAAATTCATTATAAATAGGCCACCTTCTGATAAGAAGTCCTTAACTGACAAAAGGAATGATTCTTCTACAAAGTTTATCGGGGGGCAAGTCATCCCTGAGCTGCACAGAAAAAGTTTAAACACAAGGCACTTTATGTGTGTGTGTATGATAATATATATATATATATATATATATATATATATATATATATGCAGCGCTTCATGTCACCCCTCTTTGGCAGCACCCCAATTGCCTCCTATTTTCGGCCACAAGTTTCTATTTAAATAATAGTGCGAGTGGAGAGAGTTAGTGGGAAGAGGCCGTAGGGGTGCTGTCACTATTTGGGGTGCAGTAGAACGGTCTCCTATACATGCATACATATCTATATATGGTCACGTGATTTTAATGCATAAATTACCTTGAATCGGATGAATCAGCATCAACGATGATGATTTTAACGTTACCTAAGTTATTAATGGTGGAGTAGCTATCTTTTATGTTAGCAGCTACTGCATCTTCAATATATTTGATACCATCCCCAATATGCACCTAAACATGCATGGCTTAGAAAGAACAGTTCATATCATTGTGCTAAGATTGTACATACTGATAATAATGTAACCATATCTTTCTTTTTTTAGTATTAACAGCAAGGAAAATTACCTAGAACAACGAATACGGTCTTACAAAGATATAACTACTATTAAAGAGTAGAACATAATATCACCAACAGAAGAAATGGAAATGGCATTTGCAATAATTAAATATATATTATTCCAATTTAACTATTAAAGAGTAGAACATAATATCACCAACAGAAGAAATAGAGATGGCACTTGCAATAATTAAATATATATTATTCCAATTTAACCAGACTCATCACCCAGACACTATGGGTAACTAAACAGAAGAAATATTATCCTATATTATAAAATTTTGGAATCCATTCATGTGCGCGCGCGCACAAAAAAAAATTACTGAAGAAATGTTGTTAATATAGACAAGTTGCAAAGTTTGATGTAATTTATTCTTTAATTTTGGATACATGATTGATTTAAATGTTTTAATATAGACAAGTAGACATATAAGAATATTTGATTTCATAATCCTTCAAAAATAGTCATCAGAAGATTTAAACAAACATGTGTGCATACGTGACTTAACATATTGTTATTACCTAAGGATTTGGTTTTGATGACAACTTTAAGAAATCATATAAAATATAAATATTAATGCTTTATCAAGATATATATAGTATACAGTGCAGGATATTAAACAGGTGGTGATATAAGAAGACTGTATATTATCAAGTAAAGATTGAAGAGTTAAAGATGTTGATATAGAAACTCAAGAATGAAGACTCATGAGTATTCAGAGTTCAAGATTCCAAAATATTTCAGATAAGTTAAAATTCTGATAGCACTTGATCTCTCTCATCTCTCTATTTTTAAATCAAGTAGTTTTCAATTTGTGAGAATTAGTCATAAGGGCCTCTTTAGCAAGTGCAATTAGTTTTTAGGACACACAACTGAAATAATTATTTTTAAGGACAAAATGCGAAATAATTAGTTTCTAAGGTCCAAAAACCTATGAAATTATGTCCTTGTAAGTAATTGGACTGCTGACTTTGTCCTTAAAAGTAATTATTTTGTTGACTTTGACCTTGAAATTAATTTTTGCGGATGTGTGTCCTAGAAACTAATTGGACTCCAAAGTTTGTCCTTATAGTGAAATGCCCCTTTCTTATACTTATCATTTTAGTTTTTAATATTTTACCAAGTTATTGTTTTTATTAAATTTTGATCTATATTAGTTTATTTTTCAAAAATCTTATCATATAGTTTTACTTATGTTTTATTATGATTATAATGTATATATATATCATATTTAAACATATTTACAAAGTATAAAATTATTTCACAAAGCAATACATTTTCAAAATAATATTTTAAAATGTTATTCAAAATTACAAAGGGTATGTCGACACTCTAACTCTATATATCGACATGCCAGCCGTGAGTTTCAAAAATCAAATTTCAAAAGAAGTGTCTATTCGTCGTATCTCTTTACAAATGGACATGACCGTTATTCCTCTATAAATACATGTCTTCACCTTTTTCATTGTTCTTCTCTCCTTTTTCTCTCTCATTTTCTAAAACAAAATTATAACCATATTTTGTAGAATTTCAACCAGGATCAAACTCCATTGCCATTAGTTTGATTCTCTATCATTTGCTCTCTGATTTCTATCACCTCTCTCACTCCAATCAAGCTCTAAGTGTTATTCAATAATTATAGGATCATTTGTAATCAAGATTGAAGTTCTGAGTTTGTAAATCTCTATAAAATCAAACTGATATACTTATGGATGTGATTGTAGTCCGTGAAATCAATTGAGTGTGTTTAGTAGCCCGTAAATCTAGTGGGTGTGCTAGTAGCCCGTAAATCTAGTGGGTGTGCTCGTAGCCTGGAAATCAAGCGGCTCTACCCAGAGACCGAAGTGAAATTGGATATATCTACTTATCACTTTTTGTTGTAGTCTTTTGATGACTCTGATATATGTATATTTTTGGCTCGTTGTATATATTGTGGTCTTCGAACCACTATGATGTATCATTTTATATTGTATCGTGATGTATCTGTAATATGTATATATATCTGTTGTTTGTTGTCCTGTGATGTGATATACATTTTAGTTGTTGTATTTTGTTCTGATAGATCTGATAGCCCCCTATAATTTTGTATTAAGCATTTATTGAATATGTCGATCCACTTGAGATAGAAAAAAATAGAGCATTTATCGACGTATTTAGTAGATGTTTAAGACAAGCACTGTTCTCCGCATTAGCAGACAGTATTACTCAGTGATACTCTCTGTTAATGTGGATCTCGGGGTGCAGCGTCACAGCTTGGTCTCATAGTCTTGAAATCGAGATTGTATTTGCATTTACTGGTTGAAAAGAAATCCGTACAAGAAATTATACGGGACTGCATGTATGATAACTCCGAACCGGTATAAAATCTTGGTACGTTCTTTTCTTTTACTTTTACTGTTTATCTGTGTTTTGATTCTGTGATTGTTTCTATGATTGTTAATCTCATTATTCTAAGTATGATTTCAAAAGATTTCAAAAAAATTCATATAAATTAGAAAACACTATTCATCCCCCCAACTCTAGTGTTAATTTAGCCTTAAGATCCCTTATTCCGTAATCATACATTTAGCATCAAAGTGTTGGTTTTCAAAATTTTCATAATCCGATTTTTGAAAAGATTAAATGACTACCAACACTGGTAACATCAATGTTAGTAACACTGTTAATACACTTGTTAGTAATTCATTTGTCGAAGGATAATTTACTGTCAGACCACTATTTTTTAATGGTAGTAACCACACATACTGGTCATGTAGAATGAAAATTTATTTACAATCAATTGGATTAGATACTTGAAATATCACACAAACTGAGTACACTGAACCCAAGACAAATTTTGCACAATGGACTGCTGAACAAAAGACTGTTGCACAAAGTAATTATAAAGCCATGAATATGTTATTTTGTTCACTAGATAGAAATGAATTTAATAGAGTATCTATATGCAAGTCTGCATTTGAAATTTTGAGAACTTTGCAAGTAAAACATGAAGACACAAAGTCAAACAAACTAAGATTTCCATATTAACAAACCAATTTCAACTATTTAAAATGAGTCCATATTTGATGTATAATAGATTTCAAGATATTGTACACACTTATTGCATTGGATAAAATTTTCTCCGAAGATTATCAAGTTTGAAAAATCCTCAATTCACTTGGTCCTGAATGGGCCAAAAGACTCTTGCGATTGAAGAAGCTAATGATATTAGCACACTAAAGGTTGAAGAGTTAATTGGCAATTTAATATCATTTGAGGCACAAATGCAGGAAAGAAGAGAAAGCAAAGCAAAGAGAAGAAATCCATAGCATTCAATGCAACGACGGATAATCTGAATTCAGATAGTGATACTGATGAAGAAATTGTTTTCATGACAAGAAACTTCAGAAAATTCTTGAAGTACAAGAAGATGGATAATTTTAAAAGAAATGACAACAAAAATCCTGGAAACGAAAGTGATAGCAGAAATGGCATCAGATGTTATAACTGCGATGAACCTGATCACTTAAAACGAGGCTACTCGAATCCTGAGAAACTGAAAACCACACCAAACACCGATTCATCTAGAAAATGGAGAAGAGCTTATACTGCAACACTAGATGACTCAGATACATAATCAAGTGAAAATGAATCAGATACAGAAATAGCCAACATATGCTTCACAGCAATACAGAATTCAGATATAATTGGTAAAATAGGACCAGAAAAAGATACGCATTTAATATATTAAAAACTTTATTATCATTTGAATTTTTGATTGTATGATTGTTAGGAATATCCTATAGATTAATAATAATATTGGTTGAGTAATGTGTGATTTTTATATTATTATATTTTTGTATGTTAAAATAATATAATAATAATATAAAATATTTTAAAATTATTTTTAACTATTTTTATATATTTTTATTTTTTATGTAAATAATAATAATATAGCTATAGATAGTTGCATATAAAGTAGGATATAGTTAACAATTCAATTTTGAGAAATTCAATAGATATGTCGACATATACTCCTATAGTATATGTCAACATACATGTTCAGAATTTCAATTTCAATTTCAATTTCAAATTTTGAAATTTTCCCTCCACCTTTTTGTCTACCACAATGTTCTGAAAAGCTGTCTATTGACCAGAGAACATGTCATTTAATTCTCTCTACTTATTACCACTATGTCTAACCATTCAATCACCTTTTATTTCAAAATTCAAACTTTTATTAACTCTCTTATCTCCTCAAATCATTCATCAATGGCATCCTCAAGCACTTCAACATCCATGAGACTTTCCAAAACTATCAAAAACTTTCTCTTTCAAGATCAAGAAGCTATGAAAGCCTATATTAGCTATATGAATTATGGTAAAGTTTCTACGGGAAAGTTTGCAATTTTTAATGATTTTTCTACTTCTGAAATTGATACTCTTTGTTCTCAAAATGGAATTCTCGGTTTAATTGATGCTTCTCAAAACGATTTTGTTTGCTATCCACGGTTGGTTAAAATGTTTTATACAAATTTGAAAGTGAAATTTTATAAAGGTGGAGAAGGAGAAGTATAGAGTAGAGTTAAAGGAACTTTAATTGTTTTGTTTAATCAAGCAAATATAGCTCTTATGAAAATTTCACCAATTTTCGAGCAATATGAAACACTTGCGGAGAAAGAAGAAAGATTAGCACATGGAGAGGAGAAAGAAATACAAGAAGTAGTGGAGGAAGAGGAAGAAGAGGAAGAAGAAGAAGAAATGGATATCGAAGAAGAGGAAGAAACCTCTTTAAAAAGCATTGAATTTCCACCTTGTCCAACCAATCAAGACATTCTCAACAATCAAAAGAAGAGGGTAGAAAATCAAATGATTCTCAAACGTTCCATGAGTAAGAAGTTAAACACCATTTCCAACAAAATGGACAAGTTCTTTGGAAAGGTGAAACGCAAGCTTGGAATCTCTTCATCATCCTCTTCATCCACGCCTTTCTAGTTTGTTTTAATTATGTTTAAGTATGATTGTGCTTGGTTGTTTAAGTTTGAGTTTGATGTGGTGTTATGTATCTTTCTTTTCTTTGTGAACTATGTAATCCTCGTCTAAGTAGTAATGAAATCCTTGTTTCTTTACTGATTTACAGTTATTACCATATCTAGAAAGCATAGCTAGTATAATAGTATAAACTAAATATATCAAAATACCAAAACAAAGCAACTTTACAACTTTCTGCATATATGTCGACATACCATGAGTATGGCATATATGTCGACATACCATGAGTATGTATGTCAACATACAACGGCACATTTTCAAAAAAAAAAGTAATTTTGAAAAATGAATGGACAACAAGTGTCTATTCAATTCCAACGAATTTCTACGCTTGTAAATACACATTTAAACCAGAAAATCATTACTATTCATTCTCTTTCTTCTTCCTTTACTTTCCTAAACTTCAAATCATAATGGCTTCTCCTATTCAAAAATTAATTGAAAACCTCAAACAAACACTTGAATCCTTCAAAAACATTCTCTCTTTTATCCTACGGAACCAGAGACACTTAGAATTAAGTCAAAATGCAAATGATCAAGGAGCAAGAAAGGCATTTCGATGCAATTCACTGGATGATTTCAGCTCTGAACAAAGAGGAACCAACCGCTAATCCAGAATGCACCATCAACAAAGATGATGAAGATTGGAAGGCTATTAAAGCAGATCCAATCTTGGCACTGATGGATGGGTTGAAGTCCTAAAAAATGTCTAGTTTTAATATGTTTGATTGTATATAATACTATAATTAATTTTGTGTGGTTTAATTTGATTGGTTTTGAATTTGGTTGAATTTGAAATATTGATTTGTGTGTGACATTATGTATGCTTGAATTGATTAAAATATTGAATGATATTTCTTATATACCATTTCTGTCATTTTGCATTTCATGATTATATTACTTATTACTTCTATATGTGTTTATATCATATAATGTTTTAGTTAGGAGGGTTAGAATTAATATTAAGAGTTAAAGTTAGAATTATAGTTATAGTTGGTTGTTTTTTATTGATGATAAAGGTGGAGAAATATATAAAATACAAGGCATAGATTAAGGGGGGTTCTATATATTAGGCATAGATTAAAGGGGAGTTATATTATATTTTATATACAAAGTTGTCATCATCAAAAAGGGAGAAATTGTTAGTACTAAGGATTTGGTTTTGATGAAAACAATTTTAAGAAATCATATAAAATATAAATACTAATGTTTTATCAAGATACATATAGTGTATAGTGCAGGATATTAAACATATCTTTAATAATAGTTGTAATAGCTTTGGTGTCACACTTTTTTGGTATCAACGTGAATTACCAAAAATGCCCCTCTATATATTATCTAATCTTAATTACTTAAAAATAGGATCTAATACTAAATTTATTTTACAAATTCAAACGCGCATAAAAGTAGGATCTAATAACTAAACATGCTTTAAAATTCAAAATGCTTCTAAAAATAGGATCTAAAATTAAACCTTATTTACAAATTCAAAATATTTCTTTACAAATTATCACTTGAAAATAAAAAATTATTTTTTTGACCGATTCAAACATATATAATTTATAAGAAAAATAATTCACGCGTGAAACGCGTGCTATTACACTCGTGTTGATATATGAAGACTGTACAGTATCACGTAAAGATGGAAGAGTTAAATATGTTGATATAGAGATTCAAGAATGAAGAATCATGAGTATTCAAGAGTTCAAGATTCCAGGATATTCCAGATAAGTTATAGAGTCTAGAATGTTTGTTAAAATTCTGATAGCACTTGATCTCTTTCATCTCTCTCTATTTTTAAATAAGTTTTCAAATATTCTTTTCAAAACAACTTTCAAATAGTTTTCAATTTCTTATACTTATCATTTTAGTTTTTAATATTTTACCAAGTTATTGTTTTTATTAAATTTTGATTTATATTAGTTTATTTTTAAAAATTATTATCATATAGTTTTACTTAAGTTTTATTATGACTATAATGTAGATATATTATATTTAAACATATTTACAAAGTATAAAATTATTTTACAAAGCAATACATTTTAAAAATAATATTTTAAAATGTTTTTCAAAATTATAAAGAGTATGTCGACGTACTGTAACCCTATATGTCGATATACTAGCCGTGAGTTTTAAAAATCAAATTTCAAAAGAAGTGTATTCGTCGTATTTATTCACGAATGGACATGACCGTTATTTCTCTATAAATATGTCTTTCCAATGAATTTTTCAATCACTTTTCATTGTTCTTCTAAGGTGGAGCATTGGTGCAACGGTTAGGTTACCCGCATGGTGATCTGGGCACCCAGGTTCGAGTCCGAAAACAGCCTCTTCGCAACGTGAGGAAAAGGCTGCGTATATTATCGACCTCCGCAGAGTCCGTTATCGTGCGGGAGCCTCGTGCACTGGGTTCCACTTTTTTTCATTGTTCTTCTCCTTCTCTCATTTTCTAAAACAAATCATAACCACACACTGTCAGATTTCAACCAGAATCAAACCCATTGTCATTAGTTTAATTCTCTATCATTTGCTCTCCGATTTCTATCATCTCTCTCACTCCAATCAAGATCTAATTGCTATTCAAAAATTATAGGATCATTTGTAATCAGGATTAAAGTTCTGAGTTTGTAAATCTCTATAAAATCAAACCGATATACTTGTGGGTGTGATTGTAGCCCATGAAACCAATTGGGTGTACTTAGTAGCCCGTAAATTTAGTGGGTGTGCTCATAGCCTGGAAATCAAGCGGCTCTACCCAGAGACCGGGATTCTGGATGGTGTATCTCGTACCATTGAAATCGAGGTTGTATATGCATTTACTAGTTCAAAAGAAATCCATACAAGGAATTGTACGAGACTGGATGTAGGGTCCGAACCAATATAAAATCCTGATGTGTTCTTTCCTTTTACTTTTAATGCATTTACTGTTTATCTATGTTTTGATTCTGTGATTGTTAATCTCATTATTTTAGGTATAATTTCAAATGATTTCAAAAAGATTCATATAAATTAAAAACATTATTCACTCTCCTTTAGTGTTAATTTAGCCTTAAGATTCCTATTCCGCAATCTTACACGTGTAATATATCGGTGTTTTTAAATTATACCAAAATATTAATAAACTTTCAGCAGCAACTCAACAAGTAATTAAAGGTCAATACTACGCACATTGTTGATATACAAACGGAAATGGTAATGGTACCTTCATATGCATATCCTCGACAAAACCAAAATAATCCTTTGCTATGGAAAAAACCAAAGGATCCAATTCTACCACCTGTAATTATAAAATATATACATATAAATATATGTGTCTATATATATACATATATATATATATATATATCTTTATTAATAGTTGTAATTCATTTGGTGTCACATTTTTTTATATCAGCGTGAATTATCAAAAATGTCTGGAGATATTAGCTAATCTTAATATCCCTTAAAAATAGGATCTAAAAGTTAAATTTGTCTCTATACAGATATTACAAATCTTAATATCCCTTAAAAATAGTATCTAACAGTTGAACTTTTTTACAAATTCAAAATATCTCTCTATACTTAAAAATAAGATCTAACAAATAAACATTTCTTTAGTAAATTACAAATTCGTTGTTTATTAATTAATAATATAAATAAAATTCAAACTAGAAAAAAAACTAAATTCTGCAACTTAAAAATAATTATTTAAATTAACTACACGTAAAAACATGGATAGATATTTGTGTTAATCATATATAATTTATAGAAAAACAATTCATACGTGAATCACATGTCATCATCACGCGCGTAGCGCGTGCCAGCACGCTTGTGTATATATGTGTGTGTAACCACAAGATATGAAAAGCATACTAAAGCTACCTTTATATCCAAAAAAGGGAAACAACCATGAAGAAACACGGGAAGCAGTCCAGCACCAAGACCAATTACAATTGTTTCAACCTACGGTTACAAAATTCAAATTTTAAAATGGCAAATCCAAAAACGAATATGCTGTGCTGCACACACATTACAGGATGCGAAAAAATATTGGCAAAAGGGCATTACCAGTTTCTGGGCAGAAGCTGCATTCTCAAGAGTAGAAGCTATGAGAGAGAAGCCAGAAATAATTCCACTATGATAAGAGCTTGCTAAACACCCATGATCAACCTTCAGTTTGCTTTTAGATCCTACATGTCAGTAGCAAAAATTAAGGATAAAATGTCGTTTATCTTAAAAAGTAATTCAACAAAAAAGAATTTCATACCTACCGTTACTTGACTTAGAATCAATTCTTTTATTGCTCCTCTTTTTCTTAGATTTTGACAATGATTCAAGTTTCTTTCTTTCAATTTCGTGGATACTACTATCTGGCTCTTCTGCAATTAGCAAAGCTTCTGATTGCACCAAGCCTAAGCTTCTTTCAAAAGTTAAGCGGCGATATATCTTAACTTCTGATGGGGCGAGGCTAGTGTCCTTGGTGTCATATATCACGTCTTCCACGATGACAGGACCGGTAGTGGCTGACGTAGTCTATTGCAGTATGCAGCAGAATACTGTATGTTAGCAAGAAAAAACATACTACAAAACAAAATTTAAAGCAAAAGGAAAAACCAGCGCTACGATCACACTTAAGATCCTAGACTCTAACAAATCTCTGTTCATATAGTATTGAAGTGCCAAATCTTGAATTCTCATAAAACAAGAGATTGGTTTATATGCCGGTAGCAAGTAGGTCATCCAACCATGCATATGCCGGAAATTTGATGTGAACAGTATGTTGTACTACTAGATATACTTCTTCAACAGAATTTACACGAAGCAAAAGTGGTTGAAGGATCATCCATTTTGTATTAAATAGAAAATATAGCATGTCTTGAATTGTTGTATAACAAGAAATTAAGCACTCATTTTAATATCAGCAGACTGTATGGTACATATAATCCAAATATGGATGTGATTTAGTGTTGCGTTTTCATTTATCAAAATTTGGATGCAATTTACTGTTGCATTTCGATCCATTCAATAACATCTCTAGGCGAGGAATTTTATTTTGACGGACCAAATATTTCTTGTGTATTGCTAAAAACACCCAAGTTTGCACTGCCTACTACTATGATGTGATACCAAGAAGTGCAAAACCCGGTGTCTTTAGCAGCACATCATCATATGGAGCTAAAGTCACCAGGTTTTGCACTTCCTAATACCACATCATGGTATTAGGAAGTGCAAACTCGGATGCCCTTAGCAGTACACTATTTCTACATTCTAAGTATTGATTTGGTCAAAAACAGATGAAGAACATACGAAGGAAAAAAAATCGTAGGAGAAGGCTCCTCACTATATGATGTCAGGGAGTCGGCAATCGACGTGGATTTGGTCTTGGAGGAGAAGGGGAAAAAGCATGTCCGGACATAAATGACAGTTGGTAAAAAAGCACTGGTTTCTCTATATAGTGGCATCAAACCCAGCCTTTTTCATATAGTCATATAATCTTCATAATATTGCAACTTCTAAATGTAAAAAAAGATACAAATAACTGGAACCAAGTATTAATGAACGCAAAATACAGAAGCATGTCATCAAATAGCCAAACGACAAATGTCAATATAAAGGTACCTGATGTACAATAGTTCGCTCTTTGACACCATCATTCGCCATCATGAATCTATGAAAGTTAATATGATAGTAGTCTTTGATATAAACTAATAAAAAAAGATGACAATTATCAAGGAATAAACATGTGAAAAAACATACGGGATTGCAGCTGCATTATCCAAACTTACTGGTGCCAGACCTTTAACAAGTGGAGATAAGTCCTTCTGAAAGGGGAAACAAAAGTGTAATAATTAAGTGCCAAGCACAGAGACCTGCAGTTCTAGTAGGTATACGAAATACAAGAAGAAATACACCCACCTGAATATCATCCATATTAAAATGTATGTGCCTTGAGTCAAGGAAAACCTAATTAGACAGAAACATTTGCAAACAAATGAATCAAAAGTAATCAGGGTTAACAGATTATCCAAGTACAATATATTTCTTAAGTACCATAATGAGACGAGCTGCTTTGGAGCTTTCAACAATCAGCCACTGCCCTTCTTCTGAATTGAACAACCACTCTTGAGCTCGAGTCTGAAAACTAACGAGTCAAATATGAACAAAGCTTCTAAGCTAAAGAACAGCTTGTGGATACTATAATTTGTGATATGACCAGGTATAATGGATCCTACGAGCTAATTGGTAACAGTCACTATGCACATTGGATGGAAGAGGTAGAAAACGCGTTCATGATACAACACTACACATGCATAATAAGCTTATAATATATCAGCAGACTCAAGTGTTAGGAACTTCTGAGTGACGCTGATTGCAAAGGGAGTTAAAAAAACAAGTTCACTAGTGCAACTGTAGTTTCTATGGATTACCATAAGCATCTAATGCATCATAAGAACTGGCTGCTATTACTTGAAATATTGCAGGAAAAGGACGGTATTCTTTACAGACAGTTTATCAACAATATTAAGGGACAGTTGTACCATATGTTTACTAAGTCGCCCTAGATGGATATAGCAGCTCTATTAGTGGATAGAACTGAAAAACAACACAATCTAAAGAAGAAGGAAAAACTCACTTTTGGCACAATAAATACCCCACAATGATATGAGAACCGAGGAAGCTGTTGTTTAGCATCTAAAAGAACAGTCTTGTACGTACAAAGGGATTCATCTTCTTCACCAAGAATAAACTGACATCTACGTCCAGGTTGAAGCTCCTTCAAATTTCCTTTAGCTCCTAAATATAGATCTTGTAGAGAATATAAGATGTCTTTACCAGAAGCGCAATCAACACGTATTTGGTTTTCTTCTTCGACAATTTGTTTCAAAGTCTGGACCTGTAATGTGGAGGAAAAGGAAGAAAACAATCAAAAAGCTATTTTATTTTTATTTCTGAAATATGCACTAATATGTATGACTCCAAATGCCAATGTTTACCTGCTTTGTGTTGCAGTCCAAGGTAGAGTGTTCAAATGATGGCACAACAGGATTTATTGCACTCAACTTTTCTTTGTTTATAACGACCATAAATGTTTTTAATGCAGGATTAGTGTTAGCTCCTTGGGCTATAGCATGAATACTCACTTCCCATCCAAATCTGAACTTTGAGAGTAGAAACCCTGGAAAGGGATTCAAATAATTATGCAAAATTTTATTCATATCTAATGCGGCATACAAAAGAAATCTCTAACAAGGTTTAGGGACAAGGAGGAACGACAAGAAACTGGAATGCTGGATATGTACACCTTTAACCAATAAGGTTGAGGGTTTACCTCCTTTATCAATCAAAGTAGGTGGTTATGTTTAAGTAAATGACACAATTAAAATAAAGTGAATGTTAGTATCATTGTCCATGTAAATGTTGAATGAAACACACCTACAACATGAGATTCTGCCAAGGTAAGACACAGGAATTTCCCTCCCTTTTTAAGAACTCTTTTTACCTGATGCAATGCAAATTGAAAGATAAAGCTTGTAATTAAGAATTTTCAATTGAATATTGCACCTATTTCAGGAGTCAATAAATCAAAATTTTAGCAGTTAGGTAATAGAAATACAATCAATCTAAAGCTACCTCTTTGAGATACTTGCTTCCAAGTTTTACGCCGTGTTCTGGTTCCATTAATGCATCTAGGCCTCCTTTATCAAGAATAACATCAAAAGCTTCATCTTCCAACTGCATAATGTCAGATAAAGAAGTAATAAAATTTCTCAAATACAGATCTTTTCCATAACAAAAGGCTTGAATGTATGCTGACTGCACCCAGACTATGATATGACAGTCCTTCGCACATAGAAAAGTCTAGAAATTGTGTATGCTTAACTGCACATTACAAGCAACCATATTAGCAAAAGCTTTATTTTATTTTTCTTCTGAAGCCGATTTATGGTGATGAGAAGAAGTATTTAAGATACAAAGAGGACATAAGCACAAGCGTATTGTAGTAAAAGATAAAGATATAGAGACAAAACTGTTAACACAAGTATGGCTATACAATGTCAAGGGGCAATGCTAACCATAGCCCTTCACTTTGTCAGTTGAGAGTGTAAGTCCAGAACGATCATCTACACTCTCCAATGAGGTGGAGAGTACAACCATTCTTAAAAGAGAATGTGGCCAGCATTTTTTAATGTCAAAAGACTGTCTTAGTAGGTTCGAAAGTTCTATGCATGAGCATCCTAATAGAAATAGCAACATGAGTATCCATACTTATACAATTCCAGATGGGGTAGCATTGGGCTATTTTTCACCCAAAATCTTGCCATCCAATAGCTGCATTCAGCTATCCAGTAGTAAGCACTTCCTCGAAATTCAAAACCTTGGCTAAGGTGATTTTATTCATTTACGCATATTAACTGAAATTTATTTATTTGTTATTACCATGTTTGTTTGTTTCATGACTTGTATTTATTAGATTATACTACACACACATATTTGTGTGTGTGTTTTATACATTGATTCTAGATATACATTATCTCATTTATTTATTTTGCACATTAATTGTGTGTGCGTATGTTATATTTATTTTAACATATAGAATACATTTATTGTGAACATATATTTCATATATTGTGTATTCATATATTAAGTGTATTTATACATTGATTATATTTATTGTGTTTGTGCATGTGCGTGGGGAGGGATTTCTTTACACTTCCCCCTCCAAATGACTCCTCTATTGTTCAGTATTATTATTATTGTTGTTGTTATTATTATTATTATTAGTATTATTATTATTATTATTATTGTACTATTATTATTACCAGTACGTATGGCACGTCCGATTGGACGTGTAAAAGAAAAAATGCATTACTTTTATTTTTAGCAATGACGAAACCATCCTTCTATTCTTTATTTTTAATTAATGTATAGCAAGGGTATTAACGTAATTTCAAAAGCTTCAAATGGAGGTATTCCTATTATATATAGATTATTATTTTGCACAAACAGATTCCAGATCAATGTGAAATTTTACATCACAGTCATTAGCAAAATAATCTATGCAATACCTGAAATGTAATTTTGAAGGCGATATAAATTTCGGAACCACTTCAAATTTTACATATAAAAATAATATATCTGCAAAAATTCATTTCAAACCAAAAGTTGTCTACACAAAATAAAAGGTTGAAGGGATTGAAGGAAATTTATTAAAAAATGTATATCTAAATCCCTTTCATACACACACTAACACATATATAGTATTTATTGTGTATATATGTACATATCGTCCACGGTTAGAAGGTATCGTTTGTTTAAAATGGGTGATACTAAATATAGAATGTTCAATATTGGTTGTTGAATGTTGAATAATAAAAATATTGTTTTTTTACATTGTGATTAGAAATTTATTTTGTGAACCTAAATTTCCATTTTGACAATATTATCCTTCGTTTTAAAATTAATTATTCTTTGGTGCAACTACCATGCGGAACATACTTAATCATCTTATTTTATTATCATAAAAGGATCGCAGGTTTAACTAATACCAGATTTACAAAACAAGGAGAAAATAAAATTTTGCTGATGTTAATATAATTCTATAAAAGATTGATCGATAAGAAAAAATTTACTGTGACAATTGAAGCTTCGAGAGGCGTTTGGATTATTAATTAATTTTTTTCCAACATTATTAAAATAAGTTCAACATTTCGAAATAAGTTATAAAAAATATCACACGGTTTTGTCCAAGTTTTCAAATTTATTTAATAAGTTTTATTTTCGCATATTTATTGACAAAAAAATTTAGTTTCATTTTATCTTAAAATGAATTGGCATTGTTCAGCTTATTGAAACTATTTATTCATAACGTTTGGTATCTACACTACATATTTTAGTTTATTTATTTTTCAACCAAAAATATATCATAACAAAAATATTTATTTTATTTTCATTCTTAACAAACAATTTATAAATTATCATATTGTAACTTCAAATTGAGTTCAGACGTTACGGTACGATATTACTTTTTTTTAATTTCACTAGTTTTTAGTATATTCGTTTTCCAATAAGTAGAAACTACAAAGTGTAAAACTAAAATTAGAACAAATCAGAAAAAATCACTTGGAGATAGAATTGAAAAGAAGATCAATGTCAAATTTGACATTTTCTAATTTTCTGATATCATAAAAAAACTTTATGAAGTAAGTGAATTATGATTGAGAACGTTAAAATTTTGTGTTATATTTCGGTATAAGTAGAAAATGTAGTATAATAAGTGATCGGCACTAGTAACATTCATTAAAGTTTTGCTTATTCATTTCACTTAACAAAAAGTTTAATGAGAGTACTTAAAATCTATTTGGACACAAGTAGACGACACAAGTGCGGACAAAAATATCAATCATTAGATCTCCCCCTGAATTTAAACCCTAATTAGAACTAATAGTCAACATTCATTGTGTCTTCATTTTGTGTTTTATTTTATATTCCAATTTTAACTGGGACGCGAGTTGGTGACACAAATAGTGACATAATGGATCTCAACCATTGTTTGTCCTTGATTTCAACCCCAAATGTAAACATAATAAGATCCAACGGTTCAGATCTACTGTGTCATCAATTGTGTTTTATTTTGTATTCAAATAGTCGGCCTCTTTTGAAAACAACCAAATCAGCAACTTCTTATCACTTGTTGTATTCAGCATTTAGCACTTCTTCTGTTAAAACAAACAGAGCCTCTCTGTAGATGAACTGAACATCAAACAAGTTGGTAACAGGAACAATTCTTGTTGCCACATCAGCCCCTCTAATGCTAGCTAATCACTATTGGGGTTGCTTTCATAAAGGTGAAGAACAATAATATCAAAAAGACAAAATTTCAGTCTTCATGTATCCTATTTCGAATAACCCAAGCAAACTGGAAAAAACTGCACTAAGAACAGGCATGTAAACAAATACTTTCGATTACGGACAGTGTCACATCCGTATCCGTATCGGAAATTATTTTCGAATATCGGATACCTCTATCCGCGGGTGCGGACAGATGTCGGATATGTATCGATCAGTTCACAACCAATAAATCTAAACAAATAAACATAAAATTTTGATTTATTATAAATCCGTTTTTGTACTAAATATATATAAAAATAATAAATACACTAAGAAAACTAATTTTAAACGGTAAAAATTGTTTCTTATATACATATTAAGTTTTTTAAGTTGGATAAAATAGTAAATGATAATCGTTTTATGTACTTAAATACATAAAAAATAACTATAATCTTGATAAAAGACGGACGGATAATTATCGAATATGGATATGGCTATATCCGTATCCATTTTTCGAATATCGGATATTTTTTCATATTTGGAATACGGACGGATTTCGAAATTTTTTGAATACTCATTGGCAGCCCTAATGAAGAATGCCAAAAAGCCTTCAAAAAGGAAATTGACAAACCTGAATATTAGTCATATCCATAACTCGCCATTTCATTTCAGGCCTCGACCTCAAGTATCTCCTCATCATATCCCCAATCGCCACCTTTGAAAAATCAATATTAAGAATTTGCTTATATCCAGAATCGTATACGTACTCCGATAACCGCGAATTACCACACCCCGGAACAAGTATCCGTGTCGTATCCGCATTAGTAAATGTGCTGAGCTGACTTTGTATCGGAACACGGAGAGCCGGCCAATCCGCGTACCACTCGAATGAATCGGATGCGCCTCGCAGAGTGAAAAACTTATCCCAGTTCGACTTTGACGTGAAATCTGTTAGTGTTGCTAGGATCTCTACGTCATTTTTTGCCTTCGAGGGGATTTTCGACATATTACTGATTCTTATATCTAGGGTTTTTAATTTTGTTTTGGGTTTTGGTATTATATTTTCTTTGGTCGAATTTATGCTAGGGTGCCACGAAAGGAGCTGAGAAAAGGTTTTTCAACGTAACATTGAGCTGCTATTTTAAGCCGACTTTCTTTTCCGGTAACCCTATGGTTTTAATAGAAATGAATTTTTTGCATGTGATTCTTGCCATCAATATCATATTTCTTCACTCGGTTATAAACAACCGTTTGTATCAGCAGTTATTCGGTAGTTTAACGTCGCACGGCCGTTGGCAACCGAACCTTATTCATGTAAAACGGTCGAAGGAGGCCGAACAGTATTTCGGTCCTTTACGGCCGATCGGGGTGCCGCTTGATTTAGAGAGTAAAATAAATTGTGTTAGAAAGAGGAGTGCATGTTATTTTGGGGTGGCCTTCAGTACAGGTGGACAGAAGAGGAACTCGGAGTGTCAACAGCAATACACATGTAATAATAGGTCAACTTCCAAGTCCAAAGCCGCAATTAACTGCTCCAAACACCCATCCACGGACAAACCAACAGTTTAACAGTAAATAGTGGAATATGGAATATAGTATCTATATAAATGACTTGCATGTATCGAGTATTCATATCCGCGGAGGCGAATGGATGTTGCATATTTTTTAGATATCATTCGACTTGCATACAGCTAATACATCTAAATAAATAAATAGAAAATTTTAATTTATTATAAATCCATTTCGGTAATAAAATATAAACAGTAAAAAATATATGCTAAGAAAAATAATTTTAAGCGCTAAGTATTGATTTTCATACACATCAAATTCTCTTTTTGCCTGGATAAAATAGTAAATGACAATTATTTTATATACTAGAATACACAAAAAAATAACTATAATCTTGACAAAAACTAGACGTATAATTATCGGACGTGGATGTGACAATATCCACATTTGTATCCATTTTTCGAATATTGTATAGTTTTAGATTTTTGGGTAATCATTGACAGTCATATTGTCTCGAAACATCTTGATTAGAAATATTTTAAATAATATGTTGTATTAATGTGATAAACTCTCATGATTACAGCACATTGTAATTACTGTCGCATAACATATTATTTAAGGATTTTCTATTCTATATACTTTAAATTAATTAATCGATTAATTATATCATAACATACGAGTGTATAATAGAAAGAAAACAACTTTTATTTTGAACAAGATTGGTTACCGAGTTAGATATATACAACAAATTACATAATTGTCCTCAGGGCACACCCTAAACTCTATCAATCTCTCACTTGCACTAGGGTAAATTATGGAATCTTAATCCAACTCTTTCGATCGCTTTTCTCAAAACTGACAGAGTCAATCCCTTAGTGAACATGTATGTTATATTATTTTAATTATCTACTATGTTAATCAGCTTTCTCAAACATTGATAAACTGCCTTTATCATGTGAAATTTTTGAAAGTATGTTTTTTTAACTTCTAGTGACTTTAGGTTCTTCTACGAAATGTATCACAGCATTGTTATCATATAACAATGACATGGGATTCTCAACATTTTGGATCACATGCGGCTCGGTTATAAATTTATACAACTATTTATACTTCTTTTATTGCAGTGCTATTCAAAGTGATGCATTGAGCCTTTGGTCGGACCAATAATTACTTATTGTTAGGAACATTTCTAACTTTAAGTTCTTAACTACTTAAGATAGAACATGGATTTATGACTGACGTTCTATACTCGATATCACTTTTGAAGTTCGAGTATGTGCATTCCTTTAAAAAAGGTTATTGTTTATGTAAACAATTCTCTAGTATTTCGTAAATATAAGAGAACACTTTAAAACATCATTTAGTGATGTTAATTCGGATTCAAAACTTGCTTTATGTATCAAATACACAAATAAAATGCGAAATTGTAGAAAATATAGCATGCATAATAATCCCTAATGCCCATGATAAATTCTAGATCAAAAGGAAATGAATTTTTATTTTGAACAATGACAAATAAGTTCTTACTCAAAATATCAACCATTTAACAAAAGGAATCAATTTTCAAGGTTAAAGTTAATCAATTAACATCAATAGTCTATTTAGATTTATGTATATAAATACTATAAAATTATAAAATAGGTCTCAATCAAAATTAGTTTTTTTTTTTCTAATTTACAAACTTTCAATGCACTAGAAAAGGAATTGGACAAGTTAGACATATGTAAATTTGTGATAGGAACATACAAATTCAAACAACACAAAAGAAGTCAACAAACTAAAAGTGAAAAGGTGGACAAAATCAAATCAATAATAATGAACATATTCTGAGACAAGATGAAGAGTAAAAAATCTGAATTAAATCAACTTAATTAACATACTTCCAACAGAGATAGAGATAAAGGGGGTTGAACAGCTTGTTACGAGATGAATCATAAAACAACAAATGAATCATAAGAGATCCAAACACACAAATAACATAAATAAATAAAATTAGATAATTACTAACAGATGTTGTCAAAAATCACATCTTAAATGAAGTTATCTCCTCGGATCTTCAAGATCCACACCCAATCCTTGCAAGAAATGGATTAACCGCTTATGTTTCATTATTTTTTATGTTCGCATTTTATTTGGAGTTCAAGAATTCCGAATTTTTTTTTTGTGCTGCCATGGAAGGTTAGGAGAAGATAAGAGAAAAATGAATGAAAAAAATGAATGTTTATAGGAAATGAATTGGTGGATTTGTTTTAATTGAAAGAATAAAACATTTCTCAGTGGCAAACTCTATTTACACCCTTGAATTCTCTTAAACCCCCCATCATTTCTAGTTAAATTATTAAACCCCACTCTTTACTCTTAACCCCCAACTTTGTTCCATAAATACACTTCTCTATTTTAGTTGGTTAATCTTTTTTGAAGTAGCATAATATATTTCAAGTTTTAAACCAATCACACTGTGGTTGAAATAGAAAACATGAAAGAAGATCCAAAGCAAAATTGGTTAATTTTTGTCCATTTCGTTTGTACTTTTCTTTTAATTAAAAAGTTATCTTAAACTATGCCTTTTTATTTTCTTTTTCTTGTTTGAATTACTGAAACTGGTGTGGAATAGGAATTGGTTGAAACATTCTTCAATTCCCATTTAGTTGGCTGAAAGTTGTATTTAGTTGGCTGAAAGTTGTCGCATTTGATAACTAATTATCATGAGATTTCATCATAAAATCAAAAACAAAGCATAGTGATAAAATTAAGGAACAATGGCTAAGAAGGTTCATATTTGAACCTTCGTACTACCGAGCAAGGTTACTACATGTATCACATTTTAGTAAATCCCTATTTTCAAACGACTGCTTGTTTCAATCATGTTCCTCAATAAACCATACTATCCTCAAGTCCAGTTGCCCAAAGAACCACATTTTCTTTAAGAATCAGCGGAGTGCACACTCTTCTATCAGTAACAAGTCTAACCAGACATTTTTCTAGTGGTATAACCTGACATTTTTCTAGTGGTATGCTATTTAGTGTTTAAGGTATAATGCAAAAATTAAAATGATTATAAACGTATGCATGTATTTCCTACATCATTAAGTTTAAAATTTGTATGTTTCAAAATATAACGTGACTGAAATTGTGACGCCCCACCTCTATACCCACGCTAGCCAAGGACACTACGGGGTAATGCCGTCAACTAGCACGGAGAATAAGGCTCTTGAGGAGCGACCATCCGTGTAATTGCTTTGTGCGAGCGTCGATATGCCAGATAGTAAAGCATATTTCATCTTAAGAGGAAATCCGACATACCGACACAAGCTCAAAGCTACTACACAGTGGCTGTAATGTCTTCGGAAACAAATATAGAAATAAACATAACATAAATCAGTCATAGATAATTTATATCACAAAGGCGGAAATAGATATGAATATAACACATGAAAGTGTACATCAGAGTTGTGGTCAAAAAGATCCACAATAATACAGAAGAATAGCAACACGTGCTATACAAAAGAATACAACTATGAGTCCATATCTCAAGTGTATACAACAAAAACTGCTAAACTATATGGTTAGCCAAAAGTCAGAGTAGCAAATCCCATAAGAGAAGTCAAGCAGAAGCATCTGTAACATCTCGGTCTGACCCGAGTATTATTTATAAGAAAATAATAAACGGATCAGTCTAGCTATAAATATCAGATGACATGATATAGAATAAGAGATATGGCATAAACATATGATAACCATAATGGCATACTACTATAAGTATGTAAATGACAATCAACAAAAGATTAGTCAATATCACAAGAATCTTCACAAAGATCAAAAAAGGGTTTCATACCCAAAACTTGTATTCACAACAAGTCAATGACACACGAATTCACCAATGCACAAAAATTGATAAATCATATCACTGAAAATCACTAAAATTGGTGAAAAATAAATTCCAGAATTCAACACACGAAATCCAGAAATCACAAAAAAGGGGGGAAGGCCTATCACACGAACGGGAGCATTAAAACTCACCAACATATGTATCACACGAACGAGAAGCTATCTCATGGTAGCTAGCCATTAATTTTTGACAGTGGCCCGAAGACCATGGGGAGCTACCCCACATGTGTGAGTCGAAATCACACCAAAACAAAGAGACATCGCACCATTGCTAGTCTAAATCTTAAAATGATCATCATGATCGAATAGAAGTGTCAATTACAGTAAGCTAGTAAATATATGAGCTTAGCTTCATGTCCCATAACCACTAGCTTAACTTAAATATTTACGAACAAATTGTAGATCTCCACTAGAAAATTGTCATACGAGATTCAATCGAACAAGTCCAAGAATTAACCGGCGAAGTAAACGCAAGCGTTTCATACCACTTGTTTTACTAAGTCGTTTAATTAGATTTCTCATCCGAGTGAGGTAAAGGTTTGTATATACTAATAGATTGGAAAATGGTTTAAGAAAACGAGCTTTGTAATAAAATAGTGTTGAAATCATTTAAAGAAAGAGTTTTGATATTTACTACTAGTATAGAAAACATTTATATTTTTAAAGTGACAAATCACAAAAAAGATTGTAGGAACAATCAATCACTAAAATTCACATACGAAGATGTGAATAAAAATCCAAAGAAACCGATAAAGAATCCATCGAAATGGATATCCAAAAATCCGTAAGAAGGAGTCATCAAAGTCATAATAAATGATAACAACAAATAGGATCATCACGAATCGATTTAATATTGGAAACCACGCAAAATAGGCGAAATAGGCAAAACAGCAACAGATCGGTCGGCCGGCTACAGAGCTCGGTCGACCGGACCCTGTTCTACAAAAATTCTCAGGAAGCAGGTCGGTCGACTGAGCTCTGTGATTGGTCGACCGCACCTGAGACAGAGAAGTGCTATGCACTTTTAGTAGCAGGTCGGTCGACCGGCTACAGAGCTCGATCGGCCGAACTGCAAATTTCTGCAGTTCCTGCCCTTTTTCAATGAAGTGCAAATTCCTCCAAAACGCGACCGTTCGAGCAATGGACCTAAGGAGCCTTAGCCAATTGATACCCCAGCTCCATTAACTCACCGATCCGCCACCAAAAACATGTTCAAACATCAAAGTTATGATTTTTAAAGAATTGAACCCAAACACTAAAAATTGGAATATTCACCAAATTAATCCAAACCAAAAGCAAATGCACACGAATAAGTGTTAGGAATTCATACCTAACAATCGAAGATAAATATAGGCTAAGATGTGAGATAAAAATCTCACCTTTGAACCCAAACAATTGAAGAAGAAGCTTGAAAGCAAAAGAGAATCAACCACTCTTCAAATCCAACTCAAGAAGCTTGATTCTAAGCTTTAAAAGAAGAACATTCCCAAAGTTAGGTTTAGGAATTTCTGAAATTGATTAAGAGAATGAGTTGGAGAAGATGAAGAGAAACTTACCAATGGGTTCTCTTGAATTTGGTGCTAGAAGTTGGATTTGCTAAGGAAGACTAGGGTTTTGGAGTTTTAATTTCCCATCTCTCCCACCATTGATGCTTTAGAACTGAAAAGAGGAGGAAGTGAGGGTGAATGGGGGGGGAGTGGTTCAGATTTGAGTATAAGTTAAACATAGGGCTGAACCCAAACCCAAACCCGAAGTGAAAAAGTAGCAAAAATCAACTTACTCCAAACATATCGAAGCTTATACTCAAAAAGGTCACAAACGACATTTTAAACTCAATGGGAGTGGTCCCGAGTCCTAATTCGACCGTATGCAAAAAGTAACTTTTCGGACTAAATTCTGAGTATCGATAAAATATTTAAATAAAATATTTAAATATAAAAATAGATAAATATGCGGGTTGTTACAGACTCCCCTCCTTAAAGAAATTGCGTCCTCGCAATATTTAAGAAGAAAATATAAAGTAACAACCATAAAAGCATATTCAATCACAAAAGAAATTTGAAATAAAAAGTTCACCTCAAAGAGCACGAGAAAGTAAGTCCGGATGTGTTCGCTCGATGAACTCTCTAGACTCCCAAGAACAATCCTTAGGATTTGAAGACCATTGAACTTTCACAAGCGGGACATCTTTATTTCGAAGACGTTTGACCTCCGAAGCAATAATTCGAATAGGATGTTGCTCATAAGTTAAATTAGGCGAAACTTCAATTTCTTTCACAACACCGGGATCAAGAATAGAATCGGAATCTCGGAGGCATTTCCGTAATTGAGAAACATGAAACATGTCATGCATAGCAGAAAACTGAGCCGGTAATGATAGGCGATAAGCCATGGAACCAATACGTTCAGCGATAGAAAATGGTCCAATGTATCGAGGCGCTAACTTTCCCGATCGACTAAAACGTACAACATCATTCATAGGTGAAACACGAATGAACACAAGATCTCCCACAGAAAATTCTAACTTCCTTCTCCGGTTATCGGCATAGGATTTTTGTCTACTTTGGGCTTCTTTCATCCTATGTCGAATAAGTTCAATCTTCTCTGTGGAATCACGAATAAAGTCTGGACCTAAAATCAGCTTCTCACCGGCCTCAAGCTAACAAGAAGGAGATCGGCATGGCTTTCCATAGAGTGCCTCGAAAGGTGCCATACCAATACTAGATTGGAAGCTATTATTATAGGAAAATTCAACAAGTGAAATATGATCTTCCCAACTTCCACCAAAATCAAGAACACAAGCAGATTCACACGCTCGGTTTGTCCATCGGACTAAGGATGATAAGCGATGCTAAAATTAAGCTTCGTTCCTAGAGCTTTTTGAAGACTCTTCCAAAATCCACTAGTAAACAATGGATCACGATCACTAACAATAGAAGTAGGAACTCCATGCAATTTAACAATTTCTTTAATAAAAAGTTTGGCCAAAAGAGGTACGGTCCGATTGGACCGAACGGGAATAAAATGGGCAGATTTAGTAAGCCTATCAACAATCACCCATAAGCTATCATGACCCGAACGAGAACGGGGAAGGCCATCTATAAAATCCATGGAAATTTGGTCCCACTTCCAAATTGGAATTTCTAAAGGTTGCAATAACCCACCGGGCCTTTGATGTTCGGCCTTAACGAGTTGGCAAGTCATGCAACGCTTAACGGAGTTAGCGATGTCAAGTTTCATTCCCTCCCAATAATAAAGTCGTTTCATATCCGCGTACATTTTACTACTACTAGGATGAATGGTAAATTTAGAACGATGGGAATCTTCTAAAATATCTTTACGAAGATCACCAATATTTGGTACGATAAGTCTACCAAATTTCCGAATGCCGCCACGAGAATCAATATCAAAGTCTTTCAAACCTTTAATATCAATTTTATCCTTAATATTTTGGCCAAGAAGAGCCAATTCGGGATCTAGCCCTTGAGCTTCAAGAATGTGGTCTAAAAGAGAAGGATGAGCCTCAAGGCTACATAAAACAAGAGATGAACATAAATCGGAAAGACGGTCTCGAATTTCACAAGTGGATAAAACCTCGAGATCGTTCCATTCGGATATCGTCATGAAAACAACCGCTTGTTGCTTTCGACTAAGTGCATCCGCAACGTGATTTCCCTTTCCAGGAGTATAAAGGATATCAAGATCATATGGTGCAAGAAATTCGAGCCAACGCTGTTGACGCAAATTAAGTTCCTTTTGAGAGAATAAATACTTCAAGGAATTATGATCGGTATAAAGAACAAATTTCTCTCCTAAAAGATAATGACGCCAAATACGAAGGGCGAAAAAAATAGCCGCGAGCTCTAAATCATGAGTGGCATATCTAGTCTCAGCAGGCTTCAATTGCCTAGAAGCATAAGCAATAACACGTTCTCTTTGCATAAGAACGGCACCCAAACCAACATGACTAGCATCGGTATAAACAACGAAATCTTGATTCCCCTCGGGAATAACAAGAATAGGAGCATCAGAAAGAAGTTCCTTCAATTTATGAGAAGAAGCTTCACATTTGTCCGACCAAATGTATTTAACACCTTTCTTCGTTAAGCTAGTGAGAGGCACGGCAATCTTAGAAAAGTCTTTGATAAAACGGCGGTAATAACCCGCCAATCCAAGAAAACTACGAATCTCCGTCACACTCTCCGGTCTCTTCCAATCTTGAATCGCTTCAATCTTTGTAGGATCCACGGAAATTCCGGATTCGGAAATAATATGACCGAGAAACTTCACACGAGATTGCCAAAAATGGCATTTAGAAAATTTTGCTTTTAATTGATTACTCCTAAGAGTTTCCAACACAATCTGAAGATGCTTTTCATGCACCTCCTCGGTTTTTGAATACACAAGAATATCATCAATAAAGATGAGAACAAATTGATCGAGAAAATCTTTGAAAACTCGATTCATAAGGTCAACGAAATAAGCCGGAGCATTCGTTAGACCAAATGGCATAACAAGCCATTCATAAGATCCATAACGAGTACGGAACGATGTCAAAGGAATGCTATCCTCTGCAATACGAAGCTGATGAAATCCAGTAGCTAAGTCTAATTGTGAAAAGACTCTAGCACCACTAAGTTGATCGAATAGATCATCAATCCAAGGTAAAGGATATTTATTTTTGATAGTAAGATCATTAAGCTTGCGGTAGTCAACGCAAAGCCTAAGTGTACCATCGGATTTCTTCACAAAAATAGCCGAAGCTCCCCAAGGCGAGGAACTTGAGCGAATAAATTGCTTCGTTTCCAAATCGGATAATTGTATGCGCATCTCTTCATTTTCTTTATTGGACAAACGATAAGGAGGACGAGTAATAGGTTGAGCTCCAGGGATAAGATTAATTCTGAACTCAATTGCTCGCTTAGGTGGTAACCCTAAAACGGGCTCAAATATGTCGGAAAATTCACGAACAACGTGAATAAGAGAAATAATATCTTCCTCATCATCATTATCGTCATCACGAGGATTTAAAGAATATAAAGATGCAACCAAGCTGGAATCCGAATCTTTAAGATTAATAGAAATCTACTTAACAGATTGAGGATGTCGAAGATGAATAGTCCGCTCAGGACATAGGATATGAACTTCATAACGGTTAAGTCAATCCATTCCCAAAATCATTCCAAAGCCTAAATAACGGATGACATGCAAATCGGCTAGGAAAGGAAAATCACACAATATAATCTCGACATCTTTACACAATAAACTGATTGTTGCGGATCCACCAATCGGATTCGCAATTCTCAAAGAAGTCATTAAACACAAAACATCCAAAGAAAAAGTATCAACAAGCTCTTTTGAAATAAAAGAGTGGGATGCACCCGTATCAAAAAGAACTCGAATTGGTTGATCACGAAATATAATAATACCATCAAGGATAGAATGAGAAATACCTTGACCTCGAGATGTGTTGCCAGGGGCTTGAGCAACATTCAACCTTCCCTCCTTCCTATTTTGAAGTTTGGGGCACGAAGATAAATAATGATCCGGGCTTTTGCAATAGCGACAAGTACGAGGCTTTGAACACTTGTTCGCAAAATGGTCTCTGGAACCACAGTTAAAGCATTTCCCTTCAGTAGAGGAAAAGGTCTTCGCAGCAGGAGTTACCTGTTTACCCTTTTTACCGAGGTAAGGACCTTTGGATTTGTTTGGCCTCTTCTTGTTGTTGAAGTTTGGTTTGAAACCCACCACTTCAACATCACTTTCCCTATCCGCCTCTTCAAGACGAAGAGCGATATCAATGAGTTTGTCGAAGGGAACTTCTAATTTTAGAAGTAATGGCTTCTTGAGACTTTTGTTTAAGCCATAGACAAATCTCTGGTTCTTCTTCAATGGGGTGTTAATGTACTCAACCCCATATTTAGAGAGAGATTCAAAAGACGCGACATAGTCAGTCACGGAAGATTCACCTTGAACAAGGTCAATAAAACGGCGTGCCAAAGTCACCTTCTCAGCTTTTGGCACAAACTTTAATTCGAAACATGCCCGGAATTGCTCCCAGGTGAGATCCGTTTCATTAATTTCAAAAATAAGAAGTTCGTACCAGTCCAATGCTCTTTCCTGGAGCATACTAGAAGCCACCTGAACGCGGTGAAGATCGACAAGATTCATGCGAATGAAGATTCGATCGCAGGTCCTCAACCAAGCCTGGACCTCAATGATAGTTTCATAACCTTTAAATGGCTTCCCACTCAGGTTGGTGTAATCATTGCACAAACGTGCAAACCCAGATTTAGGGTGAGTAGGTTCCGGATTAGAACTAGCTGCTTGAGCATTCGTGACAAGGTCAAGAAGTTGCTGGGTAGTCATAAAAACTCCATCTTGGGGTGGAACACTAGATTGACCGGCGCTGGGACGGCCAGGTCTAACCATTTCTCTTCCTTTGGAAAGAAATAAAGAAGAAGAAAAGGGTTATTCACAAAACGAATATCAAGCAATCTTGATAGATAAAACAAGGAATCATAAGGAAAATAGGATGAATTGGTACGAAGACTCGAATTAAATCCCAAAGCACGACTCCTAAGAAAGACTTAGGACGATGATCCTTGTTATGATTTTCCATATTGTTCCGAAGTTTGGCATTGATACCAAGCTGTGACGCCCCACCTCTATACCCACGCTAGCCAAGGACACTACGGGGTAATGCCGTCAACTAGCACGGAGAATAAGGCTGTTGAGGAGCGACCATCCGTGTAATTGCTTTGTGCGAGCGCCGATATGCCAGATAGTAAAGCATATTTCATCTCAAGAGGAAATCCGACATACCGACACAAGCTCCAAGCTACTACACAGTGGCTGTAATGTCTTCGGAAACAAATATAGAAATAAACATAACATAAATCAGGCACAGATAATTCATATCACAAAGGCGGAAATATATATAAATATAACACATGAAAGCGTACATCAGAAGTGTGGTCAAAAAGATCCACAATAATACAGAAGAATAGCAACACGTGCTATACAAAAGAATACAACTATGAGTCCATATCTCAAGTGTATACAACAAAAACTGCTAAACTATATGGTTAGCCAAAAGTCAGAGTAGCAAATCCCAGAAGAGAAGTCAAGCAGAAGCACCTGTAACATCTCGGTCTGACCCGAGTATTATTTATAAGAAAATAATAAACGGATCAGTCTAGCTATAAATATCAGATGACATGATATAGAATAAGAGATATGGCATAAACATATGATAACCATAATGGCATACTACTATAAGTATGTAAATGACAATCAACAAAAGATTAGTCAATATCACAAGAATCTTCACAAAGATCCAAAAAGGCTTTCATACCCAAAACTTGTATTCACAACAAGTCAATGACACACGAATTCAACAATGCACAAAAATTGATAAACCATATCACTGAAAATCACTAAAATTGGTGAAGCATAAATTCCAGAATCAACACACGAAATCCAGAAATCACAAAAGGGGGGGGGGAAGGCCTATCACACGAACGGGGGCATTAAAACTCACCAACATATGTATCACACGAACGAGAAGCTATCTCATGGTAGCTAGCCATTAATTTTTGACACACGAATGGCCCGAAGACCATGGGGAGCTACCCCACATGTGTGAGTCGAAATCACACCGAAACAAAGAGACATCGCACCAATGCTAGTCTAAATCTTAAAATGATTGTCATGATCGAAGAGAAGTATCAATTACAGTAAGCTAGTAAATATATGATCTTAGCTTCATGTCCCATAACCACTAGCTTAACTTAAATATTTATGAACAAATTGTAGATCTCCACTAGAAAATTGTCACAAGAGATTCAATCGAACAAGTCCAAGAATTAACCGTCGAAGTAAACGCAAGCGTTTCATGCCACTTGTTTCACTAAGTCGTTTAATTAGATTTCTCATCCGAGTGAGGTAAAGGTTTGTATATACTAATAGATTGGAAAATGGTTTAAGAAAACGAGCTTTGTAATAAAATAGTGTTGAAATCATTTGAAGAAAGAGTTTTGATATTTACTACTAGTATAGAAAACCTTTATAATTTTAAAGTGACAAATCACAAAAAAGATTGTAGGAACAATCAATCACTAAAATTCACATACGAAGATGTGAATAAAAATCCAAAGAAACCGATAAAGAATCCATCGAAATGGATATTCAAAAATCCCTAAAAAGGAGTCATCAAAGTCATAATAAATGATAACAACAAATAGGATCATAACGAATCGATTTAATATTGGAAACCACACAAAATAGGCGAAATAGGCAAAACAGCAACAGGTCGGTCGACCGGCTACAGAGCTTGGTCGACCGGACCCTGTTCTACAAAAATTCTCGGGAAGCAGGTCGGTCGACTGAGCTCTGTGGTTGGTCGACCGGACCTGAGACAGAGAAGTGCTATGCACTTTTAGTAGCTGGTCGGTCGACCGGCTATAGAGCTCGGTCGGCCGAACTGCAAATTTCTGCAGTTCCTGCCCTTTTTCAATGAAGTGCAAATTCCTCCAAAACGCGACCGTTCGAGCAATGGACCTAAGGAGCCTTAGCCAATTGATACCCTAGCTCCATTAACTCACCGATCCGCCACCAAAAACATGTTCAAACATCAAAGTTATGATTTTTAAAGAATTGAACCCAAACACTAAAAATTGGAATATTCACCAAATTAATCCAAACCAAAAGCAAATGCACACGAATAAGTGTTAGGAATTCATACCTAACAATCGAAGATAAATATAGGCTAAGATGTGAGATAAAAATCTCATCTTTGAACCCAAACAATTGAAGAAGAAGCTTGAAAGCAAAAGAGAATCAACCACTCTTCAAATCCAACTCAAGAAGCTTGATTCTAAGCTTTAAAAGAAGAACATTCCCAAAGTTAGGTTTTGGAATTTCTGAAATTGATTAAGAGAATGAGTTGGAGAAGATGAAGAGAAACTTACCAATGGGTTCTCTTGAATTTGGTGCTAGAAGTTGGATTTGCTAAGGAAGACTAGGGTTTTGGAGTTTTAATTTTCCATCTCTCCCACCATTGATGCTTTAGAACTGAAAAGAGGAGGAAGTGAGAGTGAATGGGGGGGGGGGGGGGGGAGTGGTTCAGATTTGAGTATAAGTTAAACATAGGGCTGAACCCAAACCCAAACCCGAAGTGAAAAAGTAGCAAAAATCAACTTACTCCAAACATATCGAAGCTTATACTCAAAAAGGTCGCAAACGACATTTTAAACTCAATGGGAGTGGTCCCGAGTCCTAATTCGACCGTATGCAAAAAGTAACTTTTCGGACTAAATTCTGAGAATCGATAAAATATTTAAATAAAATATTTAAATATAAAAATCGAGAAATATGCGGGTTGTTACAGAAATTTTGTGTGTGCGAAGATTCATTGCTCTACATGTCAACATAAATAATAATAAAGCAACTTAATCTGATAATGATTGCGTTTGAAGAACATAGACATATTGAATCAAGACAAAAGAATTTATTTTATGTTTGTTCAAATCTGGTATTAGTAGCATTGCCTAAGGCTTTGTTAAAAATACATTTACTTCCAATGGGAAGGTTTTGTATTCAGTGAATTATATTGCGTTTTGTTTTGTTTGGAGGAACATGGAATATTTGAATTGTACAGCATTCAAGGTTTTGGGCCTACCAACCGTTGATGCTAACGTCCGGTTGTTTGAATATTTATATGTGGTAGCATGTTTCGTTCTTCCCCGTGTATCCATTTTTGAGTAACAAAGGGTAATGTTGTACTTTGATTTTTATTAATTTTTATGGGGTGGGTAAGGAAATTGTTGGGTTGTTAATAGAACTTCCCTTTCTTATTATTTAGTTAAAATATTTCCTAGTTAATTCCTTGAATTATATCTCTCCACTCTTCTCTTTTCACATGCTATGCTTAAAATTACATGCCATCAAATGACATAAAATTTCTGTAAATCTCTTCATACAATTATCATTTATTTAAACTCATTTAAAATTACACAAATATTGTATATCGATACGTGCAAATATAACTTTTATAAGTGCATTCAAATAATTACAAACAACTCCCAAACACCAATTAAATAAATAATAAGTAATATCGCTTAAATATTAATTAATTTAATTAGTTTACAATGTTTTATAAATCAATTGTGGTTTTTCAAAGCATTCATCATTACGGTTGTGCGACTCAAAAGTGTAAAGTCAACCAGCGATTAATATCAAATAATTTAAATATTAACGTTCATATGTCATCTTAGCTAGTGGTGTGACATTTTGGCTGAATTTATCGCTTACGTATCTTTTTGGTAAAATCCAATTTTACTTATTATAAGCAGTATCTGATAGTGATGATTATTTATACTAATTCTCTTCGTCAAAACAATATCATATTAGGACTTATGGAATTTGATTTTAGTCAAAATTCCAACATCGTTCACATTCAATAGTGTAAGTGCAAATACAAAATTCTTAGTTCAATAATAGTTATTATTATTAGTCGTACTACTCGGAGATTTTATCTTTGAGTTGACTTAAGCTGACCCCATGATACTAACCCAGATAACCGAGGAGACGAATTCTCTCTTGAATAGTGTTTTACTTTTAATGCTTCCACTCGAGTCAATTATAGTCATTTGATGGATGTCTTGTCATGATTTAACTATAACCAAAACGTAATTTTTACATTAAAGCTCGACGGTATTCTCAAGTCAAGAGAATTGTGTAAAATTATTGCATCGATTTTTTCCATATAATCTTAGTTATATTAACAAACAGAAAACTGTCGAATGAGTCATTCTATAGTTATCCAATAACTTTCAATACGCAATCCTTTAGTGCCTCCAGTAGCGATGAGTAATACACTACCCAATATTTGAAGAGCGTTACGTACTCTAGTCGTAATGAATGTATTGATATCCAGTCTCGATACATCTCGACTAGGAATATTTAAAACGTTAAGTTTATTTTATTATGATACACTCATGATTGCAACACATCGTAATTACTATCACAAAACATACCATTTATGAATTTACTATATTATATATAATTTTAATTAAAAACAATTAATACAACACATTATATCAAACATATAATCGAAAGAAAATACCTTTTATTTGAACAAGATTGATTATCGAGTTAGATATATGTAACAAATTACATAATTGCTCCTAGGATATACTCTAACCCTATCAATCTCCCACTTGCACTTGCATCAACTGCATAATCTTATTCAAACTTAGTCGATCGGTTTTCTCAAGAACAATCAGGTCAGTCCCTTAGTTAATGTGTATGCTATGTTGTTTTAATTATCTACTATGTTAATCAACTTTCTCTGATGTTGATAAACTGCCTTTATCATGTGGAACTATTCTATATATGTTGCTTAACTTATAGCGAGCTCTAGGTTCTTTTACGAATTTTATCGTGACATAGTTATCATACTACAATGTCATGAGATTTTCAAGATTTAGAATCACCCTTAGCTCAGTTATAAATTTATGCATTTTTTTATGCTTCTTATATTGTAGTAGCCATTGGTTGAATTAACTACTGCTTATTTTTTGGAATGATTCAAACTTAAATCTTCTTAATTAAATTTGAACATGAATTTAATATTGATATATTATACTCGATAACAGTTATGAAGTTCGAGTCCAAACAATCCTGCATAAGACGTTTGTTGTTTCTGCAAATAATTCTCTAGTATGTCGTAAATACTCGAGAATGCTCTAAACTACCATTTAGTGATCTTAATTCAGCTTTGATATTTGCTTCTTGCATCAAATACATAAGTAATATACGATATTGTAAAGAATACAACATGTATGATATTTCATATTGTTAATACATAAGGAATCCATATCAATTTTAAACATTTTAATACGGTGTCTTCGCATATCATTTGAGACATCCCAACATCCTCTATACTTATTATAAGTGATATAATTTACAAATTATAATATCGAGTATTAAACAACTAGATTACTACTGATTTTAACATAAGTACATCATTAACAATCAACAATATGTTCTTTACTTATAATTTTAGAAAGATCCATGTACCCTTTAATATTCTTTCTTATGGACACAAGCTTCCTCTGAATTTTAATTGAAAATCAAACTATTCGATATTTTTATCAAGTACTTATTCAATTTCGACGCTTATAGAATGATACTGCCTATCATTTCTTGGATCATATCTAAAAAAACCACAAACTCAATACCACTTCCACATTGACCTTGAGAAACTTTGGTTGTTATATGCAAATAGTCTATTCTAAATCATTATTTAGATTTTTCCGTTTTAACACATAAGTACTGTAACGACTTGATTTTAAGGATAAGAAAATATTTAAATATAATTAATAATAAGAAAATCAATCAGTAATAAAAAGACTTGATTTTAATGATGTACTTTAAAATAAATTTATATAATTTTCCCATACCTTTAAACTTGGAAAATATTAAAATTATCGTTTGATATATTTTGCGGCAAAAATTAATATTTTCTAAATTCCACTAAATAAGTTACTTAGTGTATTTTATTATTGTTTTGTGATCATTTCACATTGTTGTATGTGATCGTATTTTTATTTCTGTCGTTCGTGGTTCGTACGCGAATGTGATATTGTGCAACGAAGTACCAAAATTTTTAAAATGAACCAAACCCCTCACTTCTCCCTCTCCTTACTTTTCCTTTTTCCTTTTCCTTTTCATTTTCCTTTTCCTATAAGCGGAAACCCTACCTCCACCATTAAAAATCAAAATCTTGAGCTAGGATTAACGGAAATTAGAATCGTCGGATATGTTGAACTCGTATAGAGAAAGGCTTCAAATCGATGGAGGTGTTGGAGGGTGCGATCGTCTTTGGGGTTGGTCGATGTTTTGTTATCGCTTAGGGTTGCGACTTGGCAGAGTTTGGGTTGGAATTAGGTGAAATGGAACACATCATCGTTTTGCTCATGTCGAGGGGCACCATCCCGCCATGTTTCACTACCTCTGATCGCCCTAGGCAAAGTATGGCATTTTGGGGCTAAAGCGACCAAGAGCAGGTCATGATGATGAGGAGGAGGTCGGATCATGGGTGGCAGGGTGCGTTGTAAGGGACATGCAATGTGGAGTGTGTATGAATCGACGTGTAGTTTTTCGTTTTGTGTGCGGGGCGACCAGGAGGTGAGAATGTGGATGGCTTTGGATCCAGCTGTGTATAAATGCACATGCACAATGACTTGAATTTGGGGAAGATAGGGGAAGAGGGATTAAGGTTTATAATTATAAATTAAAGTTAATTAATGAATATATTAATTAAAAATCTTATAAAATCAATATCTTTTACACATGAGGTCCAATCGAGAAACAATCTTTTGCATTATGCTCGTAGGAGCATCGTCTATGCGTTAGAGATGATTTCATTAAGTTTGGAGCAAGTAGAATTTTAAGCTAAAATCGAACGTCGTTCAATCTAAGATCGAGCAGGACGCTTAGGTCTTGGCTCGAATTTCGGTGAGCTAACTCGCCTTTGATTTAACATTATAGAATATATGTGTTGGTATAAATTATTATTTATATGGCTGGATGATTTCTTTGTTTGGTTTGGTTAAATTCGCATTTTGGAAAGTGGATAGCATATGAAGTGAAATATTAGGAACTTATGAAATTTTGAAAGGGGATTCGTATTCCTTGACACTATTAATTTTATTTTCAGTTATATACTTGCTATATAAATTACTGAATGTCAAAAGCTTGATAGTTTGGCCTTATTTGATGTGACTTTAATATGTCGTAAAAGTTGAACTCTTTTAGTGCTGATCAATGAAAGCTCTTGTTAAGTGCTAGTGTAACTCCATGCTTCATTAGAGTGTTTTGAAATACTATTATTTGCTATTTTTATTTGAAAATGGTTTTGATTTGGAGAATAATTTTAAGTGTGACTTTTGAAATTTTGCTATGGCATTATATTTAGAAATGGTTTTTAGAACTTCTCCATTTTATTCCAACCTTTTTGTTAGTCCCTTCTAATTTATATGGAAATATTTTAAAATTATTTGGGAAGTATTTATTTTACAGAATTTTTTATTATAACAAGTGTTTATTATGAAGAAAAGGATTTATCTTTTATAATAAAGTGATTCTGTTTTAAAAGAAGATAGAAATATTTATGAATAAATATTGGTGAAATGCTTCATATAAAATGTTATATAGAAAGATAGATTTATAAATGGTATTGTATAAATAAGAGAATAGATTTGTAAAGAAATTTTATAAAAGGGAAATGATATCATTTTAACAAATTGGAATAATAACTCACATTTGTGAATTTATAGTGATATATAGAATGATCGTTTTATAGAAAGTATTTAGTCATATCTTGAAACCGAAGATTTGTAATAAGTATAAAGAGTTTTATAAATAAAAAAGCAATTGTAATTGGGAATTTTATAAATATAAAGATTTAGAATAAGAAGTTTTATTAAAGGAGTGAGATTTGATTTTATTGATGATAATTTTAAATTATGGTGGTATGGAAAGTATTCTTTTCATATTTAACACCAAATTTCAAGGTATGGAAACTCGTCTCTATTTGTGAGAATTAAGACTGTATGTCATAGCAAAGATAGCTTCCTAACTTATTAGACTTTATTGTTAATCGAGTGATAGTGCATGTTTGAAATTGGAAAGTGGTGGTATGTATACTTGGTCTAATTTCCCTACGATCCATTTACTTTGACCAAAAGTGTTTTGGGTTTATGGCTATCTATATTTTAAGTGTCATTTATTTAAACTAACTAAGTATAGTTTTGGAAATGGAATCTTTCATAAGCGTTTGGTGAACAACTTATACCATTGAGATAAGTATATATTGAAAGTGTAGTCTTTTGTGAATATACTTATACCGATGAGATGAGTATATAAATAGTTTTCCAAGCATTAAAAGATTAGAGAGGATAGTGAATGAGTAGTATACTTATGTATATCTTTTGTAAAAGTATTTTGGTACTAGTATTTATAACGTGGTTTTAATCAATGAAAGGATGAATTAAAGAGGTTTAGTGGTTTCTTATATGCTTAACCATGCTTGGTTTTCATATGAAATTAAATATCCAATTGAGTTGTTTGTTTATTTGATAATTAAATAACCGATTATTAAGCGTTGGCTAGTTTTGAAAACTATCGTTTACCATTTTTGAGAGACCGAGATTGGATAAGCATGAGTTATCCAAAAACCACTTCGAACTGGCATAAGTGTTCAAATTTGAGACATCTTGTGGATGATCAAAGATAGAGCCTTTGAAGTGCAAGGGCTACTTGCTACTGACCCTAAGGATTTCCAATAAGGATGTAGTAGAAGTAGTGTCTTCGATTTTTTCATATCCTAATCAACTTGTAAGGATGAATACTAGTATTACATTGTTGCTTGAAGGGCGGTGTTAGCATTCCAAGTATGCTTTTCTAAAGAGGTAAAAGGCAGCCTTAAGCCTCACACTCGGGAATGATTAAAATAGGGAATATGCGGTAATGCTATATGGTACGCTACCATTAGGGTATGATCATCACCCAATCTATATTGATATTTATGAATTTATATATGCTTATGACTCAATACGGTTATTGGGTGCAACCGGGGTGATGACATGTTCGGTACTATCCAGGAAGTGGTAGGTCGGTCCTATGTGGGCAAGGGGTCAATGTGAGGCCCTTGGTACATTTTTCTAGAGGTATACCATGACAGATGGTACCCCTATATCCTTGTCATTGATGGAATGCATTCTCCAATACAGACCTTACGGACTTAGTTGTATACCAAATATGTTGGAATATGAGATGCAAGCGTTTTAAATCTGTTATCTATTTATTTTAAACCATGGACATTATTATAATATCACTGGATTTCCTGATAAAAATGGTTTGATTATCGTAAGGTAAAAACCTGTCTGCGTTTATGTGCAGCGTGGTCTTACGAGATACCTTTATTTTTAAGAGGTTTTATAACATGAGTAATCCATATGATTTGTGTTTCTCACGTTGGTTTGCCAAACTGATCCAGGTGTTATTTTCTTGTAATGCTTGGGTCAACCCGAACATATTTCCATATTTAGTTATAGATGAGCTTCAAGAGACGAGTTGGATGCCTCCAAGATGTATTCACGTATCTTTATTTCCATTGCATTCGTTGTTTTGTATTGATCAACATTTATGAAGATATGCTGTTATACTTGTCCAGTTGATGATATGTTAGTTACTGTGATTGATGTATGTATATAAAACTTTCCTTTTGTAAAGATTTTTGACACATTATATGTTACTTATCACGATGTGAGATTTTGTTCTATCTTATCTTTTCTTTTACCTTAATAATATGTCTTTTCGGCACTCGAATGCTCTGCACATGAGTACCGTGGATGTGGTAGAGTTGACTTTTGAAGGTCGAAAAGGCCGGTAATTACACGTGGTATCAGAGCTTAGGTTGAATGAACAGCTTGGCCGTAATGGGCCAAACTCATTAGAGATGGGGTCAGTAACACCCTATAATGAGTTTGAGCATGCGTGTATGTGTACAAGAGCATGTATTTGTTAGAGCTATAAAATTGTTTATGTTGTGTTGATTGTTCTACCAAGTGGTTTACGAATTTTAGTTGAGACGTGAGACGCTACAATATCGATAGGGGTTTTTTAAACACTTGAATCAAGCAAACCAACATGATATTATTTTTGAAAATTGGTAAATGAAATAATTTTACCTAGATTTGATATTTTGCATACAAAAGAATAATTTTCAAAAATTAATGTAGTTGTTTATGTTGTGTTTGTTAGGAACTGATTATATTCAGTTATCATCATTTATTGTATGATTAGTCATGCTCGGCCAGTCTAGGAGCATTGGCCATTGTTTATTTATTTTTGGAATTATGCTCAATCAGTTTATATAAGTAGTTTTACCTTTTTATTGCATGGGTTGGATAGATAGTGACTTGCGGGAACATTGAAATGAACATTTTGTGAATTAAGTTTTCTAATTGATTATAAGGCGTTTGGTGATAACGTTGGGTTAAATTTAATTTTAATAAAAGTTATTTATTATAATCTATACAAAGATATACATTTGTGAAATGATTTTATGTAAGAAAGTGAAATTATACGTATAGTTTATAAATAAAAAGGATTTAAGCTTAGAATTTTAGAACATATATTCCGGTGTTTTTGAAAATTGTTTTTCAGTTTTTAAGAAAATAATAATAGTATCATTTGAAAGTATTTATGAATCAAATATTTTGAAAGGATTTAAAGGGGATAGAAAGTACTGAACTTACTTCTGTCATTGGAAAATAATTCTAGTGATGATTCTAACATCATCTGTGTTTATTTTTGGTTTTCTAAGTGGAGATGGTACTATAGTAATTTGCTATAGAGTTGTTTTGGTAAAATAGATTTTGATTTGATCTTAAAAGCATGATTTGATATACAAATGGAGATACATATATTATTATTATTTCAAATAGAGTTGAAATAAAATCCAGGTGTTTAGTTTTAAAGTTTCTGGTTAAGTTATTATACAGACTCATTTATCCTATGCATTAGGATAGTTTGGTTATGCATTTTGTTATGATGGGTAGTTTGATAGTTTTCATTTGTTGAAAGGAAACAAAATTTTCGATGACTTTGGATAGTCAATTTTTTTTTGAATTGATATAGGAAATGAAGCTAAGTGTTTGTGAAAATATAAAAGCAGAGTTTTGTAACTCTAGAAGGAAAAGTTGGTAAGCAAGTTACAAACAAGTTTTAAATTTGTTGAACGTCCTGGTTAAGCAAAACAAATATGATATGATATATATACTCTTAGGATGTAGTGGAGTATTATACAAATATGTACTTAAGTCCTGAAATGTTTTAAATGATATTTTGCTTTAATGAAATGTTTTATAAGTAAAGATAAGTCTTTATAGAATGTTTATAAAATAAAGATAGTGTTTTATGAAATGCTTCATAAATGAATTCTAGTATTAAATAAGAAAAGATCTTTGAGAAAATGAACGTGATTTAAATTAAAAAATAATTGTTGTAATTAAGAAACCAATAGAATAAATACGTAAGTTGTACATAGATCATTTTGTTCACATAACTGTTCTTGACCCAAATTCGAGTACGTGATTTTGAGATGATTTACATCAATCCGAATAAGGACTTTTAACTCGATTGTTGACGGCGTTGATACAGATTCTAGATATGATTCCAAAGTCTTTTATTATAGTATATGGCTATGCAAAGAGAATATAGATTGCTAATTAAGAAACCTGATTTGAGCCTGCATTAGGGAAGTCGAGTGAGCGATACTAGCTCGGAGAAGAAGTTTATGTATCGAGTAATTGATCAGACGTGATATCGCTTATAGATAATATATGTACATCGTATGGTCTTTAGTGTAATTGTATGCTTTTTACATTAGAAATGCAAGTTTCGTGGTTTGATATGGTATGTTTATGTGAGATGATTGCTATATATGATTTAACAGGCTCAGATTGAGGATATATGATGGATGAGTTGTTGTATTGTTTCATTTACTGTATTTAAATCTCTTTTGGGTTATGTAAGTGAGATGCAGGTACATGGAGGCACAAGTTTGCTTGTTGCTTTTGGTTTCATGAGTAGAGTTTGATTGCTCGGCAAATTGGTATGTGTTTATGCTTAACGGGTGTGTTTGCTATGTGATATACACACTTTATAAGGTATATCATAAGTATATGTTGTCGTTATGTTGCCTCAGATATGGAAAGTCCAAGATATGGGCTTGTATTGATGTTGTGAGACCTAGCCTCGCAAAGGAAGTGCTGTCGAAATTTTTTGTGACATAAGAGAATTTAAAAGCTTAATAACTCATTAATTAATTGGTTTTAAAATACTAAGAGTTAGGATACATTTTCTTTCTTGGGAAATTTCGAGGACGAAATTCTTGTAAGGAGGAAAGAATGTAACGACCCACAATTTTTAATGTTTCGAGTAAGAAAATTTAATATAATTAAATATTCAAGTTTGATTCAAACACAATTAATAAAAAGAAAATAAATTGGTAATGCAACAACTTGATTTAAACGACGTATTTTTAAAATGAATTTATAGAATTTTTTTCATAATTTTTAACTATTTAAATAATCATTTGACGTATTTTGCGACAAACGTTGATATTTTTGAAATTTCACAGAATAAGAGAACTAGTGTATTTTATTTTTGTTTTGTGATTATGCCACATTGTCGTGCGCTATCGTATTTTTATTTCTATCGTTTTTTGTTCATAAGCGAATGTGATGCTGTGTAGCAGTGTATCGGTGTGACAGCCCGGGATTTTTAACAATTTAAATTGGAATAATTAATTGATTTTGAATATTTAAAAAGGTTAATTTTTAAATTGAATTCAAATATTATTACTAATAGCAATTAAGTTATTGAATTTAATAATTAGAATTGGGTAAATTGTTGAATCTGAAATTCTAAGCCTGTTTAAAATAATTTGAAGGCTTGCAAAAATTTATAGTGATGTTACTGGAGATAATAGAATGGTAGAAATTTAATTTAAAGCCGATATGTTCAATTTTGAAAGTATACCGTTTAAATTGAATTTAAAAATAGCCTTCCGAGGGACAGTCTCGGAATTTGACGAAACAAGTTTCGTTGGATCCGTAATAGTTAGTTATTATCGGGTTTCAATCTTCGTAGCAATCGGAGTTGTCACTTGACCATGACAACTCAAAACGCTTAGAAACTATTTTAATCGTTTAATTTAAAATTGATCGTTTACTTTCGTAACTTGCGCATACGATTAAATTAGCTACCGAAACACGTTCCATTGTGTTTGGAATACGGGTAAAGCCTTATAAACGCCTAGCAGCGCAACTCGATAGGATGTCAAGATTTTAAACTACGTAAACCGGGACAATTTGGATTCGAATTTGAATTAATTTATATTTATATCCTGGTCAGACATCAGTTGAAATTCCTTTACATCAGTTGTCTTTTTATTCACTTCACGCTACTGTAGCGAAGCGTCTTCATCACGCTAATGTTTGTTCTGCCCCTTTTTCTAATGCACGACACTTTCTTTCAGTAGAATTCAAAAGAAAAACTAATGAAAAAAATGGACGCTAGGTCTATCTAAAGCAAATTGAAAATGGGGGATTTCAAAATCAAACTGCGGCTTCCTCTTTCAGATTGAAGAGTCGAACGAATGAAATTCGTTCGTGCTCACTTCAATCCAAACCGATTCAATAACTTCGCCTCCGAAACCCTAAGTTGCTCGCTCCAGATCGAAGACGGAGGAGATGACTTGCGTGAATTTCCTCTTCTACAGGAATCGAGGGTGAGGCTCGCGGCTATAGGGTGGTGATGCGAGTACGCCTGGGTGGTATAATTGGAATTTGTGGTTTGGAAGGTGACGGCATTCAAGCAGCGGTGGTCGAACTCGAGCTTGGTAAGTGGGGGTCTCTGGACTGCAAGGTGTTCGAGTTTTTTTTTCCGATTAATTTCGATTTAATGAGTATATTTTATCAGAGGGAAAAATAAAGATTTGTCAGTAAAATAAATGCAGATTGTTTAAATTTATATATATTCGGTAAAGGAAATTTCTGCTTTGATATTTTTAGGAAAGAATATGAAGATGAATATAGATACATACATGTATTTCTAAACGGAAATCATTATAGGTTTTGGGAAAATCTGAGATTATATACAAATTAGAGTTTTATGAGATCTAAAAAGATTTATTTTAAAAATATATAAATATATATTGTTTCAATTGATTTATTTAATTTATTAACAAATTGTTAAAAGGGGAGATTATTGGTTCAACATATATTATTAAGGTTTATAAAAGGTAAAAAAATAAATTGTCGATTATTTTAAATATTTATAAATGATGTAATGTTTTACAAGGTCAAAATCGTGAATAAAATCAAGCCGGAAACGGAAATGGGTTGCTAATAAAAGCAAAGGTGAGTAAATCTCACTCTGTTGGATTTTTATTTAAATTTAAATGGTTAAATTTGAATAATTAGTTGAATGATTAAATTGATTGGATGTGCACTGATGATGATGTGACTTTGGTTTTGGTTGGTTCTTGAGTTAATTGTGGTTTGACTCGAAGTATTTGGGTTTTAAATTGTTTAAACCTAAGTCATAAATAAGGAAATGTTTTCATTTTAATGCTGATGAGGGCTTAATGATTTGTGATTAATCAAATTAGTAGGGTAATTAAAATGGATAATTAATTAATTCAATTAACTAATGATTTGGGTTGATTAATTTAGAAACTAAGCGTTTGAATTAATTAATGAAGGTTTAAGTTAATTAATGAAGTTTAATTAATTTAGAATAATCAATGGATGGTTTGATTAGTAATTACTTAATGTAATTAATAAAATATAATTACTTTGTGAAATTAATCAAGAGATTAATTAAGATAGTTAATTAAGGATTAATTAATTTATTTAATGAAGTAAATGAAAAGGTAGATAATTGCAGGGTGAGATAAAACAAGAATGATTAATATTGGCGGTTTGGTTAATGATTAATTATTTAATACAATTAATTTAGCTTAAGATAAATTGAAATATAATTGGAAATCATAAACTTATACAATTTACGATGTAATTAAAGATTCATTAATTAAGATTGATTAATCCATGATAAGTGACTTATGAGAAATTAATTAATATAATTAATTAAGGATTAATGTAATTAATATAGTTAATTAATTTATGAAGTAACTAAGATTACTTACTGATTTTGGTTAAGAATAATTAATATCGTGAAATTAATTAAAGATAATTACTTGAATGCAATTGAAAAATAATTAATCCAGGGTGATTAATTAAGATGAATAATGAAGGGTTGACTAATTAATTGATTTGGAATTAATTAATGTTAAATAAAGGAATCTAAGTGATTGAGGTTAAAAATTCAATTAGAATCAATTGAATTAATTTAGAAGTGATCAAATTTGCTTATGGATGATTGAATGGTATTGGATGCTTTGAATGAGTTGATATCACTGATATGAAATGTTGAGTATTTCATTTGGATAACTTGGGTTAGAATGACATGAGTCTCGAAGAGACCGGGATTGGGTATTAGAAAATACCCGAAACCACTTCGAATTTTTATAGATTGATATGTGAATCTATAGGCTGGAATGAAGTGATTTAAAGGAATTGGACTATTTAAATCTAAACCATGGTACTTAGAAAATGGATGTGTGGAATAAGTGATGTCTTTAATAAATTGTGGCTTTGTGAATTGAAATAAGTTACCCCGGGTTTTTTTTATATAAGTTGTATGCTTTGTATTCCATGTTAGATGGGTTTACTCACGCTGGTTTCCAGCCTGACCTGGGTGTTACTTTGGTGTAATGCTCGGGTCAGACCGAGTATTACAGAAGGTAAGGACGTTTTGGAGCTCAGGAGGCGAGCTGGATGGCGAGAACGTATGGAGTGTTTTCTGTTGTATTATATTATTGTAAATCCGTGACATAATAATCGTGTATATTCAGTGACTATATATATGTGTAACTCTGATGTAATATAAAAGGTATGTTGACAGATACAGTATCTATTGTAAATAGATATTATTTATTATTACATTTTATTCGCTGCGAATGTGAGATGTTGATATTTCTGATCTTCTTCTCTTCTTCTATCTCTTTCTTCTTTTCATAACTATCTGGAATTTTCAGGTTCGAAAATTTCGGGTCGTTACAGTTGGTATCAGAGCTGAAAGGTTAAGCGAGAACCTTGGCTCTGGTGGGAGTTATTCCTTAAATAGGGTCTGTAGTACTCTAGGATGAGTTATATATATATATATATATATATATATATAAGCGCGTACTTGTTATTTTCTTGTATAAAGGTTTTAAATAATTTTATATAGAAATATATTTTGATATATAAAGCAATATTTCCTTCTAATAAATATTTAGGTGATTGATTGTTAAATTATTGGCATTAAATTAAGAAGTAATATAAAATACAACCAAACTGAAATCTTGAATTGGAATTAAATTAAGTGGTAACAGAAATACAACCAAATTAAAATTAATTTGATTTGAATGAAATTCTAGAATTTGAACTCAGAAATTAAATTGTTTAAAAACTTTAAATAAAGGTAAGTTTGAAATGGATTCAAACTGAAATTTAATCTTGAATTTATAGAAGTAAGAATAATATAAAAAGGAATTGGTATCTAGATATGATTACCTTGGGTATTATCCTAAATAGTTATCGTGTTTAATAATGATATATTTGTTATTAAGTAAGCCAAATGAAGTAAATTTATAAGATGAGTATAACTTCTAAATTAAAGTAGGTTTTAAAATTTTGAAGTTTTAAAACCTAAGTCTAGAAACAAGCAAATGTTTCAAAGAGTTAAAGAAAATAATAAATAATATAATTCAGACTATTTTGAATATAGTCTTATTTTAAAACAAGAAATGTTTGGGAGATTTTTAAGGGATTTGTTTTGAAATTAAAATCAAGGGTGGTTTAAAATTTAAAGGTAACCTGGTGTGTAAAGGAAATAAATATGAAATTAACTCTAAGACTGAGTTTTGAATTTTTTTTGGAGTGTGTTGTGAAACCCAAAGTGAAGCAAACTTTAAACTTAAGTGGAAAGGTTATCAGTCTGAAGGTTTAAAATTTTGAATAGGAATTGGGATTAATTCAAGTAGAAATTGAAATGATTTGAAATTGAAGCGGATTCAATTTGAAATTAGTCCAAATTATTTGAATAATTTGGAACTGTAAATAAAGTTGAATAAGTAAGAATCAAATGGAATTTGATTTGAAGTTGGAAAGAAATTGAGAATTAATTCAACTTGAATTTGGGATAAATCAAGTCCAATGGAAATTGAAGTTATTCAAATTGGAATTGAATCAATTTAAATGGAAGAGGAAATTTAAATTGAATGGATAAGGAAGTGAACAGTTTTGACTCTGGACTATTTTCAATATAAATTGTTTTAATATAAACTTATTTTTCCAAGCTATTAAATATATACAACCTTTCTTTTTAAAGCCAAATTATTTTATATTTGTTTTACAATTATTATTGGAACCATTAACCATTTTTCAACTGTTTTATAAACTAATTACTATTTTTCAACTATCTTACAAATTAATAACTATTTTGCAATTATTTTGCAATTATCTAAAATGTCTATAACTATTTAACTATTTTCCAACTATTTTACAGTTAGTTAACTGTTTTACAGCTATTTTACAAACTAATAATTATTTTTCAACTATTTATCTATTTTTTTAAAATTTTCAATCTATTTTCTAAAAATAAACTGGTCGGAGTTCAAGCTGTTATTGATTAAATACCCAATTGATATAAGGATTGAAGTGATAATCCAATGGAAATTGAGGCAATTGTAAATAAGTGAATGAAAATTAAAGTGAATAAGAATAGAAAGGAAATTGATTTTGTAAATAATCAATGAAGTTAAATACGTAGGATGTACATATATTATTCTATTCGCATAGTGATTTGATCCAGTTTCGAGCACAGAATTTCGAGATAGTTTATCGATCCGAGTTGGAATTTTTTTTACTCGAATTTCGACGGCGAGCCTGGATATGGATTGTTGATTGGTTCTGGATATTCTCTATCATAGTTATGGCTATGCATGGAGAATGACGGTTTCTGATTAAGAAACCAGATCTGTGTCCGCACTTGGAAGTCGGGTGGGCGATACTAGTTCGAAAGTGAAATTGTGTGATCGAGCGAGCGATCAGATTGGTATAGCATACGAATGATAAGTGTACATCGTACAGTTTTGAATGAAATTGATATTGGAAAGAGTAATCAAATTTGAATATTTGATTTTGAATAAATAAAAGTTATATGTCTTTGTTATATAAGATGAAACTTCCCTTGTTGAATCTATAGCCAGAAGAAAATGGATTTTTGGAAATAATTGAAGTATAAAAGGATTTTATACAAGTTTGAAATGATCCAAAGTTTTAAAAATTATATATATCTGAATATATATAAAGGATCTTATGAGGATTTTGGAAAAGGTTTCTGGAACATGTGGATTTGGAAAGGCTTTTGATTTTTAGGTAAAATCGATATTGGAATTTAGAAAGCCTAGTTTGAGAATTATCGATTTTGGGATAATCGATTTTGTATAAAGGAGCTTTATATGAGATCATACTAGGTGTATGATTTGAAGATACTATATGTGTATAGTATAAAGTGTTTTGATGATGGCTCTGGGGAAAAAGGCGCTCCCTTAAAATGAACTTCTCAGGAGTGCCACCAGGTGGTGCTGCCTTGAGCCCCAAGGGGGGTTCTAAAGTTGACCTGTGAGGAGTCCGGACAAAACTAGTTTCCGAGGATTATGAGTAGTGTATACCATAGCGAAAGTCGTGTGTGCCGCTGAGAGCCAACGGTCTACGTTTGATTTTATATCGGTAGACTGCGAACTATGGTAACATAGCGAAAGTCGTGTATGCTGCTGCTGAGAGCCAACAGTCTGCGTTTGATTTTACAGCGGTAGACTGCGATCTATGTAGGAGTGGAGAAGTTTCATTTTGACAGCGAAAATCGAGGGGCGCTGATGCCTACAGTTACATGGACTTTTGCTGTGATGGCAACGTAACCCTGTAATGTAACTGCGATTTGTTGTGGGTTCCATGGCGTAATCGAGGGGCTCAGAGTGCCTACAGGTACATGGACTTTTGTTGCGATGGCAGCGTAACCCAGGATGTAACTGCGACCATGGATGGGGGTGATGATTTCCAGAGCATTCTCACAAAGATATTTCCTCTATTTTCAAAAACTGTTTTCTATATTTTCAATAAAATTATTTTTCCAGTATTTTCACTGGATGTCGAAAACGGGTTTACCAAGTACTTATACGTTTTCAGTCTTACGCCTGATCAACGTATGACTGAATTTCTGTGAGAACAAGGATGGCTGGTTGAGACATCGAGTTATAAGAAGTATTTTTATAAAAAGCTATTTAGTAGTATGATGTGAATTTAAAAGCATTCCTAAAATTTTAAAATAAAAGTGTTGGAATTTTGAAAAAAAAATGAAAGAAAATTCAAACTGGAATTATGAAAAAAATTTTGAACTCAGGAAAATTTAATAAAGTGATTTTTTGTAATAAAATCGAATATTGATATAAAAGTTGGAGGTAAGCTAATTAGTTAAATAAATTATTTGATAAAGTATGTTAATAAAATTTAACTCGGTTAAATAAAATGGATTGTAAGTTAATAATGGAGTTTGGAAATGAATTTGAATTGTAAATAAAGTTTGACTTGGATTTGATAATGAATTAAATAAGTGGAGATGCTATAAACATAAAAATAAAATAGAGTTGAATCGGAATAGTGATCGTTTGAATTATGTATAAAATTCGAGTGTAATATGAATAATATCTAATGAAATTTGCAAGTAAATTAGATATAATGGAAGTGTTGTCGAATGAAATGAAAGTGAATTATAGTAGAAATGGTTTGAGTTGCAAACAAAACCCAGGTAAGCAAATAAATAAATAAATTGAGAATGGCTTTGTATTAATAAAATAAATTCGAAAATGAATTAAGTAGATAAACTTAAAATTTAAAATGGGGTGAATAAATTGGTTAATTGAATTAAATAAGAAATGGATGAAGTCTGATTGAATAAAAACTAAATCAAAGTTTTAATTGGAATTGGGTTATCAGAATGAACTTAAGTTATGAGGCGTATTAAATTGAAGTAAAATTACTTAAGTCGATAAAAGCTTGGTTTCGAAAAGAATGGAAGACCATTAAATAAAGTTTGGGTTAAATTTATATGGAAAATGGATATTAATAAGCATCGAATGTGACAAGCTCAATGAAATAGTTTTAAAATGAATCCAATGCAGAAATAAAATGAAACGCAAATGTATGGTTGGTGAATAAAATAGAAATGAAATGGAATTAAATATAAAATGAGTTGAATTTAATTTGAAGTAGTTGTAAACTAAATGGATACTCTATTAAGCGAATATCGTCGAATTTACATAAAAATAGTTATCGTTTGGCGTAAAACAAAAGTAATTAAAATTCTATAAATTAAAAGAAGCAAATAAAAATTGATTTTTGAATCAACTGAATTGAATATGAGCTTGTTTGGATTAAAAATTCATTGGATGTAAGAAATTGAGTTGTAAACCAATAAAATTGAACGGAATGGTATATGTTTGGTTGAAAGAAATTGAATTAGTGTTGAAATCATATCAATTGCTCGTGGAAGTTACTTAGAATGCATTTCTTTTAGAGTTGTTGTGTTGTAGTTGTTTAAGTAAGAGAAATATTATAAACTTCATATATATAGTGCTTACATGTTTAAATTGAGTAAGTACAGGTACCTGAAGGCCGTTTGGCTGGATTTGGATTACGCTAATTGCTTAAATAACAAGCCGCTTGCTTAAAATACTAAATGAAGGTATGCCTACGCAATAAAAATAGGAAATATGATCTGTTTTTGCTTTTTCGACCGGGTGGGTCGATGTACATATATTTATATCTCTTATCAAATTGCAAAAGCTCCTCCGTACAAAGGAGACTCTACCAAATTTTTTTGAAAATTTTGGGAGTTAGAACATGTAACAACCCGGTATTTAGCATCAATTAATAATCTACATTTAAACGATAAATATTGTTGCAAATATCCAATTGAAGTTTTTAAATTGTGTTAAAATTCTTTTATAAATGGTTAAAAGAATTTTTGGGCTTTGAATTCTCGGCCCACATTTTCATTTGCTTGGATCGTGAAAATTTGCAAAGCAAATAAACCATTCCCTCCTCTTTAACCTTTTCATTCTCAACCCTAAAAACAAACGAACGAAAATGGAGGCCTCTCTCATTTTTCCCCCTTTCGAAGCTAGGGCTACAAAATAAAATGGCGGCCTTGCTTTCGCTCCTCTTTGCGCTCTGAAATTAGGGCTTTTCGAAGCACGCCTATGTTGATCGATTCTCTGGTTTGCGTGTTGCCTTGCTCGCTGCTTCTCTGATGATCGACTGCTTGCTTCTCTTGCGCTCGTTCGCAGCTCCTTCTAATCGCGTCGTGGAAGGTGAGTAATCCACTCACATCTAATTCATACCTCGTGCTTATTTAAGGTTCGAATTCAGTAATTTTCGTTTGTATTCAATTGTTTGAGGTTGTTGATTCATTTTTCTCGCCGTTCGATTTATGTTGTTTGCTTGAGATTTTTCTGACTTCTTCAAGTTCGTTTTCGTTTCTGGTTAAATTCGATCGATTGGTTTTGGGATTCTTTTCAAATTAGTACTATGCCTCTCGTTCGATTTTGTTTTGTTGCGTGAATTTTGGTCGGCTTCGACTTTATTCGTCACTGGCCGATTACACTGCCGTTGACCTTGTTTTGAATTAGGTCTCGGTGTTTGACTTGTTAATTTGTCCACTTGATGCTGGTTTGTAAATTTCTGACTTGAGTTGCTTTGCGCAATTAAGTTATGCTGTAACTTGTTGTATTCTGATTTATATTCACATGAGTTTGAGTTCATTGTGTAGCCTGGTTGATTTTGGCAACCCACTGGTTTGCAACTGCAGTGGCATTGTACATTTCATCTTGTAACTGTTTCATTTTACTTTGAAGAAAATCGTTCATCTTGGTAGCCTCGAACTCTGCATAGTGCTTATGCACTAAGTCATGTTGTTGTGAGATGTTGTATTGTCTATTTTGGTAAAACTACCTGTGCACTTGTGTTGTTCGAATCTGGAATACTTTTGCACATCACTTGTATTATTTGTAATCCACTGTATCTTTTGCTAGTGATGCAGTGCATTTGGTTTAATTTTGAGTTGCATTGAATCATGGTAGTAATTGAGCATTATCTCAATTTTGTTTAAGAACTTTTGAATTGTAAAATCTATTGTCTGCATTGAACTTGACTACTTCCTGCTGTTGCATGACCTCGGCAGTAATGTCTTGTTTAAAGTTGATACTTGTATTTGACTCCGGTCACTTGACATCACTGATTTTGAGCTTTTAATGATTTGAAATTTTCAGTTGTATTTGACCTGTCCCAAGACTTCTCTTGTGACATATTTGAAATCACTGGTCCTTGTATTTACATTAGACACTTTGTTTAACTTGACCTGTGCATTCCATTCTCTTGTGTTTGTGGCTTCACTCTTGAACTTGCATGCATGTAGCTTGGTTTGTGTTGTCCTCCTGAGTTTGAGCATTTGCTGTCATGTGTATTAGGTATTTGGTTTTACTGCATTGTTTCATGTGTGCTCAATATCACTAGATATTGTTGCTTCACCACTGAGCCTTAATGTAGTTGTGGATGCTTCTGTACATTTGTATTCTGATTCATTTGTTCTTCTGTACAGTACCTTCTCTTGTTTTTCATTAAGGTCTGCACATTCACCTATTACCTTATTCTCTGTTCATACCTGAATTATGCTTGAAGTCGTAGCCTGTACACCTGCCCTGTGTTGAATCCAGCTAATAGTTCGGGTTTGACCTTGTGCCCGGTTGTGTACATCATCACTGTAGTGGCAAGGCAGTGCACGCAAGCGTGAACTGCAGCCACACGGAATTGAGTTTTTGGGTACACTATCACTGTAGTGGTAGGGCAGCGCACACAAGCGTGAACTGCAGCCACACGATATGGCTTTTATGATATTCTATTTTGTTTTGATTTATTGATCTTTAGCATATTCCATATGCTGTAGTGGCGAGGCAGTGCACGCGTGCGTGTACTGCAGCCCTACTCGAATTAATATTTTAATTGATATTTCAATGGTTTGAACTGTTTTGTTTATTCAATTCAATATTCTGAATTGTATTCTGATTTGGTTTAATTTGCTGATTTGTTGTTTAACACTGTTACGTGTTATATTTATCGTTATCCGATTTCTTTATTTAAAGATCGGATAGACGAAATTTATTATGACTATCGTCTATTGATTATTTAATTATTATTGCTTCTGTGCATTAATAACTGAGTTTGAATTAGACTGACCCGTGTATTATTTTCTTTTGAATGTAATACTCGGGTCAGACCGAGTATTTACAGGTTGTAGATTTTTAGCTTTGGGTTGCTGTTTGATCTATGAAGACTTTTCATATCTTTTAGGAGATGTCGTGTCATAGTATTGGTTGATATGTATTCATGTATATTAGTTGATAATGTACTTGTATATATAACTTCCAAAGTCGACTGTTGTAGTTGTATCATATGTACCGTGTCAAATGTATTGTAACTAACATCAGTTGTTATATATATATGAGACTTCTGTTTTATCTGTGTTCCGCATTTATTTATATTATCTGTGTTATTATTCTATATTTTGTCCTAAACTAACATAGCCACTGTGTAGTAGCATTGAGTTTGTATCTGTATGTCGGATTTTCCTCCTGAAATAAAATGCATGTTTTTCTATCTGACATATCGGTGCTCACACAAAGCAATTATACAAATGGTCGCTCCTCAACAGCCTTATTCTCCGCGCTAGTTGACAGCATTACACCGTAGTGTTCTTGGCTAGCGTTGGTATAGAGGTGGGGCGTCACAGAACATTTTTGTAAATTTTTGAGAAAATTTTCGTTAGCGGCAAAACGATTTCAAATTGGAAATTAAAATAAATTAGTAGATGAAACTAATTTAAAATAACGATATGAATCAGTTATAAATGGAAGATAATATTCAATATTCGGAATTGAAGATAAATTGAATTCATATGAAAATGGGGAAAACAAATTTGAATAGAAAACGATATGAAAACTTCTGTAAGGAAATGCATGAATTTTTTTTAAAAGGCTATGATTGGATGTTATTGCTAGGAAAGTTATGCATGTATTATTAAGAGAAAAAGAAAATTGGATTTGATATTAGAAGATTAATTTGAATTTCCCGACTAAAAGGTATGTATTTAAATTTCTGTATGAAATTGGATTGAGTTTTTGATCTAGCCACTTGGCGTTTTGTTTTCTTTTGAAATTTGGGAGCCCGTAGAGGCACTTTGTAGTTGTACTGAGCTAGCAGCACAAATGAGACGCTGGCAAATTTTTTTGGAAATTTAGAGAGTTAGAAAATTTTTGAGAAAATTTTGATAATTCAAAATTTGGTTTTAAATTGAAATTTAAATGATTTAGCAAAAGGGTATTGTTTGAAAATTGTGGGAGAGTTTGGGAAGTTAGTAAGAATGATAAGAGGTCTTTTATTAAAAGATAGTTGATAAAACTATTGGTTTTGGGGAAAGTAACGGGTATTGGACCATTCTTCCTAACCAGTAATTTCGGGGACGAAATTCTTTTAAGGGGGGAGGTGACGACCCGGGATTTTTAACAATTTAAATTGGAATAATTAATTGATTTTAAATATTTAAAAAGGTTAATTTTTAAATTGAATTCAAATATTATTACTAATAGCAATTAAGTTATTGAATTTAATAATTAGAATTGGGTAAATTGTTGAATTTGAAATTCTAAGTCTGTTAAAAATAATTTGAAGGCTTGAAAAATTTATAATGATGTTACTGGAGATAATAGAATGGTTGGAATTTAATTTAAAGGCGATATGTTCAGTTTTGAAAATATATCATTTAAATTTAATTTAAAAATAGCTTTCCGAGGCACAGTCTTGGAATTTGACGAAACCAGTTTCATTGGATCCGTAATAGTTAGTTATTATCAAGTTTCAATTTTCGTAGCAATCGGAGTTGTCATTTGACCCACAGCTCAAAACGCTTAGAAACTATTTTAATCGTTTAATTTAAAATTGATCGTTTACTTCCGTAACTCACGCATACGATTAAATTAGCTTCCGAAACACGTTCCATTGTGTTCGGAATACTGAAAAGCCTTATAAACGCCTAGCGGCACAACTCGATAGGATGTCAAGATTTTAAACCACGTAAACTGGGACAATTTGGATTTGAATTTGAATTAATTTATATTTATATCCTGGTCAGACATCAGTTGAAATTCCTTCACATCAGTTGCCTTTTTATTCACTTCACGCTACTGTAGCGAAGCGTCTTCATCACGCTAATGTTTGTTCTGCCGCTTTTTCTAATGCACGACACTTTCTTTCGGTAGAATTCAAAAGAAAAACTAATGAAAAAATGGTCGCTAGGTCTATCTAAAGCAATTCGAAAATGGGGGATTTCAAAATCAAACTGCGGCTTCCTCTTTCAAATTGAAGAGTCGAACGAACGAAATTCGTTCGTGCTCACTTCAATCCAAACCGACTCAATAAATTCGCCTCCGAAACCCTAAGTTGCTCGCTCCAAATCGAAGACGGAGGAGGGGACTCGTGTGAATTTCCTCTTCTACAGGAATCGAGGGTAAGGCTCGCGGCTATGGGGTGGTGATGCGAGCACGCCTGGGTGGTATGATTGGAATTTATGGTTTGGGAGGTGACGGCGTTCAACCAGTGGTGGTCGAACTCGAGCTTGGTAAGTGGGGGTCTCTGGACTGCAAGGTAATCGACTTTTTTTCCGATTAATTTAGATTTAATGAGTATATTTTATCAGAGGGAAAATAAAGATTTTGTCAGTAAAATAAATGCAGATTGTTTAAATTTATATATATTCGGTAAAGGAAATTTCTGCTTTGATATTTTCAGAAAAGAATATGAAGATGAATATAGATACATACACGTATTTCTAAACAGAAATTATTATAGATTTTGGGAAAATCTGATATTATATACAAATTAAAGTTTTATGAGATCTAAAAAGATTTATTTTAAAAGTATATATATATATATATATATTGTTTCAATTAATTTGTTTAATTTATTTTAGTTATTAATAAATTGTCAAAAGGGGAGATTATTGGTTCAAAATATACTATTAAGGTTCATAAAAGGTAAAAAAATAAATTGTCGATTATTTCAAATATTTATGAATGATGTAATGTTTTACAAGGTCAAAATCGTGAAGAAAATCAAGCCAGAAACGGAAATGGGTTGCTAATAAAAGCAAAGGTGACTAAATCTCACTCTGTTGGATTTTTATTTAAATTTAAATGGTTAAATTTAAATAATTGGTTGAATGATTAAATTGATTGGATGTCCACTGATGATGATGTGACTTTTGTTTTGGTTGGTTCTCGAGTTAATTGTGGTTTGACTCGACGTATTTAGGTTTTAAATTGTTTAAACCTAAGTCATAAATAAGGAAATGTTTTCATTTTAATGCTGATAAGGGCTTAATGATTTGTGATTAATCAAATTAGTAGGGTAATTAAAATGGATAATTAATTAATTCAATTAACTAATGATTTGGGTTGATTAATTTGGAAATTAACCGTTTGAATTAATTAATGAAGGTTTAAGTTAATTAATGAAGTTTAATTAATTTAGAATAATCGATGGATGGTTTGATCAGTAATTACTTAATGTAATTAATAAAATATAATTACTTTGTGAAATTAATCAAGAGATTAATTAAGATAGTTAATTAAGGAGTAATTAATTTATTTAATGAAGTAAATGAAAAGGTAGATAATTACAGGGTGAGATAAATCAAGAATGATTAATATTGGCGGTTTAATTAATGATTAATTATTTAATATAATTAATTTAGCTTAGGATAAATTGAAATATAATTGGAAATCATAAACTTATACAATTTACGATGTAATTAAAGATTGATTAATTAAGATTAATTAATCCATAATAAGTGACTTATGAGAAATTAATTAATATAAGTAATTAAGGATTAGTGTAATTAATATAATTAATTAATTTATGAAGTAATTAAGATTACTTATTGATTTTGGTTAAGGATAATTAATATTGTGAAATTAATTAAAGATAATTACTTGAATGTAATTGAAAAATAATTAATCCAGGGTGATTAATTAAGATGAATAATGAAGGGTTGACTAATTAATTGATTTGGAATTAATTAATGTTAAATGAAGGAATCTAAGTGACTGAGGTTAAAAATTCAATTAGAATCAATTGAATTAAATTGGAAGTGATCAAATTTGCTTATGGATGATTGAATGGTATTGGATGCTTTGAATGAGTTGATATCTCTGATATGAAATGTTGAGTATTTCATTTGGATAACTTGGGTTAGAATGACATGAGTCTCGAAGAGACAGGGATTGGGTATTAGAAAATACCCGAAACCAATTCAAATTTTTATAGATTGATATGTGAAATATATTAGCTGGAATGAAGTGATTTAAAGGAATTGGACTATTTAAGTCTAAACCATGGTACTTAGAAAACGGATGTGTGGAATAAGTGATGTCTATAATAAATTGTGGCTTTGTGAATTGAAATGAGTTACCCTGGGTTTTTTTTATATAAGTTGTATGCTTTGTATTCCATGTTAGATGGGTTTACTCACGCTGCTTTCCAGCCTGACCCAGGAGTTAGGTTGGTGTAATGCTTGGGTCAGACCGAGTATTACAGATTTCTAGGTAAGGACGTTCTGGAGCCCAGGAGGCAAGCTGGATGGCGAGAACGTATGGAGTGTTTTCTGTTGTATTATATTATTGTAAATCTGTGACATGATAATCGTGCATATTCAGTGACTGTATATATGTGTAACTCTGATGTAATATAAAAGGTATGTTGACAGATACAGTATCTATTGTAAGTAGATATTATTTTTTATTATATTTTATTCGCTGCGAATGTGAAATGTTGATGTTTCTGATCTTCTTCTCTTCTTCTATCTCTTTCTTCTTTTCATAACTATCTGGAATTTTCGGGGCACCATCCTGCCAAGTTTCGCCACTTCTGATCGCCTTAGGAAAAATGTGACATTTTGGGGCCGGAGCGGCCAAGAGTAGGTCATGATGAAGAGGAGGAGATTGGATTTGGTGACGAAGTGAATTGAGAAGCGCATGCAACGTGGAGTGCAAGGGAATTGATGATGTAACGTTTTTTTGTGTGTGCGTAGAGATAAGGAGAGCAGGTGGATGGCTTTGGGTGTGTACCTGTGCACGTGCATAGTGATTTGAATTTGGGGAAGATTGAGGATAAAGGGAGTAAGGTTTGTAATTGTAAATTAAAGTTAATTATGAATATATGAATACAAATACTTATAAAATCAATATCTTTTGACATGAGGTCCAGTCGTGATACAATCTTTTCATTTTGATATATTGGAATATTAAATTATATTTGTGAATTTATAGTGATACATGGAATGATAATTTTATGAAAAGTATTTAGTATTATCTTGAAACTAAAGATTTGTAATAATATAAGGAGTTTTATAAATAAAAAGGAAATTTATAACAAGGAATTTTATAAATGTAACAAAGATTTGTAATAAGGAGTTTTATAAATAGAAAAGAGATTTATAAGAAGATTTTTTTTTAAAAGGAACGAGATTTGATTTTTATTAATGATCATTTTAAATTATCGTGTATGGAAAGTATTATTTTCATACTTAACATCAAATTTCAAGGTATGGAAACTCATTTCTATCTGTGAGAATTAAGAATGTATCTCTAGGCAAGGAGAGCTTCCTAACTTGTCCAACTTCATTGTTAATTGAGGGATAGATTGAAATCGGAAAGATAAGTGTACTTGGTCTAATTTCCCTACGATCCATTTACTTCCAACAAAAGTGCTTTGGGTTTATGTATGTTTTAAATGACATTTGTTTAGCCCAATTAAGTATAGTTTTGGAATGAAATAGGTATATGGATAGTTTTTGAAGCATTGAAAGAGTATAAAGTGACAGTGAATGAGTAGTATACTTATGGATATCTTTTCTAAAAGTATTTTGATACAAGTATTTACTGAGTGGCTTTAATTAATGAAAAGATTAATTAAAATGGCTTAGTGGTTACTTATGTGTTTAAACATGCTTGGTTTCCATATGAAATTAAATCTTCGATTGGATTGTTTGCTTATTTGATAGTTAAATAAACGACAATCAAATCTTGGTCAGTTTTGAAAATTATTGTTTGTCGGTTTACAAAGACCGGGATCCGATAAGCATGACTTATCTAAAAACCACTTTAAATCGACATATGTGTTCAAATTTGAGACATTTTGTAAATGATCGAAGACGGAGTCTTTGAAGTGCAAGGGCTACTTGCTACTAATCCTGAGGGTGATTCCAATAAGGATGTAGTAGAAGTAATTACTTCGGTTTGTTCATACCTTGAACAACCTGTATGGAAAATGCTAGCATTATTTTGTTGCTTGGAGGAAATGTTAGCGTTCCAAGTAGGATTTGCTAAAAAGGTAAAACATAGCCTAAATCCTCACACCTGGGAATGACTAATATATGAAATATGAAGCAGGGCTATGTGGTTCACTACCATTAGGGTATATGTTTGTCGCTCGATTTAGATTGATATTTATGGGTTTATGTATGCTTGTGACTCGATACAGTTGTTGAACTACTAGGGTGATGACATATTCGGTGTTATCCAAGAAAGGGTAGGTCAGTCATATGTTAGCAAGGGGTCCACGTGAGGCCCTTGGTACGTTTTCTAGAGGCATACTGTGACAGGTGGTACTCGTAGCCTAGTTATTGATGGAATCCATTCTCCACTATGAGACCTACGGACTTAGTTGTATACCAAATATGATGGAATATGAGATGCAAGCATTTTAGCTATGTTATTTATTTATTTTAAACTGTAGACACTATTATAATGTCACTAAATTTCCTAATAAAAATGGTTTGGTTATTGTAACATAAAAACTTGTTCATGTTTATGTGCGATGTGGTCTTACGAGATACCTTTATTTTTGAAAGGTTTTATAACATGAATAATCCATATAATTTGCGTTTCTCATGCTGGTTTACCATACTTATTCGGATGTTATTTTCTTATGATTCTCGAGTCAGCTCGAGCATATTTCCAGATTTAGTTATGGATGCTTTGGAGCTTTAGGAGATGAGTTAGATGCTTCCAAGTGGTATTCACATATCTTTATTTCTATCACATTTCCTGTTTTATATTTATCAGCATTTATGAGGACATACTGTTATAAATGTCTAGGTTGATGATATATTAGTTACTCTAATTGATGTATGTATATAAAACTTTTCTTTTTTAATGATCCACTGTATATTATATGTCACGATTTGAGATTATGTTCTATCATTTCTTTTCTTTCACCCCAACAATCTGTCTTTGCGACACTCGAATGCTCGGCACATGAGTACCGTGAATGTATTAGTGGCGATTTTTGAGGGTTGAAAAGGCCGGTCATTACATGTACCAAAACACAAAAATCATACCAAGCGATAATTTTTGAATAAAATCTAAAAAATCTTGAACGCATTTAATGAGAATCTATTACATAAATTTCAAGAGTTGAAAAATTATGTTTTTATTCTTATCAATGTTGCTCACTATATTCTAACTACATTAATCTTTCATTTGAAGTCACATTTACGGCCGATGAATCATATTCCTTCAGCTACACTATCAAATCACATATAATGTACTTGGAATCCTTTTGAATTTGTGCATCATACTATACGACAAAGTCAATACTATTAATGGTTTAATTAATTGCTAAGGATTATTTATTCTCGACATTGATAAGAAACTCATAATTTCTCTTTATAGTGCAAGAATATTTATTACACATTCTAATGTTTAGTGTTCATTTAAGGTTTGGTTAATTTCGTTCATTCCCCATAATCATTTTTATCATTGGATCATATCCAAATCTATTTACTACCAATAATTTCTAAAAGAATTCCTTCACTAAGAATTTAGTATTTCTTGACACAACGATTGTTTCTCAATGCAACGGAATATGTATTCATAAATATTTTATGAATTGCCTTATATTAAACCGATTTGATTTTAACTTATGAAAATTATGTTCAAAATATAAATTGTTCATCTGGTGGTAATCGTTTCCAAATGCTTTTGGGGTTACTCATACCAGATCCTTCACGTACAATTATTACGTGCAGTCTTTCGACTTACAGGACCTTCCGACTCTTTGGCCAAGGATATGTTGGGTTTTCTTATAAACCCTTATCTTTTATGATTTTGTAAACCATTCGTCAAATGAAAATAATTTTAACCTTATTCACTACTCCCAAGTACATAGCTTTACAGAAAGAATTTAACTCAACTTCACTCATAATTAATCATACTTCGTTTAACAAAGTTTGATTACTTCTTGTCAACACATCATTATGTGTCATAGTTAGGACTAACTATTGAGATTGATATTTATTCATTTTTAGGTACGTTCAGAACTCTTTTAAATACACTCACATATTCGATCAAATCAAATCATTTTATTTTCTATTGCATATTTTTTTATTTACTTCTGCTTTGTATTCTATGAACTCATCGTTTAAATATCACATGTGTAAAATAATATATGTTAATGTTTGTGACTATTCCTCGGTGAATACAACAAAGTATGTGGAACCGTTTTGGAACTTTCAATTGCATACATCTATATGTATTAATCTATGGAATCCATCAACTCTTATAATGCTCTCACTAAATTGATGCTTTGCCCTTAATTATCCGAAATATAATTTACTAGTACCATGTGATCATAATCATATAATCGTAAATTATTTCTTAAAATTGTGACTTAGTCCATAGTTCTAAAATAACTACAAAAAGTAGATACTTTTGTAATTTCCTGTGCATCACAAATACCAATATCGTTATTTTATTTTATAACAAATATTCGTAATATTCATGTTGAAATAAAATCATGTTTATTTTACAATCAATACTGAAAAATAATTATTTTTTTCACAAATAATGTTTGGTACATTAAAATAATTTTCATAACCTAATGCGACCAATAAGTGTTATATGACATTCTCTCACTATTTTCGTCATTACTATAATAGCGTATGAAAAACCAAGCTCCATTCAACCACTTAATATAGAATATTTATTTCATTTACTGTAACTAGTTTACATTCAAGAATTTTTATATTAACTATCTTAAATTCAAAGAAATAAATTTCATAGAAAATAAATTTCTATATGAAAATATATTTAAAATAGATACCATATTTCTTATTAAGTATCTATTTTTTTTCTCGTTCCTAATGTTTCCTTATGAAACAGAAGTAACCATTCACTCTCTTCATCCAAACCATGCCTTAAGTTACATCTACCCTTGTACATTCATTTTTCTTTCTAAATGGTCAAACCATTCGAAGCGATGCCCTTATAACAAGATCATGATGAACTCTTTATAAAAATCCATTCTACCATCCTTAACATTTAAGGATATCGAATAAGTTACATTTTACATAAACTGATCAAATTGACTTTTCAATGATTGAATTCTTAGATCAATCTTGTAGCTCTTGGTTTAATGTTACATTTAACATGACAAGGTCATTATTGTAACGACCCAGAATTTTAATTAATTTAAATTTGAATATTTAATTAATTTTAAATATTAATAAGTGAATTTATAAGTCAAATAAATTTTTATTTGAATTATTGAATTTAATTGGATTATTAAATCGATAATTTAATACGTTAAATTATGGAAATAATTGAAAATTGGGTTAAATATGATTGAAAATGATTTGTAAAATTTTATTTTATCATATGGGAGTTAGAACAATATTTTAGAACTTTTAAAATCGAATTAAAAGTTAATTTGTGAAAATTGAATATTTTAATAATTAAATCGACTAGTGAAAATAGTCAATTTTTGAACAGTCTCAGAATTGAACGAAACTAGTTTCATTGGATCCGTAATAGTTAGTTATTACCGGATTTCAATTTTCGTGTCAATCGGAGCTATCGTTTGATCGTGGCAGCTCGAAACGCATCGATTTGTTTTTTATTTAAATTTGGCGAGTGAAAATAGCCATTTTTCAAAAAGTCTCGGATTTCGACGAAACCAGTTTCATCGGATCCGTAATGTGATATTATTGTAAGGTTTCAAATTTCAAGTCAATTGGATTTACTGTTTGTCCGACACAAATTAAAACGCCTAGAAAATCGTTTAAATCGGTTTAATTCAAATTGAGCGTTTATAGCCATAACTTGCACATACTTCCGAATTAGTTTTCGAAACCTGTTCCATTGTGTCCGGAACGCGGGGTAAACCTTAGGAATGTCAGTTTCGGCGCGTAAATCGGAGTTCGGAATTTCCGGATGAATAGTGTTCGACTTTTTTCCTATAAATACCCCAAAAATCTCAAAAAAAATAAAAAAAACTAAAAACCCTAATCTATTTCTTCAGCCGCCACCCTCCCCTGATGAATGGCCGAAAATCATAGCTCTTCCCCCTCTCTTTTCTTTCAATCCGTGCAATATTACAACAAACTTTCAACTAGAGAATTGTAGACGACAGCGAGAACTACAGATCCAACGGTGGATTCGTGTTGAAGTGGCTTCGATTTTCCAAAAATCGAGCGTGAACGCCTGGAAGTCGCACGCGTTTCTAGGGTGATCTAGGCAGCCGAGTTCTTCATGGCTTGGGCCGAGTGTAGGGGGGGTGATGGCGCTTCAATGGTGAGGAGATGATCGAATATAGATGAGAGATGGTGGTGCGGCGATTAACCCTAATATCTATGTATGGGTTCGGCCTCAAACTTCTTGATGCCTGGAGAAGCTAGCGCGTGTGGAAGATGGAGGGCTATGCACGGTCAAGATGGCTTTGCAGTAGATCCTAAGGCCTGGATTGCTTAGGGTATAAAATTAAAAAGGATTTGTAAATTTGTTTATATAAATCGTGTACAAACTTCAATAATTCATAACCTTTTCATACGAGGTCGAAAACGCACGAAACCAGTTGCGTTGGAATCGTATGGACGAGCACTACGCGATGGAGTTTGTTTGGAGTTAGTGAGAATTTTGGGTAAAATTAAACGCGCGTTTAATTTTATTCGAAATAAATCGCTAAAACGAAATTAAAATCAAGGTGAGAACTTCTCACTCAATCGAATCAGTTTCGATTTTATTTTAAATAGTTAGATTTAAAATATTTGAATGCATGTTTGAATGTTGATTGATATCTATTGATTGTTAAAATAGACATTATACGCCGTTAGTAAGCGGATGTTATTTATTAAAAACATATACCGCGAATATTTCATAAACAGTGAAATTGGTATTATATATAATATCAATATATATATATTGGCATATGTATATATTGCAGTTGTTGATTTCCCGCATTTTTTTGTTTAGCGGATGAGACCCTATTACGCCGTCTATTAAGCGGATAATATTTAATAAGAACATATACCGCGATAATTTCGTACTGGAGCGAAATTGGTATTGTGCTAATGTTTGTGGATGCAGGAAAACAGGTTGGAGGGATCCAACTGGATTCCTCAACAGTTTTTATTTGATTTCAGATATTTTGATATTTGATAGATTTTCATATTGATATATGATATCGTTATAGTCGTGATTGACTATTTGGTGTGTAGCATCATTGGGCCAAATTTGGAATTTTAAAATAATTTTTAAAGGTGAGTTTTGAAAAGTATACGTTATAAACTATTTTTGGAAATTTATTTATTTTAAATAAATAAACGTTATAATTTTTAAAGTTATAAAAATTATGATTTTTAAGAAATATAGTTAAAAGCTGATTTTTGAAAATAAGGAATTAATGACTTTATAAAATAGTTAAATTGGGATTTCTGAAATAATTGTGAAAAGTTTAAATATAGGATTTATAAAATTTGATTATTTTATAAATCAAAATGATGAAATTTTAAAGGAGTTTGAAGACGTTTTAAAATATTAATATGAATTAATTTATATAAGAGATTTATAAATGGATATTTATAAATTGAGATATTGAAATTATAAAACGAGTTTTTATAAGTGTTTGAATGAAGTGAAAATAAATTTCATTAAAGAAATGAAATTTATAAAATTATAAACTGTGAAGTTATAAATAAAATTTATAAATAGTAAGATTTATAAATTTGTGAAGTTATTGAAAGAATAGATTTGGTTAAATAAATGAATCTTATAAGTTATAAGATTTATGGTTTGGAAAGTCTTTAGAGGAACGATTTTGTAAAATAATCGTTTTATAAGTAATTAACTTATAATATGAACTTTTAGTTATAATTGAGTTATAAAATGGAATAGATAAATAAAGAAATTTATAAAAGGGAAGTTGTTATAAAATAAATAGAAATGGAATTTATAAACGTTGTTTTATAAATTCACAAACAGCTTATTTTGATAAGTAAATTGTTATAATTTATTTATGGAGTTATATTCACATTTTTGAATAGTGAATAATCCTTTGAATTAAAATGAATAAAAGGATGAAATTTGTTAACAAAGAATATTCACGTTTTTGAATAGTGAATAATATGTTAAAGAAAATGTTTGAATGAGATGTTTAAATTGAATTAAAACGATCTAACGATGTTTTAAAAGGTGTTGAGATTCGAAACCATAGATTTCAACATTTATTGTTGAAATAAACGTTTTCGAGAAATAAAAGGAAATGGTGGACTATAACACTGTTGTTATAGTAAATGATTTCCGAAAGGAAATGTTTTGTATAGTATTGGGATTTATATATATATATTTTAATTTCGAATCCCTATACTAGTGATTTTGGGTTGTCGTAACGATGTTTTACGCAACATTCGTTTTGGCCCAAATAAATATGTTTAAGAGAATGATTTCCTTAAAGAATGAAATATATACTTAATTCGATTTAGGTACATGGAATATTTTCCAAGGTTGAAAATAAAAAGATTAGTGAATTACTTATAATTAAATAAGTATGGAATTGTTTTTCCAATATGAAGTGAATAATTAGAATTTATCTTTTTGAAGATAAATTGAAATGGATAATTGAAATTGTATATGCATGGATATTTTGAAATATAAATTCATTATGGAATTTATATGTGAAAGTGGAATTTGTATGAAAATAAATATTGATTTATTTTTGAAGTGTTGAAATTATATATCTTGTAAAGATATTTTGGAAAATAAATAATTTGGAAAATTATTTGGAATCTGGTGATGTGTGCATATCCATTGATAGTTCAATAGCCGACTATCAATATTTCCCTTTTTATGGGTATTTGATGTGATTTGATTGAATTTGAATGCCACACTTATTTTTTTGAATAAGCGCTCACTATTCGGGTTAACCGGGAAAGGACCATGGGGTCGTATAACCCATTCCGAATATGTGATACGTCGTTATAATTGCATTTGAAGATCGGTGTTGAAGACCTGGTATTTGCGAGAGCGATAGGATGACCTATCGATTGTCTCTGCACTGAGTTGCAGCGGTATAGAGACTCCCTAAGTGATGGGAAATCCGATCAGGATTGTGAATATCCGGATTGCAAGGACTTCTTTGTAAGTGCCTTCGGTTTTGTTCGATCCCGGAACAGACTTGTATGGATTGTATGTCTGACATTACAAGTTGAGATATAAAGCCGATTTCATTCAAATATATTTCTGTTGGTGGCGAAGAATTTATTCTTTTAGCTTAACACCCTTCTTTGAGATGTACGAGCTCAGAGGTTATGTAGTTGAATGTTATCAGCGATATATTCCCAATTTGGTAATGTGATATGCTGAGTGATGCTGAAATGATCATTGTGTTGATTATTGTGATAGGATCATTTATTTGATCGTCTATCTTAGTGATCATTGTGTTGATCATTTGTTGACCCAAAGCATGGCTTTTGTATAAAGTATGTTTTTGTGGACGTGACTTCGTCGAGCCTCACACCCCGGAAATGGTCAAAACATGAAAGATACAGCAAGGTTATGAAGGGTAGCACCCTTTTGGGTATGTACATTTCCTTCTGGATAGAGGTGGTATCATGGTATGGAGCCCAGATATTTAACCTATGTGGTTACTACGAATTATTACTTTGTGGTTGTTGGTTTTCGGGATCCCGTGAGAAAGGTCGTTTACGATCGGGGAATGGCGTGCTCGTGTCAGTAGTTACCCAGTTAGGGGTAACCCGGCCTTGTGTTGGCAGAGTTCCGGTTTGGTTCTCGGGGATGTCTTTCCAGAGGCATTCTCATGTGGCAATGGGAAGTTCCTTGGCCTGACCATTTGTTGAAAATCCAATTCCCAATACGAAACTTGTACGGTATTAGTTGTAGAACCTGCTATTCACTTATGGTGGTCACCACTGTTTGGATGGTAGCTATAGTAGGCATAGTTCGAAATGTCTATGTTGGCTAATATTTATATTCTACTTTCAAAATGAATTTTTCTTCTACACTATGCACTAGTAATAATATCAAATGTTATTTTAAATGCGTATCAAGCATCTTTGACTATCATAAGGAGAAATCTCCTCCGATTCTGCGTTTGCATTGTGTGTGTGTGCGGGAGGCCTTATGGTAGTCTCATTTTTAAAAGCATTGCGAATTGAATTTAAAAATATTCCTCTATTTTGATTTTAAAGATAAATAAACTGTTTTGAGTTCTCACACCAGTCACATGACTGACTTGGAGTTTATTGTTTTCCTTCCTAAACTCTGGGTGCCCACCAATTTCCACACGGGCAGTCAAGAGTTAAGGTTTATCAGGATATTCTGGATATTCTGGAGTTGCTGGATGGCATGGCATATTACTTATATAGTATTTCTTTTTCCGCTGCACTGTTGTTGTTGTTATTGTTGTACACTCTGATGATATGATGTAATGTAATGTATAAAATGTAATAACTGATATAGTTCTTTGTTTAAAGATTATTCATTTATTATTATATGTTGTTCCGCTGCGAATTGTGAGATTCTGATGTTGTTCTCTTGTTTTCTGTTCTGTTTCCTCCCTATTCTCTTTTCTTTCTATTTTAAAAATTTCTATTTTCTTTTCCCTCCATCTTCTACCTTTTTCTCTCTTCTTTTCTACCTTTTCTTTTCTTAAATTTTTCTTAAACCCCTAAGGGTTCGTATTTTCGTTCATCTTGAATTAATCAATGGAGATTAGTGTCTATTCAAGGAGTACGGATTTACGGGACTTTACATTTGGTATCAGAGCTTATGGTTAAGCGACAACCATGGTTCTGTTGGGTATGACTCATTAGAGATAGAGTCAGTAGTACTCTTGAATGAATTTGAGTGTAATAATAGATACGGGTGCGTATTTGTTAGTGAATATAAAAATTGTTTTATATTGTGATGATTGGTTTGTTGAGTGGTATATAGATTCTGGTTAATGCGAGTAATTAACGTTGTTGATAGGAATCTCTAAACACTTGAATAAAACAATTCGACATAATATTGTTTTAAGTTGGGCAAATGAAATAATTTTACTTGATTATATTTTTATATATAAAGAAATATTTTTTCAGAATTATAAAAGAGTATATAAGTTGATTGTTTGGTTGTTTGAATAATCTAAATAAAAGAAGAATTGTATAAGCAAATGAATTATAAGAATTGAATTATAATTAAAGTGATTTACAATTGTGAAATAAACTTATATATATAAGAAGTGAAACTATATGAATATATTTATGAATATGAGTTGTAAATAAAAGTGAATTTAAAGATTAAATGGAAATTTACTTTAGAATTGAAATCTGAATTTATTTACAAGTGGGAATTAAGTTATGTAAAAACAAGTGATGTTTATAAATGGAATATAACTTAAGTGATATTGAATGAAGTTGATATTAGTATCAAAGTAAAACTAATAAAGTTAAGTGATAAATATGAACTTAAGTTATTTAAATGAAATTCAACTTTAGAAATTGGATTAAATGTTAATCAATTAAATGTGAATTAAGTTGATATGGAATAATGAATGTAAGTGAAATTCATTAAAATCTAATGTTATTAGAAAGTTGAATAATTGAATGAAAATCAATTAATTAAACCAATTGATAAGCAAAGGAATTTGGTTGTAATTGATATACTTTGGTTGTTATATGATTGTTAGTTGATTGTATATGAATTCATTAAGTGTTAATGAAATTGATTAATGAAATTTAAAGCTATGTAATTGAATTCAATTAGAAGTAAGTAAATTTGAATAGAATTGAATTTGAATTGGAAGTGAACCAACTTGAATATGAATTAGTGAATATAAGCAAATTGAAGATGAATGTTAGTAAGAACATCCACCGTAAATGAATCAAATGTGATTAAATTGAAAAACCTATTTCATTGAATATTAATGAGAATATGAATGAATATTGATTTGGTTATGGATGTTAGTTGGATGCTAGTTGGTTGATGTTTGAATATGTTGCATTTGCTATGTGACATATATAGTTGTTATGGAGATATATGTTGTATATTGAGATTATTTTCATATATGCATGTTCTCATGTTGTTTGTTGAGTGATTAGTAGGTGCGGATCGCGTTTGCTTCGCATTTGGAGCTCGCTTTTGCGCTATATTAGCCGTATATGCTCGCTAATAAAATATAAGGTACATATCTCGGATTAAATACAGTACTTTTACACTTTTTCCCTTCGGGATGCCTCATTACTTGATGAGATGTATATTTGTGATATATATACTGTCATTTTTTTTTCGGATCGAGCCGCGCAAAGGAGACTATGGCGAATTTTTCCGAAAATTTAAGGCGTTAGAATTTTTTTTGAGAAAATTGGAAAATTTTGAAAACTTTAACTTTGATTTTGGAATTGAAAGTTAAACAATAGTAGTTGTTTTTGAAAAGATAACTAAGTATGATTTTGAAAACTTAGTAAAGTATTGTAAGAAGTTTGACTATGGATTTTGGAAAGTTAATAAATTCTGTAACTTTTCTTATTTAATAATTTCGAGGACGAAATTCTTTTAAGTGGGGAAGATTGTAACGACCCAGAATTTTAATTAATTTAAATTTGAATATTTAATTAATTTTAAATATTAATAAGTGAATTTATAAGTCAAATAAATTTTTATTTGAATTATTGAATTTAATTGGATTATTAAATCGATAATTTAATACGTTAAATTATGGAAATAATTGAAAATTGGGTTAAATATGATTGAAAATGATTTGTAAAATTTTATTTTATCATATGGGAGTTAGAACAATATTTTAGAACTTTTAAAATCGAATTAAAAGTTAATTTGTGAAAATTGAATATTTTAATAATTAAATCGACTAGTGAAAATAGTCAATTTTTGAACAGTCTCAGAATTGAACGAAACCAGTTTCATTGGATCCGTAATAGTTAGTTATTACCGGATTTCAATTTTCGTGTCAATCGGAGCTATCGTTTGATCGTGGCAGCTCGAAACGCATCGATTTGTTTTTAATTTAAATTTGGCGAGTGAAAATAGCCATTTTTCAAAAAGTCTCGGATTTCGACGAAACCAGTTTCATCGGATCCGTAATGTGATATTTTTGTAAGGTTTCAAATTTCAAGTCAATTGGATTTACCGTTTGTCCGATACAAATTAAAACGCCTAGAAAATCGTTTAAATCGGTTTAATTCAAATTGAGCATTTATAGCCATAACTCGCACATACTTCCGAATTAGCTTTCGAAACCTGTTCCATTGTGTCCGGAACGTGGGGTAAACCTTAGGAACGTCAGTTTCGGCGCGTAAATCGGAGTTCGGAATTTCCGGATGAATAGTGTTCGACTTTTTTCCTATAAATACCCCAAAAATCTCAAAAAAAATAAAAAAAACTAAAACCCCTAATCTATTTCTTTAGCCGCCACCCTCCCCTGATGAATGGCCGAAAATCATAGCTCTTCCCCCTCTCTTTTCTTTCAATCCGTGCAATATTACAACAAACTTTCAACTAGAGAATTGTAGACGACAGCGAGAACTACAGATCCAACGGTGGATTCGTGTTGAAGTGGCTTCGATTTTCCAAAAATCGAGCGTGAACGCCTGGAAGTCGCACGCGTTTCTAGGGTGATCTAGGCATCCGAGTTCGTCATGGCTTGGGCCGAGTGTGGGGGGGTGATGGCGCTTCAATGGTGAGGAGATGATCGAATATAGATGAGAGATGGTGGTGCGGCGATTAACCCTAATATCTATGTATGGGTTCGGCCTCAAACTTCTTGATGCCTGGAGAAGCTAGCGCGTGTGGAAGATGGAGGGCTATGCACGGTCAAGATGGCTTTGCAGTAGATCCTAAGGCCTGGATTGCTTAGGGTATAAAATTAAAAAGGATTTGTAAATTTGTTTATATAAATCGTGTACAAACTTCAATAATTCATAACTTTTTCATACGAGGTCGAAAACGCGCGAAACCAGTTGCGTTGGAATCGTATGGACGAGCACTACGCGATGGAGTTGGTTTGGAGTTAGTGAGAATTTTGGGTAAAATTAAATGCGCGTTTAATTTTATTCGAAATAAATCGCTAAAACGAAATTAAAATCAAGGTGAGAACTTCTCACTCAATCGAATCAGTTTCGATTTTATTTTAAATAGTTAGATTTAAAATATTTGAATGCATGTTTGAATGTTGATTGATATCTATTGATTGTTAAAATAGACATTATACGCCGTTAGTAAGCGGATGTTATTTATTATAAACATATACCGCGAATATTTCATAAACAGTGAAATTGGTATTATATATAATATCAATATATATATATTGGCATATGTATATATTGCAGTTGTTGATTTCCCGCATTTTTTTGTTTAGCGGATGAGACCCTATTACGCCGTCTATTAAGAGGATAATATTTAGTAAGAACATATACCGCGATAATTTCGTACTGGAGCGAAATTGGTATTGTGCTAATGTTTGTGGATGCAGGAAAAGAGGTTGGAGGGATCCAACTGGATTCCTCAACAGTTTTTATTTGATTTCAGATATTTTGATATTTGATGGATTTTCATATTGATATATGATATCGTTGTAGTCGTGATTGACTATTTGGTGTGTAGCATCATTGGGCCAAATTTGGAATTTTAAAATGATTTTTAAAGGTGATTTTTGAAAAGTATACGTTATAAACTATTTTTGGAAATTTATTTATTTTAAATAAATAAACGTTATAATTTTTAAAGTTATAAAAATTATGATTTTTAAGAAATATAGTTAAAAGCTGATTTTTGAAAATAAGGAATTAATGACTTTATAAAATAGTTAAATTGGGATTTCTGAAATAATTGTGAAAAGTTTAAATATAGGATTTATAAAATTTGATTATTTTATAAATCAAAATGATGAAATTATAAAGGAGTTTGAAGACGTTTTAAAATATTAATATGAATTGATTTATATAAGAGATTTATAAATGGATATTTATAAATTGAGATATTGAAATTATAAAACGAGTTTTTATAAGTGTTTGAATGAAGTGAAAATAAATTTCATTAAAGAAATGAAATTTATAAAATTATAAACTGTGAAGTTATACATAAAATTTATAAATAGTAAGATTTATAAATTTGTGAAGTTATTGAAAGAATAGATTTGGTTAAATAAATGAATCTTATAAGTTATAAGATTTATGGTTTGGAAAGTCTTTAGAGGAACGATTTTGTAAAATAATCGTTTTATAAGTATTTAACTTATAATATGAACTTTTAGTTATAATTGAGTTATAAACTGGAATAGATAAATAAAGAAATTTATAAAAGGGAAGTTGTTATAAAATAAATAGAAATGGAATTTATAAACGTTGTTTTATAAATTCACAAACAGCTTATTTTGATAAGTAAATTGTTATAATTTATTTATGGAGTTATATTCACATTTTTGAATAGTGAATAATCCTTTGAATTAAAATGAATAAAAGGATGAAATTTGTTAACAAAGAATATTCACGTTTTTGAATAGTGAATAATATGTTAAAGAAAATGTTTGAATGAGATGTTTAAATTGAATTAAAACGATCTAACGATGTTTTAAAAGGTGTTGAGATTCGAAACCATAGATTTCAACATTTATTGTTGAAATAAACGTTTTCGAGAAATAAAAGGAAATGGTGGACTATAACACTGTTGTTATAGTAAATGATTTCCGAAAGGAAATGTTTTGTATAGTATTGGGATTTATATATATATATTTTAATTTCGAATCCCTATACTAGTGATTTTGGGTTGTCGTAACGATGTTTTACGCAACATTCGTTTTGGCCCAAATAAATATGTTTAAGAGAATGATTTCCTTAAAGAATGAAATATATACTTAATTCGATTTAAGTACATGGAATATTTTCCAAGGTTGAAAATAAAAAGATTAGGGAATTACTTATAATTAAATAAGTATGGAATTGTTTTTCCAATATGAAGTGAATAATTAGAATTTATCTTTTTGAAGATAAATTGAAATGGATAATTGAAATCGTATATGCATGGATATTTTGAAATATAAATTCATTATGGAATTTATATGTGAAAGTGGAATTTGTATGAAAATAAATATTGATTTATTTTTGAAGTGTTGAAATTATATATCTTGTAAAGATATTTTGGAAAATAAATAATTTGGAAAATTATTTGGAATCTGGTGATGTGTGCATATCCATTGATAGTTCAATAGCCGACTATCAATATTTCCCTTTTTATGGGTATTTGATGTGATTTGATTGAATTTGAATGCCACACTTATTTTTTTGAATAAGCGCTCACTATTCGGGTTAACCGGGAAAGGACCATGCGGTCGTATAACCCATTCCGAATATGTGATACGTCGTTATAATTGCATTTGAAGATCGGTGTTGAAGACCCGGTATTTGCGAGAGCGATAGGATGACCTATCGATTGCCTCTGCACTGAGTTGCAGCGGTATAGAGACTCCCTAAGTGATGGGAAATCCGATCAAGATTGTGAATATCCGGATTGCAAGGACTTCTTTGTAAGTGCCTTCGGTTTTGTTTGATCCCGGAACAGACTTGTATGGATTGTATGTCTGACATTACAAGTTGAGATATAAAGCCGATTTCATTCAAATATATTTCTGTTGGTGGCGAAGAATTTATTCTTTTAGCTTAACACCCTTCTCTGAGACGTACGAGCTCAGAGGTTATGTAGTTGAATGTTATCAGCGATATATTCCCAATTTGGTAATGTGATATGCTGAGTGATGCTGAAATGATCATTGTGTTGATTATTGTGATAGGATCATTTATTTGATCGTCTATCTTAGTGATCATTGTGTTGATCATTTGTTGACCCAAAGCATGGCTTTTGTATAAAGTATGTTTTTGTGGACGTGACTTCGTCGAGCCTCACACCCCGGAAATGGTCAAAACAGGAAAGATACAGCAAGGTTATGAGGGGTAGCACCCTTTAGGGTATGTACATTTCCATCTGGATAGAGGTGGTATCATGGTATGGAGCCCAGATATTTAACCTATGTGGTTACTACGAATTATTACTTTGTGGTTGTTGGTTTTCGGGATCCTGTGAGAAAGGTTGTTTACGATCGGGGAATGGCGTGCTCGTGTCAGTAGTTACCCAGTTAGGGGTAACCCGGCCTTGTGTTGGCAGAGTTCCGGTTTGGTTCTCGGGGATGTCTTTCCAGAGGCATTCTCATGTGGCAATGGGAAGTTCCTTGGCCTGACCATTTGTTGGAAATCCAATTCCCAATACGAAACTTGTACGGTATTAGTTGTAGAACCTGCTATTCACTTATGGTGGTCACCACTGTTTGGATGGTAGCTATAGTAGGCATAGTTCGAAATGTCTATGTTGGCTAAGATTTATATTCTACTTTCAAAATGAATTTTTCTTCTACACTATGCACTAGTAATAATATCAAATGTTATTTTAAATGTGTATCAAGCATCTTTGACTATCATAAGGAGAAATCTCCTCCGATTCTGCGTTTGCATTGTGTGTGTGTGTGCGGGAGGCCTTATGGTAGTCTCATTTTTAAAAGCATTGCGAATTGAATTTAAAAATATTCCTCTATTTTGATTTTAAAGATAAATAAACTGTTTTGAGTTCTCACACCAGTCACATGACTGACTTGGAGTTTATTGTTTTCCTTCCTAAACTCTGGGTGCCCACCAATTTCCACACGGGCAGTCAAGAGTTAAGGTTTATCAGGATATTCTGGATATTCTGGAGTTGCTGGAGGCAAGCTGGATGGCATGGCATATTACTTATATAGTATTTCTTTTTCCGCTGCACTGTTGTTGTTGTTATTGTTGTACACTCTGATGATATGATGTAATGTAATGTATAAAATGTAATAACCGATATAGTTCTTTGTTTAAAGATTATTCATTTATTATTATATGTTGTTCCGCTGCGAATTGTGAGATTCTGATGTTGTTCTCTTGTTTTCTGTTCTGTTTCCTCCCTATTCTCTTTTCTTTCTATTTTAAAAATTTCTATTTTCTTTTCCCTCCATCTTCTACCTTTTTCTCTCTTCTTTTCTACTTTTTCTTTTCTTAAATTTTTCTTAAACTCCTAAGGGTTCGTATTTTCGTTCATCTTGAATTAATCAATGGAGATTAGTGTCTATTCAAGGAGTACGGATTTACGGGACTTTACAATTATTGTAATCAATCATATTGAATATATGATCTCACATTATGGTTTACTTGCTTATTTCGTTTGAACTAATTTTTTTCTTTAAAGTTTCATACATTATGAATTGAGATCGTTCACAATATAATATTTATATGTAAACGAAAATGGATCAAATATCCATATTCAAGTATTATTTCTAAAGTTTGAAACTCATAAAGGACAATAGATACTCTCAAGCAAATAAACACATATGTGACCAACTATAAATGTATTTAGTAGTTATAAAATTAGGCACATGGGTATGGGTATTGAAACAATAACATGGTTAGAAGATTTATTAGCAAGTATATTTTATATTTCTTTTCTCAATCTTTAATTCGGTTCATTTGTATATCTTAATAGATAAACATTTTGTCAATTGTATTAACCATACAAATTTATCAATATACATTATTATAACTTTATATAGCAAATGTTCTTATAATATTTGAAAGGTTAAATGTTACCATTTCATTTTTCTAATAAGGTTCACACTAAATTTTTATGCCTATCAGAACTCTAAGAAAAAACATACAAATCATTTTATTTTTCTAGTAGGTGTTGGAACCTGCTTGCCTTGAGAATCTAACCTTGAGGAATATCAACAGATCATAGGCCCATAGGCGACAGATAACAATTTACCGGATGTATCAAATATAACTCCTAAACCATAGTCTTTGTCCTAATATCCTCTTGACCTTGAGGAATATTAACAAATTGAAAGAGATTATTCACCTATATCCACCATTTCGCGATCCTAAGTTTAATGCACGTACCTTGAGGAATATAAAAAATACATGAATATATCTTACCATTTCTAGTCATTATACTAATACCACTATATATAACATCTCTAGCTTGAGAAATATCAACAACTACAGAGTATGAAAGTAATCTATTAATATATAAATGATGGAGGACAACTTTATACTAAAAATTCACAATCTTTAATATATTGAATTAGGCGATATCAACTTACGAAATAATGTATTTTTAATGAAATACCCTCGTGATTCAAGTGTTAGACACATTTGAAATCATGGTATATCTATTTTACGTATGGATTTAATCCTTATGAAATAATGTATTTTTTATGAAATACCCTGGTGACTAATGAGTGTCAAACACATTAGAAATCACAGTATACATACTATATGTATGTATTTATTTTTATGTCTATTTTGGATTTCCTATTGTTCCTCTTTTGTTTTATACATTCATATTATGTTTGTTAAATTATTATATGATTTAATTAACTTATGTAATAGTCTTATGGACATTACGTTAATTAAATCTTACTTAATTAATTAACATTTTAGTTAATTTTATGTTATTCAGATAAATAATTTAATTAAATATAAATAAGTATACCATAACATTTGTGGTTATACACATGCATACATATATATGCATGTATTTTATTTTTTTTTAATTAATTTTTACTTATCTTATTTAATTATATAATTTAAATAAATATTAATTTTGAAAATTTCTTATTTAAATACATATATACTTACATCATCTTAAATAATCCAGGATAATGTATCATATACACACATGCTTACTTTTTTTAATTAACCATATAATTAATTTATTTAAATCATTAATCTTATAAATAAATATTAAACTTTTCAAAATATATTTATTATATTTCAAACCACTTTTGAAAACTATATTATAACATTTATGATATACATTGCTTTTAAAGCTAACTTGGAAATAGTATTATAACATTTATTATGTAATTCCTATTTTAAATTTAACTTTTAAATTTAAAATCTTATTTTAATTTCAAGAAAATTCTGAAATTAGCTTAAGGCCTAATATAAACTGGGCCTATTCTATTAAGGCCAGCCTTTGGGCTTACTTTATTTTTCGGGAGAAGTCGGTAGCCAAGGAGGGCCAGATACTTGATTAACTAAACCTAAACTAAAACACTACTTTCCTAGATACCTTACTAAATTGAAATGCTTAATTGGATAGCCCTAATCTAATTTAGATTGCAAAGACTGTTTGGCTCTGATACCATTGTTGGAACTGGGCTAGTTAGAAGCGAATAAAATAGGTAGATTTCAAAATATTTTTTTAATTGGGATCTATTGGGTCTATGAACTGTAAAGAAATATTAGATCCAATCTAATAAAGTTTTAAACAAAATCATATTATATTTAAATTGTTTAAAATGATGTTTGAATTTAATTTAAATTTAAATATATGAGTATATCAAATACACCCATGTGTGCACAATTACTTGTTAATACAGTGAAGGAAACCATTTGTTTCTCTTTCTAGAATTAATGTTAATTGAGGGTAGACTTTGCATTATTTGAAGATAGAGAAACCTTTCATTTCTCTCTTTTAATTGAATTAGATGATGTATTAAATATTATTAATGAAAAATTAGTTTATACGTAACATAAATGTGAATACATCCAGATGTGCTTAAGTGAACACTGTGCAACGACCTAGATTTTCAAACTAGTCAAATTCACCAAAAACCTATCCTTTCAAAAATAGACAAATGACAACTACCGACCGAATACACATCATTATTTGATAAATATACAACACTACTAAATGTATATGATACAATTTTAATAATACAACTTATTAAAGTAATCATTTTTTCTATTAGGTGTACTTTAATACATACCAAACTCAAATACTATAAATTTAATTTGCTCAACTCTGATGTGAGAGACAACAATATCCATTTCTGTAAACTCAATAAACACGACAATGCAGAATAAATTAGTAAGCGGGAAAGATACATCAACGCATGATAAATAGCAAACACTGAACATGAAAAAGTTTTCTAATTATTAGGGCCGTATCACTATCACTTATGACTGCCTATGCACCGCTACCTAATTGGGTATCAAATTTAGTATAGGATTAAGCAAACACAGTTCTCTTACCACAAATAGGACTCAATGAGCCTATGGTGCATAAAAATATATGCAATTACCAAACTACATAACATATAACATGCAAATGTCACTTCCAAATCTACCCACATGGTCTTATTTACTTTCATTCAAATTTCTATAATCCTACTCACTTTATTGTTTTCAAAATATAATCCTCTTCGAAAATAATCTCTTCGAACTAAACTTCCGGCTACATTTCAAATCCTTTTGAAATAATATATATCTCTTTTGTATCAAATCACATTTTCGTTTGGGATTTAAAACAAACCACTTCTGGAAATGGTATCAAATACTTTATACAATAATACAATGTTGGATTTGATATATTTATTTGTAAGTCCTAAATACTCTATAATAAAAGCATATCAAAATATATACAACCAAATCGAGAGGCTTTCTCCCATAACAAGGCAACTGGATCCCTACTTTTCCAAAACCAATAAGTATATCCCTCTATATCAAGAGTGGACTATACCGAGGATTACGCATACCATTTCGCCCACTTTTAAGTTATGGGTTTCTCGAACATCGGCAACATAACAAATCATTTTGTTTTCCACAATGAAAAATGTGACGACCCGCAAATTCACTTTGGAATTTTTTGGAAATATTCAAATATAATTTTTTTAACATAAACGATAATTTTTTAAACAATAAATAATATTGGTTATCTTGTTTTGAATAAATATTAAAAAAAAATACTTTGGAAGATATATCGATAAAATTACCAAAAACCACTTATCAGTAAACAACTCTTAGAACATCTGACATCATGCACAAAGCTGGATACATACACTTTGTTATATATATGAGTGAGAATATGTAATAAAATTATTTATTTTATTTTTGAAAATAACATCTCTTTATGACATCATCGATGATAGCACTATTCTGAAATAAATGATTTTTGAATTTACAATGAGTTTAGATGATTTAATAATTATTTTAATTATTAAATAAGCCTGTTTAATTATTATATAATGATAGAAATATTATTATTAAACTTTTTTACAAATATATACATATTAAATAAGAAGTGAAAATATGACCGAAAATCGAAATCCGAATCTGTAACGATTCAACATAGAAAAGTTACGCAATGTTGTGAATCATTAGAGATATAAATATGTACACATATATGTACATATACATGAACACATTCACATGCACATGAACATATATATACATACAAATGTACTTATACATTTATATATATATATATATTACAAAATATTAAGATATTTTCCTAAAAAATTAAGGCTAAAGCAAACCAAAGTCAACCTCTTTTTACTAAACTACAAGCACATGGGCATACACACATGAGGTGGATACACGACCGAGCATGATGAGGTAGGAGGCGAGTGGGGTGATGAGCAAATGGTGATGTATTTGTGTAGAAATACCATGATATTTTCCTCCTCACTTTCGCCTATAAATATCACCCATCTCTCTTCACACCATTTCTTTATAAAATTCCTAAAGCTTCTTCACTTCTTAAACTCTACATTATTGGCTTCTTGCCTAAGAAAGATTATGTAAAAAATTATTTCAAAAAGAAACTAAAATTATATAATAAGTATATATTATTAAAACTTGTCAAAACCAAAGAAAATACACTCTTTCTCCCCTCTACAAACCATGTCCACACCTTTCACCAACCAAGGCGGAGCCCACCTGCATTAGCAAGCATAGGTTAAGCCTTCCCAAAGGTCTAAGGCTCGATTCCATGGGCTCTTGTGCAATCGTAGCTGTAACAAACACGGATTTTCGTTGCCGAAAAACCGAGATGTTATGGGTTTTAAAAAGAAAAGAAAAGAAAGAAGAGAGAAAAAGAAGAAAGAAAAAGAAAAATAGAGGGAAAAGAAGATAGACAATAGAGAATAGAAAATTTGAAAATAGAAGATAGAAGAATTTTAAAATAGAACGGACAAAAGAAAACAACAGAACAACAACAGAATCTCACAATTCGCAGCGGAACAACATATAATAATAAATGAATAATCTTTAAACAAAGAACTATATCAGTTATTACATTTCATCATATTACATTACATCATATCATCAGAGTGTACAACATCATACAACAACAAACAGTGCAGCGGAAAAAGAAATACTATATACTAGTAATATGCCATGCCATCCAGCTTGCCTCCAGCAACTCCTGAATATCCTGAATATCCTGATAAACCTAACTCTTAACTGCCCGTGTGGAAATTGGTGGGCACCCAGAGTTTAGGAAGGAAAACAATAAACTCCAAGTCAGTCATGTGACTGGTGTGAGAACTCAAAACAGTTTATTTATCTTAAAATCAAAATAGAGGAATATTTTAAATCAATTCGCAATGCTTTTAAAAGTGAGACTACCATAAGGCCTCCCGCACACACACACATGCAAACGCAGAATCGGAGGAGATTTCTCCTTATGATAGTCAAAGATGCTTGATACGTATTTAAAATAATATTTGATATTATTATTAGTGTATAGTGTAGGAAAAATTTATTTCGAAAGTAGAATATAAATCTTAGCCAACATACGACCATTATCGTATGCCTACTATAGCTACTATCCAAACAGTGGTGACCACCATAAGTGAATAGCAGGTTCTACAACTAATACCGTACAAGTTTCGTACTGTTTCTTTGGATTTCCAACGAATGATCAGGCCAAGGAACTTCCTACTGCCACATGGGATCGCCTCTGGCTGGACGTCCCGAGAACTTAACCAGCTCTCTGCCAACACAAGGCCGGGTTACCTTTATCACTAGGTAATTACTACACGAATATGGCATCCCCCGGTCCCATCGGACCTTTAACCGAGCGCTCGTCACCAACAACACCACACAGAAATAGATATAGTGTATCAACATGAGTAAGTATCTGGGCTCCATACCATGATACCACCCTTTCCAGAAGGAAATGCACATACCCTAAAGGGAGCTACCCCTCATAACCTTGCCGCATCATTCCTGTTTTGACCATTACCGGGATGTGAGGCTCGACGAATTCACGTCCACAAAAACATACTTTATACAAAAGCCATGCTTTGGGTCAACAAATGATCAACACAATGATCACTAAGATAGACGATCAAATAAATGATCCTATCACAATAATCAACACAATGATCATTTCAGCATCACTCAGCATGTCACATTACCAAATTGGGAATATATCGCTGATAACTTCAACTATATAACCTTTGAGCACATACGTCTCAAAGAAGGGTGTTAAGCAAAGAATAAATTCTCCGCCACCAACAGAAATATATTTGAAAGAAATCGGCTTTATATCTCAACTTGTAATGTCAGGCATACAATCCATACAAGTCTGTTCCGGGATCGAACAAAACCGAAGGCACTTACAAATAAGTCCTTGCAATCCGGATATTCACAATCCTGATCGGATTCACCATCACATATGGAGAACTCAATACCGTAGCTACTCGGTGCAGAGTCAATCGATAGTTCATCCTATCGCTTTTGCAAATACCGGTCTTCAACACCGATCTTCAAATGCAATTCACAACGACGTATCACATATTCGGAATGGGTTATACGACCCCATGGTCCTTTCCCGGTTAACCCGAATAGTGAGCGCTTATTCAAAAATAAGTGTGCATTCAAATTCAATCAATTCATATCAAATACCCATTCAAAGGGAAATACTGATAGTCGGTTATTGAACTATCACTGGATATGCACACATCACCAGATTCCAAATAATTTTTCAAATTATTTATTTTCCAAAATATCTTTACTAGATATATAATTTCAACACTTCAAAAATAAATCAATATTTATTTTTAACAAGTTTCACTTTCACATATAAATTCCATAATGAATTTATATTTCAAGATATCCATGCATATGCGATTTCAATAATTCATTTCAATTTATCTTCAGAAAAAGATAAATTCTAATTATTCACTTCATATTGGAAAACATTTCCATACTTATTATTCATAAGTAGTTCACAAAACTTTTTATTTTCAACCTTGGAAAATATTCAATATACTTAAATCGAATTAAGTATATAATTCATTCTTTAAGGAAATCATTCACTTAAACATATTTATTTGGGCCAAAACGAATGTTGCGTAAAACATCGTTATGACAACCCAAAATCATTAGTATAGGGATTCGAAATTAAAATAGATATATAAATCTCAATACTATACAAAACATTTCCTTTCGGAAATCATTTACTATAACAACAGTGTTATAGTCCACTATTTCCTTTTATTTCTCGAAATCGTCTATTTCAACAATAAATGTTGAAATCTATGGTTTCGAATCTCAACACCTTTAAAACATCGTTAGATCGTTTTAATTTTGTTTAAAATATCACATTCTAAAACATTTTCTTTAACATGTTATTCACTATTCAAAAACGTGAATAAACTCCGTTAACAAATTTCATCCTTTTATTCATTTTAATTCAAAGGATTATTCACTATTCAAAAATGTGAATATAACTCCATTTCTAAGTTATAACAATTAACTTATCAAAATAAGTCGTTTGCGAATTTATAAAACAACGTTTATAAATTCCATTTCTATTTATTTATAAAAACCTCCTTTTTTATAAATTCCTTTATTAACCTATTCCAGTTTATAACTCAATTATAAACTACAAGTTCATATTATAAGTTAATTACTTATAAAACGATTATTTTATAAAATCGTTCTTTTAAAGACTTTCCAATTTATAACCCTTATAACTTATAAGGTTTATTTATTTAATCAATCTATTCTTCAAATAACTTCACAAATTTTATAAACCTACTGTTTATAAAATTTCATTTATAACTTCACAGTTTATAATTCTATAGATTTCATTCATTTATGAAATTCACTTTCACTACATTCAAACACTTATAAAAACTCGTTTTATAATGTCTATATTTCAATTTATAAATATCCATTTATAAATCTCTAAATATAAATCAGTTTATATTATTATTCTAAAACGTCTTTAAATTCCTTTATAATTTCATCATTTCGATTTATAAAAAAATCAAATTTTATAAATCCTATATTTAAACTTTTATCATATATTCAAAAATCCAATTTAAATTATTTTATAAAATCATTAGTTCCTTTCATTTCTCGAAAATCGACTTTTAATCGTATTTCTAAAAATCAACTTTTTAACTATATTTCACAAAAACCATAATTTTTATAACTTTTAAAAATTATAACGTTTATTTATTTATAATGGATCAATTTCAAAAATATAGTATATTTTCAAAATCACTTTTAAAATCATTTTAAAATCCCAAAATCTGGGTCCAATGATGCTACACACCAAATAGTCAATCACGACAACAACGATATCATATATCGATATGATAATCAATCAAATATCAAAATATCTGAAATAAAATAAATACTGTTGAGGAATCCAGTTGGATCCCTCCAACCTGTTTCCTGCATCCAAAAACATTAGCACAATACCAATTTCGCTCCAGTACGAAATTATCGCGGTATATGTTCTTAATAAATATTATCCGCTTAATAACGGCGTAATAGGGTCTCATCCGCTAAACAAAAAATGCGGGAAATCAACAACTGCAATATATACATATGCCAATATATATATATTGCTATTATATATAATACCAATTTCACTGTTTATGAAATATTCGCGGTATATGTTTATAATAAATAACATCCGCTTACTAACGGCGTATAATGTCTATTTTAACAATCAATAATTTACAGTCATCATTCAAACATGCATTCAAATATTTTAAATCTAACTATTTAAAATAAAATCGAAATCTATTCGATTGAGTGAGAAGTTCTCACCTTGGTTTTAATTTCCGTTTTAGCTTTTATTTCGAATAAAATTAAACGCGCGTTTAATTTTACCCGAAATTCTCACTAACTCCAAACGACTCCAAACCAACTCCATCGCGTAGTGCTCGTCCATACGATTCCAACGCAACTGAGTTTGCATTTTTTCGACCTCGTATGAAAAAGATATGAATTTTTGAAGTTACACGAATAAATCTATATACAAATTACAATATAACTTAACTAATATTAAACCTAGCTTGCATCCACCATCCATCACAGATCCAACGGCCCAAACTCTTCATCTCCCTCACGCGCAACATCTCCAGTACGCATATGCTATGGCCGAACCCAAACATTAGAACTAGGGTTTGCATTTGCACTCCAATCACTCAACTATACATCATCATACCACTCCCATGTCGAAGCTCTTCTCCTCCTCTACACTCGCCCCCCCCTAGGTGAAGCTCGGCCACCTGTAGAGCACGAAAACACGTGCGAAAACTGATGGGAACGGCCACCTCTAGCTCCCTCTACGCAACTCCAAACTCCATCAAATCCGTATGGATTTAAAGCTCATCTCGTGCTCTTCAATCTTCGTGTTGAACACCTCTCCTAATTCTTTGTAGATTGGAAGAGATTGAGAGTTTAAATTGGGCAATTTCTGGCCATTGACAAATTAGGGCCAGCTAGGGTTTAATGTTTGTTATTTTTTTTTTTATTTAATGAAGGGTGTGTCTCCTTTTATAGAAAAAGCAAGCGTAAACACTATTCATCCCGGGAATTCCGAACTCCGATTTAGACGCCGTAACCAGCGTACCTAGGGTTTATCCCGCGTTCCGGACACAATGGAACAGGTTTCGGAAGCTAATTCGGAAGTATGTGCGAGTTATGGCTGAAAACGTTCAATTTAAATTAAACCGATTTAAACCGATTTCTAGGCGTTTTAATTCGTACCGGACAAACGGTAAATCCAAATGACTTGAAATTTGAAACCTTACAATAATATCACATTACGGATCCGATGAAACTGGTTTCGTCGAATTCCGAGACTTTTTGAAAAATGGCTATTTTGACTCGCCAAATTTAAATTAAAAATAATTCGATGCGTTTCGAGCTGCCACGATCAAACGATAGCTCCGATTGACACGAAAATTGAAATCCGGTAATAACTAACTATTACGGATCCAATGAAACTGGTTTCGTTCAATTCTGAGACTGTTCAAAAATTGGCTATTTTACAGTCGATTATTAAATATTAAAATATTCAATTTTCACAAATTAACTTTTAATTCGATTTTAAAAGTTCTAAAATATTTCTATAACTCCAGTATGATTAAATAAAATTTTCCAAATTATTTCTAATCATATTTAACTCGATTTTTCAATTATTTCCATAATTTAAAATATTAAATTATCGATTTAATTATTCAATTAAATTCAATAATTCAAATAAAAATTTATTTGACTTATAAATTCACTTTTTTAATATTTAAAATTAATTAAATATTCAAATTTTAATTAAATAAAATTCTGGGTCGTTACAATCTGTCCCCCTTAAAAGAATTTCGTCCCCGAAATTATAAGTAAGAAAGGTTACAGAATTTATTAACTTTCCAAAATTCATAGTTAAACTTTTTACAATATCTTTACTAAGTTTTCAAATCATACTTAGTTATCTTTTCCAAAAACAACTACTATGTTTTAACTTTCAATTCCAAAATCAAAGTTAAAGTTTTCAAAATTTTCCAAATTTTCTCAAAAATATTCTAACGCCTTAAATTTTCGAAAAAATTCGCCATGTCTCCTTTGCGCGGCTCGATCCGAAAAAAAAAATGACAGTATATATATCACAAATATACATCTCATCAAGTAATGAGGCATCCCGCAGGGAAAAAAGTATAAAAGTACGATATTTAATCCGAGATATGTACCTTATATTTTATTAGCAAGCATATACGGCTAATATAGCGCAAAAGCGAACTCCAAATGCGAAGCAACGCGATCCGCACCTACTAAATACTCAACAAACAACATGAGAACATGCACATAGACAATAATCTCAATATACATCGTATAGCAACATAATAACTATATAAGTCACATAGCAAATGCAACCAAACAACAAATGCAAACATCAACCAACTACCATTCATAATCAAATGAATATTCATTCATATTCTCATTAATATTAAATGAAATGGTTTTCAATTTAAATCACATTTGATTCATTAACATTGGATTTTATTAACATTCATTCTCAATTCAATTAGTTTACATTCACTAATTAAATCCAATTCACATTCAATTCTATTCAAATTTATTTACTTTCAATTTGAATTTAATTTCATAGCTTTCAATTTCATTAATACTTAATGAATTTTATACAATCAACTAACAATCAAATAACAACCAATGTATATCAATTACAACCAAATTTCCTTGCTTCACTTACATTCATTTTGGTTTAACATCTTTACTTTCCAATTGGTTTTATTAAATTGATTTCATTCAATTTATTCAACTTCTAATAACATTAGATTTTAATGAATTAACACTTTTATTCATTATTTCATATCAATTATTCACATTCAATTGACTAACATTCAATTTATTCATTCAATTACAAAAGTTGAATTTCTATTCACATAACTTAAGTTCATATCTATCATTAACCTTAAATTCATTTTTATTTACAATTCATATTCATAAATATATTCATATAGTTTCACTTCTTATATATATAAGTTTATTTCACAATTGTAAATCACTTTAATTATAATTCAATTCTTATAATTCTTTTGCTTATACAATTCTTCTTTTATTTAGATTATTCAAACAACCTAACAATCAACTTATATACTTTCATAATTCTGAAAAATTATTTCTTCATATATAAAATATACTCAAGGTAAAATTATTTCATTTACCCAATTTAAAACAATACTGTGTCGAATTGTTCTGTACAAGTGTTTAGAGATCCCTATCAACAACGTTAATTACTCGTATTAACCAGAATCTATATACCACTCAACAAACCAATCATCACAATATAAAATAATTTTATATTCACTAACAAATACGCTCTCATATCTATTATTACACTCAAATTCATTCTAGAGCACTACTGACTCTATCTCTAATGAATTATACCCAACAGAACCATGGTTGTCGCTTAACCATAAGCTCTGATACCAAATGTAACAAACACGGATTTTCGTTGCCGAAAAACCGAGATGTTATGGGTTTTAAAAAGAAAAGAAAAGAAAGAAGAGAGAAAAAGAAGAAAGAAAAAGAAAAATAGAGGGAAAAGAAGATAGACAATAGAGAATAGAAAATTTGAAAATAGAAGATAGAAGAATTTTAAAATAGAACGGACAAAAGAAAACAACAGAACAACAACAGAATCTCACAATTCGCAGCGGAACAACATATAATAATAAATGAATAATCTTTAAACAAAGAACTATATCAGTTATTACATTTCATCATATTACATTACATCATATCATCAGAGTGTACAACATCATACAACAACAAACAGTGCAGCGGAAAAAGAAATACTATATACTAGTAATATGCCATGCCATCCAGCTTGCCTCCAGCAACTCCCGAATATCCTGAATATCCTGATAAACCTAACTCTTAACTGCCCGTGTGGAAATTGGTGGGCACCCAGAGTTTAGGAAGGAAAACAATAAACTCCAAGTCAGTCATGTGACTGGTGTGAGAACTCAAAACAGTTTATTTATCTTAAAATCAAAATAGAGGAATATTTTAAATCAATTCGCAATGCTTTTAAAAGTGAGACTACCATAAGGCCTCCCGCACACACACACATGCAAACGCAGAATCGGAGGAGATTTCTCCTTATGATAGTCAAAGATGCTTGATACGTATTTAAAATAATATTTGATATTATTATTAGTGTATAGTGTAGGAAAAATTTATTTCGAAAGTAGAATATAAATCTTAGCCAACATACGACCATTATCGTATGCCTACTATAGCTACTATCCAAACAGTGGTGACCACCATAAGTGAATAGCAGGTTCTACAACTAATACCGTACAAGTCTCGTACTGTTTCTTTGGATTTCCAACGAATGATCAGGCCAAGGAACTTCCTACTGCCACATGGGATCGCCTCTGGCTGGACGTCCCGAGAACTTAACCAGCTCTCTGCCAACACAAGGCCGGGTTACCTTTATCACTAGGTAACTACTACACGAATATGGCATCCCCCGGTCCCATCGGACCTTTAACCGAGCGCTCGTCACCAACAACACCACACAGAAATAGATATAGTGTATCAACATGAGTAAGTATCTGGGCTCCATACCATGATACCACCCTTTCCAGAAGGAAATGCACATACCCTAAAGGGAGCTACCCCTCATAACCTTGCCGCATCATTCCTGTTTTGACCATTACCGGGATGTGAGGCTCGACGAATTCACGTCCACAAAAACATACTTTATACAAAAGCCATGCTTTGGGTCAACAAATGATCAACACAATGATCACTAAGATAGACGATCAAATAAATGATCCTATCACAATAATCAACACAATGATCATTTCAGCATCACTCAGCATGTCACATTACCAAATTGGGAATATATCGCTGATAACTTCAACTATATAACCTTTGAGCACATACGTCTCAAAGAAGGGTGTTAAGCAAAGAATAAATTCTCCGCCACCAACAGAAATATATTTGAAAGAAATCGGCTTTATATCTCAACTTGTAATGTCAGGCATACAATCCATACAAGTCTGTTCCGGGATCGAACAAAACCGAAGGCACTTACAAAGAAGTCCTTGCAATCCGGATATTCACAATCCTGATCGGATTCACCATCACATATGGAGAACTCAATACCGTAGCTACTCGGTGCAGAGTCAATCGATAGTTCATCCTATCGCTTTTGCAAATACCGGTCTTCAACACCGATCTTCAAATGCAATTCACAACGACGTATCACATATTCGGAATGGGTTATACGACCCCATGGTCCTTTCCCGGTTAACCCGAATAGTGAGCGCTTATTCAAAAATAAGTGTGCATTCAAATTCAATCAATTCATATCAAATACCCATTCAAAGGGAAATACTGATAGTCGGTTATTGAACTATCACTGGATATGCACACATCACCAGATTCCAAATAATTTTTCAAATTATTTATTTTCCAAAATATCTTTACTAGATATATAATTTCAACACTACAAAAATAAATCAATATTTATTTTTAACAAGTTTCACTTTCACATATAAATTCCATAATGAATTTATATTTCAAGATATCCATGCATATGCGATTTCAATAATTCATTTCAATTTATCTTCAGAAAAAGATAAATTCTAATTATTCACTTCATATTGGAAAACATTTCCATACTTATTATTCATAAGTAGTTCACAAAACTTTTTATTTTCAACCTTGGAAAATATTCAATATACTTAAATCGAATTAAGTATATAATTCATTCTTTAAGGAAATCATTCACTTAAACATATTTATTTGGGCCAAAACGAATGTTGCGTAAAACATCGTTATGACAACCCAAAATCATTAGTATAGGGATTCGAAATTAAAATAGATATATAAATCTCAATACTATACAAAACATTTCCTTTCGGAAATCATTTACTATAACAACAGTGTTATAGTCCACTATTTCCTTTTATTTCTCGAAATCGTCTATTTCAACAATAAATGTTGAAATCTATGGTTTCGAATCTCAACACCTTTAAAACATCGTTAGATCGTTTTAATTTTGTTTAAAATATCACATTCTAAAACCTTTTCTTTAACATGTTATTCACTATTCAAAAACGTGAATAAACTCCGTTAACAAATTTCATCCTTTTATTCATTTTAATTCAAAGGATTATTCACTATTCAAAAATGTGAATATAACTCCATTTCTAAGTTATAACAATTAACTTATCAAAATAAGTCGTTTGCGAATTTATAAAACAACGTTTATAAATTCCATTTCTATTTATTTATAAAAACCTCCTTTTTTATAAATTCCTTTATTAACCTATTCCAGTTTATAACTCAATTATAAACTACAAGTTCATATTATAAGTTAATTACTTATAAAACGATTATTTTATAAAATCGTTCTTTTAAAGACTTTCCAATTTATAACCCTTATAACTTATAAGGTTTATTTATTTAATCAATCTATTCTTCAAATAACTTCACAAATTTTATAAACCTACTGTTTATAAAATTTCATTAATAACTTCACAGTTTATAATTCTATAGATTTCATTCATTTATGAAATTCACTTTCACTACATTCAAACACTTATAAAAACTCGTTTTATAATGTCTATATTTCAATTTATAAATATCCATTTATAAATCTCTAAATATAAATCAGTTTATATTATTATTCTAAAATGTCTTTAAATTCCTTTATAATTTCATCATTTCGATTTATAAAAAAATCAAATTTTATAAATCCTATATTTAAACTTTTATCATATATTCAAAAATCCAATTTAAATTATTTTATAAAATCATTAGTTCCTTTCATTTCTCGAAAATCGACTTTTAATCGTATTTCTAAAAATCAACTTTTTAACTATATTTCACAAAAACCATAATTTTTATAACTTTTAAAAATTATAACGTTTATTTATTTATAATGGATCAATTTCAAAAATATAGTATATTTTCAAAATCACTTTTAAAATCATTTTAAAATCCCAAAATCTGGGTCCAATGATGCTACACACCAAATAGTCAATCACGACAACAACGATATCATATATCGATATGATAATCAATCAAATATCAAAATATCTGAAATGAAATAAATACTGTTGAGGAATCCAGTTGGATCCCTCCAACCTGTTTCCTGCATCCAAAAACATTAGCACAATACCAATTTCGCTCCAGTACGAAATTATCGCGGTATATGTTCTTAATAAATATTATCCGCTTAATAACGGCGTAATAGGGTCTCATCCGCTAAACAAAAAATGCGGGAAATCAACAACTGCAATATATACATATGCCAATATATATATATATTGCTATTATATATAATACCAATTTCACTGTTTATGAAATATTCGCGGTATATGTTTATAATAAATAACATCCGCTTACTAACGGCGTATAATGTCTATTTTAACAATCAATAATTTACAGTCATCATTCAAACATGCATTCAAATATTTTAAATCTAACTATTTAAAATAAAATCGAAATCTATTCGATTGAGTGAGAAGTTCTCACCTTGGTTTTAATTTCCGTTTTAGCTTTTATTTCGAATAAAATTAAACGCGCGTTTAATTTTACCCGAAATTCTCACTAACTCCAAACGACTCCAAACCAACTCCATCGCGTAGTGCTCGTCCATACGATTCCAACGCAACTGAGTTTGCATTTTTTCGACCTCGTATGAAAAAGATATGAATTTTTGAAGTTACACGAATAAATCTATATACAAATTACAATATAACTTAACTAATATTAAACCTAGCTTGCATCCACCATCCATCACAGATCCAACGGCCCAAACTCTTCATCTCCCTCACGCGCAACATCTCCAGTATGCATATGCTATGGCCGAACCCAAACATTAGAACTAGGGTTTGCATTTGCACTCCAATCACTCAACTATACATCATCATACCACTCCCATGTCGAAGCTCTTCTCCTCCTCTACACTCGCCCCCCCCTAGGTGAAGCTCGGCCACCTGTAGAGCACGAAAACACGTGCGAAAACTGATGGGAACGGCCACCTCTAGCTCCCTCTACGCAACTCCAAACTCCATCAAATCCGTATGGATTTAAAGCTCATCTCGTGCTCTTCAATCTTCGTGTTGAACACCTCTCCTAATTCTTTGTAGATTGGAAGAGATTGAGAGTTTAAATTGGGCAATTTCTGGCCATTGACAAATTAGGTCCGGCTAGGGTTTAATGTTTGTTATTTTTTTTTTTTATTTAATGAAGGGTGTGTCTCCTTTTATAGAAAAAGCAAGCGTAAACACTATTCATCCCGGGAATTCCGAACTCCGATTTAGACGCCGTAACCAGCGTACCTAGGGTTTATCCCGCGTTCCGGACACAATGGAACAGGTTTCGGAAGCTAATTCGGAAGTATGTGCGAGTTATGGCTGAAAACGTTCAATTTAAATTAAACCGATTTAAACCGATTTCTAGGCGTTTTAATTCGTACCGGACAAACGGTAAATCCAAATGACTTGAAATTTGAAACCTTACAATAATATCACATTACGGATCCGATGAAACTGGTTTCGTCGAATTCCGAGACTTTTTGAAAAATGGCTATTTTGACTCGCCAAATTTAAATTAAAAATAATTCGATGCGTTTCGAGCTGCCACGATCAAACGATAGCTCCGATTGACACGAAAATTGAAATCCTGTAATAACTAACTATTACGGATCCAATGAAACTGGTTTCGTTCAATTCTGAGACTGTTCAAAAATTGGCTATTTTACAGTCGATTATTAAATATTAAAATATTCAATTTTCACAAATTAACTTTTAATTCGATTTTAAAAGTTCTAAAATATTTCTATAACTCCAGTATGATTAAATAAAATTTTCCAAATTATTTCTAATCATATTTAACTCGATTTTTCAATTATTTCCATAATTTAAAATATTAAATTATCGATTTAATTATTCAATTAAATTCAATAATTCAAATAAAAATTTATTTGACTTATAAATTCACTTTTTTAATATTTAAAATTAATTAAATATTCAAATTTTAATTAAATAAAATTCTGGGTCGTTACAGTAGCGGAGCTATAGCCGTTAAGTTTGTCTGATTGAAAATCAAGTGAGAAACTTCATATACATATACATACGTACATACGTACGTACGTACGTACGTACATACATACATACATACATATACATAAATGATGATGTGATATGATTGCTATGGCTATTTACTATTTTTGATCATCAAGTTTGGATGTCGATTATATGTTTATATTGATGATGAAATGATTCACGTTTAATACACGTCGAATATCACAAAGAAAATCACTTTTCTTTAACAAATGAAATGGTGTATATGAGATTGTTAAACCTCTTTAAAATGGTTTTAAACGATTCATATAAACACTAAATCCAATTTGAAGAATTTTTGATAAGTTATGAAAATTAAGTCAAAAATAGATACGCCGCATAACGGTAGTTCACGATTTTACGTCGTAGGAAATTAAATCCATTTATACGATGGGTTTGGAGTCGGAATTCTTTGTAATAAGAATTTTCCAAAGCTTGTAATCATAGTTTCAAAAGAAAAGAAAACGATAGAGATTTTGTTTAGTAGATTTTGAAATATGAGCAAAATAAGTTTTCAAAATGGTCGCGGTTTGGCAATTCGGAAACCAAAGCGACAATTCTTTAAAAGTGATAATTTTAATTCTTTAAAATTATGGATTTAATATATAATCTTTAAAATGTTTTAAAGTGATTGAGCTATAAAATTGGATTTCTAAATGACTGAAAAGTCGTTTTGATCAAATAAGCCTTTAAAGCACTATTTGTAGCACTTTTGACTTTTGAAATATGGCTTTAAACTTAAGTATTCTTTCCTAAATCTATTACAAATGTTTTCAATTAAATAATTAAGTATTTAAAAGATATTTTGAAGATTTTATAATTTATTTTAAAAGAGTTTAAATAAATGATTTAAAGAAAAGCTGTTATCATTAAGTGATTTAATCTTGGCTCTAAAACAGATAAGTGGACTGGATTTTTCTATTTGTGAGATTCGGATGTGAGGTGCTTATACTAAGAAGATGTTCAAGAGCAACTAGTGCTCTGGCTCACTCGACCTTTTCCCAGGGCGTGGAATAGATAAGGTCGAAATGTCTAAAACGAGGCAAGTATAAAAGATTCTAATTTTTCAAATTTAATACAACTTGGATTGTATAAAAATAATCTTCTTACTTTTGGTATTAAATTCCGAGGTAGGAACCTATACTCCATGTGAATTTAAAAGGTAATTTTACCGTTATTCGACGGATAGTAAACGTTGAATATAGAATTGATGTTGAGTAGAATTAGTATAATTTATATCGACCCTTTTTAACTCAATAATGTTTTCCAATATGACTTATGAAAATGATTTGGTATTTTCAAAGTTAAAGGGAGGTTTAATGATTCTTTATATATTGGAAAGAAATGTTTTAAAGATATATATCTCTAGAAGATATTTTTATAAAAAGAAAGTAATTAATCAAGTGATAAGCACTTATTTAACTAATATCTTTTTACTGATGATTGGTCTGAAGGAACAAGGGTCCGATTTGAGTGATTATTATCCAAAAACCACTTTGATACAATTTATATATTCGAAGTGAAGACCTAGAATGGTAATACATGGCATGAAGGGTTGTCTGTCAATGACCACTGAGGAAATTCCCCATATCATATATATGTAGTAGTAGTATTTTCATTTGATCTTCAATGCAAGGGCTGCTCGCTACTAATCCTATGGATGATCCTCAACGAGATGTGGTAGGATAGTTCCTTCGGTTTATCCTATTCTTGGAAAACTTGTATGGATGAACGTATGACAATGCATTTCTAATATACACGTACATTGAATTTTATGAACGTACATCTATTTGATGTTGTAGGAAATAACTCTCCTATACTTAACTCCCTTCTCTGAGACATATGAGCTCAGAGGTTGTATGTATGTAGAAATCAATGGTGTGTGATGGAATTGGCAATTTGGAATTCAATGTTGAATGTGATATGTGAAAGGTCGTTGTTACCTCGGGCCTCATCACTCGAAAATGGCATAAACAGGGCATGCCATAAGGCTATGTGGTTTACAACAATAAGGGTATGGTCATCACTTTTTTAGATTACACTATATATCGAGTATGTCAGGTATGCTATGGGATTCCGGATAGGTGAGTTATGACCGAAGTGATGTCATATTTGGTTCTACCGCCACCAAGTTGGGTCTGCGGGTAGGTCGGTATTGCCAAATGTAGAGGTTTCAAATTTGTTGATCGTTGGTACATTCCTCTAGAGATGTACTATATGGAAGGTAGCACCTTACCTACCATTGTATGGAGATCCATTCTCCAGTAAGTGCCTTCGGGATTGATAGTAGAACCTAGTATGCTGGAATTAATAATGTAACAATTTTGGATAAGATATGCACATTTACTTGAAAAGTTTTTTTTAAGGAAAGTAATGGATAGTAATATTACCATATTTTGTCTAGTAAAGATTTTGGTTATCATATGGTAAAAACCCATTTCATGTTTATGTGAGCATGGTCTTATGAGATATCCTTTGTTTTCTAATATACGTATTATGAGTTTCTTATGCCAGTCCTATGATCGACACAGAGTTTATTTTCCTTTTCCCCTTAAACTTTGGTTTCCCTATTTTTCGAGCAACCAAGTAGTTAGTGTTTGCGCAAAAAATGGGCAAACACCTCCAAGTCGTGTGATTTAGTTGATTTTATGTGATTCTTAATGATTTATATGAGTTGTGTAAATATGAAAAAAGCAGGGGCTGAAATGTAAAAGACACACAGATTTATAGTGGTTCGGCCAGAACGTGCCTACGTCCACTTTATATGTTATTATCTTCTTTCTTTCAGATTACAAGTGCAATGCTTTGTGTACAAGTATATGAAAGTAGTTTGGAAGTTTCTTCCGCGCTTGAGCTTTCAAACTTGTCTGCCATTGTTGTACCCCTGCCCCTCTATTTATAGAGTGAGGTAGGGGGTAGGTGTCTTGGATGTATATAGCTGCTGGTGGGCCTGGGCTGGAGCAATCTGGCCTGGTAGCGTTCTGGTTCGGCGAGGCTTCATTCGGTGGTGAGGTATGAGGTTGGCTCGGTGGTGTTGGTCCGGTCATGGTGGTCCGGTGATGGTGGGAAATGGTGTTGGACCGGTGGTGATGGGATAGGCACTTGGTTCGGTTGTGGATGGTTCGGCCTTACTTTGGTTTGGTATTGAAGGGGTTGTGGTTTGACCGGTAGAATGTTTGGACCGGTAGTGGTTTGGACCGGTGATGGTGAGAACTTTGAGGGTTGGTACGGCCTTGGTGGTGAAGTATGCTTGTGACCGGATGGTCTTATGCCGAATGGGCTTCTATATTGAGAATGCCGGATGGATTTTTATGTCTGTATTGAGCCTTGTGTTTGCCGAATGAAGTGGAGGTTGCGAACCCGGGTGAAACTGACACTTCTTGGTCTCGAGATCTCCTGGGTGAGAATTCGCCCAACATTTGCCCCCCAAAGTGGGGCGCGTGCTTGCATGTGTCGCGCTTTGTTTCCCTATGGTAGGAAAGCTTGTTTCGTAACGCCATGGGCTGGATATTCATGTCCTGTCAGTGTCCTCATGCCTCCCGGTAGGAAGGCGTGTTTTGTAATGCAATGAGCTGGATGTCCATATCCTGTTGATTTCCTGCAAAGGAATTTACAGTTTTAATGTGATTTCAAATGACGATCGTTCGGGATCGAAATATTTGAGGCGAAGTGAATTGTGCCGTTCAGGGCGAGATGTGACCGTTCGAGGTCGGGTGCCGTTTGAGGCGAGTAGGTGTGCCCCGAGGGGGCTTAGCGTTACCGATGCCAGGCTCACGTTCGAGTGGATTCCTGGATCGTTTGTGGAGATGGTTTATCGCCAGCTCAGAGCATGCCTAAGGATCATTCGCGACCCCGTACATGTTTAAGTAGCTTAGCCATTTCAGAATTAGCAGAGCTAAATATCCATCCAACCGATGAATTTTAAAAGGATGTCGAAGTGTAGATTCTCACAACGATAGGGTTTATAGCCATTCAGAGCATGCCTGTGGACCGTTCGTGGTCGCGTACATGTGTAAATGGGTAACCCATGTTAGTGAGCGATTTACGACTTGTTCATCGTTATCATAATCTCTATTTTATTAGTAGGTCCTAGAGTTCGGTACTTATCTGTGTGAGGTGCCTTGCATGCCACCTGTTTCTGGTTTTTGCTGGCTGAGATGGTTTCATTCGGTTTTTGGTTGGTCCGGTATGCCGAACCGGCTGGACCGGTGCTTCTGCCCTCGTCTATATATAGGGGATACACCCCCCTTAGTTATTCCTTACCGAACCAACGAGTGCCGAATCGATCTCTAGCCGAACCAACTTCTCTGCCGAATCAGGTATAAGTTCCTTTGCCGAATGACCTTTACCACCGAATGAATCTGATTGCCGAATACACGCGTAAGGCTGATAATGCCGAATGATTTTTGTACTGAATGAATCTGGGATTTTGGTGCCGGATGAACTTTGCACTGTACTACCGAACGAATTCGTATACCGGATGAACTTCCAATGCCGAATGAAACTACCGAATGAGGCATATACCGAATGAGACTCGGAAATTTGAATCTTGAGCGAAATCTTAGGCTTTTATACGCTTGCTTTAGATACTTGCTTGTTTATGTTTCTATACTTCTTGTTCTAACACCGTGTTTTTCTTGTGCTGCAGATAAATGTCTCGCAAAGCGGAAACCCGATCGGATAAAAAAGAAGTCTAAAGGTAGAGGAGAGTCATCTTCCTCCGAGCCCCTAGCCCAACCAGGGCCGGTGCGACATGGGCCTGTTCCGAGGTCGTTAGTGGACGGGTACGGTCCCCAGGAACTTCTTGTCTCCCCTCCCGATTGCTTTCCTAGCTTCTAAAGGAGGAGCAACTTGATGTTATATCCCGCTCCTTCGGGATAGACAGGGCTCGCATGCTGTTGCCGGGAGATGGAGTGATGCCGTATAATCCCCCCGAAGGCTACTTTGCTTACAGCAGATATCATTGCATGTGTGGTGCTATCCCTCCTATCAATGCCTGGATAGTTAGCTTTACCACATACTTGAAGGTGGCTCCATTCCAGCTCCAGCCGAACTCTTATGCCATTCTGGTGAGCCTTTTCGTTATCTTCCAGAGGAGGTATGGGCGCCCTCCTTCTAACCGGGAAATTCGATATTTGTATAACCTGAGAGGCTACAAGAAGGGGTCTCCGTATATTAGTCTAGAAGCGGCCGTGCCCTTCAAACCGGTCTTGGACTTATATTCAAAGTTTACCATGTTCAAGAAAGAATGGTTTTTTTATCAAGGATGATTCTGTTTCTTTCCGTCTTTTCACTTTCGGCTGTAAGATGAATTTCATTTATATTTTCCATGTTTTGACTGTAGTGCTTCTTCTAACACGCTTCTATTTCTTGCTAGCGACAGGTGGCATTGCAGTCGTGGAAGATGATTCTTTGGCGCAGATGGCTGCTGAAATAAAGGCCATTCCCGCACGGGACAGGTCGGCTTCGTTCCTGATCAGGAATGCTACCCTCCTGGAGTACAACTTGATCCAGCCGCACCAGTCCGTGGTTAAGCAGAGGGACACGGCTGAGGAGAAGGCCGCTAAAGCTAAGGAGGGGGCCACGGTGAAGAGTGGCAAGAGGAAGCCCTTTGCACAACATCCCGTCGCGGGAGGCAAGAAGCTTAAGGAGTCTGAGGGCCCCTCTCCTAGTACTTGCCCGATCATCCCGGAGGAGGAAGGTGTGGAAGAGGGCGAAGGAGGCGATATGGAAGGAGAGTCGGAGGGCGGAGGAGATGGAGATGGTCAGGGTGGTAGTGGTGCTGGTGCCTTAACTTCTGGGCAAGACTCTGAACTGGATGAGGCCCTCCGCCAGGCCTTCGGGGAATCGGAGAGAGAATCGGGAGCGGAGAAGGCGAAGGAGACTAGCAAGGTCGAGGCTGGTGCCGATCTATCCCCTAAGGGCTCCTCAGCCAGGGTGACTCCGGCGGTGCAAGGTGAACTTTTTTCCTCTGTCGATTCCATTTACGATAGGGACTTAGAAATATTTTATGGTTCACTTCCGTCCTGGAATGAGATTCAGGACTTATTGCAGTATCCCACTCCTCCGTAGGGTTTGTATAATAGATGTGCATTCTCACTTTTTCTTTCTTTTTAACTTAACATGTTTCTTGAATCATGGATCGTCATATGTTCATATCACTTGTTTTTTACTCCAGGAGCAGGCCAGGCGGCTAAAACGTCAAACGTTCGACACCGCCTTGAACAATTCAAGTTGATGAGAGCTTCTGATAAGCCGAAACCTCTTGCTGGTCGTCCTGGGGACGTGGCCAAATACCGTCCTCTTCTTGGGGTCATTGAAGAGAGCATTCAGAAAAAGAAGAGGAGTCGTTCCTTATTTGAGCCTTCCCCTGGTCCGCAGCTTCCTGTTCAGCCTCCTCGTGATACCACGGAGGAGAGCACGGAGTTTATCCCCCCTCCACCTCCTTCTAAGAATCCCACCGTTATCCGTATAAGGCGTCCTGACGTGCCTCGCGACCCCTTTGCCGGTCATCCTGATTTAGATCCAAGCTCTCGGGATATTTCATTTGATGAGGCCATGGGTGAGCACCTTCTTCCCCGCAACCCCATGGTACGAGTGTTAGACGAGGCTAAGTCCCTAGATCTTGATCTGCTTACTACTCGGGTAGTTACCATGGGAGATGAAGCCAAAGCTAATATCGATCGGGTGGCTGAAGAGACCAAGAAGTTAATGAAGTATCATGCTCAATTGGTCAAGGCCGGGGAGGAGATTGGGAGTGCTAATATTCGGTTGCGGCTGAAGGTTGCCGATCAGGCCGAACAGCTTGCCGGTCAAGCCGTTCAGATTTCTCAGCACGAGGAAGCCTCCAGGCGGCTGAAAGAGACCATGGAAAAGGCTAGTAGGGCAGAATTACGGAAGATGGAGGCCGCCTGTAAGGAGCGGATCGACATGGCCATTGCGACAGTGGATGAGGTTCGGAATGCGGATCTCGAGCAGGTAGAGGAGTTGTCTGGGAGGCTTGAGGCCGCGGAGATGGCTCAAGTCAAGTTAAAGGAGGAGATGGAGGAGATGAGGAGGTCTCTCCAGGCTGACTGCTTGAGATACCGATCAGAGAGGGAAGTCGCTGTCGCCAAGTTGCAGGCTTCCGAGGCCCGGGTGAGGGAGTTTGAGGAGAATGAGGGGATGATGGACGAGATGCTGCAGGACATGTACTTCCGCACTTGGAAGGAGGGCAGCTTGTCTTGGATGGATGACTATCCCCGGGTCATGGCCAAGATATATCTTCGGGCTTTAGAGGAGGCCAGGGTCAATGCGGGTAAGGAAGGTGGAGTGGCTTTTAGTCTGGATGTGGTCACTGCTCAGTTCTCGAAAGAGGAGCAAGCGGCGGTGAAGGAGGGGATGCGGTTGCTTGCTGCGGAGGAAGCGGGTGTGCAACTGGAGGATGAAGATCAAGCGGCGGACGCTGGTGAGTTATTCTTCTCTTTTTCTTTTCTTTCTGGGTTTCCATAACTTGATCGTTTTATCGTTTGTTTAATGAGTTCCTCTTCTGGATTGAACAGGTGGAACTTCCGATCAACACGTTGGGAGCTCCGACCCTGCGGCCAAGTAGGCTTGGGGGAGTTGGTAGGATGAGAGCGAAGTGTGGACGCGGTTGGTTACTTGTCCGGATTTGGCCACCTTTTTATTTCCCTTTGTCGCTGTTTATGTTAGTCCAAAACATTGATGTGACTGTAATAATATTATTTGTAAAGAATAACTTTATGCCATTTTATGACATAAGCTGATTTTGTTATGTTTAAATGTTGTTGTCATTTTGATGTGGTGCGTGAGAAGTATGCATATGCCTGTGATTTTAGTTGTGTTTGATGTTAAGCTGTTGCTTGAAATATAATTTCATGTTTTGCAATGTTAGTGTGACGTATGAATAAACTATAGTTACATATTTATGTACAAGAGAGGAGAGTATCGCCCTTCATGTTTTAGTTGCAGGTGGTAGCTTTGAGCGTCTTATGTAACTGATCATGGACATAGCTGAGTACCTTGCCACCCTGTACGTAGGCTTAGATTCTCATGAGTGAATGCTCCCTATTTGGTTTCCTGTACTTTGGAGTTTGTTATACAGGACAGGAGAAAAGTATTTAAATGAAATGGAAATATGGGAAAAGTAAAACTTCCAGTCACGGAAGGCCGTCGATGTGCTTAAGTTCGTGGCAAACGGGTTTTGTAGTCACTTTCCCTAGCTGTGGGTCTTGGAGACATTTGTCACCCATCTTACGCCTCCGCGGGGAGTTTTCTTTTTTACCACAGCCGCACTTAAGACACATCGGAGCCGAGATCGCGCACGGTAACTACCCGAACCATTATGGTCCGTAATCGTGGGTATTATTCGATTTACCGTGGCCGGCTAGCGTGGGTGCCGTTGGCCGTGAACTACCCCTGGCTGGCCACACCTTATGTTGGGGCTTAAAGTAGGTTCACAGTTGCCGGCGAGCCGAACGCCGTAATGAGCTGCCATCGGCTATAGTCGGCCTTTATGATGACTTATAATCGGCTCATTACAGTTGGCCTTGAGGGCAGTCGCGAGCAATGAGTTAACCCGCAGCAGAGGGATGCTGGAGCAAAAGAGTCTCATTGGCGAGTGCATAGAATCGTAGCCTACCTGTTCGGCCTTGTCCAGATGAGGCCGTGGTGCGTCTTGAGTGGAGATGCCATAGGATTTTGTTCAACAGAAAAGGATAAAGCTTAACAAGCAGCCAAGATATAAAGGAACAAGTTAAAAAGAGACAAGATTTTTTAAAGTGGTTCGGCATGAAAATGCCTACGTCCACTGATTCTCTTTGTTAATTCACTTCATATGGGCAGTACAAGTTAAGAAAAGTATCGACGGAGGTGTCGGATGTTCCATGCCCTCTGGAACACCTCTCCGTCCACTATTGACAAAATATAAGCTCCGTTGTGGAGATCTTTATGAATTACATATGGTCCGTCCCAGATGGGGTCCAGTGCCCCGGGGCGCGGAAAGATTCGCCTGAGGACAAGATCTCCCTCTTGTAAGATGCGATGCTTGACTTTGGAGTTGTATAGTGCTGCCACTTTTTGTTTGTGAGCTGCTGCTTTGAGTGCTGCATCGTTTCTCCTTTCCTCAATCAGATCCAAAGACATGAGGAGGAGTTCTTCGTTTTCTTCTGGATTGTAGTGGATCCTACGGTGGGAAGGAACAATAGTCTCAACAGGGATCATTGCCTCCGATCCGTATGCCAAAGAGAAAGGAGTATGTCCCGTTGATGTTCTGAAAGATGTGCGGTAGGCCCAAAGTGCCGTAGGAAGTTCATCCACCCAAGCGCCTTTTGACTTTTCAAGTTTCTTCTTGATTAGGGTTTTGAGAATTTTGTTAACAGCTTCGACTTGTCCGTTTGCCTGAGGGTAAGCTACTGATGAGAAGCTTTTATGAATTCCATGCTCTGGGCACCAGTCGGCGAATTCTTCGCTGTCAAATTGGAGTCCGTTGTCCGATATGATCTTGAGTGGTACTCCGTACCTGCACAGAATTATTTTGATCAAGAAGTTGATAACTTTTGCTGAAGATATTTTATTTAGGGGTTCCGCTTCCACCCATTTGGTGAAATAATCGACTGCCACTATAGCATATTTGGCTCCGCCTCTGCCCGTTGGCAGTTCGCCAATTAAATCAATTCCCCATACAGCAAAGGGCCAAGGGCTGGTCATTTGAGTAATCTCATTTGTGGGTAGTCGAGGAATCTTGGTAAATTTCTGACATCTGTCGCATCTCTTGACGAAGTCTAAGGCGTCTTTATTTAGTGTGGGCCAGTAATATCCATATCGGAGTATCTTTTTCGCCAGAGTCTGCCCTCCAGTGTGATCTCCGCAACTTCCTTGATGGATGTTGAATAAGATTTCCTTGGCTTCCCTCCCAGCGACGCATCTGAATAAGGGGCTAGAGAAGCCACGCCGATAGAGGATGCCTTCTTGTATTGTGTAGTGGGGAGATTTCCTCAAAATTCTCCTGACTTCATCACGTTTGTCTGGTAGTGTGCCGTCCTGCAAATATTTCCGGATAGGAGTCATCCAAGTTCCTTCTTCGATTGTAGTTATCAGATTCACTTGTTCGAAACTTGGGGCTAGCTGCCTTGAGATGGCTAGTGCTCCGGAAATGGTGCTATTCTTCATACTAGCTTGCTTTGCTAGTTCATCGGCCTCTTGGTTATCTTCCCGAGGAATGTGTTTGATTAGATAATGGTCCAATTGATCGAGCAGCAGTTTGGTTTTCTTTAGATATGCTGTGAGTCGTTCTCCTCGTGTTTGGAATTCTCCTAGTACTTGGTTTACGATAAGTTGAGAATCACTATGAAGACATAAAGAATTGACTCCAATTTCTAAGGCAAGCTCCAATCCCGCTATTACTGCCTCATACTCCGCATTGTTGTTAGTGGCCGCGAATTCCAACCTTAATGCATAGTACAGCTTTCTTCCCCTGGGGGTGATTATCACAATACCTGCCCCCGAGCCTTGTTCGTTCGATGCTCCATCTACAAAGAGGTTCCACTTGATGCTTTTTGCTATTTCAAATTGATCCTTGCCTTCGTTGGTAGTGAATTCGGCAATGAAATCGGCCATGGCTTGCCCCTTGATAGCGGTGCGCGGGTGGTAGGTGACGTCATACTGACTTAGTTCAATGCACGATTTGAGGAGTCGTCCAGAAGTGTCGGGACGATGGAGCACCTGTCTTAGTGTTTGGTCGGTTAGAACTCTGATGGAGTGAGATTGGAAGTAGTGTCGCAGTTTTCGTGACGCGATCAATAAACAATATGCCAATTTCTCAAGTTTAGGATATCTGGCTTCTGCCCCTGTAAATCTCTTACTTATAAAGTATACCGGGCGTTGTGTGTGGTCTTCTTCTCTTACCAGGGCAGCGCTTAGAGCATGAGATGATACATCGAGGTATAGGTATAGCTCTTCGCCTTCGTTTGGAGTTGAGAGTACTGGTGGTTTCTGAAGGTGTTCGATCAGGTTAAGGAAGGCTTTTAAGCATTCATCGGTCCACTCGAACTTTCCTTTGTCTTTCTTGAGAGCTTCGAAGAAAGGGACGCACTTGTCAGTTGCTTTGGAAATGAATCTGCTTAGGGCGGCCACCTTTCCGTTTAGGCTCTGCATTTCTTTTCGAGTGGAAGGTGTCCTTATTTCTTTTAGAGCCCGGATTTGTTCAGGGTTTGCTTCAATTCCTCTGGCATGGACGATGAATCCTAATAATTTTCCCGATGACACTCCGAAGGAGCACTTTAGAGGAATCAGCTTCATTCCATATCGGCGAAGTACCTGAAACATCTCGCTCAGGTGGCTTACATGATCGTCGGCTCTCCTGGACTTTACCAACATGTCATCCACATATACTTCCATAGTTCGTCCTATTAATTTCGCGAACATCTTGTTGACGAGGCGCTGATAGGTAGCTCCAGCATTTTTGAGTCCAAAAGGCATGACTTTGTAACAATATAATCCCCGGTCAGTGATGAAGCTAGTGTGGTCTTGATCGGGAGCGTGCATGGGAATCTGGTTGTATCCGGAGTATGCATCCGTAAAAGATAAAAGTTCATGCCCGGCAGTGCTGTCCACAAGCTGATCGATTCGGGGGAGCGGGAAGCAGTCTTTCGGGCAAGCGTCATTTAAGTTGGAGAAATCAATGCATGTTCGCCACTTCCCATTAGCTTTCTTTACTAGTACTGGGTTAGTGATCCATTCTGGGTAGATGGCTTCTCGTATGAAGTCATTGGCAAGTAGGTTCTTTACTTCCTCATCGAGGGCTGCTGATCGTTCTGCTCCCATGCTTCTCTTTTTCTGCTTTATCGGTACCTTGGTGGGATCGATGTTCAGCATGTGGCATGCTATGTCTGGGGAGATTCCTGTCATATCGGCATGTGTCCACGCAAATACATCTAAGTTGTGGCGGAGAAAGTCAATGAGTTGATCCTTCAATTCTGTTTTTAGCTGAGATCCTATTTTTAATAGTCTACTTGAATCATGTTTGTCTACAGATACGAATTCCATGGCCTCTGCAGGCTCAGCGGTAGCCTCCTCCTCCTTATCCCTGGGGTCTAGTTCATTGAAAGGATCGCTGGTGTATCGAAGAGGAGGGGCTTTCTTTAGTTGCTATGCTTCCAAGCTTTTCATGCAGAGAGTAGTCTCTGCATCGTTCCTTTTATTCTTTCTACGGCTATTGCGAAGTTCAGTTACATAGCAATCTCGAGCGGCGTCTTGATCTCCTTCAACTTCTCCTATTCCGTTATCTGTTGGGAATTTCATCTTTAGGCACCACGGGGCTAGGACAATTTGGAAGTCAGACAAGGCTGGTCTTCCCAAGAAGGCGTTGTAGGCCGAGTGGTTTTCTATTAGTACGAACGTTTGTTTTCGCACAACGGAGCGGGGATGACTTCCTATTTCGACGAAGAGGTCAAGTTGCCCGAGGGGCATTTTCGCATCTCCAGTGAAACCGTGTAGGGGTTTGTTGCAGGGAGACACATCCTTCATTGACAGCTTCATTTTTTCGAAAGCATGCTTGAATAGGATATTTACGGAGCTTCCTGTGTCTATTAGAATTCGGAAAACTTTAGCTGGACCGAACCAGGCAGAGATGACCATGGGATCCATATGCGGATACTGTCTTCCTTCTAAATCACGCCTATTGAATACGATGTCGTCACTCTCTTTCCGTTTGGGGTGGCGTTCTTCCATAATGGAGTTAACATAGCCTTCAGCATTTCTAAGTGACTTGCCTTATCTTTCCATCCCTGCCCAGCTTCTGTCGGCGATGCGTGGTCCTCCCGAGATGGTATGGACCACTATCTTCTCTTGACTAGAGCCACTGGTGTTGCGATTCCCTCCGTCTACTTCTGGGAGGGGTCGCTTTGAGTTCTCATTGGCAGGAGTTGGAGTCTTGTTCTGACCTTTCACATAGTGTTCCAGCCTACTTCTTCTGATGTGTTCTTCGATCAAGTCCCGGAGATGGTGGCATTCATTGGTGTCATGTTCGTGGGATTCGTGGAAGCGGCAGAACTTTCCAGACTTGAGTGCGTTATCAGATTCTTTCTTGTGCGGGGGGCGCTTGTATCCGAGTTCGCCCTGAGTGGCTAGAAAAATGTTTTCGATTGTTTCATTCAAAGGAGTGTAGGAGTCAAATCTTGGTCCTGGTCGATATTGGCGTTTTTCAACCTTCCTGCCCCCAGCATTGTCTCTAGATTCATTTCTTCGAGTGTCCTTAGCTGCAGCGGGAACCTTGTCCGAAGTTGTCTTACCTTGTTGCCCTGACTGCCTTTCAGTGGCGGCGTCTTCAAGTCTCATATACTTTCCAGCTTCATGGAAGAAATCAGGTAAAGTAGCTGGTTTTTCCTTAGTTAGTCTTCTCGCGAACTTGGTATCTGGGTGTACACCACTACAGAGGGCCATTAGGGTGAGCTTCTCATCGGCATCTTGGACTGCGGCCGCTGCGGCGTTGAACCGGGTTAGATATTGTTGCAGTGTCTCTCCGGATTTCTGTTTGACATTGGATAGAGAATAAGCATCCTTGGGTTGTTCTACATGGATGCAGAACTGGCTAGTGAACCTTTCTTTCAACATCTCCCATGAGCTGATAGACCCTTGGGGTAGATGGCAGTACCAGGAGGTAGCTAGATCTGCTAGGAATAGCGGAAAGCATTTACACAACACCCCTTCTGTTGCTTCGCTCATGAGCATATGCTGGGTGTATCTCTGTAAGTGTACGATGGGGTCGGAAGTTCCCTTGTAAGGTTCCATGGTTGGCATTTTCCATTCCCGGGAGGTGATGGCAGTTTCGATATTGCGGGTGAAGGGGCTGGTGACCCTAGCGCCTATTCCTCGGTCCCTTTGCTCCCGTTGGACGCATTCTCTGAATAATCGTGCCATTCTTTCATCAGAATTTGGAGCGGATAGAAATGAACTCGGTTCTTCCCTGCAGGATCGATCTCGTCCAGATGACCTGTAGGGATGGTATAGTCTATCACTTCTGACGTTATCCAGTGGTTGCCTCTGGCTGCTCGGATGCATGCTAGGACCAGCTACAGTTGCCCCCTGCCTTGATCTTCCCCTGTGGGGTTCTGTTTCGAGCATTTCCATGGGGTCAACTTCGGGCTGGGTTCTAGCTCGGCTCCGCTCATCGGGGTTTCTATGATTAGGCGGCATGACTGGCTCAGCTACATCCGACCCTCGCCTGGCGCCTCCCCCACTGGGTTCGGTTCCAAGCGCTTCTTCGAGTCGGAGTTCGGGCTGAGTCCAGGCGCGGCCCCTATCATTGTTGTTCCTGTTGATGGCTTCTTCGAAGAGGGAAGACCTTTGCTGTCTCCGAGATCCTCCAGATTGAGATTCATCCCATGATTCGGTGTTGCGGTTGGATTCTTCGACATCCCTCAAGCGTGATATGAGTTGGTTCACCAAAGCTTCTTGTTGGGATGCGAAGCGGTTAGTCACTTCCACCATAACTCTGTCTAGATCTTCTCTAGTGATTACTGCCGGTTGTTCCGCGGCAGGGGCTGTTGGAATTGCCTGATCTACATACGACACTGCTGCTGTAGTGGGATGGTTCTCTTGATCTGGATCCACTGGATTTGGAGCGCTGCTGGTTGCAACGTTCTTTCCCTTGTTGGCGTCTTTTCTTGGCCTGGAAGTCATGTTTCCTAGGCAATGAAGGGTGCTATTGGGAAAGAAGGTTGAATGAGGGAAGCTTTAGCTTCGAGTTCGAATCTCTCAGTGAAAGCACCAAAAATGTTTGCGCAAAAAATGGGCAAACACGTCCAAGTCGTGTGATTTAGTTGATTTTATGTGATTCTTAATGATTTAGATGAGTTGTGTAAATATGAAAAAAGCAAGGGCTGAAATGTAAAAGACACACAGATTTATAGTGGTTCGGCCAGAACGTGCCTACGTCCACTTTATATGTTATTATCTTCTTTCTTTCAGATTACAAGTGCAATGCTTTGTGTACAAGTATATGAAAGTAGTTTGGAAGTTTCTTCCGCGCTTGAGCTTTCAAACTTGTCTGCCATTGTTGTACCCCTGCCCCTCTATTTATAGAGTGAGGTAGGGGGCAGGGGTCTTGGATGTATATAGCTGCTGGTGGGCCTGGGCTGGAGCAATCTGGCCTGGTAGCGTTCTGGTTCGGCGAGGCTTCATTCGGTGTTGAGGTATGAGGTTGGCTCGGTGGTGTTGGTCCGGTCATGGTGGTCCGGTGATGGTGGGAAATGGTGTTGGACCGGTGGTGATGGGATAGGCACTTGGTTCGGTTGTGGATGGTTCGGCCTTACTTTGGTTTGGTATTGAAGGAGTTGTGGTTTGAACGGTAGAATGTTTGGACCGGTAGTGGTTTGGGCCGGTAGTGGTTTGGACCGGTGATGGTGAGAACTTTGAGGGTTGGTACGGCCTTGGTGGTGAAGTATGCTTGTGACCGGATGGTCTTATGCCGAATGGGCTTCTATATTGAGAATGCCGGATGGACTTTTATGTCTGTATTGAGCCTTGTGTTTGCCGAATGAAGTGGAGGTTGCAAACCCGGGTGAAACTGACACTTCTTGGTCTTGAGATCTCCTGGGTGAGAATTCGCCCAACAGTTAGGTAGCGTGGAACGTTTTGTGAGTAGCTCAAAGCATTTTGGTAGAGCATGAAGCTGGAGGGTCCTTAGATAGATATCTATTAATTCCGCTGTATATTGTTATATATCTAGCATTACTTGTGAGGATAGGCAGTCATAACTATCCTAGTTGGATTAGTACTTACTAGAGCTTTGGTGGAGCAATTTGAAGTAATTGCATGTAGTACTCATAAGTATATTTAAATGTTGAATATGATGTGAGATTCTATTTTGTTTGTTTAGTATCTTTATTTTCTTTTAACCCATAATAATCAGCCTCTTTGGCACTTGGATTTATGGCATGTGAATACTGAGGATGTATTAGTATCGAATTTTGAGGGTCGAGGAGGTGGGTTGCCACATTTGGTATCAGAGTTTATGGTTGAGCGAACACCTAAGCCTAGATGAGATCGACTCATTAGAGATAGGGTTAGTAATACACAAGAATGAGTTTAGATAGAGAAAGCGCATATTTGAAATTTTATCCAAATAATATATTCGAGTTTATACCCATTCCCTAAGATAATTTCGTCTATATTGCTAAAGATATATCCTTCCTATATGCAGATAGCATGATATGTGTAATAGAAGAGGATGAAGGGGAGGTAGTAACGCTATGACCACCAACGATCAATTAAATGCTACATTAATTGAGGAAGTGGTAATCCCTTTGTAGCCTCAAATTAACTTTGCTACTCTATGCAAAGATTATACTAATTTAGGTGGTAAACTATTCAAAGGAACAGAGTTCATTATTGAAGTTCAGGCTTGGATCCGCTCTTGTGAAAGAATTTTTAAGGGATTGATATCACTAATGAGCATAAAAGATTCTTATCTTCTTCCCAGTTACAAGAAGGGGCTTCAGCTTAGTGGGAGCCCATACTTCTAAATGATTCAGAAGATAATTTCTCATGGGAATGGTTCAAGGAAGTCTTGAGTAATATATGCCAGCTGCACGAAAATCACCCCTTTATTGGAGTTTTATAGACTTAAAGCATGGAGAGATGTTGGTAGAAGAATATTCCAACAAGTTCAATGAATTGTCCCATTTTGGGTCAAGTCTGATAGACTCTCCTTTAAAGAAAAATGAAATGTTTTTTACAGGGATAAATGGGCAATATCAAGGCAGGATGATTGGACGTCTAAAGGGAGCCTTTGTAGATTTGGAAGACATGGGTTTTCAATATGAGACTTGGACAAAAAGAATCTGCCCACAACTCAAAAAACAGCAACAATAATTAGAAGAAGAGGAAGTTCAACCATTTTGGAAAGAAGCCAGGTAAGGCAAGCCGGGAGGAGGACTGCATGAAAACAATTTGAAGGATATTACTTGTTATAATCGCCAATAGAAGGGTCATTTTGACACTATCTTTAAGAATACTTAAGCATAGGATAGGAATTGCTACAATTCTCACAAACTAGGGCACCAGAAGAAGGTTTGCCACTAATAAAGAAAGGAGAACGAGTCAGAGTTTTTGCCATAAAGATGAACCCTCAACTTTGACTGATGAATAGGGCAACAGAGTTCTTGGAGGTAATATCTACATTAATTAACATCTAGTTAGAGTATTATTTGATACAAAGGCTTCTCACAGTTTTATTTCTAAAAAGTTAGTTGATAAACTGAAACTTACCACAAGAATATTAGATAGGCCAATCTATGTCTCTGACCCCATGTAACAACCCAATATTTTGTGAATATTTCTATTTGTTTATTTAAATTATTTAAATTGAAACTCCTGATTTAAAAACTTTATTATATGGATAAATTTTGTTATTTTAAAATTAAAATTTTGATTTTTATGTGAATCATAATTTCAAACCTGAATAAAAAGAATCTTTTCTAGAAAATGTGAATTTTGGTCGATATGGTCAAACTTTGACTTTTAAATTTAAATTTTAAATATTGAAATTTTTTGAAATTTATATTTTATTATGAAAATAAATTAATTGTCAGGACACGATTCTTCGTCTTCCGAAAATTCGACATCGACACTCACTTTATCGACTGCCGAGGAATCGAACGACGGAAAACCGAACACTGAGGGTTTTTAAAAAGAAGAATTTAGGAAAAGAAAAAGAAAACGATAGAAAATTTAGATAGGGAAAAGAAGATAGAAAATTTTAATTAGAAGAAAAAGAGAATAGAGAACAGATAGAAAAACAGAACAGAGAATAGGACGGAACAGAAAACAACAGAACAATAACAGAATCTCACAATTCGCAGCGGAACAACATATAATAATAAATGAATAATCTTTAAACAAAGAACTACATCAGTTATTACATTTTACACATTACATTACATCATCTCATCATATCATCAGAGTGTACAACAACAACAAACAGTGCAGCGGAAAAAGAAATACTATATAAGTAATATGCCATGCCATCCATCTTGCCTCCAGCAACTCCAGAATATCCAGAATATCCTGATAAACCTAACTCTTAACTGCCCGTGTGAAAATTGGTGGGCACCCAGAGTTTAGGAAGGGAAACAATAAACTCCAAGTCAGTCATGTGACTGGTGTGAGAACTCAAAACAGTTTATTTATCTTTAAAATCAAAATAGAGGAATATTTTTAAAGTTAATTCGCAATGCTTTTAAAAATGAGACTACCATAAGGCCTCCCGCACACACACACAATGCAAACGCAGAATCGGAGGAGATTTCTCCTTATGATAGTCAAAGATGCTTGATACGCCTTTAAAAGAACATTTGATATTATTATTAGTGCATAGTGTAGGGAAAATTCATTTCGAAAGTAGAATATAAATCTTAGCCAACATAGACATTTCGAACTATGCCTACTATAGCTACCATCCAAACAGTGGTGACCACCATAAGTGAATGGCAGGTCCTACAACTAATACCGTACAAGTTTCGTATTGGGAATTGGATTTCCAACAAATGGTCAGGCCAAGGAACTTCCCATTGCCACATGAGAATGCCTCTGGAAAGACATCCCCGAGAACCAAACCGGAACTCTACCAACACAAGGCCGGGTTACCCCTAACTGGGTAACTACTGATATGAGCACGCCATTCCCCGATCGTAAACGACCTTTCTCACGGGATCCCGATAGCCAACAACCACAAAGTAATAAATTCGTAGTAACCACATAGGTTAAATATCTGGGCTCCATACCATGATACCACCTCTATCCAGAAGGAAATGTACATACCCTAAAGGGTGCTACCCCTCATAACCTTGCCGCATCTTTCCTGTTTTGACCATTTCCGGGGTGTGAGGTTCGACGAAGTCACGTCCACAAAAACATACTTTATACAAAAGCCATGCTTTGGGTCAACAAATGATCAACACAATGATCACCAAGATAGACGATCAAATAAATGATCCTATCACAATAATCAACACAATGATCATTTCAGCATCACTCAGCATGTCACATTACCAAATTGGGAATATATCGCTGATAACTTCAACTATATAACCTCTGAGCTCATACGTCTCAGAGAAGGGTGTTAAGCTAAAAGAATAAATTCTTCGCCACCAACAGAAATATATTTGAAAGAAATCGGCTTTATATCTCAACTTGTAATGTCAGACATACAATCCATACAAGTCTGTTCCGGGATCGAACAAAACCGAAGGTACTTACAAAGAAGTCCTTGCAATCCGGATATTCACAATCCTGATCGGATTCACCATCACATATGGAGAACTCTATACCGTAGCTACTCGGTGCAGAGTAAATCGACAGGTCATCCTATCGCTCTCGCAAATACTGGGTCTTCAACACCGATCTTCAATGCAATTATAACGACGTATCACATATTCGGAATGGGTTATACGACCCCATGGTCCTTTCCCGGTTAACCCGAATAGTGAGCGCTTATTCAAAAATAAGTGTAGCATTCACATTCAATCAAATCACATCAATTACCCATTCAAAGGGAAATATTGATAGTCGGTTATTGAACTATCACTGGATATGCACACATCACCAGATTCCAAATAATTTTCCAAATTATTTACTTTCCAAAATATCTTTACAAGATATATAATTTCAACACTTCAAAAATAAATCAATATTTATTTTTCTAAACCAATCTCACTTTCTTTTATAAATTCCTTAGTGAATTTATATTTCAAAATATCCATGCATATACGATTTCAATTATTCATTTTCAATTTATCTTCAAAAAGAAAAATCCTCTAAACGTTTCATTTCACATTGGAAAAACATTTCCATACTTATACATTCATAAGTAATTCACAAATTTTATTTATTTTCAACACTTAGAAAATATTCAACATACTTAAATCGAGATTAAGTATATATTTCATTCTTTTAAGGAAATCATTCTCTTAAACATAATTATTTGGGTCAAAACGAATGTTGCGTAAAACATCGTTACGACGACTCAAAAATCACTAGTATAGGGATTCGAAATTAAATAGATATATAAATCCCAATACTATGCAAAACATTTCCTTTCGGAAATCATTTACTATAACAACAGTGTCATAGTCCACCATTTCCTTCTATTTCTCGAAAACGTCTATTTCAACAATAGATGTTGAAATCTATGGTTTCGAATCTCAATACATTTAAAACATCGTTAGATCGTCTTAATTCTATTTAAAACATTCACATTCTAAACATTTTCTTTAACATCTTATTCACTATTCAAAAACGTGAATATACTTCATTAACAATTTCATCCTTTTATTCATTTTAATTCAAAGGATTATTCACTATTCAAAAATGTGAATATAACTCCATTTATAGGTTTCAACAATTTACTTATCAAAATAAGTCATTTGCGAATTTATAAAACAACGTTTATAGATTCCATTTCTATTTATTTATAAAAACTTCCTTTTTATAAATTCCTTTATTAACCTATTCCAGTTTATAACTTAATTATGAACTAAAAGTTCATATTATAAGTTAAATACTTATAAAACGATTATTTTACAAAATCGTTCTTTTTAACTTCATAATTTTAAATCTTATAACTTATAAGATTCATTCATTTATCCAAAATCATTATTTTAATAACTTAATAAATTTTATAAACCTACTGCTTATAAAATTCCATTTATAACTTCACCGTATAAAATTCTATAAATTCCATTCAATTATGAAATTCATTTTCACTTCATTCAAACACTTATAAAAACTCGTTTTATAATGTCCATATTTCAATTTATAAATATCCATTTATAAATCTCTTAATATAAATCAATTTATATTATCCTTTTAAAACGTCTTTAATCTCTAAATAAAATTCAATTTATATTATTCTTTTAAAACATCTTTAATCTCCTTTATTATTTCACCATTTCGATTCATAAAATAATTAAATTTCATGAATTCTATATTTAAACTTTTCACAATAATTCTAAAATATCTCGATTTAACTATTTTATAAACTCAATAGCATCATATTCTCAAAAATCAGTTTTTAACTATATTTCTCAAAAATCATAATTTTTATAACTTTAAAAATTATAACGTTTATTTATTTAAAATGAATCAATTTCAAAAATATTTTATAAACGTATACTTTCAAAAATCACTTTGAAATCATTTTAAAATCCCAAAATTTGGGTCCAATGATGCTACACACCAAATAGTCAATCACGACTACAACGATATCATATATCAATATGAAAATCCATCAAATATCAAAATATCTGAAATCAAATAAAAACTGTTGAGGAATCCAGTTGGATCCCTCCAACCTGTTTTCCTGCATCCAAAAACATTAGCACAATACCAATTTCGCTCCAGTACGAAATTATCGCGGTATATGTTCTTATTAAATATTATCCGCTTAATAACGGCGCAATAGGGTCTCATTCGCTAAACAAATAAATGCGGGAAATCAATAACTCCAATATATACATATGCCAATATATATATTGCTACTATATATAATACCAATTTCACTGTTTATGAAATATTCGCGGTATATGTTTTTATTAAATAACATCCGCTTACTAACGGCGTATAATGTCTATTTTAACAATCAATAGATATTAATCAACATTCATACATGCATTCAAATATTTTAAATCTAACTATTTAAAATAAAATCGAAACTGATTCGATTGAGTGAGAAGTTCTCACCTTGGTTTTAATTTCGTTTTAGCGATTTATTTCGAATAAAATTAAACGGACGTTTAATTTTACCCAAAATTCTCACTAACTCCAAACGACTCCAATCCAATTTCATCGCGTAGTGCTCGTCCATACGATTCCAACGCAACTGAGTTTGCATTTTTCGACCTCGTATGAAAAAGTTATGAATTTTTGAAGTTTGTATACGATTTTATATAAACAATTCAACATAACTTAACTATTTACAACCTTGATAAATTAGAGCCATTGGATCCCACCCCCACCTGATCATAGCCGCACGTCTCCTCTCCCTCTCCCTTCGTTCACATCTCCAGGTTGAAGAACCATAGCCGAACCCATTACAAACATTTAGGGTTTAATATTGCTACCAATCCATACACCTAGAACACGATCAGGAAGCTCCATTGCGTAGCTCCTTCCACCCCCTATGCACGGCCTCCAAGGCACAGAGCTCGGCCTTGTCTAGCACCTCGAAAGGCGTGCGTGAACTGTAGGGAACGGCCCCACTTTGCTCCTCCATCGTCGCTCCAAATTCGATCATCACCGTATGGAATCGAAGCTCTCGTCGAGCTCTTCGACTTTCGTGTTGAGCACTTCGCGTAATTCTTTACGGATTGAGAGAGATTGAGGGGGAAAGGAGAATGATTTCTGGCCATTCAATTGTAAAGTGGCGGCTAGGTTTAATAAATTAGGGTTTTAGTATTTTTTTTTATTTTTTTAGAGTGAGGGTGTATTTATAGGAAACCGTCAAAACACTATTCATCCCGGAAATTCCGAACTCCGATTTACGCGCCGAAACTGACGTTCCTAAGGTTTACCCCGCGTTCCGGACACAATGGAACAGGTTTCGGAAGCTAATTCGGACATCTGTGCGAGTTATGGCTGTAAACGCTCAATTTGAATTAAACCGATTTAAGCGATTTTCTAGGCGTTTTAATTTGTACCGGACAAACGGTAAATCCAATTGACTTGAAATTTGAAACCTTACAATAATATCACATTACGGATCCGATGAAACTGGTTTCGTCGAAATCCAAGACTTTTTGAAAAATGGCTATTTTCACTCGTCAAATTTAAATTAAAAATAAATCGATGCGTTTCGACCTGCCACGATCAAACGATAGCTCCGATTGACACGAAATTTGAAATCCGGTAATAACTAACTATTACGGATCCAATGGAACTAGTTTCGTTCAATTCTGAGACTGTTCAAAAATTGACTATTTTTACTAGTCGATTTAAATATTAAAATATTCAATTTTCACAAATTAACTTTTAATTCGATTTTAAAAGTTCTAAAATATTGTTCTAACTCTCATATGATAAAATAAAATTTTACAAATCATTTACAATCATATTTAACCCAATTTTTAATTATTTCCATAATTTAACATATTAAATTATCGATTTAATTATTCAATTAAATCCAATAATTCAAATAAAAATTTATTTGACTAATAAATTCACTTATTAATATTTAAAATAAATTAAATATTCAAATTTTAATTTCTAAAAATTCCGGGTCGTTACAATCTTCCCCCCTTAAAAGAATTTCGTCCTCGAAATTACAAGCAAGAAAAGTTATGGAATTTATTAATTTTCCAAAAATTCATAGTTAAACTTCTTACAATAACTTACTAAGTTTCAAATCATACTTAGTTATCTTTTTCAAAAGCAATTACTATTGTTTAACTTTCAATTCTAAAATCAAAGTTTAAGTTTTCAAAATTTTCCAATTTTCTCAAAAATTTTCTAACGCCTTAAATTTCCGGAAAAATTCGCCATAGTCTCCTTTGCGCGGCTCGACCCGAAAAAAAAATGACAGTATATATATCACAAATATACATCTCATCAAGTAATGAGGCATCCCGAAGGGAAAAAAGTGTAAAAGTACGATATTTAATCCGAGATATGTACCTTATATTTTATTAGCAAGCATATACGGCTAATATAGCGCGAAAGCGAGCTCCAAATGCGAAGCAAACGCGATCCGCACCTACTAATTACTCAACAAACAACATGAGAACATGCATATAGAGAATAGTATCAATATACAACATATATCAACATAATAACTATATATGTCAACATAGCAAATGTAAACAAACAACAAATGCAATATATTCAACCATCAACCAACTAACATCCATAACCAATAGATATTCATTCATATTTTCATTAATATTCAATGAAATGGTTCTCAATTTAAATCACATTTGATTTATTGCAGTAATGTTTACTAACATTCATTTTCAATTAGTTTATATTCACTAATTCATATTCAAGTTAGTTCACTTTCACATCAAATTCAATTCCATTCAAATTTATTTACTTCTAATTTGAATTCAATTACATAGCTTTAAATTTCACTAATTCACTTTCATTAATACTTAATGAATTATATATAATCACTCGACTAACAATCATATAACAACCAATGTATATTAATTACAACTAAATTCCTTTGCTTATATTCATTTTGGTTTTACACCTTTAATTAAATTGACTTCCATTCAATCTATTCAACTTCCATAACATAAGATTTTAATGAATTAACACTTACATTCATTATTCCATATTAACTTAATTTACATTCAATTGATTTACATTTAATCCATTAATTCAATTCAATTACAAAAGTTGAATTTCATTTAAATAACTTAAGTTCATATCCATCACTTAACTTTATTAATTTAGTTTGATACTAATATCAACTTCATTCCATATCACTTAAGTTATATTTCATTTTATAAACATCACTTGGTTTTACTTAACTTTAAATTCATTTTTTTATAAATCAATTCAGCTTCCAATTCTAAGTAAATTTTCCATTTAACTTTTAAATTCACTTTTATTCACAACTCATATTCATATAGTTTCACTTCTTATATATATAAGTTTATTTCACAATTGTAAATCACTTTTAATTATAATTTAACTCTTATAATTCTTTTGCATACACAACTATTCTTTTATTTAGATTATTCAAACAACTAAACAATCAATTTATATACACTTAAATAATTCTGAAAAATTATTCCTTCATATATAAAATATAATCAAGGTAAAATTATTTCATTTACCCAATTTTAAAACAATATTGTGCCGAATTGTTCTATTCAAGTGTTTAGAAACCCCTTCGGCATAGTCTTGCGGACCACGCTGACGAAAGTTCATATGCCACTCAATAAACCAATCATCACAATATAAAACAATTTTTATATTCACTAACAAATACGCTCTCATAGCTATTATTACACTCAAACTCATTCTAGAGTACTACTGACTCTATCTCTAATGAGTAATACCCAACAGAACCATGGTTGTCGCTTAACCATAAGCTCTGATACCACATTGTCAGGACACGATTCTTCGTCTTTCGAAAATTCGACATCGACACTCACTTTATCGACTGCCGAGGAATAGAACGACGGAAAACCGAACACTGAGGGTTTTTAAAAAGAAGAATTTAGGAAAAGAAAAAGAAAAAGATAGAAAATTTAGATAGGGAAAAGAAGATAGAAAATTTTAATTAGAAGAAAAAGAGAATAGAGAACAGATAGAAAAACAGAACAGAGAATAGGACGGAACAGAAAACAACAGAAAAATAACAGAATCTCACAATTCGCAGCGGAACAACATATAATAATAAATGAATAATCTTTAAACAAAGAACTACATCAGTTATTACATTTTACACATTACATTACATCATCTCATCATATCATCAGAGTGTACAACAACAACAAACAGTGCAGCGGAAAAAGAAATACTATATAAGTAATATGCCATGCCATCCATCTTGCCTCCAGCAACTCAAGAATATCCAGAATATCCTGATAAACCTAACTCTTAACTGCCCGTGTGAAAATTGGTGGGCACCCAGAGTTTAGGAAGGGAAACAATAAACTCCAAATCAGTCATGTGACTGGTGTGAGAACTCAAAACAGTTTATTTATCTTTAAAATCAAAATAGAGGAATATTTTTAAAGTTAATTCGCAATGCTTTTAAAAATGAGACTACCATAAGGCCTCCCGCACACACACACACACAATGCAAACGCAGAATCAGAGGAGATTTCTCCTTATGATAGTCAAAGATGCTTGATACGCCTTTAAAAGAACATTTGATATTATTATTAGTGCATAGTGTAGGGAAAATTCATTTCGAAAGTAGAATATAAATCTTAGCCAACATAGACATTTCGAACTATGCCTACTATAGCTACCATCCAAACAGTGGTGACCACCATAAGTGAATGGCAGGTCCTACAACTAATACCGTACAAGTTTCGTATTGGGAATTGGATTTCCAACAAATGGTCAGGCCAAGGAACTTCCCATTGCCACATGAGAATGCCTCTGGAAAGACATCCCCGAGAACCAAACCGGAACTCTGCCAACACAAGGCCGGGTTACCCCTAACTGGGTAACTACTGACACGAGCACGCTATTCCCCGATCGTAAACGACCTTTCTCACGGGATCCCGATAGCCAACAACCACAAAGTAATAAATTCGTAGTAACCACATAGGTTAAATATCTGGGCTCCATACCATTATACCACCTCTATCCAGAAGGAAATGTACATACCCTAAAGGGTGCTACCCCTCATAACCTTGCCGCATCTTTCCTGTTTTGACCATTTCCGGGGTGTGAGGTTCGACGAAGTCACGTCCACAAAAACATACTTTATACAAAAGCCATGCTTTGGGTCAACAAATGATCAACACAATGATCACCAAGATAGACGATCAAATAAATGATCCTATCACAATAATCAACACAATGATCATTTCAGCATCACTCAGCATGTCACATTACCAAATTGGGAATATATCGCTGATAACTTCAACTATATAACCTCTGAGCTCGTACGTCTCAGAGAAGGGTGTTAAGCTAAAAGAATAAATTCTTCGCCACCAACAGAAATATATTTGAAAGAAATCGGCTTTATATCTCAACTTGTAATGTCAGACATATAATCCATACAAGTCTGTTCCGGGATCGAACAAAACCGAAGGTACTTACAAAGAAGTCCTTGCAATCCGGATATTCACAATCCTGATCGGATTCACCATCACATATGGAGAACTCTATACCGTAGCTACTCGGTGCAGAGTAAATCGACAGGTCATCCTATCGCTCTCGCAAATACCGGGTCTTCAACACCGATCTTCAATGCAATTATAACGACGTATCACATATTCGGAATGGGTTATACGACCCCATGGTCCTTTCCCGGTTAACCCGAATAGTGAGCGCTTATTCAAAAATAAGTGTAGCATTCACATTCAATCAAATCACATCAATTACCCATTCAAAGGGAAATATTGATAGTCGGTTATTGAACTATCACTGGATATGCACACATCACCAGATTCCAAATAATTTTCCAAATTATTTACTTTCCAAAATATCTTTACAAGATATATAATTTCAACACTTCAAAAATAAATCAATATTTATTTTTCTAAACCAATCTCACTTTCTTTTATAAATTCCTTAGTGAATTTATATTTCAAAATATCCATGCATATACGATTTCAATTATTCATTTTCAATTTATCTTCAAAAAGATAAATCCTCTAAACGTTTCATTTCACATTGGAAAAACATTTCCATACTTATACATTCATAAGTAATTCACAAATTTTATTTATTTTCAACACTTAGAAAATATTCAACATACTTAAATCGAGATTAAGTATATATTTCATTCTTTTAAGGAAATCATTCTCTTAAACATAATTATTTGGGTCAAAACGAATGTTGCGTAAAACATCGTTACGACGACTCAAAAATCACTAGTATAGGGATTCGAAATTAAATAGATATATAAATCCCAATACTATGCAAAACATTTCCTTTCGGAAATCATTTACTATAACAACAGTGTCATAGTCCACCATTTCCTTCTATTTCTCGAAAACGTCTATTTCAACAATAGATGTTGAAATCTATGGTTTCGAATCTCAATACATTTAAAACATCGTTAGATCGTCTTAATTCTATTTAAAACATTCACATTCTAAACATTTTCTTTAACATCTTATTCACTATTCAAAAACGTGAATATACTTCATTAACAATTTCATCCTTTTATTCATTTTAATTCAAAGGATTATTCACTATTCAAAAATGTGAATATAACTCCATTTATAGGTTTCAACAATTTACTTATCAAAATAAGTCATTTGCGAATTTATAAAACAACGTTTATAAATTCCATTTCTATTTATTTATAAAAACTTCCTTTTTATAAATTCCTTTATTAACCTATTCCAGTTTATAACTTAATTATGAACTAAAAGTTCATATTATAAGTTAAATACTTATAAAACGATTATTTTACAAAATCGTTCTTTTTAACTTCATAATTTTAAATCTTATAACTTATAAGATTCATTCATTTATCCAAAATCATTATTTTAATAACTTAATAAATTTTATAAACCTACTGCTTATAAAATTCCATTTATAACTTCACCGTATAAAATTCTATAAATTCCATTCAATTATGAAATTCATTTTCACTTCATTCAAACACTTATAAAAACTCGTTTTATAATGTCCATATTTCAATTTATAAATATCCATTTATAAATCTCTTAATATAAATCAATTTATATTATCCTTTTAAAACGTCTTTAATCTCTAAATAAAATTCAATTTATATTATTCTTTTAAAACATCTTTAATCTCCTTTATTATTTCACCATTTCGATTCATAAAATAATTAAATTTCATGAATTCTATATTTAAACTTTTCACAATAATTCTAAAATATCTCGATTTAACTATTTTATAAACTCAATAGCATCATATTCTCAAAAATCAGTTTTTAACTATATTTCTCAAAAATCATAATTTTTATAACTTTAAAAATTATAACGTTTATTTATTTAAAATGAATCAATTTCAAAAATATTTTATAAACGTATACTTTCAAAAATCACTTTGAAATCATTTTAAAATCCCAAAATTTGGGTCCAATGATGCTACACACCAAATAGTCAATCACGACTACAACGATATCATATATCAATATGAAAATCCATCAAATATCAAAATATCTGAAATCAAATAAAAACTGTTGAGGAATCCAGTTGGATCCCTCCAACCTGTTTTCCTACATCCAAAAACATTAGCACAATACCAATTTCGCTCCAGTACGAAATTATCACGGTATATGTTCTTATTAAATATTATCCGCTTAATAACGGCGCAATAGGGTCTCATCCGCTAAACAAATAAATGCGGGAAATCAATAACTCCAATATATACATATGCCAATATATATATTGCTACTATATATAATACCAATTTCACTGTTTATGAAATATTCGCGGTATATGTTTTTATTAAATAACATCCGCTTACTAACGGCGTATAATGTCTATTTTAACAATCAATAGATATCAACCAACATTCATACATGCATTCAAATATTTTAAATCTAACTATTTAAAATAAAATCGAAACTGATTCGATTGAGTGAGAAGTTCTCACCTTGGTTTTAATTTCGTTTTAGCGATTTATTTCGAATAAAATTAAACGGACGTTTAATTTTACCCAAAATTCTCACTAACTCCAAACGACTCCAATCCAATTTCATCGCGTAGTGCTCGTCCATACGATTCTAACGCAACTGAGTTTGCATTTTTCGACCTCGTATGAAAAAGTTATGAATTTTTGAAGTTTGTATACGATTTTATATAAACAATTCAACATAACTTAACTATTTACAACCTTGATAAATTAGAGCCATTGGATCCCACCCCCACCTGATCATAGCCGCACGTCTCCTCTCCCTCTCCCTTCGTTCACATCTCCAGGTTGAAGAACCATAGCCGAACCCATTACAAACATTTAGGGTTTAATATTGCTACCAATCCATACACCTAGAACACGATCAGGAAGCTCCATTGCGTAGCTCCTTCCACCCCCTATGCACGGCCTCCAAGGCACAGAGCTCGGCCTTGTCTAGCACCTCGAAAGGCGTGCGTGAACTGTAGGGAACGGCCCCACTTTGCTCCTCCATCGTCGCTCCAAATTCGATCATCACCGTATGGAATCGAAGCTCTCGTCGAGCTCTTCGACTTTCGTGTTGAGCACTTCGCGTAATTCTTTACGGATTGAGAGAGATTGAGGGGGAAAGGAGAATGATTTCTGGCCATTCAATTGTAAAGTGGCGGCTAGGTTTAATAAATTAGGGTTTTAGTATTTTTTTTTATTTTTTTAGAGTGAGGGTGTATTTATAGGAAACCGTCAAAACACTATTCATCCCGGAAATTCCGAACTCCGATTTACGCGCCGAAACTGACGTTCCTAAGGTTTACCCCGCGTTCCGGACACAATGGAACAGGTTTCGGAAGCTAATTCGGACATCTGTGCGAGTTATGGCTGTAAACGCTCAATTTGAATTAAACCGATTTAAGCGATTTTCTAGGCGTTTTAATTTGTACCGGACAAACGGTAAATCCAATTGACTTGAAATTTGAAACCTTACAATAATATCACATTACGGATCCGATGAAACTGGTTTCGTCGAAATCCAAGACTTTTTGAAAAATGGCTATTTTCACTCGTCAAATTTAAATTAAAAATAAATCGATGCGTTTCGAGCTGCCACGATCAAACGATAGCTCCGATTGACACGAAATTTGAAATCCGGTAATAACTAACTATTACGGATCCAATGGAACTAGTTTCGTTCAATTCTGAGACTGTTCAAAAATTGACTATTTTTACTAGTCGATTTAAATATTAAAATATTCAATTTTCACAAATTAACTTTTAATTCGATTTTAAAAGTTCTAAAATATTGTTCTAACTCTCATATGATAAAATAAAATTTTACAAATCATTTACAATCATATTTAACCCAATTTTTAATTATTTCCATAATTTAACATATTAAATTATCGATTTAATTATTCAATTAAATCCAATAATTCAAATAAAAATTTATTTGACTAATAAATTCACTTATTAATATTTAAAATAAATTAAATATTCAAATTTTAATTTCTAAAAATTCTGGGTCGTTACATTAAATTTCAAGAATACTGCTTTTCGTTTTATTGAAATTTGATTAATATTGTGAAAGTTATGCCTTTTACACTATTGGATGCAATTTGTTGTATTTAACAAAATTTGTTTATTTTAATTTTATATAAGTAATATTTTGTTGTCATGTCATGTTTAGTTTATGTTCATATGTGTAACACAACATGTTATGTATATATTTAGTTTTAAAACATTTTAAAAGTGTAATTGAAATTTTTCAATGTCAATTGTATTTTGTTTACAATTTCTAATTTCTAGTTTCAATTAATTAAAGCAATTCTTTATTTATATTTCTATTTTTCCTAAAATAATTGTTTGTTTTCATTTTACTTTATTTTTTCAGCATTTATTTTATTTTACTTGACTTTTTATTAGTTTAGAAGTATAGTAATAATTTTCCAAAGTTAATGATATTTTGTTTGTAAATTTTTGAGTCTTATTTCCAATTATTAAACTATTTATTTATTTCTTTTTCTATTTTCCTTAAAAATTATTTGTTTATTTCAGCTTTTTTTTCATTTTCTATTTCATTTACTGAATTTTAATGGTTTTATTTGATTTTAAGAAAAAGGAAATTTGAACAGACTTGACTTTTCATTTACCAAACTCTTCATTTTCTTGACTTTGCACTTGCTTGCTCTTTTTGGCCGTGCATTTCTTTATAGCCGTGAGTTACTCAATCAATATTCACATGAGAAACTTCATTTCTCACTTCATTTCCACGGCTAAGAAGTTTGGTAATGGCCTCTCCTCCTTTTTCTACTTTTTCTTCTTCCTTTTGCCTCGTTTTGGCTATGATTTATTCACATATTTGCATGCTCTCCACTCTAGTGCCTTGGCCATCACCTCCACTACCTCCTCCTCACCGTCAACCACCTATCACATCCTCTTCCTCTGACCAGATCTAGCCATACCTTCCCTATGACCAACAACTCCACAAAAATGTTGCAAACTCCTTAAAACATGCCTAACCGAGCCTAGTCTTCATCACCATCACCTTGGATTGCCTTGGCCACCTCCCTATGCTCCACCACCACCACCATGATATGACCATTTACCCTCAGCCTTACCTCTTTCCAGGTCTAAAACATGTCATTGCCGAGCCCAAATGTTGACCAAAACTCCACTATGTTGCCTTGTCTCCTCACATTCATGTATTGTGACTCCTTTGCCACTTCTAGCACATGTAGCCATGCCTCCATAGACTCAAACCTGATCCAAACCCACACCATAACCGACCATATCCACCCCCTAGGCTGAGCCAGTAGATGTTGAAAGCATGGCAAAAACTATTATGTTCAATTTGCTTTAGTTTCAAAGTTGTTTCAAATTCAACGTGTATTGAATTTATATTTATATTTGGTTTTATTTATGGGTTGTGACAAGATCATTAGCTTGGTTCAATTTCACTTGAATCCATAGTTGTGCCTTCATTCTTTTCAGATCTTTGTTGTGTGTCTGAATTTGTTATCTCCAGCTTGTAGAGGTGAGTATTTCTCATCAGACATTTTGTACTTATATAATTAGTAAATTGACACCATTTGAATCTGTAAATTTTATTATCATGTTATAACTGCCTATGTTGTGATCATATGATTTTCACCCATATTTATGCACTTGTCATATCATTTTTTACTTTTATATAATGCTATTCGGTTTATTTATATCAGTTTATCACAATGCAAGTTCCCTGTAGATAGAATCACTATGGGTAGAAATGATACATACCCGAACGGACATTAGAATAGGGAAAAATCATTATGGGCTGAAATGATAGGCCGGAGTGATTTTAATTTATTTTATTTTACTTGGGATTGTGGGTTTGAAATGATAAAACCCGGATTTTTCCTTTGTAAATTAAGGATTGAAATAATATATTATCCGTATCATTTGACTTAGGTTAGAAAATTATATACAGACCGTGGTTAAAATATATTTTTCTAAAATTTTCAAAATATTTTGAAAATGTAAATATTATTATATTTTGATTTAAATTTAATTAAAAATGATTTTTATGAAATATTAGTGATTTTCTACAAGTCAAATAAGTGAAATAAATAAATGGTAGAGTAGAATTTGAAATATAAGTCAAATTTGAAATTTATGATTTTGTTTATAAATGAAGTTTAAATTAAGTAAGAGAACATTATAATTTGATTTAAATTGTATTTAAAATGATTTTATAAAGTGTTATTGATTTTTCTATAAATTAAAAATAGTTAAATAAATAAATGTTAAAAAATTAAAATTTGAAATATAACTTAACTTGGAAAATGTGGAACGTGTTTTAAAATAAAGTTAAGTTAAGAAAAATAAAAGGGAATTTAAATTTAATTTATGAAATAGTAAATTAAATTTAAATGTAAAGTAAATGAAATGTCATAAAATTGTACAATTATTTTATAAGTGAATTATTAAAGAAATTTGTTTTTTGTATAAAAATTTCACTTTATAAAATCATAAATTAAGGGGTATTTAAATGATTGTTTTTAAAGTGATAAAATATGATTTTTATAAGTTAAAATGATTTAAATTAAATTTAATTGTTTATGAAATTGTATTGAAAGTTTGGAATTTAAATTGACAGCATTCCTGAAATGCTATCATTTCTAAAGTTAAAGATATTAAAGCATTTTGTAAATGCTGTAATTGATATAAATGAACTAAAAGATTAAATTGAATTAAGGGCTATTACAACACTTTGTAAGTGTTGTAGTTGTAGAAAACTAAACTAAAACATATTACAACATTTTGTAAATGCTATCTTTGTTAAAATGAATTGTTTTCAACTGTAAATTTACCGTTGCATTTTTTAAATGCCGCGAAAGTTGAAATTTCACTGATTTAATAAGTTGAAGTGAATAAATGAATTCTGAAAATGATAAAATTTTAAGAATTGAATATTTGATTATTAAATATAATAACTTCATTTTTAAATGATTTAACTGGAATATTTTATTGGTTTAATTGGAATATTTGCTTTGATATATAAACCATTTTAAATGTGATTTGGAATGTTATTTAAATTAAATAAAATGAATGTGTTTTGGGAAAATATGATATTTTGATATTTTGAAGTGAATTTGAATGATACTGAACTTTAATTGTGATTTGATTTATGAAGTATAAAATACTATTTTGGAATTTAACCATGGGATGTATTTAATTTATAGTTTAACCGATCCTTGGAGGATGGGCGATCCCAAGCATCCTTTAAGTTAGTGTGCATTACTACTACAGTTCACTTGAGTTGGTTTACATTATATAAGTATGTATGTCCCGACTCGAGTGTTTTGTGTTTTACTTTATGCTCGGGTCAGCCTGAGTATTTACAGCTTAGCTTTGGATTTCTTTTCTGGAGCTAGGAATCGCTGGAGATTTTGCTTATCTAGTTATCTATCCATTGCAGTTTCAGTTGTCTATTTCAGCTCTTGTATTAGTGATCTTCTTTGTATTTGAGATTTCTATTATATATGTTTTCAGACTGATATTATGTAATATGTTTTGAGATTTTTATATAGTAGCTTCATGAACTACTATGGCATTTTAATTTCCGCTGCGAGTTATTCTGATATTTCTGTGTCTGTGATTCTATGATTGTTTTTCATTTGCTCCAAATTTATTTACAATGCGGCATTTTGAGTAATTCAAGTCCGACGTGTGTGTCTGCCATTGCACTTGGAGGATGCAGCATGATAGGGGGTTCTAGCTTCCTGGTTGTAGCGAACGGTTGACTCCTACTCCTACATGTCCGGAGGGGAGGGGGTTGGTGGTGCAGTCGAAAGGCTGGCCGTAAAGGCAAAACACAGGTACCAATGTATGCTACGGTGGGCGTTACCCCACTGACGGACGGTCCGTTACAGTTGGTATCAGAGCTTTGGTTTTAGGCAAACCATAGCCCGTGGAGCAAAAACTCATTAGAGATAGGGTAGAAATACCCTAGAATGAGTGAATCAATCTCAGTATCATTTCTTTGTGAGTGAACGTATTTTCGAAGTATAAAATGATTTCCAAATGATTTTTAAAAGGGTTTCAAAGATTATGTTGGTATAAATTTTTTCTTATTTTGAAATCAAGATTTTCTAAGCTTCATTCCTTCTGTATCCACCTTGTTAGTAATCTCTTGGTTTGGATTCTTATCGATTATGATATCTTGAACTTTGGAACGCTCCCATTTGTTCTGAAATCCAGTCTTGTCTCCCTTATCGGTATTCCTTTTATTTTGGAGCATTCCATAATTCCACTTTGGAATGACCTCTATAAAGATCGGTGATTCCGGAAATCTTTGAATAATTTGTAAAGGGGTGAAACTCTTGTACGATTGGCATTGGTTCACCGAAGATTTCTATATCCTCGGTTTACGATGCTATCTACCTCCTGCTCTACCTGGATCCTATCTCTGGCGATCGAATGTCAATTTGCCTTAGATTTCCGAATTGATTATATTCCTGAAGTCATGGTTGACCCGGTTATGGTCGCCCGCGATCCATATAGGTTTATCCATCTCCTATTTGGTAATAAAATTTTCTCATCTTCGTTCGAGCTTATTTTCGAATCAGAATTCTGTTTAATCAGAGTTCCTCTAAATTTAAACCTCTGTTTGTTTTGGAATCCATCCTTGGGAAAAAAATCCCTTGGAAATTTGTGTTTGATTATATTTTGAATTTGTGCATACATCGAAATTATTATTTTGATAAGGATGACCCTATTTTGTATATAAAAGTGAAATGTTTTCGATAAGGATTATATATTTTTATTTCTTTGAAAATTTAAAGCTTCGAAAGGATTTGAAATTTTGAAATTTATAAGAAATTTGATTTAAATAAAAATGATTTATAACTGAAGGGTTTTAAATTTGAATTTCGAGGAATCGAACTCCGGTGTTTTGGAATCGGTTTTAAGATTTTGAAAAATATATAATAATAATAATATGTTTAAAGATATTTTCCGAACAAGAAATGTTTCAAATGTATTCGAATGTATTCCAATGATTTCGAAGAGATTTCAAAGAAGTTTCAAGAAAATAAAAGTCCAGAACCCACTTATGTCGCTGGAAAGTAATATCGGCGATGAATGCATGCATTATCGACATTGATTTTTGAGTTTCTGAGTGGGGGAGAGGCCACTCTAGTAGCTTTGCTGTGCGAGTGATTTTGTGAAACCAATTTTGATTTCAGATTTTGAAGTATAGTTTGATATTCAAAAGATATATGTATGTATATGTATATATATATATTTGAAATGATTTAAAGTAAGCTGGTGTTCAGTCCTCGAGTTTCAGATTGTTTTGGTATAACCTTATCTATTGGAATTGATTTACTGTTTGTTGGTGATTTCCAACTTTTAGATTTTAAATACGATTTCTTCGACTATCTTTAAATTTCGAGCACTTCCAAATCAAGGTTTAATTTTAAAGCTAAGTAATTTTCAAAAGGTAAATTGGATTTTCCGTATATGGAAATAAATAGTTTAAAGGTTTTAAAGGGACAGTTACAACTTGGAAACCATTTTGGGTATAATTGATTTTGAGAAAATATTTGGTTTTAAAAATAAATTGGATAGTAAACCCAATATTTATATGATGGTTTTGGAAATGAATATTTTGACTTAAATTTTGTTGATTTGAAAATTTGGATTATTTTCTAAACTTATTGTTTTGAGAAACTTTCAAACTGAATACATGTAATTTGGAAGAAATGATTTGGCAAAAACATATATGATTTTGAAACTGGATTGATATTGAAATGGTTTGAAATTGAGAACCTTGTTTTATTAAATACTTGATTTGGGAGTTATCGAATTTATATAAAATTGATTTGTATAAGTATGAAATCGATTTGAAACTATCGTTTTGGAAAGGTACTCAATTTGGAAAGAGAAATCTTATGTAATCGAAGTCTATATATGTATGACTTGATATATTGTTGATTTGGAAAGAATTCAATTTGAAATTAAATCTTATATATAATGGACTTTATATAAGTATAATATTTGAAAGTGATTTGAAAGGTACTATATGATACATATTTTCGAAGTAAAGATATGGAAAGTGCCTTCTGCTTGATATCCGCTTTGTGGCCACACTGTGGATTCATTCTATCGATATTATTCTCTCTAATTTAGGTTTTTCGGATATGATACTCGAGTGTCCATCGAATTCCATGGCGATCTCCGTGGTCTTATGATCGTGACTGCATAGGTAATTCGCCTGGCTGAGATGGCCTAAGGGTACGGATGTTTCTTGGGGATCCAGGCGTAACCATTGTGTATCCTGTGATCTATGTAGGTCATGTTAGTAGAGAAATCCACTGGCTGAGATAGCTTAAGGGTACAGATGTTTCCTAGGGGATCCAGGCGCAACTATTGTGTATCTGCGGTCTACTAGTCATCATGGCGTAATTCGCCGGCTGAGATTGCTTACAGGTACGGATGTTTGCTGGGGGATCTACGCGTAACCATTGTGTATTTGCGGTCCATGGTTGGACAAATGTTTGGTTTGGTTGATTGGTTTGGATTGTACATTCCATATCTGTTTTTAAAGGTTTTTGAAGTATTTTCACTGGGTGTTGAAACAAGTCTACTAAGTACCTGGAGAATTCTTGCTTTGTGCTTGACCAACGCATGGCCAGAGTCTGCAGGAACGAAAGTAAACTTGTTAAGACATCGAGTTATATAAGTGTTTTGATAAAGTATTATATAATGGATATTTTGATCATTTATTTTACTTTTCTAAATGATTTGAAATGTTTTAAATATTGTTTACTTCGAAATATTAGATTTGAATCAAATGACTATTCATCATATTATAAAATGTTTAAAATGTTATAAGAATTTCAAATTGAAATTTATATGATTATAAAATAATGGTTCATCCTTGTCTTTCAATCTATTTCCCCTTCTAGCTATTCCCACCTTCTTTCACTTCGAGGGTCCTTTCTGCATTATGGAAAGGGTTGGTCCTTTGGCTTAACGTTTGGATTTTCCCGGGAAGCTTTCTGGAGTGCATGATGTATTCCACGTCTCACATCTTCTCTGGTGTCTTCTTGACCCATCTCTTTTTGTTCAGCCTTCTGCTCTTAACAGTTTGGATATTTAGCCTAATCTGACTGTCGATAGGAAGCCACTTTGTATTATCCACAGAGGTACGAAGCAGCTAAGAAGGAAATCGATTAGTCTGGTCAAAGTACGGTGAAGCACTGATGATCGAGATTATACCTGAAAGACGGAGGAGAGCATTCGTGCTTCGAATCCGAAATTGTCCGTTTCAGGTACTATTTTGTTTTTCTATCTTGCTTTTCCTTATTTTCCTTGTTCGTTCTTTTCGAGGATGAAAAGATTTAAGCGGGGAAGAGTGTAACAACCCAGTATTTTGTGATAATTTCTATTTGTTTATTTTAATTATTTAAATTGAAACTCCTGATTTAAAAGCTTTATTATATAGATAAATTTTTATATTTTAAAATTAAATTTTTGATTTTTATGTGAATCATAATTTCAAACCTGAATAAAAAGAATCTTTTCTAGAAAATGTGAATTTTGGTCGATATGGTCAAACTTTGACTTTAAAATTTAAAATTTAAATATTTGAATTCTTTAATTTTATATTTTATTATGAAAATAAATTAAATTTCAAGAAAACTACTTTTTGTTTCGTTGAAATCTAGTTAATATTGTGAAAGTTATGCCTTTTACACTGTTGGATGTAATTTGTTGTATTTAACAAAATTTGTTTATATTAATTTTATATAAATAATATTTTGTTGTCATGTCATGTTTAGTTTATGTTTATATGTGTAACACAACATGTTATGTGTATATTTAGTTTTAAAACATTTTAAAAGTGTAGTTGAAATTTTCCAATGTCAATTGTATTTTGTTTACAATTTCTAATTTCTAGTTTCAATTAATTAAAGCAATTCTTTATTTATTTTTCTATTTTTCCTAGAAATAATTATTTATTTTCATTTTTCTTTATTTGTTCAGCACTTATTTTATTTTACTTGGCTTTTTATTGGTTTAGAAGTATAGTAATAATTTTCAAAGTTAATGATATTTTGTTTGTAAATTTTTGAGTCTTGTTTCCAATTATTAAATTATTTATTTATTTCCTTTTCTATTTTCCTTAAAACTTATTTATTTATTTCTGTTTATTTTTTTTTTTTTTCATTTTCTATTTCATTTACTGAACTTTAATGGTTTTATTTGATTTTAAGAAAAAGGAAATTTGAAGAGACTTGACTTTAAAACTTAAGACTTTTCATTTACCAAACTCTTCATTTTCTTGAATTTTCGCTTGCTTGCTCTTTTTGGCCGTGCATTTCTTTGTAGCCGTGAGTTTCTCAATCAATATTCACGTGAGAAACTTCATTTCTCATTTCATTTACATGGCTAAGAAGTTTTGGTAATGGCCTCTCCTCCTTTTTCTACCTTTTCTTCTTCCTTTTGCCTCGTTTTGATCATGATTTCTTCACATGTTTGCATGCTCTCCACTCTAGTGCCTTGGCCATCACCTCCACCACCTCCTCCTCCTCACCATCAACCACCTATCACATCCTCTTTCTCTAACCAAATCTGGCCATACCTTCTCCATGACCAAAAACTCTACAAAAATGTTGCAAACTCCTTAAAACATGCCTAACGGAGCCTAGTCTTCATCACCATCACCTTGGATTGCCTTGGCCACCTCCCCATGCTCCACCACCACCATGAAATGACCATTTACCCTCAGATTTACCTCTGTCCAGATCTGAAACATGTCATGGCTGAGCCCTAAGACCATGTAGCCGAGCCCAAAAGTTGACCAAAACTCCACTATGTTGCCTTGTCTCCTCACATTCATGTGTTGTGACTCCTTTGCCACTTCTAGCACATGTAGCCATGCCTCAATAGACTCAAACCTGATCCAAATCCACACCAAACCCGACCATATTCACCCTCTAGGCCGAGCAAGTAGATGTTGAAAGCATGGCAAAAACTATTTTGTTCAGTTTGCTTTAATTTCAAAGTTGTTTCAAATTCAACATGTATTGAATTTGTATTTATATTTGGTTTTGTTTATGGGTTATGAAAAGATCATTAGCTTGGTTCTCTTTCACTTGAATCCATAGTCGTGCCTTCGTGCTTTCCGAATCTTTGTTGTGTGTCTGAATCTATTATCTCCAGCTTTTGGAGGTGAGTATTTCTCACCAGACATTTTGTACTTATATAATTAGTAAATTGGCACCATTTGAATCTGTAAATTTTATGATCATGTTATAACTGCCTATGCTATGATCAAATTATGTTGACCCCTATTTATACACTTGTAATATCATCTGTTACTGTTATATAATGGCAGTATGTTTATTTATATCAGTTTATCACAATGCAAGTTCCCTGTAGATAGAATCACTATGGGTTGAAATGGTACATACCCGAACGGACATTAAAATGGGGAAAAATCATTGTGGGCTGAAATGATAGACCCGAGTGATTTTTATTTATTTTATTTCACTTGGGATTGTGGGTTTGAAATGATAAAACCCGAAATTTTCCTTTGTAAATTACGAATTGAAATGATATATTATCCGTACCATTTGACTTAGGTTAGAAAATTATATACAGTATATTTTTCTAAATTTTTAAAATATTTTAAAATGTAAATATTATTATATTTTGATTTAAATTTAATTAAAAATTATTTTTAGAAATATTAGTGATTTTCTACAAGTTAAATAAGTGAAATAAACAAATGGTAGAGTAGAATTTGAAATATAAGTTAAATTTGAAATTTATGATTTTTATTTATAAATGAAGTTTAAATTAAGTAAGAAAACATGATAATTTGATTTAAATTGTATTTAAAGTGATTTTATTAAGTGTTATTGATTTTTCTATAAATTAAAAATAGTTAAATAAAAAAATGTTAAAAAATTGAAATATAACTTAACTTGGAAAATGTGCAATGTGTTTTAAAATAAAGTTAAGTTAATAAAAATAAAAGGGAATTTAAATTTAATTTATGAAATGGAAAATTAAATTTAAACGTAAAGTAAATGAAATGTTATAAAATTGTACAATTATTTTATAAGCGAATTATTAAAGAAATTTGATTTTTGTATGAAAATTTCACTTTATAAAATCATAAATTAAGGGGTATGTAAATGATTGTTTTTAAAGTGAGAAAATATGATTTTTATAAGTTAAAATGATTTAAATTAAATTTAATTGTTTATGAAATTGTATTGAAAGTTTGGAATTTAAATTGACAGCATGTCTGAAATGCTATCATTTCTAAAGTTAAAGGTATTACGGAATTTTGTAAATGCTATAATTGACATAAATGAATTAAAAGACTAAATTGAACTAAGGGCTATTACAGCACTTTGTAAGTGTCGTAGTTGTAGAAAACTAAACTAAAATCTATTATAGTATTTTGTAAATGCTATCTTTGTTAAAATGAATTGTTTTCAAATGTAAATTTATCGTAGCATTTTCTAAATGCCGCGAAAGTTGAAATTTCATTGTTTTAATAAATTGAAGTGAATAAATGATTTTTGAAAATGGTAAAATTTTGAGAATTGAATATTTGATTATTAAATATAATAACTTCATTTTAAATGATTTAATTGGAATATTTAATTGGTTTAATTGGAATATTATCTTTGATATATAAACCATTTTAAATGTGATTTGGAATGGTATTTAAATTAAATAAAATGAATGTGTTTTGGGAAAATATGATATTTTGATATTTTGAAGTGAATTTTAATGATACTGAATTTTAAATGAGATTTGATTTATGAAGTATAAAATACTATTTTGGAATTTTAACCACGGATGTATTTAATTTATGGTTTAACTGATCCTTAGAGAATGGGCGATCCCAAGCATCCTTTAAGTTAGTGTGCATTGCTACTACAGTTCATTTGAGTTGGTTTACATTATATAAGTATGTATGTCCCGACTCGAGTGTTTTTTGTTTTACTTTACGCTCGAGTCAGCCTGAGTATTTACAGCTTAGCTTTGGATTTCTTTTCTAGAGCTAGGAATCACTGGAGATTCTGCTTATCTATTTATCTATCCATTTCAGTTTCAATTTTCTATTTCAGCTCTTGTATTAGTGATCTTCTTTGTATTTGAGATTTCTATTGTATATGTTTTTAGACTGATATTATGTAATATGTTTTGAGATTTTTATATAGTAGCTTCATGAACTACTATGGTATTTTAATTTTCGCTGCGAGTTATTCTGATATTTCTGTGTTTGTGATTCTATGATTGTTTTTCATTTGCTTCAAATTTATTTACAATGCTTTATTTTGAGCAATTCAAGTCCGGCATGTGTGGATGCGAATGGCTAAAAATATCGGGTTGTTACACCCCATATGTGGTAAAACTAATCTTGTTATAATTTGTGAAAAAGTACAAGTTGCCAACCTATCCCAATTTTTTTCATGTGACCTAATTATCCTCAATTTTATTGGAGTTGAGATTATACTCATTATAAATTAGTTTTCTGAATATAAGGTTGCTCTTGATTGTGTTAAAAGGACGGTGCATTTGGAAAATAAAAGAAGTGAACCTTCTAAAATAACGTGTGAAAAATTAAGTCCACCAATGGATAGTTTTATGTATGCGCTAAATTCAGTTCAAAAATGTCTATAAGAAATACCAAGTTTTAAAGAATTTTTGAATGTTTTTGAGGAAGTTAAAAGTTAACCCCTATATAGTAAAATTTAGTTTCAAATCGACTTGATTTCCGGTGCTAGGTCTGTTTTTCATTCTTCTCGAAGGATGGCCCCTCAGGAAAAAATGAATTAAGGAATCAAGTGGATGAATTGTTAAAGAAAGGACTAACTAGGCCAAGTCGTTTAAGTTGGAGCTCAGCAATAGTTTTTTTGCAAAGTCAAAAGAATCTCTACGGCTTTGTGTAGACCATCGAGACCAAAATAAGCAAACGGTTAGGAATAACTATCCTTTACCCCATATTGAAGACTTGTTTGATCTACTTCATGGCGCTCGAATATTCTCCAAAATGGACCTAGCTATAGGATTCCATCAATTAAGGATAGCAGAAGATTATATTCCTTTAACTGCATTTAGAGGACCAAATGATTTCTATGAGTGGTTTGTTATGCCTTTTGGGAAAACCAATGATTTTGCTTATTTTATTGACCTTATGAATAGAGTATTCAGAGATATGCTCCAACAATTCGTGTTGATTTTTATTGATGATATTCTTATATATTCAAAGTCCGAAGAAGAGCTTAAAAGCATTTAAGATTATCTAGAAATATTGAGAAGGAATGTACTCGAGGCTATGTTTTCAAAATGCCACTTCTGGGAAGAAAAGATGAGGTTCTTTGGGCATGTTGTGTCAAAGGAAGGAATCTTGGTTGACCCAAGGAAAATTACAACCATTCTCCACTGGAAGCAACCATGGACTCTGAAGGATATTCGCGGCTTCTTAGGATTGGCAGGATACTACCGGAGATTTATTTAGGAGTTCTTCAAGATTTCTCATCACTTAACGAAGTTGACTATGAAGGATGTTAAATTTGAATGGATGCTGAAATGCGAAGAATCATTCCAGGAACTTAAGAAAAGGTTAACTACCACTCCAGTCTTGACTATTATTGATGAAAGCAGCAGTTTAACTATTTTTACTAATGCTTATAGTGAAGGAGTGGGTGCAGCATTGATGCGACATGTGAAGTTTATTAGATATGCTAGTAGGCAGTTAAAGATGCATTGGCGAAACTACGCAATGTACGACTTAGACCTATTCACCATTGCGTTCACACTAAAGATTTGGAGACATTATCTATTGGGTAAGAATTTCTCATAGTTTATTTCAATTAAACTTGATTTGACCTTGGTGAAAAATATTCCTTCTTTAAATAGATGAGAAGTTCGAACTCTTCACAGATCATAAATCTTTGAAGTGTCTTTTCACTTAAAAGGACTTAAATATGGGACAGCAGCGTTGCCTAGGATTTCTCACATCATATGATTTAGATATCCTATATACGCCTGGAAAAGCCAATGTGGTGGTGGATGCATTAAGCAAAAACCATGCCATTATAGCTTATTCGATAGTACATCCAACTTTGATTAACCATATAAAAGAGAACCAACCTAGAGATCTGTTTATTCCGGAGATGGTCAGAGTAGTGGAGAAAAACATAGCGTCAGGAAGATGGATTGGATTCAAGGTGGATGGTCAAGGAATATTAAGGATGAATGAAAGATGTTAACGCTAAAACGTGAACGCTAACACCCCGGTGTGTGAAGTGTAGTTGTGAAAGCACCACCCGATAGATCGGGAAAGAATTACAAGCAAATAATAGCAGAAAAGCAGTGAACAACAACGATTTTATAGTGGTTCGGCTTAAAAGTATAGCCTACGTCCACTCTAAGTACTTTTATTAATAATCCCGTTACAAGCTGATACAATTCTTCTCAAGTACAATATACTTCAAGTTACAAGTGATTTGGAACAAGACTTAAGCTTCAATGTCGATTAAAGTCCTTAGATTCATGTTGAAGATGTGTGGTTTCTTCGTGAATTTCTTTGATGTATTCCTCTAATCTTCAAAGCTCTAGGTGTTGATGAAGTTCTCCATGCAGCAAGGTAACGGTGTATGAAGAGAATGTGCCAAAAAGTCCTTTGAATGTTGGAGGTGGGTGCCTATTTATAGAGAGTTTCGGCCTGGAATTATTGCCAAGTCCTAAGTCGTGGCCGATTTAAGTTAAGTCGCAGCCGACTTAATATGAGTCGTGGCCGGTCCATCCGGCCCCTTCATGGCTTCACAGGAGTTCACTTGCACAAGTCCTAGGTCGCCTCCGAGTCAACACCACCCCTCCTTAGTAATACGGCCTCGGGTTTATATTAGGTCGTGGACGAGTTAACTTGGTAGGTCGCAAGTCACGGTCCAAATGATAAGTCCTGGATCGTGTACGAGTTAAGAGGCCACTGTGCCAAGTAGCTGCATTGAACTTACCTTCCTTTGCTTAGGTCGTGACCGACTTAACATTGGTCATAGGTCGGCCGCGACTTAGGTCGGTAGCTATCTTGGGTCGGCGTTCTTTAAGTCTTAGGTTGGTATACATGCTAGAGCATTGGGTCGGCACCTCTCTTAAGTCGGTATCCCTTTTCGGCCTTAGGTCGGCATTCCTGTTAAGGCAGTTAGGTCGGCAACCAGTTAAGTCGGCAATCTCCCTAGACTGTTAGGTCGGTATCTATGTTAAGTCGGCATACTTGTTGAAGTGTTAGGTCGGCATACCCCTTAGGCCTTAGGTCGGCATCTCTTTGAGTCTTAGGTCGGTATCGTTTCAAGTCGCTGAGTCCAAACCGAGGCGGAGTTAACAATTGCCCCTCGAAGTATACGCCTACTGGTTAGGTCGTGTGCTTCGATATCCTCTAACTCGTCCACTCTTTAGGTCGGTAGGTCCTCTACGACCTAACAGTTTGGTCACACGCGCCGCTTCAGGTCTCTCTACTATAAGTCGCATATTCTCTCCTTTCTTCTCATTACTTACTCTCTTGCTTCTGCCATTAAAGACTTTCTCGAGCTCCAAAAGGCGATTCCATTCCAAACAATCACCGATAATCTTTGTTGTTCATCACGTAAGTAAAACCTGCTCTTCTCTTGATCCCTTATTGTCATCGATTCACGAATTCTATTCAAATCGAACCCACCTCTTGCGCGCTTTTTTACTGCGAACCTCATTGCGCCAGTAGTTTGTGAGCTCGAGTTTGCTTGGTTTTGGCTCTAAATGATCAACGTGATGATGGAGATGGTGTACTGCTTCTGGCTAGTTGATTTTGATTTGCATTAGGATGGCTAAGCATTGAATTTGGGTGATTTTGAACTGACTTAGTGGATGATCCGATAGCATGAAATAGCATAAATGAAATGAGGGTATCTTGGTTGAGGGAGTGGCTAACGGGTTAATGGGTTGAGTGGGGCGAGGTATTGATTTAGATGCGACCCGGTGATTTGAAGTGACTTAGCTTTTGGCCGACCCAATCCTTAAATCGTGGCCGTGTTAGCACTTGGGGGAAATCTGCCAACCTATTCTTCTGCCGATCTAAGCCTTATACCGTGGCCGAGTTAATCCTTGGGGAAATCTGCCGATTTAACCTTCTACTGATTTAACCTTGAACCGCAGCCAAGTTAACCCTTAAGTCGCGACCGAGCTAAGCCCTTAAACCGTGACCGAGTTGGCTCTTAAACCGCTGCCGAGTTAACACTTAAGCTTTGGGCATGCTGACTTTTTGAGAGCATAGATCCACTTTGAGTTTCTTGAACTGCCAAACTAAGTTGCCTAAATTTTGAAATGCCCCAACTTTAAATTTGCTTGAATCTCAGTGTATTATTTCACAGATCGCATTAACTTATAAGCTGCTAACCTGCTGAAAATAACAAACAAAGAAAACCAAGGCGAAAATACTGCCATTGACTGCCCATGTCAGATGACAGATTAGTCAAGACAAGACAAGCAACTTAATTACACTGCATGAAATGTTTGTGAATCAATCAATTAAAGTTAAACATTAATGCAAAGTATCAACAATCTGAACTGATTTATCTGCATCAACATCTTACTTGCATATTTAGGCTTAAAACAATAGTCCCTGAATTTCATAACTAACGAATGCTTGCTAGTTTTCATTCCAGTTATATTTGTTCACTGCTTGATTGATTTTACACAACACTTCACACACTTTAGGAAACGTGCACCTTCATGTTTGAATACCCAGTTGTTTATGTAGAATGACTTCCCACCGAGAAGAAGAAGCGGTAACTCAAGAGGAAGAAACTTTTCCGATAGCTGTTCCCATAGAGAATCCTCCGGAGAGAACCTCGACTATTCTAACTTCGAGAGCGTTTGTCCAGCTGCGCACTCAATTTGGCTTTGCTGAAAGTGATGTTCTTCTCCCTGGGCCAAGTGATACTGCTGACAATCCTCCCTATGGCTTTGTTGCAGTCAATCGCCAAATGTGCTTAAGTGGGGCGATTCCTCCTTTTAACGACTTCCTTCGAACTCTTCTCCTTCGGTTGACAATCTCTCCATTTCAACTTCATCCCAATGGCTATGCCATCTTGACGGGGTTATGTGTTTTGTTTAGAAGAACCCTTGATCGCCTACCGAGTTTTGAAGAAATTCGTTACCTGTGCTCGTTTGCAAAGAGTAAAGATCATCCTTCCCTCATTATTGTGAGAAGTGCCAGAAACCGCAAGCTCATTTCCGATCTTACTGAAAGCGTTCATGGATTTTTGAACCAGTTTTTCTTTGCCCGCTATCCCTCAGGGTTTTATGCCATCTGGAGAGTAGGAAGTAAGATTAGTGTTTCTATTTTTTCCGTTTTGAAACTTTTTCGAGATCCGAACTTTCAGTTGCTAATTTCATTCTTTGTTCCTTTCAGCACTTCCTCTCCCTTCTAGAGACCCAATTCACAAGCAAGTTTTTGAGAGGTTGAGTGCCGTGGCCACAGAAGAGAGGAGCATAAAATTTCTGTTGAGGGATGAATTTTTACATCAACATGGGCTTCTACACACTTCTCGCTCTATGCATGCTCATGAAGTTCCAACGGAAGTCCCCGATTCTCCGATAAAGACTCCTGAATCTTCGCTGGTGAAGTGCTCCACTTCTGTTGATGTTGCGGGGCCATCTGGTAAACTTGCCCCGGTTATCGAGGAAGAAGAGCCTCAGGGATCCTCTCACCATTCACAAGAATTTGGTGAAAAGGCTAAGAAATCCAGTCCTGTCAAGCAAAGCAGAGACGATACCTTCGAAGGATTGAGCGACCTCTTTGCTACTTCACAAGAGATCTTCAAAGATGACCCTACTACTGCCGGGATTTCTTCTTCAGTAGTTGAAGCTACTTCTATTTTGCAACAGTCGTCGTCGACTCAAGAGTTGACGTTAACTATTACACCCACAACCACTCCCCAAATAAAGAGTGGTTCGTAGATTAATGCGCGTAGTTTGCACAACACACACACTTAGAATTTCTCATCACTTCTATGCACTTATCTTCTTGTACTTTAAAGATTTCTAAAGCTTATTATTTTAATTCCAGATTCTCCTATGGGGCGCAGCGGCTCGTACTATGACGATTTCCAGCGCTACGGGAGGCGTAGCCAGTATGATTACAGGCGTTACCTTCCTTCTTACAGAGAGTCGGATGAAGAGAGGGCTGCCCGAAAGGCTCATGAAAGGAGGACTGAAGAAGAACATCGTGAAAGAAGGGAGAGAGAAGAGCACCATGATTCTTGGCAAAAAGGCGATGACTCTCACAAGAGAAAAACTCATGACGATCGAGGAAAAGGTCACATGAGTGAAGACTTAAGCAAACGAGCCCGTCACAGTGAAAAGCAGGCCTCTACTACTCCTGAGAAAGTTACTATTCCTGCCTCACTCGACATTCCTTCTGACTCTCCCGCTCTTGGGAAATCAGATATTCAAACGATAATTAGCAGGCCCAAATTTCAAGTTGGACCGGGTCCAGCCACTCTGCAGAGCCGATTTCCTCAATGGTGCCTTAAGGGGGTGAGGTTCGACCTAGACTTGGTCCCCATCGACAAGTCTGCTATGTTGCGCAATCTTGATGCCGTCAAGCTCGATATCGAGAGGATGTCAAACTGGCAGAAGCTTGTCGATGAGCTTCAAAGAGTTAACCGTGCCAACATAGAGGCCATGCTTACTATGGAAAACGATAAGGCCGAATGGCAAAAGGTCGTTGAGCAACACGACACCGAGATGAGGAACATTGCTTCTTACAATGAGGAGCTTGAAGCAAAAGTCGAGGAATTGAAACATGAGCTTGCTGCTTCCTCTACTTCCTATTCTCAAAAAGAAGAAGTGCTCCTGAAACAAGTGAGAGACGCTCACGCTAGCCAAAGGGATGCCGAAGACAGGCTAGAAGTACAAAAAAGAATCAGTGAAGGCTATGCTACTGATATTGCTGAGCTCCGAAAGAAAAACAACTCCCAGGAGGCGGAGATACAAATGCTTAAGCTTCAGCTTGCCAAAACTGAAAGGGAGCGTGATGAGGCTGTCGCCGGCAGAATCGCAGCTGAAGAATCTCATGAGGCGACTAAAAACAGCATCAGCTCAACATTATTCGACTTCTACTTGCACAGCGTCTTGGGGCGTGGAAGCCTTGCCTTTCTAGGCCCCAAGTATGAAATCACACTGGCTGAAGTTTGGGAGACAGCACTTGATATGCTCGGTGGTAAAGGTGCTGGATATGCTGAGTCAGCCCTTGAAGAGCATTATCTTGATGACGAAGCCCGTGCCGCTCTTGCCAAGGGTAAGGAGCAGCTTGCCAGAGCGCGGGCCGGGATGGCGGAAGAGGAGCGTTCTGAAAAAGAAGTACCGCCTACCATCTCCGAACGTCCTTTAGTTTCTCCCGAGGTGGACATTACAGGCCCTAGTGCTCATTTGCCGCCTCCTACAAGAACTGGGGTAATCACCCCTACTGATGAAGAGGCTTTGGAGGACATTGGGGCTCAGAATTATGAGATTGAACTGACAAAGCCAATATCTTCAGGTAATTTCGACATTGGTCCGATTCAGGTGGATTGCCTGCTTATTCCTCAAAAATTTGATGAGCTTCTCGATTACCTCCTGAATCTCGATGAACCCATATCTCCCTTCTTTCGGGAAGATACTAACATTTTCAATTTTTCTTCTTCTGCAGTTGAAACAACAAGTGCCGTGCAGACTTCGCCTTCTCTGGTTATTCCTCCTCCATCTCTTCAGGTGACTCCTCCTTCTGCTTCACAACCTGGGTCACAAGAGGAGAAAATTGAGGCTCTTCATGGTTTGGATGACCCTGTTGCCTCGCAGGAGCAAAAAGATGAGGGACTCGAAGGAGGCGAGATCTCTCCGGAGCGGACTCCTTCTGACGACGTAGTTTTGTCCGCTCTCGTTACTCCGGGGAGTGAGTCTTCTTCGCAGAGAAGAAAGAAGCATGGGACATCGAAGAGGAGGGGGAAGAAAATTATCACCACTGAAGAGGAACCGGAAATTGCGCCAGTTGTACCTCCCTCCCCTTCTTCCCTTATGCCTTCAGACCAACCTGGAAGACCCGAAAAACTAACCACTCGGCCGGGTAAAGGGTCTAAAGGCGGCAAGAAGAAATGAAGAGTTGAGCTTTTTGATTCCTTTTTTGTGTAATGGTCGGATGTTGTGCAGGCACCGGCCCCTGCTTCTTATTTTGAAACCTGTATCTGCAATATCTGCAATTGAATAAAATGATTCTTTATTTGTACAGACTTTTGTTTGAATTTGAGAATGCATTTATTATTCATTTTTGCACAAGTTCTTTTTTTTTTTTGCACAAGTTTTATTTATACGATGCTGCGGTGAGCTTGTGGTATGTTGTTTGAGCGTACTTTACCGACATAGTTATACCGCTTTGTATGTAACTATACCATGTTGCCCCTATACCATGAGCTTACTGCAATATCGTATACTTTAAGGGGACTTACACTCTCGTTTTCTAAAGAATAATTACTTCATTCTCGAGAAGAATTTTCGTAGAGTGCAACTTCCTTCATATAAGTTTCTGCGCTTTGTCCTTCGAAGAAATCACTTTCTCCTTTTGCGTTTGTATATATTTTGCCAAGTGAATTCTTCTATGTGGCAAAGCGGACCTCTGAATGTACTTTAACCCCCCTTTTTTTTTGAGGAAGATCATTCTCCATAATAGGTAAACTACTCTTCCTTTGGAAGTTAAAGTATGCTCTTGATGAGGATTCTTTTTTTTTTTTATATATAGAAAGTTGTACCTCTGAGGAGGGATTTTTCACGTTTCAACACTTGGAAGTTTTATTTCAATCTCGGTGAAACGTGTACCTCCAAAGAGTTATGCCTTAGAAATCCTTTTCACGTTTCAACACTTGGAAGTTTTATTTCAATCTCGGTGAAACGTAGGTTTCCGAAGAGGTCTTTCTTCTTAATTGTGTCCCCGGGAGGGGGTTGTACCTCTGAGGAGGGATTTCTCACGTTTCAACACTTGGAATTTTTATTTCAATCTTGGTGAAACGTGTACCTCCAAAGAGTTGTGCCTTCGAGGAAAGCCTTCTCACGTTTCGACACTTGGAAGTTTTATTTCAATCTCGGTGAAACATGGGCTTCCAGGAAGGTCTTTATCTTGTTTCGTATTTCAACTTTGGTGAAGTGAAATTCCGAAGAGCGGTTGTTACACTTCAACTCCTGGCGAAATGTGCCCCCGAAGAGGTCTTTATTTTGTTTGCATTTCAACTCTGGTGAAGCGTAATTCCGAAGAGCGGCTGTTACACTTCAACTCCTGGTGAAATGTGCCCCCGAAGAGGTCTTTATTTTGTTTGCATTTCAACTCTGGTGAAGTGTAATTCCGAAGAGCGGCTGTTACACTTCAACTCCTGGTGAAATGTGCCCCAGAGATGGTTTACATTGCCTGGAAGTTACTCTCTCATGGTTGGTGGGTCATGACTCCTCCAATCTTTTTTGTTGAGTAGAGAACTTTCTTTTTTGCGGCATATGTCCCATTTGAGGTCTTTGTCCTCCGAAGAGTTGTGCCTCCGAAGAGGAGCATTTTGCCTCCGAAGAGGGCTTTGGTCTCTGAGGAGAAGCATTCGGTCCCCGTAGAGAAACTTTTTTGCCTCCGAAGAGGGCTTTGGTCTCTGAGGAGAAGCATTCGGTCTCCGTAGAGAAGCATTTTGCCTCCGTAGAGGGCTTTGATCTCTGAGGAGAAGCATTCGGTCTCCGTAGAGAAGCGTTTTGCCTCCGTAGAGGGCTTTGATCTCTGAGGAGAAGCATTCGGTCTCCGTAGAGAAGCATTTTGCCTCCGAAGAGGGCTTTGGTCTCTGAGGAGAAGCATTCGGTCTCCGTAGAGAAGCTTTTCGCCTCCGAAGAGGGCTTTGGTCTCTGAGGAGAAGCATTCGGTCCCCGTAGAGAAGCATTTTGCCTCCGAAGAGGGCTTTGGTCTCTAAGGAGAAGCATTCGGTCTCCGTAGAGAAGCATTTTGCCTCCGAAGAGGGCTTTGGTCTCTGAGGAGAAGCATTCGGTCTCCGTAGAGAAGCATTTTGCCTCCGAAGAGGGCTTTGGTCTCTGAGGAGAAGCATTCGGTCTCCGTAGAGAAGCATTTCGCCTCCGAAGAGGGCTTTGGTCTCTGAGGAGAAGCATTCGGTCCCCGTAGAGAAGCATTTCGCCTCCGAAGAGGGCTTTGGTCTCTGAGGAGAAGCATTCGGTCCCCGTAGAGAAGCATTTTGCCTCCGAAGAGGGCTTTTCACATTTCATCTCACAGGAGTATGTTGACCGGTTGTGGTGGAATGCGCGCCCCTAAGTAGGGTTATTGTCAGGAAGTTTGGAGTTTCCTTTTCTCGGTTGGATGGATTCTCGGGAGTGTATCGACCGATAATTCCACGACTTTGCAACGAGAAAGACGCCTTTTTTCGGTGAAGCCCGCTTGAGGTCTTTATCCTCTGAGGAGTTATGCCTTCAAAGAGGGCTTGTGCTTCTGAAATATTCTTTTTGCTGGCTGACGCTTGCTCTCGCATGTCTCTTTGCCGTTGATTCATGTTGACAATCCCCATTGCTTCGCAAGTGTCACCACTTTCAGCTACCAGGCCTCTCCCTTACCCAAAGGAGTATATTTTATAGTTAAGCGAATTGGTGGTGGCAGATTTAGGTTCTTTAACTTGCTGTTTGTTTGTTCAAACATTTGTAGTTAGCTATATATGATCTGCTTCTATCCACCTTGCTTACTTTCGTTTGAAGTTCTCCTTTTGTAGGATTTGAATATGGGAATTTTGAATGGCCCAGTGCTTGATTGCCGGATGATGTTGCGGATCGCTTAGTCTCGTGACTGGTAAGCTTTGTTTTTATGGCCTGCATTATTAAATCGTTTTTTTTAGTAACACGATTAACGTATTTCATATGCCGAAATAAAACAAAGCAGTTTATAATAGTAGGGAACATAAGAATTATAGTGGTTTAACCGAAACTGGGCCTATATCCACTTTATAGCTTTTGTTATCCGCCTGCCTTGCAATTGCCCTTAACAAGAGAATCATATATTTGTAAATTCTTTGCAATATCTTAGCAAAGTTTTCATGTAAAATATGGATGTAAATAGTTGCTGTTCCAAGTTCTTGGAATTGGTTTTCTTTTGACAGTTGCGAATTTGATTGATTATATTAGCAATTCCTTAGTGCCGTCTTTAAGCGTTCTTCTGTTGGCGGGTGGTTTTAACTGAAGAAACATACTCTAGCCAAATCTTATTTGTTTGCTTAGAGTACTTCTTATTCAGGATTTGACCCTGGAATTCTATTGTTTAAGGCTTGCTTTTGAATGCTACCAAGGGTTGCTTGATATTGCAATGAATCTGCTTGGTATTGATTGCCTGCAAATTTAGATCGATAATCTTAGTGATATTCTCAGAATATTTCACATATCGAAATAAAATAAGCGACTCGTAATAATAGGGAAAGCAAGACTTATAGTTTTTATTATTCATTGGCATTGTTTTTACTACAGATTTTGAAACAAGAATCATTGGATCAGCACTCTTTTACAAATTTGAAACAAAATGTTCAAGTAAGGTATGGAAGCAATTGCTGCCCCAGGCTTTAGGAATTGAATTTTTTGGCATAAGAGGACTGGATGGCAACATCTTTCAGAATCGAAACTTCCTTTCACTTTGAAGGTCCCCTTGGAGCGTGAGCACGTCTTCCCGCCTCATCCAATTTTTCCCTGCCTGGTGAGGGCTTGCTGTGATGACACTGATGATAGGACCTTCATCTCCCTGTGCCACGGTTCTCTTACCTGAGCTACATTGTTGAGCGGGAACCAGCTGCACCTTAGAGGATGAGGAGTAGTTAATTTCATCTTTTTTCACATACTGTTGCAGTTCATTCTGCTTGATCAATTCTTCAATCTCCTTCCTTAGATGGCGACATTGGTTAGTTTCATGGCCAGGTTGATTGTGAAATTGACAGAATTTCCCATTGTCTGTCGCGCTTCTCCTCATCAGAGATGGTTTGGGGTAAACAACAACATCCTTTGTTGCCAAGAAGATACTTTCCGGAGTGTCGGTCAAGGGAGTGAAGTTGGAGGGTATGAAGCGTCGAGCTTTTTTCAAGAGTTTCTGTTTTCTCCTTCCCCCATTCTTCTCTTTCTGTTCAATCATTTCCGGTATGTATTCTTCATCGTTGCCAGGACTTAATGGGTAATCATCAATTATTCTTTCAAAAGTTCGCCTTGACAAACGTTCGTGGATAGTTAGTCGTGGCCATGAATTCTCTGTTTGAGGGAATGTTCCAATAGTAATGCCAGTTGCTCGTTGAGGAGCATTCCATTCTTCTGAAACCTGGGCCTCTTTGGCAATGGTTTTTATATCACTTTCTAGTCGATGGACTTCTTCCTGCAATGCGTTCATCTTATCCAGTATCCTATTGCTTTGAACTTCCATGTGTTGATATATTCCATATATCACGGCATTTAATTCAGCCCTTGTGACTCCAATACTTGAAGCTGTTTCACTTAGCGTGGGAAGAGCAATGGCATTGCTGCAAGTACCTTCAAACCTTAACAACTTCCGTTTCCTTTCTGAAGCCATGATTTCTGTTAGAATTTTGTTGAACAATGGTTGAAGTTTGCCCCTGAGTTCAATTCTCAGTGAAAGCACCAAAAATGTTAACGCTAAAACGTGAACGCTAACACCCCGGTGTGTGAAGTGTAGTTGTGAAAGCACCACCCGATAGATCGGGAAAGAATTACAAGCAAATAATAGCAGAAAAGCAGTGAACAACAACGATTTTATAGTGGTTCGGCTTAAAAGTATAGCCTACGTCCACTCTAAGTACTTTTATTAATAATCCCGTTACAAGCTGATACAATTCTTCTCAAGTACAATATACTTCAAGTTACAAGTGATTTGGAACAAGACTTAAGCTTCAATGTCGATTAAAGTCCTTAGATTCATGTTGAAGATGTGTGGTTTCTTCGTGAATTTCTTTGATGTATTCCTCTAATCTTCAAAGCTCTAGGTGTTGATGAAGTTCTCCATGCAGCAAGGTAACGGTGTATGAAGAGAATGTGCCAAAAAGTCCTTTGAATGTTGGAGGTGGGTGCCTATTTATAGAGAGTTTCGGCCTGGAATTATTGCCAAGTCCTAAGTCGTGGCCGATTTAAGTTAAGTCGCAGCCGACTTAATATGAGTCGTGGCCGGTCCATCTGGCCCCTTCATGGCTTCACAGGAGTTCACTTGCACAAGTCCTAGGTCGCCTCCGAGTCAACACCACCCCTCCTTAGTAATACGGCCTCGGGTTTATATTAGGTCGTGGACGAGTTAACTTGGTAGGTCGCAAGTCACGGTCCAAATGATAAGTCCTGGATCGTGTACGAGTTAAGAGGCCACTGTGCCAAGTAGCTGCATTGAACTTACCTTCCTTTGCTTAGGTCGTGACCGACTTAACATTGGTCATAGGTCGGCCGCGACTTAGGTCGGTAGCTATCTTGGGTCGGCGTTCTTTAAGTCTTAGGTTGGTATACATGCTAGAGCATTGGGTCGGCACCTCTCTTAAGTCGGTATCCCTTTTCGGCCTTAGGTAGGCATTCCTGTTAAGGCAGTTAGGTCGGCAACCAGTTAAGTCGGCAATCTCCCTAGACTGTTAGGTCGGTATCTATGTTGAGTCGGCATACTTGTTGAAGTGTTAGGTCGGCATACCCCTTAGGCCTTAGGTCGGCATCTCTTTGAGTCTTAGGTCGGTATCGTTTCAAGTCGCTGAGTCCAAACCGAGGCGGAGTTAACAAAAGAGTATGCGTCCCAAATATGGATGGGATAAGGCAAGAAGTTTTAACAGAATGTCATAATTCTCAACTTTCATTACATCCTGGAGTTACCAAAATGTATCGAGATATAGATAAGTCTTTTTAGTGGGATGGTATGAAAAGGGATATCTTTATCCATATTGGTAGATGTGCAAATTATCAACAGATCAAGAGCGATCAACAAAGACTACTGGATTGCTCTAACCTCTTGAAATTCCGACTTGGAAATGGAACCAAATATCAATGGATTTCATCGATGACATACTTCAATCAAGAAAGTGAAATGAAGGCATTTGGATTATCATAGATCGATTGACCGAAAGTGCACACTTTATCCCAATAAAGTTAACGAGAAAAGCTGCAAGTCCTTTCCTTAGTTTACTTTATTTTAATTAAAAAATAAAAAAGTTTTTTCCTTTTTGTTCTTGCATAGTTTAAATAAAAACTAAAAAAAAGGCAAACAACTTTTATTTTTTACTTTTCAACTTACATATTTCTAAAAAAATAAAGAAACAAATGAAAGGGCAATAAAGACAATTGGACCGTGAATTGTGTTAACTAGTATTGGGAGTAGCATTAACAAACTTCACGATCCAACAACCAAAACTTGGGACCACAATCTAACTCTGCCAATGTTCACTTTTAATTGGATTTTTTTTACATTTTTGTGTTCATGTTAAATTGTGCTTTCAAAAGAAAAAATGTCTAAAATTCAATGTAATATGTACTCATCAAACGTTTATCTGAAAAAAGAAAAAACAGTAAGGGAGCTACTTTAAGGAAATAACCAAAGTTGGAATTATAAAAACAATCAGTACCAATTTTATCCAAATTTAAATAATTTTGATTGTGCATCCAATTTACATCAAAATAATTATAAACTTGAAAATAATTTTTTTCAGAATAAAGTTGGATATGGAAATTACTCTACAAATAACTTTGATAGTAAAAATGACTTTGGTTATAACATAAACTATTTTCGAAGCATGCAAAAAATTCAAAATAATTCAAACCAATATTTTGAAAATGACCAAAATTATAAATTTTAGTCTAACTTTAACAATTTTGTTTATGGACCTAATTCTCATCATCAAAATGATTTTCATTATCAAGATAATAATTTCCATTTTTAAATCAGTTTCCAACATCAATATGATTTTTATAAAAAGAAATGAAAATCAATATGCAAATAATTTTGATAGGTGGGATGATTCAGATTATAATATCTTTTTTATAAAAAGCTATCAGAAGGATTTCAACTAGAAGTTTTGGAGTATGATGAAAAAAGTTATACACAACTCTTGGTCAAAACTTGACACGAATTTATTAATAAAAGAAAGAAAGCAAGAGAGAAAGCTGTCATATCCAATGAATTAGAAAAAAAATTTCCAAAGATAAATATGGCTACAAATTTAATTTTTAAAATGATTCCTAGTATGAACAATATTTTCAAAATAATCAAGTCAAGATTTGGAAAATAATAAGAATTATAATATCTCTTCCCACTGAAATGATTTTGGTTAAAACCTAACTCTCAATATCAAAATAATTTTCTAACAAATTTCCATTCTCAAAATATTTCTCCTGATCGACAATTTTTTCATGAAAAATGAAATCAAAATTAATTTTGAAAATAATTTTGACGATGAAAATGACTTGGATTATAATTTTGCAAGTAGATCATATCAAGAAAGTTACATGTAAGAAAATAAAAATGGAAATGAATTTTAAAATGATTTTGATCATTAAAATGACTTATATTATAGTTCTAAAACTATCTCTTCCCAAGAAAAATGTGAAAAAATTGTCCAATTACTTGAAAGTCTCTCGAAACAATATAATGAAAAAACATGAAATTCAAACATGTTACAAATCAAATGATAATCCAAATCTTACTCATAAATTCCAAATAACGACTTTAGAAAATGAAGGTGATAACCCTAATGAAATAGTTCAAAATTCATAGACTAACTACAATTTCAACTCTTTTAAAGTAAAACAATTTATGTTTGAATTTCGATCTTCCTTTGCCTGACACGAACAAGATAGAAACAATGATTTTTGAGGTTGAAAATTTCAAAGATTATATAGTTATTGTTGATTTAGTTAAAAAAGACGACTATAGTGAACATGAATTTTTTAGACCGTTCGAGAATGAATTGCACCACTCTAAATTTGAGAATTCTAATTTTGAAGAAATCATAGTCAATAAAAACATGAAACTTTTGTGTGTGAAATTGAAAGTTTAACTAATGAAACCGATGGTAAAGTTGAACCCAAGCTTGATCTAAAACTTAATGAGAATGTTGAAATGCCAACAAACGGGACACTTGATATTGAACATAATCTTGAATCACCTCTTGGAAACGAAGAATCTAAGCCATATAAATTTTTAATAGATGGTCAACATAGTGCTTATATTGTTTCAACTATACTTATGCACGGTCATCTAATTTTTAAGGATTACACCGATAAATTTGTTGAGTACATGAGTCACATTGTGCATAAAGCTCGCGTGCAAAAATTTCTACTTTCAAGATACTTTGATATCAACTTAATCGATTATAAACCTAATTATAAAAATGAATTATTAGTAAAATGAATTTGCGTATTAGGAAACATACCAAAGCGTAGTATGAGGGGGAAACATAACATTAATACCAAATGCAGAAGAGTAAGATGGTGGCAATTTCTGCATCGTATTCATCGTAAACACATGTGTTATTTCATATAGAATCCCTTTTTGCATATTCTTAAAATGCATTTTATATTACAAATCATTTTGCGTTACATCCATTTAAGGGTACCGTTTTTCAAGTATAGAAAACAATCTGAATAGTAAGGACATTGCTATGTAGAGGGAAGACTCATGTTTGCGTTCATAGTTTTTTCAAATTTGTAGGTATCCAAACATTTTGCATTTATTTAGATTTTGCATTTTTTTCCAAATTGCATTCATTTTGCATGTAAGTTTGCATTTTTTAAGGCAAATGAATTTAGGACATAACATTTTTTTTGAAAACAAAATTATTTGAAGTTAGTTTATTTTGAATAGACATGACAAAGTAGGTGTAATGTTTTGGCCATTTGAAGGAAATTTTTGTGAATCACTAGCTTCAAATGGAAAATAAAACGAGAAGTTTCAATAACAAGCGATAATAGAGAAGCTAGTATATAGTTTGATCCATAAGGGTTGACTATGACGTTTGTTGATATTTGGTGACATCATTTAAAAGTGGGATGTCTAAAGTACACGTGTTAAAAATTTTCAAATCTTAATAATTAAGAAGTGCTTAAAAGATTTTGCATTACTCTCTTTCTTTCTCTCTTAGAAAAGACAAAAAAACTGATGATACTACTACAATAATAAACGAGGATATCCAACATTGCTAGTATATCCAGTGATGGTGTGCACACCCACCAAGCTCTGTCTCACTCTCATGTAAGCCCAAAAGGCAATACATGAGGGTTATACCTTGGTCTCAATTTATGAGTTTGGCACCTAAGGATCACCGATATAACATCCCCCTACTTGATCTTTAGCTTTGATTTAGATTTTCTTTCTCTTTTCCCTTGTTAATGGCCGACTTCTCTTAGGGTTTGATTTGCGTTTTAGGTTTTTAGACTGAACGTGAAAAAATGAGAAAAATGAAATGTTAATGGGTTTAGTTGTGAATCAAAAGGTGTGGCTATTTACCAATATGGCCATGTTTTTAATTAATAACGTATAAATCAATTTAAGCCCATTTAATTAATTAAGCTTGGCCCTATATAATTTACTGAAATCTCAATCTCCTTATCCCACTAATTCTTACATTATTCTATTTAATTTATCTAATTAAATTTTCTGAATAATGTTATAAAAAATTAGGCTTGTTAACTGACCTATACTGACTTGTCGAAATTGGTTTGCACAATCCGCCAAGCTCTATTCATTCTCATGTATGGCAAAAGGCAGTGCATAGGTGGCATACCTTGGTCCATGTGTTAGGTATATGCCTAATTTACAAAAACTAAATAAATAAATAAATAAGAGAGTGTCAATCCGCCTTTTGGCAAGGCCGTGGATAGGCGGATTTAACTAAATCAACTACTCATTTGTCGAGACTGAAATACGAAAGGTTTGAGTCGACTGGATGGATGGTTCGGTGTGGGTCGTTCGATCAAGGTGGTTCGGTCGTACATGGCTCGGTTAAGGAGAGGAAATCATGCATGGTTCGATCATGGTGCTTAAGACAAGGTGGCTCGGCGTGACTGGCACGACAAGTATGGCTCGGCCTAAGTCGATCGGCTGGAGTGGATCAGCGTGAAGTGGTTTGGTCAAGGTGGGTTGGCATAAGTTGGTCAGTGTGAGTGGTTCAGCACTGGAGTGGAGCGGCATTTTAGTAGGTCGGCGTAGCAAATTTGGGATTGGTGCAATGTTACTTCAAGTCTTGGCATGGGTTACTTCGAGTCCAATATACGTTCACTTCGAATCATTCCCGAGGAAACGACCTGGGTCGGCATATTGTTTGGGTTCAGTGTGTTTGCACTATTCAGGGTCGGCCATGTGCGGGACGACCGAGATGTTTAGGCTGAGGTGGTTCGACATATTGAAGTGGGTCGGTCTCGATGGAGTGGATCGGTGATGGAAGTGAGTTGGTAGTGGTGTGGCTTGGCGTTTGGATGGATCAATGACTTTGGTTTATTCTGGATCGGTGGACTTCGTGCTTCGGGTCGGCAGCTTCTTGCCTTCGAGTCGGCTACGGAGATAGGGGTTGGCCATAAGGATTATGCTCGGAGTCATGGAACAGGCTACTTCGAGTCAGTGACGCTGTTGCTTCGGACCAATGATAGGTTTACTCCGGGTCGGCAGAGATAATAAGGAGTTGGTATATTGAAGGAAGGGGTTGAGTCTTGGTGGGCCCGTACCACTCAGGAAGCCCAGCAACTCTGGTTTTGCCTATAAATATAGCACGTGGGGCTTCAGAAAAAGGATCCTCATTTTGTTTCCCATCTTCTTCCCTATTATGGCTACTCCACCATTATTGTTTTGAAAACTCTAGATTATAACTGTCATTGATCCTAACATCAATAAAAAAGGAAATTTCTGAAGTGGACGTAGGCCGGATTCAGCCGAATCACTATAAATCCTCCGTTTTTTCTGCTTTCTTTTTAATTTTTACTGTTCTTCATATTTATACTCTCTGCATACATTCTATCTGTTGTATGTGACTGTGATTTGGTGCTTTCATCTATATTTGGGTGTTAGTAACCAATTTTGGTGCTAACATTTTGGTGCTTTCACTAAGAACTGAACTCAAGGATTCAAAAGCTTCAATTTTGGATTTAAAGGCTAAGGAACTTGGATTCTGGAGACAATGGCAAAGCAATCTACTAGGAGACAAAGGATAGAAAGGAGTCAGCATGAAGGAAGTCAGAAGGCTTCCTTAGGAGCTAATCAGGCCTCGATTTTCCTCACCAGAGATGAGATTGAAACGATGCTGAAAAGACAAGAGGAGATGATGTAGAACCTACTTCGACAAGTTGCACAAGTTAGAGTACCGAGTCAAGGTTTGGCAACTACAGGAGATGCTGAAATTAGGGGTCAGGAGCATGGAACAACAAGAATTTGGAACGGAGCAGGACCATCATGAGCAGCACCAGAACTAGGGGCACTCCTCCAGAGCATGTTGATCCAATCCCGGGCGAAGTACCAGGTGGAGTTGTACAACGTGGTGTCAATAGAGGAATGGATGTTCATCTACGAGAGAAGGTCCCAAGATTCCCTCGTGAACTCGGGGGGCAGATTGGAGGCAACGGACAAGGAATACAGCTTGGCGGCAGTGATAGGTGGGCGGAGATGGTTAGGCGAGCCACGATAGGTGGATTGGTAAATAGAGACTTGGAAGATGTGAATTGTAGTCCCTTTGCTCTTGAGATCAGGCAAGCTATAAACCCACCAGATTTCAAACTACCGACGTTGGAAATGTATGGCGGGAGAACGAATCCCACTGTTCACTTGACAAGGTGCACGAGGCATATGGAAGTGCTGGGGGCATCGAAGGAGGTCATGGCACGATGCTTTCCTTTGTATTTGACAGATATTGCAGCATTGGTTCAGACTGCTGTAGAGTGGCTCTATCAGCACATTAACGGAGCTGATTGAAAGGTTTATGAGACAGTTTTGGGTTCACATAGTCAGACTCAAGAACGCGATGACTTTAACATCGATGAAACAATGGAAAGGAGAGTCGTTCAGTAATTTCTTAACAAGATTCAATGCAGCGGCAGCTTCGGTGGATTAGCCCGATCCATCGATGGTTTTGATGGCAGCAGTTTCAGGAATTGCAGATAATTCAGATTTCAAGGTATCATTGGAACGAGACCCACCGAGGGATCTCGGGGAGTTCTACCATGAGGCGGAAAGGTTCCCGAGGCAGGAAGATGCGCAGGATGAGAGAGAAGTAAGAGGTGCTGAAGCTTATGCAGTAAGGGGTGGAGGTCCACCCAGGGAGGATCCAAATAAAGATATAAAGGAAAAAGGAAAATAAAGGACAACAGTAGCACTTTGAAAAGGCCTCGAAGGGAGTCAAAATTTTATTCTTACACAAATTTAACTGTGACTCTAGAAAGGATTTACTTGGATACTCGAGGGCACCTCCAGTATCGGAGCCGGCCAAAGAGGGAACCTTCTAAATACGAGCGGGCACCAGGAAAGCGTTGTCTATTCCATGAGCTAAATGGGCATAACACAAACGACTGCAGGAATTTGAAAGATATCGTTGAAGAGCATGTAAGGAATGGTCATTTATGACAGTATGTAAGGAATTGAGCTGTGGCAGTGGAACAGGAGCGGCCATCGCTCGCCTCGAACGAAGACGGAACTGGACCTCGGCAACGTCAGCTTATTATCAACTAAACATATTTATATCTTTGAATAAGTAGTAGAACTTGAAGTGATACAACTAAGTCGCTTACACATGTACGGGATCGAGGACGGTCCCTAGGCAAGCTCTGAGACGGTGATGAAACGTGTTGCTCGAGTCTATGAAATCTTTTTTCTTTTCGTTTCCTTGAAAACTTTTTTTTCTCCCTTGGATATACAAACATTTATTTGGTTTTCCCTGGTGTAAAAACATATATTTTGAATGATCGGATTTGCAGTACTGTAATAAATAATACAGGTTTTGCGATTACTATCCTGACCGGAGAGACGGGGCAGTGATCGCAAGTTACGAGTCCATTCGCCGAAGAGAGGACTCGAACATAATATTAAAGTCCTAGGTCGGAGAGCCAAGTCCAGAGAATATAAAAGTCCTCGACCGGAGAGCTGAGGCCAGAGAATATGAAAGTCCTCGGCCGAAGAGCCGAGGCTGGAGAATATTAAAGTCCTCGACCGGAGAGCCGAGGCCGGAGAATATGAAAGTCCTCGACCGGAGAGCCGAGGCCGGAGAATATTAAAGTCCTCGACCGAAGAATATTAAAGTCCTCGACCAGAGAGTCAAGGCTGGAAAATATAAAAGTCCTCGACTAGAGAGTCGAGGCCGGAGAACATACAAGCCCTTGACCGGAAAGTCGAGGCTGGAACAAGATAACGGATCCGGCGAGGTCAACGGATTCTAAGTTAATCCCAGAGATGTCCCGGACTCGGATAAAATGATTCGGAGAGATCGTGGATTCGGTTAGTTGATTTCGGATGGATGTGGAATTGGATGAGGATTTGGTTACTGGATAGGAATTAGGTGTCGACTCAGAGCAGTCGTAGATTCAGTTAAGGATCCAGCAATGGCACTTGGATAGAATGGATTGAATTATGAATCGGAAAGTATGGCTATGGATAACATATGGACTTCGGATATTGGATTTGAGGCTATACAAAACACACCTTCCTACCGCAAGGCATGTTTTGGGGGGCAAATGTTAACCCGCCTTTTGGCAAGGCTATGGACAGGCGGATTTAACTAAATCAACTACTCATTTGTTGAGACTGGAATACGAAAGGTTTGAGTCGACTGGATGGATGGTTCGGTGTGGGTCATTCGATCAAGGTGGTTCGGTCGTACATGGCTCAGTCAAGGACAGGAAATCATGCATGGTTCGGTCATGGTGCTAAAAACAAGGTGGCTTGGTGCGACTGGCTCGGCCTAAGTCGGTCGACTGGAGTGGATCAGCATGAAGTGGTTCGACGTTGAAGTGGTTCGGTCAAGGTGGGTCGGCATAAGTTGGTCGGCGTGAGTGGCTCGGCACTGGAGTGGAGCGACATTTTAGTGGGTCAGCGTAGTGCAAATTTGGGATCGGTGCAATGTTACTTCTAGTCTTGGCATGGGTTACTTCGAGTCTAACATACGTTCGCTTCGAGTCACTCCCAGGGAAACGCTCTGGATCGGCATATTGTTTGGGTTCAGTGTGTTTTCACTATTCAGGATCGACCATGTGTGGGTCAGCCGAGATGTTTAGGCTGAGATGGTTCGGCATATTGAAGTGGGTCTGTCACAGTGGAGTGGATCGGTGATGGAAGTAGGTTGGTAGTGGTGTGGCTTGGTATTTGGATGGATCGACGACTTTGGTTTGTTCTTGATCGGTGGACTTCGTGCGTCGGGTCGACATCTTCTTGTCTTTGGGTCGGTTACGGAGATAGGGGGCCGACCATAGGGATCGTGCTCGGAGTCATGGAACAGGCTACTTCGAGTCATTAAGACTGTTACTCCGGGCCAATGACAGGTTTACTCCGGGCCGGTAGAGAAACTATGGAGTCGGTATATTGAAGGAAAGGGTTGAGTCTTGGTGTGCCCGTACTACTCAGGAAGCCCAGCAACTCTGGTTTTGCCTATAAATACAACATATGGAGCTTCAGAAAAAGGATCTTCATTCCGTTTCCCTTCTTCTTCCCTATTAAGGCTACTCTAACATTATTGTTTTGAATACTCTAGATTGAAACTGTAGTTGATCCTAACATCAATAAAAAAGGAAATTTCTAGAGCAGATGTAGGCCAGAGTCAGCCGAACCACTATAAATCCTCTGTTTTTTCTGCTTTCTTTATAATTTTTACTGTTCTTCATATTTATACCCTCTACATACATTCTATCTGTGATCTGTGACTATGATTTGGTGCTTTCATTTGGATTTGAGTGTTAGTGATCTATTTTGGCGCTAACAAAGAGGTTAAGTGATTTATTTCAAGGCATGCTCTTTAATTTATTAATTCGAACCTGTTTATAAGTGAAAATAGAAATACTACTTTGCAAACTTTGACAATCAAATATAAACAACTAATTTCATAGTTGCACTATTTTTTCAACTAAAATAACTAGCAAGCTAGAGTCAAGTGTGATGAGAAATTGATTTATTCTAAAGTTTATGACTAGGTGATGAACTAAGATTTCTAAAATTTGACTAGTACATGTGTACACTACAATGTTGTAGCTTTTTTATATTAAACTTATTCATCGATTTTCATAACCTTTTGCATTCACATAGCTGCATTAAAAGAAAAACATGTTGCATTAGGATTTTGTGGGTAGTATTTTCCAAAAACCCTAATGAGAAATAACTCGTCCTATTAAGGACACCTAGGGGTTTAAAGGCTTGTTGCATAGGCTAAATGAAATCGTGCTTCCCTATGAAAGTTGTGGCTAATAAACTTAGTTAGATTTTATTCGAGGATGAATAAAGGTTCTAGTGTGGGGCTAATTGATGAACATCAAATATTGAATATTTTAAACTACAAATTATATATTTTAATATCTATAAGGCAGTATTACTTGGTTATTTTTGTTGTGTTTTATTATAGGTTCTTGATTTTTAGGAAATAAAAAATTATTAGAGCGATTGTTCAATAACAATGGTTTAACCTCAAGATTTAATGATAAGAAAAAAGTTTCTATTCTTGCAAAAAAACTAATACAGCTCGGTTGGTTTGAGGATCTGTATTTACTTGGAGGTCATTGGTTCAAATCCCTTGTAGCATACAATTTTTAAGCAATTCACATCTCCTAGAGAGACACTTCTAGAATACACCAAACCAAGAGGCTTTTGGAGTACATTGGAGAAAGAGATTTCTAGAATAATATGGGGCACACATAGTATGAAAGTCTCTACAGATGGACCATGTCAAAAAGTTCTAAATTATTCCAGTTTTTAGAGTTGGATGTAGAGATCTCTATAAGTACCTCCACTTAGAAATATTTGAGATCATCTTGGATAGAATACCATTAGGGCATCAATTTAGGCTTTTCATATTTTATTTTTAATTTATTTTCATATAATCAAATCTTTATTTTAGCAATAAAATCTTATGCTTTATTTCTACTTAGTTTTGGTTACATTTCATTCTATTTCATTTCTGCTTTTATTGTTTCGATCTTACTTGGGATCTATTAGCTCGCCAGGAGGCCAATAGATCTTGTAGCTTTCTATTTTTCTCACATCAAATATTCAATCTCCATCGCTCAAATTTTGTTGGTTTCTTCTTTATTTATATACTAATTTCATTTTTCTTTAAATTTTAGTAATTTTGTACGTTTATTTAATTTCAAAAATGTCCTCTAACTCGCCTAGAATTTAGATAAACGTTAGCAATTAACAAACTCCCTGTGGATTCGACCCGTATTCACATAACACTAGATCGGACATTGTGTGCTTGTAGTAAAATTAAGTCACTGTTTTTGTTTACACCATAAATCGATGATCAATTGGACTTTTCTATTTATGAGATCCAGGCATGAGGTGCTTAAACTAAGGAGATGTTCAGAAGCAACTAGTGCCTTGAGTCATCGGCCTTTTTCTGGATGAGGAACATATAAGGTCAAAATGTCGAAAATAAGGGAAGTAATAGATTTCTATTTTCCAAATTTAATACAACTTGGATTATATAGAAATGATCTTCTTACACTTGGTATTAAATTCTAAGGAGGAAATCCGTACTATCCATGTGAATTTGAAAGGTGATTTCATCGTTATATGATGGATAATAAAGGCCGAATATGGAAATTGATGTTGAGTAGAATTAGTTTAATTTTTATCGACCCTTTTTAATTTAATAATGTTTTTCAATATGACTTATGAAAATGATTTGGTATTTCCAAAGTTAAAGAGAGGTTTATTTATTCCGTATATATCGTAAAGAAATGTTTTAAAGAAATGTATCTCTAAAGGACATTTTTGATAAAAAGAAAGTAATTAATCAAATGATAAGCACCTATTTACCTAACATCTTTTTATTGATGATTGGTTTGAATGAACCAGGGTCAGATTTGAGTGAATTTTATCTAAAAACCACTTCAAACCAATTTACACATTTGAAGTGAAGACATGGAATGATAATAAATAGAATAAAGAGCTACTTGTCACTGACCCTCACGGGAAATTTCCTATATCATACATATGTGGTAGCATTACTTTCATTTGATCTTTGATGTAATGGATGCTCGCTATAAATCCTAGGAATGATCCCCGATAGGATGTAGTAAGAGAGTTCCTTCGGTTTGTCCTGTTCTTGGAAACTTATATGGACTAATGTCTGACATTGCATTTCCAACATACATGTACATTTATTTTTACAAAAGTACATCTATTTGGTGGTCTAGGAAGTAACTTTTCTATACTTAACTCCTTTCTCTAGAAAGTACGAGCTTAGAGCTTGTACGTTTGTAGAAATATATGGTGTGTGATGGAATTAGCAATGTGGCATTTAAAGTGGAATGTGCTATGTGAAAGTAATTGTTACCTCGGGCCTCATCATCTGGAAATGGCTTGAACTAGGCATGTCGTGTGGCTATGTGGTTCGCAACCATTAGGCTATGGTCATCACCTTTCTAGATTACTCTATATATGTCAAGTATGTTGTGTATGCTACGACATCCCAGATAGGTTAGTTAGGACCGGAGTGATGTTATATTTGGTTCTATCCACCACCAAGTTGGTTCTGTGGGTAGACTGGTCTTGCTAGGTTCAAAGGTTTCAAAAGTTGTTGACCTCGGTACATTCCTCTAGAGAAGTACTATATAAAAGGTAGCTCCTTACCTACCATTATATGGAAATCCATTCTCCAATAAGTGCCTTTGGATTTGATTGTAGAATCTAGTATGCTGGAATTTAATAATGTAACAATTTCGGCTAAGATAATGTATATTTACTTGAAAAGTTTCTTTAAAGGAAAGTCTTTTGAAATAATATTACCAGATTTTGTGTAGTAAATTTTTTGGTTATCATAAGGTTAAACCCCTTTCCATGTTTATGTGCAGCGTGGTCTTATGAGATACACTTTGTCTTCAAATATCCATATTTTAAGTTTCTCATACTAGTCCCATGACTGACCCGGAGTTTATTTTCCTTTTCCTCTTAAACTACGGGTGCCCTATTTTTCAGGGCAGCCAAGTAGTTAGGTAGCATAGAACATTTTGGGAGAAGCTCAGAGCATTTTGGATGGTGTATGAAGCTGGAGGATCTTATGTAGAGAGATATCTATTAATTCTGCTGTATTTTGTTATGTGTCTACTAGAAGTTGTGTGGATATGCAGTTATAACTGTCCTAGCTGGATAGTACTTACTAGAACTTTGATGGAGCAATTAGAAGTAATTGCATGTACTACTTATATGTATATTTTAATGTTGAACATGATGTGAGATTCTATTTTTTTTACTATCTTTATTTTCTTATACCCTATGATAATCCACCTCTTTAGCACTTGGATTTATGTCATGTGAATACCGAGGATGTATTAGCATCGATTTTTGATGGCCAAAGAGGTGGGTTGTCACATCAAATCATTTTGCACTAATATTCACAAATGCTTTTAAAACACAATATTGTTTGTTTCCTCAAAATCTTTCAAAGCCATTTTAAAATCACAAAGGTTTAAATCCTCGAAATCGCTTTATATAAAATCATTTTGAAGATATTTATTTTCAAAAATTTCTATTTCTTTAAAGGAAAGAATTTCATTTCAACAGATAAGTATCCTTTTGTTTTAAAATTAAAATAAATATCTTTTACTATAACTATCCCTTTACAATATTTTCATTGAACACCTTATAGTCAAACTATGAAATTCTGATAACCAATTTTTCGTATTCAATGTATCTTAAATTTTATGTCTATCCAATCTATGCGTAAAAAAAAGGTTGTTGCTTATAAACCGGCCGAGCAAAATTTAAACAACCAAACAAACAATAATAACAAACAAATAATTGTCAACAATTAACAATCAATAGCTAACACATCATTTGTCCAATATTAATTAATCCCAAAATTAATTAACTTAAAAAATAATCGTTTTACTTTGCAAGTGTGATGAACCGCAAATCCGTACCCTTTGAATCAATAGTAAACCACACATGTCCGACCCAAAAAGCGTAGAATAATGGAAAGTCGTGAGAAAGAAGAAAAAGGGTGAGAAGAAAGAAAGTAGGGCGAAAAAGAGGAGAAAAACATAACCAAAACAATACAAAATCTCACATCGCGGTGGAACAAGATATAATATAGATGAATAATCTTACAAAAGAGAGACTGTAATACACATACATCAATCAGAGTATACAAATAAATAATTATCAGCCTGGAAAGTTATAACAACCTGTCCCCATAAATGCTGATAATTAACAACAAAAATTCAGCGGAAAATAAATAAATACGTGTATACGACATGAAGATCTCCCGCTCGTCTGCTAAAGCTCCAAAAGCACCAAATCTGAACTTGTAAATATACTCGGTCTGGCCCGAGCATTGAAAGGGAAGAACGCCCGGACCAGTCTAGTAAACCAGCATGAGAAAAACATATCTCAACTGAATTTTAAAGTTTTAAGATTTCCAAACTTTCTTTATTAAAACAAAAGGCATCTCATAAGACTACGCCCACACATAAACATAGATTGGTTTTTCCCTTACGATAACCAAATCATTTCATATCAAATTCTATTATATTATAGTAGTGTCTATTATACAAATAATAATTAGTCATAGCTGAAATTGTTACATTATTAAATTCCAGCATAATAGGTTTACAAACAAAATGGCAGTCATGTAGTGCATATTGGATTCCATACAAATGACTAGGGAAGAGACTACCTTTTCGAACTCGGTACACCTCTAGAGGAATGTACCTAGGGTCGAGATACTTGGCGCCTAAAGCAACATAAGACCGGCCAACCCCTTTCTGGGTAGTACCAAATATGTCATCACATTGGTCGTTACCGACCTTTAACGGCTACCCGAGTCATATATTCACCATATACTTAGACATGTGTAGAGTAAATCTAGAAGGATGATGACATCTCCTAATGGGAGCGACCCAGTTAGCCTTGCTACTTCTACCCTGTTTTAGTCATTTATTGGGGTGTGAGGCCAAAAGAGGTATCAAATACCTTTCACATATCACATCATCATCATCTTTGAATGCTACATTGCCATTTTCATTGACTACTAATTGCCTTCAACAAAAATACAACCCTTGAGCTCGTATGTCTCAATGAGGGTGTTAAGCTAGAAGAATTTGCCTTCTCTGCCATCACATATGTATGTTTGTAAAAACCAATGTACGTAATCTCAAAAAATGCATTGTTAGACATCCATCCATACAAGTTGTCCAAGAATTGGACAAACCGAAGGTACTTTCCTACCACATCCTAACGGATTAGTAGCGAATAGTCCTTGCATTGGATATTTCATAACAAAGAGACAACTGCTACTATATTTGTAATGGGATTTTAACCCCAAGTGATCAACAAGAAGTCTTTCACTATGAAAATCCTAAATATCAATATCATCAACAAACCTGCACAATCATCACATATAGGTTGGTCCGTAGTGGTTTTCGGATAAACCGATCTCGGTCTCTTCGCACCAACAACGCAAAAGTGTTACTCAACCTCACATAGAAACCAAGTCTCGTAGACATATTACGTTTCCAACTTTCAACTTGCTATCCTTCGGCCAAGAAGGAAGCTGGTAGATTAGAGTAATCACTACGCACTACTCGAATCAACATCCTTTACACCAAATGATAATCAAGCCTACACAAGTGGCTACGTACTAAGTGTACGATTAAATAGTTTCCACATCAAGTCGAGAAACTAAAATGGCCAAAAATATAATTTTGCACTTAAATAGTCACTTGGCCTAATTATTAATCTTTTATTTATTAAGTCACTTTTCTAAATTTATTACTTCAAATTATCTATAAAAAGATATATTCTCAAAACCATTTCAATATTTCAATATTTGAAAAACGTTTCATAACTTATTATAATAATAAATGAATTCACAACTTATTGTATTTTCAAACCATTTAAACTCCAATTTAAATATCACTTTCCAAAACATTCATTTTAAGGATTTTTCTTTTTTAAAAACGTGAAAATATTTCCTTTTATAAAAATCCATATTTTGCTTATCAAATTAAATTGATTTCACATTTATAAAACAACGTTTATAATTCACATTTATATTTTATAAAATTTCCATTTATAAAATTCCTTTATTAACCACTTTCACTTTATCTCATTTACATTTCAAAATCCTATTATAAGCTTATTTACATATAATTTATTTAATTTACACATTCATTCTTTTATAATCTCATTATTTATAAAGTCCATTATAAATTCATTGCTAAATTTCAATTGCAAATCCATTTACAAACTTGATATAAATCCATTTCTAATATTTATAAAACACTTGTTATAAAAATCCTGTTTAATAAATCTCTTTATTAATAGCATTCCTTTATAAACTTTCATTTAACACTTATAAAACTCGTTTATAATTCAATTACTTTTATTTTTATAATATCAATTTTATAAATCTTATGTATAAACTATTTATAATAAGTTCAGAATTCTCAATTTAACTTATTTTACAAAATAGTTAACTTCATATTTCAAAAATCATATTTAAGTATATTTCACAAGACCATAATTTTATAACAAAGAAATTATAACTTTTTATTCATTTAAAATAAATTCATTTCTTTAACAATTCAAAATTTATTAAAACATATATATTTTCAAAATCACTTTGAAATCTTTTTAAATTAAAACCATTATTTTAATATTTTAAATTTCAAAAATATGGCCCATGCTGTAAAATGACTAAATAAGAGGATTCACATCAATAATAGCAAATATGGCATTCATCACATCAAACATCACATAATACAACTTATATAATAATATATGTAAATAAACATCAACCATTGAGGAATTCTATTATATCCCTCCAACCTATCGCCTGCAACAAATATAAATATGAGCATAATATGTACAATGTCTGCTTCGAGACAGACGCACATATAGAGAGTCATCCGCTCATACATGGAAACATATAGGGTCTCATCTGCTCCAATAGGCAGGAATATATCCAACTACTAATAATATAGTATAGCATGCAAACGATCAACACATAACATAAAATAAATTTTTTCCCACCTTATATAAAAATTTAAGCAGGCTAGAGAGAGTGAGTTTTACTCACTTTGCTTGCATTCGTCGTTGCAGCGTTTTATTTTGAATAAAATTAAATGAGCTTTTAATTTTACTCAAAAATTTGTAGATCCAAATCGATTCAATCCAATTCCAATGCGTAGTATTTTCAATAACAAGTGCAACGCAACTCATTTCGTTCGAATTGGACCTCGTATGGAAAAGTTATGCAATTTATAAGTTTACACAATTATTTTCAAAATAAATTTAGATCTTTTATTAATACCCTAAATTAATCTTGGTCGTCCTTTCCAGAACTAGAAGATCTTGGCCCTTGCTTCCTTCTTCTTCCATGTTCGTCCCTACCAACATCCGAACCTATCTTCGTTTCCTTCCATTGACAATCGCCCTTCACAGTGCTACTAGAGAATGATCGGAGACCACCGTGTCGAAGCCCATCCCTTACTCCATCAATGCTCGAAACCTCGCCAGCCCCGGCCTCTCCAACGCGGAAATCTAGCTCTTCAAATGTAAGTTGAATGCGGCGCTATCACGGTCACTCCGACACGAATGAGCCCGATTCCACCATAAGATGTTGAAGCTTATATGTTAGAGGATCGAAGGGATTTGAGGGGAGAAGAACCTAACAACTTTGGCCGTTCGAAATTGAATGGCGGCTGGCCCTAATTATCTATGGTTGGAAGGGGATGAGTTTAAGGTCCTTTTATACACAATTTCATGACACTATTCATGACAAAATTTTCCAGACTCCAAACAAAGTGTACCGCCTGGCATTCTATATGTTATACCCCTATTCCAAACTCAATGGAACACATATTAGAAGCTAACTCGAAAGTATTTGGAAGATAGTTTCTCAATTCGAATTATTTTAATTTAAATTACTTAATAAATTTCTAGGCGTTTTTAATTTGCACGATCAAACAGTAAGTCCAATCGTTATGAAATTTTAAATCCTAAATTAACATATTATTACGGATCCAATAAAACTGGTTTCATCCAATTCCGAGATGGTGTCCCAAATGGCTATTTTCGCTAGTTTAATTAAATTATAAAATTTTCAATTTCTGTTATTCACTTTTAATTCAAATTTAAAAGTTTACTAAGTTTATTCTAATTCAAATAGAATTAAATCCACTTTTGAAATCATTTGTGAGAAATGCGGAATACGGATCTTAAGGCTAGGATTAACACTAGGAGGGGGTGAATAGTGTTTAAAGGAATTATTAAATCTTTTTGAGTTTTTGTTAATTTGAACACAAATGTATGCAATATTCAGACACAGATATGATCATAGAATCAAACACAGATGCAGAAATAAAGTAAAAGCAGTAAAGGAAAGAACATACCGGATTTTATACTGGTTCGTAGTTACCCTACATCCAGTCCCGCACACAAGTACGGATTTCCTTTCATAAGCAATTGTACAATTACACCCTCGATTTCAAGGCTACGAGGTACACCACTCCAGATTCACAATCCTCTAGGTAGAGATACTTGATTTCAGGGGCAACAAGTTCACCCAATTGATTTCCAAGGCTACAATCACACCTTTTATCGCTAAATTGACTACAAAGAAGTCTATAACTCTGAATAGCACTGAGATCTTGTTGAGATAGTGATAGAGAATCAAACCAGAAATGATCTATTTAGATTCAATGTTGATTTCAGCAGAGTAATGGTAAGAATATGTATAAAGTAATGTGGAAGAAGAAGAGGAATGAAAACCAGAAAAATATGAATACAAATTCGTTCAAAACCACCCTATTTATAGTAGAACAACAACCATGTCCATTCGTGAAAGGATATGATGAATAGACACTTCCTTTGAAATTCAAAATTTTGAAATAAACTGCTACCATGTCGACATTGGGTACTTGAGTATGTCGACATGCGAAAGGAAATTTTGGTGATTTATTTTTCTTTGTAAATAACTTCTATCTTATATTAAAACTATTTTAAACTTTATAAATATACTTGACTATAGTTAAAATACATCTATAAATATAGAAAATATAGAAAATTTTACTATAATTTTATTTTTAAATATAAGTATAAATATTTAAAAGTTAAATATATTATAATAAAAAAATAGTTTAAAACCAAGGATAATTTGATTTTGAAAATAAAGATTATTTTGAGGCTAAAAAGTATTAAAACTAGGAAATATGTTTTTGATTCTTTTAAAAGGAAGATTTTGAAATCATTTTGAAAACAAGCTATAATTTTGCAAAAATATTTGAATAAAAGGTTAGCGGATAGAAAACAATGTTCAACTAAATTTTTCGTAGGTTCCATCCTATTTAGGTGCCATCCCTTTAACGGGCTCGAAGTGGATTCCATTCCACGAATAAATTGGATTTTAAGATGCCAATGCTTTTCTAGGAGTTTTAACAAAATTCCTAATTAAATTACTTATTATTGAAATCTTGGACTCTTGATAATCTTGATACTCATGAGTCTTCAATCTTGATATCCTGAATCTCTATACTGTACAGTCTTCATTCTTGGTACCTGCATGGTTAAATCCTACATATACATATATATCTAAACTATAATGTTAGTATTTATATTTTATAATCTTATTCTAAGGTTGTTGTCATCAAAACTAACATCTCAAGGACTAAAAGTCTCCCTCTTTTTGATGATTACAACCTTTGTTTATAAAATATTACTTCTATCCTAATAACTCCCTCTAAAACTAATAAATCCCCTTTGATCTATGCCTAACTATCCTATTTTATACCTTTTTTTATACTGGTTCGGAGTTACCCTACATCTAGTCCCCTTTTTGATGATGACAACCTTTGTTTATAAAATATTACTTCTATCCTAATAACTCCCCTAAAACTAATAACTCCCCCTTACTCTATGCTTAGCTATCCTATTTTATACTTCTCCCACTTTGTCATAAAAAAAAAACTAACTTCAAACTATATAACTCCCCTTAATCTAATACTATGTGATTATAATGATAGCGTTATCATAAATAATCAACACTTAATTCTAAAACTAAAATTTAGTCCTAAGCTACTAACTTTCCTAGTAATCTATGATGATACTTATAATAATGAGAAATCAAATATAAGTACACAAATTATTTATTAATTATGTTGTTATATGTACATTTGCATAGAGAACGTAGATAAAAACATACAACAATAAGAAAGAACGAAAAGAAACTAATGCATGTCTTTGAAAATGGGAGATCTATGAACCGAACAATTTGGATAATGGAAACATAAATTTCCACGTTGTTCAACAAAATTTCCATCTTTGTCAAAGCACACTTCGCCAACGCAACCGACTTTGTCGTCATCTTCAGCGTGCTCTTCTTCCATGGGGGCTTCTTCTTCTTCTTCCTCGCTATCATCTTGCACTTGATCTCTTGAAGGACTCTTCATCAATCAAGATCAGATAAGCATGATTGTCCATTAGAAACTTTTGCAAATATCTAAGGATTTTGCCTTGCCGTTCTTGTTCTTTTGCCATTCTAAGTTGCACCAATTTAAATTAGTCATTAGTTGCAGTGCATCCTTCAAAGAATCCTCCATTTTCATTACTCTCACAAGCGTAGTTCGTTGAAAAGGTCCAGAAGAAGGAGAAGGGAACGAAAAGGTTGAATTTTTGTTTGATTTGGAAGAGGAGGCCATAGTTTTATTGATTTCAGAAATTAGAACAGAAAGGAAACAGAAAGAATGATAAAAATTTCGAAAATAAGAAGAATATATAACCACTTATTTGAATTTTGGTGGGAAAAATTTCAAAAATAAAAAATTGTTATATGTCGACATGGGTATAGGGGGGATGTCGACATGGCGCTTGAAATTTTCACTATTTAATTTATTTTGATTTAATTTTTAATTATACTTTGTTATTTATATTTTATATTTCAGTTATTGAACAAATACCCAATTCTCTTCTTAATTTAGTAAATATAGATTCATTTAATGGTTTTGTTAAAATATCAGCAATTTGATTCTCAGAATTGATATAATCGAGAGTAATTACTTCCTTACTTATATTGTCTCTGAGAAAACGATGTCTGATATCAATATGTTTAGTTCGAGCATGATGAATAGTATTTTTGGATAAATTTATTGCACTAGTATTGTCACAATAAATTGGTGATTTTGAGATATTTAAACCATAATCTTTTAAAGTTTGTTGCATATATATTACTTGAGAACAGGCCAAAGCAGCAGAAATATACCCTGCTTCAGTTGTTGATAAAGAAACCGTGTTTTGCTTTTTACTAAACCAGGAAATCAAAAAATACCCCAAAAAGTGACAAGTTCCACTTGTATTTTTTCGGTCTGATTTACAACCAGCATATCAGCATCACAGTAAGATATTAAGTCAAAAGAATCATTTATAGGGTAAAATAAGCCATAATCAGAGGTGTGTTTAACATATCTTATGATACATTTTATGGCTTTTAAGTGGGTCTCTTTAGGTTGGGATTGATATCTTGCATAGAGACAAACACTATGCATGATATCAGGTCTACTAGCAGTGATATGGAGTAGTGATCCAATCATTCCTCTATATAATTTTTGATCTACATCTTTCAAGAGATCTTCTTTACTTAGGTACTCATTGGTTTCCATGGGAGTGGGTTTTCCACTTGCAGTAGTCAAACCAAATTTACTAACATGGTCTTTAGCATATTTTTCTTGACTAATAAAGATACCATTATCTAATTGTTTTATTTGTAATCCAAGAAAGAAGTTTAATTCACCCATATGACTCATCTCAAACTCTTTTGTCATTATTTCAAAAAATTCTTTGTTCATTTCAAAATTAGTTGATCCAAAAATGATATCATCTACGTAGACTTGTACTAGTTAAATATCATTTTTACTTCTTGTAATAAAAAGAGTATTATATACTTTACCAATTTTAAAATTTTATTGTAATAAGTAAGATCTTAGTCTATCATACCAGGCTCTAGGAGCTTGTTTTAGACCATATAGAGCTTTCTTAAGTTTGTAAACATGATTTGGTAATTTTTCATTTTAAAAAAGTGGTGGTTGTTCAATATATACTTCCTTTTTTACAAATCCATTTAAAAAGGCACTTTTAACATCCAATTGATGTAATTTGAAATTGTTATGATTTGCGAAAGCAAGAGAATCCTAATGGCTTCTAATCTTGCTACGGGAGCAAATGTTTCATCAAAATCTATTCTTTCTTCTTGACAATAACCTTGAGAGGCTAAGCGGGCTTTATTTCTAACAACCTCTCCTTGTTCATTCATTTTATTTTTATAAACCCATTTAGTTCCAATTATAGTTTTATTTTCAGGCCTAGGAACAAGTTCCCAAATATCATTTCTAGTGAATTGATTTAGTTCTTCTTGCATAGCCAAAATCCATGAATCATCAGTTGATGCTTCTTTTGGATTTTTGGGTTCAATAGTTGATATAAAGGCTACATTGCTCATTTTACTTAGTTGATTTCTAGTTTTAACAACAGATTGCATATCTCCTAGTATATTTTCTATAGGATGATCTTTTAAAAGTTTTGTCCTTTTATTAGGATAATTATTTCGTTATAGTTTCAGTTGACTCTTGATTTTGAGTGATTAAATCGTCTTCATCATTTGTATCTTCAAAATTTTTGTGATTTTCATCGAATGAAACATGCATTGTTTCTTCGATGGTGTTAGTTCTTAAATTAAATACTCTGTATGCTTTACTTTTATTAGAATATCCGATAAAGATACCTTTATCGGATTTAGGATCTTATCTTTTGTATTTAAAATAAAACCTTTGCTACCAAAACTTCTAAAATAAGATACCATAGGTTTCTTTCTGTAAAGAAGTTCATAAGATGTCTTATGAGTTAAAGGTCTAATTAAAATTCTATTTAAAACATAGCAGGTGGTAGTGTGATGCCCCACCTCTATGCTCACAATAACAAAGAGTATTAAAAGGAAATACTGTCAGTTATTGCGAAGAATAAGGTTGGATAGGAGCGGCCATCCGTATTTAGGCCTTACACTAGTATTGGTTACCTCGATAGGAGTGGTATATATTTTTATTTTTCATCTCTTATTTATTTACTCCCATCGACATACCCAATTCCAGTATAAAACGAACTACGATGGTTCATATTAGTTTAGGACAATATATATATATATATATATATATATATATATATATATAATAACACAGATAAGCTAAATGCGAAACACAGATAATAAAAAGTCTCATATATATATACAACTGATGTCAGTTACAATACATGTGATACAATACATGTGATACAACTACAACTGTCGACACAGGATGTTACATATACAAGTACATTATCGTAAATAATATACATGAATACATACATCTTATACTATGACAACGACTACTCCAAAAGTTATAAAGAGACTTCATAGCTCAATCAGCAACGCAAAGCAAGATATCAACAACCTGTAAAACTCAGTCTGACCCAAGTATTAAATTCAAAAGAAAATAATACACGGGTCAGTCTAATTCAAACTCAGTTATTAATGCACGGAAGAAATAAAAATTAAATAATCAAATAGACGACAGTCTCAATAAGCTCACCTATCCAATCCTTTAATAAAAAAATCAGATAACGGTAAATATAACACGTAACAGTGTGAAACAACAAATCAACAATTTCAAATTTTCACAAAGATAAATAAAAGGATTATCAATGAAGATAATTTAGAAAACAACAGAATTGCCTAAACGACAATTAAAAACAAAATCTAATTATTAAATAAATAATTAGAAACTCATAATCTAATTATCAAATAGATAATTTGACAACAACAAAATGATCAAATCAAACCAATTCAAAATACGATTTCAAAATATTGAATTGGACAAAACATTTCAAGTATTTGAAATATCACTCAAAAACATCAATTCTGGTAGGGCTGCAGTACATGCACGCGTGTACTGCCTCGCCATTACAGCATGAAATATACACAAATCAATGAACCAAAAGCAAATGGCACCAACTCAAATCAAAATGAACCAGATGGAACTGCAACAGCATGAGTACAACATCCACCCAGTAACCACCAAGTGAACAAAGTGCACATGAATGCACAATGAAAGCTCACAAATGAGCACAAGGTCAAACCCGAAATACCGGATTCAACTCAAGTGCACTAAAATAATGTCACCATTTTCAACCCAAGGTCAAATCCGAAATACCGGATTCAATTCAAGTGAATTCGAAAAACAAATCTAATTGCATCAAGTGGTCAAGACAGCTACATACCGTCTCAAGTGAAAGGTCACACTGAAGACTGTACGCAAACCAAGTAAATTACACAAGTGATGCACATATCACAATCAATTATGAAGCAAGGCAATATGGACCAAACTTATATGCGAACCCAATTGTACAAAAAGAAATGTACATTACGAACTGCACATGGACAAAATGAATCAGAGGTACAACAATGAAATATATGAACCAGCATAAGCAAGTGAATGCAAGGTCGACCAAACAACGCAGTGCCATCCCAATGGACCCAAATACTCAATGCAACTACAGCCTTACAGAAACATTAGAACCACACTACAACACGGTAGAATGCATAGGGGTGCAACAGGGAATGTACACATGACAGTAGTGGCATGCAACTAACAGTGAATTTAAGTGAATGGCACTACCTGAATGAACTAACATAAGCCTGGCAACATGATTATCAAAGTAAACTACAGTACTCAAAGCTACAAACTGGACAATGCAAACTATAACATGAATGACCAGTTTAAACCAAGAATGTAACCAAATGTACAACTGCCCAGGCTCAAAGTTAAATGTATGCATACACCTATATGAAGACCACAAAGTCAGTGCACAACAACAATTGAACACAGCTGAAATGTCACCTGAGTACGCAGATACAAAATGAAGCAGTGCGAAATCTTCAACGAAATTCAAGTGTCAACTAGACGTCATGATGAACCAACTACACAAATGCAAGCAAGTGAAGTATAACCAGTAACCAAAGTAACCAGAGGCAAATGGACAGAAGCAACAATAACTACACAAGGTACAAGCCGAAAAAAGATAGCTTGCATCAGGAATTACAAAGTGTATAGGTCAGTGAACAACGTCGTAGACATTATCAAGTCAGTGCAGAATCAAGCAACAATATGTACAGGTCAGAGGCAAGCAAGAAATTCATGAATTTGAACAAGCCATAAAATCACAATCATTTAAAGATAACCAAGTGGCCGAACAAAATTCAACCAATTTTAGGGGTTCGATTGTCGAAACCCCAATTCACCAAAGCACTAAAATTCAAAGAAGTGGTATCCAAAAATCAAGCAACGGAATTCACGAATTAAACGAGATTGAATAACAGATGTGAGTGAGAAATCACTCACCTTTATTTCGACGCAAATTGAAGGAGCCGAGCACGAGATCATCGATCGACCGAGCAGTTGAAGTCGGCAGCCTCAATTTATTAGAAACCCTAGATTTTGTAAAGAGGAACGAACGCAAAAATGGAGACGCCATTTTTATTTTTTGTTTGGTTTTAGGGTTACCGATGAAAAGTGAAAGAGGAACCGGTTATCCGTTTGATAGTTATCACCGCCCCCAAAACAAAAGAAACGTGGCTAAGATTTTAAAGCCCATATAACAGTTAACCAATTTTTAAAAGAATTCAACCGATTAAAACTCCAATTAGCAATTAGCTAGCAACATTAATCGTTTAATGACGATTATAAATTGGTGCAATATCCCGGGTTGTTACAGACTCCCCTCCTTATAAAAATTGCGTCTCCGCAATTTTCATAATTAAAGTCGTCAATAACCATTATTTTTCTAACCTAAACTGGTTAAGCTAGAAAAATAAAGGCCAAGAACACAAACCCCAAAGAAATCTTTTAATTTCATAAAAGAAATTCACAAATTCTTAACAAAATCTAATTATCAAGAAGATAATCAGAAAACAACAAAACTGAATAAATGCAATTATCAGCAATATTTAATTATCAATTGGATTATTAGAATACAGAAATCACAAAACAACAATATCTAATTATCAATACGATAATTAGAAAACAGCAAAATCTAATTATCAACAAAGATAATTAGAAAACAGAAATCACAAATCACAGAACCGCAAATTTCTAATTACCAAAAACGATAATCAGAAATCACAAATCAACAAATATTTAATTATCAAAAACGATAATCGAAAATCTCGAATCAACAAATATCCAATTATCAAAAACGATAATCAGAAATCTCGAATCAACAAATATCCAATTATCAAAAATGATGATCAGAAATCTCAAATCAACAAATATCCAATTATCCAAAACGATAATCAGAAATCTCAAATCAACAAATATCCAATTATCAAAAACGATAATCAGAAATCTCAAATCAACAAATATCCAATTATCAAAAACGATAATCAGAAATCTCAAATCAACAAATATCTAATTATCAAAACGATAATCTGTAATCTCAAATCAACAAATATCTAATTATCAAAAACAATAATCAGAAACAACAAATATCTAATTATCAACAAAGATAATTAGAACTCATAACATAATATCTAATTATCAAAAACGATAATCAGAAATCTCAAATCAACAAACATCTAATTATCAAAAACGATAATCAGAAACAACAAATATCCAATTATCAAAAACGGTAATCAGAAACAACAAATATCCAATTATCAAAAACGATAATCAGGAACAACAAATATCTGATTATCAACAAAGATAATTAGAACTCATAACAGCAAATATCTAACTATCAAAAACGATAATCAGAAATCTCAAATCAACAAACATCTAATTATCAAAAACGGTAATCAGAAACAACAAATATCCAATTATCAAAAAAGATAATCAGAAACAACAAATATCCAATTATCAACAAAGATAATTAGAACTCGTAACAGCAAATATCTAATTATCAACAAAGATAATTAGAACTCAAATCAGCAAATATCTAATTATCAACAAAGATAATTCGAACTCAAATCAGCAAATACCTAATTATCAACAAAGATAATTAGAACTCAAATCAGCAAATATCTAATTATCAACAAAGATAATTAGAACTCAAATCAGCAAATATCTAATTACCTGCAGATAATTAAAAACAACAAATATCTAGAAATCAATTAAGATACTCTAGAAAATCAACATAAAAGGTTGGATCGATCCCATCAGATGGCGAGTTTTAGCTACGCCGCATGTGCATCTCAGATGGCCGAAGCCTACCAAGTACTATAAATTTTGGCGCCCATTAGATGACCTGAAGGGCCGCAGAGTGATCCGAAGATCTAGTACTGGTATTTGACCCGAAGGTCCGCAGAGTGGCCCGAAAGCCCAACAAATGACCCGAAGGTCCAGCAGAGTGGCCCGAAAGCCCAACAAATGACCCGAAGGTCCATCATATGACCCGAAGGTCCAACATATGACCCGAAGGTCCATCAGAGTGGCTTGAAAGCCAAATAAAACCATCAGAATCATCAAATAGTGAATATTTCAATTAACGAGTCCGGAATTAACCATAATAACAAAAGCACATGTCCCATACCACGAGTTTTACTAAATTGTTTAATTATCTTCATCGTTTCCTTGAAAGTGCAAAATTGTGTATTTTAAATAATTAACATTCTACGTTATCAAACGGACAAGTCCGGAATTAAGCGGATCAGTAAAAGTGAGGGTTCATAGTCCTTAATTTTGCTGAAGCGTTTAAATAGCTTCCACATTTTTTTGAAAGCGTAAACTGTAGAAATTTGGGAAAACAATTTTTTTTAAAAACGATTTGAAAGCCCATGCTCAAAATAGCAACATTTGTAGCAATTTCGATAAAGAAATTGCACTTCTCAAAATACCGTAAAAAGGGATATCAAAATCAGCATTGCGGGATAACCGCTTGAAAATCCACTTTAAATTTGATGGTTACTGAAGTCAAAACGACAGTAATTTTTTATTCGTCAAAATCTCATCAAAATAATTCGCATCAAAATATAATACCAGTGAATTTTCATTCATTAAAAATGTCAACAAAACATCATGCTTCAAAAATTTTGCACCGGTGTAAAAAATCCCGTTATAAAAATAACGGCAACCAAATACGTTTAAAACCAAACACCGGTTCAACGTAAAATTAATGCGGTAACGTGCAACTCATATTTGCACGCATACTACAAAATGAACAAAGAAATCACTCGAATATATCTTCAATGAAGATAATTCAAAACAGCAAAAATCTCAATAAAATCATATAACTGCAATCGCTCCGGATACCCAAATCGGATTCGAAATTTTCAAAGAAAACAAAATAAACACATCTATGTAACAACATAATGAATTTAATTTCATTTTCATATTTTGATTTTTTAAATCAAAAGGGTTATCAGCTGTACTCAGCGAAGACAGTCTCACTGTTTCCGCTGTGCACTCTGATAAACAGCACAATTTACTCAATCATCAAAACACAATTTCACTTTTTATTTTTAAATAAGGTATTTAAAAATTTCATCATAATTTCAGAACTTTAGTTTTGACTCAAGGCACAATAAAAACATCGACAAATAGTTGTAACACATGTTCCATCTAAGTTATGTTTTATATTATGTCCATAAACCCTAGCTCCGATACCAACTGTGACGCCCCACCTCTATGCTCACAATAACAAAGAGTATTAAAAGGAAATACTGTCTGTTATTGCGAAGAATAAGGCTGGATAGGAGCGGCCATCCGTAATTAGGCCTTACACTAGTATTGGTTACCTCGATAGGAGTGGTATATATTTTTATTTTTCTTCTCTTATTTATTTACTCCCATCGACATACCCGATTCCAGTATAAAACGAACTACGATGGTTCATAATAGTTTAGGACAATATATATATATATAATAATAACATAGATAAGCTAAATGCAGAACACAGATAATAAAAAATCTCATATATATATAAAACCAATGTCAGTTACAATACATGTGATACAATACACGTGATACAACTACAACTGCCGACACAGGATGTTACATATACAAGTACATTATCGTAAATAATATACATGAATACATACATCCTATACTATGACAACGACTACTCCAAAAGTTATAAAGAGACTTCATGGCTCAATCAGCAACCCAAAGCAAGATATCAACAACCTGTAAAACTTGGTCTGAACCGAGTATTAAATTCAAAAGAAAATAATACACGGGTCAGTCTAATTCAAACTCAGTTATTAATGCACGGAAGCACTAATAATTAAATAATCAAATAGACGACAGTATCAATAAATCTCACCTATCCAATCCTTTAATAAGGAAATCGGATAACGGTAAATATAACACGTGACAGTGTTAAACAACAAATCAGCAATTTCAAATTTTCACAAAGATAAATGAAAGGATTATCAATGAAGATAATTTAGAAAACAACAGAATTGCCTAGATGGCAATTAACAACAAAATCTAATTATTAAATAAATAATTAGAAACTCATAATCTAGTTATCAAATAGATAATTAGACAACAACAAAATGATCAAATCAAACCAATTCAAAATAGATTTCAAAATATTGAATTGGACAAAACATTTCAAGTAATTGAAATATCACTTAAAAACATCAATTCTTGTAGGGCTACAGTACACGCACGCGTGTACTGCCTCGCCACTAGAGCATGAAATATACAAAAGATCAATGAACCAAAAGCAAATGGCACCAACTCAAATCAAAATGAACCAGATGGAACTGCAACAGCATGAGTACAGCATCCACCCAGTAACCACCAAGTGAACAAAGTGCACATGAATGCACAATGAAAGCTCACAAATGAGCACAAGGTCAAACCCGAAATATCAGATTCAACTCAAGTGCACTATAATAATGTCACCATTTTCAACCCAAGGTCAAATCCGAAATACTGGATTCAACTCAAGTGAATTCGAAAAATAAATCCAATTGCATCAAGTGGTCAAGATAGCTACATACCGTCTCAAGTGAAAGGTCGCACTGAAGACTATACGCAAACCAAGTAAATTACACAAGTGATGCACATATCACAATCAATGATGAAGCAAGGCAATATGGACCAAACTTATATGCGAACCCAATTATACACAAAGGAATATACATTACGAACTACACATGGACGAAATGAATCAGAGGTGCAACAATGAAATATATGAACCAGCATAAGCAAGTGAATGCAAGGGTCGACCAAACAACGCAGTGCCATCCCAATGGACCCAAATACTCAATGCAACTATGGCCTTACAGGAACATTGGAACCACACTGCAACACGGTAGAATGCAAAGCGGTGCAACAGGGAGTGTACACATGACAGTAGTGGCATGCAACCAACGGTGAATTCAAGTGAATGGCACTACCTGAATGAACTAGTATAAGCCTGGCAACATGATTATCAAAGTAAACTACAATACTCAAAGCTACAAACTGGACAATGCAAACTTCAACATGAATGACCAGTTTCAACCAAGAATGTAACCAAATGTACAACTGCCCAGGCTCAAAGTTAAATGTCTGCATACACATATATAAAGACCACAAAGTCAGTGCACAACAATAATTGAACACAGTTGAAATGTCACTTGAGTATGCAGATACAAAATGAAGCAGTGAAAAATCATCAACGAAATTCAAGTGTCAACTAGACGTCATGATGAACCAACTACACAACTACAAGAAAGTGAAGTATAACCAGTAACCAGTAACCAAAGTAACCAGAGGCAAATGGACAGAAGCAACACAACTACACAAGGTACAAGCCGGAAAAAGATAGCTTGCATCAGGAATTACAAAGTGTATAGGTCAGTGAACAACATCGAAGACATTATCAAGTCAGAGCAGAATCAAGCAACAATATGTACAAGTCAGAGGCAAGCAAGAAATTCACGAATTTGAACAAACCATAAAATCACAGTCATTTAAAGATAATCAAGTGGCTGAACAAAATTCAACCAATTTTAGGGGTTCGATTGTCGAAACCCCAATTTACCAAAGCACTAAAATTCAAAGCGGTGTTATCCAAAAATCAAGCAATGGAATTCACGGAATTAAACGAGATTGGATAACAGATGTGAGTGAGAAATCACTCACCTTTATTTCGACGCAAATTGAAGGAGCCGAGCACGAGATCATCGATCGACCGAGCAGTTGAAGTCGGCAGCCTCAATTTATTAGAAACCCTAAATTTTGTAAAGAGGAACGAATGCAAAAAGGGAGCCATCATTTTTATTCTTTGTTTGGTTTTAGGGTTACCGATGAAAAGTAAAAGAGGAACCCGTTATCTGCTTGATAGTTATCACCGCCCCCAAAAAAAAAGAAACGTGGCCAAGATATTAAAGCCCATATTACACTTAACCAATTTTTAAAAGAATTCAACCGATTAAAACTCCAATTAGCAATTAGCTAGCAACATTAATCGTTTAATGACGATTATAAATTGGTGCAATATCTCGGGTTGTTACAGGTAGCAACTGCTTCTGCCCAAAAATACTTTGGTAATTTACTATCTGAAAGCATAGTTCTCGCACGCTCTTGAATCGTCCTATTTTTACGTTCTAATACTCCGTTTTGTTGTGGAGTTCTTGGAAATGAAAAGTTATGAGTTATTCCCTTTTTATTGCAGAATTCCTCAAACTTTTCATTTTCAAATTCACCACCGTGATCACTACGGATGGTTATAGTTTTTAGAGAAAGTTGATTTTGAACCCTTTTTGTAAAGTTCTTAAAACATTCAAAAATATCACTTTTATGTTTCAAAAATATTGTCTATGTAAATCTAGAATAATCGTCTACAATTACAAAAACATATTTAATATGATTTATTGACAGAATTTGACATGGACCAAATAAATCTAGAGGAAGTAATTCAAGAGGTTTTGAAGTTGAAATCATATCTTTTAATTTAAAGGAACTTTTTCTAAGTTTTCCTAATTGACAAGCATCACATAGACTATCTACTTTAAAATTCATTTTAGGGAGACCTCTTACTAGATCATTTGTTGACAGTCTAGATAAGAGTTTGAAATCCAAATGCCCAAATCTCTTATGCCAAATCCAAGGGTCACTTGTATTTGCCAAAAGACACAGGTTATCATTTGAAACGTTCATAATAAGAATATAAATACTCTTTTCCTAATTCCCTCAAATATTACGGTCGAATTATTATCTTCAATGTGTCACCTATCTTTTTCAAATTTAATTTTATATCCTTTATCGCAAAGTTGACTTATACTTAGCAGATTATGTTTCAGATTCTTAACTAGCAAAACATTAGTAATAATAGGAGTTTCAGAGTTACCGACTTTGCCGATGCCAATCACATATCCTTTTGAATTGTCTCCATAGTTAACCAGTCCTCCGTCATTTAAATTATATCATTCAGCATATCTAGATTGCCAGTCATGTGTGTAGAGCATCCACTATCGAGTATCCATTTATTCTTTCTGATCTGCACAATTTGTCCATTGTGGATTGATTCCTCAACCCCCATAAAGCATGTTTCCTGCACAAAAAACAATCTTAGTAGACAACTTGAATTTGAAGGTTGATTATATGCAGACTCATGAGACAATGATGATCTGAATATTTCTAAATTAGTATTAATAATTTTTTTTAAACATAGCCATTTTAAAAACTTTTCCAAAAATCATATTATGAAACTTTGAAAACCTCGCTTTGATACCAAATGTGAGAAATGCGGAATACGGATCTTAAGGCTAGGATTAACACTAGAGGGGGGGGTGAATAGTGTTTAAAGGAATTACTAAATCTTTTTGAGTTTTTGTTAATTTGAACACAAATGTACGCAATATTCAGACATAGATATGATCACAGAATCAAACAAAGATGCAGAAATAAAGTAAAAGCAGTAAAGGAAAGAACACACCGGATTTTATACTGGTTCGAAGTTACCCTACATCCAATCCTGCTCACAAGTGTGGATTTCCTTTCAAAAGCAATTGTACAATTACACCCTCGATTTCATGGCCATGAGGTACACCACTCTAGACTCACAATCCTCTGGGTAGTGATACTTGATTTCAGGGGCAACAAGTTCACCCAATTGATTTCCAAGGCTACAATCACACCTTTTCTAACTTGATTGATTTCCAAGGCCACATTCACACCTTTTCTCGCTTGATTGATTTCCAAGGCTACAATCACAACTTTTCTCGCTAAATTGATTACAAAGAAGTCTATAAGTCTGAATAGCATTGAGATCTTGTTGAGATAGTGATAGAGAATCAAACCAGAAATGATCTAGTTAGATTCAATGTTGATTTCGGCAGAGTAATGGTAAGAATATGTATAAAGAAATGTGGAGGAAGAAGAAGAGTGAAAACCAGAAAAATATGAATACAAATTCGTTCAAAACCATCCCTATTTATAGTAGAACAACAGCATGTCCATTCGTGAAAGGATATGACGAATAAACACTTCCTTTGAAATTCAAATTTTTGAAATAAAATGCTACCATGTCGACATGGGGTACTTGAGTATGTTGACATGCCAAAGGAAATTTTGGTGATTTGTTTTTCTTTGAAAATAACTTCTATCATATATTAAAACTATTTTAAAATTTATAAATATACTTGACTATAGTTAAAATACATCAATAAATATTGAAAATAATATATAAAATTTTACTATAATTTTATAATTAAATCTAAGTATAAATATTTAAAAGTTAAATATATTATAATTAAAACATAGTTTAAAACCAAGGATAATTTGATTTTGAAAATAAAGATTATTTTGAGGCTAAAAAATATTAAAACCAGGATAGATGTTTTTGATTCTTTTAAAAGGAAGAATTTGAAATCATTTTGAAAACAAGCTATAATTTTGCAAAAACATTTGAATAAAAGGTTAGAGGATACAAAACAATTTTCCACTAAATTTTTTTTAGGTTCCATCCTACTTAGGGTTCCATCCCTTTAACGGGCTCGAAGTGGATTCCATTCCACGAATAAATTGGATTTTAAGATGCCAGTGCTTTTCTTGGAGTTTTAACAAAATTCCTAATTAAATTACTTATTATTGAAATCTTAAACTCTTGATAATCTTGATACTCATGAATCTTCAATCTTGATATCTTCAATCTCTATACTATATAGTCTTCATTCTTGGTACCTGCATGGTTAAATCCTGCATATATATATATATATATATATATATATATATATATATATCTAAACTATAATGTTAGTATTTATATTTTATAATCTTACTCTAAGGTTGTTGCCATCAAAACTATCATCTCAAGGACTAACATCATTTTTATTCACATTAGATTCCAAATTCAATTATTTAACCGATTTGACTTATAGAATTCACTTTTCAATATTTAAAATCAATTAAATATTCTAGATTCAGACGACTGAGAAACTGGGTCATTACATACTTCCCTTCTTAAAAGAATTTTGTCTCCGAAATTACTAAGCAAGAAAGAATACCTCAAAACCCGTTTACTTTTCAAAACCAAATCTATTTAAAGTGGATTACTAAATCTCTTATGTCTTTTAACTTTTCCAACATTTATTAGTTGCACTCTAAGTTTCTAAATTCATTCTTAGAATTTTAGTTATCAACTAACATCATTTCACAAACCAACTAATTTCATTTCAAGTTATAGCTCAAAATCAAAATTTTAGTTATCAATTTTTTTCTAATTTTCCCAAAAAATTTCTAGCACCTTAAATTTCAGAAAATTTCGCCAGAGTCTTCTTTGCGCGATTCCATCGGAAAAAATCATAATATATATATTATCACAAATATACATCCAATCTCAATGATGAGGCATCCCGTAGGAAAAAAGGTGTAAAAGTACGATATATAATCCGAGATATGTACCTTATATATTATTAGCGAGCATATATAAGCAATATATCGCTAAAGCATGCTACAAATGCGAATCATACGCCATCCGTACCTACTAAACACTCAACAAACCAATGAGAACGTGTATGTAAAAAATAATATCAATATATAACATAACTATAGAAAATCATATGCAAATGAAACACATGCAACAAAAGAAACCATCCAACAACTAACATCCATCTAATGCCACAACCAAGTTAATATGCATTTTAATGTTAATGGTTTTAATTTTTGTTAACTTTCCTTCTTATTAACATTCATTTCATTTGTTTTCAACTTATTCACATTCGTTTTATTAACATTCAATTATTCATATTCAAGTAGTTTTCATTCTTCCAGTTTACATTCCTTTCATTTACATCCAAATCATTAACATTCAATTTTATTCACGTTCACTTTCAAATTGATTAACATTCATTCTACCAATATTCGGTTGATTTACATTCAATTCAATTTCATTATGTTCACATTCAATTAATTCTCATTCAATTAATTTACATTCATTAACTTCCACTTATTAATATTCACTTAAATTTAATTCATGTTTAGCAACATCTCATTCCATATTTAATTTACTTAGTATAGTTTATTTAATACTAATAACACTTAACAACCATTACATAAAATCCTTTACTTAATTTCATGATCAATTTTAACAATTTTATACAACACTTCTTATGTTTATTATCACTTCTTAACTTAAGTTATATTCAATTTTAACAAATAACATTACAGATCATATTTAATTAACTAATTTATTTTCATTAGTTCAATTCAATTCATTTTGCAACTTAAGTTGAATTTTATTTTATAACTCAAGATCATTATTCATTTCATTACTTCATTTCATTGATTCATTTTGAATATCAAAATCAACTTTATTTAATTTTACTTATCAAATTCTTTTACAACATTTCATTCTATTTGACTTAATTTAAAATTCAACTTATAATTCAATTTCAGATTTTATTTCTTAACATTCATATTCAACAAATAGAAAATTTGTTGAAACTTACTATCCTCAAGTTTATAAGTTATACAAACTTAGTTACCTAAAATCTCATGAATATTTATTTAAGTTTATTCACATTCAATAATTTCAATTCATGGTTATATAATCACTTTACCACTTAAGTGTACGTTTAATTTTATTTGATTCATTTCAAATATCTATCTAATTCGTTTCAAATTCCATTAGATTTTTTTAACTTTTCTTAATTAAACTTCAATTCATATAATTCATTTTACTAACTCAATTTATTTAACTTTACTTAAGTTAAAATTTTAAATTCATGTCTTAATTTAAAATCTCATTTTCTTATATATACCATTTTCAATTTATAAGTTCATAAACTTATTTTCTTATATTTATCAAATCATACTTTGGATTTTAAAATCAATTTGTTTGATCAAAACAAAACTTCATTAGTAAATTACTAAGGTAGCAAATCCATTACTTAGAAACTCGAAAATTAATATTGATGATGTTGCCGTCACCACCCTTATTATTTCCCAACGACTGTAGTGAATTCAGTGCTTTTTTATTTCTTTTAGATCCTTCTATTTATAAATTAAATTTATAAATTTATACTTATATAATTTCTATTATTTCATTTTTCATATGTATGTTCATTTAAATTTTTGTTTATCTTTGTTTAGATTGATAATGATAACATCTTTTATTTAGACACAACAAATAACAAATGACAATAATCAAATATTACCATTCGTTAACAACCAACAAATCATCTAACTTTAACATTTTCTAAAAAACTATTCTTTATATAGAAAATAAAATCAAGGTAAAATTATTTCATTCACCCAATTATGAAAACAATATTATGTCCAATCTCTATGTTCAGGTGTTTAGAGATCCTTATCGATAATGTTAGCTAGACGCAACGATCAGAACCCATAAGCCACTCAACAACTCAATGAACACAATATAAATATTTTTATATCACTAACAAATACTTGCTCGTATATATATAAACTCAGACTCATTCTATGGTATTACTAACCATATCTATAACGAGTACCTATCAAAAGCCTAGGTTTGTCGCTAAAACCAAAGCTCTGGTACCACGCTATGATGACCCACAAATCCGTACCCTTTGAATCGACAATAAACCGTACATGTTTGACCCAAAAAGCATAGAATGACGGAAATTCATGAGAAAGTAGAGAGAGGGTGAAAAGAAAGAAAGAAGAGAGAAGAAGAAGAGAGAAACAGAACCAAAACTATACAGAATCTCACATCGCAGCTGAATAACATATAATATAGATGGATAATCTTTACAAAAGAGAAACTGTAATATAAATACATCAATCAGAGTACATAAATAAATAATTATCAGCCAGGATATTTTTAACAACCTATCCCTACAAATGCTGATAATTAACAACAACAACGTTGTGGAAAATAAACCGACGCGTGTATATAACATGAAGATCTCTAGCTCGTCCAGTGAAGCTCCAAAAACACCAAATCTGAACCTGTAAATATCCTCATTCTGACCCGAGCATTGAAAGGGAAGAATGCCCAGATCAGTCTGGTAAACTAGTGTGAAAAAAACATATCTCAACTGAATTTTAAAATTCTTAGATGTCCAAATTTTCTTTATCAAAGAAGAAGGTGTCTGGTAAGGCCACGCCCACACATAAACATAGACGAGTTTTTACCTTACGATAACCTAATCATTTCATATCAAATTTTGTTATATTATAATAGTGTCTATTATACAAATAATAGTTAATCATGTAGGATCGATTTCACCGTAGAGGGAGGAGGGGGGTGAATAGGGTGATACTGTTAATTATAAATTATTACGGAAGCTTATAAAATTATTTCAACACAGATATATCAAAATTGTAGCAGCACAGATAATAGCAGAATAATAAATGCAGAAATAGAACGACACAGAATTTACCTAGCTTCGGCAAAACCCTACCTACGTGCTGCTCCCAAGGTTTCTACTAGAAACTAAGTAGTCACACGCTTACACACGTAAACTCGCAATACCCGCTACTGACTAACCTAACTCTATGCTCAAAATGCTGCCACAACACTGCCACTGAGTTGCGAATTCTCAAACAATGCCACGTAGTTTGTCCCCTAGTCACATGACTAGAAATTACAATGTTTAAAAGGAAATTCAAAATTAAAACAATAAAATAATTAGAAACCCTATTTTAATATTAAAGCCCAAATAAAAAAACACCGGCCGAAGTTAAAAGTAGCCCCCTTTTCGTTTTGTCATATCGGCTGGTATTTTTTCTCGAAAGATAATGCCTACTTCCTCGTTCTCTTCATTCGCTCCTCTTTCCACAATTTTAGGGTTTCTGTAGTTGAAGCGCCACTTTGTCAAATTGATTCGATGATACTTCGATTCCTATCTTCGATTGGTTATGTGGCAACTTCAACAAAGTCGAGTTCGAATGTTGCTACGGTATGTAATTTGTGCTTTTTCTTTTTTTGATTTTGCGTACTTGAACTCGATTGCTTTTATAGCCGATGATGATTGGGTTTTTATATAGGGTTTGAACCCCTTGATTTTCGTTCGTATATATTTGTTTGAATTTGTCTTCGGCCATTTGATTATTCCTGAATGATGGCGATTTATATGACTTCTTCAATTCATATAATTTCGTTGCTTGATACTCACGTTGTTGATTCTTGATTTGGTCAATTTACTTGGCCACCACAGTTTCGAATTGATTTTGCTGATGTTGATTTCGATCTTTGTTTCCTTTGACTTTGGTCAGTTGCTCATGGGTTCAACTTGATTTTTGATATTATCAGACTTTGACATCAATGAACTTCGGCATTAACTTGTTCAACTTGATGTTGCTTGATGTTGTGCTGTTGAGCTTTTTTCGAACTTGTACCCTGGTTATTTTGAGACTGCCACCTCATTTATGTTTTGTTCATTACTGTTCCAGTTTGAAGCTTGTGAGTTTCATTCCGAGTCTGGTATACATGTTCACTTTGTTCATTTGAGTCAGTTTTCATTTGAATTGCATACTTGAGTCTTTTTGAATTGCTATCTCATACGTATATAAGTGCAGTCTTGAATCTTGTGTCATTTGAGGTGTGACATTTTGTACATGTTGCTGCATTTGCTTGCATATCCATTACTGGACTGTTTTATGTTTGATGTAATTTGCATTTCAGTTGTATTTGCTGTCTTCATGTGCATGTATACTTGTTGTTGCTGCCATTCATTGCTGCTTACATCTATTGATCTGCACCTTATTTGCAACTGTAGTGGATTACTGAACTAGTTCTGGTTTGGTCGAGGTTTTGTAGTCTTTTGAAACTATCATGTGTATATATGTGCTCTTTGTTCATTTGTATTCACAGTGTACTGAAGTTGAATCCTATTGCACTGCCTTTTTGTTTCAGCTAGAGTTGTATTTCCTTGTAATGTTCATTTGAAGTTGTTGTAGTGTTGCAGTCTTGAGTCTTGTACATGTATCATTAGCTTGACCCTTGTGACTTGTTTGCATTGTTGATGCTATGTTCAAATGTGATCTTCTTTTCTCTGGCATATTAGTCCCTCTGGCGATTTATGTTCATTCCTGATAGCACTGTCCAGTTTCACAGTTGCATAACTGTTGTATCTTTTGGAGTTTGCTTTTGTGATATGATTTGGTTTGTGTTTGAAATGATGGTGCATATTCTTGCTTATTTCTTGCTAGTACATTCATGTGGTCTGGATTTTCTTTGAGCACACTTCTGGTTTGATGTGCACTGTGCCTTGAGTGTGCTTGCATCTGGGTTGAATTCATGTGTGATTCTCTGTTGCACTTGAGCTTGTTCTATCCAGATTCATTTGAACTTAGTTGTATTCGTACATTTTGATTTTAATCGAGGCTGCATATATGTATGAGCTGGTACATGTTTGTATACTTTGACTGGCTTGCTCCCGACCATTTTATTAAACTTGTATATTCGAACTGCACCTGTGTTGAATCCAGCTTTAAAGCTCGGGTTTGACCTTGTGCTGATATTGTGACATTATTTTTATTGCACTTGAATTGAACCCGGTGTTTTGGGTTTGACCTGTGCTCACCTGTCCCTGTAATTTTATCAAGTGTATATATCGGTGTGCACGGCCCTGTGGCATATACAGTGATACATTGTGTATGTCACAAGCTATTTGTGAATGATGAATTCAAAATTAAATGATGACGAACAACCCAAATAACCGAGGCAAATATTATTTTCAAAATCCACATTTTATTTTATACTGCAAAAATATTTTATTTTCAATTTTACCGCTTCAATGTATATTTTTGCAGATTGCTCAGATGCTGGATTCACATTGGAATGAAGTTGAAGATCAGTACGAGTTGAGTGAATGAGTGATATGTAGTGAGATGCAATGTAAATGTGAAATTTGTGATGTAATCAAAATTGTATTGTAATTGAAGTTATATATATAGCGAGAGCTTGAAATTTGTACTATACAAAAAATTGTAATAAATATTTGTTTGAATAAAATATCCGTTTGAATTCAAATTCTATGTTATTTATTTTATCCAGCAAATATTTATATATTCTATAAAAAAATAAAATAGTACATTAACAAATACATTTAAATGAATATATATATGTTTATTATCATCAAACAAAAATCATATAATTGCATATTCAACAAATCATAGCTGAAATTGTTACATTATTGAATTCCAGCATTATAGGTTTATAAAAAAATTGGCAGGCACGTAGTGTACATTGGATTCTATACAAATGACTAAGTGAAGGGTCTACCTTTCTGAACTCGATACTCCTCTAGAGGAATGTACCTATGGTTGAGATACTCGACGCCTAAAGCAACACAAGACATGCCTACCCCTTCCTAGATAGTATCAAATATGTCATCACCCAGGTCGCTACCGAGCTTTAATGGGTACCCGAGTCGTACATTCACCACATAGTTAGACATGTGTAGAGTAAATCTAGAAGGATGATGACATCTCCTAATGGGAGTGACCCACTTAGCTTTACTGCTTCTACCCTGTTTTAGTCATTTTCTGGGGTGTGAGGCAAAAAGAAGTATCGAATACCTTTCACATTTCACATCATCATCATCTTTGAATGCCACATTGCCATTTCCATCGACTACTAATTGCCTTCCATAAAAATACAACCCTTGAGCTTGTACGTCTCAAGGAGGGTGTTAAGCTAAGAGAAGTTGCCTTCTCCGCCACCACATATGTATGTTTTAAAAACCAATGTACATAATCTCAGAAAATCCACTGCTAGACATCCATCTATACAAGTTGTCTAGGAACACGACAAATTGAAGAAACTTTCCTGCCACATCCTAACGGATTAGTAGCGAATAGTCCTAGCATTGGATATTTCATAATAAAGAGACTGCTACTACTATATGTACATTGGGATTTTAACCCCAAATGATCAATAACCAGTCCTTCACTATGAAAATCCTGAATATCAATATCATCGACAATCCTGCACCATCGTCGCATATAGGTTGGTCCGCATTACTCGAATCAAAATCCTTTACACCAAAAGATAATCAAGCTTATATAGGTGGCTATGTACTAAGTGTACGACTAAATAGTTTCCATATCAAGTCGAGAAACTAAAATGGCCAAAAATATAATTTAGCACTTAAACAGTCACTTGGCCTAATTTATTAATCTTTTATTTATTAAGTTACTTTTCTAAATTTATTACTTCAAATTATCTATAAAAAGATATATTCTGAAAACCGTTTCAATATTTCAATATTTGGGAAACGTTTCATAACTTATTTTAATAAAAAGTGAATTAGACAACTTATTGTATTTTCAAACCATTTAAATCCAATTTAAATATCACTTTCCAAAACATTCATTTTAAGGATTTTTCTTTTTAAAAACGTGAATACATTTCCTTTTATAAAAATCCATATTTAGCTTATCAAATTAAATTGATTTCACATTTATAAAACAGTGTTTATAATTCACACTTTGACGCAGCGGAATTACGGAAAATTAGATGAAACGGTGAAAGTAGCAATCGGTGGATTGAAAGATACTGAAATGCCCAAATTCGTTGATCACAAAGATACCGAATTCTAGCTATCTTCGACACGTTGATCGCGCACGATGCCGTGAAAGAAGATCTACAATTCTTCAAACGTTGATCAAGGGTACTTGATACCGTGAATTGGCTTCAACGATCGTTGATTCGAGCGCACTCGAATAACCGAAAGTAGAGATAGGAGATCACACTCAACTACCAATTTCAAAAGAGGCACAAAGCTCTCAAAACAAATGTAACGACCCGAAATTTTCTAACCCGAAAATTCCAAATAGTTATGAAAAAGAAGAAAGAGATAGAAGAAGAAGAACAGAAACACCAAACATCTCACAATCGCAGCGGATAAAATATGATAATAAATAATAATAACTTACAAAAGAATACGATATCTGTTGATTACATTTCAATACATCAGAGTTTCACATATATTCAAATGCTGGTCATATACAATCAATTTATCACAGAATTACAATAATATAATTACAACGGAATATGCTAAGCGATATTGTCATCATGCTTGCCTCCTGAGCTCCAGAACGTACCTACCTGAAAATCTGTAATACTCGGTCTGACCCAAGCATTACATCAAATTAACACCCGGGTCAGGCTGGAAACCAGCGTGAGTAAATCCAACTAACATGGAATACCAAACCAAACAACTTAAATAATCCCGGGTAACTTTTATCAATTTAACCAATTCATAATTTGCTATAGGCAACACTAATTTCACGTATAACTTCCTAAGTACCAGGCTTAGATAAAATAATCTCATTCACTTAAGTCGTATCATTTCATCGTATTGATTTCACAAAATCAATTTTCTTTTTAATTCGAAGGGGTTTCGGGTATTTCCCAAATACTCGATCCCGGCCTCTTTGAGTCTCATACCATCCTATCCCAAGTTATCTGAAATGATAAACACCACATTACATAACAGAGATATCAACTCATTCGAAGCGTCCAATACCAATCAATCTTTCATGAGAAAAATTTTATCGCTTCGAAATTAATTCAATTGACTCTAATTGAATTTCTAACCTTAATCTCTTCATTTACACTAATAATTCCAAATAAATTAATTATCTAACCTTCATTATTCATCTTAATTAATCTCCTGGATTAATTATTTTCCCATTTACATTGAAGTTGTTATCTTTAATTAATTTTACGATATAAATTGTCCTTAACCAAAATCAATAAATAATCTTAATTACTTCATGAATTAATTAACTATATTATTTACATTATTCCTTAATTACCTATATTAATTAGTTCCTCACAAGTCACTTATGATTGATTAATCATATTTTAATTTATCAATGCCTAATTACACCATAAATTACATAAAATTAATGATTTCCAATTATATTCAATTTATTCTAAACTAAATTAATTATATTAAATAATTAATCATTAATTAAACCGCAAACATTAATCATTCTTGATTTATTTCAACTTGTGATTCTCACCCTTTTCATTTCCCTCATTAAATAAATTAGTTCTCCTTAATTAATTATCTTAATTTATCTCTTGATTAATTACACGAAGTAATTTTATTAATTTCATTAAGTAATTATTTATTAAACCATCCATGGATTATTCTGAAATACCTACACTTAAATAATTAACTTAAACTTTATTAATTAATCCAAACTCTTAATTACCAATTTAATCAACCCAAATCATTGATTAATTGAATTAATTAGTTATCTACTTAAATTAACCTTCTAATATAATGAATCACAACTCGTTAAGCCTTTACCAACTTTGTGGAAACATTAATTTATGATTGAAGTTTAAAACAAATTTAAAACTCGAATACTTCGAGTCAAACAACAATTTACACAAGAATCCACCAAAACAACGTAACTAGATCATCAGTCTACAGTGCATATCAATCAAGTCAATCATGCAACCAATATTTAAATTTAATCATTTTAAATTTTAAATAAAAATCACAAAAGAGTGAGATTTACTCACCTTTGCTTTTATTAGCATCCATTCCCAAATCCAGCTTGCTTCTACTCAAATTTTGACCTTACACAAACAGTTGTACGGTTTATTAATATTCGAGGTAATCGGACATTTAATCTCATTAAATAAATGGCTTAACTAATGATTTTACTTTGACTATTTCCCTTTTAAAATCTTTTTGTATCTAAAATAATTAAATATGTATACATTTTTTTTCTTCTGTTTTCAAATCTGTATGAACCTTTATCTTTTTTTTATTTAATTTAAGTTGAACATAAACCTTGCTGCAATTATCTTTTCCATTATTCGAGAAATTAAATTGGAACAAGCTTAACAGAGACCGAAAAACTCACTGTATGCACCCAAACAACACCCCGGTCGCCACCTACTCAGCCTCAACCATTCTCGTCGCCGCCTAGAAATGCTTGGACCCCATCGCCTTGCCAGCAACAACGAAAACCGTGAGCCTCGATGCTTCGACCCCGTCCAGCGACGATACCCTCCCCTGCGACCAAACCCTAAGCACGAGCCTCACGCACTGCCTCCCCCTATCGAGCGAATCTCGCAACCCAAACAGCTTCGAGCTAGCGCCTCCTGGTTTGCCTCACCATCGCGAACGACTTGTGACGCAGCGGATTAATCAAACAAAACTTCGATCGATGAAATGTAGCAATCGGTGAGTTGAAGATACCAAATGCCCAAGTTCGTTGATCCAAAGATACCGAACTCTAGCTATCTCAAACACGTTGATAGCGCACTATACCGTGTTTAAAGATCTACGATTCTTCGCACGTTGATCTAGCGCACTAGATTCCGTGAATCGGCTTCTACGATCGTTGAATCGAGCGCACTCGATTAACCGAAAGAGGAGATAGGAGATTACACTCAACTACCAATTGGTATGAAAGCACAAAGCTAACAAAAGAGAAATTTTATTCAAAATCAACCACCCAAAAATTTACAACACACCCGCTATTTATAGGCATTACAACTCAACACAACATACAACACTCAACTCCTAAGTCGGCACCGACTCAACATACACGACTCATCTTGGCCGACTCATCATAAGTCGTTACCGACTCAATCACACGCAACTCCAACCCCTTGCAACAGAACACAAAGCAAACGACTCATGTAAGGTCCGCCTCCGACTCAAGAACAATTCACATGAACGACTCGCGACTCATACTAGGTCGGCAACGACCTACGACTTATGGCACAAAAACACTCAGCGCGACTCAACAGGCCCGCCTCATCACATCCGACTCAAGAAACTGCGACTCACGACTCATCACTTCATGCGACTCAACAGCTTCCAACGACTCAAGCTTACTTGTGGCATATCCCTTCAACCGACTTAATACTGGACGACTCATGGCCTTGCAGTTAGGTCGTATCTTTCCTAAACTTGATTCCTTAGGTCGGTCCCGACTCATGGCCGCCCCAAACTCCTTCCCTGATTTCTTAGGTCGGTCCCGACTCATGGCCGCCCCAAACTCCTTCCCAGTGACTCGTGTCTTTTCTTCCCGTGTCTTGTTGAGTCGTGGTCGATTCAAACTGAGTCGTAGACGACTCAAACTAAGTCGGGGACGACTCAACTCCGAAGTCCATCTTACTCGACCTTTGTTATCTCGGAAACGACTTAGGGCCTCCTCCTTAGCTCGTAACCGACTCATCAGACATGCACGTCTTAAGCTCGTGTACGACCTAATATGGTTTAACTTTTGAATTCCCATATGCCTTGCTGCATCATCCTCCCCTGGTTGAGAAAAATTCGACCTCGAATTTGTAAATTCTTTCTCAACAATCTCATTCCCATGATACGGAATTAAGTGTTTGATGTTAAAAACATCAGACGTATAAACATCATCTGGTAACTTTAATCGATAAGCATTCTCATTGATTTTCTTCAAAACTTCAACTGGACCAATTTTTCGTGCCTTCAACTTGTTATAAGCACCCACCGGAAAACGATCCTTTGTTAATACTGCATAAACCAAATCACCTTCCTTAAATTCAACATTCCGACGTTTCAAATCTGCAAACTTCTTATATTTCTTATTTGATTTCTCCAATCGTTCCTGAACGATTTTATGACATTCAGTCAGCTCATCAACAAAATCGACAGCTTGTTTAACTGTTCCTTTCGATTGTGGGACTACTGCCAAATCCAACGGCCCCCTGGGTAAATTTGAATAAACAATCTGAAACGGACTGAATCCTGTGCTACGATTTACTGCATGATTATGAGCAAATTCTGCCTGGCATAGCTTCATGTCCCAACTTCTCAAATTATCCTGTACAAGACAACGCAACAAATTTCCCAATGACCTGTTAACAACTTCTGTCTGTCCATCAGTTTGTGGATGATAAGCACTACTAAATTTCAGTTTCGTTCCTACCATCTTCCACAAACTCAACCAAAAGTGACTCAGAAAACGAGTATCTCTATCAGAAACAATAGATTCTGGTAAACCATGAAGTCTATAAATCTCCTTGAAAAATAACTGTGCTACTCGAACTGCATCTGCTGTCTTCTTGCAAGCAACAAAATGTGCCATCTTCGAAAATCTGTCCACCACAACAAATATCGAATCATTTCCCCTTTGAGTTCTCGGCAAACCCAAAACGAAATCCATGCTGATATCAACCCATGGCTTAGATGGTACTGGTAATGGCATATACAACCCTGCATTCGTTGCTGTCCCTTTTGAAACTTGGCAAATATGACATCGCTCCACAAATCTCTCAACTTCTTTTCTCATCGATGGCCAAAAGTAAGACTGTGAAATCAACTGCAAAGTACGATCACGGCCCACATGTCCTTCCTCGTGCAATTCCTTCACAATTTTCATCCTCAAACTACAATCCGGAATACATAAACGATTTCCTTTAAACAGAAAACCATCAACCAACATAAATTCATCCGCACTTCCATCCTTCACTTTCTCAACATATTTCACAAAGTAAGGATCCTTTTCAATCATCTCTGGTAGTAATTCAAACCCCGTTACTTCAACCTTCATTGTCGTTAGTAAATGACTCCTCCTACTCAAAGCATCAGCTACTCGATTTGTCACCCCTGATTTGTGCTTAACGACAAAAGTAAACTGCTGCAGATAAGTAATCCATGATGCATGTCTCGCAGAAATTTTATCTTGCCCCTGTAAATGTTTCAAAGCTTCGTGATCAGTGTACAGAACAAATTCCTTCTGAAATAAGTAATGTCTCCAATGCTTAACCGTCTGAACAACAGCATAAAACTCAACATCGTATGTACTGTATCTCATCTTTGCCCCTGACAACTTTTCGCTGAAATAAGCAACTGGCTTCCCATTCTGACTCAGAACTCCTCCAATACCAACCTTCGAAGCATCAGTATGCAATTCAAACAACAACTGAAAATTAGGTAGAACAAGAATTGGTGCAGACGTCAACAATTCCTTGATCCTTTCAAAGGCAACCCCCGCTTCCTCTGACCACACAAACTGTTTACCCTTCATGCAATCAGTCACTGGAGCCATCACGCTACTGAAGTGTGGTATGAACCTTCGGTAGAATGACGCTAGCCCATGAAAACTTCTCACTTCTGTAATTGTCTTTGGCTGTGGCCAATTCTTGACTGCTTCAACTTTGCTCTGGTCAACTTGAATACCTTTCCCTGAAACAACATAACCCAGGAATAAAACAGTAGGTGTCATAAACACACATTTCTTTGTAGCAGCATAAAATTGTTCTTCACGAAGAATAAGCAACACTTCCCTCAGATGTAGAACATGCTCCTCCGTACTCCTGCTATAAATCAAAATATCATCGAAATACACCACGACGAACTTTCCAATGAATGGTCTAAAAATTTGATTCATCACCCGCATGAATGTACTAGGTGCATTAGACAAACCAAATGGCATAACCAACCATTCGTACAACCCCTCTCTAGTTTTGAAAGCTGTCTTCCATTCGTCTCCAGGTCTGATACGAATTTGATGATAACCACTCTTCAAATCAATTTTCGAGAATATAGTTGCCCCACTCAACTGATCCAACAAATCATCCAACCTCGGCATAGGAAATCTGTAACGAACAGTGATCTTATTCAAAGCTCTACTATCAGTGCACATTCTCCAAGTTCCGTCCTTCTTTGGTACTAACAATGCAGGTACAGCACACGGACTCAAACTTTCCTGAATACGACCCTGTTCAAGTAATTCTTCCACCTGCCTTCGTAACTCCTCATGTTCCTTCGGACTCATTCTGTAATGTGGTCGGTGTGGTAACACTGCTCCGGGAACAAGATCAATCTGATGTTGAATGTCTCTAAGTGGTGGTAACTCCTTTGGCAACTCCTCTGGAAAGACATCTTCAAACTCTTCCAAAACTGGCTTTGCTTCTTCGGGAATCTCAACTTCTTCGCTACTCTCTCTCCCAATCAACAAAAACACTTCCGGTTCTTCCTCCACTTCTTTAACAAACTCCTTCAAAGTCAACAGAGTTTTCAATTCTTCAATCTCTTCTAGCTTGCTCTCCTTCTGCTGCTGTCTCTTAGGAACTAAAGTGATTTTAGTACCCTCGAACATGAAACTGTAACTGTTGGCACGACCGTCATGCTGAACTGCTCTATCAAACTGCCATGGTCTGCCCAACAATAAGTGACAAACATCCATATCTACGACATCACACCAGATTTCATCTTTGTACTTCTTCCCAATCGAAAAATTAACACAAGCCCTTCGACACACTTTTACTTCACCTCCCTTCCTTAACCATGCTAGCTTATATGGTTTAGGATGCTTCTCGGTCTTCAAATTCAACTTCCTAACTGCCTCTGTAGAAATAATATTATCACAACTCCCCGCATCAATAACGAACTTGCAAACTTTCCCCAGAATAGTACATGTCGATTGAAAAATATTGCTTCTCAGCCAACTACAATCCTCCTCTTGCTTAGGTGTCAAACAACTTCTCCTCATCATAAGATTACAACCTTCATCACCCGACACTTTTTCTTCCTCCTCAACATAAGGTACATTTGAATACTCTGCCTCCTCACCATCATCTGCTTCAACCTCTGCAACCATGGTTCTCTTCTTCGGCTTCGGACATTCGTTGCTTCTGTGACCCAACTCCTGACAATTATAACATTTGAAAATACTACTAGCCTTCGCCTTCTCAACCTCCTTCACCACTGGCTTTGCAACAGGTTTAGGAACATTAGAACTTCCGCCAACACCCCTTGCTTGATTATTGGAATTAGTAAACACACCACCTCCACGCCTTCCTTGTTTCTCCCAAGCTAACGCTTTTTGATGTGCCTCCGCAACTGATCTAGGATCGAACATATTAACCATATCCTGGATCTGCATTCTCAATCCCCCAATGAATCTAGCAGTTAGCTGTTCTTCTGTCTCCATAATATCATTCCTGGCAATGAGTTGGTAAAATTCATCAGCATAATCACTAACAGACTTTGTCCCCTGCCTCAGATTCTGCAACCTTTGGTACATAAGTGACTGGTAGTTGTAAGGTAAGAAAGTAGATCTCATCAACTTTTTCATCTTCTCCCAAGATTCTATCTTTGACTTCCCCATTCGTTCTCGAGTAAGTTTAGTTTGCTGCCACCATGCCAATGCTCTTCCCCTCAGCCTTGTAGCAACTAACTTCACCCTTCTATTCTCCGGCACCTCCTTGAAATCAAAGATTTCCTCCACATTAGACAACCAATCTAAAAACTCCTCAGCAACCATTCCGCCTTTAAATTCTGGAATTTCCATTTTCATACCCGACTCCCAACGACGATCATCCTCCACATCACGGTAAGAATTTCGAATTTGGTCTCGATCTCTATAAGGAATACTTGCTCTATCACCCTCTTCAACAAAATCAAAGGTACGCCTACATCGATCTCGACTAACATCATCCCTTCTCTCATGCATGCTTCTTTGACTATGTCTCTCTTCATCTCTATATACTTCATGGTCAAATTCTCGATGACTTCTTCTTTCTTCATGTGCATAGTCATGATGATCTCTTCGTGATGAAATTGATGTTTCTCTTCTATCTCTACAAGAATGTGGTGATACCCTCCTCGCTTCCGTAACCAATGGCGAAACTCGGTTTCCTCCATGGTTCGAGTTTGGTGATCTCCTCCTTTGATTCAAATCATTCATCAATCTCTCCAATTTACCAATGCCTTCATCAAATTTCTCATTAATACGTTGTTCCATAAGCTCAGCTTCTTCTCTACGATACAAAGCTTCAACGTTTTGATGACGATTAGCTCTCCTTGGTGGCATGGTTAAAATTTTCACAAACTTCAACAAATTGAACACAATACTTCAAAATTTCACACGATAAGGCAATCTAGGCTCAACTGTCTCGGCAATGCTTGTCTCGGCCTTGACTCTTCACAACTTTGCTTGGCTCGGTCAAGACTTGCCTCGGCTCACTCCAAAACCTTCAAAACTTTGGCGCGCAAATCACCAATTCAAAATCCAAACAAAATCCAACTCCTCGATCCAAAATGAAATGGATCAAACTCTCCAAACTTGATGCAACTTCAATATGAACACGATGAACTCCTTCCAACTTCAAAAACTTCAAAAACTTGGCTCCAAGAATCAAACTTAGCTATGATTGGCTAAGTATGGCTCTGATACCAATAATGACGCAGCGGATTAATCAAACAAAACTTCGATCGATGAAATGTAGCAATCGGTGAGTTGAAGATACCAAATGCCCAAGTTCGTTGATCCAAAGATACCGAACTCTAGCTATCTCAAACACGTTGATAGCGCACTATACCGTGTTTAAAGATCTACGATTCTTCGCACGTTGATCTAGCGCACTAGATTCCGTGAATCGGCTTCTACGATCGTTGAATCGAGCGCACTCGATTAACCGAAAGAGGAGATAGGAGATTACACTCAACTACCAATTGGTATGAAAGCACAAAGCTAACAAAAGAGAAATTTTATTCAAAATCAACCACCCAAAAATTTACAACACACCCGCTATTTATAGGCATTACAACTCAACACAACATACAACACTCAACTCCTAAGTCGGCACCGACTCAACATACACGACTCATCTTGGCCGACTCATCATAAGTCGTTACCGACTCAATCACACGCAACTCCAACCCCTTGCAACAGAACACAAAGCAAACGACTCATGTAAGGTCCGCCTCCGACTCAAGAACAATTCACATGAACGACTCGCGACTCATACTAGGTCGGCAACGACCTACGACTTATGGCACAAAAACACTCAGCGCGACTCAACAGGCCCGCCTCATCACATCCGACTCAAGAAACTGCGACTCACGACTCATCACTTCATGCGACTCAACAGCTTCCAACGACTCAAGCTTACTTGTGGCATATCCCTTCAACCGACTTAATACTGGACGACTCATGGCCTTGCAGTTAGGTCGTATCTTTCCTAAACTTGATTCCTTAGGTCGGTCCCGACTCATGGCCGCCCCAAACTCCTTCCCTGATTTCTTAGGTCGGTCCCGACTCATGGCCGCCCCAAACTCCTTCCCAGTGACTCGTGTCTTTTCTTCCCGTGTCTTGTTGAGTCGTGGTCGATTCAAACTGAGTCGTAGACGACTCAAACTAAGTCGGGGACGACTCAACTCCGAAGTCCATCTTACTCGACCTTTGTTATCTCGGAAACGACTTAGGGCCTCCTCCTTAGCTCGTAACCGACTCATCAGACATGCACGTCTTAAGCTCGTGTACGACCTAATATGGTTTAACTTTTGAATTCCCATATGCCTTGCTGCATCAACTTGCCAAGTTGCCGCTTCGTTCGAGAATGTGAAATCAATTTCCAACATTTTTTTTGATTCGAAGGTTAAGGCCATTATTAAAAATTCGGATTTTACCTATTGTAATAGAAAGAGGGGAATGGAAGGGTGGGGTTTTTGTTTTCAAATGGAAGGAGTGAAAAAAAAGAGGCATCGGCCCTAATTTTCCATTCGATTCGGTCCAGATGCTTGGGGAAGACGAAGATATATAATAGAATTTGGAATGGCTTCCTGAGTACGAGTGATGAATTATAAAACAAATATCTTGTGTTGATAAAAAATATCTTTACTAATTAATTTTACTTTTATTTTAAATTTTATTAACCTTTATAAAACTTCCAAATGTCTCGTTAAGCATAACGTGAAATTCCAAACTCTGAATCAGACATGCCGACAGATGTTTATAAGGTTTTACCCGCGTTTCGAACACAATGGAACGTGTTTTGGAAGCTAATTTGAACGTATGTGCGAGTTACATACGTAAACGATCAATTTTAAATTAAATCAATTAAAATAATTCAGAGCGTTTTGAGCTGCCAGGGTCAAACGACAACTCCGATTGCTACGAAAATTGAAATCCGATAATAACTAACTATTACGGATCCAATGGAACTGGTTTCGTTGAATTCCGAGACCGTGTCTCGGAAGGCTATTTTTAAATATCGATTTAAACGGTATATTTTCGAAACCGAACAAATCACCTTTAAATTAAATTTCAACCATTCTATTATCTTCAGTGTCATTATTATAAATTTTATAAGCCTTCAAATTATTTTAAACTGGCTTAGAAATTTCAGATTCAATGATTTACCCAATTGCAATTATTAAATTCAATATTTAAACTATACAATTCAATGATTTCATTATCAAGTAAATATTGATATCTTGAATTCAAGTTAAAAATTAATTTTTTAAATATTTTAAAATCAATTAATTATCCCAATTTAATTTGTCAAAATTTCCTGGTCGTCACATTCCTCCCCCCTTAAAAGAATTTCGTCCCCCAAATTACTAGTAGGAAGAATGGACCAATACCCGTTTACTTTTTCCCAAAACCCACAATCAACATCCTACCAACTATCTTTCATTAAAGACCCATTATCACCTTAACCAACTTCCCAAAACCTTCTATAGATTCAAACAATACCCTTTTGTTCAATTATTCAAATTTCAATTTAAAACCAAAATTTGAATTCTCAAAATTTTCTCAAAATTTTTCTAACTCTTTAAATTTCCGAAATTTTTTGGCAGCATCTCCTTTGCGCGGCAAGCTCGGTACTACTACAAAAGGCCTCTAAGGGCTCCCAAATTCCAAAAGGCAAACAGAAAGCCAAGTGGCTAGATCAAAAACCCAATCCAATTCATACAGAAATTAAAATACATACCTTTTTGTCGGGCAATTCACATTTATCTTTTGGAATCAAATCTAATTTTCTTTTCCCCCTTTTTATACCTGCATAACTTACTTAGCAATAAGATCTCATCATAGCCCTTTCAAATCTTTACATACTTTTCGTTACTGAAGTTTTCATATCCATTTCTATTCAAACTAGTTTTCCCCACTTCATACGATTTCAATTTATTTAAAAATTTTCATATTGAATTTTATCTTTCAAGTATAACTGATTCATATTAGTTTCATTTACTAATTTATTTTAATTTCCAATTTGAAATTGTTTGTCGTTAACAAAACTTTCCAAAAAGTTTCAAAAATTTCCTAACTCCCAAAATTTCGGAAAATTTTGGCAGAGTCCCCTTTGTACGGAGGAGCTTTTGCAATTTGACAAGAGATATAAATATATACATCGACCCACACGGTCGGGAAAAGCAAAAACAGTTCATATTTCCTATTTTTATTGCGTAGGCGTACCTTATTTAGCATTTTAAGCAAGCAGCTTATTTATTTAAGCAATTAGTGCAATCCAAATCCAGCCAAACGGCCTTCAGGTACCTGTGCTTGCTCAATTTAAACATGTAAGTGCCATATAAGAAAATCTATTTGCATCGCACTTATTTTTAATGGCTAAACACAAGCATTTCACTTATATTCAATAGTTAAACACATATATATCATAAGCAACAAGCACCAAAACGCTCCCCATAAGCTATTTATATAATCTTAAAGTTAATTCAATTGCTTTCAATCAATACATAGGCCATTTCATTCAGTTTCAAATGTTTGCAACTCAATTTCTCACATCCAATTGATTTTAAATCCAAACAAGCTCATATTCAATTTAGTTGATTTCAAAATCAATTTATTTAATCTCTATCAGCCCATAGAATTTTAGTTACTTTTATTTACGCCATACGACGATTCATTCTATACCGATTCGTCAATATTCGCTTAATAGAGTATTTATTTAGTTTATAACTACTTCAAATTACCTTTCAACTCATCCTGTAATTAATTCCACTTCATTTCTAATTTATTCACCAGCCATTCATTGCATTTCATTCATTTCCGCAATTGTTCCATTCAAAACAATTTGTTATGCTTGGCACATTTCATTCTTGTATACTACTAGCCATTCCCAAATTAATTCAATCCAAGCTTTTATTTAATGGGTTTTCACTCTTATTCTTCCATAAATTTTAAACTTAAGTTAATTTACTTTAATTTAACCCAACATCAAACTTAAGTTTACTTCTACTTGATTCTCATTTAATCAACTTCCATTAAATTCAGTTAGTCCATTAATTTTAAATTTTAATTTTAATTCACCTTCTCAATTTCTAAAATAACATCGGAGAACATACTTAACTCATTTATACTTCAAATTAATATGCCACCGAACTTAAGTTCAGTCTGATAACCCAATTCCAATCACGGCTTTGATTTAGTTTTTTATTCAATCGGACTTCATCCAATTGTTAATTAACCCATTTTAAAATTTTCATTTTCTTACTTAATTCATTTCTGAAAGTATTTTATTAATATAAGGCCATTCTCAATTTATTTCTATTCACTTGTGTTTTGTTTTGCACTCAAACCATCTCTATTTTTTTTATTCACTTTCATTTCATATGACAACACTTCTCTTATCTCCAATTTACTGGCAAAATTTCACTAGATATTATTCAAATCGTACTTGAATTTTATTTGTAATTCAAACCATCTCATTTCAATCCAACTCTATTTTATTTTTATTTTACAACATCTCTTCTTATTTATTTCATTATCAAATCCAAGTCGAATTCTATTTACAATTTGAATTCATTTTCAAAATCCCTTATTAACTTACAATTCCTTTTTATCTATCCGAGTGAAACTTTATTAATATACCCTATCGAATAATTATTTAACCAATTAGCTTTCTTCCAACCTTTAGTACAAAGAAAATTACGTCATTAAATTTTCCCGAGTTCAAATTTTATTTTACAATTCCTACTTGGATTTCCCTTTTAATTATTAAAATTTAGAATTGCATTTAAATTCAGATAATACAATTAAAATAGCTTTTTATAAAAAATATTTCTTATGCTCTATGTCTCAAGCAGTCCATCCTTGTTCTCACAGAAATTCAGTCATACGTTGATCAGACGTAGGACTGAAAACCTATAAGTACTTAGCAGACACATTTTCAACATCCAGTGAAAATACTTGGAAAATAATTTTATTGAAAATATCGAAAACAGTTTTTGAAAATAGAGGAAATTTCTTTGGTGACAATGCTCTGAAAGTCATCACTCCCATCCATGGTCACAGTTACATCCCAGGGTTACGTTGCCGTCACAGCAGAAGTCCATGCAACTGCAGGCTCTCCGCGGCCTCTCAATTACTCCATGGATCCCACACAACAGATCACAGTTACATCCAGGGTTACGTTGCCGTCACAGCAAAAGTCCATGTAACTGCAGGCTCTCCGCGGCCTCTGATTTTCGCTGTCGAAATGAAACTTCTCCACTCCTACATATGTCGCAGTCTACCGATATAAAATCAATCGTAGACTATTGGCTCTCAGCGGCACACACGACCTTCGCTATGTTATACCATAGGTCGCAGTCTACCGATATAAAATCAAACGCAGACTGTTGGCTCTCAGCGGCACACACGACCTTCGCTATGTTATACCATAGGTCGCATTCTACCGATATAAAATCAAACGCAGACTGTTGGCTCTCAGCGGCACACATGACCTTCGCTATGGTATACGCTACTCATAATCCTCAGGATTTAGTTTTGTCCGGACTCCTCACAGGATCAACTTTAGAACCCCCTTGGGGCTCAAGGCAGCACCACCCGGTGGCACTCCTGAGAAGTTCATTTCAATGGATTGCCTTTTTCCCCAGAGCCATCATCAAACATTTTATACTATACATATATAGTATCTTCAAATCATACACCTAGTATGATCTCATACAAAACTCATTTATACAAAATCGATTATTCCAAAATCGATAATTCTCAAACTAGGCTTTCCAAATTCAATATTGATTTTACCCAAAAATCAAAAGCCTTTTCCAAATTCCTCATAAGATCCTTTATATATATATATTCAAAAATATATATAATTTTTAAAACTTTAGATCATTTCAAACTTGTATAAAATCCCTTTATACTTCAAAGATTTCAAAACATTTTTTTTTCTTCCCAAAATAAATTCAACAAGGGAAGATTTATCCTATACAACAAAGATATACAACTTTATTTATTCAAAACCAAATATCACAATTTGATTACTCTTTTCAATATCAATTTCCTTTCTATTCACATTCACTTAAATTTTCATTAACTTATACACATTTGCCTTAATCCCCATTTGGATTATTACCTCAATTTTTATCCCAGTTGGGTATTTAATCAATAACAGTTTGAACTCCGACCAGTTTATATTTAGGAAATAGCTCAAAAATTTGAAAATAGATAAGTAGTTGAAAAATAATGATTAGTTTGCAAAATAACTGTAAAATAGTTAAATAGTTTCAAAAAATTTAGATAATTTCAAAATAGTTGTAAATTAGTAATTAATTTGTAACATAGTTAAAATATAGTAAAAAGGTTTAGAAAACAGCTGAAAAATGGTTAAATAGCTCCAAAATAATTATAAAGCAAGTATAAAATAATTTGGCTTTAAGAAAGAAAAGTTGTATATATTTAATAGCTTAGAAAAAATAAGCTTATACCAAAACAATTTATATTAAAACTAGTAAAGAGTCAACTGTTCTCTTTCCCAACAATCCAATGTAAATTTACACTTCCATTTAATTGACTCAATTCCAATAACTCCAATTTCCATTGGACTTATTCATTCCCAACTCAATTGAATTAATTTCCAATTTCTTTCCAACTTCAAATCAAATTCCATTTGATCTTAAACCAATTCCATTTTAATTTTAATTCCCAATTATTCACATAAATCGGACTAATATCAATTGAACTCTCTTCAAGTTCAATACCTTTTTCAAGTTAATCCAATACAAATTTCCCATTTGAATTTTAAACTTGTACAACTTTAATTATAATTTAAAATTTTCAACTTCTATTTATAATCAATTACATTCACATTTTGCTTTTAACTTGGAGCTATACATTTTATTTGTCCAATATATTTTTATTAGTCCATAAACATTTTAAATCAAGATCCCAGAGTTTAGACAAATTTTCAAAATTTCAATATCACCTTAAAATTCAACTATATCCAAAAATTCTTTGGCAAATTCAATTATCCCTTTAAATTTCAAAACCAAACCCAGTTCACAAACAATTCCAATGTAAAACAATTTGGTAGCAATTTCTCTTCTAGAAACTCGAAAATAAACATCGATAATGCTGCAGTCATCACCGACGTTATTTTCCCAATGACCGAAAGAGTTCAATGCTTTTATCTCTTTTAAAAACATTTCCAAATATTTCTACTTTCAAATCTCCCAGATTTCAAATTCAACACAATTTTTTTTTTGAATAATACTATATTTTTTTCAAAACCTTTGGAAACCACTTCCAAATCCAAAGGAATTTTAAATTTTCCCAAAAATTCCAAATTCCCAACCCATTCAATTCATATTTAAACATTACTCTGTAATTTTATTTCAAATTATAATCCCATTTAGTTATGAAGTTTATTTCAATTTATAAATTACATTTACAATCTATATTTCAAATTCTATTTTGTTATATAAGTTTATTCTTCAACTTTGTGTATAAGTTTCAATTTGGCCGTATTTTATATTACTCTTTAACTTAATTCCAATAATTTAACAACTAATCCCCTAAATATTCATTAGAGGAACATATTGCTTTATATATCAAAATATACTTTATATATAATCATTTAAAACCCTTTTATATAAGAAAATAACAAGTACGCTCTCTCTATATATATACACACACACACACACTCAACTCATTCTAGAGTTCTATGGATTCTATTTAATGAGTAATCCCTATAGGATCGATTTCACCCTAGAGGGGGGGGGGGGTGAATAGGGTGATAGTGTAAATTATAAAAATTAATCGCGGAAGCTTATCAATTAATTTCAATTCAGATCACAGAATAGCAGCACAGATATCGCAGAATATAAATAACAGAATAAAACAGAACAACACAGAATTTAACCAGCTTCGGCAAAACCCTGCCTACGTGCTGCCCCCAAGGTTTCTACTAGAAATTAGATAGTCCCTCGCTTACACACGCAAACTCGCTATACCCGCTATTGACTAATCTAACTCTACGCTCAAAACCCTGACCACAACTCAACCACCGAGTTGCGAATTCCCAAACTACACACCGTAGTTTGTCCCCTAGTCACACGACTAGAATTTACAATGGTTTAAAAGAGAATTTTAAAATTAAAAGAAAAACAAACATAAAAAGCAAATAACCCTAATTTAAAACAATTAAGCCCAAAAATAAACGGCCCACTAATTAAAAAATATGTCTCCCTTTTTCTCCCTTTTATTTTATCGGTCCGGTTCTTTTTCTTTGCTTGAGTATAATGGCGACCGTTCCTTTTGCAAAATTGGGGCTTTCGTTCTTGATGTCGTGCTCTTAAATTAGGGTTTTAAATTGAATTTGCTGCCTTTGTTGGTTGATTGCAATCACTGTTTCTCTGATTTGCTTCAATTTCTTTGCGGCTTCTCCTCCTTGATCGAGTTCGATTGCTTCGGTATGTATTTTCCTCCTTTTGCTTTACTGGTTGATTCTTGAACTCAATACCTTATGTCGATGATGATTTTGGGTATTTATAGGATTCGAAATCCTATTTTTGCGTTCGTATTTTCGTGTTTGAATTTGTCTACTGAATCACCTCGGCCACTTGGTGATGCTTGAGTGTTTGAGATTTATCTGACTTTGTCAATTTCGTATTTTTGATGCTTGGTTGACACGGCTTCGATTTTGACTTGTTCAACATTGAAATTCTTGCTATCCACGGCACAGCTCCGATCATATTTCTGTTGATTTTATTCTCATGGATTCACGAAAAATAAATAACCACTACACTTTGAAACTACTCCTTGACTTGTGTTCACTGTGGCACTATGTCACTGTGTTTGTTTATGCGATTCCATGATTTTGGTTTAACTTTGTACCATTGACTTGATATTCTTAACTGCCTGTATTTTGCATTCATGTACTTGCTGCTATGTTGGTGGCAATCTTGTGTAAGTGCTTGTGTCATCACTTGTTTGCGGTGACATTGTGGTTTGCATTGAGCATTTTGTATGCTTGAAATTTTGGTTTTACAGTTGCACTTGGTTTTGTTGAGTTTGCACTGCTTCACTATATATTTAGGTTGCTGCACCATGTTGTTTGCTGTGGATACTGTGTTCATGTTTGTCGTGCTTGTAGTCTGGTCCATTGAGTTTGATCATCCATTGTAGCTTTTGTGCATTTCTGTGTGTTCATGTTGCTGGACTGGACATTTGCCGGAGTCTTCATTTTGTAGTTGTATTCCCTTCATGTGTTTGTACTGGGCTCGACATTGCTGATACTTTGGTTTTACTGGCCACACATGTGCATGCTTGCATCTTTGAACTTGGTTAGATGGTACTGTCCAGTTGATCTTGTTTTGTAGTGATGCACTTGATTGCTTCTGATTCATTTTTGAGGCAGTTTGCATGTATGGGCATTATTTCTTGTGTGCTGGTTGAAGTTCTGATGCCATTGGTTTGAACCATGCTTTGATTCATTGTCAACCTGTATCATTTACTGATTTAGTTGATTTCATGGTTCACCTTGCTTTGTTCACTGTGTACTTGATGGTTGCTGTGCACTTTTATGCTTTGAGTCAGTTTCATTGTTTTAGTTTCATTGTTGCTGTGCAGTTGCTATGCCTTGCTTGGTCTCTGTTCTTTGTTCATTGGTCAATGCTTGGTCATTGCACTGCTGAACTTGATTCACTTCATGTATGGCTGTTCTGATTTGTCGAAGCTTTGCATTCTTCAGGTTGCCTTGTGTTCAATCCAGTTTCAAAACTCGGATTTGACCTTGTGCTAGTGTCGTGATTTAATTTATGTCGCACCTGAGTTGAATCCTGTATTTGGGTTTGACCTCTACTCACCTGTCCCTGTAGCATTATTAAGTGTATATATCGGTGTGCACGGCCTTGTGGCATATACAGTGATATGCTGTGTATGTCACAAGCTGTTCGTGTATGATGAATTCAAATTTAAATGATGACGAACAACCCAAATAACCGAGGCAAATATTATTTTCAAAAATCATATTTTATTTTATTTTGCAAAAATATTTCTTTTTCAATTTTACTGCGTTAGTGAATATTTTTGCAGATTTCTCAGATGCTGGATTCAAACTGGAATGAAGTTGAAGATAAATATGAGTGTGAGTGATATGTAGTGAGGTGATGATATGTAAAATAGTGATGTAATTGAATTTGTATCAAAGTTGTATAGTGAATAGTGAGAGCTTGAATTTGTATACTATTCAAAATTGTAATAAATATTTGTTTGAATAAAATATTCGTTTGAATTCAAATTCCGTGTTATTTATTTTACTCAGCAAATATTTATTTAATCTGTGAAAATAAATAGTATATTATCAAATACATTTAAACGAATGTATATATGTTTATTATCATCAAACAAAAATCATATAAGCGCATATTCAACAATCTCCCCATTTTGATGATAACAAACATATATTTAAGATTTTGAATATGTTAAATGTATTTGATCATTGATATATCCTAATTTCTCCCCCTATTTAAATGCTTCCTCTCTACATGATGCTCCCCCAACATATATGCATACAAATAAAAATATGTAAATGATCCTAGATGCAAATAATGATCCTAGATGCAAATAGAAAATTATTTGACCTTTGGTTGATTTTATTTGACAAAATCTTAACATTTCTCTCCCCCTTTTGTTATCAGCAAAAGAATAATAGTGTTAGAGAAAATAGAGATAAAGTAAATGATATCAATCCAACATTAAAACTCAATTGAATATAAATATTAAATTTCAATAAAAAAATCAAACAAACATCATAAATATTTTGTTAGGCGCATATTCCACTTTTAGAATGATGGAAATGATGTCATCATATAAAACCATACAGTTGTGTCTATTTGTGGTATATTTATATCAGGAATTTGAATATCTACTAACCATGCATAACTGTTAGGACTTTTAAATGAGATTAGTAGTATTCCAATTTTATTTTAAAAAAAAATGAATTCAAGTATCTTCTAACCACGCATAACCGTGAGGACTTTTAAATGGGATTAGAATCAACTTGTTTATTTTACAAATCAACTTTTGATATGCGTTCCATACATGCATAACCGCGAGGACTTTTAAATGAGCATGGAAGCACATAACAAATTCCAAGTAATTCACCCATGCATAACCGTGAGGGCTTTTAAATGAGAGCGAATACTTTGGTATTTATTTATTTTTATTTTTTATTTTTTTTATTTTTTTATTTTTTTATTTTTTTTAAAATGTGAAAATGAAAAACGAACGATTCCTGTTTAAAGTACCACATATCGACAAACTATATAGAATTTTGATGAGTGATGGTTGATAGAAATATGATAGGTATAGAGATGGTCATGGAATTTTTACTAACAAAAAGTTTTATAACTCTTGTTTAAATTTCTAAAGAAATTTACTAATTATACCGTCTCGAGTCATAATATATAATAAATATCAACACTCATCACTTTTTCAATCACTATTCATCTTTTCGATAATCATTAGGGGGTCAGATTAGTCAAAATAGTCATTTAAAATCAAATTCAAAAATAATTATGAAATTAATTTTTCAAAAAAATGACTAACCTGAAACTATGGTCAAACATGAAATTCAAAGAAAATTATAAATCAATTTTTCTAAAAACGACCAATCTGTAAACTAGGTCAAAAATGATTTTCTCGAGGGGGTTTTAAAAGAAAATTTTCTGCTATTTGAAAATTATTTGAAATGAAGAATATGCAGATATTTTCTTTGAAGAAAAATACGATGCAGTTACTAAATGTCTCAAAAATCACGTTCAACTAGTATTTTTTTTTTTTAATCAACTAGATTACCAGTGTAATCTGCATCTGATTTTCTCTTTTACTCAAAATCATCATTAATTGAATTTGATTGACCAAACCATGAAGTGTGCACCAAAAATTTCAAATTCAATTTTAACAACAATTTAAATGACATTCTTTTGAATTTGAAATGAAGCCGTGTAAATAATCAGAAAAACCGTGAATAAAGAGTTCGCCATATTATAACTAATTGTAATATCCAACAAAACACTATTTTTAATCCAAACTGATATATATGAAGTAATTCAAAGAATCTAGAGATTTTTATAGTGTTTTTGGCATAAGAATATAATTGGCCAACTATGTTGAATAAATCAGAATCAAAAATCATCATCTTTTCATCAATCTCAATATTGGCTGAATTAATTCAAAATACGGTGCAGATTATCACATTTAATATATCGTTTAAAACATACCATACCTGTTTTCGTTGTTGTCCGTTGTGATTCTGTCACCTTTTTACTAGGCTAAGGAACTTAGCTTTGTCGCCCGTTGTGTTTCTGGAACAGCCAAAATCCAGAGAACACTATTGTTGTTCCTTAGCCTGCCACCACACCTACACGGGAAAAGATTTTTGTGACCTATTTGTTTTTATAGGTCCATGGTTGTTAGTGGCAGAAAATTTTGAAAAATAATTTTGTGTAGACCCAAAACTGTTTATAATTGTTCCCTTCGGCACCCAAATTTGTTTAACTTTGAGAGATTTTATATTTGTGCCTTTTGGAACCCAAATCGGTATAGTTTTTACATGTTTGGGTCTATACCAACAATTATTGTGATCGTGTTCAAAATTTTTACAAATCGTGCACATGGATTTAGCTTGACTAATATTGCTTTCAACAATTTTCGAACTATTATATCCAAGTCCTTGTCTAACCGAATTAACAGTTTGCTTTCCTAATAGCATATTCAACGATTTTTCACTTTTTGAAAATTTATCTAAAGTCGTTGACAATTGTTGGACTTGTGATTTGAGAGATTCATTTTCGTTTAGCAACTGTGTGCACTTTTTAATAGAATTCTCTCTTCTAGTATTTTCATTCTCCTTTAAAATCAGAATTTCATTTTCAAGCGATTTTATTTTAGTTTCTGATTTTTTAATTTCTTCATCAAATGTTGGACACTTATCACACTTAGGGATCCTACTTTGATAGGTTTTAACTAATTGATCAAGTTGTTTATTACATTCTATCAAAGTATCTTTTTGAGATTCAAGTTTGGCGTATTTTTCCCTAAGTCGTTCAAAACAACCGTTTACTTCATGAAAATATATAAGCAACTCAGAATGGGTAAGTTTTGATACCTCACTTGGCTCGTCATCGTCACTGTCAGTTGTATCACCTCGAAGACACAATTCTGCCTTTTCGCTTTCACTGCCAGTGCTTTGATCATTCTCGTCTATTTCATCCCAAGTGGCTGCAAAACTTTTCTTTTTCTGTTTCTTTCCATGGCTGGATTTAATTTGTGGACAATCGGGCTTGATATGGCCGGGTTTGTTGCAATTATAACAAATAAACTTTTGTTCTTCCGAGTAGTCTAGTGCTTTGGCTATTCTGCTTTTTGCTTTTTGAATTCGAGCTGAGTTACCATGTTTTTGATTCCATTTTTTGAATTTCCTTATCAACAGCTCCAATTCTGCTGCTCCATCATCTTCATCGTTATCATCATCACTTTCGGTTGTTCCTTTGAGAGCTATTGATTTCTTTTGAGTGTCACCTCCTTCACGCTCTTCTTTGAATTTCATTTCTAGCTCATAAGTGGTGAGATTTCCGATGAGTTCCTCAACTTTAAGTTGTTTTAAATCTTTCGATTCTTGTATGGCAGTTACTTTTGCTTCAAAGCTTCGTGGAAGGACTCTGAGGATTTTACGGACTATTTCCAATTCGGTGTATGTTTTTCCGAGAGCTTTTGATTTGTATACGATATTGGAAAGTCGTCTTGTAACGATCGCGATTTTTCGTTGCCGAAAAACCGAACCGTTAGGGTTTTAGAAGAAGAAAGAGGTAGAAGAAGAAAGAAAAGAAAGAGAAGAGAAAACAGAAATACAAGTAACAGAACGAGAAACAATAACAGAATCTCACAGTCGCAGCGGAACAACATATAATAGATAAATGAATATTCATTAAAACAAAAGAACTATACATTTTATACATTACATCACATTACATTACATCAATCAGAGTGTACGACAACAACAGCGGAAAGAAATACTATATACAATAGATAATAGACTACGCTATCTGGCTCGCCTCCAGATCTGCACAGCAACTCCCGAATCCAGAATAACCTGACAACCTAACTCTAGACTGCCCGTGTGGAAAATAGTGGGCACCCAGAGTTTAGGAAAGGAACAATAAACTCCAGGTCAGTCATGGGACTGGTGTGAGAACTCAAAACAGTTTATCTTTAAAAAAAGCAACAAGAAAAAATTTCAATTTTTGAAATTCGCAATGCTTTTTGGAAAATGAAACTACCATAAGGCCTCCCGCCACACACACAATGCAAACGCAGAATTGGAGGAGATTTCTCCTTATGATAGTCAAAGATGCTTACTACGCGAAAATCAAATCATTTTTGATATTATTACTAGTGCATAGTGTAGAAAACAATTTCGAAGGTAGAATATAAATCCTAGCCAACATAGACATTCCGAACTATGCCTACTATAGCTACCATCCAAACAGTGGTGACCACCATAAGTGAATGGCAGGTAATACAACTAAAACCGTACAAGGCGCGTATTGTTTTGATTGGATTTCCAACAAATGGTCAGGCTAAGGAACTTCCTACTGCCACATGGGATCGCCTCTGGCGGGACGTCCCGAGAAACTAACGTTACGGTTAGATCTCTGCCAACACAAGGCCGGGTTACCTCTGTAACTAGGTAACTACTACACGAATATGTCATCCCCCGGTCCTTTGGGACCTTTATCCGAGCGCTCGCAACAACACCACACACAGAAATATATATAGTGTATCAACATGAGTAAGCATCTGGGCTCCATACCATGATACCACCCTTTTCCAGAAGGAAATGACATACCCTAAAGGGCGCGACCCTCATAACCTTGCCGCATATTCCTGTTTCGACCATTTCCGGGGAGTGAGGTCCTGACGAAGTCTCGTCCACAAAGCTACGCTTTGTGTAACAAAGCCATGCTTCGGGTCCACAGATGACCAAAGCAATAATCACAAAGATAAATGATCAAACGAATGATCCAATCCAAACGATCAACCAATGATCATCACACAGCAGCACTCAGCATGCCACATTACCAGATTGGGAAATATCGCTGATAACCTCCAACTACATAACCTCTGAGCTCGTACGTCTCAGAGAAGGGTGTTAAGCTAAGAGAATAAATTCTCCGCCACCAACAGAAATGTACTTGAAAGAAATCTGCTCTATCTCTCAAAATGTAATGTCAGACACGTAACCATACAAGTCTGTTCCGGGTTCGAACAGAACCGAAGGCACTTCCAAAGAAGCCCTTGCAATCCGGGTATTCACAATCTCGATAAAATTTCCCATCACAAAGGAAATCTCCATATCGTAGCTAACGATGCGGAGACAATCGATAGGTCATCCTATCGTTTTCACAAATACCCGGTCTTCACACCGGTCTTCAAATGCGATCCAAACGACGTATCGCATATTCGGAATGGGATATATGACACAAAGGTCCTCTCCCGGCTAAACCAAATAGCGAGCGCTTATTTTAAAAATAAGTGTGCATTCAATTCCAAACAAACACAATCAATACCATCCAAGGGTAAATATTGATAGTCGGTTATTTAACTATCAATAAAGATGCGCCACATCATCAGATTCCAAATAATTTTTCCAAAATTATTAAGTCCCAAAATATCTTTACAAGATATATATATATATACACACCATTTACAAATAATTGCCCCAGTTATTTGTTTTACCAAAACCACTTCACGATAAAATTTTCCACACTTAACCAATTGAAAAACCAATTTTCAATTTACCTTTACCATTTGAAAACCAATTTTCAAATTACATTAACCATTTGCAAACCAATTTCAAATCACCTTAACCATTTGAAAACTAATTTCAAATCACCTTAACCATTTGAAAACTAATTTCAAATCACCTTAACCATTTGAAAACTAATTTCAAATCACCTTAACCATATATACCTTTTGAAACAAATTTCAAACCACCAAATAAATCTTTACCGATTTATTTTAACTTACGTTCCAAATTCGTAAATTATATTTTCATATTTAAAAATAAATCAACATTTATTTTTTAAACAAATTTCCCTTTATATATATAAATTCCAAAGTGAATTTCCAATTTCCCAAATATCTACACATACACGATTTCAAATCAATTTCAAAATATTCACTTCCAATTTACCTTTAAAAGGTGAATTCTCAAACGTTCCATTTCATATTAGAGAATCATTTCTAAACTTATTTAATAATAAGTAATTCACAATTTAATTTCTTTTCAACAATTTTGAAAATATTCAACATACTTAAGTTACCGTTAAGTATTTTATTCCATTCTCTTTAAGAAAACATTCTTTTATCCACATTTATTTGGGTTAAAAACGAATGTTGCGTAAAACATCGTTACGACAACCCAAGAACACTAGTATATGGATTTGAAATTAAAAATAGATATATAAATCCAATACTATACAAATTATCCCCTTCTGTTTCTCGAAAACTTCTATTTCAACAATCAATGTTGAGATCTATGTTTTCAATACTCAATACATTTTAAAACACCTTTAATTCGTTTTAAATTCCATTTAAAACATTCCTTTCCCAAAAACAAACCCATTTTATTTAATAATCTATTCAATATCCAAAATAGTGAATATAGCCCACTTAACAAATTCCCATATTTCAATTTATCAAATTCGATGAATTTCAAATTTATAAACATAGTTTATAAATTCCATTTCTATTATAAACCCCAATTTTATAAATTCCTTTATTAATCCGATGCAATTTACATAACCCAATTTCATACCCAAAAGCCATATTGTAAGTTAAATACTTATAATATTATTTATTTACCAAATCGTTCCTTTGAACTTCACCGATTTAAAATCTTATCACTTACAAGGTTTCTTTATGGTTTATAATAATTTCAACTAATGAAATCTTCATTTATTAACAATTTCTATAAAATTCCCCTTTTTAATGCCCAAATCCATTTCTATAAGTTAATAACTTATAAACTTAAAATTTCCAATAACCATTCGTTTATAAATTTCACATTTATTAATCTATAAATCCTAGTGAAATTCATGTTATATATCAACTTAACGCTTTATAAATTTATTCTATAACTTCAATAAATTTTTATTTAAAAACATCCATTTATAAAATCCTTTATATAAACCATTAATAATAATAACTTCCCAAAAACCAAATTTAACTATTTTATAAAAACCTATTATTGTTAAAAATTTCTTTTAAGTTATATTTTATAAAAATATAAATTTTTAAACATAAAATTTTATCCATCTATTTATTTTAAAATTTAATCAATTCAAAATTTTTAATAAACCATATTCTTTGAAAAATCGATTTAAAACCCCTTTTAAATTCAAAACCGTTATTTTTAATTTAAAAATTAGAATCCGATGATGCAACGACATCGAATGGTCAATCACGGGAATAACATCATATATCAATGTGATTATCAACAATCAACATAATATTCATAAACAAATAAATATGTGAGGAATCCAGTTGGATCCCTCCAACCTGTTACCCTGCATCCACAGACGTTAGCACAATACCAATTCCACTTCAAGGTGGAATATCGCGGTATATGGGATTTTATAAATATTCCGCTTAATAGGCGGCGCAATAGGGTCTCATCCGCTATACGAGGCGGGAAATCAAATCCGATATATACATATGCCAATATATATATATCGCTATATATAGTATATATCCTACTATATCTACTAGCACAATCAATCAACAATTATCAATCAATATTAACTATTTAAAATTTTAAACAAAACCTTTCGATTGAGTGAGGAGTTCTCACCTTGATTTTATTTCCGTTTTCGCGTTCGTTTCGAATAAAATTAAACGAACGTTTAATTTTACCCGAAATTCACACGAGCTCAAATCGACTCCAAACCAGCTGCATTGCGAAGAGCACACGAATACGATTCCAACGCAAAAAACCGCGTCTGAATCCGACCTCGCATGCAAAAGTTATCGCAGTTTAAACGTTTCATGATTTTGAATTTCGAATTTAAACAAAAAAAAAACATCTCACCTCCAACCCAAACGCACGCGGGGCCCACACTCTATCTCTCCCGTTCGCATTCTCTTCCCAGGCCAAAATACGTGACTTGAACCCATCAAGGCCGTTTCTAGGGTTTAGAAACGCCACCACCACGAACACCGATAACTCGATCGGAGACTACCATACTCTTGCTCGTCACAAACTCCACCACCACCAGGGATGCGGTCGAACTCGGCCCCCTTAGGCACCCTGAAAAATGTGCGCAACCGAGTAGCTTTAAGCACGAATTCCCATCAATCCGCAGCTCCGTTCTCCATCTCGACCGTTGGATTCGATGTGTTCGATGAGATCTACGATTTTCCAGTTGAAAGTTTAAGCTAATAGCTGATGGATTTGGTGGAATCGAAGGAGGAAGGAACGACATTTTCTGGCCATTAATGTTGAAGTGGCGGCCGGCCCATGCAAATTAGGGTTTTGGAGTGGAGATTTACATATATACCCTTATTATTTTAATAATAAAATACCCAATTTAACACCTTTGCAAACGAACTCCAAACGACGCATGCCGCCAGGCGATCCTAAGGTTTTTCCGCATTCCGGACACAATGGAACAGGTTTCGTAAGCTAATTCGGAAGTATGTGTGAGATACGGCAATAAACAGTCGATTTAAATTTAAACCGATTTAAGCGATTTCTAGGCGTTTTGGCTTGTACCGGACAAACGACAAATCCGATCGACTTGAAATTTGAAATCTTGCAATAATATCACATTACGGATCCGATGAAACTGGTTTCGTCGAAATCCGAGACCGTTTGAAAAATGGCTATTTTAACTCGCCGAATTAAAATTAAAACGATATCGATGCCTTTCGAGCTGCCACGGTCAAACGACAACTCCGTTTGCTACGAAAATTGAAATCCGATAATAATTAACTATTACGGATCCAATGGAACTCTTTTCGTTCAATTCTGAGACTGTTCAAAAATTGGCTATTTTTCAGTCGATAATTAAATATTAAAATATTCAATTTTTACAAATTAACTCCAAATTCAGTTTTACAAGTTCTAAAATATTTCTATAACTTTAATATGATATAACAAAATTTTCCAAACCATTTTCAATCATATTTAACCCAATATTTAATTATTTGTGGAATTTCACTATTAAATAAATCGATTTAATTATCCCATTAAATCCAATATTCGAAAAATAAATTATTCGACTTAAAAATTCCACTTATTAATATTAAAAATAAATTAAATATTCAAATTTAAGTTATCAAAAATTCTGGGTCGTTACAATCTTCCCCCCTTAAAAGAATTTCGTCCTCGAAATTGCAAGTTAAGGAGAACGATCCTAACCCGTTTATTATTTTTCCAAAACTAATAGTTTTACTAACTTTTCAAAACAATCTTTTTATTAAGGATTTACTATCATTTCAATTAGCTTTCCCAATTCAATTATAAGTTTCAAACAACTTCGTTTACTTAACAATTTAAATTTAAATTTAAATTCAAATTTCAAACTTTCAAAATTTCTCAAAATTTTACTAACTCCCTAAATTTTCGAAAAATTTCGCCAGAGTCTCCTTTGCGCGGCTAGATCGGTACGACTACAAAATGGCACTACGGCCCCTCAGAATCAAAAAGAAAAGAGAAAGCCAAGTGGCTGGAGAAGGAAATCATCAATTCTCATACTAAAAGTGAAATACGTACCTTTTTGTCGAGTCATTCAATTTTTAACTTCAAAATCAAAATTCCAATCCATTATATACCTGTATATCCTGCTAGTAGTAGTATCCAATTCCAACATTCAAACTATTTTGCCAATTCAAGTTCAAAATTTCCAATACATGCTTCTTACACATTTTTTTTTTAGTTTATTATTGAAGTTGCATATTCAATTCATTCAACTTTGCATTCCAATTTTCATTTGAATTCAATTACATAGCTTTCAATTTAGCAGATTCAATTTCGTTAACACTTAAGGAATTTTCATACAATCAACCAACAAGCCATAACGACCAATGTACATCCAATACAACCAAATTTATTTATTTTACTTACATTCAATTTGGTTCAACTGTTTTAATTCCAATTGGTTTTAACACTCAATTGATTTTCATTCTATTATTCAACTATTTTCAAATGAATTTACACTTGCATGCATCATTTCATATCAACTTATTCATATTCTATTGATTAACATTCAATTCATACTTTAATTCAATTGCTAGTTCTTTTTTACAAATAAAATTGAATTTCATTTATATAATTTAAGTTCACATCTTTAACAATTTCATTTACTCACTTTATTCACTTACTTTGATATTAACATCAATTCTTTCAACATTACTTAACTTGCATTCCATTTCAACTTTATTACCTCATTTAATTCACTTGATTATTTAACTTTGATACAAATATCAATTTTTATTCAACTTTGCTTAAGTTATTCCATTTAAACATCATTTGCTAATTAAACTTAAGTTTTACTTATCAATTCAATTCGGATTTTAAATTCCAAAGTAAATCCTATTTAACTTTTACTTAAGTCAAATTCATATCAATATTCAAATTCATATTCCATTTTATTTAACTTAATTGTTTAACCACTTCAATAACTGGTTTTACTTACATTTTCCCATTCTATAAGTCATGCAACTTATTATTCAACTTCTAACTTATATTATAAGTTCAAAACTTATTTCGCTTATACTTATCAACTTCAAGTTGAATTTTAATTTCAAATTGATTTATTACAACAAAACTTCAATTTTAAATTCATTTTTGTAGCAAATCCATCACATAGAAACTCGAAAATGATACTGATGATGCTGCAGTCATCACCCTTATTATTTCCCAGTGACAATAGTGAAATAAATGCTAAATATTCTTTCAAAAATTTCCTTTCTATTCATAAATCACTTTTATAACCCTTTTACTTATATAATTTTTTTACTTCTTATATACATACATGATTATCTTACAATTGTAAATCATTATCAATTATAATTTCAACTTATGATTCATTGGTTTATACCATTATTCTTTTTACAATAGTTGCTTTTATTAGCTCATTCAAACAACTTTTAATTATTTTATATATATATATATCATTTACAACAACCAAGCAATCAATTATATACACACTTCAATAATTCCTGAAAAATTATTTTCTTTTTATATATAAAATATAATCGAGGTAAAATTATTTCATTTACCCAATTTAAAACAATATTGTGTCGGATTGTTCTATTCAAGTGTTTAGAAACCCCTTCGATTCAGTTTTCGAGGCTGCGCCGACGAAGGTTCATATACCACTCAACAAACCAATCATCACAATATAAAACAATTTTATATTCACTAACAAATACGCACTCATATCCATTATTACACTCCTACTCATTCTAGAGTACTGCTGACTCTATCTCTAATGAGTAATACCCAACAGAGCAGGTTGTCGCTTAACCATAAGCTCTGATACCAAATGTAACGATCGCGATTTTTCGTTGCCGAAAAACCGAACCGTTAGGGTTTTAGAAGAAGAAAGAGGTAGAAGAAGAAAGAAAAGAAAGAGAAGAGAAAACAGAAATACAAGTAACAGAACGAGAAACAATAACAGAATCTCACAGTCGCAGCGGAACAACATATAATAGATAAATGAATATTCATTAAAACAAAAGAACTATACATTTTATACATTACATCACATTACATTACATCAATCAGAGTGTACGACAACAACAGCGGAAAGAAATACTATATACAATAGATAATAGACTACGCTATCTGGCTCGCCTCCAGATCTGCACAGCAACTCCCGAATCCAGAATAACCTGACAACCTAACTCTAGACTGCCCGTGTGGAAAATAGTGGGCACCCAGAGTTTAGGAAAGGAACAATAAACTCCAGGTCAGTCATGGGACTGGTGTGAGAACTCAAAACAGTTTATCTTTAAAAAAAGCAACAAGAAAAAATTTCAATTTTTGAAATTCGCAATGCTTTTTGGAAAATGAAACTACCATAAGGCCTCCCGCCACACACACAATGCAAACGCAGAATTGGAGGAGATTTCTCCTTATGATAGTCAAAGATGCTTACTACGCGAAAATCAAATCATTTTTGATATTATTACTAGTGCATAGTGTAGAAAACAATTTCGAAGGTAGAATATAAATCCTAGCCAACATAGACATTCCGAACTATGCCTACTATAGCTACCATCCAAACAGTGGTGACCACCATAAGTGAATGGCAGGTAATACAACTAAAACCGTACAAGGCGCGTATTGTTTTGATTGGATTTCCAACAAATGGTCAGGCTAAGGAACTTCCTACTGCCACATGGGATCGCCTCTGGCGGGACGTCCCGAGAAACTAACGTTACGGTTAGATCTCTGCCAACACAAGGCCGGGTTACCTCTGTAACTAGGTAACTACTACACGAATATGTCATCCCCCGGTCCTTTGGGACCTTTATCCGAGCGCTCGCAACAACACCACACACAGAAATATATATAGTGTATCAACATGAGTAAGCATCTGGGCTCCATACCATGATACCACCCTTTTCCAGAAGGAAATGACATACCCTAAAGGGCGCGACCCTCATAACCTTGCCGCATATTCCTGTTTCGACCATTTCCGGGGAGTGAGGTCCTGACGAAGTCTCGTCCACAAAGCTACGCTTTGTGTAACAAAGCCATGCTTCGGGTCCACAGATGACCAAAGCAATAATCACAAAGATAAATGATCAAACGAATGATCCAATCCAAACGATCAACCAATGATCATCACACAGCAGCACTCAGCATGCCACATTACCAGATTGGGAAATATCGCTGATAACCTCCAACTACATAACCTCTGAGCTCGTACGTCTCAGAGAAGGGTGTTAAGCTAAGAGAATAAATTCTCCGCCACCAACAGAAATGTACTTGAAAGAAATCTGCTCTATCTCTCAAAATGTAATGTCAGACACGTAACCATACAAGTCTGTTCCGGGTTCGAACAGAACCGAAGGCACTTCCAAAGAAGCCCTTGCAATCCGGGTATTCACAATCTCGATAAAATTTCCCATCACAAAGGAAATCTCCATATCGTAGCTAACGATGCGGAGACAATCGATAGGTCATCCTATCGTTTTCACAAATACCCGGTCTTCACACCGGTCTTCAAATGCGATCCAAACGACGTATCGCATATTCGGAATGGGATATATGACACAAAGGTCCTCTCCCGGCTAAACCAAATAGCGAGCGCTTATTTTAAAAATAAGTGTGCATTCAATTCCAAACAAACACAATCAATACCATCCAAGGGTAAATATTGATAGTCGGTTATTTAACTATCAATAAAGATGCGCCACATCATCAGATTCCAAATAATTTTTCCAAAATTATTAAGTCCCAAAATATCTTTACAAGATATATATATATATACACACCATTTACAAATAATTGCCCCAGTTATTTGTTTTACCAAAACCACTTCACGATAAAATTTTCCACACTTAACCAATTGAAAAACCAATTTTCAATTTACCTTTACCATTTGAAAACCAATTTTCAAATTACATTAACCATTTGCAAACCAATTTCAAATCACCTTAACCATTTGAAAACTAATTTCAAATCACCTTAACCATTTGAAAACTAATTTCAAATCACCTTAACCATTTGAAAACTAATTTCAAATCACCTTAACCATATATACCTTTTGAAACAAATTTCAAACCACCAAATAAATCTTTACCGATTTATTTTAACTTACGTTCCAAATTCGTAAATTATATTTTCATATTTAAAAATAAATCAACATTTATTTTTTAAACAAATTTCCCTTTATATATATAAATTCCAAAGTGAATTTCCAATTTCCCAAATATCTACACATACACGATTTCAAATCAATTTCAAAATATTCACTTCCAATTTACCTTTAAAAGGTGAATTCTCAAACGTTCCATTTCATATTAGAGAATCATTTCTAAACTTATTTAATAATAAGTAATTCACAATTTAATTTCTTTTCAACAATTTTGAAAATATTCAACATACTTAAGTTACCGTTAAGTATTTTATTCCATTCTCTTTAAGAAAACATTCTTTTATCCACATTTATTTGGGTTAAAAACGAATGTTGCGTAAAACATCGTTACGACAACCCAAGAACACTAGTATATGGATTTGAAATTAAAAATAGATATATAAATCCAATACTATACAAATTATCCCCTTCTGTTTCTCGAAAACTTCTATTTCAACAATCAATGTTGAGATCTATGTTTTCAATACTCAATACATTTTAAAACACCTTTAATTCGTTTTAAATTCCATTTAAAACATTCCTTTCCCAAAAACAAACCCATTTTATTTAATAATCTATTCAATATCCAAAATAGTGAATATAGCCCACTTAACAAATTCCCATATTTCAATTTATCAAATTCGATGAATTTCAAATTTATAAACATAGTTTATAAATTCCATTTCTATTATAAACCCCAATTTTATAAATTCCTTTATTAATCCGATGCAATTTACATAACCCAATTTCATACCCAAAAGCCATATTGTAAGTTAAATACTTATAATATTATTTATTTACCAAATCGTTCCTTTGAACTTCACCGATTTAAAATCTTATCACTTACAAGGTTTCTTTATGGTTTATAATAATTTCAACTAATGAAATCTTCATTTATTAACAATTTCTATAAAATTCCCCTTTTTAATGCCCAAATCCATTTCTATAAGTTAATAACTTATAAACTTAAAATTTCCAATAACCATTCGTTTATAAATTTCACATTTATTAATCTATAAATCCTAGTGAAATTCATGTTATATATCAACTTAACGCTTTATAAATTTATTCTATAACTTCAATAAATTTTTATTTAAAAACATCCATTTATAAAATCCTTTATATAAACCATTAATAATAATAACTTCCCAAAAACCAAATTTAACTATTTTATAAAAACCTATTATTGTTAAAAATTTCTTTTAAGTTATATTTTATAAAAATATAAATTTTTAAACATAAAATTTTATCCATCTATTTATTTTAAAATTTAATCAATTCAAAATTTTTAATAAACCATATTCTTTGAAAAATCGATTTAAAACCCCTTTTAAATTCAAAACCGTTATTTTTAATTTAAAAATTAGAATCCGATGATGCAACGACATCGAATGGTCAATCACGGGAATAACATCATATATCAATGTGATTATCAACAATCAACATAATATTCATAAACAAATAAATATGTGAGGAATCCAGTTGGATCCCTCCAACCTGTTACCCTGCATCCACAGACGTTAGCACAATACCAATTCCACTTCAAGGTGGAATATCGCGGTATATGGGATTTTATAAATATTCCGCTTAATAGGCGGCGCAATAGGGTCTCATCCGCTATACGAGGCGGGAAATCAAATCCGATATATACATATGCCAATATATATATATCGCTATATATAGTATATATCCTACTATATCTACTAGCACAATCAATCAACAATTATCAATCAATATTAACTATTTAAAATTTTAAACAAAACCTTTCGATTGAGTGAGGAGTTCTCACCTTGATTTTATTTCCGTTTTCGCGTTCGTTTCGAATAAAATTAAACGAACGTTTAATTTTACCCGAAATTCACACGAGCTCAAATCGACTCCAAACCAGCTGCATTGCGAAGAGCACACGAATACGATTCCAACGCAAAAAACCGCGTCTGAATCCGACCTCGCATGCAAAAGTTATCGCAGTTTAAACGTTTCATGATTTTGAATTTCGAATTTAAACAAAAAAAAAAACATCTCACCTCCAACCCAAACGCACGCGGGGCCCACACTCTATCTCTCCCGTTCGCATTCTCTTCCCAGGCCAAAATACGTGACTTGAACCCATCAAGGCCGTTTCTAGGGTTTAGAAACGCCACCACCACGAACACCGATAACTCGATCGGAGACTACCATACTCTTGCTCGTCACAAACTCCACCACCACCAGGGATGCGGTCGAACTCGGCCCCCTTAGGCACCCTGAAAAATGTGCGCAACCGAGTAGCTTTAAGCACGAATTCCCATCAATCCGCAGCTCCGTTCTCCATCTCGACCGTTGGATTCGATGTGTTCGATGAGATCTACGATTTTCCAGTTGAAAGTTTAAGCTAATAGCTGATGGATTTGGTGGAATCGAAGGAGGAAGGAACGACATTTTCTGGCCATTAATGTTGAAGTGGCGGCCGGCCCATGCAAATTAGGGTTTTGGAGTGGAGATTTACATATATACCCTTATTATTTTAATAATAAAATACCCAATTTAACACCTTTGCAAACGAACTCCAAACGACGCATGCCGCCAGGCGATCCTAAGGTTTTTCCGCATTCCGGACACAATGGAACAGGTTTCGTAAGCTAATTCGGAAGTATGTGTGAGATACGGCAATAAACAGTCGATTTAAATTTAAACCGATTTAAGCGATTTCTAGGCGTTTTGGCTTGTACCGGACAAACGACAAATCCGATCGACTTGAAATTTGAAATCTTGCAATAATATCACATTACGGATCCGATGAAACTGGTTTCGTCGAAATCCGAGACCGTTTGAAAAATGGCTATTTTAACTCGCCGAATTAAAATTAAAACGATATCGATGCCTTTCGAGCTGCCACGGTCAAACGACAACTCCGTTTGCTACGAAAATTGAAATCCGATAATAATTAACTATTACGGATCCAATGGAACTCTTTTCGTTCAATTCTGAGACTGTTCAAAAATTGGCTATTTTTCAGTCGATAATTAAATATTAAAATATTCAATTTTTACAAATTAACTCCAAATTCAGTTTTACAAGTTCTAAAATATTTCTATAACTTTAATATGATATAACAAAATTTTCCAAACCATTTTCAATCATATTTAACCCAATATTTAATTATTTGTGGAATTTCACTATTAAATAAATCGATTTAATTATCCCATTAAATCCAATATTCGAAAAATAAATTATTCGACTTAAAAATTCCACTTATTAATATTAAAAATAAATTAAATATTCAAATTTAAGTTATCAAAAATTCTGGGTCGTTACACGTCTGTACATCTCTTTGACATTTTCTTCTTTCGCCATTGTAAAGTTCTCGTATTCGCTGCTTAGCATGGCAAGGCGAGATTCTTTGACTTGAGATGTTCCTTCGTGAGTCACTTCTAATATGTGCCATATTTCCTGCGCAGTTAGACAATGTGAGACACGATTAAATTCAAATTGATCTAATGAACAGATAATAGAATTCATAGCTTTGGCATTAGTATTCTGTAATTTATTTTCTAGTTCTGTCCATTGTTCCTTTGGTTTCTCTATTTCCTGATCATCTACAGTTATAGTTGGTATTCTATAACCTGTCTCAACAATATCCCAAGCGTCAATGGTTTTCAAAAAAATTTTCATCCTATTTTTCCAAAAAGCATATTCACCATTGAACATTGGTGGTCTAACTATGGATTGACCTTCTGCAAAAGCATTATTAAAAGAAGCCATTTTAAAAATTCAAATTCTAAACAAAAACTGATTTTTTTTAAAAAATAGAATTTTTTAAAAACAAATGTTGACTTCTATTCCTTGCTCCGATACCACTTGTAGGATCGATTTCACCCTAGAGGGGGGGGGTGAATAGGGTGATAGTGTAAATTATAAAAATTAATCGCGGAAGCTTATCAATTAGTTTCAATTCAGATCACAGAATAGCAGCACAGATATCGCAGAATATAAATAACAGAATAAAACAGAACAACACAGAATTTACCCAGCTTCGGCAAAACCCTGCCTACGTGCTGCCCCCAAGGTTTCTACTAGAAATTAGATAGTCCCTCGCTTACACACGTAAACTCGCTATACCCGCTATTGACTAATCTAACTCTACGCTTAAAACCCTGACCACTACTCAACCACCGAGTTGCGAATTCCCAAACTACACACCGTAGTTTGTCCCCTAGTCACACGACTAGAATTTACAACGGTTTAAAAGAGAATTTTAAAATTAAAAGAAAAACAAACATAAAAAGCAAATAACCCTTATTTAAAACAATTAAGCCCAAAAATAAATGGCCCACTAATTAAAAAATATGTCTCCCTTTTTCTCCCTTTTATTTTATCGGCCCGGTTCTTTTTCTTTGCTTGAGTATAATGGCGACCGTTCCTTTTGCAAAATTGGGGCTTTCGTTCTTGATGCCGTGCTCTTAAATTAGGGTTTTAAATTGAAGTTGCTGCCTTTGTTGGTTGATTGCAATCACTGTTTCTCTGATTTGCTTCAATTTGTTTGCGGCTTCTCCTCCTTGATCGAGTTCGATTGCTTCGGTATGTATTTTCCTCCTTTTGCTTTGCTGGTTGATTCTCGAACTCAATACCTTATGCCGATGATGATTTTGGGTATTTATAGGATTCGAAATCCTATTTTTGCGTTCGTATTTTCGTGTTTGAATTTGTCTACTGAATCACCTCGGCCACATGATGATGCTTGAGTGTTTGAGATTTATCTGACTTTGTCAATTTCGTATTTTTGATGCTTGGTTGACACGGCTTCGATTTTGACTTGTTCAACATTGAAATTCTTGCTATCCACGGCATAGCTCCGATCATATTTCTGTTGATTTTATTCTCATGGATTCACGAAAAATAAATAACCACTACACTTTGAAACTACTCCTTGACTTGTGTTCACTGTGGCACTATGTCACTGTGTTTGTTTATGCGATTCCATGATTTTGGTTTAACTTTGTACCATTGACTTGATATTCTTAACTGCCTGTATTTTGCATTCATGTACTTGCTGCTATGTTGGTGGCAATCTTGTGTAAGTGCTTGTGTCATCACTTGTTTGCGGTGACATTGTGGTTTGCATTGAGCATTTTGTATGCTTGAAATTTTGGTTTTACAGTTGCACTTGGTTTTGTTGAGTTTGCACTGCTTCACTATATATTTAGGTTGCTGCACCATGTTGTTTGCTGTGGATACTGTGTTCATGTTTGTCGTGCTTGTAGTCTGGTCCATTGAGTTTGATCATCCATTGTAGCTTTTGTGCATTTCTGTGTGTTCATGTTGCTGGACTGGACATTTGCCGGAGTCTTCATTTTGTAGTTGTATTCCCTTCATGTGTTTGTACTGGGCTCGACATTGCTGATACTTTGGTTTTACTGGCCACACATGTGCATGCTTGCATCTTTGAACTTGGTTAGATGGTACTGTCCAGTTGATCTTGTTTTGTAGTGATGCACTTGATTGCTTCTGATTCATTTTTGAGGCAGTTTGCATGTATGGGCATTATTTCTTGTGTGCTGGTTGAAGTTCTGATGCCTTTGGTTTGAACCATGCTTTGATTCATTGTCAACCTGTATCATTTACTGATTTAGTTGATTTCATGGTTCACCTTGCTTTGTTCACTGTGTACTTGATGGTTGCTGTGCACTTTTGTGCTTTGAGTCAGTTTCATTGTTTTAGTTTCATTGTTGCTGTGCAGTTGCTGTGCCTTGCTTGGTCTCTGTTCTTTGTTCATTGGTCAATGCTTGGTCATTGCACTGCTGAACTTGATTCACTTCATGTATGGCTGTTCTGATTTGTCGAAGCTTTGCATTCTTCAGGTTGCCTTGTGTTGAATCCAGTTTCAAAACTCGGATTTGACCTTGTGCTAGTGTCGTGATTTAATTTATGTCGCACCTGAGTTGAATCCTGTATTTGGGTTTGACCTGTACTCACCTGTCCCTGTAGCATTATTAAGTGTATATATCGGTGTGCACGGCCTTGTGGCATATACAGTGATATACTGTGTATGTCACAAGCTGTTCGTGTATGATGAATTCAAATTTAAATGATGACGAACAACCCAAATAACTGAGGCAAATATTATTTTCAAAAATCATATTTTATTTTATTTTGCAAAAATATTTCTTTTTCAATTTTACTGCGTTAGTGAATATTTTTGTAGATTTCTCAGATGCTGGATTCAAACTGGAATGAAGTTGAAGATAAATATGAGTGTGAGTGATATGTAGTGAGGTGATGATATGTAAAATAGTGACGTAATTGAATTTGTATCAAAGTTGTATAGTGAATAGTGAGAGCTTGAATTTGTATACTATTCAAAATTGTAATAAATATTTGTTTGAATAAAATATTCGTTTGAATTCAAATTCCGTGTTATTTATTTTATTCAGCAAATATTTATTTAATCTGTGAAAATAAATAGTATATTATCAAATACATTTAAACGAATGTATATATGTTTATTATCATCAAACAAAAATCGTATAAGCGCATATTCAACAATCCCCAGCAGAGCCAAGGTTCTCGCTTAACCGTTCTGCTCTGATACCAAATGTAACGACCCGAAATTTTCTAACCCGAAAATTCCAGATAGTTATAAAAAAGAAGAAAGAGATAGAAGAAGAAGAACAGAAACACCAAACATCTCACAATCGCAGCGGATAAAATATGATAATAAATAATAATAACTTACAAAAGAATACGATATCTGTTGATTACATTTAAATACATTAGAGTTTCACATATATTCAAATGCTGGTCATATACAATCAATTTATCACAGAATTACAATAATATAATTACAGCGGAATATTCTAAGCAATATTGTCATCATGCTTGCCTCCTGAGCTCCAGAACGTACCTACCTGACAATCTGTAATACTCGGTCTGACCCGAGCATTACATCAAAGTAACACCCGGGTCAGGCTGGAAACCAGCGTGAGTAAATCCAACTAACACGGAATACCAAACCAAACAACTTAAATAATCCCGGGTAACTTTTATCAATTTAACCAATTCATAATTTGCTATAGGCAACACTTATTTCACCTATAACTTCCTAAGTACCAGGCTTAGATAAAATAATCTCATTCACTTAAGTCGTATCATTTCATCGTATTGATTTCACAAAATCAATTTTTTTTTTAATTCGAAGGGGTTTCGGGCATTTCCCAAATACTCGATCCCGGCCTCTTCGAGTCTCATACCATCCTATCCCAAGTTATCTGAAATGATAAACACCACATTACATAACAGAGATATCAACTCATTCGAAGCGTCCAATACCAATCAATCTTTCATGAGCAAAATTTTATCGCTTCCAAATTAATTCAATTGACTCTAATTGAATTTCTAACCTTAATCTCTTCATTTACACTAATAATTCCAAATAAATTAATTATTCAACCTTCATTATTCATCTTAATTAATCTCCTGGATTAATCATTTTCCCATTTACATTGAAGTTGTTATCTTTAATTAATTTCACGATATAAATTGTCCTTAACCAAAATCAATAAATAATCTTAATTACTTCATGAATTAATTAACTATATTATTTACATTATTCCTTAATTACCTATATTAGTTAGTTCCTCACAAGTCACTTATGATTGATTAATCATATTTTAATTTATCAATGCCTAATTACACCATAAATTACATAAAATTAATGATTTCCAATTATATTCAATTTATTCTAAACTAAATTAATTATATTAAATAATTAATCATTAATTAAACCGCAAACATTAATCATTCTTGATTTATTTCAACTTGTGATTCTCACCCTTTTCATTTCCATCATTAAATAAATTAGTTCCCCTTAATTAATTATCTTAATTTATCTCTTGATTAATTAAACGAAGTAATTTTATTAATTTCATTAAGTAATTATTTATTAAACCATCCATGGATTATTCTGAAATACCTACACTTAAATAATTAACTTAAACTTTATTAATTAATCCAAACTCTTAATTACCAATTTAATCAACCCAAATCATTGATTAATTGAATTAATTAGTTATCTACTTAAATTAACCTTCTAATCTAATGAATCACAACTCGTTAAGCCTTTACCAACTTTGTGGAAACATTAATTTATGATTGAAGTTTAAAACAAATTTAAAACTCGAATACTTCGAGTCAAACAACAATTTACACAAGAATCCACCAAAACAACGTAACTAGATCATCAGTCTACAGTGCATATCAATCAAGTCAATCATGCAACCAATATTTAAATTTAATCATTTTAAATTTTAAATAAAAATCCCAAAAGAGTGAGATTTACTGACCTTTTCTTTTATTAGCATCCATTCCCAAATTCAACTTGCTTCTACTCAAATTTTGACCTTACACAAACAGTTATACAGTTTATTAATATTCGAGGTAATTGGACATTTAATCTCATTAAATAAATGGCTTAACTAATGATTTTACTTTGACTATTTCCCTTTTAAAATCTTTTTGTATCTAAAATAATTAAATATGTATACATTTTTTTTCTTCTGTTTTCAAATCTTTATGAACCTTTATCTTTTTTTTATTTAATTTAAATTGAACATAAATCTTGCTGCAATTATCTTTTCCATTATTCGAGAAATTAAATTGGAACAAGCTTAATAGAGATCAAAAAACTCACTGTATGCACCCAAACAACACCCCGGTCGCCACCTACTCAGCCTCAACCATTCTCGTCGCCGCCTAGAAATGCTTGGACCCCATCACCTTGCCAGCAACAACGAAAACCGTGAGCCTCGATGCTTCGACCCCGTCCAACGATGATACCCTCCCCTGCGACCAAACCCTAAGCACAAACCTCACACACTGCCTCCCCCTATCGAGCGAATCTCGCAACCCAAACAGCTTCGAGCTAGCGCCTCCTGGTTCGCCTCGCCATCGCGAACGACTTGCCAAGTCGCCGCTTCGTTCGAGAATGTGAAATCAATTTCCATCATTTTTTTTTGATTCGAAGGTTACGGCCATTATTAAAAATTCGGATTTTACCTACTGTAATAGAAAGAGGGGAATGGAAGGGCGGGGTTTTTGTTTTCAAATGGAAGGAGTGAAAAAAAGAGGCGTTGGCCCTAATTTTCCATTCGATTCGGTCCAGATGCTTGGGGAAGACGAAGATATATAATAGAATTTGGAATGGCTTCATGAGTACGAGTGATGAATTATAAAACAAATATCTTGTGTTGATAAAAATATCTTTACTAATTAATTTTACTATTATTTTAAACTTTATTAATCTTTATAAAACTTCCAAACGTCTTGTTAAGCATAATGTGAAATTCCGAACTCTGAATCAGACATGCCGACAGATGTTTATAAGGTTTTACCCGCGTTTCGAACACAATGGAACGTGTTTTGGAAGCTAATTTGAACGTATGTGCGAGTTACATACGTAAACGATCAATTTTAAATTAAATAAATTAAAATAATTCGAAGCGTTTTGAGCTGCCAGGGTCAACCGACAACTCCGATTGCTACGAAAATTGAAATCCGATAATAACTAACTATTACGTATCCAATGGAACTGGTTTCGTTGAAATCCGAGATCGTGTCTCGAAAGGCTATTTTTAAATATCAATTTAAACAGTATATTTTCAAAACCGAACAAATCACCTTTAAATTAAATTTCAACCATTCTATTATCTTCAGTGTCATTATTATAAATTTTATAAGCCTTCAAATTATTTTAAACTGGCTTAGAAATTTCAGATTCAACGATTTACCCAATTGCAATTATTAAATTCAATATTTAGACTATACAATTCAATGATTTCATTATCAAGTAAATATTGATATCTTGAATTCAAGTTAAAAATTAATTTTTTAAATATTTTAAAATCAATTAATTATCCCAATTTAATTTGTCAAAATTTCCGGGTCGTTACAACAAAAGTTTATTCAACAATCAACCAAGTTACAAAATGACCACCCACCATGCCTATTTATAGGCTTACAACTCACGCCTCACTAGGTCGTTCGCGACCTATCAATTCACACGACCCAGCTTAGACCGCTAGCGACCTACCCGTATACGAGTCAACTGATTACACGACCTAACAAACTCACAGCGACTCAATACAAGACGACCTACGACCTAACAAGGTCATTAACGACACAACAGAATGCAACACATGTTTACAACACAAACAACTCAAGAAACAAACGACTTACGACCTAAAATACAACCCACGCGACCTAAACAAACACGACCCAAAATTGTAGCGACTCAAGAAAACAGCTTCAGGAAACATTCATGCGACTCAACTTAGGTTGTAACTCGTTGCCGCGACCTATCGTAGGTCGTAAGTTTCAGAACTTCTTCACGCGACTTAAGGCTTCAACAAAGGGATCTTCTTTACATGACCCATGCAGTAGGTCGTTCGTGACCTAAAGAAGCGGCCGATACAGTCATATGTTTGCCCCGGTAGATTGCTGGAGCGCCTTGGCTAGGTCGTAACTCGCTTGAATGACTTGTCAACCCCTTTTCCTTCCTTGCTATTTCTTTAACTTGTTCACTCTTCATCCCATTGAGTCGTACGCGACTTACGCATAAATCGCCCTCATCATTAGGTCGTTGGAGCGGCTTGGAGGCATTGTTAGGTCGCTGGCGAGTTAAACTCAACTCGTTATCCTTCCTAGGTCGTAGCTCGCTTGAGCGACCTATCATGTTAACTCGCGATTCCTCTCCACTAGGTCATATATACTCTAACTCGTTGGAGTTAGGTCGCAGATTCCTATGCTCCTCATGTTGGCCTGCATCATCCTCCTCGGGTTGAGAGAAATTCGTCCGTGAATTTAAAAGTTCTTCCCCATTAGATTGTTCATCTCCATAATAAGGTTTAAGGTGTTTAATATTAAACACGTCAGAAGTATACACATCCTCCGGCAGCTCCAACCTATAAGCGTTTTCATTGATCCGTTTCACAATCTTTACAGGACCAATCTTTCGAGCTTTAAGTTTATTGTATGCCCCTACTGGAAAACGATCCTTCGTTAGTACAGCATATACTAAATCTCCTTCGTTAAATTCAACACTTCTTCGCTTCAGATCTGCGGATCTTTTATACTTCTCATTCGCCTTCTCCAATCGTTCCTGAACGATTTTATGACATTCAGTCAACCCATCAACAAAATCAACAACTCGTTTAACTGTTCCCTTTGGCTGTGGCACTACCGTTAAATCCAACGGTCCCCTTGGTAAACTCGAATAAACAATCTGAAATGGACTGAAACCCATGCTACGATTCACTGCATGATTATGTGCAAACTCTGCTTGGCATAACTTCACGTCCCAGCTCTTTAGATTGTCCTTCACAAGACATCACAATAAATTTCCCAGCGATCTGTTCACAACCTCAGTCTGTCCATCTGTCTGCGGATGGTAAACGCTACTAAAGTTCAACTTCGTTCTCACCATCTTCCACAAACTTAGCCAAAAATGGCTCAGAAAACGAGTATCTCTATCCAAACAATAGATTCTGGTAAACCATGTAAACGATAGATCTCTTTGAAGAACAACTGTGCTACATGAACTGCATCCGCCATCTTCTTACAAGCAACAAAATGTACCATCTTCGAGAAATGGTCCACTACAACATATATAGAGTCATTTCCCCGTTGAGTTCTTGGCAAACCCAACACAAAGTCCATGCTTATATCTACCCACGTCTTTGTAGGAACAGGTAAAGGCATATACAACCCTGCATTTGTAGCTGTCCCTTTCAAAACTTGACAAACATGACATCTCTCCACAAATCTTTCAACTTCCCACCTCATCGATGGCCAAAAATAAGACTGAGAAATCAACTGCAATGTTCGATCTCTGCCCACATGGCCTTCTACATGTGACTCTTTGATAATCTTCATTCTCAAACTGCCTTCTGGTACACACAATTGATTCCCTTTGAATAAGAATCCATCTATCAACATAAATTCATCAGTACTCCCATCCTTGACTTTCTCAATGAACTTCGTAAAGTAAGGATCTTCTTTAATCAACTCTGGCAATAGTTCAAACCTGTCACTTCATCTTTCATTATTGTCAACAAATGATTCCTCCTGCTCAAAGCATCAGCTACACGATTCGTCACCCCAGACTTATGTTTCACGACAAAAGTAAACTGTTGTGGATATGCGACCCATGAAGCGTGCCTAGCTGAAATTTTATCCTGCCCTTGCAAATGCTTCAAAGCTTCATGATCCGTATAAAGAACAAACTCCTTTTGAAACAGATAATGTCTCCAGTGCTTCAGAGCTTGAACAATCGCGTAAAATTCCACGTCATAAGTGCTATATCTCAACTTAGCTCTAGACAACTTCTCGCTGAAATAAGCAACAGGTCTTCCCTTCTGACTCAAAATTCCACCAATCCCAACCTTCGATGCATCAGTATGTAACTCAAACAATAACTGAAAATCTGGTAAAACTAGAATTGGCGCTGACGTCAATAGTGACTTGATCTTCTCAAAAGCAACCCTTGCTTCCTCTGACCATGCAAACTTCTTTCCTTTCATGCAATCGGTTACAGGTGCCATTACACTGCTAAAGTGTGGAATGAATCTTCGGTAAAATGAAACCAACCCATGAAAGCTTCTCATTTCAGTAATTGTCTTAGGTTGTGGCCAACTCCTGACATCCTCTACTTTGCTCTCATCCACTTGAGTACCCTCCTTCGACCGAACATAGCCCAGAAACAAAACACTGTGCGTCATGAACACACACTTCTTCGTTGCAGCATAAAATTTCTCCTGCCGTAGAATCAACAGTACTTCACGCAAATGTTAGACATGCTTTTCCATACTCCCACTGTAGATCAAAATATCATCAAAGTAAACTACCACAAACTTCCCAATGTATGGTTTGAAAATCTGGTTCATCACTCTCATAAAAGTACTCGGTGCATTCGATAAACCAAACGGCATAACCAACCATTCGTATAAACCTTTCCTGGTTTTGAAAGCAGTCTTCCACTCATCATCCGGTCTAATACGAATCTGATGGTATCCACTCTTCAAGTCAATCTTCGAGAACACAACAGCTCCACTCAACTGGTCGATCAAATCATCAAACCTCGGCATAGGAAATCTGTATCTCACAGTGATCTTGTTTAGAGCCCGACTGTCCGTACACATCCTCCACGAACCACCCTTCTTCGGCACCAATAAAGCTGGCACTGCACAAGGACTCAAGCTCTCCTGAACACGCCCCTGTTCTATCAACTCCTCCACTTGCCTTCTCAACTCCTCGTGTTCCTTCGGACTCATATGGTAGTGTGGTATGTGTGGTAATACTACCCCTGGCACAAGATCAATCTGATGTTGAATATCCCTCAACGGTGGCAATTCCGTTGGCAACTCTTCAGGAAACACATCATTGAATTCTTCTAATACCGGCTTTACTTCCTCTGGAACTTCAACAGATTTAGTAGCTTCATGTCCAATCAACAATAACACCTCTGGACTCTCCTCTACTTCTTCAATAAATTCCTTTAAAGTCAACAAAGCCTTCAGCTCCTCAATCTCCTCTGATTTGCTTTCTCCTAGTTGTCTCTTCTTCGGAACCAATATAATCTTAACACCTCCAAACTAAAGCTGTAGCTATTGGTTCGACCGTCATGCTGCACTGCTCGATCATACTACCATGGTCTTCCCAAAAGCAAGTGACAAACATCCATCTCGACTACATCACACCAAATCTCGTCTTTGTACTTCTTACCAATAGAAAATGGAACTTGAACTCGCCTGTCCACCTTCACTTCTCCTCCTTTTCTCAACCACGCTAACTTGTAAGGATTTGGATGCTTTTCCGTTTTCAGCTTCAACTTTCTCACACCTTCAGTAGAAATAATATTGTCACAACTTCCTGCGTCAATCACAAATTTACAATCCTTTCCCAGAATAGTGCACGTTGACTGAAAGATGTTACTCCTCAACCAATTAGCTTCTTCTTCCTGCTTCGGTATTAAACAAGACCTCCTCATCATTAGATTACATCCTTCATCTCCTGACGCAACATCCTATTCTTCCTCCTCAACTGGACTAGAATAACCTTCACCAACATCCTCACCTTCAACTTCAGTAATCATAGTTCGTTTCTTCGGCTTCGGACATTCATTACTCTTGTGACCCACTTCCTGGCAATTGTAACATTTGAAACTGTTGTTGACCTTCGCCTTCGCAACTTCATTCACAACTGGTTTACCGACAGCTTTAGAAACATTAGAACTCCCACTAGCACCTTTGTTCTGAATATTGGAACTTGTAAACACACCACCTCCTCGTCTTCCCTGCTTCTCCCAAGCCAACGCTTTCTGATGTACTTCTGCAACAGATCTAGGATCAAACATATTCACCATATCCTGGATCTAGATCCTCAACCCCTCAATAAATCTAGTAGTCAATTGTTCCTCTGTCTCCATTATGTCATTCCTGGCAATCAGTTGATAAAATTCATCAGCGTAATCATTAACAGTCTTCGTCCCTGCCTCAGATTCTGCAACCTCTGATACATGAGTGATTGATAATTGTAAGGTAAAAATGTAGCTTTCATCAGCTTCTTCATCTTCTCCCATGATTCAATCTTCGACTTTCCCATTCTCTCCCTTGTAAGTTTAGCTTGCTGCCACCGTGCTGAAGCTCTCCCCCTCAACCTAGTAGCAACCAACTTCACTCGACGATTTTCCGGAACCTCTTTGAAATCAAAGATCTCTTCAACATTAGACAACCAATCCAAGAATTCTTCTGCAACCATTCCACCCTTGAATTCTGGAATTTCCATCTTCATACCCGATTCCCATCGACGATCATCATCTACATCCCGATATGAATTTCGAACTTGGTTTCGATCTCGATAATGAATGCTAGCTCTATCGCCATCTTCATCAAAATCAAATGTACGTCTATATCGATCTCGACCATCAACATCCCTTCGATCACGCATGTCTCTTCTGCTATGTCTCTCTTCATCTTGATATGGCTCATCTTCAAACTCACGTGGAGCTCTTCTCTCTTCATGTCCATATTCATGGTGATCTCTTCTTGACGAAATTGATGTTTCTCTTCTTTCTCTAAAAGATTGTGGCGACACCCTTCTCGCTTCCGTAACCGATGGCGAAACTCTGTTTCCTCCATGGTTCGATACTGGCGACCTTCTCCTTTGACTTTGATTCAAGTCATTCATCAATTTCTCTAACTTCCCAATGCCTTCATCAAATTTCTCATTGATTCGTTGTTCCATTTGCTCGGCTTCTTCCCTTCTATACAACGCTTCAATATTTTGATGACAATTAGCTCTCCTTGGTGGCATGATTCAAACCTTCACAAATACTTCAATACTTCACAAATCTTCAAATCAGAACTCTCGGCCTTGAACTTATCTCGCACGGCTACCACTAGCTTGCACAAGATTGAAACGACCCAAGGCTTAGCTCGCTCAATCACTTCAAGCTCTCAGCCGGCACTAACTCGCACAAGCGCTTCAAAAATTCAAACTCACTTGGGCGCGCAAAGATTTCCACGGCCAAATTCCAACACTTTCCCACTTTTGATCCAAAATAATATGGATCGCAAACTCCCAAGTTGTTGCAACTTCACGATGAACACGATGAACACCAAACTTCAAACTCCTTGGCTCCAAGAATCGGCTTAGCTATGATTGGCTAAGTCTAGCTCTGATACCAAACTGACGCAGCGGAATTACGGAAAATTAGATGAAACGGTGAAAGTAGCAATCGGTGGATTGAAAGATACTGAAATGCCCAAATTCGTTGATCACAAAGATACCGATTCTAGCTATCTTCGACAAGTTGATCGCGCACGATGCCTGAAAGAAGATCTACAATTCTTCAACCGTTGATCAAGCGCACTTGATACCGTGAATTGGCTTCAACGATCGTTGATTCGAGCGCACTCGAATAACCGAAAGTGGAGATAGGAGATCACACTCAACTACCAAATTCAAAAGAGGCACAAAACTCTCAAAACAAAAGTTTATTCAACAATCAACCAAGTTACAAAATGACCACCACCATGCCTATTTATAGGCTTACAACTCACGCCTCACTAGGTCGTTCGTGACCTATCAATTCACACGACCCAGCTTGGACCGCTAGCGACCTACCCGTATACGACCCAACTGATTACACGACCTAACAAACTCACAGCGACTCAATACAAGACGACCTACGACCTAACAAGGTCGTTAACGACACAATAGAATGCAACACATGTTTACAACACAAACAACTCAAGAAACAAACGACTTACGACCTAAAATACAACCCATGCAACCTAAACAAACACGACCCAAAATTGTAGCGACTCAAGAAAACAGCTTCAGGAAACCTTCATGCGACCCAACTTAGGTCGTAACTCGTTGCCGCGATCTATCGTAGGTCGTAAGATTCAGAACTTCTTCACGCGACTTAAGGCTTCAACAAAGGGATCTTCTTTACGCGACTTATGCAGTAGGTCGTTCACGACCTAAAGAAGCAGCCGATACAGTCATATGTTTGCCCCGGTAGATTGCTGGAGCGCCTTGGCTAGGTCGTAACTCGCTTGAACGACTTGTCAACCCCTTTTCCTTCCTTGCTATTTCTTTAACTCGTTCACTCTTCATCCCATTGAGTCGTACGCGACTTAAGCATAACTCTTCCTCATCATTAGGTCGTTGGAGCGGCTTGGAGGCATTGTTAGGTCGCTGGCGAGTTAAACTCAACTCGTTATCCTTCCTAGGTCGTAGCTCGCTTGAGCGATCTATCATGTTAACTCGCGATTCCTCTCCACTAGGTCGTATATACTCTAACTCGTTGGAGTTAGGTCGCAGATTCCTATGCTCCTCATGCTGGCCTGCATCACATTTCTATTTTATAAATACTTCGATTTATAAAATTCTTTTATTAACCAATTTCCCTTTTATCTCATTTATATAGCAAAATCCCATTATAAGCTTATTTACTTATAAATTTCTTTATTTACACATTCATTCTTTTGTTATCTCATTATTTATAAAGTCCATTTTAATTTCATTCCTAAATTTCAATTGCAAATCCATTTCTAATATTTATAAAACATCGTTTTAAAAATCCATTTCATTAAATCTCTTTATTAATATCATTCCTTTATAAACTTTCATTTTAACACTTATAAAACTTATTTACAATTTTTTTTAAAACCCTACGGGAGAGTAGAGCTAGGAGATACAGCTGTCCGCCACACTGACTCCCTTTTTTAGCCAGCCCAGCCCAGAGCATCAATCCCCCCGCCATTTTCAACTTATTGGATTATAACCGCTCAAGGCCTTAGGAAACTTATCTCGGCTGCAGGACTCGAACCCCCAACCTCCAGGAACTTTGTTCCATGGTTGGAAGGTAGTCCACAACCAGCTGAGCTATGGTGTTCGAAATTCCATTACTTTTATTTATAAAATATCAATTTTATAAATCTTATTCACAAACTATTTATTATAAGTTCGAAATTCACAGTTTAACTTATTTTACAAAATAGTTAGCTTTATACTTAAAAAAACTTATTTAAATGTATTTCACAAAACCATAATTTTTATAACATAAATATTATAACTTTTTATTTATTTTCTTTAACAATTCAAAATTATTAAAACATATATATTTTTAAAATCATTTTGAATTCCTTTTTAAATTGAAATAATCATTTTAATATTTTAATTTTTCCAATAAGATGGCTCAATTCTGCAAAAGTATTAAATAAGGGGATTCACATCAATAATAGCAAACAAACCATCCATCACATCAAACATCACATAATACATCATATATAACAATATGTGTAAATAAACATCAACATAGTTAGAAATCCTATTGAATCCCTCCAACCTGTCACCTACAATAAATATACATATGAGCATAGTATGTACAATGTCTGTTTCGAGGCAGAAGCGTGTACAAAGGGTCATCCGCTCATACACGGGAACACATATGGTCTTATATGCTCCAATAGGTAGGAATATATCCAACTACTAATAATATAGTATAACATCCAAACAATCATCACATAACATAAAATAAATTTATTCCAACTTATACAAAAATATAAGCGGGATAGAGAGAGTGAGTTTTACCCATTTTGCTTGCAGTCGTCATTGCAGTTATTTGGAATAAAATTAAACGAGTATTTAATTTTACCCAAAATCCTATAAGCTCCAAGTTTATCCAATCTAATTTTAAGGCGTAGTATTTTTTGTAATGAGTGCAACGTAACTCATTTCGCTCGAATCAGACCTCGTATGGAAAAGCTATGCAATTTATAAGTCTACACAATAATTTACAAGATAAATTTAAGTCTTTTTTTTTTTAATACCCCCAATTAATCTTGGTCGGCCGTTCCAGAACAATAAGATCTCGGCCCTGACTTCCTTCTTCTTCCACGTTCATCCCTAACAACATCCGAACCCATCTTTGTTTCCTTCCATCGACAACACGTGCTACTAGAGAATGATCGGAGACCACCATATCGAAGCCCATCCCCCACTCCATCAACGCCCAGAACCTCGCCGGCTCTGGCCACTCCAGCGCCGAGTTCCAGCCCTTGAAATGCAAGTTGAACGCGGCACTATCACGGTCACTCCGCCAGAATGAGCATGATTCCACCGTTGGATGTATAGCTCTCGACGAGTACTACAAGTTTCCTTTAGATGTCGTTGCCTATAAGTTAGAGGATCAAGAGGATTTGAGGGGAGAAGAATCGAACAACTCAGGCTGTTCAAAATTGAATGGCGGCTAGCCCTAATTAGCTAGACTTTTGAGTGAAAGAGGATGAGTTTAAGGTCCTTTTATACACAATTTCATGACACTATTCACGCCCAAAATTTTTAGACTCCAAACGAAGTGTATTGCCTGACGTCTATATGTTATACCCATATTCCAAATGCAATGGAACGCATATTGGAAGCTAATTCAAAAGTATTTGGAAGATAACTTCTCAAATCAAATTATTTTAATTTAAATCACTGAATAAATTTCAAGGCGTTTTTAATTCGCACGATCAAACGGTAAGTCCAATCACTATGAAATTTGAAATCCTACAATAACATATTATTATGGATCCAATGAAAATGATTTCGTCCAATTTTGAGACAATGTCCCAAATGGCTATTTTCACTCATTTAATTAAATTATAAAATTTTCAATTTCTGCTTATTCACTTTTAATTCAAATTTAAAAGTTTACTAACTTCACTCTAATTCAAATAGAATTTAAATCAACTTTAGAAATCATTTCTATTGACATTCGATTCCAGATTCAATTATTTAACCGATTTAACTTATAAAATTCATTTCAATATTAAAATCAATTAAATATTCTAAATTCAAACGGTTGAAAAACTGGGTCATTACAGCAAGCATAGAACGAGGATTTATTCCGCTTGATAGAAGTCCAAAATAATCTATTCAATTTAATTATAGCAGAACATGTTTTATTCTTTTAATTAGATATCACAAATGAAGTATTATTAATTTAATTAGGTTATTATTTAAATCAATGTAATTATATTTTACCATCATTAACCTAGTAATTTTTGTATACTTTGTTAAAACTATCAACAAGTTATACTACATTTTTTAAATGTTGATACAAATCTAATCTAAAAATCCTCTAGTTAAATGCATTTAAAATGAGCAAAATATATCATTTTAAAGTTAACACATTTAGTTAATGTAATTAAACAATTATACAATATCTATTTCCAATTTCCAAAAGAATAGTGCCATCTTCCCCATTTCCAAAACCGTGCACCTATACACGTAAGCACACACAAAGGCTGCTTCTATCTTATCCAATACCTCCCTCCACACTCCACTATTCAACAAACCATCGATTCCTGCACATCACCCGTTGCATCCCCTCCGTAACGACCACCATCTCGTCACACTCGGAACGCTTAATCGAAACGTGAGTTGCTTATGCCTTTTTGCTGCTCAAAATGATGCTCCTTTCAACCCACGACCGCACTCAACAAATCGCCACCATAATCTCGCCTTATCATGCAATGCTCAACGCCGATCTTCGTTTTACCTAGCTCCTCTCCATGCTCCAACTAATACTAATACCAGTTTTTGTTGATAGTCATCGACCACCACTGAAAAACACTAAACCTTCATAAAAAATCCATCACCTTGCCATGAGCCAAAGCTGCCAACGACATTCTCTAATTTGAATTGGAATGGGAGAACTGATTTATCGATGTCCATGGCAAAATTTCCCCAGCTATTGTCATCGAGAAACGATGACCACTTCGCTCGATGAAAACTTTGGCACTCATTTTTATAAAATACAAAGGACTAGACTCGATACCTTTCATGTTCACACTTTTGGTTGATTTTCGATGGATTGGGAATCCTTGAGTTTTTGAAGAGAAGAGGTAGGATGTTTTATTTATATGAAAGAAGAAAAAGAAGAAAAAGAAGAAGAACCGTTGTTTCCTGTGCTAGTCTTTTTTTCCAATCCAATTGAACACAATAGAAAGGAAAATACCTTGCCATCCAAATTATGGTATTTCATACTTCTTCTCCGCCTAAGAAGAAGCAAACCATGGCTAATATCTAGACAAGAAGGAAAGGAATGGGAAAAACAAAAATAAGTGTAGATGTGCTTTTAGTGGCTAAAGTTCAATCAGAGGCTATGATGCACAGTATCAAGTTTGCGTACTTACTGCGAACGACAAAAATAAAAATATATCACGCACAACATTGCAACATGATTATAAAACAACACAAAAATACACAGGTTAACTTATTCTATGAAGTTTCAAAAATACCAATGTTTGTCGCAAAATTTGGGAATTTGGAAAACCAAGTTTGAGAACTATTGATTTTTGAGATATCGAATTTGAAGTTTATATGTGATACATATAAAGAGTATGATTTGAAAGGTACTATATGTGTATAGTATGAAATGTTTTGAGAAGGGTATGGAAATAAAGGCGCCCCCATTTAGAGTTGAAACTTATAGTAGGAGATCCACGGGGTGGTTCTGCCATGAGCCCTAAAGGGGGTTCTAAATTTGGATCTCAGAGGACGTCCGGACAAAAATGTTATTCCCGAGGAATATGGCTTGGGTAGCGTAATTCGAGGGCTCTGATGCCTACAGATACATTGGGGTTATGCTGTGATGGCAACATAACTCTAAGTGTAACTGCGATCTACTATGTTCCATAGTGTAAGTCGAGTGACAGTGATTGCCTATAATCTACGTTTGATTTCGCTGGGATAGCGACGTAACATCGGTAGATTGCGATCTATGTGGTTTCATAGCAAAATTCATGTGGTGCTGAGTGCCTACAGTCTACATTGGGTTTCACCGGGATAGTGACGCAACCTTTGCGTAGTTTGCAATCTATGTGGTGAAGTCTCATTTGGCAGAGCATTTCGAGGGCGCTGATGCCTACAGTTACATGGTTTTTGCTGCAATAGCAACGTAACCCTAAGTGTAGCTGCGATCTGTTGCAGTTCCCATTTCTAAAATGAGGGGTGCGGATGCCTACAGTTTTCTATGGATTTCGCCGGGATGGCGACGCAATCATCATACTAACTATGATCCATGGGAGGGGGTGATGATTTCCATAGTATTCTGACAAAAAAATTTCCAAGTATTTTCACTAGGTGTTAAAAATGGGTCTACTAAGTTGTGATGAACCGGATTTTTTACGTCAGATAATTGGGTAATTAACTGATTTTAGCTATTAAGATACTGATTTTATTTGTTGATCAAATTAATTTTGATAGTTAAAAAATCGGGAGATATATAAATTGACTTAAAAACTATATAGGATATTTAATTATGAAATCCTTGGATATAAATATATATAATGAATGGAAGCTTTAAGATGTTAATAATATATATGAGTATATAAATGTATATACATGTATATATATATATATGCCCTATGAAAAGAAAATTAGGAAAGTTTGTAAAAGTGTGGATATATATATATATATATAATATCAAAATGCGAGGGCGCTGATGCCTATACTTACATGGTTTTTGCCGTGATGGCAACGTAACCCTGGGTGTAGCTGCGATCTATGGCGGTTCCATGGTGAAATCGTGGGGTGCGGATGCCTACAGTTTTCTATGGTTTTGTCGGGGCTGTGACGTAATCATCGGGCTAACTGCGACCATGAAAGGGGTGATGATTACCAGAGCATTCTCACAAAAATGTTTTCTACATTTTCACAAAATGTTTTTCAAGTATTTTAACTGGGTGTTGAAAACGGGTCTACTAAGTACTTGTAGATTTTCAGTCCTACGCCTGATCAACATATGATCGAATTTCTGTGAGAATGAGGATGGACTTGTTGAGACATCGATTTACAAAAGTATTTTTATAAAACTAGTTTTAATAATATTATGTAGATTTTAAAGTCTTTTAAAACTTTAGAATAAATAGAGTAAGGAGTTAAGAATGTTTAAAGAATAATTTAATTGATAATAAGCATCGTAATTAAAATATCTTGCTTCATTCCTTTTCTAGGACGAAAAGTTCTAAAGTGGGGAGGAATGTGACGACCCGGATTTTTAACGTCAGATAATTGGGTAATTAACTGATTTTAACTATTGAGATACCGATTTTATTAGTTGAACAAATAAATTTTGATAGTTAAAATATCGATACATATATAAATTGACTTAAAAACTATATAGGATATTTAATTATGAAATCCTTGGATATATATATGTATATATATATACATACACATAATGAATGGAAGCTTTAAGATGTTAATAATATATATGAGTATATAAATGTATATACATGTATATACATGTATATATATATGCCCTATGAAAAGAAAAGTAGGAAAGTTTGTAAAAGTGTGGATATATATATAATATCAAAATGCACATAAGTAAAATTTATGTATAAAATGAATATATATATATATATATATATATATATATGATAATTAAGAATATTTAAGCCGTTGATGTTTAAATATACAAACAAGTATATAAGTAATAAGGATACATATCAATATCAATGATAGGAGACATCTATATTTGCAAAACCATGTGTGTAATTAAATATATGTGAACATATATGATGACATAAGTAAAAATACATGTATATATGTTATGTGAATTAGTAAATAAGTATATATATATATATACAAATATGCAAGAAACATCATGATGGAAAACATCAACTCAAGCACACAAAATTTCATTTCAAGCTTAGAAATATATATAAATAAACAAGGAAGCTAGGAGCAGATTTTGTTCAAGGGTTGCTGTATACAACATCGCTAAGTACAGAACTATGCTTCCTTATATATATATATATATATATATATATATATATATATATATATATACCTTCACCCTGTCTTCTCCCTATTCACTGATTCGAACCAGCTTAAGATGAAAAAAAGAAACATTTCAAGTTATCAAAGAGATCATCAACAAGCGAACAATACATTTCTTTTGAAAGCAAAACCCATGCTCTGTTCAAAGAAGAATAACTATGAGTGAACTTTACTTTTGAAAAGCCAAATCTTCTTTATAACGGTATGCATGTAAGATTAAATGGTAAAATATCTTGAATATGGCTTGCACGGATGAAAAAGTGTTTGCCTGGGTGTATAAGTTTGAAGATTGTTGTGTGTATATATATTTATACATGTCTCTGTTTGGTTCTAACAGACCCAAAAATCACTCAAAATTAAATTGTTCTTCACTCAATTACTTTTGGGTTATGATCATTAAAGGAAGTATGTTTGTATTAACGAATTTCTATTTTTCAAAACGATCTCAAGTGTAGTTTAGTAAGTATATTTACTAGAAGAAGAATTACAATAGGAAATGAATCATATCAAAAAATATATTGTTTTAATTTCATATTTCACTTATACGATCAGATTCAACTTGAGAAATTATGATTTTTGGTGGAAGTTTTGTAATTTTTAAATATGTATATGGAGAGAAATAGTGAGTTGAATGGAATCGGGTCTTTTGCCAATTCTCGGCGATCGGAGTTCGGTGGTAGATCGGGGGTGTGGCTGGAGGAAACTCGTCGGCAGAGGGGTCGGGGGAAAATAGCGGCACGATTTTTAGGTTGCCGTAGTGGCGCGGTGAAGTTGATGTAGGGTTTTGGGGTTCGTTCGGGTCGAGGTTGGGTTTCTGGCAAGTGCAGTGGCGAGGAGGCACCGGAGTGGATCGGTGGAGGGGGAAAAGAAAGGTGGAGGTCTAGCACAACTCCAGGAAAGGCGGTGAGGTCTCTGGTGGTCGAAGGTAGGGGCACGGGGTGGAATCAGGTGGTCGGGATCGTCCCTGATGGTTTTGGTTTTGCTCGATTTCGATTTATGGGGTAGTCGAGGGTTCTGGGTGGTCGGAATGAGCTAGAAGGTCATGGGTGATTTGTTGGGGCCGTCGATGATGGTCGGAGTGGCTCCGACGCCATGTGCGCAGGAGGCATGCGTGCTAGGGTATCAGTTGTTTTGTTGTAAGTATTGAGGAGGATAGGTGAACGAAGTAAAGAGAAGAGAGGGGAGATAGTTTTTGCGTGGATCGAGTTTTGGGCTTTGGGCTTTGGGCTTTGTGCCTGCTATTTTAAAAAAATAAAAATAAAAAGGAAAGTAAACAAAGTTTCAAAAGAAGTTTTTAACCAAGTTATTTTCTTAGTCCAATGTTTTCAACTTAAACTTTTTGGATAATAAGTAATTTAAAGCTATAAATTTGCCCCAAACTTAGGTTAATAAATGATGCAAGTTTAATGGCTTAAGTTTAAATTAAATAACTTTGAGTTAACTATATATATATATATATGTTAATTATTTAGTTATTACAGAAGCTTATTTGTAACATCCTGATATTTTCAACCGTTCGCATCCATACATGTTGGATTGAATTGCTTAAAATACCAGGTTGTTAATTTATATTTGGAAAAAACTCAACATATACGGTAAATAAATAAATCACCGAATCACAGACACAGAGTAATATACAACATACAGCGGAAATAAAATGAATAGTAGTTCATAAAGCTACTATATATATATATATCAGAGTTAAATAAGATACAATAGAAGTTTCAAATACAACCGTCAAATACAAGATCAGAATACATCACTGAATAACCGCAAGCTGAAAGATGTAGGTGGATCTCCAAACGAAGCTCCAACTCCAAAGGTGAGTCTCAAAAGCTGAATCACTCTGTATGACCTGAGCGTAAAGCAAAACACTCGAATCAGGATTAACATTTTTATATCAATAAATCCAACTCAAGTGAAATAACAACTGAAATACAAGTAACTCAAAGGATGTTTGGGATAACCATCCTCTAAGGATCCATTAAACTATCTACTATGTAGTAATATACACTATTATAATAATGTCTAAAGTAAATAAACTATTTAAAAATAGCGTTAAGGCGTTACCCGTATCCCGCTTAACACATTTTATAGTGCCAATAGTCTATACAGTACCATCGTACCTCCAGATCGGGATGCTACCATAAAATACTCCATAGGTATGATACAAATCAAACTCATAGAAAGCACGATAGGGTAGGTGACACGGCACAACTAGGCAATGCCAGGGTAGATATACCAATTACACTTCTGGACCGGTGGTAACGCGTAGCAGCCACTACCGCCCACCTCGAGCCACACTCCCAAAAAAATCAAAGGGTGCACCTAATCAATCACAAAGTAATAGAATGGTATCGAAGGAGTGTGTCCGATAGAGGAGCTACTTTATTGGCCCGTCAATTGCTCCTGTTTTAGCCACCTTTTGCCAACTCACGGGAGTCAGGTCTATGTGCATAACTCATATAGGATCATCGCCACCATCCTACTTCATTTTGGAATCTCTACCGCGTACACAGTTGTTAAAGTGGTTTTTAGAGTTGGCAGAGAGTCTGACCACTTCCGATCCCGATCTCTTTGACAACCAAACGTTATTATAACACCATGGTCATTTCAAAATAGTTTATACTTCAAAACTAAAATATCATTGCCATTTCAAAATCATATCAATACGATATCATTTCCATTTCAAAACCAAATACGATATCATTTCCATTTCAAATATATCCATTTCCAAAATCATAACACTTCCAAAGTTATAACACTTTGAAATCAAAACACTTAAAATTATAACACTTTCAAAACATAATACTTTGACATTCATAGCTTTGAAATCATAACTTCCACCACTTAAACAATTTAGATATTAAAATAGTATATATAATAAAATAGTTTATAAAGTATTTATATAAAAGAGTTGTAAGTAAAAATAGTTTATATTAAAATAGTTGGTATATTAAAATAGTTTATATTCAAAATGACTTATATTAAAATAATTTATAAATTAAAATATAAAATAGTTTAAATAAAATTTAAAATTACTTTAGATAATAAAATAGTTTCCTTAAATTTCACAAATCGATTCCAAATCAACTTGAATTCCAAAAATTCAAATTTAATCCAATCTTAAATCATCAATTTCGATTTATTTCAATCACTTTATAAACCATTTCAATTTATATCCATTTCAAATACAGATTTTTAACTACAAAATAAACCATTTTGTAATATCCCGGAATTTCAAGGAATTTAAAATGTGATAATCTCTTAATTAAATTGTTTAAAATTTATAAAATTGTTATTTTCAAATATAAATAGCCAAACAATTAAAAAAATGTGATGTTTTAAATTATGATTATAAATTGATTTTTAAATAAGAATAATTATTTAGTTTGTATAAATAAATTCTAAAATTGACTTATTGTTTTCAAAATTAATAAGTGTGTATATATATATATATGTATTTAAATTGATTTTAAATAGAATAAATTATTTATAATTAATAATGTGTTTGTTTAAAATTGATATCTATATTTATTTGAATTGACTTTAAATAAACTGACTTTGAATTTTAATTTAAAAATGGAATTTAAAAGAATATATATATATATCTTAAAATAATAATAATAATATAGTTTGGATTTAAAATATATGGATAAAGTTTCTATTTAACAATAAGATTGTTTTATATTATTCTCTTTAAAGAAATTTATTTATAGAAATTTGGAAAAATATTTATTTAATAAGAATAAATACAAAGGCTATTTGAAATAGCATTTAAAAATGAGTTAAAAATATTATATATGATTTTATTTAAATTATAATTGGTTTTTATTTTATTTTCTTTTAAAAGATTGTATTTATATAAAATTTAGAAAAATCTTTATAAATTATTAAATGTATTTGTTGATTAGAAATTTAATAAGAAAGTATTTATAATTAATATATGTATTAATTAATTAGGAAAAATTAATTTGAAAGCCTTTAAAATCATTTATAAATAATATAAAAATAAATTAAGATAGGTGTTAAAACATTAAACCTCTTAAGTAACAAGTGTTAACATATTAATCTAAGTAAGAGACAAGTGTCATTACTTGTTTTTATTTTGTTTAAAATTTAATTAAACCAAAATTTAATATATATAAAAACTTCCACCCTCTTCATTCATTTTCTTTTCTTATCTTTGCATATTCAAACCAAGAAAACAATAGCCAAACCAAAAACCTGAAATTTTTCTCAAATCAAATCTGAAACCAATGCTCAGTTCAAACTTGAATTTTCAAATATCCTGTGATCATTTTCTCAAGCCTGAACACATCTCTTCTAAACCAAATGCATACCAGAGAATGTCATCAAGCCTGCAATAAGATTTTCTAGCAAGTTCAATTACAAAATTTCAACCTGGAACATTTTTAAAACTGCAAGCTTGGAAATTTATTTTCTCAAACGAATATATGTAATCTTTTCAAATCTGTAATTCACTCCTCAAGTTCAAATGCAAATCCAAAAGATCATCAAACTTGTAACCATTTATATCTCAAAGTAGTTTTCAAAAAAGTCTGCAAAGCATTTTCAAAACTATAAGCCTGAAACCAGAATGAATCAAGGCCTGTAATTCTATTCAACTACAATCTGGAATCCACCAACAATCAAAATTCAGGCTTGCAAGCAGTAGTCAAAGCTTGAACCATCATTAGCATGTTTCAGTTTTTCAAACATTCTTGAATTAAATCAATATGAGCAATGCAAATTTTCAACCCAGTTTTCAAAATACTCTGCACTTCATTAAAAAGGTGAGTAAACATTCTAATTCAAATGCTAAGTAGTTTTGAATTTGCTTTCAGATGATTTCTGAGATGAATTATCTTTGCATGTGAATAATCTGGGTATGAACAATTTATGTATGATAGTTTTGAACTGTGCATGTCATTATATCTCTGTTTTACAGGTTTTTATGTTTACTAATGTATAAAAATTCATATCTTTTTATTTATTCATTGTTAACACTTGGATTAAAAATAAAACAACTAAGTTTTAGCATAATCTAGGTACTGAAAATATAAACAAGTATGTAAGAACTAAAGGTATGCTTGTATTTGGGAAAAACAGTAGGAATCTTTAGAACTTGTAAAATTCAAGTGTTGTAAATTACTAATTCATGTTTAATTCTAGAATCACTTACGGAAAATAAGATTTTTAAAACAAAAACCACAATTTTCAGTGAGGTATCGAATGAGAATTTAGGTATTGTTTGGAATTTGGATTTTTGGTAATATCTTATGATCACAAATTCTATGGTGATCGAGATCTTGAGTGGAGGTTGAGGTATGACCGGGAAGCATGGCAAAAATGGTGAAAACGCTAAATAATCGCCGTAGCGACGACGGTAAGGTGATTTGGGTTTTATAACCTAGTTTTGGATGTGGTCAGATGGGTGATCGTTTCTTCACCTCTGGACGATCGAGTGGGTCGTGGTTGAAGGATTTGGTTTCGTAGGTGTTCGGCAAGGTGTGGATGAAGTGGTTCATCCTTCGATGGTCAGAATTGATTGGGCGATGTGTTTTCTGGCAGTTGTTTGAAGTTCCCGTTTCAACAGGTTACCTAGTTTTGGAATCATGGTTTGTGGAAGCATGATGATGTTTGTGATTGGTTGCTGGAGTGATTTTGGGTGTGTAGGAGTTTCTGGCGATGATCAGAAGTTGATCGTCGAGTGGTGCAGGTGCACAGTGGCTTGCGGTGGTGCTGTTGTGTCTAGGTTGTGCTATTATTTGTTGTCTCAAAGATGGGTTCGGGAAAATAGGGTTATGGCTCGGGTTTATCATGGGGACTTATACGAGCATTTAAAAAAAACTGTTAAAGTTTCTAACAGTTTAAGATTTTTTTTGAATCAAACAGTTTTTAAATTTTAAGTTAAATTGTTTTAAAAAGAAAAGATGATGTACTTGTTTTTGGTTCAAGTACACATGTGTTTGCACAAAAAATGGGCAAACACCTCCAAGTCGTATGATTTAGTTGATTATATGTTGTTCTGAATGGTTTGGGTGATTTATGCAAATATATGAAATAGATGGACTAAACTGTAAAAGACAAACAGATTTATAGTGGTTCGGCCAGAACGTGCCTACGTCCACTTTTATGTTATTCTCCTTTTCTCTTCAGATTACAAGTACAAAGCTTTGATTACAAGTAATTGAAAGTTGTTTGAAAGTTCTATCCGTGCTTGAGCTCTCAAACTTGTCTGCCATTGTTGTACCCCTGCCCCTCGATTTATAGAGTGTGGCTGAGGGCAGCGGTCTTGGATGTATATAGCTGCTGGTGGGCTTGGGCCGAAGCAATCTGGCCTGGCGATGTTGGTTCGGCATCCTCTTGGTTCGGAGATTGTTGGAGTTGTAATTTGGTCCGACGATGGTTGGTTCGGTAATGGTGTTGGTTTGGTGTGGGCTTGGTTCGGCGTGTGTTGGTCCGGTGGGTGTTGGTCCGGTGAGGGATGGTCCGGTTGTGAGTTGGTGTGGTAGTGGATCGGTGATGCTTCGGTTTGGGTTGGACCGGTAGTAGTGTGTTTGATTCGGTGGTAGTTGGAAGTGGGTTGGCTCGGTGATGCTTCAGTTTGGGTTGGACTGGTAGTAGCTTGGGTAGTGTGTTTGATTCGGTGGTAACCTCCTTGTGATGGCTCGGTGGAAATATCCCCAACATTTGCCCCCTAAAGTAGGGTATGTGCATGCACATGGCGTGCTTTGTTTTGAGCTCGTGTGTTTCCATCCGGTCTTTAACGCCGAGCCACCTGGTCCGGTTATTGATGCTTGCTTATAAATAGGGGCCTAACGCTTCCATTTTTCCTCATCAGCCGAATCAAACTATAATCTCTGCCGAATCAAAGCTTTAGCCGAATCAGATTCTTGCCGAACCAGGTGATGATCTATTCTGCTGAGTGAACTTTTTATTCTCAATTACCGAATAGTTTGGGGGCCTCGTGTACCGAATGTACCTAAAAGTTGTGGTCTACCGAATGAGCTCGTGTTCGAACCACCGAATGAGAAGGGGAAATGCCGAATGAACTTGTATTTGAACCACCGGATGAACCCTGAGACTTTGAATACCGAATGAAATTTTACATTTTCTTTACCGAATGACACTGGGAGCTTGAGCGTTTTGACTTATGGGTGAAATTCCAGACTACATTGTTTGTATGTTTTAACGATATACTTTTCTTGTGTTGCAGATAAATGTCTCAAAGAGTGGAAACCCGATCAGATAAGAGGAAATCTAGGGACATAAGAGAGTCTCCTGCCGTGCCCCCAGTCCAGCCGGAACCAGCGCGACATGGACCTGCCCTGAGGTCATTAGTGGACGGAGATGGCCCTCAAGAGCTTCTGAATTCTCCTCCCGATTGCTTTCCGAGCTCTCTCAGAGAGGAGCAGCTTGACGTTATCTCTCACTCCTTTGGGATTGACAGAGCGAGTATGCTGTTGCCGGGGGACGGAGTGATGCCGTACAATCCCCCTGAAGGATATTTCGCGTATAGCCGATACCATTTCATGTACGGGGCCATTCCTCCGATCAATGCGTGGATAGTCAGCTTCATTACCTACCTGAAGGTGGCTCCTTTTCAGCTTCAGCCCAACTCTTACGCCATCTTAGTGTGTCTATTCGTTATCTTCCAGAGGAGGTATGGGCGCCCCCTTCTAACCGCAAAATCCGATATTTGTATAATCTGAGGGGCTACAAGAAGGGGTCTCCGTACATTAGTTTAGAGTCGGCCATGTCCTTCAAGCCAGTCTTTGACTTATACTCGAAGTTTACCATGTTTAAGAAGGAATGGTTCTTCATCAAGGACGACTCCGTTTCTTTTCGCCTTCTCACTTCTGGCTGTAAGTTGAATTCCATTCGTAATTTCTTTGTCCCGACTACAATGCTTCTTCTTATGTGCTTTTATTTCTTGCTAGCAACAGGTGGCTTTGCGGTCGTGGAAAATGATCACCTTGTACATATGGCTGCGGAGGTAGAGGCTATCTTAGGAAGGGATAGGTCGGCTTCTTACCTGATCAGGAATGCCACTCTCCTGGAGCACAACTTGATTCTGCCACGTCAATCTGTGGTTAAGCAGAGAGATACACCCGAGGAGAGGGCTGCTAAAGCTAAAGATGGGGCCACTGGAAGAGTAGAAAGAGGAGACCTTTCTCGGTACCTCCAGTCGTCGGGAGGAAGAAGCTTAAGAAGTCTGACGGACCCTCCCCTAGCACATGCCCAGATATTCCGGAGGAGAAAGGTGGAGAGGAGGAAAGAGGCGAGAAGGAGAGCGGAGGAGATGGAGAAGGTGAAGGACAGGGTGGTAATGGTGCCGTGGCTTTGTCTTCTGAGCAAGCGGGGGAGTTCCAAGAGTGGACGGATGATGCCTTCCACCAGGCTTTTGAGGGGTTGGAGGAAGGATCAGCCTCGGTGGAGAAGGTGAAGAAGGCTGACAAGGCTGGGACCGGTGCCGATTCATCTTCTAAGGGTCCTCCAGCTAGGGTAACTCAAGGTGAATTCTTGACTTCTGCAGACTCCCTTTATGATAAGGACTTAGGAATATTTTACGGCCAGCTCCCATCCTGGAATGAAATTCAAGACTTATTGTAGTACCCCACTCCCCCTCAGGGCTTGTAAAATAAGCGCGTTTTCCTACTCCTTTTAACTTAACATATTTCTCGGATCATAGTTTCATGCATGCTTGTAACACTTGGTTTTTATTCCAGGAACGGGTAAGGTGGCCAAGACATCAGATATTCGGCACCGCCTTGAATAGTATAAGCTACTCAAAGCTTCTGCCAAACCAAAGCCGTCAACTAGCCGTCACGGAGATGTGGTTAGCTATCGCCCTCTTCTCGGAGTTATTGAAGAAGATATGCGAAAGAGGAAGAGGGGGCGATCTTCATTTGAACCTTCACCTGGCCCTCAGCCTCCAGTCAAGCCTATCCATGATATTACTGAGGAAGATACCGAGCTTATGCCTTCCCCACATCAGTCCGAAAATCCAACCGTCACCCCAATAGACCACCCTTGTTTGGTTCGCAACCCATTTGCCGGCCACCCGGATCCGGACCCGAGTTTTCAGGACATCTCTTTTGACGAGGCCACGGGTGAGCATCTTCTTCCCCGCAACCCCATGGTACGGCTGCTTGATGAGGCTATGTCCTTAGATCTCGATTTGCTTACTACTCGGATAGTTACCATGGGGGACGAAGCCAAGGCTAATATCGACCAGGTCGCGGAGGAGACCAGGAAGTTGATGGGGCATCATGCCCGTCTGGTCAAGGCTGGAGAGGAGATTGGGAGTGCCAACATCCGACTACGGTTAATGGTTTCTGACCAGGCCAAGCAGCTCCCCGATCAAGCCATTCAGATTTCTCAGCATGAGGTAGCCTCCAGGCGGTTGAAGAAGACTATGGAAGAGGCTAGTAAGGCAGAACTACGAAAGATGGAGGCTGCCTGCAAGGAACGGATTGACATGGCCATCGCAACGGTGGACGAGGTTCGGAGAGCGGATCTTGAGCAGGTAGAGGAGTTATCTGGGAGACTTGAGGCCGCAGAGCTTGCTCAGGCCAAGCTGAAGGAGGAGATGGAAGATATGCGGAAGTCCCTTCAGGTTGACTGCTCGAGATACCGATTGGAGAGAGGTGCTGCTGTCGCATGACTATCGGCTTCCGAGGCCCGGATAAAAGAGTTTGAGGAGAACGAGGGGATGATGGATGAGATGCTCCAGGACATGTATTTTCGTACTTGGAGGCAGGGCAACCTTTCCTGGATGGACGATTATCCCCGGGTTATGGCTAGGATATATCTCCGGGCTTTGGAGGAAGCTAAGGCCGATGCAGATAAGGAAGGTGGTGTGGCTTTCAGGATGGATGTGGTTACAGCACAATTCACTAAGGAAGAGAAGGTGGCGGTTAAGGAGGGCATGCGGCTGCTTGCTGCGGATGAGGTAGGCGTGCAGATAGATGATGATGATCAGGGAGCAGACGCTGGTAAGTCTTTCCTTTGAACCTTTTCATGATTTGATTGCTTATCTTTCGTGATTATGGATGGATTCTCTTTTGAATTGGGCAGGCGGGACCTCTGGAACACATGCGGGGAGTTCTGACCCTGCAGTTAAGTAGATCCAAAGGGCTAGCGGGATGGCGGCGAAGCTCCGATTCCTTGACTTGACTTGTACATATTTTGGTTGCTGTCTATGTTAGTCCGAAACATTAATGTAACTTGTAATTATATTATTTGTAAAGAATGACTTTCTGTAATTTTATAACATAAGCTGATTCTGTTATGTTTGAATGTGGTTGTTATTTTGATATGTTGCATAAGAAATACAGCTGCGTGTTTATGCATGTGATTTAATCGTATTTGATGTTAAGTTTCTTTTCAAAATATTATTTCATGTCTCGTAATGCTAATATGATGTGTGAATAAATTAAAGCTACATATTTGTATACAAGAGAAGATAGTACCGCCCTTCGTGTTTTAGTTGTAGAGGGTTGCTTTGAATGTCTTGTGTGACTGAGTATGGAATGTAGCTGAGTGTTCCGTCATCCGGATGTGAGTTCATATTTCCACAGGCGAGAGTTCCCCTATTTTGGGACCTGTACTTTAGGGATTGTTATATAGGATAGAAGAAAAGTTTTTGAATGAAATGGAAATATGAGAAACAGTAAAACTTCCAATCACGGAAGGCCGTCGATATGCTTAAGTTCGTGGCAAACGGGTTTTGTAGTCACTTTCCCTAGTTGTTGGTCTTGGAGACATTTGTCACCTATCTTACGCCTCCACGGGGAGTTTATCTTTTTTACCACAGCCGCACTTAAGACATATCGGAGCCGAGATCGCGGACAGTAACTACCCGAGCCATTATGGCCCGTAATCGTGGGTATTATTCGATTTACTGTGGCCGGCTAGCGTGGGTGCCGATCGTCAACCGTGAACTACCCCTGGCTGGCCACACCTTATGTTGGGGCTTAAAGTAGGTTCACAGTTGCCGGCGAGCCGAACGCCGTAATGAGCTGCCATCGGCTATAGTCGGCCTTCTTGATGGCTTATAATCGGCTCATTAAAGTTGGCTTTGAGGGCAGTCGCGAGCAATGAGTTATCCGCAGCAGAGGGATGCTGGAGCAGAAGTGTCTCATTGGCGAGTGCATAGAATCACATAATACCTGTTGGGTCTTGTCCAGGTGAGGTTGCGCCGTGAAGTTCCAGTATGGAAATGTCGTTATACATGATTTTGTTCAATAGAAAAGGATAAAGCTTAACAAGCAGCCAAGATGTAAAGGAACAAGTTAAAAAGAGACAAGATTTTTAAAGTGGTTCGGCACGAAAATGCCTACATCCACTGATTCTCTTTGTTAATTCACTTCATATGGGCAGTAAAAGTTTAGAAAAGTATCGACGGAGGTGTCGGATGTTCCATGCCCTCTGGAACACCTCTCCGTCCACTGTTGACAAAATATAGGCTCCGTTGCAGAGATCTTTATGAATTACGTAGGGTCCGTCCCAAATGGGATCTAGCGCTCCGGAGCGCGGGAAGATCCGCTTGAGGACAATATCCTCTTCTTGTAAGCAACGGTGTTTGACTTTGGAGTTGTATTGTGCTGCCACTTTTTGCTTGTGAGCTGCCACTTTGAGTGCTGCATCGTTTCTTCTCTCCTCAATTAGATCCAAAGACATGTGGAGGAGTTCTTCTTTCTCTTCTGGGTTGTGGTGGATCCTACGGTGGGAAGGCACTACAGTTTCAACTGGGAGCATGGCCTCCGATCCGTATGCCAAAGAGAAAGGAGTATGCCCTGTTGATGTTCTGTAAGATGTGCGGTAGGCCCAAAGTGCCGTAGGAAGTTCATCCACCCAAGCGCCTTTTGACTTTTCAAGTTTCTTCTTGACTAGAGTTTTGAGGATTTTGTTGACAGCTTCGACTTGTCCGTTTGCCTGGGGATAAGCCACAGATGAGAAGCTTTTGTGAATTCCGTGCTCTTGGCACCAGTCGGCGAATTCCTCGCTGTCAAATTGAAGTCCATTGTCCGATATGATTTTGAGTGGAACCCCATACCTGCATAAAACATTTTTGATCAAGAAGTTAATAACTTTTGCCGAAGATATTTTATTTAGAGGTTCCACTTCCACCCATTTGGTGAAATAGTCGACTACCACTATAGCATATTTGGCTCCGCCTCGGCCCGTTGGCAGCTCGCCAATCAAGTCAATTCCCCATACTGCAAAGGGCCAAGGGCTGGTCATTTGAGTAATTTCATTTGTTGGTAGTCGAGGAATCTCAGCAAATTTCTAACATCTGTCACATCTTTTGATGAAGTCTAAGGCGTCTTTGTTTAAAGTGGGCCAGTAATACCTGTATCGGAGTATTTTCTTTGCTAGAGTTTGTCCTCCGGTGTGATCTCCGCAACTTCCTTGATGGATGTTGGATAGGACTTCCCTGGCTTCCCTTCTAGCGATGCACCTCAATAAGGGATTAGAGAAGCCACGCCGATAGAGGATGCCTTCTTGTAATGTGTAGCGGGAAGCATTCCTTATGATTTTCTTAGCTTCGTTACGTCCGTCGGGAAGTGTGCCACTTTGTAAGTATTTCTGGATGGGGGTCTTCCAAGTTTCTTCTTCAATTGCAGCAATCATATTTATTGGCTCGTAGCTCGGGGCCAGTAGCTTTGAGATGGTTATTGTTGGGGAAGTAGCGTCGTCCTTTATGCTAGCTTGCTTTGCCAGTTCGTCGGCCTCCTGATTCTCTTATCGAGGAGTGTGTTTGATTAAATAGTGATCCAATTGATTGAGCAGCAGCTTGGTCTTCTTTAGATATGCTGTGAGTCGTCCTCCTCGAGTCTGGAATTCTCCCAGTATTTGATTTACAATAAGTTGAGAATCACTATGGAGACATAAAGAACCGACTCCATTCTCCAGGGTAAGTTCTAATCCGGCTATCACTGCTTCGTATTCTGCGTCATTGTTGGTGGCAGCGAATTCCAGCCTTAGGGAGTAGTGCAGCTTTCTTCCCCTGGGGGTGATGATCACAACACCTGCCCCCGAGCCTTGTTCATTTGATGCTCCATCTACGAAGAGATTCCACTTGATGTCTTCTTCTATTCTAGATGGCTCCTTACCTTCGTTAGTGGTGAATTCGGCAATGAAATCAGCTATGGGTTGCCCCTTGATAGCGGTGCGAGGATGGTAGGTGATATCATATTGACTCAGTTCAATGCACCATTTAAGTAGTCGCCCAGAAGTGTCGGGGCGATGGAGTACTTGCCTTAGCGGTTGATCGGTTAAAACTCTGATGGAATGAGATTGGAAATAGTGTCGCAGTTTCCATGACGTGATTAGCAAACAGTATGCTAGCTTTTCAAGTTTAGGGTATCTGGCTTCTGACCCTGTAAATCTCTTGCTTACAAAGTATACGGGTCGCTGTGCGTGGCTGTCTTCTCTCACCAAAGCGGCGCTTAAAGCATGGGACGATACAGCCAGGTATAGGTATAGTTCTTCGCCTTCATTTGGAGTTGAGAGTACTGGTGGTCTCTGGAGGTGTTCGATTAAGTTACAGAAGGCTGTCGAGCATTCGTCAGTCCATTTGTACTTTCCTTTTTCTTTATTTAGAGCTTCAAAGAAAGGGATGCATTTGTTGGTTTCTTTAGAGATGAACCTACTTAGGGCGGCCACTTTTCCGTTTAGGCTTTGCATCTCTCTTCGAGTGGATGGTATCTTGATATCTTGCAAAGCTCGAACCTGTTCGGGGTTTGCTTCAATCCCCCTGGCATGAACGATGAATCCCAAGAACTTTCCCGACGATACTCCGAAGGAGCACTTTAGAGGGTTCAGCTTCATTCCATATTGGCGAAGTACTTTAAACATCTCATCCAAGTGGTTTATATGATCGTTGGCTTTTCTCAATTTTACCAGCATGTCATCCACATAAACTTCCATAGTTTGTCCTATTAGTTCCGCAAACATCTTGTTGACAAGGCGCTGATAAGTAGCTCCGGCATTTTTGAGTCCAAAAGGCATTACCTTGTAGTAGTACAATCCTCGGTCAGTGATGAAACTAGTGTGGTCTTGACGCAGCGGATAATTCAAACAAAACTTCGATCGATGAAATGTAGCAATCGGTGAGTTGAAGATACCAAAATGCCCAAGTTCGTTGATCCAAAGATACCGAACTCTAGCTATCTCAAACACGTTGATAGCGCACTATACCGTGTTCAAAGATCTACGATTCTTCGCACGTTGATCTAGCGCACTAGATTTCGTGAATCGGCTTCAACAAACGTGGATTCGAGCGCACTCGAATGACGTAAGTGGAGATAGGAGATTACACTCAACTACCAATTGGTATGAAAGCACAAAGCTAACAAAAGAGAAATTTTATTCAAAATCAACCACCCCAAAATATACAACACACCCTCTATTTATAGCTGTTTCACCACCCAGAGTCTTAGCTCGTGACCGACTCAACATCCTTAGGTCGGCACCGACTCAACTGGTAGCAACACAAGCTCTTTACAACACACGCCGACTCAACCTAACTGTATACAAGACCATCGCCGACTCAAATATATACATGTGACCGACTCACGACTTAACTATATACAGGACTATCGGCCGACTCAACTGAGTACAACCTCACAACCCATAGGTCGGTTACGACCTAAACACAACACGACCCAACTACATACCGACTTACAACAGCACACGACTCAACATGACCGACTCAAGCGCTTGCCGACTCATCTCCTTGCCGCCTTACTCCTTCCGACTCAAGTCTTCACCCGCTGGTTTTCTTTGCTTCACGTTAAGTCGTAGACGACTTATGCGAATATCCTTAGGTCGGAACCGACCTAAAGTATGTTCTTGTTCATGTAGCCCGTTAGGTCGGAGACGACCCAAGATGCTACTGCTAGGTCGGCCTACCTTCACCCTTGGCTTGTTAACTCGCGACCCTCCTTCCTGTGTTCCATTGAGTCGGGGACGACTCATACTAAGTCGTAAACGACTCATACTAAGTCGCGGACGACTCAACTCCGAAGCCCACTTTGCTCGACCTATGTTATCTCCCCCTTGTAATCTCTTAAACCGGAAACGACTCATGGTTAGACCGTTGAGTCGGGGGCGACTCAACTCCGATGCTTGGTTATCTCGGCTTGTCTTCTCCCTTGGTTTGTTAGGTCGTGGACTTCTTTCCCTAGCTCGGAAACGACTCAAACCTTCCTTGAGTCGTGGACGACTCATCAAACTCAAACACCTCAAATTCCCGTTGAGTCGTAACCCTGTCCCTTTAGCTTTGTTAAGTCGCACACGACTTATACTTAGCTTGTGATCACGGTTAGTTCGTAGCTCGCTTAAGCAACCTAAGGTCTCATGATGCTGGCCTGCATCATCTTCCCCTGGTTGAAAAAAATTCGTCCTCGAATTTACAAACTTTCTTCTTCGAGACGCTGTCTTCCATTCATTATCTGGTTTGATGTGACACTGGTGATACCCACTCTTGTGATTAATCTTGTCTTGATCCTTTGACGATATGGTTCGAAATAAGGAATGCCTGGAAATAAACAGCCGTGGCATCAGACAGGCGGCATAAGGAAGTGATCTGAGGGGCATGACGTAAGAAAAAGTGTGGGATAAACTAAGCACTAGATGCCAGATCCACTTCATATAGCACAGGACTTCATAAAAATAGTGTCGTATATCATATTGCTTCTGCCAATAGGAAGACGTGATATAGAACCAAAACTTATCTAAAATGTGAGACGATATAAGGAAATTTAAAATCATAGAATGACTTAGGAAATCTCGTCCTAAGAAGTGTGATGATTCATGCTCAGATTTTTGTCTTTCCGTATATCGTTCAGAGATGTTATCATCTAGCATCTGTCCTTGAAGTGTTGTATCAAATTCTCCTGACTGAAATGAACTCCCGCTCGCTTCTCCTTCAACATAGTTATTTTCATAAGATGATTCCAAGCAATTGACACTGGTAATGTTTGCATTGTGGACATCATCTGACAACTTCAACTGGCAATCATTCTCTTTCCCCTGTCGTATCAACTCTTCTTGTTCTTTCAGATTCACAAGGTCATACGATCTTGGCAGTAAATTAGTCTCTGGTACGAGTTTAGTTTGAGACTGAATGTCCTGGAGTGATGGTAACTCTTCGGATAATGCCTCAGAATATTCGACTTCAGACTCATCGAATTCTGATCCAACTTCCTCGAAAACATCAAGATCTTCACTCGCTTCTTGCTTGGTCAATTCAAACGCTCCATTCCTCATTTCCACATACTCTTCCAAACATACAAAGTTAGTTTCTGCAGGTAATTCCTCAAACATTTCATCTTCACATACTTCATCCTCCTCAGGATTCTCAACATCAAAATCTTTTCCGGATTCAATCAACATTGATAACTCCTCATCACCTTTCATTTCATCGACGAACTCTCTTAAAGATAATAAACAATCTACTTCTGCCTTTTCTTCCATTTCACTTTCACTTTGCCCAGGCTCCTCGAAAACCACGGAATTAATACTTGGCTGGTTCTCATCTATAAGCTCAGGTTTCAAACAAAAATCCTCCATCAACAAATGAGTTCTCTCCATTCCGAACACAATTACTTCTTCCAAACTATCGATATCAAACGTTGGCAATGACGAGTAGTCAACTTCTACATCCACATACTGTGACTCAATCTCTTCGTTATCATCAAATTTCAACGGTTGATAAAAATCAAATTCATCAGTCCTCCTCAACAAATTACATTCTTCATTACTTGACAAAATTTCTACATCCCCTGACAAAGAACCTTCGTCGTCATCAAATTGTGGTGCTTGATAAGAATTAACTTCGTCAATCCTCCTCAACAAATTACATTCTTCGTTCTCTAACTCGAGCTCTTCATCTTCATTATCAAATTTTAGTGGTAAGGCTGCGAATGATTCTGTAGGACCAACCTCTTCTAGCTCTTCCAACATTGGTTTAACTTCCTCCGGAAATTGAAGTTCTTCTCTTGCCTCATACATAACCAATGTTTCAGTACTACCTTCCGATTCTTCAACACTCTCGCTGACTGATATTGGACTAGTCGGTTCCTCTTCTTCTTCTGTCCCGCTGTCAGTACGACCATCCACTTCCTTACTTCCACATTCTTCTATAACCAAGGGTTTCTTCTGGGACTTTGTACCTTCAAAACTTCGATGGTTAGACTCCTGATAATGATAGCGCTTAACTTTGTCATCATCATTCGTCGTAATGATTCTGTGTGCAACTGGTTCGTTGATTCTCTTGGAAATTTCTCTACTGTAAGGAACGCCATCAAACTGATTACTGGGTCTTATAACCATACCCTTCCCTTGACTACCTGGATTCCTCTTCTGCAACTGTTGGTTAACACGAGATTGATAATTGTAGGGTAAGAAATTTGCTTTCATCATCCTTTTCATCTTATCCCACTTGACAACTTTAGATTTCTTCATTCTCTCTCTGGTTGATTTAGTTTGTTGCCACCAGTCCATAGCTCTACCTCTCAAGCTTGCAACAACTAACTTAACTTGGCGATCTTCAGGAATATCATGGAGTTCAAACATTCTTTCAACCTTTGACAACCAATCAAGGAATTCCTCTGCTTGTAACCCACCTCGGAATTCTGGAATTTCTGTATCCTTCCTAGATTCCTGAAATCGAAAATGAACACTATCACCATAACGATCTTCTTCAAATTTAGATGAGCTTCGATATCGATTCTGAACATTGCTTCTGCTATGAACATGCTCATCTTTTCTACTTCCTTTTTCATAATCACGATGATCTCTCCTCATCGAAACTGATGATTCTCTTCTGTCACGACTAGATGATGGTAACACCCTCCTCGCTTCCGTAACCAATGGTGAAACTCGGTTTCCTCCATGGTCCGAGATTGGCGACCTTCTGCTTTGACTTGTATTCAAATCCATCATCAATTTCTCCAATCTACCAAAACTTTCATCGAACTTCTCATGCATACGTTGCTCCATTTGATCGGCTTCTTCTTTTCGATACAAAGCTTCAATGTTTTGATGACGATTGGCTCTCCTTGGTGGCATGATTGAAAAACTTCACAAACTTCAACAATTCAATCACAAGACTTCAACAAATCACGGCTCAACAATGTCTCGGCTATGACTTGATTCGGCTCAATGTGCAACGACTTATGGTTAAGTCGGCACGGCTCCACACTTCAAATCTTGGCGCGCAAAAATCTCCTCACAAATTCAATCACTCTCCAACACTTGATTCAAAATGCTATAGATCAAATACTCCAAGCTTGTTGCAACTTCAAGATGAACACGATGAACAACTCCAAACTTCAAAAACTTCAAAAACTTCAAAACTTGGCTCCAAGAATCAAACTTAGCTATGATTGGCTAAGTATGGCTCTGATACCAAAACTGACGCAGCGGATAATTCAAACAAAACTTCGATCGATGAAATGTAGCAATCGGTGAGTTGAAGATACCAAAATGCCCAAGTTCGTTGATCCAAAGATACCGAACTCTAGCTATCTCAAACACGTTGATAGCGCACTATACCGTGTTCAAAGATCTACGATTCTTCGCACGTTGATCTAGCGCACTAGATTTCGTGAATCGGCTTCAACAAACGTGGATTCGAGCGCACTCGAATGACGTAAGTGGAGATAGGAGATTACACTCAACTACCAATTGGTATGAAAGCACAAAGCTAACAAAAGAGAAATTTTATTCAAAATCAACCACCCCAAAATATACAACACACCCTCTATTTATAGCTGTTTCACCACCCAGAGTCTTAGCTCGTGACCGACTCAACATCCTTAGGTCGGCACCGACTCAACTGGTAGCAACACAAGCTCTTTACAACACACGCCGACTCAACCTAACTGTATACAAGACCATCGCCGACTCAAATATATACATGTGACCGACTCACGACTTAACTATATACAGGACTATCGGCCGACTCAACTGAGTACAACCTCACAACCCATAGGTCGGTTACGACCTAAACACAACACGACCCAACTACATACCGACTTACAACAGCACACGACTCAACATGACCGACTCAAGCGCTTGCCGACTCATCTCCTTGCCGCCTTACTCCTTCCGACTCAAGTCTTCACCCGCTGGTTTTCTTTGCTTCACGTTAAGTCGTAGACGACTTATGCGAATATCCTTAGGTCGGAACCGACCTAAAGTATGTTCTTGTTCATGTAGCCCGTTAGGTCGGAGACGACCCAAGATGCTACTGCTAGGTCGGCCTACCTTCACCCTTGGCTTGTTAACTCGCGACCCTCCTTCCTGTGTTCCATTGAGTCGGGGACGACTCATACTAAGTCGTAAACGACTCATACTAAGTCGCGGACGACTCAACTCCGAAGCCCACTTTGCTCGACCTATGTTATCTCCCCCTTGTAATCTCTTAAACCGGAAACGACTCATGGTTAGACCGTTGAGTCGGGGGCGACTCAACTCCGATGCTTGGTTATCTCGGCTTGTCTTCTCCCTTGGTTTGTTAGGTCGTGGACTTCTTTCCCTAGCTCGGAAACGACTCAAACCTTCCTTGAGTCGTGGACGACTCATCAAACTCAAACACCTCAAATTCCCGTTGAGTCGTAACCCTGTCCCTTTAGCTTTGTTAAGTCGCACACGACTTATACTTAGCTTGTGATCACGGTTAGTTCGTAGCTCGCTTAAGCAACCTAAGGTCTCATGATGCTGGCCTGCATCAGGTCTTGATCGGGGGCGTGCATAGGGATCTGGTTATATCCTGAGTATGCGTCCATAAAGGACAAGAGTTCATGTCCGGCTGTGCTATCCACGAGTTGGTCGATTCGGGGGAGTGGAAAGCAGTCTTTCGGGCAAGCGTCATTTAAGTTGGAGAAATCGATGCATGTTCGCCACTTCCCATTAGCTTTCTTTACCAGTACCAGGTTGGCAATCCATTCTGGGTAGATGGCTTCTCGTATGAAGTCATTGGCAAGTAAGTTCTTTACTTCTTCCTCGAGGGCTGCTGATCGTTCTGCCCCATGCTCCTCTTTTTCTGCTTCACTGGCACCTTGGTGGGATCGATGTTCAGTATGTGGCATGCTACGTCTGGAGAGATTCCTGTCATGTCGGCGTGCATCCATGCAAATACATCCATGTTGTGGCGAAGAAAATCGACGAGTTGATCTTTCAACTCCGCTCTCAACTGAGACCCGACTCTCAGCAGTCTACTTGGGTCGTGTTTGTCTACAGATACAAATTCTATAGCCTCTGCAGGCTCGGTGGTGGCCCCCTCCTCTTTGTCCCTGGGGTCTAATTCGTTGAAAGGATCGCTGGTATATCGAAGAGGAGGGGCATTCTTTAGTTGCTATGCTTCTAAGTTTTTCATGCAGAGAGTAGTCTCTGCATTTTTCCCTTTATCTTTTCTGCGGTTATTGCGAAGTTCAGTTACATAGCAGTCTCGAGCAGCGTCTTGATCTCCCTCCATTTCTCCTATTTCGTTATCTGTTGGAAATTTCATCTTCAGGCACCATAGGGCTAGGACAATTTGGAAGTCAAACAAGGCTGTTCTTCCCAAAAAGGCGTTGTAGGCCGAGTGGTTCTCTATTGTACAAATGTTTGTTTTCGCACAGCGGAGTGGGGATGACTTCCTATTTCAACAAAAAGGTCCAGTTGCCCGAGGGGCATCTTCGCATCTCCAGTGAAACCATGTAGTCGTTTGTTGCAGGGAGACACATCCTTCATTGACAGCTTCATTTTGTCGAAAGCATGCTTGAATAGGATATTCACCGAGCTTCTAGTGTCTACTAAAATTCGGAAAACTTTGGCTGGACCGAACCAGGCAGAGATGACCATAGGATCCATGTGTGGGTACTGTCTTCCCTCTAGATCACGCCTACTGAATGTGATGTCGTCGTTCTCTTTTCGTTTCGGGTGGCATTCTTCCATAACAGAATTAACGTAGCCTTCAGCGTTTCTAAGTGACTTACCGTATCTTTCCATCTATGCCCAGCTTCTGTCGGCGATGTCTGATCCTCCTGATATGGTATGGACCACTATTTTCTCTTGACTAGAGCCGCTGGTGTTGCGATTTCCTCCACCTACTTCTGGGAGGGGTAGCCCTTGGTTTTCATTGGCGGGAGTTGGAGCCCTGTTCTGGCTTTTTACATAGCGTTCCAGTCTCCTCCTTCTAATGTGTTCTTCAATCAAGTCTCGGAGATGGTGGCATTCATTGGTGTCATGTCCATGGGATTCATGGAAGCGGCAGAACTTTCCAGACTTGAGTGCGTTATCTGACTCCTTCTTGTGCGGGGGGCGCTTGTATCTAACTTCGTCTTGAGTGGCTAGGAAGATGTTTTCGATTGTTTCATTCAAAGGAGTGTAGGAGTCAAATCTTGGTCCTGGTCGGTATAAGAGCTTTTCTCCCTTTTTGCCCCAGCACTGTCTATAGAGTCATTTCTCCGAACATCCTTTGCTGCGGCGGGAACCTTGTCTGGAGCTATCCTAACCTGTTGCCCTGACTGCCTCTCAGTGGCAGCGTCTTCAAGTCTCATATACTTTCCAGCTTCATGGAAGAAATCAGGTAAAGTAGCTGGTTTTTCCTTGGTTAGTCTTCTAGCAAATTTAGTATCCGGGTATACACCACTGTAGAGGGCCATTATGATAAGTTTCTCGTCGGCATCTTGGACTGCGGCCGCTACGGCGTTGAACCGGGTTAGATATTGTTGCACTGTCTCTCCGGGCTTCTGTTTGATATTAGATAAGGAATAAGTGTCATTGGGTTATTCCACATGAATGCGGAACTGGCTGATGAACTTTTCTTTCAACATTTCCCATGAGCTGATGGACCGTTGGGTAGGTGGCAGAACCAGGAGGTAGCTAGATCTGCCAAGAAAAGTGAGAAGCATTTACACAATACTCCCTCCGTTGCTCCGCTCATGAGCATATGCTGGGTGTATCTCTGTAAGTGTACTATTATGAGGACCCGCAAATCCGTACTCCTTGAATATACACTAATCTCCATAGATTAACTCAAGATGAATAGAAATACGAACTCTCAATGTTTAAGAAAAAGAAAAAGACAGAAGAAGAGATAAGAAGATAGAAAATAGAGAGAAAAGAAAATAGAATGGAACAGAAAAACAACAGAACAACATCAGAATCTCACAATCGCAGCGGAACAACATGTTAACGCTAAAATGTGAACGCTAACACCCCGGTGTGTGAAGTGTAGTTGTGAAAGCACCACCCGATAGATCGGGAAAGAATTACAAGCAGGTAATAGCGGAAAAGCAGTAAACAACAACAATTTTATAGTGGTTCGGCTTAAGGGTGTAGCCTACGTCCACTCTAAGTACTTTTATTAATAATCTCGTTACAAGCTGATACAATTCTTCTCAAGTACAATATACTTCAAGTTACAAGTGATTTGGAACAAGTCTTAAGCTTCAATGTCGATTAAAGTCCTTAAATCCATGTTGAAGATGTGTGGTTTCTTCGTGGAGTTCTTTGATAAATTCCTCTAATCTTGAAAGCTCTAAGTGTTGATGAAGTTCTCAATGCAGCAAGGTAACGGTGTATGAAGAGAGTGTGCCAAAAAGTCCTTTGAATGTTGGAGGTGGCTATGTATTTATAGGCAAGCTTGGACATGAATTCTGCGCATAAGTCCTGAGTCGTGACCGACTCAAGCTAAGTCGTCCCCGAGTCAGGCTAAGTCGTGGTTGACTTATAAAACCAACCTTTCCCCTCTTCATGGCTTATTCCTCTGCTGGATTTCATGACAAGTCTTGAGTCGTGTCCGAGTCAATTTTCCTAGGCATTGTGGCGATGGGTTACGACTCAACGATTTTGAGTCGTGGACGAGTCATGGTGAGTCGCCCCATGTTAACTCAAGGCCGAACTGCTGGCTTGTTCCTAAGAGATAAGTCGTTCCCGAGTCAACTCATCATAACTCCTCTCATATTAGCATGTGTCGTACTCGACTTATCATAAGTCGTAGGTGTCCATAAGTCATGACATTCCTTAGGTCGTTCCTTAGGATGAGTCGCGAACCTGTTGAGTCGTTAAACCATGAGTCGTTGAGTCATGAGTCGCTGAGTCATGAACTTCCATAAGTCGCACAACAGTTGAGTCGGAGACTAGCTGAGCCGGTCTTTGATGAGTCGGACCTAGATCATATGAGTCGGTGAGTTCCTTCTTCGGTCATTGAGTCGTACGCGAGTTAATTGTACTTGGCTTTCTGATTTGCACACTTGAACCGCTAACGACTCATGGTGAGTCGTAAATCTTCTGAGTCGCTTAATGCTTTATCTGATGAGTCGGCCCAAGCTTCAGTGGGGTTAACATTTGCCCCTCGAAGCACACGCCTAAGTCGTAGGTCGCGTGCTTCGACTTATCTTACCGCGCGTGTGCCGACTCATATCCTACTACCTTGGTATATAAATAGCATGAATCGTCATTCTTATCTTCTTCTTCTTTTACCGATCTCGTGAGTCGTTTTCCGCCATTAACACATCTCCAAGCTCTCAAAAGCAATTTCAACTAAAAATCTCCTCCGATCATCTCTGACATCACACCACGTAAGCAATTTCGCCTCCTTTCTGATTGTCGATCATCATTTCCCTGTGCGCACCGTCCTTATCTTCAATTTATCCCCTTGAGCTTTGCGAGTTAGGTTGCTCTAATCATTGATGGATTGAGGATTGTCTGATTCAATGATTTGCAACTCGAGGCGATCCACTGACGCGATAAAATTAGGGTTGTAGATTGAGAGTTTATTGTGTTAATGGGTTAGATGGTTGATTCGAATGCTGCTGTAGGTTTGACTCGGCTCCTTTCGTATGACCCAGTGACCCTCACGATTTAATCATGGCACGACTCATCATGCTCCTCAACTTGAGCTTTGAGTCGCGACCGAGACAGAACCCCTGAATTATGGCCGAGATAAAACCTTTGAATCGCGGCCGAGATAAAACCTTTGAGTCGCGGCTGAGATAGAACCTTTGAGTCGCGGCCGAGATAGAACCTTTGAGTCGCGGTCGAGATAGAACCTTTGAGTCGCGGCCGAGATAAAACTTAGAGATTTCCTTATTATTTTGAACCAGAGCTCCTTTAACATACTCCACGACCTAAGCCCTGAGTCGTTGCCGAGATAAGACTTAGCCTTGAGTCGTTGCCGAGATAAGACTTGGAGATAATCTCCTTATCTCCACGACTCATTACTTAGGGCACTGCCGACTCAGAACTTTTGAACCGTTGATGGGTTATGACTTGTGTAAATTCTGTTTGAACATTGGACCATTGCATTAACTTCGAACTGTTGAATTTTATTGCACTCATTCACAGGTTATTTTGACTTGCAGGCTAATAACCTGTTCAATACAACATTCACAGAAAACTGGGACGAATATACTTGTCATTGACTGCCCACATCGAATGACAGATTAGTTAACAATAGATGATTAACTTGAATAAATTGTGTGTATGAAGTGCCTTTAACTTATCAATTTCAAACAAAATACCAAAGCAATGCTGAAATAGTCAATAGAAATCGACCCGCTTGCACTAATATTATGCTTGAGCTTTAGATTAACAAGTTCTGAAATGTTTACAATCGATCAAGCATCGATCAGTATAATTCCAGTTAAATATACTTGTCACTTTTTATTAGTCTTGCACAACACTTCACACTTTTTAGGAAAAGCGCACCTTCGCATTTGATCATCCAGTTGCTTGTGTAGAATGACCTCTCATCAAGAAGAGCCGATAGGCCAGGCTGAAGATGTCTTCCCAGTAGCTATCCCTGTAGACAACCCTCCGGAGAGAACATCCACAACTTTGAATCAGCGGGTGTTTAACCAACTGCGTGTCCAGTTTGGCATTGATGATGCTGACGTCTTACTTCCGGGGCCAAATGACACCGCGGATAGGCCCCCTCTTGGCTTTGTTGCTGTTAATCGCCAAATGTGCTTGAACGGCGCTATTCCTCCTTTTAATGACTTTCTTCAACAGTTCCTGCTTCGGTTGTCTATCTCTCCATTCCAATTACACCCCAATGGCTACGCCATTCTGATGGGGTTATGTGTTCTATTTAGGAGAGTTTTGGATCGATTACCAAGCTTCGGGGAGATCTGCTATTTTTGCTCATTCACGAAAATTAAAGACCATCCCTCCATCGTGGTTATAAGAAGCGCTCGAAACCACAAACTTATTACTGATCTCTCCGAAAGCGCTCACGGATTTTTGAATCAGTTTTTCTTTGTTCGCTGCCCTCCAGGGTTTTATGCCATCTGGAGAGTGGGAAGTAAGATTTCCTGTCTTTACTTTTTCCGTTTTGAAACTTTCTCGAGATCTGAACTCTCAGTTGCTAATTTCATTCTTTTCCTGTTTTAGCACTTCCACCCCCTGCTAGGGACCCAAGTCTTAAGCAAATTTTTGAAAGATTAAATGCCGTGCCGGTAGAAGAGAGGAGCATAAAGTTTCTGCTAAACGATGAATTTTTACATCAATACGGACTCCTCCATCCCTCTCGCTTTACTCAGCCTCATGAAGCTCCAACGGAGGTTCCTGATTCTCCGGTGAAAACTCCTGATCTTCCGATCTCCACTAAAGAGCACATGCGAGGAGAAATTTCTGCAGAAACCTTACTAGTAAAGTGCTCTACTCCAAGAGACGATGCGGGACCCTCCGAAAAGCCTGCACTTGCTCCCATAATTGAAGAAGAAGAGGAGCCCCTTTCCCAAACCAGGAAGAGTGCCGACAAAGGAGCTGATGGTGGGAATCAGGTTGGGCATGACGGTGATGACGTCTTTGGGGATTTAAGTGACATAATCGTCACTTCCCAAGAGCTCTTTAAAGATGACCCTGCCTGTGGTAAAACTGTACCCCCGATGATTGAAGCGACATCTGCCCTCCAACAGACTCCAACTCCTTTATCCCAAGAATTGTCACCGACAGTGGGACCTATTACTTCCCCCCAACTGAGGAGTGGTTCGTTAGTCCAACGCGAGTAGTTTGCACTTCACACACAACTAAGGATTTTCCAGCACATTTATGCACTTATCTTCTCATACTTTAAAGATTTCTAAAGCTTATCTTTTCTTATTTCAGATCCTTCAATGACATGCGGCGGATCATATTATCAGGATTTCCAACGCTACGGGGGGCGTGGTCAATATGATTATAGGCGTTACTTTCCCTCCTACAGAGAATCTGATGAAGAAAGGGCTGCTCGAAAGGCTCATGAAAGGAGGACTGAAGAAGAACGTCGTGAAAGAAGGGAGAGAGAAGAGCGCCATGATTCTTGGCAAAAAGGCGATGACTCCCACAAGAGAAAAACTCATGACGATCGAGGAAAAGGTCACATGGGTGAAGACTTAAGCAAACGAGCCCGTCACAGTGAAAAGCAGGCCTCTACTACTCCTGAGAAAGTTACTACTCCTGCCTCGCTCGATATTCCTTCTGACTCTCCCGCTCTTGGGAAATCAGACATTCAAACGATAATAAGCAGGCCCAAATTTCAAGTTGGACCGGGCCCAGCCACTTTACAAAGTCGTTTTCCACAGTGGTGCTTAAAGGGTGTGAGGTTCGACCTTGACCTGGTCCCTATTGACAAGCCTGCCATGCTACGAAATCTCGACGCCGTCAAACTTGATATCGAGAGGATGTCAAACTGGCAGAAGCTTGTTGATGAGCTTCAGAGAATTAATCGTGCCAACATAGAGGCCATGCTCACTATGGAAAATGACAAGGCTGAATGGCAAAAGGTCCTGGAGCAACGTGATACCGAAATGAGGAGCATTGCTTCCTACAATGAGGAGCTCGAAGCAAAGGTTGAAAATTTGAAACATGAGCTTGCTGCTTCCTCTACTTCATATTCTCAAAAAGAAGAAGTGCTCCTGAAACAAGTGAGAGACGCTCACGCTAGCCAAAGGGATGCCGAAGACAGGCTCGAAGCACAAAAAAGAAACAGTGAAGGCTATGTCTCTGATATTGCTGAGCTTCGAAAGAAAAACAACTCCCAGGAGGCGGAGATACAAATGCTTAAGCTTCAGCTTGCCAAAACTGAAAGGGAGCGTGATGAGGCTGTCGCCGGCAAAATCGCAGCCGAAGAATCTCATGAGGCGACCAAAAACAGCTTCGGCTCAACATTATTCGACTTCTACTTGCATAGCGTTTTGGGGCGTGGAAGCCTCGCTTTTCTTGGTCCCAAGTATGAAATCACTTTAGCTGAAGTGTGGGAGGCCGCCCTTGAGATGCTTGGTGCTGAAGGTGCTGGTTATGACGAATCAGCCCTGGAAAGGCATTATTTTGATGATGACGCTCGCGCTGCCCTTGCCAAGGGAAAGGAACAACTTGCCAAATTAAGAACTGAAGTGACGGAAGGGGACCGGCTGGGAAAAACCACTTCAACTACTCTAGTCCAGCCACCTTCTTCGTCTGAAGTCGACATTATTGGTTCCAGTTCCCATCTTGCATCTCCCACCAAAGTTACCACTGAGATTACAAGCATACAAGGTGGAGACGAGGGTGATGAGAGCGCTGATGCGCAAGCTTATGAAGTCGATATCAGGAAACCAGCTTCTCCAGGTAATTTCACTGTTAATCTCGCTACTGTCAATTCTGCTCAAGCGGGTTACTCATTTATTTCGCATGAGTTTCATGAGCTCCTTGGCTATTTTCTCAACCTTGATGAGCCTTCATCTCCTCTCTTTACTGACTTCATTGGTGAACCTTCATCTCCTCTCTTTACTGACTTTAACCTCTTTTCTTCTGTAGAAAAAGTATCAAGCACTGCTCAAATTTCTACTTCTTCGGTAATCCCTCCTCCATCTCTTCAGGTGGCTCCTCCTTCTGCTTCGCAGCCTGGATCACAGGAGGAACAAATAGAGGCTCTCCATAGCCTGGATGATCCCATTGCTTCGCAAGAGCAGAAAGATGAGGGACTTGAGGGAGGCGACATATCTCCGGAGCGGACTCCTTCTGACGACATAACTCTATCTAAACTTGTCACTCCAGGGAGTGAGTCTTCCTCGAAGAGGAGAAGGAAGCAAGGAGCATCAAAGAGGAGAGGGAAGATAATCACTGCCACTGAAGAGGAGCCAGAAGTTGGGCCAGCTGCGCCTACCTCTCCTTCCTCCCTTATACCCACTGGCCGACCTGAAAAGCTGGTCATTCGGCCGGGTAAAGGGTCCAAAGGCAGTAAAAAGAAGTGAAGACTTTAGCTTTTTGTCTTTTGTATGAACTGGCCGAGAGTTGTGCGGGTACCGGCCCCCGCTTTTATTTTGAAACCTGTATCTGCATTATAGTTGAATAAAATGATTCTTCGTTTGTACAAACTTCTGTTTGAATTTGAGAATGCATTTACTATTTATTTTTTGCACAAGTTTATTTACACGATATTGCAGCGAGCTTATGGCATGTTACTTGAGCGTTACCTTTTGCTGGTTTGGCTATACCATATTGTGTGTAATTATACTATATTGCCCCCATTCCATAAGTTTGCTGCAATATTCTATACTTCGAGGGGACTTGCACTCATATTTGCTAAAGAATAATTATTTTATTCTTTAAAGAAATTTTTTGCAAAGTACAACCCTCTTTGTATAAGTTTCTGCGCTTCGACCTTTGAAGAAATCACTTCTTTCTTTTGCTTAAGTACATTTTTTACCAAGTGAATTCTTTTATGCGGTAAAGCGGACCTCTGAAGGGTACTTTAACTCCCTCTCTCTCTTTTTCTCTCTTCTTTTTTTTTTCGAGGAAGATTATTCCCAGAATAGGTAAATTACTCTTTCTTCGGAAGTTAAAGTATGCCCCTGATGAGGATTTTTTTTTTATATAGAAAGTTGTACCTCTGAGGAGGGATTTTTTACGTTTCAACACTCGGAAGTTTTATTTCAATCTTGGTGAAACGTGTACCTCCAAAGAGTTTTGCCTTAGAAAGCCTTTTCACGTTTCAACACTTGGAAGTTTTATTTCAATCTCGGCGAAACGTGGGCTTCCGAAGAGGTATTTCTTCTTGATTGTGCCTCCGAAGAGGTCTTTATTTTGTTCGTCTTTCAACTCTGGTGAAGTGAAATTCCGAAGAGCGGCCGTTACACTTCAACTCCTGGTGAAATATGCCTCCGAAGAGGTCTTTATTTTGTTTGCATTTCAACTCTGGTGAAGTGAAATCCGAAGAGCGGTCATAACACTTCAACTCCTGGTGAAATGGGCCTCCGAAGAGGCTTTTATTTTGTTTGCATTTCAACTTTGGCGAAGTGAAACTCCGAAGAGTAACTACTCCGACTCCTGGTGAAATGTGCCTCCGAAGAGGTCTTTTTCTTTGTTTGCATTTCAACTCTGGTGAAGTGAAATTCCGAAGAGCGGCTATTTCACTTCAACTCCTGGTGAAATGTGTCTCCGAAGAGGTTTTTTCTTTGTTTGCATTTCAACTCTGGTGAAGTGAAATTCCGAAGAGCGGCTATTTCACTTCAACTCCTGGTGAAATGTGCCTCAGAAAGGGTTTTCATTGCCTGGAAGTTACTCTCTCATGGTTGGAGGGTCATGACTCCTCCAATCTTTTTTGTTGAGTAGAGAACTTTCTTTTTTGTGGCATATGACCCATTAGAGGTCTTTTATCCTCCGAAGAGTTGTGCCTCTGAAGAGGACTTGTGCTGCCGATGATGGATTTTGGTTGTTTCCTTGTCTTCTTGCTTATGCCTTTTCACCGATCCTCTTTTTTTTTTTTTTTTCTTTTTTCAAGTTTTCATTCCCCTTTTCTTGCAAGTAGCTTGTTTAATCCAAGGAAGTGTACTTCATTGTCAGGCAAGTTCGTGAGAACAGGCACTAGCTTCCTAATTGGATGTTTGTTTGTTCAAACAATCTCAATTTATCAGCAAGGGCTCGTTTCTATCGAAATCATTAGCCGTTCAATTGAAGTATTTCCTATCTAGGATTTGAATTCGGGGTCTTTGTGACTTGAAATTTGTTTGTTGAATGATGGCGAGAATCGCTCGGTCTTATTATGCGCAATTTTTATTTCCATTGTCTGCAAAAATTCAAATCGACATTTCAGCAATACATTTTATGTACTTTTATATCGAAAATAAAGCAAACATGTAATAAAAATAAGGAACACAAGATTTATAGTGGTTCGGCCAAGAATTTGGGCCTACATCCACTTTATATTCTTTCATTAATCACTTGCATCAGTTTTACAATTGCTTTCAATTACAAGAATCATACATCCATAATTCTTTTTACAATGTTTCAACAAAATTTTCAAGTAAAGTATGGACGCAAATGGTTGCTGTTCCATGCCCTTGGAATTTGATCTCCATCAACAGTGGTGAGTTTGAATGTGCCGTCAAGAAGCTTCTGACTTATTACATACGGTCCTTCCCAATTTGGCCCAAACACACCTGTCGCGGTCACAATTCTTTTCAAGACTAGATCTCCAATTTCAAAGCTGCGTTGACGAACTTTGGAATTGAAATGTCTAGCTATCCTTTGCTGATGAGCTGCAACTCTGAGGTTAGCTTCATCTCTCTTTCATCAAGGAGATCCAGCGCTTCAAGTTGTAGCTTTTCATTTTCTGCTTGATTGAAATGGATTCTTCTGTGTGAAGGGACTTCTGTTTCAACCGGGATCATTGCTTCCGATCCGTATGCTAACGAAAAAGGAGTATGCCCAGTTGCAGTTTTGTGAGTAGTTCTGTATGCCCATAGTGCAAGTGGTAGTTTATCGACCCAACCACCTTTTGCTCTTTCGAGTTGCTTTTTGATGGTTGATTTGATGATCTTGTTCACTGCTTCCACTTGCCCGTTTGCCTGCGGATGAGCTACTGCCGAAAAGCTTTTCTGGATTTTGAATCGTTTGCAAAAATCCTGGAATTCCTCGCTTTCAAACTGAGTACCATTGTCTGTGATTATTTTCTGAGGCACACCGTATCTGCAAATGATATTCTTGGTCACAAAGCTTATCATTTTCTTAGAAGTGATAGTAGCCAATGGTTCAGCTTCAGCCCATTTAGTAAAGTAATCAACTGCAACAATAGCATATTTAATCCCTGATTTGGCAGTTGGTAGCGGCCCAATGAGATCCATTCCCCAAATCGCAAACGGCCATGGACTGACCATCTGTGTGAGTTTGGTAGAAGGTGCTCTAGGAATTTTGGCAAATCTTTGGCATCTGTCACATTTTCGGGAGTAATCTGCAGCATCTCGATTAATTTCTGGCCAAAAATATCCGTATCGGAGAATTTTCTTTGCTAATGTTTGACCACCTGAATGATCACCACATTCTCCTCCATGCACCTCAGCTAGGATTGTTTTGGACTCTTCCCGGGATACACATCGAAGCAATGGCATTGAGAATCCCCGTCTGTACAATCGGCCATCCTGAATTACATAGCGAGAGGCTTTCCTTAGTAGCTTTCGTCTTTCTATCGAATTTTCTGGCAGAGAACCTCTGAGTAGGTAATCTAATATTGGAGTCATCCACGACTCTTGTTCTTGAGATACATTCATAATCCAATCTATATCCATCTCGTCTATACTTGGTGTTGAGAGGACTTCTACGGGAACCAATCCCAATAGTTGAGCTTCACCAGAACTTGAATACTTTGCGAGGGAATCTGCCTTCGTATTCTCTTCCCGGGGAATATGGCTTATTGAATAATGATCGAGTTCACATAGGAGTTCCCAAGCCTTTGACAAGTAGGAAGGCAAGTTTCCACCTTTTGTTTGAAATTCCTTCTTGACTTGACATACAATAAGCTGAGAATCACTGAAGATTTGTAATGCTCGAATGTTTAGCTCTTTAGCGATTTTCAGACCTGCAATAAGAGCTTCATATTCTGCTTCATTGTTTGTTGAAGGAAATTCCAGTCTTAGTGCATAACATAATGATCGACCTTCAGGAGTTTCAAGTACCACTCCGGCTCCAGAACAGTAGTCATTTCTTGCGCCATCAACATACATCTTCCACTGGATTGGGGAATCATTGATCGCTTCTTCCTCACCATTATCTTTCTCTGTGAATTCTGCAATGAAATCAGCTAAAGCTTGTCCGTTGATTGCTTTTCGGGGATGATAAGTGATGTCATATTGACTGAGTTCAATGTTCCATTTTAGAAGGCGACCCGAAGTTTCAGGGCGAAATAGGACCTGCTTTAGAGGTTGATCAGTGAGTACTTTGATAGGATGAGCTTGGAAATATTGCCTCAGTTTCCTCGATGCAACTAGTAGGCAATAGGCAAGTTTTTCCAACTTGGAGTAATTCAGCTCTGCCCCAGTGAGTCTTTTGCTGATATAGTAAACCGGATGTTGAATCCTTTTGTCTTCCCGTATCAACGCTGCACTTAGAGCATGAGATGATACTGCCAAGTATATAAGAAGATCCTCACCATTGCCTGGCCTAGAAAGTATTGGAGGCGTTTCCATATGATGGATCAACTCATCGAAGGCTTTTTGGCATTCGGAAGTCCATTCAAAATTCTTCTTTCCTTTCTTCAGGGCGTCAAAGAATGGGATGCATTTATCAGTGGCTTTGGAAATGAACCGACTCAGGGCGGCGACCTTTCCGTTGAGACTCTGCAATTCCTTCTTCGTTCTAGGAGCTTTAACTTCTTTCAAGGCAGTAATTTGAGCTGGACTAGCCTCAATGCCCCTAGCACTGACGATGAAACCTAAGAACTTTCCGGACTCGACCCCAAATGTACATTTCAGAGGGTTAAGTTTCATTCTGTATTTCCGAAGGACTGCGAACATTTCTGCTAAGTGTTCAATGTGATCCGCTGCTTTCTTAGACTTTACTAACATGTCGTCGACATAGACTTCCATAGCTTTGCCCAATTGCGGTTTGAACATAGCATTAACAAGTCTTTGGTAGGTTGCCCCTGCATTTTTCAATCCGAAGGGCATAACTCTATAGCAATAAAGACCAACATCGGTGATAAAGCTCGTGTCCTCCTGATCAGGTTCATGCATCATGATCTGGTTGTATCCGGATAAGCATCCATGAAAGACAACAACTCATGCCCCTCTGTTCCATCTACCAGTTGATCGATCCTGGGTAAAGGGAAGCAATCTTTGGGGCAAGCCTTGTTTAAATCAGAAAAATCGATGCACACTCTCCATTTTCCATTAGCCTTCTTGACCAGCACAGGATTTGAAACCCAATTCGGATATGTAGATTCTTTGATGAAGTTATTTTCCATGAGTCGATCAACTTCTTCTTTTAATGCTGCTGACCTTTCTGGACCTTGAGTTCTTCTTTTCTGTTTAACTGGCGTAAACTTTGGGTCAATATTCAGAGCGTGTACTGCAACGTCTGGAGATATCCCACACATATCGGCATGAGTCCAAGCAAAGACATCCAGATTTGCTTTCAGGAAAGATATCAAGATATTCTGAATTGACACATTAAGCTGTGAACCCACATTCAACACCTTATTTGGGTCCTTCAGGTCAACAGGTACCGGAACTGTCGTTTCCACCGGCACTACTCTATTCTCCCCTGCACTGGCCTTTCTGGGATCCATTTCTTTCCGTGCCCCGCTGTGCTCGCCAGTGCAGGGTCCGCCCCGTAATTGCTACAAGGCTGGTTCCTTGATGCGGACTGGGGTTGCCGCATCCTTTCCCATTTCTCTTTTTCTTGACTCTCGCAGCTCTGTCAAATAGCATTCTCGCGCAGCATTTTGATCCCCTTTTATAACTCCTACTCCATTGTCAGTAGGGAATTTAATAGTGAGGCACCACGGGGCTAGGATAGCTTTGAATGCTGCGAGTGTTGGACGGCCAAGAAAAGCATTATAAGCAGAAAACTCATCGACAATCACAAATGTTTGCTTGCGGACCACTTTCCTTTCTGCTTCCCCAAGTTCTACAAGCAGATCGATGGTCCCAATTGGTTGCTTTGGTTCCCCAGTGAAGCCAGCGATCTTCTGTGATGAGGCTTGTACATCGATCATAGGGATTTTCATCTGGTCAAATGTCTTCTTGAAGAGGATATTACATGATGCTCCGCAGTCAATGAGGACTCTTCTGACAATGGCCGGTCCAATACCAGCCGAGATGACCAAGGGATCTAGAGTAGGAGCTTCAATACCTGTGGAATCTCTGGCTCTGAAAATAATATCATCGCTGAAAGTTTTCTGTTGTTTCAGGGGCGTAGTGTCTTCTAAAACAAAGACATCTTCTTCGGCTGGGGCATATTTCAAAGCCCTGGAATATCTCTCCATCTCACCCCAGCTCTTGCCAGCTGGGTGAGGCCCTCCTGTAATGACATTGATAACGGGCCTTCCAGATTCATGTCCCGTAGCTTTCTCACCCGTCCTGGGCTGATGAACAGGAACCTGTTGCCCCTGACTTGACGATGCAGGATTGTTGCTATTCTTCTTCACAAATTGCTGCAGTTTGTTCTCTCTTAGCAACTCTTCAATCAGATTTTTCAACTGACGGCATTCATCAGTTTCATGACCGGGTTGATTGTGGAAGCGGCAGAATTTCCCACTCTGTATGGCTTTTTTCCCGGTCCTCAAAGGGATAGGTTTAGGGAAATCGACGGAATCTTTAGTGGCAAGGTAGATGTGCTCCGGCGTATGTGATAATGGAGTATATTCTGATGGCTTGAAGGATCGGGGCTTCTTCAGATTACCCCGTTTCTTCCCATTATTATTCTCCCTTTTTTGCCCCACCGATTCATTCTTGCGTGGAGCGACGGTGTTGTCTTCTGCTTTCTCCAACACTGTCCTTACTGGCAAAGGACGACTTTCCAAGCGAATGAATTCATCTGCTTTTTTGTAGAACTTTTCGAGGGAGGTTGGCTCTTTCATATTCAACCATTTCCCAAATTCGCTTGACTTATCAATAGCTCTCATCAGATAAGTCAATATCATTCGTGGTTCAGCATTGTCCACCTCAGCCAGCGCTATATTAAAGCGGTTCAAGAAAGATCTGATAGATTCACCAGGATTCTGCTCTAAACTTGACAGTGACATGATGTCCTTGGCCTTCGAAGCATATAGTCTAAACTGCTCCTTGAATTTTCTGGTCAAGTCTGAAAACTGATCAATAGATCGGACTGGCAACTTGGTGAACCATAGTAGAGCCACACCTTCCAGGTATACGGGGAAATATCGGCACTTTATTTCGTCCGAGGCTCTGGCACCTGTCATGTGCCAATCATATTTATACAAGAATTCATTCGGGTCACTTGTTCCTTTATAAGCTGAGATAGTCGGAGGTACAATCTTCCTTGGAAATTCTGCCTTTAAGATTCTTTCAGTAAACGGAGTTTTGCTTGGGGCGAAACCCCATTCCTTCTCATCTTCAACCCTTTGCATACTTTCTTTCATGATCTGCCGGGCCATTCCAGAAAGATATTCCTCATCACGCCGAATTCTAGATCCACCGGCCTCAGGTACTGCCTGCTCAAAGGGACTAGTAGCCCTTTCAGGAGCATTCCTTTCATTAACATCATGAACGTTGCCAGCATAGTTCCTTTCATTACCAGCCGGTTGATTGTTTGCCCCAAGTAAGTCGTTCAACTTATTCAGAATCAGAGCATTCTGGGCACTTTGAGCCTCTAATTGTGCATTTTGGGCGTTTATCTGCTGGTTTAGCCCTAGAATCACAGCATCCAACTCCGCTTTCGTAACTCCAACAGACGGAGTGGGTTGATTAGGTACAGGAGAAGCGGAGGTTCCCTCTTGAATGTTTCCAGATCTGACAGATCTACTTTTCCTTCCAGGAGCCATAATCTCAGATAGACTTCTGGTTTTTAAGGAAATTCTTTCTTCAAATCTCTGTGAAGCAATGATGACAGTTTTCCTGAGTTCAATTCTCAGTGAAAGCACCAAAAATGTTAACGCTAAAATGTGAACGCTAACACCCCGGTGTGTGAAGTGTAGTTGTGAAAGCACCACCCGATAGATCGGGAAAGAATTACAAGCAGGTAATAGCGGAAAAGTAGTAAACAACAACAATTTTATAGTGGTTCGACTTAAGGGTGTAGCCTACGTCCACTCTAAGTACTTTTATTAATAATCTCATTACAAGCTGATACAATTCTTCTCAAGTACAATATACTTCAAGTTACAAGTGATTTGGAACAAGTCTTAAGCTTCAATGTCGATTAAAGTCCTTAAATCCATGTTGAAGATGTGTGGTTTCTTCGTGGAGTTCTTTGATAAATTCCTCTAATCTTGAAAGCTCTAAGTGTTGATGAAGTTCTCAATGCAGCAAGGTAACGGTGTATGAAGAGAATGTGCCAAAAAGTCCTTTGAATGTTGGAGGTGGCTATGTATTTATAGGCAAGCTTGGACATGAATTCTGCACATAAGTCCTGAGTCGTGACCGACTCAAGCTAAGTCGTCCCCGAGTCAGGCTAAGTCGTGGTTGACTTATAAAACCAACCTTTCCCCTCTTCATGGCTTATTCCTCTGCTGGATTTCATGACAAGTCTTGAGTCGTGTCCGAGTCAATTTTCCTAGGCATTGTGGCGATGGGTTACGACTCAACGATTTTGAGTCGTGGACGAGTCATGGTGAGTCGCCCCATGTTAACTCAAGGCCGAACTGTTGGCTTGTTCCTAAGAGATAAGTCATTCCCGAGTCAACTCATCATAACTCCTCTCATATTAGCATGTGTCGTACTCGACTTATCATAAGTCGTAGGTGTCCATAAGTCATGACATTCCTTAGGTCGTTCCTTAGGATGAGTCGCGAACCTGTTGAGTCGTTAAACCATGAGTCGTTGAGTCATGAGTCGCTGAGTCATGAACTTCCATAAGTCGCACAACAGTTGAGTCGGAGACTAGCTGAGCCGGTCTTCGATGAGTCGGACCTAGATCATATGAGTCGGTGAGTTCCTTCTTCGGTCATTGAGTCGTACGCGAGTTAATTGTACTTGGCTTTCTGATTTGCACACTTGAACCGCTAACGACTCATGGTGAGTCGTAAATCTTCTGAGTCGCTTAATGCTTTATCTGATGAGTCGGCCCAAGCTTCAGTGGGGTTAACACAACATATAATAGATAAATGAATAATCTTTAAACAAGAACTATATCAGTTATTACATTACATCACATTACATCATCAGAGTGTACAACAACAAACAGCGGAAAACGAAATACTATATACTAGTAATACGCCATGCCATCCAGCTTGCCACCAGCTTGCCTCCAGCAATTCCAGAATATCCTGATAAACCTTAACTCTTGACTGACCGTGTGGAAATTGGTGGGCACCCAGAGTTTAGGAAGGAAAACAATAAACTCCGAGTCAGTCATGAGACTGGTGTGAGAACTCAAAACAGTTTATTTATCTTTAAAATCAAAAATAGAGGAATATTTTTAAAGTGAATTCGCAATGCTTTTAAAAATGAGACTACCATAAGGCCTCCCGCACACACACACAATGCAAACGCAAAATCGGAGGAGATTTCTCCTTATGATAGTCAAAGATGCTTGATACGCATTAAAAAGAACATTTGATATTATTACTAGTGTATAGTGTAGGAAAAATTCATTTCGAAAATAAAGATATAAATCTTTGCCAACATACGACCATTATCGTATGCCTACTATAGCTACCATCCAAACAGTGGGGCGCCACCATAAGTGAATGATAGGTTCTACAACTAATACCGTACAAGATCGTATTGTTTCTTTGGATTTCCAACGAATGGTCAGGCCAAGGAACTTCCCATTGCCACATGGGAACGCCTCTGGAAGGACGTCCCCGAGAACCAAACCGGATCTCAACCAACACAAGGCCGGGTTACCCCTAACTGGGTAACTACTGACACGAGTATGCCATCCCCCAGTCCTTTGGGACCTTTAACCGAGCGCTCGTCATCAACATCACACAATCATAAATAAAGTGTTTCAACATGAGCAAGTATCTGGGCTCCATACCATGATACCACCCTTTTCCAGAAGGAAAGGCACATACCCTAAAGGGAGCTACCCCTCATAACCTTGCCGCATCTTTCCTGTTTTAACCATTCCGGGGTGTGAGGCTCGACGAAGTCTCGTCCACAAAGCCACGCTGTATACAAAAGCTGTGCTTTGGGTCAACAAATGATCATAGAAATGATCACAAAGATAAACGATCAAACAAATGATCCTATCACAAATGATCGACACAATGATCATTTCACAGCAACACTCAGCATGTCACATTACCAAATTGGGAATATATCGCTAATAACCATCAACTACATAACCTCTGAGCTCGTACGTCTCAGAGAAGGGTGTTAAGCTAAGAGAATAAATTCTCCGCCACCAACAGAAATATATTTGAAAGAAATCAGCTTTATATCTCAAATTGTAATGTCGGACATACTATCCATACAAGTCTGTTCCGGGCTCGAACAGAACCGAAGGCACTTACAAAGAAGTCCTTGCAATCCGGATAATCTCTAATCACGTCCGGACTTCCCATCACATAGGGGGTCTCTATACCGTAGCTACTCGGTGCAAAGACAATCGACGAGTTGTCCTTTCGCTTTCAAAAATATCCGGTCTTTAACACCGGTCATCAATGCTATCCATTACGTCGTATCACTATTCGGAATGGGTAATCCGAATAACGAGCGCAATAATTTAAAAATAAGTGTGGCATTCAAATTCAGCAAATCACAACAGATACCTTCCAAAGGTAAATATTGATAGTCGGTTATTGAACTATCAATGGATATGCACACATTACCAGATTCCAAATAATTTTCCAAATTATTTATTTCCCAAAAATATCTTTACAAGATATATAATTTCAATATGTCAAAAATAAATCAATATTTATTTTTATAAAAAAATTCCCCTTCCTTTTATAAATTCCATAGTGAATTTATATTTCACAATATCTACGAATATACGATTTCAATTATTCACTTCAATTTATCTTCAAAAAGATAAATTCTCAAAACGTTTCATTTCACATTGGAAAAACATTTCCATTCTTATTTATTCATAAGTAATTCACAAATTTTATTTATTTTCAACCTTTGGAAAATATTCAATATACTTAAATCGAAATTAAGCATATATTTCATTCTTTTAGGAAATCATTCTCTTAAACATATTTATTTGGGCCAAAACGAATGTTGCGTAAAACATCGTTACGACAACCCAAAATCACTAGTATAGGGATTCGAAATTAAAATAGATATATAAATCCCAATACTAAGCAAAACATTTCCTTTCGGAAATCATTTACTATAACAACAGTGTTATAGTCCACCCTTTCCTTCTATTTCTCGAAAACGTCTATTTCAACAATGAATGTTGAAATCTATGGTTTCGAATCTCAACGCGTTTTGAAAACATCGTTAGATCGTTTTAATTCTATTTAAAACATCAATCCAAAACATTTTCTTTAACATATTATTCACTATTCAAAAACGTGAATATACTACGTTAACAATTTCATCACTTCTATACATTTTATTTTAAAGTATTATTCACTGTCTAAATCGTGAATATAACTCCTTTAATATGCTATAGCAATTTACTTATCAAAATAAGTCGTTGCGAATTTATAAAACAATGTTTATAAATTCCATTTCTACTTATTTTATAACTACTTCCTTTATAAATCTCCTTTATTAACCTATTCGATTTATAACTCAATTATAAACCAAAAGTCCATATTATAAGTTAAATATTTACAATTTATTTGTTTGCAAAATCATTCTTTTTAACTTCCCAAATTATAAATCTTATAACTTATAAGATTCATTTATTTATCCAAAAATCTATTCTTTTAATAACCTTACAAATTCTATAAACCTACTGCTTACAAAATTCCATTTATAACTTCACCGTTTATAATTCTATAAATTTCATTCATTTATGAAATTCATTTACAATTCATTCTAACACTTATAAAAACTCGTTTTATAATTCAAATATTTTTAATTTATAAATTATCAATTTACAAATCTTTTATATAAATCAATTTATGCTATTATTCTTTTAAAACATCTTTAATCTCCTTTATAATTTCACCATTCTCTTTGATTTATAAAATAATCAAATTTTATAAATCCTATATTTAAACTTTTTATAATAAATTCAGAAATCCCAATTTAAACTATTTTATAAAATCATTAACCCATATTTTCAAAAATCAACTTTTAACTATATTTCTCAAAAATCATAATTTTATAACTTTTAAAAGTATAACGTTTATTTATTTAAAATGGATCAATTCCAAAAATATAGTATATTTTCAAAAATCACTTTAAAAATCATTTTAAAATTCAAAAATTGGTCCAATGATGCTACACACCAAATAGTCAATCACGACAACAACGATATCATATATCGACATGATAATCAATCAAATATCAAAATATCTGAAATCAAATAAATACTGTTGAGGAATCCAGTTGGATCCCTCCAACCTGTTTTCCTGCATCCACAAACATTAGCACAATACCAATTCCACTCCAGTACGGAATTATCGCGGTATATGAGATTTAAAATATTATCCGCTTAATAGACGGCGCAATAGGGTCTAGTCCGCTATGTACTGCGGGAAAATCGACTCCAAGTACATAAATAATACCAATTTCACTGTTTATGAAATATTCGCGGTATATGTTTTTAATAAATAACATCCGCTTACTAACGGCGCATAATGTCTATTTTAACAATCAATAGATATCAATCATCATTCAAAAATGCATTCAATAATTTTAAATCTAACTATTTAAAATAAAAATCGAAACCGATACGATTGAGTGAGAAGTTCTCACCTTGATTTCAATTTCGTTTTAGCGATTTATTTCGAATAAAATTAAACGCGCGTTTAATTTTACCCAAAATTTTCGCTAAATCCAATCGACTCCAATCCAATTCCATAGCGTAGTGCTCGTCCATACGATTCCAATGCAACTGGTTTCGCGCGTTTTCGACCTCGTATGAAAAAGATATGATTTTTCAAAGTTTTACGAATTTATATATATACAAATTTACAACTTTTATTTTCTATTTTAACCTACATCAATTACTGGCCGTAGGATCTCCAAACCCTGCAATCAGGCCGTCCCTTATCTTCATCTTCTCACGCGACCTTCCCAGTAACAACTCACGTACAAACCCAACAAGCCGCCTATTAGGGTTTCGTATCGCGACCAAAATGACGACCTATGCATCGATCAAGGACCATAGCTTCGAAGCCCTTCACGACCTCAACCTTCGGCCGCCACCTTGCCAAGCTCGGCCCCCCTAGTTCCACCAAATCGCGTGCGAATGGCCAGAGAACAAGGCCCAATTACTCCTCCAAACGACGACGATTATTCAAATCCACCGTTGGATTTATGGATCGTGTTGTGCTCTACAACTTTCGTTTAGAAAGTTTCTCGAAATAACTTACGGATAAAAAAATAACGAGGGGGGAAAGAAAGTGAATTTCGGCCATTGAAGTTTATGAAGGTGGCGGCTGCAGAAAATTAGGTTAGGGCTTGATATCTTTGCAAATTATGAAGAGGGGGGGCTTTTATAGAAAATTTTCCAATTTACTATTCACCCGGAATTTTCGAACTCCAAACGAAGCGTGCCGGTTTGCGTTTCTAAGGTTTACCCCGCGTTCCGAACACAATGGAACATGTTTCGGGAGCTAATTCGGTCATCTGTGCGAGTTAGGACTATAAACGTTCAATTTAAAATTAAACCGATTAAACGATTTTCTAGGCGTTTTAGTTTGCACCGGACAAATGATAAATCCGATTGACATGAAATTTGAAACCATACAATAATATCACATTACAGATCCGATGAAACTGGTTTCGTCGAAATCCGAGACTTTTTGAAAAATGGCTATTTTAACTCGCCAAATTAATATTAAAAACAATTTCGATGCGTTTCGAGCTGCCACGGTCAAATGATAACTCCGATCGACACGAAAATTGAAATCCGATAATAACTAAATATTACGGATCCAATAGAACTAGTTTCGTCCAATTCTGAGACTGTTCGAAAATTGGCTAATTTCACTAGTCGATTAAATATTAAAATATTCAATTTTCACATATAAACTTTTAATTTGATTTTAAAAGTTCTATAACATCATTCTAACTTCAATATGATAAAATAAAATTTTACAAACCATTTTTAATCATATTTAACCCAATTCTCAATTATTTCTGTATTTTCACCTATTAAATTATCGATTTAATTATTCAATTAAATCCAATTATTCAAAATAAAATTTATTCGACTTATAATTTCACTTATTAATATTTAGAATTAATTAAATATTCAAATTTTAATTAATAAAAATTCTGGGTCGTTACATACTTCCCCCGTTAAAAGAATTTCGTCCTTAAAATTATCAAGTAAGAAAAGTTACAGAATCCATTAACTTTCCGAAAATTCATAGTCAAACTTCTTACAATAACTTTACTAAGTTTTCAAATCATACTTAGTTATCTTTTCAAACCAAACTACTATTGTTTAACTTTCAATTCCAAATCAAAGTTAAAGTTTTCACAATTTTCCAATTTTTCTCAAAATTTTTCTAACGCCTTAAATTTCCGAAAAAATTCGCCATAGTCTCCTTTGCGCGGCTCGATCCGAAAAAAAATGACAGTCTATATATCACAAATATACATCTCATCAAGTAATGAGGCATCCCGCAGGGAAAAAAGTGTAAAAGTACGATATTTAATCCGAGATATGTACCTTATTTATTATTAGCGAGCATATACGGCTAATATATCGCGAAAGCGAGCTCCAAATGCGAAGCAAACGCGATCCGCACCTACTAAACACTCAATAAATAGATGAGAACATGTATATAGACAATAGTATCGATATACAATATATAGCAACATAATAACTATATATGCCAACATAGCAAATGCAATAAAAGAAATATATTCAACCATCAACCAACTAACATCCAACTAGCATTCAACTAACATCCATAACCAATAAATATTCATTCATATTCTCATTAATATTAAATGAAATGGGTTTTCAATTTAAATCATATTTGATTCATTAACAGTGGATGTTTGTACTAACATTCATTTTCAATTAGTTTATATTCACTAATCCATATTCAAGTTGGTTCACTTCCAAATCAAATTCAATTCTATTTAAGATTCACTTAACTTCCAATTGAATTTCAATTACTTTAGCTTCCAATTTCATTAACTCAATTTCATTAATACTTAATGAATTACATACAATCAACTAACAATCATATAACAACCAATGTATATTAATTACAACCAAATTCCTTTGCTTTCAATTGGTTTAATTAAATTGATTTTCATTCAATTATTCCAATTCTAATAACATTAGATTTTAATGAATTAACACCTACATCCATTATTTCATATCAACTTAATTTACATTCAATTGATTTACATTCATTCAATTCAATTTAATTACAAAAGTTGAATTTCATTTCATAACTCAAGTTCTCATTTATCACTTAACTTCATTAATTTACTTTGATACCAAAATCAACTTCATTCAACATCTCTTAAGTCATACTCCATTTTACAAACATCACTTGTTTTTACTTAACTTAAATTCCCACTTATAAATCCAATTCAGATTCCCATTCTACAGTAAATTTCCATTTAACTTTAAATTCATTTTTATTTCAACTCATATTCATAAATATATTCATATAGTTTCACTTCTTATATATATATATAAGTTTATTTCACAATTGTAAATCACATTAATTATAATTCAATTCTTATAATTCTTTTTACTTATACAATTATTTTTCAATTTAGATTATTCAAACAACTAAACAATCCACTTATATACACTTTAATAATTCTGAAAAATTATTTCTTCATATACAAAATATAATCAAGGTAAAATTATTTCATTTACCCAATTTAAAACAATATTATGTCGAATTGTTCTATTCAAATGTTTATAAACCCCTTCGGCATAGTTGTCGAGACCGTGCTGACGAAGGTTCATATGCCACTCAATAAACCAATCATCACAATATAAAACAATTTTATATATTCACTAACAAATTCGCTCTCATAGCTATTATTACACTCAAACTCATTCTAGAGTACTGCTGACTCTATCTCTAATGAGTAATACCCAACAGAACCATGGTTGTCGCTTAACCATATGCTCCGATACCACTTGTGAGGACCCGCAAATCCGTACTCCTTGAATATACACTAATCTCCATAGATTAACTCAAGATGAACAGAAATACGAATTCTCAATGTTTAAGAAAAAGAAAATGACAGAAGAAGAGATAGGAAGATAGAAAATAGAGAGAAAAGAAAATAGAACGGAACAGAAAAACAACAGAACAACATCAAAATCTCACAATCACAGCGGAACAACATATAATAGATAAATGGATAATCTTTAAACAAGAACTATATCAGTTATTACATTACATCGCATTACATCATCAGAGTGTACAACAACAAACAACAACAAACAGTGGAAAAAGAAATACTATATACTAGTAATACGCCATGCCATCCAGCTTGCCTCCAGCAATTCCAGAATATCCTGATAAACCTTAACTCTTGACTGCCTGTGTGGAAATTGGTTGGCACCCAGAGTTTAGGAAGGAAAACAATAAACTCCGAGTCAGTCATGAGACTGGTGTGAGAACTCAAAACAGTTTATTTATCTTTAAAATAAAAAATAGAGGAATATTTTTAAAGTCAATTCGCAATGCTTTTAAAAATGAGACTACCATAAGGCCTCCCGCACACACACACAATGCAAACGCAGAATCGGAGGAGATTTCTCCTTATGATAGTCAAAGATGCTTGATACGCACTAAAAAGAACATTTGATATTATTACTAGTGTATAGTGTAGAAAAAATTCATTTCGAAAATAAAGATATAAATCTTAGCCAACATACGACCATTATCGTATGCCTACTATAGCTACCATCCAAATAGTGGGGCGCCACCATAAGTGAATGATAGTTTCTACAACTAATACCGTACAAGATCTTATTGTTTCTTTGGATTTCCAACGAATGGTCAGGCCAAGGAACTTCCCATTGCCACATGAGAAAGCCTCTGGAAGGACGTCCCCGAGAACCAAACCGGATCTCTACCAACACAAGGCCGGGTTACCCCTAACTGGGTAACTACTGACACGAGTATGCCATCCCCCGGTCCTTTGGGACCTTTAACCGAGCGCTCGTCATCAACATCACACAATCATAAATAAAGTGTTTCAACACGAGCAAGTATCTGGGCTCCATACCATGATACCACCCTTTTCCAGAAGGAAATGCACATACCCTAAAGGGAGCTACCCCTCATAACCTTGCCGCATCTTTCCTGTTTTAACCATTCCGGGGTATGAGGCTCGACGAAGTCTCGTCCACAAAGCCACGCTTTATACAAAAGCTGTGCTTTGGGTCAACAAATGATCATAGAAATGATCACAAAAATAAACGATCAAACAAATGATCCTATCACAAATGATCGACACAATGATCATTTCACAGCAACACTCAGCATGTCACATTACCAAATTGGGAATATATCGCTAATAACCATCAACTACATAACCTCTGAGCTCGTACGTCTCAGAGAAGGGTGTTAAGCTAAGAGAATAAATTCTCCGCCACCAACAGAAATATATTTGAAAGAAATCAGCTTTATATCTCAAATTGTAATGTCGGACATACTATCCATACAAGTCTATTCCGGGCTCGAACAGAACCGAAGGCACTTACAAAGAAGTCCTTGCAATCCGGATAATCTCTAATCACGTCCGGACTTCCCATCACATAGGGGGTCTCTATACCGTAGCTACTCGGTGCAAAGACAATCGACGAGTTGTCCTTTCGCTTTCAAAAATATCCGGTCTTCAACACCGGTCATCAATGCTATCCATTACGTCGTATCACTATTTGGAATGGGTAATCCGAATAACGAGCGCAATAATTTAAAAATAAGCGTGGCATTCAAATTCAACATATCACAACAAATACCTTTCAAAGGTAAATATTGATAGTCGGTTATTGAACTATCAATGGATATGCACACATTACCAGATTCCAAATAATTTTCCAAATTATTTATTTCCCAAAAATATCTTTACAAGATATATAATTTCAATATGTCAAAAATAAATCAATATTTATTTTTATAAACAAATTCCCCTTCCTTTTATAAATTCCATAGTGAATTTATATTTCACAATATCTACGAATATACGATTTCAATTATTCACTTCAATTTATCTTCAAAAAGATAAATTCTCGAAACGTTTCATTTCACATTGGAAAAACATTTCCATACTTATTTATTCATAAGTAATTCACAAATTTTATTTATTTTCAACCTTTGGAAAATATTCAATATACTTAAATCGAAATTAAGCATATATTTCATTCTTTTAGGAAATCATTCTCTTAAACATATTTATTTGGGCCAAAACGAATGTTGCGTAAAACATCGTTACGACAACCCAAAATCACTAGTATAGGGATTCGAAATTAAAATAGATATATAAATCCCAATACTAAGCAAAACATTTCCTTTCGGAAATCATTTACTATAACAACAGTGTTATAGTCCACCCTTTCCTTCTATTTCTCGAAAACGTCTATTTCAACAATGAATGTTGAAATCTATGGTTTCGAATCTCAACACGTTTTGAAAACATCGTTAGATCGTTTTAATTCTATTTAAAACATCAATCCAAAACATTTTCTTTAACATATTATTCACTATTCAAAAACGTGAATATACTACGTTAACAATTTCATCACTTCTATACATTTTATTTTAAAGGATTATTCACTGTCTAAATCGTGAATATAACTCCTTTAATATGCTATAGCAATTTACTTATCAAAATAAGTCGTTGCGAATTTATAAAACAATGTTTATAAATTCCATTTCTACTTATTTTATAACTACTTCCTTTATAAACCTCCTTTATTAACCTATTCGATTTATAACTCAATTATAAACCAAAAGTCCATATTATAAGTTAAATATTTACAATTTATTTGTTTGCAAAATCGTTCTTTTTAACTTCCCAAATTATAAATCTTATAACTTATAAGATTCATTTATTTATCCAAAAATCTATTCTTTTAATAACCTTACAAATTTTATAAACCTACTGCTTATAAAATTCCATTTATAACTTCACTGTTTATAATTCTATAAATTTCATTCATTTATGAAATTCATTTACAATTCATTCTAACACTTATAAAAACTCGTTTTATAATTCAAATATTTTTAATTTATAAATTATCAATTTACAAATCTTTTATATAAATCAATTTATGCTATTATTCTTTTAAAACATCTTTAATCTCCTTTATAATGTCACCATTCTCTTTGATTTATAAAATAATCAAATTTTATAAATCCTATATTTAAACTTTTTATAATAAATTCAGAAATCCCAATTTAAACTATTTTATAAAATCATTAACCCATATTTTCAAAAATCAACTTTTAACTATATTTCTCAAAAATCATAATTTTATAACTTTTAAAAGTATAACGTTTATTTATTTAAAATGGATCATTTCCAAAAATATAGTATATTTTCAAAAATTACTTTAAAAATCATTTTAAAATTCCAAAATTGGTCCAATGATGCTACACACCAAATAGTCAATCACGACAACAACGATATCATATATCGATATGATAATCAATCAAATATCAAAATATCTGAAATCAAATAAATACTGTTGAGGAATCCAGTTGGATCCCTCCAACCTGTTTTCCTGCATCCACAAACATTAGCACAATACCAATTCCACTCCAGTACGGAATTATCGCGGTATATGGGATTTAAAATATTATCCTCTTAATAGACGGCGCAGTAGGGTCTCATCCACTATATACTGTGGGAAAATCAACTCCAAGTACATAAATAATACCAATTTCACTGTTTATGAAATATTCGCGGTATATGTTTTTAATAAATAACATCCGCTTACTAACGGCTCATAATGTCTATTTTAACAATCAATAGATATCAATCATCATTCAAACATGCATTCAAGAATTTTTAATCTAACTATTTAAAATAAAAATCGAAACCGATTCGATTGAGTGAGAAGTTCTCACCTTGATTTCAATTTTGTTTTAGCGATTTATTTCGAATAAAATTAAACGCGCATTTAATTTTACCCAAAATTTTCGCTAAATCCAATCGAATCCAATCCAATTCCATAGCGTAGTGCTCGTCCATACGATTCCAACGCAACTGGTTTCGCGCGTTTTCGACCTCGTATGAAAAAGATATGATTTTTCAGAGTTTTACGAATTTATATATATACAAATTTACAACTTTTATTTTCTATTTTAACCTACATCAATTACTGGCCGTAGGATCTCCAAACCCTACAATCAGGCCGTCCCCTATCTTCATCTTCTCTCGCCACCTTCGCAGTAATAACTCACGTACAAACCCAACAAGCCGCCTATTAGGGTTTCGTATCGCGACCAAAACGACGACCTATGCATCGATCAAGGACCATAGCTTCGAAGACCTTCACGACCTCAACCTTCGGCCGCCACCTTGCCAAGCTCGCCCCCCTAGCTCCACCAAATCGCGTGCGAACGGCCAGAGAACACGGCCCAATTACTCCTCCAAACGACGACGATTATTCAAATCCACCGTTGGATTTATAGATCGTGTTGTGCTCTACAACTTTCGTTTAGAAAGTTTCTCGAAATAACTTATGGATTGAAAAATAACGAGGGGGGAAAGAAAGTGAATTTTGGCCATTGAAGTTTAGGAAGGTGGCGGCTGCAGAAAATTAGGTTAGGGTTTGATATCTTTGCAAATTATGAAGAGGGGGGGGGGGGCTTTTATAAAAAAAATTCCAATTTACTATTCACCCGGAATTTCCGAACTCCAAACGAAGCGTGCCGGTTGGCATTTCTAAGGTTCACCCTGCATTCCGAACATAATGGAACATGTTTCGAGAACTAATTTGGTCATCTGTGCGAGTTATGACTATAAACGTTCAATTTAAAATTAAACCGATTAAACGATTTTCTAGGCGTTTTAGTTTGCACCGAACAAACGATAAATCCGATTGACACGAAATTTGAAACCATATAATAATATCACATTACGGATCCGATGAAACTGGTTTCGTCGAAATCCGAGACTTTTTGAAAAATGGCTATTTTAACTCGCCAAATTAGTATTAAAAACAATTTCGATGCGTTTCGAGCTGCCACGATCAAATGATAACTCCGATTGACACGAAAATTGAAATCCGATAATAACTAAATATTATGGATCCAATAGAACTAGTTTCGTCCAATTCTGAGACTGTTCGAAAATTGGCTAATTTCACTAGTCGATTAAATATTAAAATATTCAGTTTTCACATATAAACTTTTAATTTGATTTTAAAAGTTCTATAACATCATTCTAACTTCAATATGATAAAATAAAATTTTACAAATCATTTTCAATCATATTTAACCCAATTCTCAATTATTTCTGTATTTTCACCTATTAAATTATCGATTTAATTATTCAATTAAATCCAAATTATTCAAAATAAAATTTATTCGACTTATAATTTCACTTATTAATATTTAAAATTAATTAAATATTCAAATTTTAATCAATAAAAATTCTGGGTCGTTACAACTATGGGTTCAGAGGTTCCCTTGTAAGGTTCCATTGTTGGCATTTTCCATTCCCGGGGGGTGATGGCGGTTTCGATATTGCGGGTGAAGGGGCTGGTTACCCTAGCACCTATCCCCCGATCCCTTTGCTCCCGTTGGACGCACTCTCTGAACAATCACGCCATCCTTTCATCAGAACTTGGAGCGGATAAAAATGAGTTTGGTTCTTCCCTGCGGGATTGATTCCGTCCAGATGACTTGTAAGGATGGTATCGTTTATCACTCCTGACATTCTCCAATGGCTGCCTCTGGCCTTCCGGGGGCATGATGGGGTCAGACACAGTTGGCCCTTTCCTTGATCTTTCCCTGCTGGGTTCTCTTCTCAGCACTTCCTCGGGTCCAACTTCGGGCCGGACTCCAGCTCGGCCCCATTCCTTGGTGTTTCCATGGTTAGGTAGCATGGCGGGCTCAGCTTCATCCGACCCTTGCCTGGTACCTCCCCCGTTGGGTTCGGTTCCAAGTGTTTCCTCGGGTCGGAATTCGGGCAGAGTCCGGGCTCGGCTCCTACCATGGCTGTTTCTGTTATTAGCCTCTTCGAAGAAGAAAGACCTTTGTCGCCTCCCAGATCCTCCAGACTGGGACTCACCCCATGATTCAGTGTTGCGGTTGGATTCTCCAGCATCTCTTAAGCGTAACATGAGTTGGTCCACCAATTCTTCTTATTGAGATGCGAAGCGATTAGTTACTTCAGCCACAACCTTGTCCAGATCCGCCCTTGTAATTGGTTGTTCCGTAGCAGGGGCTGTCGGATTTGCCTGATTTAAATTTGCTGTAGGAACTGGATGATTGTCTTGGTCGCTGATCACTGGGTCTGGGATACTGCCAGTTGCGATGTTCTTTCCTTTGTTAGCATCTTTCTTCCGTCCAAGAGGCATGTTTTCCAGACAATGAACGATGCTGATAGGAAAAGAGTTAAGTGGGAGAAGCCGAAGCTTCAAGCTCCTGTTCTCAGTGAAAGAACCAAAAATGTTTGCACAAGAAATGGGCAAACACCTCCAAGTCGTATGATTTAGTTGATTATATGTTGTTCTGAATGGTTTGGGTGATTTATGCAAATATATGAAATAGATGGACTAAACTGTAAAAGACACACAGATTTATAGTGGTTCGGCCAGAACGTGCCTACGTCCACTTTATATGTTATTCTCCTTTTCTTTTTAGATTACAAGTACAAGGCTTTGATTACAAGTAATTGAAAGTTGTTTGAAAGTTCTATCCGTGCTTGAGCTCTCAAACTTGTCTGCCATTGTTGTACCCCTGCCCCTCTATTTATAGAGTGAGGATGGGGGCAGGGGTCTTGGATGTATATAGCTGCTGGTGGGCTTGGGCCGAAGCAATCTGGCCCGGCGATGTTGGTTCGGCATCCTCCTGGTTCGGATATGGTTGGAGTTGTAATTTGGTCCGACGATGGTTGGTTCGGTAATGGTGTTGGTTTGGTGTGGGCTTGGTTCGACGTGTGTTGGTCCGGTGGGTGTTGCTCCGGTGAGGGATGGTCCGGTTGTGAGTTGGTGTGGTAGTGGATCGGTGATGCTTCGGTTTGGGTTGGACCGGTAGTAGTGTGTTTGATTCGGTGGTAGTTGGAAGTGGATTGGCTCGGTGATGCTTCGGTTTGGGTTGGACCGGTAGTAGCTTGGGTAGTGTGTTTGATTCGGTGGTAACCTCCTTGTGATGGCTCGGTGGAAATATCCCCAACAACATGGGTAAAACCCGAAGTAAAATGTTTAACTAGTTTTTTTAAATTTAAAATAAAGTAAATTTTAAATTTTAAATAATTAAGCTAAATCAATTTCTTGAAATTCATTTCTTTGAAATGAATTGTTTCTATAAATAAATTTGTATGAATTGTTTTAAATGTTTTAAGTTAAATCCTTAAAGTTATTTTCAAACTTAATTTGAAATATAAAAGGAAATTAATAAGGAAATGATTTATCTTAAAAACTTAATATAAGTTTGAAAATAAATGAAATAATTAAAGAGTGATTTATTTATTGAATTAAGTTAATGATTAATTATTTATAAATTAATAATTAAAGTTTTCAAAGTGATTTATTAACTTGAAACTTAGGATTGTTAATTAATAATTAAAGGTAAGTAATAAATGGTTACTTTATATTTAAAACTTAATTAATGATTTAAATTAAGTAAAGTTTTCAAGGATAATTAAAGATAATGTTTTATCTTAAGTATAATGAAGTTTTTAATGAGTTGTAATTAATTAAGCTAATTAAGAAATTTTAAGTCTAATTAATTAATTTAATTAATTATTAACAAGGGTTAATTAAGTAATTAATTAAGGAGAATTATTAATTTAATTAACTAATAATTATGATGGATTAATTAATGATTAGAGATTAATTAATTTGTAATTAGAAATTAACTTATTAAGTAATTAAGGGTCAATTAAACTAGTAATTAAGAAATACTTAATAAAGTTTTATTAAGTAATAATTGGGTTTTCTTGATTAATAATTAAGAGGTTATTAATCTATAATTCAAGTTAATTAGGAATTAATTAATATTATTAAAGGTTAATTAATTAAGGATTGATTAATTGATAATTATGGATTAAATAATTCTTAATTAAGGTTATTAATTAATATAAAAGTTTTATTAATTAATGATTAAGAGATAATTAATTAGTTAATTAAGGTTAATTAATTAATTAATTATAAAGGTAGTTAGGGATTGATTACTTTGTATTATAGGATTGACTAATAATTAAGGTTTATTAATTAAATAGTTGAAGGATAATTAATCTGTAATTAAGGATTAATTTGGTTAAAGAGTAATTAAGGGATGAATTACTCGGTTATGATTTATGAGGTGAATGTGATTAAGTTAAGTTAATTAATTTGTTAATTAATTAAAGATAGTCACATGGTAATTGATTAAGTATGCTTACTTAAAGAGATTTGATAAAAGTAATTAAGAAGTAATTTATTACTGATTATAATTATTAAAATTGACTAATGAAAGCAATTAATTTAAGCATGATTAATTAAGGAATAATGTAATTAATTATAGTTAATTAATTAATGGAAGTAATTAATTAAGGTTCATTAATTAATGTGATTAATGAGAATAATTAAGGATTGATTAATTAAGATTAATTAATATATAATAAGTTATTATAAGGTAATTAATTGTAATTAATTAAGCATTTATGTCATTAATTATAATTAATAAAGTAATTAAGGTTAATTACTTAATGGTTTGAAGATAATTAATTTGTGTAATTAATTAAGGGTAAATTACTTAATGTAATTAAAGATAATTAATCAAGGGTGATTAATTAAGATGATGATTAATTAATTGGTTTAATTAATGGACAAGTAAGCAAGATTTATTGTGATGAAGGTAATTAATTTAATTTATTTTAAATTAATTACGAGATAAAGTAATTAATTTAATTCAATTTAAATTAATTATAAATGGTGTGATTTATAGATCCTTGCTTATGTATGGATGGATGATATTGAATGCCTTGATTGTTTGATATCTCTGATGAGATATGTGTGATATATGATATGAGATGCTTTGGTTGAAGTATGATGATAATATAAATTATCTGTTGTGATGATAGTGTAGATTATCTATTGTGATATTGTGAATTATCTGTCTGTGTATATAGATAGTAGAATTGAATTGTTTAACCTTAAACAATTTGGACCTAAAAGATACGTTTTGGATTTCGATGTGACCGAGACCGGATTACCAGATTTGGATATCCAAAAACCACATCAATCCAAATTAACGATAGGTCGTGAATCTCAAGTGAAGATGAAGATTCAGAGTGCAAGGGTTATCGTCGTTAACTCTGAGGGTGATTCCAAAATGAGTGTAACGAGATAATGCCTTCGGTTTCGTTCGAACCCGGAATGAACTTGTATGGATTGAATGCTTTCAGAACATCGTCAGGTGGATGATGAGCATTCTAAGGGATGTGTTCTATAAAGGTAATCGTAGCCTCAAGCCTCATCAACCGGGAATGGCTAAAACAGTGGAGGTGCAGCAAGGCTAAGTAGGTCATGCCCAAGTAGGATGAGATGAACCCCTGTCTAGAGTCCCTTTTATTTCGGCTGTATGGGCGGTTGAATAGCTACAACCGCCGGGGTTGTCTTATAGAGAAATGTTCAGTAAAGAATGGTTCTGGCTTTGTGTTGCAAGGGATTGGGAGTGATCCTCGGTACGGTGATCTAGGCCCGTACTGTGACGGGCGTTACCCCGGTAGCCCTGCCATTGTATGGAATCTAAAATCCAATAAGTGCCCTCGGATTTGATTGTATTACCCACTTTTGTGGCTAGTAGCTAGAATTTAATAAATGTAACAATTTTGGCTATTTCGTATTTATTTGAAAACCCTAGACCTATTATAATATCACTGGATTTCCTATCAAATGTTTTGGTTAGCGTAAGGTAAAAACTTTTCCATGTTTATGTGTGGGAAGTCTTACGTGATACCTTTCTTTCAAAGGTTTTTAAAGTTAAGCAACTTTAACCGTTTACTCACACCAGACCCATGTCTGACCCGGAGTTTATTTTCTGTTTTCCTAAACTCTTGTGTACTCAAATTTTTTCGAGTAGCCAAGGGATTCAGGTTAGGCTTGACGAATTCTGGAGGAGCAATGGAGCAGGAGGCTTCAACGTATAGATATATAGTATTCTGCTGTGTGTTTCTCTGAGTCGTTTGTCTATTTATATATTAAGTTGTATAACTAGACATGTGTTTATAACTGTCTAGTATGGGTTGTATAAGCCGTGTAACTCTGATGTTTATGATACTATGTAGAATATTATATGATTAATATAATTTATTCGTTCCGCTGTGAGAATCTGATGTTGTTTAGTTCATTCTTCTCTTACTTTTCTCTTTTCTATCCCTTTCTTTCCTAAAAAAGATGCGTCTTTCTATGGAGAGAACGGCGGGTCGTTTCACTTGGTATCAGAGCATAGGTTGAGCGAATACCTAGGCTCTATAGTGGTGTCTTTCTTGAGAGAGCGTACTTGTAATTTTATATATAACTATATATATATATATATATATATATATATATATATATATTTCTACCTATCCATTGTGTTACCTGTTCGGGATTTCGAACATAAGTTATAAAGGTAGATAGGGTAGTGGTGTGTGTAGCACGAGTACCAATGTTTGGAATTTGAATGTTTGAGGTTGGAAGTGTATCTGTCGAGATCGTAGACCTAATACCGTCTCTAGTAAGCTTTGCAGTTTGGTGTAAAGATTTCGTTGATCTCTGAAGGAAACCTATTAAGGTTCGGAGTTCATCTTTGAAGTGCAAGTTTGGTCACGCTCGTGTGAGCGGATTTTTGAGAATTTGGATCTGTCGATTAAGCAGAAGCAAGTGATGGTATCTTGGTAACCCCAGGAAGTAGTAGCTGCGCGATGAGATGCAGTGAATATGGATGTCTCCGAAGATGTTTTCTTTCGGAGAGAGTTTAAGGATGTGTGTCTGCTTCGTTGTTGTGGCTGAGTTCAGCAGGATGTTTGTGTCTGGTTTAGGGCCCAAGTTTCTTGAGGAGATGTCTGTAGATCTCAAGGTCCTGTATGGGATTGGTTGATATATTTTGATGATCAAAGAGCTTTGGATAGAAGTCTTGGGCATCTATGGCAGCGTTGCAGCTCGGGAGTGTTCTACATTCCAACAGAGATCTTTGGCTTAGCAGTTTCCTAGAGATGGAAATCAGAAGCAGTGGAGTGGACCCGTTTCTTCGATGGACTAGTTGGTCAAGGATAAGGTGTTCTGATTTGTGAAGAGAGAATGGTATCTTTGGAATTTAGGTTGGGTTGATCGCAAAAGTGACTTGCGATGGTTTGGGTGATTATCTTAGATAATCTTTTGCTTGGGTTTGAAGCATCTCTAGAGGATGTAGGATTTATGGAGTTGTCGAAGATTTTTCGGATATCTTCAGGGAAGTTAGAGATTTGTCTGCTTTGGAGATTGAGTTCTGTATCGACTTGATGTCGGGAGTGATACCGGTGATTCAGCTGGGTAGAAGGATGTCTCCTAGGTTGATTGTTTGGTGAAGCAGCTCTGTATTTCTCGGAACTTCTGTTGAACCTTATTTTTGGGATGTGCTGTTTAGTCTGTGCTCGTGATCATCGATGACATTCTCATCTGCTCCAGATCAGAGTTGTGCAGCGGAAACAATATGGCAGCTATTCTAGAGTGGAAGCAACCGGAAGTTGTAGTGATTTGGATTAGAGAGTTTCTACTGGAATTTTTCAGGATCTGAGGCAAGTTGGCGAGTGATCCTGTTTTGTCTTTTTCGGATAGGAGAAGTAGGTTGTAATCTTCTAATGATTCTGAAGTGGAGTTTGTGGTTTTGATTTTGGGTAGATCTTATGAGGATCAGTTTGTTGAGTTTTTTTGATCCAGTTTGTTTGTAGAAGCATCAACAAGAGCTGATCGGAAAGGATCTGTGAACAGCCCAGGATCGTAAGTAGAGTTTTGGGGTTAAGAGACGGAGGAATTTGGAATTCAAAGTTGGAAACTTCGTAGTAGTAGAGGTTTTCTCTGGTAAAGGGAGCAAAAAGATTGGGTAAGACTGGGATGTTTGCTCCGAGGTATATTGGATTCTTCTTAGTTTTTGTAAGGATCAGTTCTTTGGTCTGAAGAATTGAATTGCCAGTCTGGAAGACTGAAATTCAAGGTATTTCACGTGTCTCTGGGGGAGTACGTGTCTGGTCCATCACTGGTTTTGGAACCAGTAGTTCTGTAAGTGTTTGGATGTTGAGTCGGACTTGAGTATGGTCTGATAGCTTGTGTAGATGGTGGATCTAGATGAGTAGGAGCTCAGTAGCTTAGTAGTATAGCTAGTTTGGATTCAGTAGAGCGAGTAACCCTGTGTCTGTACCTGGGAAACTCGAGATAATTTTAGGAAACTTATCCGGATATGTGTCCAGATAGTTAGAGTTGTTTGATTGAATTGTTTGTTTGGTTGAAATTATTTGTTTGGTTATGTATGGCTGATATGTATGTTTGAATTGGATGAAATAAAATAAAACTTTGGATTATCTTTGTTTTAAATTTCGAGGAAGAAATTCTTTTAAGGCGGGAGGAATGTAATATCCCGGAATTTCAAGGAATTTAAAATGTGACAATCTCTTAATTAAATTGTTTAAAATTGATAAAATTGTTATTTTCAAATATAAATAGCCAAACAATTAAAAAAATGTGATGTTTTAGATTATGATTATAATTGATTTTAAAATAAGAATAATTATTTAGTTTGTATAAATAAATTCTAAAATTGACTTATGGTTTTCAAAATTAATAAGTATGTTTAAATATATATATCTGTGTATTTAAATTGATTTTAAATAGAATAAATTATTTATAATTAATAATGTGTTTGTTTAAAATTGATATCTATGTTTATTCGAATTGACTTTAAATTTGGATTTTAAACTGACTTTGAATTCGAATTTAAAAATGGAATTTAAAAGAATATATATATATATATATATATATATATATATATATACATATCTTAAAATAATAATAATAATATAGTTTGGATTTAAAATATAAGGTTAAAGTTTCTATTTAAAAATAAGGTTGTTTTATAGTATTCTCTTTAAAGAAATTTATTTATAGAAATTTGGAAAAATATTTATTTAATAATAAATACAAAGGCTTTTTGAAATAGCATTTAAAAATGAGTTAAAAATATTATATATGATTTTATTTAAATTATAATTGGTTTTTATTTTATTTTCTTTTAAAAGATTGTATTTATATAAAATTTAGAAAAATGTTTATAAATCGTTAAATGTATTTGTTAATTAGAAATTAAATAAGAAAGCATTTATAATTAATATATGTATTAATTAATTAGGAAAAAATAATTTAAATGCCTTTAAAATCATTTATAAATAATATAAAAATAAATTAGGACAAGTGTTAAAACTTTAAACCTCTTAAGTAACGAGTGTTAACATATTAATCTAAGTAAGTGACAACTGTCATTACTTGTTTTTATTTTCTTTAAAATTTAATTAAACCAAAATTTAGTATATATAAAAACTTCCACCCTCTTCATTCATTTTCTTTTCTTATCTTTGCATACTCAAACTAAGAAAACAATGGCCAGACCAAAACCTGAAATTTTCCTCAAATCAAATCTGAAACCAATGCTTAGTTCAAACTTGAATTTTCAAATATCCTGTGATCATTTTCTCAAGCCTGAACACATCTCTTCTAAACCAAATGCATACCAGAGAATGTCATCAAGCCTTTAATAAGATTTTCTAGCAAGTTCAATTTCAAAATTTCAACCTGGAACATTTTCAAAACTGCAAGCTTGGAAATTTATTTTCTCAAACCAATATATGTAATCTTTCCAAATCTGTAATTCACTCCTCAAGTTCAAATGCAAATCCAAAAGATCATCAAACCTGTAACAATGTATATCTCAAAGTAGTTTTCAGAAAAGTCTGCAAAGCATTTTCAAAACTACAAGCCTGAAACCAGAATGAATCAAGGCCTGTAGTTCTATTCAACTGCAATCCGGAATCCACCAACAATCAAAATTCAGGCATGCAACCAGTAGTCAAAGTTTGAACCATCATTAACATGTTTCAGTTTTTCAAGCATTCAAAGTTTTCTGGAATTAAATCAACAGGAGCAATGCAAATTTTCAACCCAGTTTTAAAAATATTCTGCACTTCATTAAAAAGGTGAGTAAACATTCTAATTCAAATGCTAAGTAGTTTTGAATTTGCTTTCAGATGATTTCTGAGATGAATTATCTTTGCATGTGAATAATCTGGGTATGAACACTTTATGTATGATTGTTTTGAACTGTGCATGTCATTATATCTCTGTTTTACAGGTTTAATGTTTACTAATGTATAGAAATTCATATCTTTTTATTTATTCATTGTTACCACTTGGATTAAAAATAAAACAACTAAGTTTTTGCATAATCTAGGTACTGAAAATATAAACAAGTATGCAAGAACTAAAGGTATGCTTGTATTTGGGAAAAACAGTAGGAATCTTTAAAACTTGTAGAACTCAAGTGTTATAAATTATTGATTCAAATTTAATTCTTGAATCACTTATGGAAAATAAGATTTTTAAAACGAAAACACAATTTTCAGTGAGGTATCGAATGAGAATTTGGGTATTGTTTGGAATTTGGATTTTTGGTAATATCTGATGATCACAAATTCTATGGTGATCGAAATCTTGAGTGGAGGTTGAGGTATGATCGGGAAGTATGACAAAAATGGTGAAAACTCTGAATGATCGTCGTAGCGACGACGGTAAGGTGATTTGGGTTTTAAAACCTAGTTTTGGATATGGTCAGATGGGTGATCGTTTCTTTACCTCTGGACGATCGAGTGGGTCGTGGTTGAAGGATTTGGTTGCATAGGTGTTCGGCAAGGTGTGGACGAAGTGGTTCATCCTCGGATGGTTAGAATTGATTGGGCGGTGTGTTTTCTGGCAATTGTTTGAAGTTCTTGTTTCAACAGGATACCTAGTTTTGGAATCATGGTTTGTGGAAGCATGATGATGTTTGTGATGGGTTGCTGGAGTGATTTTGGGTGCGTAGGAGTTTCTGGTGATGATCATAAGTTGATCGTCGAGTGGTGCAGGTGCATAGTGGCTTGCGGTGGTGCTATTGTGTCTGGGTTGTGTTATTGTTTGTTGTCTCGAAGATGGGTTCGGGAAAATAGGGTTATGGCTCGGGTTTATCATGGGGACTTATACGAGCATTTAAAAAAAACTGTTTAAGTTTTTAACAGTTTAAGATTTTTTTTAAATCAAAAAGTTTTTAAAATTTAAGTTAAACTGTTTTAAAAAGAAAAGATGATGTACATGTTTTTGGTTCAAGTACACTTGGGTTAAACCCAAAGTAAAATGTTTAACCAGTTTTTTTTTTAATTTAAAATAAAGCAAGTTTGAAATTTTAAATAATTAAGCTAAATCAATTTCTTGAAATTCATTTCTTTGAAATGAATTGTTTGTATAAATAAATTTGTATGAATTGTTTTAAATGTTTTAAGTTAAATCCTTAATGTTATTTTCAAAATTAATTTGAAATATAAAAGGAAATTAATAAGGAAATGATTTATCTTAAAAACTTAATATAAGTTTGAAAATAAATGGAATAATTAAAGACTGATTTATTTATTGAATTAAGTTAATGATTAATGATTTATAAATTAATAATAAAAGTTTTCAAAGTGATTTATTAACTTGAAATTAAGGATTGTTAATTAATAATTAAAGGTAAGTAATTAATGATTACTTTATATTTTAGACTTAATTAATGATTTAAATTAAGTAAAGTTTTCAAGGATAATTATAGATAATGTTTTTCTCAAGTATAATTAAGTTTTTAATGAGTTGTAATTAATTAAGTTAATTAAGAAATTTTAAGTCTAATTAATTACTTTAATTAATTATTAAAAATGGTTAATTAAGTAATTAATTAAGGATAATTATTAATTTAATTAACTAATAATTATGATGGATTAATTAATGATTAGAGATTAATTAATTTGTAATTAGAAATTAACTTATTAAGTAATTAAGGGTTAATTAAACTTGTAATTAAGAAATACTTAATAAAGTTTTATTAAGTAATAATTGGGTTTTCTTGATTAATAATTAAGAGGTTATTAATCAATAATTCAAGTTAATTAACAAATAATTAACTATTATTAAAGGTTAATTAATTAAGGATTGATTAATTGATAATTATGAATTAATTAATTCTTAATTAAGGTTGTTAATTAATAATAAATTTTTATTAATTAATGATTGAGAGATAATTAATTAGTTAATTAAAGTTAATTAATTAATTATAAAGATAATTAGGGATTGATTACATTGTATTAAAGGATTGACTAATAATTAAGGTTTATTAATTAAATAGTTGAAGGATAATTAATCTGTAATTAAGGATTAATTTGGTTAAAGAGTAATTAAGGGATGAATTACTCGGTTATGATTTATGAGGTGAATATGATTAAGTTAAGTTGATTAATTTGTTAATTAATTAAAGATAGTCACATGGTAATTGATTAAGTATGCTTGATAAGAGTAATTACTTAAGGTAAGTAATTGATGAATAAATTGCTGGAGGTAATTGAGATAAGGGAAATTACTTAATGGGAAGTAATTTAAATGGATAATTACATGGTAAAGTATTCAAGGATTTATTTCTTGGTGTAATAAATCAAAGGATTTATAAATGTAATTAAAAGTAATTAAGAAGTAATTTATTACTGATTATAATTATTAAAATTGATTAATGAAAGCAATTAATTTAAGCATGATTAATTAATGTAATTAGTTAAGGAATAATGTAATTATTTATAGTTAATTAATTAATGGAAGTAATTAATTAAGGTTCATTAATTAATGTGATTAATAAGAATAATTAAGGATTGATTAATTAAGATTAATTAATCTATAATAAGTTATTATAAGGTAATTAATTATAATTAATGAAGGATTTATGTCATTAATTATAATAATAGAGTAATTAAGGTTAATTACTTAATGGTCTGAAGATAATTAATTTGTGTAATTAATTAAGGGTAAATTACTTAATTTAATTAAAGATAATTAATCAAGGGTGATTAATTAAGATGATGATTAATTAATTGGTTTAATTGATGGATAAGTAAGCAAGATTTATTGTGATGAAGGTAATTAATTTAATTTATTTTAAATTAATTAAGAGATAAAGTAATTAATTTAATTCATTTTAAATTAATTATAAATGGTGTGATTTATAGATCCTTGCTTATGTATGGATATATGATATTGAATGCCTTGATTGTTTAATATCTCTGATGAGGTATGTGTGATATATGAAATGAGATGCTTTGGTTGAAGTATGATGATAATATGAATTATCTGTTGTGATGATAATGTAGATTATCTATTGTGATATTGTGAATTATCTATCTGTGTGTATATAGATAGTAGAATTGAATTGTTTAACCTTAAACAACTTGGACCTAAAAGATACGTTTTGGATTTCGATGAGACCGGGATCGGGTTTCCAGATTTGGATATCTGAAAACCACATCAATCCAAATTAACGATAGGTCGTGAATCTCATGTGAAGATGAAGATTTAGAGTGCAAGGGTTATCGTCGTTAACTCTGAGGGTGATTCCAAAATGAGTGTAACGAGATATTGCCTTCGGTTTCGTTCGAACCCAGAACGAACTTGAATGGATTGAATGCTTTCAGAACATCGTCAGGTGGATGATGAGCATTCTAAACGATGTGTTCTATAAAGGTAATCGTAGCCTCAAGCCTCATCAACCGGGAATGGCTAAAACAGGGGAGGTGCAGCAAGGCTAAGTGGGTCATGCCCAAGTAGGATGAGATGAACCCCTGTCTAGAGTCCCTTTTATTTTGGCCGTGCGGGCGGTTGAATAGCTACAACCGCCGGGGTTGTCTTATTCGAAACTGTTCAATAAGGAATGGTTCCGGCTTTGTGTTGCAGGGGATTGGGAGTGAACCTCGGTACGGTGATCTAGGCCCCGTACCGTGATGGGCGGTACCCCGGTAGCTCTGCCATTGTATGGAATCCAAAATCCAATAAGTGCCCTCGGATTTGATTGTATTACCCACTTTTGTGGCAAGTAGCTGGAATTTAATAAATGTAACAATTTCGGCTATTTCATATTTATTTGAAAACCCTAGACCTATTATAATATCACTGGATTTCCTATCAAATGTTTTGGTTAGCGTACGGTAAAAACTTTTCCATGTTTATGTGTGGAAGTCTTACATGATACCTTTCTTTCAAAGGTTTTTAAAGTTAAGCAACTTTAACCGTTTACTCACACCAGACCCATGTCTGACCCGGAGTTTATTTTCTGTTTTCCTAAACTCTTGGGTACTCCAATTTTTACGAGTAGCCAAGGGATTCAGGTTAGGCTTGACGAATTCTGGAGGAACAATGGAGCAGGAGGCTTCGACGTGTAGATATATAATATTCCGCTTTGTGTTTCTCTGAGTCGTTTGTCTGTTTATATATTAAGTTGTATAACTAGACATGTGTTTATAACTGTCTAGTATGGGTTGTATAAGCTGTGTAACTCTGATGTTTATAATACTATGTAAAATATTATGTGATTAATATAATTTATTCGTTCCGCTGTGAGAATCTGATGTTGTTTAGTTCATTCTTCTCTTACTTTTCTCTTTTCTATCCCTTTCTTTCTTAAAAATGATGCGTCTTTCTGTGGAGAGAAAGGCGAGTCGTTTCACATTTCAATTTCAATATTTCCAAAGCTTTAAATTTCAACATTTCCAAAAATAAATGTCATAAATTCTTTAATTTATTTAAACATGAAACATTCATTTAAATCACCTTAAACCAAAATCAAGTTATAAAATCACACCCTTTCAAAATCTTAAATTCAATAAATTTCAAATTGATTTAAATAAATAAAATTCTTAATTAAACTATTTCAAATAAATCCAAATTTATCTTTCCAACCTTAACTTACGAAATCATTAAAACATCTATTTTAAAATAAAATATTATATAAATACTTAAACATCTTGTTAAATTATATATATTAAATCTAATTCTTAAAATTTATAATTTCAAAATCAACTTATAAATATACAATTTTCAAAACATGTAAATTTTAAAAATCTAAATTTTAAAACTTTATAAAAATTCATTTATATATAATATCTTAAAATCAATAACTATTAAACCATATATTTCTCTCCAAAACCATAGAAATCATTTTCAAAATATTTATATATAAGCCAACGGTGTCTGTATATAATTTTCTATCCTATGGTCAAGTGATACGGATATTTATCATTTCAATCCGCAATTTAAATTATATACGGGTTTATATCATTTCAACCCGCAATCCCAAATTCAATTCAATGAAAATCGCTTGGGTTTATCATTTCAACCCATAAATTTTTTTTCCTATTCTACAGATCGTTCGGGTATGTATCATTTCAACTAAAGTGAATTCTATACTAATAGTGAACTTGCAAAGTGATAACAGATATGATAATAATATAATAGGCATATATCATCAATATAAATAACAGATAATGATGTCAGATGTCATAGGTAAACAAACAACATATAATAGCATATATATAGCAATGTAAATAACTAACAGCAGCATATTTCAATTGTCATTTCAATTGAAATCTGTAACGACCCAGGATTTTTAGTAATTAAAATTTGAATATTTAATTAATTTTAAATATTAATAAGTGAATTTATAAGTCAAATAAATTTTATTTCGAATAACTGGATTTAATTGAATAATTAAATCGATAATTTAATATGTTAAATTATGGAAATAATTGAAAATTGGGTTAAATATGATTGAAAATGATTTGTAAAATTTTATTTTATCATATTGAAGTTAGAATGATATTTTAGAACTTTTAAAATTGAATTAAGAGTTAAATTGTGAAAATTGAATATTTTAATATTTAAATCGACTAGTGAAAATAGTCAAATTTTGAACAGTCTCAAAATTGAACGAAACTAGTTCCATTGGATCCGTAATAGTTAGTTATTACCGGATTTCAATTTTCGTGTCAATCGGAGTTACCGTTTGATTGTGGCAGCTCGAAACGCATCGAATTATTTTTAATATTAATTTGGCGAGTTAAAATAGCCATTTTTCAAAAAGTCTCGGATTTCGACGAAACCAGTTTCATCGGATCCGTAATGTGATATTATTGTAAGGTTTCAAATTTCGTGTCAATTGGATTTACCGTTTGTCCGGTACAAATTAAAACGCCTAGAAAATCGTTTAAATCGGTTTAATTTAAATCGAACGTTTATTGCCATATCTCGCACATATGACCGAATTAGCTTCCGAAACCTGTTTCATTGTGTCCGGAACGCGGGGTAAACCCTAGAAACGCTGGTTACGGCGCGTAAATCGGAGTTCGGAATTCCCGGATGAATAGTGTTCGAAAATTCTCTATAAATAGCCCATAATTCTCTCTAAATTAAAAAAAAACCCTAATGAAAACTGCAGCCGCCACTACCATGTTGAACGGCCAGAAACTTCTCTCCTTTCTCCCTCGATTACTCCAAATCCATCAACAATTAGACGAAACTTCCAACTACAAAGAGGTAGAGCATGAAGAGATCTCGAGATCCAACGGTGGAGATCATGTTTGGAGCCATGGATCGACGTGGGGAGGGGTTTGAAGGAGGCGCGTTCGGCCTCGAACTGCGTGCAAACGCAGTGACCGAGTGGGGCCGTGCTGGGGGCGAAGGTGGCTCTCGTCGAAGGCTACAATATGGCACTTGCTGATCGTGTTTTCGTCGAGCGAGGAGATGGTGGTATCAAAACCTAATTTTGATGGTATGGGTTCATGTGCGTGTTGTGTTCCTGAAGGTGGAACGTGCGCGTGGAAGAAGGGTATGCACGGCTCTGATGGCTTGGGGTTGGAATCAACGGTGGATGATGAGCTGTAGGTTTTAATTATAAAATTTATGTTGAAATTTTTATATAAAATTCGAGCAAATTTCAAATATTCATATCTTTTTCATATGAGGTCGAAAACGCGTGAAACCAGTTGCGTTGGAATCGTATGGACGAGCACTACGCGATGAAATTGGATTGGAGTCGTTCGGAGTTAGTGAGAATTTTGGGTAAAATTAAACGTCCATTTAATTTTATTCGAAATAAATCGCTAAAACGAAATTAAAATCAAGGTGAGAACTTCTCACTCAATCGAATCAGTTTCGATTTTATTTTAAATAGTTAGATTTAAAATATTTGAATGCATGTTTGAATGATGATTGTTATCTGTTGATTGTTAAAATAGACATTATACGCCGTTAGTAAGCGGATGTTATTTATTAAAAACATATACCGCGAATATTTCATAAACAGTGAAATTGGTATTATATATAATAGCAATATATATATATATTGGCATATGTATATATTGGAGTTATTGATTTCCCGCATTTGTTTAGCGGATGAGACCCTATTGCGCCGTCTATTAAGCGGATAATATTAATAAATCCCATATACCGCGATAATTTCGTACTGGAGCGAAATTGGTATTGTGCTAATGTTTGTGGATGCAGGAAAACAGGTTGGAAGGATCCAACTGGATTTCTCAACAGTATTTATTTGATTTCAGATATTTTGATATTTGATGGATTATCATATCGACATATGATATTGTTATAGTCGTGATTGACTATTTTGGTGTGTAGCATCATTGGACCAAATTTTGGAACTTTAAAATGATTTTTAAAGTGATTTTTGAAAATATACTATATGTTTAGAAATTGATCCATTTTAAATAAATAAATGTCATAATTTTAATGTTATAAAAATTATGAAATTTTGAGAAATATAGTAAAAGGCTGATTTTTGAAAATATGGATTATTAACTTTATAAAAAGAGTTTAATCGGGATTTTTGAATTTATTATAAAAAGTTGAAATATAGGATTTATATTGATTATTTTATAAATCAAAAGGATGAAATTATAAAGGAGATTAAAGATGTTTTAAAAGAATGATATAAATTGATTTATATAAAGGATTTATAAATTGATATTTATAAATTAAAACATTTGAAAGTTTTTATAAGTGTTAGAATGAACTGTGAATGAATTTCATAAATAGAAATGAAATTTATAGAATTATAAACGGTGAAGTTATAAAAGGAATTTTTATAAGCAGTAGGTTTATAAAATTTATAAATTTATTAAAAGAATGGTTTTGGATAAATAATTGAATCTTATAAGTTATAAGATTTATAATTATGAAGTTCAAAGAAACGATTTTGTAAAATAATCGTTTTATAAGCATTTAACTTACAATATGAACCTTTAGTTTATAATTGAGTTATAAATCGAATAGATTAATAAAGGAATTTATAAAAGGAAGTTGTTATAAAATAAATAGAAATGGAGTTTATAAACGTTGTTTTATAAATTCGTAAACGACTTGTTTTGATAAGTAAATTGTTGAAACTTATTAATGGAGTTATATTCACATTTTTGACTGTGAATGATCCTTTGAAATAAAATGAATAGAAGTGATGAAATTTGTTAACGTAGTATATTCACGTTTTTGAATAGTGAATAATATGTTAAAGAAATTGTTTTGAATGTGATGTTTTAAATAGAATTAAAACGATCTAACGATGTTTTAAAATGTGTTAAGATTTGAAATCATAGATTTCAACATTCATTGTTGAAATAGATGTTTTCGAGAAATAAAAGGAAATGGTGGACTATAACACTGTTGTTATAGTACATGATTTCCGAAAGGAAATGTTTTGTGTAGTATTGGGATTGATATATCTATTTTAATTTCGAATCCCTATACTAGTGATTTTGGGTTATCGTAACGATGTTTTACGCAACATTCGTTTTGACCCAAATAAATATGTTTAAGAGAATGATTTCCTTAAAGAATGAAATATATACTTAATCTCGATTGAAGTATATTGAATATTTTCCAAGTGTTGAAAATAAATAAGTTCATGAATTACTTATTAAATAAGTATGGAAATGTTTTCCAATATAAAGTGAATATTAGAGAATTTATCTTTTTGAAGATAAATTGAAATGAATAATTGAAGTCATATATTCATGAATATTTTAGAATGAAAATTCACTATAGAATTTATGAATAAAAAGGGAAGTTATTTAAAAATAAATATTGATTTATTTTTGAAGTGTGAAATTTTATATCTTGTAAAGATATTTTGGAAAATAAATAATTTGGAAAATTATTTGGAATCTGGTGATGTGTGCATATCCATTGATAGTTCAATAGCCGACTATCAATATTTCCCTTTGAATAGGTAATTGATGTGATTTGTTTGAATTTGAATGCCACACTTATTTTTGAATAAGCGCTCACTATTCGGGTTAACCGGGAAAGGACCATGGGGTCGTATAACCCATTCCGAATATGTGATACGTCGTTATGAATCGCATTGAAGATCGGTGTTGAAGACCGAGTATTTGCGAAAGCGATAGGATGACCTATCGATTGTCTCTGCACTGGGTAGCTCCTGGTATAGAGATCCCCTAAGTGATGGGAAATTCGATCGGGATTGTGAATACCCGGATTGCAAGGGCTTCGCAAGAAGTGCCTTCGGTTTTGTTCGAGCCCGGAACAAACTTGTATAGATTGTATGTCTGACATTACAAATTGAGATATAAAGCCGATTTCATTAAAATATATTTCTGTTAGTGGCGGAGAATTTATTCTTTTAGCTTAACACCCTTCTCTGAGACGTACGAGCTCAGAGGTTATGTAGTTGAAGGTTATCAGCGATGTATTCCCAATTTGGTAATGTGACATGCTGAGTGTTGCTGTAAATGATCATTGTGTTGATTATTTGTGATAGGATCGTTTATTTGATCGTCTATCCTGGTGATCATTTCTATGATCATTTGTTGACCCAAAGCATGGCTTTTGTATAAAGTATGTTTTTGTGGACGTGACTTCATCGAGCCTCACACCCCGTGAATGGTCAAAACAGGAAAGATGCAGCAAGGTTATGAGGGGTAGCGCCCTTTAGGATGTGTGCATTTCCTTCTGGAAAAGGGTGGTATCATGGTATGGAGCCCAGATACTTACTCATGTTGAAAACACTTTATGATTGTGTGAATTGATTGCGAGCGCTCGGTGAAAGGTCCCAAAGGACCGGGGGATGGCATATTCCGTCAGTTGTTATTCAGTTAGGGGTAACCCGGCCTTGTGTTGATAGAGATCCGGTTTGGTTCTCGGGGATGTCCATCCAGAGGCATTCTCATGTGGCAATGGGAAGTTCCTTGGCCTGATCATTCGTTGGAAATCCAAAGAAACAATACGTGACTTGTACGGTTTTAGTTGTAGAACCTGCCATTTAATATGGTAGCTATAGTAAGCATACTATAATGGTACCTATGCTGGCTAAGATTTATATTCTACTTTCGAAATGATTTTCTCTACACTATGCACTAGTAATAATATCAAATGTTTCTTTTTAATGCGTATCAAGCATCTTTGACTAACATAAGAAGAAATCTTCTCCAAGTCTGCGTTTGCATTGTGTGTGTGGAAGGAGGTCTTATGGTAGTCTCATTTTTAAAAGCATTGCGAATTGACTTTAAAAATATTCCTCTATTTTGATTTTAAAGATAAATAAACTATTTTGAGTTCTCACACCAGTCACATGACTGACTCGGAGTTTATTGTTTTCCTTCCTAAACTCTAGGTGCCCACCAATTTCCACACGGGCAGTCAAGAGTTAGGTTTATCAGGATATTCAGGAGTTGTTGGAGGCAAGCTGGATGGCATGGCGTATTTCTAGTATATAGTATTTCTTTTCCGCTGTTTGTTGTTGTTGTTGTACACTCTGATGATGATGTAATGTAATGAAATGTGATGTAATGTAATAACTGATATAGTTCTTTGTTTAAAGATTATTCATTTATCTATTATATGTTGTTCCGCTGCGAATTGTGAGATTCTGATGTTGTTCTGTTGTTTTCTGTTCCGTTATATTTATTCTATTTTCTATTCTTTTTCTCTCTTTTTCTTTGTTTTTCTTTTTCTTAAACCCTAACTATTCGGTTTTTCGGCAACGAAAAATCGAAAACGTTACATTTGGTATCAGAACTTATGGTTAAGCGACAACCATGGTTCTGTTGGGTATTACTCATTAGAGATAGAGTCAGTAGTGCTCTAGAATGAGTTTGAGTGTAATAATAGCTATGAGTGCGTATTTGTTAGTGAATATAAAATTGTTTTATATTGTGATGATTGGTTTATTGAGTGGCATATGAACCTTCGTCAGCGTGGTCTCGACAACTATGCCGAAGGGGTTTCTAAACACTTGAATAGAACAAACCGACACAATATTGTTTTAAATTGGGTAAATAAAATAATTTTACCTTGATTATATTTTTATATATGAAGGAATAATTTTTCAGAATTATTAAAGTGTATATAAGTTGATTGTTTAGTTGTTTGAATAATCTAAATAAAAGAATTATTGTATAAGCAAAAGAATTATAAGAATTGAACTATAATTAAAGTGATTTACAATTGTGAAATAAACTTATATATATGAGAAGTGAAACTATATGAATATATTTATAAATATGATTTGAAATAAAAAAGAAGATGAATTTAAAGTTAAATGGAAATTTACTTTAGAAATGGAATATAACTTAAGTTATTTAAATGAAATTCAACTTTTGTAATTGAATTGAATTAATGGATTAAATGTTAATCAATTAAATGTGAACTTGAGTTATATGAAATGAAATTCAACTTTAGTAATTGGATTGAATGAATGAATTGAATGTGAATTAAGTTGATATGAAATAATGAATGTAAGTGATAATTCATTAAAATCTAATGTCATTGGAAGTTGAATAATAGAATAAAAATCAATTTAATTAAACCAGTTGAAAGCAAAGGAATTTGGTTGTAAATTAATATACATTGGTTGTTAGATGATTGTTAGTTGATTGTATATAATTAATTAAGTTAATGGAATTGGAAGCTAAAGTAATTGAAATCCAATTGGAAGTTAAGTGAATCTTAAATAGAATTGAATTTGAATTGGAAATGAACCAACTTGAATATGAATTAGTAAATATAAACTAATTGAAAATGAATGTTAGTAAAAACATCCACTGTTAATGAATCAAATGTGACTAGATTGAAGACCTATTTCATTGGATATTAATGAGAATATAAATGAATATTTATTGGTTATGAATGTTAGTTGGATGATAGTTGGTTGATGTTTGCATTTGTTGCTTTTACTACATTTGATATGTTGACATATATAGTTATTATGTTGCTATATGTTGTATATTGATACTATTGTCTATATACATGATTCTCATGTTGTTTGTTGAGTGTTTAGTAGGTGCGGATCGCGTTTGCTTCGCATTTGGAGCTCGCTTTCGCGCTATATTAGCCGTATATGCTCGCTAATAAAATATAAGGTACATATCTCGGATTACATACCGTACTTTTATACTTTTTCCCTTCGGGATGCCTCATTACTTGATGAGATGTATATTTGTGATATATATACTGTCATTTTTTTTCCGGATCGAACCGCGCAAAGGAGGCTATGGCGAATTTTTTCGGAAATTTAAGGCGTTAGAAAAATTTGAGAAAATTTGGAAAGCTTTGAAAACATAGACTTTGATTTGAATTTGAAAGTTAAACAATAGTAGTTGTTTTTGAAAAGATAACTAAGTATGATTTGAAAACTTAGTAAAGTTATTGTAAGAAATTTAACTATGGATTTTGGAAAGTTAATAAATTCTATAACTTTTCTTACTTGTTAATTTCGAGGACGAAATTCTTTTTAGGGGGGAAGATTGTAACGACCCAGGATTTTTAGTAATTAAAATTTGAATATTTAATTAATTTTAAATATTAATAAGTGAATTTATAAGTCAAATAAATTTTATTTCGAATAATTGGATTTAATTGAATAATTAAATCGATAATTTAATATGTTAAATTATGGAAATAATTGAAAATTGGGTTAAATATGATTGAAAATGATTTGTAAAATTTTATTTTATCATATTGAAGTTAGAATGATATTTTAGAACTTTTAAAATTGAATTAAGAGTTAAATTGTGAAAATTGAATATTTTAATATTTAAATCGACTAGTGAAAATAGTCAAATTTTGAACAGTCTCAAAATTGAACGAAACTAGTTCCATTGGATCCGTAATAGTTAGTTATTACCGGATTTCAATTTTCGTGTCAATCGAAGTTACCGTTTGATTGTGGTAGCTCGAAACGCATCGAATTATTTTTAATATTAATTTGGCGAGTTAAAATAGCCATTTTTCAAAAAGTCTCGGATTTCGACGAAACCAGTTTCATCGGATCCGTAATGTGATATTATTGTAAGGTTTCAAATTTCGTGTCAATTGGATTTACCGTTTGTCCGGTACAAATTAAAACGCCTAGAAAATCGTTTAAATCGGTTTAATTTAAATCGAATGTTTATTGCCATATCTCGCACATATGACCGAATTAGCTTCCGAAACCTGTTTCATTGTGTCCGGAACGCGGGGTAAACCCTAGAAACGCTGGTTACGGCGCGTAAATCGGAGTTCGGAATTCCCGGATGAATAGTGTTCGAAAATTCTCTATAAATAGCCCATAATTCTCTCTAAATTAAAAAAAAACCCTAATGAAAACTGCAGCCGCCACTACCATGTTGAACGGCCAGAAACTTCTCTCCTTTCTCCCTCGATTACTCCAAATCCATCAACAATTAGACGAAACTTCCAACTACAAAGAGGTAGAGCATGAAGAGATCTCGAGATCCAACGGTGGAGATCATGTTTGGAGCCATGGATCGACGTGGGGAGGGGTTTGAAGGAGGCGCGTTCGGCCTCGAACTGCGTGCAAACGCAGCGACCGAGTGGGGCCGTGCTGGGGGTGAAGGTGGCTCTCGTCGAAGGCTACAATATGGCACTTGCTGATCGTGTTTTCGTCGAGCGAGGAGATGGTGGTATCAAAACCTAATTTTGATGGTATGGGTTCATGTGCGTGTTGTGTTCCTGAAGGTGGAACGTGCGCGTGGAAGAAGGGTATGCACGGCTCTGATGGCTTGGGGTTGGAATCAACGGTGGATGATGAGCTGTAGGTTTTAATTATAAAATTTATGTTGAAATTTTTATATAAAATTCGAGCAAACTTCAAATATTCATATCTTTTTCATACGAGGTCGAAAACATGCGAAACCAGTTGCGTTGGAATCGTATGGACGAGCACTACGCGATGAAATTGGATTTGTGTCGTTTGGAGTTAGTGAGAATTTTGGGTAAAATTAAACGTCCGTTTAATTTTATTCGAAATAAATCGCTAAAACGAAATTAAAATCAAGGTGAGAACTTCTCACTCAATCGAATCAGTTTCGATTTTATTTTAAATAGTTAGATTTAAAATATTTGAATGCATGTTTGAATGATGATTGTTATCTATTGATTGTTAAAATAGACATTATACGCCGTTAGTAAGCGGATGTTATTTATTAAAAACATATACCGCGAATATTTCATAAACAGTGAAATTGATATTATATATAATAGCAATATATATATATATTGGCATATGTATATATTGGAGTTATTGATTTCCCGCATTTGTTTAGCGGATGAGACCCTATTGCGCCGTCTATTAAGCGGATAATATTATTAAATCCCATATACCACGATAATTTCGTACTGGAGCGAAATTGGTATTGTGCTAATGTTTGTGGATGCAGGAAAACAGGTTGGAGGGATCCAACTGGATTCCTCAACAGTATTTATTTGATTTCAGATATTTTGATATTTGATGGATTATCATATCGACATATGATATTGTTATAGTCGTGATTGACTATTTTGGTGTGTAGCATCATTGGACCAAATTTTGGAACTTTAAAATGATTTTTAAAGTGATTTTTGAAAATATACTATATGTTTAGAAATTGATCCATTTTAAATAAATAAATGTCATAATTTTAATGTTATAAAAATTATGAAATTTTGAGAAATATACTAAAAGGCTGATTTTTGAAAATATGGATTATTAACTTTATAAAAAGAGTTTAATCGGGATTTTTGAATTTATTATAAAAAGTTGAAATATAGGATTTATAAAATTTGATTATTTTATAAATCAAAAGGATGAAATTATAAAGGAGATTAAAGATGTTTTAAAGAATGATATAAATTGATTTATATAAAGGATTTATAAATTGATATTTATAAATTAAAACATTTGAAAGTTTTTATAAGTTTTAGAATGAACTGTGAATGAATTTCATAAATAGAAATGAAATTTATAGAATTATAAATGGTGAAGTTATAAAAGGAATTTTTATAAGCAGTAGGTGTTAACGCTTAAATTTGAACGCTAACACCCCGGTGTGTGAAGTGTAGTTGTGAAAGCACCACCCGATAGATCGGGAAAGAATTATAAGCAAGTAATAGCGGAAAAGCAGTAAACAACAGCAATTTTATAGTGGTTCGGCTTATGGGTATAGCCTACGTCCACTTTAAGTACTTTTATTGATGATCACGTTACAAGTTGATACAAATCTTCTCAAGTACAATACACTTTGAATTACAAAAGACTTAGAACAAGTAGCTCAAACTTCGATGTTGACAAAAATCTTCAAATCCATGGTGGATGTAGATGATTTCTTTATGAAGTTCTTTTAGACGTTCTTTGAATCTCAAAAGTTTTAAGTGTTGAAGTAGTCTGGAATTCGGCAGAGTAATGGTGCTTGAAATTGATCGACCAAAAAGTCCCTTTCTAGTTGGAGTTAGTGCTGTATTTATAGGCGTGATTTTCTGGACAGAATTTATTTCCAAGTTCTAAGTCGCGGCCGACTTAGTATAAGCCGTGGCCGACTTACCATATGTCGTGGCCGATTCACCGAGCCAAGTCCATGGCTTAATGGAAGCAAGCTTGCCTAAACTCATACCATCTGTCTTAAGTCGTCGCCGAGATAAGCCAGGTTGTGGCCGGCTTAAGGCAAGTCACGGCCGAGTCACCTGGCCCTTCTACGGTTTCACCTAGGTCGCCCCCGAGTCAACATAGCATTATCTCCATAACACGGTATCGGACTTGCATTTTAGTAGCCTTTAGGTCGTGGACGGCTTAGCATACGTTGTTAAGTCGGTTGCCGACTTAAGTATAGGTCGTGCACCTTTCCAAGTCCTGATCAATTAGGTCGGCAGCTTCCTTAGGTAATTAGATCAACACTCAATTTAGGTCGGTAGACTTCCTAAGTCGGTACTCCTTAAGGCATTAGGTCGTTATCCATTTAAAGCCTTAGGTCGGAAACTTTTGTAAAGGTATTTGAGTCGCAAAGTACCTTGAGTCGCTGTCCCTTCTGAGTTATTAAATCGGCAACCATTGAGTCGTCATTCGTTTTAAGTCGGCAATGAGTTAAGGTTGTTGGGTCAGTTCACCTTTTAAGTCGTAGGTCTCTTGAGTCGTGGAGGCCTTAAGTCTTATGTTGGCACATTCATCAGATCACTGGATCGGCATCTCTCTTAAGTCGGTAGCCCTTTTTGAGTCTTAAGTCGGCATGCTTCTCAAGCCGTTAGGTCGGGCTCCCTTATGCCTTAGGTCGGCATCCCCTGTTGAACCTTAAGTCGGTATCTTTTCCGAGTCTTATCTTGCTAGGTCGTTAGCTCCTTAACTCGTGGGCTTCTTAACTCGTGGGCGAAACGGGGTTAACATTTGCCCCTCGAAGCACACGCTTAAGTCGTAAGTCGTGTGCTTCGACTTATCATAACCCGGTTGCGCCGATTTAAGTTCCAGTGCCTCCTGATATAAAAGCTTAAGTCGTTCCTCCTATTTCACTCTTCTCATTGCTTATCTCCTGAACCGTTCCTGCCATTGTCTCATCTTTAAGCTTTCAAAGGCGATCTCGATCAATTAACTACTGACAACCTCTGTTATCCACTGTGTAAGTAAACATTCCTCTTCCCTGATCATAGATTATCGTTGATTCATGAATTCCGTCTCCCAAAATCAAACTGCCTCTTCGTACGGTGCTTCATCATGAATTCCGTTACAATTATGGTTGGTGAACCTTAGGTTGCTCGATTTGGCTTTAAATGATTAGTGACATGATGAAGATGGTTTACTACTTTAGGCTAGACGATTTTAATTTGTGCTAGGTTTGCCAGGCGCTGACTTAGCAGAGGTTTCGAATTGGTGTCTTGGATGATCTGAATGCATGAAATAGTATAATTGAAGTGGGAATTTTTTGGTTGAGAGAGTGGCTAATGGGTTAACGGGTTGAGCGTGGCGAGGTATTGATCTAGATGTGACCTGGTGACCTTGGGAGGCTTGGCTTTTGGTTGACCCAATCCTTAAATCGCGGCCGTGCTATCACTTGAGGGAGATTTACCGACTTTACCTTCTGCCGATCCAAGCTTTGAAACTGTGGCCGAGTTAATCCTTTAAACCGCGGCCGAGTTAAGCCTTTAAACCGCGGCCGAGTTAACACTTGGAGAATTTCACACCACTTCTTGAACCAGAGCCTTCCTCTCTTTTACTCCTTTACGACCTAGAGGACTACCGACTTAAAGACCCAGGAACTTAGCCTTAACGCGTGAAAGACTCCTAGATCGTAGCCGACTTAATACTTGAGCTTCAGACGTGTTATCATTTAGGAGCATAGGCCTACTTTGAGCATTTGCCTTGAGCTACCGAACTAAATTGTCTGAATTTTTGAACTTTAAACTTGCCTGAATCTCCTTGTATTATGCCGCATTAACTTATAAGCTGCTAACCTGCTAAAAATAACAAACAAAGAGAACCAAGGCGAAAATACTGCCATTAACTGCCCACGTCAGATGACAGATTAGTCAAGACAAAACAAACAACTTAATTATATTGCATGAAATGTTTGCGAATCAATCAATTAGGGTTAAATATTAGTGCAAAGTATCAACAATCTGAACTGATTTGTCTGCACTAACATCTTACTTGCATATCTAGGCTTAAAACAATAATCCCTGAATTTCATAACTAACAAATGTTTGCTAGTTTTCATTCCAGTTATATTTGTTTACCGCTTGATTGATTCTACACAACAATTCACACACTTTAGGAAACGTGCACCTTCATGTTTGAATACCCAGTTGTTTATGTAGAATGACTTCCCATCGAGAAGAAGAAGTGGTAACTCAAGAAGAAGAAACTTTCCCGACAACGGTTCCGATAGAGAATCCTCCGGAAAGAACTTCGACTATTCTATCTTTGAGAACATTTATTCAGCTGCGCACTCAATTTGGCTTTGCTGAAAACGATGTCCTATTCCCTGGGTCAAATGTTACTGCTGATAATCCTCCCTATGGTTTCGTTGCAGTCAACCGCCACATGTGCTTAAGTGGGGCGATTCCTCCTTTTAATGACTTCCTTCGAACTCTTCTTCTCCGGTTGACGATCTCTCCATTTCAACTTCATCCTAATGGTTATGCCATCTTGATGGGGTTGTGTGTTTTGTTTAGAAGAACTCTTGATCGCCTACCGAGTTTTGAAGAAATTCGTTATCTGTGCTCGTTTACAAAGAGTAAAGATCATCCTTCACTCATTATTGTGAGAAGTGCTAGAAACCGCAAGCTCCTTTCCGATCTCACTGAAAGTGTTCATGGATTTTTGAACCAGTTTTTCTTTGCTCGCTGCCCTCCAGGGTTTTATGCCATCTGGAGAATAGGAAGTAAGACTAGTGTTTCCATTTTTTCGTTTTTGAAACTTTTTTCGAGATCCGAACTTCCAGTTGCTAACTTCATTCTTTGCTCTTTTCAGCACTTCCTCTCCCTTCTAGAGATCCGATTCATAAACAAATTTTTGAGAGGTTGAGTGCCGTGGCTGCGGAAGAAAGGAGCATAAAATTTCTGCTGAAGGATGAATTTTTACACCAATACGAGCTTCTACACGCTTCTCGTTCTACGCATGCTCATGAAGTTCCAACAGAAGTTCCCGATTCTCCGATGAGAACTCCTGACGCCCTGGTTACTGTCGAACAACTAACATCAAAAGAGTCTAATATTGAAGCTTCATTGGTGAAGTGTTCCACTCCTACCGACATTATGGGGTCATCTAGTAAGACGGTGCTTGCCCCGATCGAGGAAGAAGAAGAACCTTCACGGCCTCTCGGGGGATTAGCTGATGTAGGAATTGAGAAAACAAGTCCCACCAAGCATGATGGTGACGATGTTTATGAGGGGTTGAGCGACATAATAGTGACTCCGCAGGAGCTTTTTAGAGATGACGTATCTAAAACTATCTCTCCTGTAATTGAGGCGACGTCTCTTCTTCGACAAACACCAACACAAACATCAACTCCTCACACCCAAGCTATCATCACCTCTGCACCAAAGAGTGGTTTGTAGCTTAATGCGTGTAGCTTGCACACCACACAACACTTAGGATTTTCCAGCACATTTATGCACTTATCTTCTTATACTTTAAAGATTTCTAAAGCTTATCTTTTCTTATTTCAGATTCTTTAATGACACGCGGCGGATCATATTATCAGGATTTCCAACGCTACGGGGGGCGTGGTCAATATGATTATCGGCGTTACTTTCCCTCCTATAGAGAGTCTGACGAAGAGAGGGCTGCTCGAAAGGCTCGTGAAAGGAGGGATGCAGAAGAGCGTTATGACAGAAGGGATAGGGATGAGCACCATGATTCTCTGCAGAGGAGTGATGACTCGCACAAAAGGAAATCTCACGACGACCGAGGAAAAGGTCATGTAGCTGAAGATTCAGGCAAACGAGCCCGACATGGTGAGAGACATGTTTCCACTATTCCCGAAAAGCCTACTGCCCCTGCCCCTCTTGACATTACTTCTGACTCTCCTGCTCTCGGGAAGGAGGACATCCAGACAATAATAAGCAGGCCTAAATTTCAAGTGGGACCTGGCCCAGCCACTTTACAAAGTCGTTTTCCACAATGGTGCTTAAAGGGTGTGAGATTCGACCTAGACTTGGTCCCCATCGACAAGTCTGCTATGTTGCGCAATCTTGATGCAGTCAAGCTCGATATCGAGAGGATGTCGAACTGGCAGAAGCTTGTTGATGAGCTTCAAAGAGTTAACCGTGCCAACTTAGAGGCCATGCTCACCATGGAAAATGATAAGGCTGAGTGGCAAAAGGTCCTTGAGCAGCACGACACCGAAATGAGGAGCATTACTTCCTACAACGAGGAGCTCGAAGCAAAGGTCGAGAAGTTGAAAGATGAGCTTGCTGCTTCCTCTACTTCATACTCTCAAAAAGAAGAAGTGCTTCTCAGACAAGTTAGAGATGCTCATGCCAGTCAGAGGGATGCTGAGGACAGGCTTGAAGCACAAAAAAGAATCAGTGACGGCTATGTCTCTGATATTGCTGAGCTTCAAAAGAAAAACAACTCCCAGGAGGCGGAGATAAAAATGCTTAAGCTTCAGCTTGCCAAAACTGAAAGGGAGCGCAATGAGGCTGTCGCCGGCAAAATCGCAGCCGAAGAATCTCATGAGGCGACCAAAAACAGCTTCGGGTCAACATTATTCGACTTCTACTTGCATAGCGTCTTAGGGCGTGGAAGCCTCGCTTTTCTCGGTCCTAAGTATGAAATCACTTTAGCTGAAGTGTGGGAGGCCGCTCTTGAGATGCTTGGTGCTGAAGGTGCCGGTTACGACGAATCAGCCCTGGAAAGGCATTATTTTGATGATGACGCTCGCGCTGCCCTTGCCAAGGGAAAGGAACAACTTGCCAAACTAAGAATTGAAGTGACGGAAAGGGACCGGCTGGGGAAAACCACTTCAACTACTCTAGTCCAGCCACCTTCTTCGTCTGAAGTCGACATTATTGGTTCCAGTTCCCATCTTGCATCTCCCACCAAAGTTACCACTGAGATTACAAGCATACAAGGTGGAGACGAGGGTGATGAGAGCGCTGATGCGCAAGCTTATGAAGTCGATATCAGGAAACCAGCTTCTCCAGGTAATTTCACTGTTAATCTCGCTACTGTCAATTCTGCTCAAGCGGGTTACTCATTTATTTCGCATGAGTTTCATGAGCTCCTTGGCTATTTTCTCAACCTTGATGAGCCTTCATCTCCTCTCTTTACTGACTTCATTGGTGAACCTTCATCTCCTCTCTTTACTGACTTTAACCTCTTTTCTTCTGTAGAGAAAGTACCAAGCACTGCTCATACTTCTACTCCTCCGGTTGTCCATCTTTCGTCTCTTCAGGCGGCGCCTCCTTCTGCCTCGCAACCTGGATCACAGGAGGAACAAATAGAGGCTCTTCACGGCTTGGATGATCCCATCGCTTCGGAAGAGCAGAAAGATGAGAGACCTGAGGGAGGTGACATATCCCTGGAACGGACTCCTTCTGACGACATTGTTCTATCAAAACTTGTCACTCCGGGGAGTGAGTCTTCCTCACAAAGGAGAGAGAAGCGTGGGACATCAAAGAGGAGGGGGAAGAAAATCACCGCCACTGCAGAGGAGCCGGAAGTTGAACCGGTTACACCTACCTCTCCTACTTCCCTTATACCCACTGGCCGACCTGAAAAGCTGGTCATTCGACCGGGTAAAGGGTCCAAAGGAGGGAAGAAGAAGTGAAGATTTTAGCTTTTTGCCTTTTGTATGAACTGGCCGAGAGTTGTGCGGGTATCGGCCCCCGCTTTTATTTTGAGAACCTGTATCTGCATTATAGTTGAATAAAATGATTCTTCGTTTGTACAAACTTCTGTTTGAATTTGAGAATGCATTTACTATTTATTTTATTTATTTGCGCAAGTTTATTTACACGATACTGCAGCGGGCTTATGGTATGTTGTTTGAGTATTACTTTACTGGTGCAGCTATACTATTATACCATGTTGCCCCCATACCTTAAGCTTGCTGCAATATTCTATACTTTGAGGGGACTTGCACTCTTATTTGCTAAAGAATAACTGTTTTATTCTTTAAAGAAAATTTTTGTAGAGTACAACTCCCTTCGTATAAGTTTCTACGCTTTATCGTTCGAAGAAATCGTTTTTTTTTTTTTTGCTTATGTGCATATTTTATCAAGTGAATTCCTCTATGTGGTAAAGCAGACCTCTGAAGGGTACTTTAACTTCCTCTCTTTTCTCTTTTTTTTTTTTTAAAAAAAGATTATTCCCAGAATAGGTAAATTATTCTTTATTCGGAAGTTAAAGTATGCCCCTGATAAGGATTTTTTTTTTATATAGAAAGTTGTACCTCTGAGGAGGGATTTTTCACGTTTCAACACTTGGAAGTTTTATTTCAATCTCGGTGAAACGTGTACCTCCAAAGAGTTATGCCTTAGAAATCCTTTTCACGTTTCAACACTTGGAAGTTTTATTTCAATCTCGGTGAAACGTGGGTTTCCGAAGAGGTCTTTCTTCTTAATTGTGTCCCCGGGAGGGGGTTGTACCTCTAAGGAGGGATTTTTCACGTTTCAACACTTGGAAGTTTTATTTCAATCTCGGTGAAACGTGTACCTCCGAAGAGTTGTGCCTTCGAAGAAAGCCTTCTCGCGTTTCAACACTTGGAAGTTTTATTTCAATCTCGGTGAAATGTGTACTTTCAGGAAGGTCTTTATTTTGTTTTTGCATTTCAACTTTGGTGAAGTGAAATTCCGAAGAGCGGTTGTTACACTTCAACTCCTGGCGAAATGTGCCCCCGAAGAGGTCTTTATTTTGTTTGCATTTCAACTCTGGTGAAGCGTAATTCCGAAGAGCGGTTGTTACACTTCAACTCCTGGCGAAATGTGCCCCCGAAGAGGTCTTTATTTTGTTTGCATTTCAACTCTGGTGAAGCGTAATTCCGAAGAGCGGTCATAACACTTCAACTCCTGGTGAAATGTGCCCCAGAGATGGTTTACATTGCCTGGAAGTTACTCTCTCATGGTTGGTGGGTCATGACTCCTCCAATCTTTTTTGTTGAGTAGAGAACTTTCTTTTTTGTGGCATATGTCCCATTAGAGGTCTTTGTCCTCCGAAGAGTTGTGCCTCCGAAGAGGAGCATTTTGCCTCTGAGGAGGGCTTTGGTCTCTGAGGAGAAGCATTTGGTCTCCGTAGAGAAGCATTTTGCCTCCGAAGAGGGCTTCGGTCTCTGAGGAGAAGCATTCGGTCTCCGTAGAGAAGCATTTTGCCTCTGAAGAGGGCTTTGTTCTCTGAGGAGAAGCATTTGGTCTCCGTAGAGAAGCATTTTGCCTCCGAAGAGGGCTTCGGTCTCTGAGGAGAAGCATTCGGTCTCCGTAGAGAAGCATTTTGCCTCCGAAGAGGGCTTCGGTCTCTGAGGAGAAGCATTCGGTCTCCGTAGAGAAGCATTTTGCCTCCGAAGAGGGCTTCGGTCTCTGAGGAGAAGCATTCGGTCTCCGTAGAGAAGCATTTTGCCTCCGAAGAGGGCTTTGGTCGCTGAGGAGAAGCATTCGGTCTCCGTAGAGAAGCATTTTGCCTCCGAAGAGGGCTTCGGTCTCTGAGGAGAAGCATCCGGTCTCCGTAGAGAAGCATTTTGCCTCCGAAGAGGGCTTCGGTCTCTGAGGAGAAGCATTCGGTCTCCGTAGAGAAGCATTTTGCCTCCGAAGAGGGTTTCGGTCTCTGAGGAGAAGCATTCGGTCTCCGTAGAGAAGCATTTTGCCTCCGAAGAGGGCTTCGGTCTCTGAGGAGAAGCATCCGGTCTCCGTAGAGAAGCATTTTTGCCTCCGAAGAGGGCTTCGGTCTCTGAGGAGAAGCATTCGGTCTCCGTAGAGAAGCATTTTGCCTTCGAAGAGGGCTTCGGTCTCTGAGGAGAAGCATTCGGTCTCCGTAGAGAAGCATTTTGCCTCCGAAGAGGGTTTCGGTCTCTGAGGAGAAGCATTCGGTCTCCGTAGAGAAGCATTTTGCCTCCGAAGAGGGCTTTTCACATTTCATCTCACGGGAGTATGTCGACCGGGTGTGGTGAAATGCGTGCCCCTAAGTAGGGTTATTGTCAGGAAGTTTGGAGTTTTCCTTTCTCGGTTGGATGGGTTCTCGGGAGTGTGTCGACCGATAACTCCACGACTTTGTAGCGAGAAAGACGCCTTTTTATTTTCGGTGAAGCCCGCTTGAGGTTTTTATCCTCTGAGGAGTTATGCCTTCAAAGAGGGCGTTGTGTTTCTGAAACATTCTTTTCGTTGGGTGACGCTTGCTCTCGCATGTCTCTTTGCCGTTGATTCATGTTGATAATCCCCATTGCTTCGCAAGTGTCGCTACTTTCAGCTGCCAAGCCTCTTCCTTACCCAAAGGAGTATATTTTATAGTTAAGCAAATTGGTGGTGGCAGATATAGGTTCTTTAACTTGCTGTTTGTTTGTTCAAGCATTTGTAGTTAGCCAAACATGATCTGCTTCTATCCACCTTGCTTACTTTCGTCTGAAGTTCTCGTTTTGTAGGATTTGAATATGGGAATTTTAAATGGCTCAACGCTTGATTGCTAGATGATGTCGCGGATCACTTGGTCTTGTGACTGGTAAGCTTTGCTTTTATGGCCTGCATTATCAAATCATTTTTTTTTTAGTAACATGATTAACGTATTTCATATGCCGTAATAAAACAAAGCAGTTTATGGTAGTAGGGAACACAAGAATTATAGCGGTTTAGCCGAAACTGGGCCTATATCCACTTTATAGCTTTTGTTATTCGCCTGCCTTGCAATTGCCCTTAACAAGAGAATCATGGATTTGTAAATTCTTTGCAATATTTCAGCAAAGTCTTCATGCAAAATATGGATGTAAACGGTTGCTGTTCCAAGTTCTTGGAATGGGTTTTCTTTTGATAGTTGTGAATTTGATTGATTATATTAGCAATTCCTTAGTGCCGTCTTTAAGAGTGCATCATCTTCTTCTGTTGGCGGGTGGTTTTAACTGAAGAAACATACTCTAGCTAAATTTTATTTGTTTGCTTAGAGTACTTCTCATTCAGGATTTGACCCTGGAATTCTGTTGTTTAAGGCTTGTTTTTGAATGCTACCAAGGGTTGCTTGATATTGCAATGAATCAGCTTGGTATTGATTGCCTGCAAATTTAGATCGATAATCTTAGTGATATTCTCAGAATATTTCACATATCGAAATAAAATAAGCAACTCATAATAATAGGGAAAGCAAGACTTATAGTCTTATTATTTATTGGCGTTGTTTTTACTACAGATTTTGAAACAAGAATCATTGGATCAGCATTCTTTTACAAATTTGAAACAAAGTGTTCAAGTAAGGTATGGAAGCAATTGCTGCCCCAGGCTTTAGGAATTGAGTTTTTTGGCATAAGAGGACTAGATGGCAACATCTTTCAGAATCGAAACTTCCTTTCACTTTGAAGATCTCCTTGGAGCGTGAGCACATCTTCCCGCCTCATCCAATTTTTCCCTGCCTGGTGAGGGCTTGCTGTGATGATACTGATGATAGGACCTTTATCTCCTTGTGCCATGGTTCTCTTACTTGAGCTACATTGTTGAGCGGGAACCAGCTGCACCTTAGAGGATGAGGAGTAGTTAATTTCATCTTTTTTCACATACTGTTGCAGTTCATTCTGCTTGATCAATTCTTCAATCTCCTTCCTTAGATGGCGACATTGGTTAGTTTCATGGCCAGGTTGATTGTGAAATTGACAGAATTTCCCATTGTCTGCTGCGCTTCTCCTCATAAGGGATGGTTTGGGGTAAACAACAACATCCTTTGTTGCCAAGAAGATACTTTCCGGGGTGTCGGTCAAGGGAGTGAAGTTGGAGGGTATGAAGCGTCGAGCTTTCTTCAAGAGTTTCTGTTTTCTTCTTCCCCCATTCTTCTCTTTCTGTTCAATCATTTCCGGTATGTATTCTTCATCGTTACCAGGACTCAATGGGTAATCATCAGCTATTCTTTCAAAAGTTCGCCTTGACAAACGTTCGTGGATGGTTGGTCGTGGCCATGAATTCTCTGTTTGGGGGAATGTCCCAATAGTAATGCCAGTTGCTCGTTGAGGAGCATTCCACTCTTCTGAAACCTGGACCTCCTTGGCAATGGTTTTTATATCACTTTCTAGTCGATGGACTTCTTCTTGCAATGTGTTCATCTTGTCCAGTATCCTATTGCTTTGAACTTCCATGTGCTGATATATTCCATAAACCACGGCGTTTAATTCAGCCCTTGTGACTCCAGTACTTGAAGCTGTTTCACTTAGCGTGGGAAGAGCGATGGCATTGCTGTAAGTACCTTCAAACTTTAACAACTTCCGTTTCCTTTCCGAAGCCATAATCTCAGATAGACTTCTGGTTTTTAAAGAAATTCTTTCTTCAAATCTCTTTGAAGCGATGATGACAGTTGTCCTGAGTTCAGTTCTCAGTGAAAGCACCAAAAATGTTAACGCTTAAATTTGAACGCTAACACCCTGGTGTGTGAAGTGTAGTTGTGAAAGCACCACCCGATAGATCGGGAAAGAATTATAAGCAAGTAATAGCGGAAAAGCAGTAAACAACAGCAATTTTATAGTGGTTCGGCTTATGGGTATAGCCTACGTCCACTTTAAGTACTTTTATTGATGATCACGTTACAAGTTGATACAAATCTTCTCAAGTACAATACACTTTGAATTACAAAAGACTTAGAACAAGTAGCTCAAACTTCGATGTTGACAAAAATCTTCAAATCCATGGTGGATGTAGATGATTTCTTTATGAAGTTCTTTTAGACGTTCTTTGAATCTCAAAAGTTTTAAGTGTTGAAGTAGTCTGGAATTCGGCAGAGTAATGGTGCTTGAAATTGATCGACCAAAAAGTCCCTTTCTAGTTGGAGTTAGTGCTGTATTTATAGGCGTGATTTTCTGGACAGAATTTATTTCCAAGTTCTAAGTCGCGGCCGACTTAGTATAAGCCGTGGCCGACTTACCATATGTCGTGGCCGATTCACCGAGCCAAGTCCATGGCTTAATGGAAGCAAGCTTGCCTGAACTCATACCATCTGTCTTAAGTCGTCGCCGAGATAAGCCAGGTTGTGGCCGGCTTAAGGCAAGTCGCGGCCGAGTCACCTGGCCCTTCTACGGTTTCACCTAGGTCGCCCCCGAGTCAACATAGCATTATCTCCATAACACGGTATCGGACTTGCATTTTAGTAGCCTTTAGGTCGTGGACGGCTTAGCATACGTTGTTAAGTCGGTTGCCGACTTAAGTATAGGTCGTGCACCTTTCCAAGTCCTGATCAATTAGGTCGGCAGCTTCCTTAGGTAATTAGATCAACACTCAATTTAGGTCGGTAGACTTCCTAAGTCGGTACTCCTTAAGGCATTAGGTCGTTATCCATTTAAAGCCTTAGGTCGGAAACTTTTGTAAAGGTATTTGAGTCGCAAAGTACCTTGAGTCGCTGTCCCTTCTGAGTTATTAAATCGGCAACCATTGAGTCGTCATTCGTTTTAAGTCGGCAATGAGTTAAGGTTGTTGGGTCAGTTCACCTTTTAAGTCGTAGGTCTCTTGAGTCGTGGAGGCCTTAAGTCTTATGTTGGCACATTCATCAGATCACTGGATCGGCATCTCTCTTAAGTCGGTAGCCCTTTTTGAGTCTTAAGTCGGCATGCTTCTCAAGCCGTTAGGTCGGGCTCCCTTATGCCTTAGGTCGGCATCCCCTGTTGAACCTTAAGTCGGTATCTTTTCCGAGTCTTATCTTGCTAGGTCGTTAGCTCCTTAACTCGTGGGCTTCTTAACTCGTGGGCGAAACGGGGTTAACATTTGCCCCTCGAAGCACACGCTTAAGTCGTAAGTCGTGTGCTTCGACTTATCATAACCCGGTTGCGCCGATTTAAGTTCCAGTGCCTCCTGATATAAAAGCTTAAGTCGTTCCTCCTATTTCACTCTTCTCATTGCTTATCTCCTGAACCGTTCCTGCCATTGTCTCATCTTTAAGCTTTCAAAGGCGATCTCGATCAATTAACTACTGACAACCTCTGTTATCCACTGTGTAAGTAAACATTCCTCTTCCCTGATCATAGATTATCGTTGATTCATGAATTCCGTCTCCCAAAATCAAACTGCCTCTTCGTACGGTGCTTCATCATGAATTCCGTTACAATTATGGTTGGTGAACCTTAGGTTGCTCGATTTGGCTTTAAATGATTAGTGACATGATGAAGATGGTTTACTACTTTAGGCTAGACGATTTTAATTTGTGCTAGGTTTGCCAGGCGCTGACTTAGCAGAGGTTTCGAATTGGTGTCTTGGATGATCTGAATGCATGAAATAGTATAATTGAAGTGGGAATTTTTTGGTTGAGAGAGTGGCTAATGGGTTAACGGGTTGAGCGTGGCGAGGTATTGATCTAGATGTGACCTGGTGACCTTGGGAGGCTTGGCTTTTGGTTGACCCAATCCTTAAATCGCGGCCGTGCTATCACTTGAGGGAGATTTACCGACTTTACCTTCTGCCGATCCAAGCTTTGAAACTGTGGCCGAGTTAATCCTTTAAACCGCGGCCGAGTTCATTGAAATATATACTTAATCTCGATTGAAGTATATTGAATATTTTCCAAGTGTTGAAAATAAATAAGTTCATGAATTACTTATTAAATAAGTATGGAAATGTTTTCCAATATAAAGTGAATATTAGAGAATTTATCTTTTTGAAGATAAATTGAAATGAATAATTGAAGTCATATATTCATGAATATTTTAGAATGAAAATTCACTATAGAATTTATGAATAAAAAGGGAAGTTGTTTAAAAATAAATATTGATTTATTTTTGAAGTGTGAAATTTTATATCTTGTAAAGATATTTTGGAAAATAAATAATTTGGAAAATTATTTGGAATCTGGTGATGTGTGCATATCCATTGATAGTTCAATAGCCGACTATCAATATTTCCCTTTGAATAGGTAATTGATGTGATTTGTTTGAATTTGAATGCCACACTTATTTTTGAATAAGCGCTCACTATTCGGGTTAACGGGGAAAGGACCATGGGGTCGTATAACCCATTCCGAATATGTGATACGTCGTTATGAATCGCATTGAAGATCGGTGTTGAAGACCGAGTATTTGCGAAAGCAATAGGATGACCTATCGATTGTCTCTGCACTGGGTAGCTCCTGGTATAGAGATCCCCTAAGTGATGGGAAATTCGATCGGGATTGTGAATACCCGGATTGCAAGGGCTTCGCAAGAAGTGCCTTCGGTTTTGTTCGAGCCCGGAACAGACTTGTATAGATTGTATGTCTGACATTACAAATTGAGATATAAAGCCGATTTCATTCAAATATATTTCTGTTGATGGCGGAGAATTTATTCTTTTAGCTTAACACCCTTCTCTGAGACGTACGAGTTCAGAGGTTATGTAGTTGAAGGTTATCAGCGATGTATTCCCAATTTGGTAATGTGACATGCTGAGTGTTGCTGTAAATGATCATTGTGTTGATTATTTGTGATAGGATCGTTTATTTGATCGTCTATCCTGGTGATCATTTCTATGATCATTTGTTGACCCAAAGCATGGCTTTTGTATAAAGTATGTTTTTGTGGACGTGACTTCGTCGAGCCTCACACCCCGTGAATGGTCAAAACAGGAAAGATGCAGTAAGGTTATGAGGGGTAGCGCCCTTTAGGATGTGTGCATTTCCTTCTGGAAAAGGGTAGTATCATGGTATGGAGCCCAGATACTTACTCATGTTGAAAACACTTTATGATTGTGTGAATTGATTGCGAGCGCTCGGTGAAAGGTCCCAAAGGACCGGGGGATGGCATATTCAGTCAGTTGCTATTCAGTTAGGGGTAACCCGGCCTTGTGTTGGTAGAGATCCGGTTTGGTTCTCGGGGATGTCCATCCAGAGGCATTCTCATGTGGCAATGGGAAGTTCCTTGGCCTGATCATTCGTTGGGAATCCAAAGAAACAATACGTGACTTGTACGGTTTTAGTTGTAGAACCTGCCATTTAATATGGTAGCTATAGTAAGCATACTATAATGGTACCTATGCTGGCTAAGATTTATATTCTACTTTCGAAATGATTTTCTCTACACTATGCACTAGTAATAATATCAAATGTTTCTTTTTAATGCGTATCAAGCATCTTTGACTAACATAAGAAGAAATCTTCTCCAAGTCTGCGTTTGCATTGTGTGTGTGGCAGGAGGTCTTATGGTAGTCTCATTTTTAAAAGCATTGCGAATTGACTTTAAAAATATTCCTCTATTTTGATTTTAAAGATAAATAAACTGTTTTGAGTTCTCACACCAGTCACATGACTGACTCGGAGTTTATTGTTTTCCTTCCTAAACTCTGGGTGCCCACCAATTTCCACACGGGCAGTCAAGAGTTAGGTTTATCAGGATATTCAGGAGTTGTTGGAGGCAAGCTGATGGCATGGCGTATTTCTAGTATATAGTATTTCTTTTCCGCTGTTTGTTGTTGTTGTTGTACACTCTGATGATGATGTAATGTAATGAAATGTGATGTAATGTAATAACTGATATAGTTCTTTGTTTAAAGATTATTCATTTATCTATTATATGTTGTTCCGCTGCGAATTGTGAGATTCTGATGTTGTTCTGTTGTTTTCTGTTCCGTTCTATTTATTCTATTTTCTATTCTTTTTCTCTCTTTTTCTTTGTTTTTCTTTTTCTTAAACCCTAACTATTCGGTTTTTCGGCAACGAAAAATCGAAAACGTTACAAAATCAAATTTAATAAATATAAGAACGTTAATCGTGAGTGATTGCTCACCTTTCGAGGTTAGAGAATTTGAAAATAGAACAAGCTACGAATCCAGGCGCGAATTCCAAAGCAAAGCTAGATTTCCATGATTCGATGAACAAAGCTGATAATAAGGATAGAAGAAATCAATCAGACTGTATTGTTGATGATAATTGATATATCCCTATATAACTATATATAAAATCAATATTAAATTTAAAACAAATATTAAAATTATATATATATATATAATTAAAGATGATTGTTTTTAAATAAAACACATATAAAACAAACACATCTACCAAAATATTGTTTGAAATAAATGAATAAATAAATATTTATACTTATAACTTTCAAAATCAACAAATCTATATACATAAAACCCACTGCTCATATACTTACAAACAATCCATACGAACATATATATCTTATACTGTATATAACACTGCATCATATAAAAATATTGCAACTAGTATATACATAGGACGGTAAAATTATAACTAATATAAAACTCAGTAGATCACTGATATAAAGTAGCTAAAATATATAACCATATAATGTATATAAACTGCAATAAACATATGTATACAAACTAACTTTCATAGACTTTGTATTCAAATAAAATATCATATCACTTTAAACATAAAATATACTTAAAGTATAAATGAAATGTTATAAAATATGTATACTAAAACATATACTCTACTGTAAATTACAAAAAGAAAAATCTGGACATAATCTATATATGAATACTCTTAAACACCCACAGACATAAAATGATGCAATATATATCGAAACATTATATAAAATATTAACAAAATACATCATATCACAAATTATAACTAGAATATATATTATATAAAATAAACAACTGCTACGCAAATAAAACTATGTATATTATACTATCAATATTTTAAACCACATGATTTCTTCTCTGACATACTTTCCAAAAACAAACCAAACTTCCATGCCTTTATATGAAATTATATAGTATTCTGTAACTAAATATATACCGGTTTAAATATATATACACAAAGTAACGTCCCGCCTTTTTGTACACTTTAAATCGACGATAAACCCCACACGTCTGACTTAAACCATACAAAAGGGCGGATTGTTATGGGTTAAATAAGAAAAAGTAGAGAAAGAAATAAAACAAACAGAATCTTGCAGCAGAACGATAAAATATAATAATCAAATATACAATACATGAAGCTGTTTTACAAAATATTCGATTATTCTTATACAATACATATCAGAGTTACACTTACCAGAGAATATTAATAATACAGCGGAATACAATAGTGTAGTGGAATAATATAATAGATAATAGTAATACACTCTTCGTCTTCGTCCTCTAGAAATAAAGTCTTCGAATTCTAATATGCTCAGATTGACCCGAGCGAATTGAAAAGACAAAACACTCGAGTTAGAACTAAAAGATCTTATGTAAGTTAAATCAACAATAAACAATATGAGTGGAATGGCATCAGAGATGTTTACGGGATTTGACTTCTCCTATCCAGTGTCTAACGTGAGTGCAGTAACTCAAGAGATGCTCGGGATTCACATCTCCTAAGGATCCATTAAACTATTTACTAGGTAGTAATATTTCTCTATTATAATAGTGTCTAATAGTAAAATAAACTTACCTTTTTCATAGCATTAGGGGGTTACCCATATAGCCCTTAACACGTAATTGTCCCAGTAGTCCATCCAGTATCAGCGCATCTCCAGATCAGGAGACTACCCTAAATACTCCACGGGCTACGGGAGAAAAACAAACTCGTACAAGGCGCGATAGGGTAGGTGACACGGCACACATGGCAATGCCAGGGTAGATATACCAATTACGCACACGGGCTGGTGGTAACGCCTAGCGCGCAACTACCGCCCACCACGAGCCACACCCCCAAATCAAATATCAAAAGTGGCCACCGAATCAATCCAAAAGTCGGAGTATAATATCGAAGGGATGTGTCCGATAAGAGGGGCTACCTCCTTGGCCCGAGATCGCTCCTGTTTTAGCCACCTTGTGCCAACTCATGGGAGTTGGGTCCATGTATATACCTTAATAGAACGTCGCCACCATCCTACTTCATTCTGGAATCTCCACCGCGTAACGGTTGTTAAAGTGGTTTTCGGAGTTGGCAGAGTATGACAACTTTCGATCCCGGTCTTTTTAACAACCAAACGTTATTATAACACTGTGGTCATTTCAAATAATTTATACTTCAAAACCAGAATATAATATCCATTTTGAAAACATATAGATACGATATCCTTTCCATTTCTAAACCAAATCATTTTGATATCATTTTTAGAAAACCCAAATCAATATAATATCATTTTATTTCAAATATATCCTTTTCAAAAATCATAACACTTTCAACATTTTAACCCTTTGAAATCAAAATACTTGAAATATAACACTTTCCATTTATACTACCTCGAAACTCATAACTTTCACCACTTATGGGGTTTAAATATTTAAAATACTTTATATAACCAAAATATCTTCTTTAATTTTCACCAATCAATTCGAAAACTCGAATTTCTAGATTTTGAATTTAATCCCAATCCCAAAATAATACACTTCAATTAAATTCGGTTTCCAAATAAACTTTTCCAAATTTGTCGATTTCAAAACGGATTTGATCCACAAAATAAACCATTTCAAATTCAATATATTTCAAAACCAAATTTTATAATTCGTACGAGTACATATGCACGTCCAGGCGGACCTGCATTAAACCGTTGAGCCATAATTTTATAGCATAACTATTAAAATACAATGATAATAAAATCAGCACAATGATTGCTTTCCACATCAACACTTCCAATTATAGCCAAAATATCTTTGAATTGCCTTATCAATTGGTTCGATGTACATGAGCAGTAAAATCCGTGCGATAACAAATAAACAAAAATGTTCTATGTACCCTTTTGATTTAAACCAATTATTTTGTCAAACTATTTTGTACATGAATTTTTGAAAGCGTAATAATAATGCTTCTAAACTCTAATGTTTATCTAAAGTATTGCTTTTTCTACAATAGAAACATCATGTGAAAGAATATAGCAACATTTTTTGTATACACAATTTCTAGCCAATTCCAGCATCCAACCATTATGTTCTATAAACTATTTTGCGTTCTCCTTAGAAAAATGCCAGTTACAATGAAATGCTTTGCAACCTAGAATTAAAAGCTGTACTTCCTAAGCATTCCAGATCTGATCTGAAGGTCATTGCTTCTATGTAGCTAACGCTTCTTGTTCAATGATGAGTGCGAACCCGTGCTACGCACACGGTGGTGTGGTCTTAAAAAAAATTTGCCTTTATTTTGCTTGTTACTATTTACTATCAATTCGGTTAAATTTGTTATTGTAGGAAACTGTTGTTGTAAGAAACCCTATCAGAATATTTTTTTTCAAACGCTGTTATAGATGTTTGGTGAACGGTTTGATTTGCAGTTATATCATTTAGTGATTCGTGTAATATATAACTCTATGTATGTTACAATTTCGAGTTGGTTGGACATGGTAATGGGAAATGCTGTTTATTTCCGAACAACATTGGTAGATTGGTGCAAAATGTGTGGTCATAAATTAGCTTTGCAGTTATGCTAAAATCTGATTGCTCAACTCTGAAGTCTGAATGATGGTTGCTGAACTCTGAATAATTACTTACTTGTTTGTTTGCATTCAATATTCAGAACAGAAAACAACATTTAGAACAAAGAATAAGCACTGAAAAATTCTAAATTATTTTGTCTGAATAGACGGTTTTATTCAAAACACGGCTAATGAAACAACACAGAAAGTTCTTTCCATTTGTATGGGTAAGAATAATGCAGTTTCCTAGGCCCATTATCGCTTTTATATCAGTTTCCAACTTTATGTTTATCAGCACCCATCTTTATCGCTTTTTATATCGCTTTTTATATCAAAGTTTGTGCCAGAGGCTGAAAAAGTAACTTTGGCCTAGAGTTTTATTGACCTCGTTCAAGGTGAATCTTCCGTGACAGAGTATGTTGCGTCTTTTGAATCTCTCTCTAAGTATGGGGTCGAGTATATTAATACCCCATTGAAGAAAAATCAGAGGTTCGTCTATGGGTTGAATAAGAACCTCAAGAAGCCATTACTTCTGAAACTAGAAGTTTCTTTTGATCAGCTTATTGATATCGCTCTTCGACTTGAAGAGGCGTATAATGAGAGTGGTATTGAAGTTGTGTGTGCCAAAAAGAACTTCAATAATAGCATAAAGAGGCCTATTAAATTCAAAGGCCCCAATCCCAACAAGAAAGGGAAGCAAGAAACTCTAGTAGTAAAGACTCCTACATCTAATCGAGGACAATGCTACAACTGTGGTTCCACGAACCATTATGCTAATAGGTGTCCGAAACCTCTCTTTTGTCGTTATTGCAAAAGTCCGGGTCATCTTTTATCTTCATGTCCCAAACTTCCAAGCAAGAGAGAGGGAAATCTAAATGCGCCTGATAACACTTCTCGTGATCAAGGTATTTCTCATTCAATCCTTGATGACATTTGTTTTGTGATTATCCTATTCGAGTTCTTGTTGATATGGGTTCATCTCCTTATTTTCATATCAAAAGAACTTGTTGATTTCTTTTCTTTAAATATTTTGGGCTTGATGCCTTCACTGAGAATTCCTATCCGGATAGTGGATCTGCAATGCTCAGTTTGCTTTGAAAAGATGTGAAGATTATTTAATGTGATTATTCTTTTGGATTCGATTTGCATGTTATGCGTTACTTAGACTTCGGAATTGATTTTTGAAAAAGGATTGGCTTAATCATTATGAAGCCATATCCTATGTCCCGAGTGGACTATTCATCTTCGACATTCTCAATCCGTTAAGCAGATTTCTAATTTTTTTTCTCTTTGTCATTTTGATTCCAGTTTGATGGCATCATTTTATTCTTTTAGCCCACTTGATGAGGAAAATGTTATTTCTCTCATTCAAATAGTTTGAGAATTTTCCGGTATTTTTGAGCTTGTCTTAGGATTATCACCTAAGCAAATCTATTGAGTGGTGCTATGGTCTTTTCAGTTCGACTTTGCCACCAGATTTCATTAGCTATAAGTTGTGGACGATAGCATTCCACTAACCGCATTCCGCACTCATTACGGTTCTTATGAATTAATTATTATGTCATTCAGTTTGTCCAACTTATTTCATCCATTTTAAGAATCGAGTATTCTACGAATATCTCGATGACTCCATTCTTGTAATTATTGATTTTTGATGAAAACAACAATTTAAAAAATTTGCAAATCTTTTTCATAAGATTTATTTATAATTGTGATTGGATTTTTGTTCTTGAAACGAATAGAGAATATTCGTAAAGTTTTTAAGAGATAGCTTTATTCTATAAAAGATGATTTTGTGATTGTATTGCCCATTGAGTGCTTTAAGAATTCTGGTCGATGCGCTTGATCAACGTTATCGATGTAAATTTTTCTAGAAAGATTATTACATAAAGATAATTGTTATTTTCAAAGTTTTAGCTTTTCAAGAAAGTAGATTATTTAAAAAGAACTCTTTTTCGATTCTCTTATTCTTGTGATTCCCGAAGGGGAACCAAAACTTTATTGTTTATACCGATGCTAGTCGTATTGGTTTGGGTACCGTTCTCTTACAAAAGAGAACGTGCTATCACTTTTGTTTCTAAATAATTTAAGCCGATCGTGACTAGGTATGCCACTCATGATCTAGTGCTTGCGGCTATTGTTTCGCTTTCAGAGTTTGGCATCATCATTTATTTTTGGGGGAGAAATTCTCTCCACTCCGATCATAAATCTTTGAAATGTTTATTTTCTCATAAGGAACTTAATGTTGGCTCGAGTTCCTTGCATCTTATGATCTTGATATTCTTTATACTCCCGAAAGGATAAATCATGTTGCCAATGCCCTTAGTCGTAAGCAACAAGTGGTTGTTTCTTTGATGATGTCCGGATGGAATGATCTTTTTACCAAGTTCATCGGACGTTTCGATGTACTTCGTTTTATCGAGCTTCGTCTCATTTATTTTATGAACTAGCATCCGATGTTCTTTTAGGGTGTTCGGTTCATCGGATGTACCGTTATTGCACTACATCGATGTCCCAGGTTTTCGGTTCATTTGACGTACTGTTTGTACTGCGTCGGTGTTCCGAATTATTTGACTTCGGTTCATTTGACGTACTGTTTGTACTGCGTCGGTGTTCTGAATTATTTGAGCTTCGGTTCATTTGACGTACCGTTTGTACTATGTGTTTTGAATTATTTGAACTTTGATTCATTGGACGTACCATTGTATTGCGTCGGTGTTTCGAATTATTTGAGCTTTGGTTCATCTGGCGTACCGTTATTGTACTACGCCGTTGTATCAAATTATTCGAGTTCCTAGTTTCTCGGGTGTACCGTTATTGTACTATGTCGTTGCACCGACTTAATTTTTCTACTATTCATGACGTTTTCCACGTCTCTCAACTACGGAAATTCCTTAGGGATTTTGATTTTATTGTTGAGCCCGGTGTTATTGAGGAAATTGAAGTTTCACCAGATTTGACTTATGAGCAATACCCTATTTGCAACATTGCTTCGAAGGTTAAACGCCTTCAAAATGAAGATTTCCCTTTTGTGAAAGTTCAACGATTCTCAAATCCTAAGGATTGCTCTTGGGAATTCAGAGAATTCATCGAGCGAACACATCTGGACTTACTCTCTCGTGCTCTTTGAGGTGAACTTCTTATTACAAATTTCTTTTGTGTCGATATGCTTTTATGGTTGTTACTTTTTATTTTCTTCTTAAATATTACGAGGACATAATTTCTTTAAGGAGGGGAGTCTGTAACAATCCACATATTTTACGAATGAATATTTAAATATTTTATTTAAATACTTCATCGTTAGTCGGATAATAGTCCGAAAAGCTACTTTTTGCAAATAGTCAAATTAGAACTTGAGACCACTTCCATTGAGTCCAAAATGCCATTTGCAACCTTTTTGAGTATAAACATCGATATGTTTTGAGTTGAGTGAATTTTGCTATTTTTCACTTAGGGCTTTGGGTTTGGGTTTGGGTTCAGCCCACTAACCCAACTCATCTTATATCATTACTCCACCCCCTCTCCTCTTCATTACTTCACTTTCATTTCCTAACACTCAAGCTTCATCAAAAATGGAGGAAGAGATTGGAAACTAAATCCTAATCCCTAGGTTCTTTGCAAATTCAAGTTATAGCTCCAAATTCAAAGAGAAGCTATTGGTAAGCATCCTCTTCTTCTTCTCCAACTCATTCTACCTTCAAATTTAGAAATTCCTAAACCTAAATTAGGAAATTTTAACACCTCTCTTATCAACGACTTAATGACCTATAGCAGGGCACGACCTAACGACCTAAGGGAATAAGTGACTTAACTATCCAAGGCATCAACGACTTAACAACCTATAGCCGGGCACGACCTAACGACCTAAAGCACAGAGCGGCTCAACATGGCACGACTCAACGACTTAAGGAGCTCCAGTGACCTAGCGACCTAGCAACTCAATGAAGCCAACGACCTAACGAGTTAAGGAAGGGAGCGACCAAACAACCTAGCAAGCTTCAGAGTTAAGCCGCATGCGCACTGCCTCTTCCATTAGGTCGCTTACGACCTAAGCAAGCCGATATAACTCCTGTGCTATACATGCTAAGTCGCTCGCATCATATATCTCGTCCAGGATGGCTCCATTAAGTCGCTAACGACTTATGCTACCTCGGGATCTCTCTTAGGTCGCAACTCCCTAGAACGCTCACGACCTATGACACCACACGACCTAACTCCGAAACTCCCCTATAAATAGCCCGCCTACTCCACATGGAAGGGGGAGATTTTCTAGAAGAATTTGTGGAAGGCCAAGACTTTGCTGTTTTCACGACTTCTACAACACTTTAAACGCCAAAGACAATTCGAAGAACCTTGGGGGAAGAGATCAAGTTCATTCAACATGAATTCAAAGAGCTTTTCTGCATCAAAGTTCTAACTACTTGCCTTAATGGTGTTGTAATTGAAGAATCATTGTAAAACTTGTAATCAAGTCGATAATAGAAGAGATTAAGTGGATGTAGGCTTGACTTTGAGCCGAACCACTATAAAAATTATTGTCCCTTTACTATTTTCTGCTTGCTTTTAGTTCCCGTTCCAACGGGGTGGTGCTCTCACTATATCTCAATTCACACTGGTGTGTTAGCGTGCATTTTTAGCGTTAACATTTTTGGTGCTTTCACTGAGAATTGAACTCAGACGTGCTCTTATCATTGCTCCACAAAGATTTGTTGAAAGACTCTCCCTAAGAACCAGAAGTCTAGCCGAAATTATGGCTCCTGGAAGGAAAAGTAGATCTACTAGATCTGGAAGTGCTTATGACAACACCGCCACTTCTCCCGCGTCAAATCAAGCGGCTCCTAGTGTTGGAATCACAAGGACGGAATTGGATGCTGTAGTGTCTGGGTTGTATCAACAAATGGAAGCCCAGAACACTTTGATGTTGAACAGGTTGAATGCTTTGCTTGGAGTTAACCAGCAACCAGAAAATAATGAAGAAACCTTTGCTGAAGATGTTCATGATTCCCAAGGGAAAAGTATTCCTCAGAGGGAAGCTGGCACCGCCGAAGGGGCACCTCGCCAAGCTGAAGGTTCAAGGCCGCAGCCAACTCTTCGTGAACGTTTGTCCAGGCAAACTTCCGAAAAAGTAGCTGACGTCTGTCCCGCGGGGCCTCTAAACGATGAGGAGTACCTCTTGGGAATGATTCAACAAATTATGAAGGAAAGCATGCAAAGGGAGGAAGATGAAAGTGACTGGGGGTTTGCTCCAAGCAAGACTCCTTTTACTGAAAGAATTCTGATGGCTGAATTTCCGAAGAAGTTTGTTCCCCCCACTATTCCAGCTTATCGAGGGACAAGCGATCCTAACCAGTTCTTATACAAGTATGACTGACATATGACGGGTGCTAGAGCAACAGATGAGGTTGTGCCGTGTCACCTACCATACCGAGCCTTTACTACGAGTTTCTATTTGTGTCATACCTATGGAGTGTCTTCTCGTAGTCTCCCGATCAGGAGATATGCAGGCACTGTATAGACTATTGGCACTATTACGTGTTAAGGTGGAAAATGTAAAGCCTTAATGCTATTTTAAAGTAAGTTTATTTTACAATTAGACATTATTATAATAGCGAAATATACTATATAGTAAATAGTTTAACGGATCCTTAGGAGATGTAAATCCCGAGCATATCTTGAGTTACCGCACTCATATTTATTTCTGTTAATTTAACTCACATAAAATATTTTAGTCTGACTCGAGTGTTTTGTCTTTTCAAATTCACTCGTGTCAGTCCGAGTATTTAAGGATTTTGAAGACTTTATCCCGGGAGAACAAAGACGAAGATTTCTATTATTAATTATTTATTATATTCCACTACCCTCATATTTTTCCGCTGCATTATTGGTATGTGTAACTCTGATATGCACTATATAAATATAATCAAATGTTTTGTAAACAACTTTATAAACTGTATATTTGATTATTATATTTTAGCCTTCCGCTGTGAGATTCTGTTTTGTTTTATTTCTTTCTGGTTTTTCTTATTTACCCCATAACAATCCGCCCTTACGTAGGGTTTGAATTGGCACGTGTGTCGATTTAAACCGCATGAAAAGGCGGACATTACACCAGTGGTTATGGGACATGAATCTAAACTCATTTATTTACTAGCTTAGTGTTATTCACACTTTTTATTTATCAATGGTGATCATTTTATGATTTTGATTAGCGTTGTGTGATGTCTCTTTGTCCACGTGGGGGACTGTACCTCGTTTTATTGGGCTTTGTCTCATTTCTTTTATAGGCTAACAACCTATGGGATTCTTTGGAGTTTTGACTCATTTTTATGGGCTAGCGACCAATGTTCTTTTATGGAGTTTGGTTCATCGGACCTACCGTTATTGTACTACGTCGTTATTTCGGTTTATCAGGTTCATCGGGCGTACCGCTATTGTACTACGTCGTTGTTCCAAATTATTTGAGTTTCTGGTTCATTGTGCATACCGATATTGTACTACGTTGTTGTTCTAAATTATTCGAGTTTTCAAGTTCCTCAGGCGTACCGTTATTATACTACGTCGTCGCACCGGCTTTATGGTTGCGACCTTGGGATAGCGACCCGTTTGTGATACACATGTGGGTGACTTTTCATGCTCCCTTTTGTGATAGGCCTCCCCCTTTTTTGTGATTTCTGGAATTCTAATTGATGATTTCTAGAATTTGTGTTTCGCCAATTTTTGTGATTTATATTAATAAGCTGTATCAATATTTGTGGTTTGGTGAATAAAATAAAGAATGTGACATTCTTTTTGGTGTATGAGATTCTTGAGATATTGTATGATTTTTGTCTGTTGTTAAATGTATACTTGACACATTATGGAATTATTATTATCATACATTTTTGTCATATCTCTTATCCTATCTCATTTTATCTGATATTTATAGCTAGACTGATCCGTTTATTACTTTCTTCTTAAATAATACTCGGGCGAGACCGAGGTATTTCAGCTGCTTTTGCTTGACTTATATCAGAGTAAGTTAGCTTAGTAGTTTTTTCTCTTATACATTCGAGATAGAGACTCCTTGATGTGTACATATTCTTTTGTCTAGCACTTGTACCTATTCTTTTGTGATGTAGTGGATCTTACATGACCTCTACCTGATGTACACTTTTATGTGTTATATTCGTATCTGTTTCCGCCTTAGTGATATGAATATTTGTGATTGATTTATGTTATGTTTATTTTACATTTTTTTCCGAAGATCACATAGCCACTGTGTAGTAGTTTTGAGTTTGTAATTGATGTGCCAGATTTCCTCTTGAAACAAAATGCACGTAACACTGTCACATTCCAAATTTCAGCGTTCGAAAATCGACACCCGTACTCCACTCGTACTTGAATGCCGCAGATCCAAACATCAAATTTTGACTCATGCCGGAGCTTATAACACATCAAGTACAACACAGCGGAAGAAAATGAATAATACATTTGATTTACAACATTTTGATACAATATTCGGATACAATGATGATACAATAGAATGATACAATAGATATCAATACTATCAGAGGTACAAGAAATAGTAGCGGAAGAGAATATCTTCAATGCCAAACTCCACGAATTCTATCTTCCTCGGTCAGTACATACTTTAAGGCTCGGGTATATCTTTCCATTTCACCCCAGCTTCTGCCTGCTGGGTGAGGTCCTCCTGTAATGACATTGATAATGGGCCTTCCAGATTCATGCCCTGCAGCCTTCTCAATCGTCCTAGGCTGATGAGTAGGAGCCTGTTGCCCCTGACTGGATGAAGCAGGATTGTTGCTATTCTTTTTCACAAATTGCTGCAGTTTGTTTTCCCTTAGCAACTCTTCAATCAGATTTTTCAACTGGCGGCATTCGTCGGTCTCGTGACCGGGTTGATTATGGAAGCGGCAGAACTTCCCACTCTGTATAGCTTTTTTCCCGGTCCTTAGAGGAGCGGGTTTAGGAAAGTCAACAGAATCTTTAGTAGCAAGGTAGATACGCTCCGGCGTATCTGATAAAGGAGTATATTCTGATGGCTTGAAGGATCGGGGCTTCTTCAGATTACTCTGCTTCTTCCCATTGTTATTTTCCCTTTTTTGCCCTACAGATTCATTCTTGAGTGGAATAACAGTGTTATCTTCATCTTTTTGCAACACTGCCTTTACCGGTACGGGACGGCTTTCTAAGCGTATGAATTCATCTGCTTTTTTATAGAACTTTTCAAGGGAATTTGGTTCCTTCATGTTTAGCCATTTCCCAAACTCGCTCGACTTGTCAATACCCTTCATCAGATAAGTCAATATCATTCGCGGTTCTGCATTGTCCACCTCAGCTAGCGCTATATTAAAGCGATTTAAGAAAGATCTGATAGTCTCCCCTGGATTCTGCTCCAAACTTGACAGTGACATGATATCCTTGGCTTTTGAGGCGTATAGTCTGAACTGCTCCTTGAACTTCCGGGTTAAGTCAGAAAACTGATCGATAGATCGGACTGGAAGTTTGGTGAACCAAAGCAGAGCCACACCTTCGAGATACACAGGAAAATATCGGCACTTTATTTCATCAGAGGCTCTGGCACCTGTCATGTGCCAATCATACTTGTAAAAGAATTCGTTCGGATCACTTGTCCCCCTGTAAGCTGGAATGGTTGGTGGGACAAACTTCCTTGGGAATTCAGCCTTTAAGATTTTTTCAGTAAAAGGAGTTTTACTTGGGGCGAAACCCCATTCTTTCTCGTCTTCAACCCTCTGCATACTCTCTTTCATAATTTGTCGGACCATTCCAGAAAGATACTCCTCATCATGTCGAGTTCTAGATCCACCAACCTCTGGAAGTGTTTGTTCAAAGGGGCTAGCAGCCCTCTCAGGAGCATTTCTTTCTTCAGCATCACAAATGTTGCCAGCAAAATTCCTTTCATTATCTGCCGGTTGGCGGTTTGCCCCAAGCAAATCGTTCAACCTATTCAGAATTAGGGCATTCTGGGCATTCTGAGCCTCGAATTGTGCATTTTGGGCATTTATCTGTTGGTTCAGCCCTTAGATTGCAGCATCCAGTTCTGCCTTTGTAACTCCGACAGCTGGAGTGGCTTGATTCGATATAGGGGAAGCGGAGGTTCCCTCTTGAATATTCCCAGATCTGACAGATCTACTTTTCCTTCCAGGAGCCATAATCTCGGATAGACTTCTGGTTTTCAAGGAAATTCTCTCTACAAACCTCTGTGAAGCAATGATGATAACTCTCCTGAGTTCAATTCTCAGTGAAAGCACCAAAAATGTTAACGCTAAAATTTGAACGCTAACACCCCGGTGTATGAGTTATAGTTGTGAAAGCACCACCCGATAACTCGGGAACAGATTACGAGCAGATAATAGCGGAAAAGTAGTAAATAACAACAATTTTATAGTGGTTCGGCTTAAGGGTATAGCCTACGTCCACTTTAAGTACTTTTATTGATGATCTTGTTACAAGCTGATACAATTCTTTCCAAGTACAATACACTTTGAATTACAAGTCACTTAGAACAAGTAGCCTAAACTTCAATGGAGATTAGAGTCTTCAAATCCATGTTGGATGTGTGTGATCTTTTCTCGAAGTTGTTTGTAGCGTTCTTCGTGTCTTGAAAGCTTTAAGTGTTGGATTGGTTTGGAATGTAGCAGAGTAACGGTGCTTGAAGAGAATGAGCCAAAAGTCCTTGGAGTTAGGGTCATATTTATAGGCATTTTTCAGAGTAAGGTTGTAGGTCGTGACCGACCTAAGTAAGGTCGTAGGTCGTGACCGACCTAAGTAAGGTTGTAGTCGACCTGAAAAATATTGGCCCCTCCTTCCTCACGCATGTTGATTTGCGCAAGTCCTAGGTCGTGAGCGACCTATCCCCCTGTGGCATTGCATAGTCTTCTATATTCTGGTATTTAGGTCATTAGCGACCTAACCTAGGTCGCGAGTACTTTCCTGCAGCCATAGTTAATCTTAAGTCGCTGAGTCCCTTAGGTCGCGACCTTCCTTAGGTCGCGGAGCTTCTTAGGTCGGTGGATAGTTAGGTCGCGGAGTTCCATAGGCCGAGTCCATCTTCGGGTCGCACTCACTCTTAGGTCGCGGCCTCCTTTAGGTTGCAGCTTTCTGTTAGGTCGCAACAGTCCTTAGATCACTAGGTTACTTCTGCAGTTAAGTCGCGCCCTTTTTTAGGTTGCTTGTTCTTTTAGGTCGCGGCCTTTTTGAGTCGCTGCTGCCTTTAGGTCGAGACAATCTTAGGTCGCAACACTTTAGGTCGCAGCTACTCTTAGGTCGCTGGGTTCCGCTAGGTCATTACCTTCTTCAGATCGCTAGGTCGCTTCACTAATTAGGCCGCTAAATCGTTTCATCTCTTGGGTCACTAGGTCGCGTCTTCAGTTAGGTTGCTTACTTTTAGGTCGCGGCAATAATAGGAGTTAACATCTGCCCCTCGAAGCATAGGCCTATGTCATAGTCGCATGCTTCGACTTATCTTTGCTATGTCGTGAGCGACCTAAAACATATGCTAACTCGCGTGTCTACTCGCCTTCTTCTTTTAGCTCCATATAAACTGCTAGGCTGCTTCTTCTTCATTATCTGACTGCTTCAATTTCTTGCTCTGCCATTAACAGAATTTCGCGATTTTAAAGACGAACTCAAGCAAATCATTCAGCAATTCATTCTCGCTATCAAATCACGTAAGCATCTTCGATCCTTATTCATTCCCTAATCACCATCGAACCACGAATTCTAACCTCTCAACCCCAAATCGATTTTGTACGTCGTGCTTCACTCTGAGTTGCATTGCGATCGATTCCTGTTCGTCACTGGCTGTTGTTGTTGTTGTGATTCTTGAACGCACAACAGTGAGTTAGGTCTATGACAGATCATAGATATATGGAGTCGTTTTTCGAATGACTTGGTGGTATGAAAAGACGATGATCTTCACGAATAGAATGAGGGATTCTGCGCTATTAGTGTTAACGGGTTACTGGGTCTGATGTGCTTTAGCGTGGATAGGAAGTCAGCGACCTAGTAGATCTGAGCATTCTAAGATAACTTACGACCTAAGGGAAGCTCGAGGACTTTCAAATTCACGACTTAATTCTTAAGTCGCGTTGGGATTTGAACGACCTAGGACTTGGAAAATTTGCATATGCACTTTGAACAGAACGACTTAACAATTTAGCGACCTATCATTCTTGAATGACTGCATAGCGACTTAATATATCAACGACCTATACTTTGCGGCATAGGCTTTAGGTCGCGGCCGAGTTAGGACTTGGAAAGTTTGTACTGCCTTGAACCTTTTAACTTGCATAGTGCGACCTAATGAAGCCCGACCTATGCTAGGTCGCTGGACGACCTAAGACTTGTGAAATTCTGTGAAGACTTGGTTGAATTGTTTGAACTTGAATTCTGTTGCACTTTGTTGTAGGTTATCTCTAATGCTAATAACCTGTTAAACATAATATTTGTGGAAAAATGGGACGAATATACTATCATTGACCGCCCACATCGAATGACAGATTAGTCGATAAAGAATAATCAACTTAAATGAACTGTGTGAGTGAAATGCTGCGAATCAACCGACTCAAATGAAGTGTTAAAGCAAAGCTAAAATTTTGTTTGAATTAACACTGCGCTTGAGTTTTTAAATTAACAAGTCCTGAAATCTCACAATCGATCAGTTGTCAATTAGTTTAATTTCAGTTATTTCGCTTGTTACCTTTATTAGTTTCGCACAACACTTCACACTTTTAGGAAACGTGCACCTTCACACCTGAACATCCAGTTACTCACGTAGAATGACGTCTCAACAAGAAGAGATGATAGAACACGTCGAAGGGGCTTTCCCGGTCGCTATTCCACTAGAGAACCCCCCGGAAAGAACTCCTACCCTTCTGAAACAGCGGGTGCTTAATCAATTATGCATTCAATTTGGCATTGCCGAGGCAGAAGTTTTACTCCCTGGACCAAATGATTTCGCTGATAGACCACCTTCCGGTTTTGTTGCCATTAACCGCCAAATGTGCTTAAGTGGAGCAATTCCTCCCTTTAATGAATTTCTTCAACAAATCCTTCTTCGACTGACGATCTCTCCTTTCCAACTGCATCCCAATGGCTATGCCATCTTGATGGGATAGCGTTCTGTTCAGGAGAACTCTTGACCGTCTTCCGAGTTTTGAGGAAATCTGTTACTTGTGCACTTTTGCGAAGAACAAGGACCACCCTTCGATTGTACTTGTAAGAGGTGCGAGGAACCGTAAACTAATTTTGGATTTGCCGGAGAGTGCACATGGTTTTTTGAATCAATTCTTCTATATCCGTTGCCCCGCAGGATTTTACGCAGACTGGAGAATAGGAAGTGAGATCTTTTTTCTCTTCTTTCTTTAATCTTATTCTAAGTTTTACCTGGTTCGTATTGCTAGATGCTGATTCCATTCCTTATTTTTACTGCACTTCTTCCTCCTTCTAGAGATTCCAGCCATAAGTCAGTTTTTGAAAGGCTAAGCACTGTGGCTGCTGAAGAAAGAAGCGCAAAATTTCTATTGACAGAAGAACTTCTTCATCAGTTTGAGCTTCTACATCCTTCTCGTTCCACTCAAATTCATGAAGTTCCAACGGAGGTTCCTGATTCTCCGACGAACACTCCTGATGCCCCGGTCTCCACTAAAGAGCACTTGCGGGGAGAAACTTCCATAGAAACTTCACTAGTAAAGTGTTCAATTCCGAAAGATGTTGCGGGGCCATCTGACAAGTCTGTGCTTGCCCCAGTTATCGAAGAGGAAGAACCTCCACGATATTTCGAAAAATCTACTAACGAAGGAGTCAAGAAAGCAAGTCCCAAAAAACATGATGGTGATGATGTTTTCGAGGGGTTGAGCGATTTAATTGTGACTTCTCAAGAACTTTTCAAAGATGATGTCTCCAAAACTATCTCTTCTGTAATCGAGGCGACATCTTCTTTACAACAAATGTCAACTCCTCCTACTCAAGTTATCACTACCTCTATTCCACAGAGTGGTTTGTAACTCGATGCGTGTAGTTTACACGTTACACGACACTTCGGATTTCTCATCACTTCTACGCACTTATCTTCTTGTACTTTAAAGATTTCTAAAGCTTATTATTTTTATTCCAGATTCTCCTTTGGGGCGCAGCGGCTCGTACTATGATGATTTCCTGCGCTACGGGAGGCGTAGCCAGTATGATTACAAGCGTTACCTCCCTTCTTACAGAGAATCGGATGAAGAGAGGGCCATCAGGAAAGCCGACGAGAGACGAGCATATGAAGAACGTCACCGAAGGGAACAAGAAAGACATGACCCTCCCCACAGAGATGATGATACTCAAAAGAGAAAAGCTCACGATGAGAGAGGTAAAGGTCACACAGATGATTCTTCTAGCAAGCGGGCTAGACTTACCGAAGAAACAATGCCGACAGCTTCTAAACATGTTCCTGCTCAATCTCCTGCTCCCGTTCGCTCCGACATTCAAGCAATCATCAACCGGCCCGCATACCAAGTCGGGCAAGGTCCTCCCACTCTTCAAAGTCGATTTCCTCAGTGGTGCTTGAGAGGGGTTCGATTTGATCTCGACTTGGTTCCTCTCGACAAACCGGCTATGCTGCGAAATCTTGATACTATCAGGACCGATATTGAAAGAATGTCGAACTGGCAAAAACTTGTCGACGAGCTTCAGAGGGTTAACCGAGCCAATCTCGAGGCCATGCTCACGATGGAGAACGATAAGGCTGAGTGGCAGAAGACTCTCGAACAGCATGACGCCGAAATGAGAAGTATTGCTTCCTATAATGAAAAGCTGGAAACGGAAGTAGAAAAGCTCAAGGAAGAATTAGCTACTTCATCTACTTTCCATTCTCAAAAGGAGAGCATGCTTCTGCAACAAGTACGAGATGCGCATGCCAGTCAAAGGGCAGTCGAAGATAAGCTTACACACCAAGAGAAGGTCATAGAAGAATATCGTGCTGAAACTTTACAGCTGCGAGAACAGGCCGGCTCTCAAAGCTTGGAGATAGAGATGCTAAAAGCTCGACTTGCTATAGCCGAAACGGAGCGTGACGAGGCTGTTGCTGGTAAACTCGCGGCCGAAGAGGCCCATCAAGCAACCAAAGCTGATATTAGCTCCACATTATTTGATTTATATCTGCATAGCATTTTGGGGCGTGGCAGCCTTGCCTTTCTAGGCCCTAAATACGAAATTACATTAGCTGAAGTCTGGGAGGCAGCACTTGATATGCTAGGTGGCAAAGGTGCTGGCTACGCCGAGACAGCTCTTGAAGAGCATTATCTTGATGATGATGCCCGCCCCGCTCTTGCCAAGGGAAAAGAGCAACTCGCCAAGGTACGGGCCGGAATGGCGGAAGGGGAACGTTTTGAGAAAGAAATACCGCCTACCACTTCTGAACGTCCTTTAGTTTCTCCCGAAGTGGACATTACAGGCTCTAGTACTCATTCGCCGCCTCCTATAAGAACCGAGGTAATCACCCCTACTGATGATGAGGCTTTGGAGGATATCGGGGCTCAGAATTATGAGATTGAACTTACGAAGCAAACATCTTCAGGTAATTTTGATATTGGTCCGATTCAGGTGGATCGCTTGCTTACTCCTTAAAAGTTTGATGAGCTTCTCGATTACTTCTTGAATCTCGATGAACCCATATCTCCCTTCTTTCGGGGAGATACTAATATTTTTAATTTCTCTTCTTCTGCAGTTGAAACGTCAAGTGCTGTGCAGACTTCACTTCCTCCGGTTATCCCTCCTCCATCTCTTCAGGTGACTCCTCCTTCTGCTTCACAACCCGGGTCACAAGAGGAACAGATTGAGGCTCTTCATAGCTTGGATGACCCTATCGCTTCACAAGAGAAGAAGGACGAGGGACTTGAAGGAGGCGAGATCTCTCCGGAGCGGACTCCCTCTGATGACGTAGTTTTGTCCGCTCTTGTTACTCCAGGGAGTGAGTCTTCTTCGAAGAGAAGAAAGAAGCACGGAACATCGAAGAGGAGGGGGAAGAAAATCATCACTACTGAAGAGGAACCGGAAGTCGTATCGGTTGCACCTCCCTCTCCTTCTTCCCTTATGCCTATAGATAGACCTGAAAAACTAATCAATCGGCCAGGAAAAGGGTCCAAGGGTGGCAAGAAGAAATGAAGACTTCAGCTTTTAGCTTCTCGTCTTTTGCATGTATTGGTCGAGAATTGTGCGGGTATCCGCCCCCCGCTTTTCTTTTGTTGAAACTTGTACCTGTATATAAAGTAATGTTGAATAAAATGATTCCTCTTTCTTTGTATAAACTCCTGTTTGAACTTGAGAATGCATTTATTATTCATTTTTGCACAAGTTTATTTATATGACATTGCAGTGAGCTTATGGTATGTTGTTTGAGCGTACTTTACCGATGTAGCTATATCATATCGTATACAACTATACCATGCTGCCCCCATATCATAAGCTTACTGCAATTTTCTATACTTCGAGGGGACTTGCACTCTTATTTTCTGTAGAATGACTATTCCATTCGTGAAAAGATTTTTCATAGAGTACAACTCCTTTCATATAAGTTTTTACGCTTTGTCTTTCAAAGAAGTCACTTTTTCCTTTTGCGTATGTACACATTTTGCCAAGTGAATTCTTCTATGTGGTAAAGCGGACCTCTGAATGTACTTTAACTTTCTTTCCCTTTTTTTTTTTAGAATAGGTAAATCACTCTTCCTTCGAAAGTTAAAGTATGTTCTTGATGAGGATTTTTCTTTTAAATAGAAATTTGTACCTCTGAGGAGGGATTTTTTCACGTTTCAACGCTTGGAAGTTTTATTTCAATCTTGGTGAAACGTGTACCTCCAAAGAGTTGTGCCTTTGAAGAAAGCCTTTTCACGTTTCAACACTTGGAAGTTTTATTTCAATCTCGGTGAAACGTGGGCTTCCGAAGAGGTCTTTCTTCTTGATTATGCTTCCGGAGGGGGGAGTTGTACCTCTGAGGAGGGATTTTTCACGTTTCAACACTTGGAAGTTTTATTTCAATCTTGGTGAAACGTGTACCTCCAAAGAGTTGTGCCTTTGAAGAAAGCCTTTTCACGTTTCAACACTTGGAAGTTTTATTTCGATCTCAGTGAAACGTGGACTTCCAGAAAGGTCTTTATTTTGTTTTGCATTTCAACTTTGGTGAAGTGAAATTCCGAAGAGCGGCTTTTACACTTCAACTCCTGGTGAAATGTGCCTCCGAAGAGGTCTTTTATTTGTTTGCATTTCAACTCTGGTGAAGTGAAATTCCGAAGAGCGGTCGTAACACTTCAACTCCTGGTGAAATGTGCCTCCGAAGAGGTCTTTTATTTGTTTGCATTTGAACTCTGGTGAAGTGAAATTCCGAAGAGCGGTCGTAACACTTCAACTCCTGGTGAAATGTGCCTCCGAAGAGGTCTTTTATTTGTTTGCATTTCAACTCCGGTGAAGTGAAATTCCGAAGAGCGGTCGTAACACTTCAACTCCTGGTGAAATGTGCCTCAACGAGGGTTTTCATCGCCTGGAAGTTACTCTCTCATGGTTGGAGGGTCATGACTCCTCCAATCTTTTTTGTTGAGTAGAGAACTTTCTTTTTGGTGGCGTATGACCCATTAGAGGTCTTTATCCTCCGAAGAGTTGCGCCTCCGAAGAGGACTTGTGCTGCTGATGACGGCTTTTGGTTGTTCCCTTATCCACTTGCTTATGCCTTCTCAGTGATCCTCTTTTTTTTTTTTTTTTTTTTTTTTTTTAGCTTTCATTCCCTTTTCTTACAAGTAATTTGTTTAATCCAAGGAAGTGTGCTTCATTTTCAGGCAAGTTCGTGAGAACGAGCATTAGCTTCTTAATTGCATGTTTGTTTGTTCAAACGATCCCAATTTATTAGCAAAGGCCCGTTTCTGTCGAAATCATAGGCCGTTCAATTGAAATACTTCCTATTTAGGATTTGAATTCGGGACTTTTGTGACTTGAAATTTGGCGAGAATCACTTGGCCTTATTATGTGCAAGTTTCACTTCCATTGTCTGCAAAAATTTAAATCGACATTTCAGAATACATTCTATGTACTTTTTATATCGAAAATAAAGCAAACATGTAATAATAATAAGGAACACAAGATTTATAGTGGTTTGGCCAGGAAATTGGGCCTACATCCACTTTATTTCTTTCATTATTTACTTGCATCAGTTTTACAATTGCCTTCAATTACAAGAATCATACATTCATAATTCTTTTTTACAAAATTTTCAAGTAAAGTATGGACGCAAATGGTTGTTGTTCCATGCCCTTGGAATTTGATCTCCTTCGACAGTGGTGAGTTTGAATGTGCCGTCAAGAAGCTTCTGACCTATGACATATGGTCCTTCCCAATTTGGCCCAAACACACCCGTCGCTGTCATAATTCTCTTCAGGACTAGGTCTCCAATCTCAAAGCTGCGTTGGCGGACTTTGGAATTGAAATGTCTGGCTATTCTTTGCTGATGAGCTGCAATTCTGAGATTAACCTCATCTCTTTTTTCATCAAGGAGATCTAGCGCTTCGAGCTGTAGCTTTTCGTTTTCTGCTTGATTGAAATGGATTCTTCTGTGTGAAGGGACCTCTATTTCTACCGGAATCATTGCTTCTGACCCTTATGCTAATGAAAACGGGGTGTGCCCAGTCGCAGTTTTGTGAGTGGTTCTATATGCCCATAGTGCCAGTGGTAGCTTATCGACCCAACCACCTTTTGCTCTTTCAAGCTGCTTCTTAATGGTTGACTTAATAATTTTGTTCACGGCTTCCACTTGCCCGTTTGCCTGCGGATGAGCCACTGTTGAGAAGCTTTTCCGGATTTTGAATCGCTTGCAAAAATCTTGGAATTCTTCACTTTCAAACTGAGTTCCGTTGTCTGTAATTATTTTTTGAGGCACACTGTATCTGCAAATGATATTTTTAGTCACAAAACTTATCATCTTCTTTGAGGTGATAGTAGCCAGTGGTTCAGCTTCTGCCCACTTAGTAAAATAATCTACAGCAACAATGGCGTATTTAATTCCAGATTTGGCAGTTGGTAACGGCCCTACAAGGTCTATTCCCCATATTGCAAACGGCCATGGACTGACCATCTGTTTGAGTTCAGTGGAAGGAGCTCTAGGAATTTTGGCGAATCTTTGGCATCTGTCACATTTTCGGGAATACTCTGCCGCATCTCGATTAATTTCTGGCCAAAAGTATCCATATCGGAGAATTTTCTTTGCTAATGTTTGGCCACCTGAATGATCACCATATTCTCCTCCATGCACCTCCGCTAGGATTGCTTTGGACTCTTCCCTGGATACACATCGAAGTAATGGCATTGAGAATCCCCGTCTGTATAATCGGCCATCCTGGATTATATACCGAGAGGCTTTTCTCAGTAGCTTTTGTCGTTCTTTTGAGTTCCCTGGTAAGGATCCATTGAGCAAATATTCTGTTATCGGAGTCATCCATGATTCTTGCTCTTGAGACACGCTCATGATCCAATCAATATCCATCTTATCTATGCTAGGAGTCAACAGGACCTCCACTGGAGTTAATCCCAGAAATTGGGCTTCGCCTGTGCTAGAATACTTTGCGAGAGAATCTGCTTTCATGTTTTCTTCTCGAGGAATGTGACTTATCATGTAATGATCGAAATCACCCAGGAGCTCCCAAGCCTTTGACAAGTAGGCGGGCAGATTCCCCCCTTTTGCTTGGAATTCCTTTTTGACTTGGCATACGGTAAGCTGAGAATCGCTGAATATCTGTACTGTTCGGATGTTTAATTCTTTAGCAATCCTTAAACCAGCGATAAGGGCTTCGTATTCTGCTTCGTTGTTTGTTGAAGGAAATTCCAATCTTAGTGCATAGCATAATGATCGGCCTTCTGGGGTCTCAAGTACAACTCCGGCTCCAGAACAGTAGTCGTTTCTTGCGCCATCGACATATAACTTCCATTGGATTGGGGAATCGTCGATCGTTTCCTCCTCACTGTTACCCTTATCTGTGAATTCTGCGATGAAATCCGCTAAAGCTTGTCCATTGATCGCTTTTCGGGGATGGTAAGTGATGTCATATTGACTGAGTTCAATATTCCACTTTAGAAGACGACCCAAAGTCTCAGGACGAAACAGTACTTGCTTTAAAGGTTGATCAGTGAGGACTCTGATAGGATGAGCTTGGAAATATTGCCTTAACTTCCTAGATGCAATTAGCAGGCAATAGGCGAGTTTTTCCAACTTAGAGTAATTCATCTCTGCCCCAGTGAGTCTTTTGCTGATATAGTAAACTGGATGTTGAATCCTCTTGTCTTCTCGTATCAACGCTGCACTTAAAGCATGAGATGATACTGCCAAGTATATAAGAAGATCCTCGCCATCGCCAGGCCTAGAAAGTATTGGAGGCGTTTCCATACGGCGAATCAATTCATCAAAGGCTTTTTGGCATTCGGGAGTCCAATCGAAGTTTTTCTTTCCTTTCTTTAGAGCGTCAAAGAACGGGATGCATTTATCTATGGCTTTGGAAATGAACCGACTTAAGGCGGCGACTTTTCCATTGAGACTTTGCAATTCCTTCTTTATTCTAGGAGCTTTGACTTCTTTCAATGCAGTAATTTGAGCTGGACTGGCCTCAATGCCCCTAGCGCTCACGATGAAGCCTAAAAACTTGCCGGATTCCACTCCAAATGAACATTTTAAAGGGTTGAGCTTCATTCCGTATTTCCGGAGGACAGCGAACATGTCTGCTAAATGTTCAATGTGATCCACCGCTTTCTTAGACTTTACTAACATGTCATCGACATAGACTTCCATAGTCTTACCCAGTTGTGGTTTGAACATAGCATTAACGAGTCTTTGGTATGTTGCCCCTGCATTTTTCAGCCCGAAGGGCATAACTCTGTAGCAGTAAAGACCAGTGTCGGTGATAAAGCTCATCTCCTCCTGATCCGGCTCATGCATCATGATCTGGTTATATCCGGAGTAAGCATCCATAAAAGATAACAATTCGTGTCCCGCTGTTCCGTCTACCAATTGGTCAATCCTGGGTAATGGGAAGCAGTCTTTGGGGCAGGCCTTGTTTAGATCTGAAAAATCGATGCATACTCTCCATTTTCCGTTGGCTTTCTTAACCAGCACTGGATTTGAAACCCAATTCGGATAGGTAGACTCTTTGATAAAATTATTCTCCATGAGCCGATCAACTTCTTCTTTTAATGCCATCGACCTTTCTGGACCTTGAGTCCTCCTCTTCTGTTTCACAGGTGTAAATTTTGGATCAATATTTACGGCATGCACTGCAACTTCCGGGGATATTCCGCACATATCGGCATGAGTCCAAGCAAAAACATCCAGATTTGCCTTTAAAAAAGATATTAAGATATTCTGAATTGACACATTAAGTTGTGATCCCACATTCAACACCTTGTTTGGGTCCTTTGGGTCAACAGGTATTGGTATTGTCGTTTCCACTGGTACTAATCTATTTTCCCCTGCACTGACTTTTCTAGGGTCCATCTCTTTCCTTGCTCCGCTGTGCCTGCCAGTGCAGGGTCCGCCCTGTAATTGCTACAAGGCTGGTTCTTTGATGCGGACTGGGGCTGCCGCATTCTTTCCCATTTCTCTTTTTGTGGTTTCTCGTAGCTCTGTCAGATAACACTCTCGCCCAGCATTTTGATCCCCTTTTATAACTCCTACTCCATTGTCCGTAGGGAATTTAATAGCGAGGCACCACGGGGCAAGAACAGCTTTAAACGCTGCCAGAGTTGGACGACCAAGGAAAGCATTGTAAGCAGAAAATTCGTCGACAATCACAAAAGTTTGCTTGCGGACCACTTTTCTCTCTCCTTCTCCAAGTTCCACAAACAAATCAATGGTTCCTACCGGCTGCTTTGGCTCCCCAGTGAAGCCAGCAATTTTCTGCGATGAGGCTTGCACATCAGCCATAGGGATATTCATTTGGTCGAATGTTTTCTTGAAGAGGATATTGCAGGATGCACCACAATCAATGAGAATTCTTCTGACGATAGCTGGCCCGATACCAGCCGAGATGACTAAGGGATCCAAGGTAGGAGCTTCAATGCCTGCGGAATCCCTAGCTTTGAAAACGATATCATCATCGAAAGTTCTTTGTTGCTTTAAGGGCGTAGCACCTTCCAAAACGAATACATCTTCCTCGGTCGGTACATACTTTAAGGCTCGGGTATATCTTTCCATTTCATCCCAGCTTCTGCCTGCTGGGTGAGGTCCTCCTGTAATGACATTGATAATGGGCCTTCCAGATTCATGCCCTGTAGCCTTCTCAATCGTCCTAGGCTGATGAGTAGGAGCCTGTTGCCCCTGACTAGATGAAGCAGGATTGTTGTTATTCTTTTTCACAAAATGCTGCAGTTTGTTTTCCCTTAGCAACTCTTCAATCAGATTTTTCAACTGGCAGCATTCGTCGGTCTCGTGACCGGGTTGATTATGGAAGCGGCAGAACTTCCCACTCTGTATAGCTTATTTCCCGGTCCTTAAAGGAGGGGGTTTAGGAAAGTCAACAGAATCTTTAGTAGCAAGGTAGATACGCTCCGACGTATCTGATAAAGGAGTATATTCTGATGGCTTGAAGGATCGGGGCTTCTTCAGATTACTCTGCTTCTTCCCATTGTTATTTTCCCTTTTTTGCCATACAGATTCATTCTTGCGTGGAATAACAGTGTTATCTTCATCTTTTTGCAACACTGCCTTTACCGGTACGGGACGGCTTTCTAAGCGTATGAATTCATCTGCTTTTTTATAGAACTTTTCAAGGGAATTTGGTTCCTTCATGTTTAGCCATTTCCCAAACTCGCTCGACTTGTCAATACCCTTCATCAGATAAGTCAATATCATTCGCGGTTCTGCATTGTCCACCTCAGCTAGCGCTATATTAAAGCGATTTAAGAAAGATCTGATAGTCTCCCCTGGATTCTGCTCCAAACTTGACAGTGACATGATATCCTTAGCTTTTGAGGCATATCGTCTGAACTGCTCCTTGAACTTCCGGGTTAAGTCAGAAAACTGATCGATAGATCGGACTGGAAGTTTGGTGAACCAAAGCAGAGCCACACCTTCGAGATACACAGGAAAATATCGGCACTTTATTTCATCAGAGGCTCTGGCACCTGTCATGTGCCAATCATACTTGTAAAAGAATTCGTTCGGATCACTTGTACCCCTGTAAGCTGGAATGGTTGGTGGGACAAACTTCCTTGGGAATTCAGCCTTTAAGATTTTTTCAGTAAAAGGAGTTTTACTTGGGGCGAAACCCCATTCTTTCTCGTCTTCAACCCTCTGCATACTCTCTTTCATAATTTGTCGGACCATTCCAGAAAGATACTCCTCATCATGTCGAGTTCTAGATCCACCAACCTCTGGAAGTGTTTGTTCAAAGGGGCTAGCAGCCCTCTCAGGAGCATTTCTTTCTTCAGCATCACGGATGTTGCCAGCAAAATTCCTTTCATTATCTGCCGGTTGGCGGTTTGCCCCAAGCAAATCGTTCAACCTATTCAGAATTAGGGCATTCTGGGCATTCTGAGCCTCGAATTGTGCATTTTGGGCATTTATCTGTTGGTTCAGCCCTAAGATTGCAGCATCCAGTTCTGCCTTTGTAACTCCGACAGCTGGAGTGGCTTGATTCGATATAGGGGAAGCGGAGGTTCCCTCTTGAATATTCCCAGATCTGACAGATCTACTTTTCCTTCCAGGAGCCATAATCTCGGATAGACTTCTGGTTTTCAAGGAAATTCTCTCTACAAACCTCTGTGAAGCAATGATGATAACTCTCCTGAGTTCAATTCTCAGTGAAAGCACCAAAAATGTTAACGCTAAAATTTGAACGCTAACACCCCGGTGTATGAGTTATAGTTGTGAAAGCACCACCCGATAACTCGGGAATAGATTACGAGCGGATAATAGCGGAAAAGCAGTAAATAACAACAATTTTATAGTGGTTCGGCTTAAGGGTATAGCCTACGTCCACTTTAAGTACTTTTATTGATGATCTTGTTACAAGCTGATACAATTCTTTCCAAGTACAATACACTTTGAATTACAAGTCACTTAGAACAAGTAGCCTAAACTTCAATGGAGATTAGAGTCTTCAAATCCATGTTGGATGTGTGTGATCTTTTCTCGAAGTTGTTTGTAGCGTTCTTCGTGTCTTGAGAGCTTTAAGTGTTGGATTGGTTTGGAATGCAGCAGAGTAACGGTGCTTGAAGAGAATGAGCCAAAAGTCCTCTTCTAGTTGGAGTTAGGGTCATATTTATAGGCATTTTTCAGAGTAAGGTTGTAGGTCGTGACCGACCTAAGTAAGGTCGTAGGTCGTGACCGACCTAAGTAAGGTTGTAGTCGACCTGAAGAATATTGGCCCCTCCTTCCTCACGCATGCTGATTTGCGCAAGTCCTAGGTCGTGAGCGACCTATCCCCCTGTGGCATTGCATAGTCTTCTATATTCTGGTATTTAGGTCGTTAGCGACCTAACCTAGGTCGCGAGTACTTTCCTGCAGCCATAGTTAATCTTAAGTCGCTGAGTCCCTTAGGTCGCGACCTTCCTTAGGTCGCGGAGCTTCTTAGGTCGGTGGATAGTTAGGTCGCGGAGTTCCATAGGTCGAGTCCATCTTCAGGTCGCACTCACTCTTAGGTCGCGGCCTCCTTTAGGTTGCAGCTTTCTGTTAGGTCGCAACAGTCCTTAGATCGCTAGGTTACTTCTGCAGTTAAGTCGCGCCCTTTTTTAGGTTGCTTGTTCTTTTAGGTCGCGGCCTTTTTGAGTCGCTGCTGCCTTTAGGTCGAGACAATCTTAGGTCGCAACACTTTAGGTCGCAGCTACTCTTAGGTCGCTGGGTTCCGCTAGGTCGTTACCTTCTTCAGATCGCTAGGTCGCTTCACTAATTAGGCCGCTAAATCGTTTCATCTCTTGGGTCACTAGGTCGCGTCTTCAGTTAGGTTGCTTACTTTTAGGTCGCGGCAATAATAGGAGTTAACAACAAACAAAAGAATTTAGATTTAAATCCGCAATGTCTTTGGAAAATGAAACTTCCATAAGGCCTCCCGCTACACACCCGAGCCTAAATATTAAAATCCCGAGCATCCCCACCATCTTCTCAAGTTCGACTAACATCTGCTCTGAGTAAACACGCAATTGCTTCGAGATTCTCCCGAGCTAACCCCACACTTCCTTCTTCTTCCACAATCTTCAGAATGTAATGTGCATGGTGCACATGCACAGTACGTCGGCGCCACTCCGATCATCCATGCTACCTACGACGAGTTGCCCTTGCCCTAGACAACAAACTCCACAACCCAATTCGATCAAAAACATCTGGGAATGAAATCGAGCAACACGATCAAAATTTGGAACCAAGCCTTCTCCACAAAATCCACCCGCCACCACGATTCCAACCACTCGAACACGAGCCAGCAATTTCAAAACTCCGCCACATCGCGACGCAATGGCCCATCACCACGCGATAAATTTCGATGCTCAGATGAAGTTGCGGCAATAATTGTTCCAACCATGCCCAAAACATGAACCGAAACCCTAGTTTGATCTTGTATGATCATTCTAGTTAATTATAAATTTGTTGACTATTTTTCCAATAATCTAAAACACTCGAGTTACCTCCAACGTAAGTATCGAAGCTCATTATCTCCTCGTTCATCAAAGATTACTCAGTTTACGTTTTCTATTCAACTTGCAATTTCGCTTGAAATTCGAGCTTAAAAATCTTGAAATAATGATCAAAAATCATTAATTTGTGATTCGAATCTAATTGTGTAATCAGAAATGGAATTTAAAATACTTGAATTTTCTGATTATTTGGATCATTACTGACTTTGATCAATTTTGAAATGATTATTCAACATAAACACTCGTAATTATTTTTAAAATACATATTACTCCATCACTATCCTTTTTCATTTAGAAAACATCACATAATAATGTTAATTTGGAGAGGTGTAGATTTATCCATGTTGTTCTTAGGCTGTGAATGAAATAAACAGAGATATACTGCTTGTATGCGTAAAACTTGCACATATAAACACCTAGATTCATTCACATGCAACAAATTTCTCAATGGCAAATAAATTTCCAGCTTCACAAGCAACAACATATAAACAAAAATATTTAGTTTAGGGGTTTGCTCACTTGAAGGTTGAAGGAAGAAAGAGGCTGTAATTAAAACAGAGAACAACTTTTATGTTGAAAAGCAAAACCGCTGACTTGATTTCCTGGAAAATCTTCTTTTCTGTTTTATTTTTGCTGAATGAATTGTTGATTCTTCTTGTTTTCTTCTTCTACTTTTGTTTTGCTTAATTTTTGAACAAACAAAAATAAATTAGATGTATATATATGTAACGACCCGCTAAATTTATAATATTTAATAAATCAAATTTATATAATTTCTAATTTGGTTAAGTATAAAGGTAGAGATTTGGTATAGTGGTTGCAATTTAGTGTAACTATAAAATTTTATGGCAATAGATGTGGATAATGTAAATTGTCACAACTTGATCCAAAGCAAAATTTAAAGAAACAAATAAATGTTGAATCTGTGAATGTTAGTTAACTTGAATGGTATTCATTAGTATAAAGGTGCAATTAGTATAGATAGTAATATTTAATGTCTGTAGTGAAAAGGAAAAGGGTCTAATAGAAACATAAAATTTATTTTATGTAAACAAAAGTATAGTTTTGAACAAATTTATGAAAATTGATAGAAACAGTGTTTGTAATCAGTTTGGTTATTTTATATTGAAAGATAGAGATGTGTAAATTTGTTAATGAATTTATAATGGGAAGGAATGGTAAAAATGAAGAATATATAATAATAAGCATTTGACTCAATTATGGGAATTAAATTATAATAAATGGTCATTTAATAATTTAACGTTCTGTGAGTAATAATTGGGTGGAATCAGTACAGAATTTAGAAATGCATAAACCTCAATAAACATTCTAACTTAATACAATTATGCAAATGTAGGAATTAGTTATAAGCGTATAATTTTGAGTATGATAACTATTAGTATAAAATACCTATATATTGGAAACATGTTGTAAAGTATAACTAATTGAATTTGGTGAATTGGGAATGTAATTCATCTACATTATGTATGTGATTAATGGGATTTAATTACTATGGTAGGAAAATCGCAATTAAAGGAAATTGAAATAGCTAATTTAGACGTTAGTTGAAATTTAGCTAGAATATGTAGATATTGGATGAAATAGTGAGATTAAATGGAAATGAAGTTTTCAATTATACGTTGGAATTCATATTCACCATAAAAGGGTTAATTGAAACCCAAAGAAGTAATATAGGAATCAAACCTTCTTCATTTATTTGGATTTATTGCAATAGTAATTCCGTAAAATAAAGATAAAACTAATTCAAATTTAGTTGGACCATTGTTGACATAACTTTAGAAAGCAAGATTTTATTTATAATTTGAGTATTCAGATCAACAAATGGTATTTACTACAAATAGAATGGAATTAAACGTAAAATATTACGTTATTGAATATAAAATGGAATTTGTAAACAATTGAGTGAATTTAATAGATTTATCAAACCTATAATATTGAATTCATTAAAATTGGAATTAATAATAGTTAAGGAAAATGAGGGAATGATATTTGAAATCATTGCAATAGATATTAATTTAGGATTGCCTTAATATAAATTAAGGCGAATGAATGGAGATAAAGTTTATTTATAGTTTGGAATTTAATCTATGGTAAAAAGGAATTGCAATCAAATGAATTGAAATGGAAATCAAGTTATTTATTTAAATTGATTTAAGATGAGAGTATATAAGTATAAGATTAGATAATTGGTGAGAATAAACTTGTAATTCCCAATTAATAAGAAAGTGCAGAAAATTAAAACTACAATTAATATACTTATGAATTTTAATTCACATCCAAGCTTGTTAAATCAATTGGAATTGTTTGAACTATCTAAGTAATGAAATTGGGCCAATAATAGAGTTGAAACGTAAAATTTGATTTTATGATTTATTTGATTGATTTAATAAATATTAAAAATAGCCATTTTTGTCACGGACTCGGATTTTGACGAAACCAGTTTCATCGGATCTGTATCGGTAAATTATTATAGAGTTTCAAGTTTCGTATCGATCGGACTTGTCGTTTGATCGTACGGACGCGAAACGCCTTGAAATCAATTTATTAAGAATCAATTTGAAATCAATTTGGAAATCTTGTTTTCAGCATAACTTCTTCATACGATCAAATTTGGACGTGAAACTTCTTCCATCGCGTTCAGAATATTTTAAATTGCCTATTTTGATATATGGGTTTACCCAATTTCGCTCCGGAGTCGAATCGGGCTTTTCGGGCCATATATCGTGTAGCGCGTACATCTATCGTATCCGTTCCAGCCTTTTTCAACTTAGGCTATAAATATATCGCTATAAACCCTAATTTCCCTCATTTTTTTTTATTTGGCCGTACGTATATCTCAGCCTTTCTCCTCCTCAATGGCAGACAATAATTTTAGATCCAATTACAATCAAATCAAAAGTAAAAATTTAAAGTGCTCAGAAAAATTCGAGAAAAATATAGGTTGATCTTCTCGAAGCGCTTAATCTACCGGTATAATTTGTTTCTCGATTGGATCTGTGGTTTGCTCAGAAATATTCGAAACAGTGCCGGCCGTACATAGATAGTTGCTCGTTTCAACGGTAGATCTTCAGCGATAGTTCGATCGGGAAGTTGCAGTGGGTAGAGGTCGTCGATACGAGTTCATCTGTACGGTTGCTTTTGGTCGAAGGCGCTGGGATTCGCCGTGGTTGGCTGGGGAAGCCATGTGACCGCGTAGGGCTAAGGGGTGCCGGAGGAGGCCGCATCTAGGGTGTAGGGGCGGTTTTGGGAGAGGAGCACGATGGTGGCCTCTGATCGTCGAGATGATGGCCGTAGGCGCGTGGATAATTGGAAGAAAGGGAGTGTAGGCGGCGGCTTCAGCTAGGGTTCGAACCCTGGGAAACGCGTTTCCTCTCGTGCTGACGTGGCGGGGGTAAAAGGTTTTGTTTTATTTAATTTAAATTTGAATTTCGATCACGTTTTATTTAATAACTTTCACATACGATATCAGATTCACACGATTTTTTTTTGCGTTAGGATCGTGATTAAATTCCAGACCCAATGACGCTGGTTTGGACAAATTCTGAGACCGTCAAAATTTTGAGTTTAAATTGAATTTAAATTCGATTTAAATTCCAAAGGTGAGTGTTTTAACCCACTCACAATTACTAGAAGCTTTTATGTTTGTTAAATAAATTTTAGAAATGAATAGAAATTTATTTATGAGCTTTTGGCATGTTATTTCACCCATATCTGTTGAATTGCATTTATTGAATTTAGCTGTTAATTAAATTGATTAATTGCGTATAAATTTGCTGTTAGGAATTTTGTTTGCATATGAAATGCTAGTTAACAGTTATATAAATTATCTCTAAATATAAATGGTTAGATTAATAGTTGAAATTTAATTTGAATAAACTGACAGTTATTACCCGTTGCATATTATCGAACTAATATTGTTATTGATTGATATGGGTTGATAGTGATTGATATTGATTGATGGTTGGAATTGGGTGATGGATGTGTTGTTGAATGGATGATTTATGTGAATATCATTAACTGCCAGTTAGCATGCATTTTTCATTTTCGGGATTGTGGTTTGAAATGATAAAACCGCAAAGTTTATTTTTAAATTGCGGATTGAAATGATAAATATCCGTATCACTTGACCATAGGATAGAAAATTATATACAGGCACCGCGGTCTATATATAACTATTTTTAAATGAAATTTCTATGGGTTGGATGGAATACGGTTTATAAATCTTAAAATTTATATTGTATAAATATTTTATTCCATATTTATATACCTATGAAGTTGAAATTTTGAAATTAAAAGGAATATAAATTTCTTTATTGAAAATGGAAGAAATTTAGAAAATGGAGTTGGATAAATTTATATCATATGTTTAAATGTTAAGTTTGGAAATTTAAGATATGATATTTATAATTGGATTTTTCCCAAGATAAATTGAAATGAATATTCTAATATGAATTTGAATTGGAAAAATATTCTAATATAATTGGAATCGAAAAATACATATGTTTTATTACTAGAAATTGGAGTTGTTTAAGGATTTATGTGAATATTCAAACTAAATAATAAAACATTTAATTTGTTGAAAGAATATATTCCAATTTTAGTTTTTGAATATTAATACTCCAATGGATTTATATATATGGAAATTGAAATGGTTTTGGAGCTTAAGAGTGATATCTAAATTATGGTTTTAACTTTAGATAAAGAAATATTTCCATAAAGCCATATAACTTATTTCTTTACAAAGTGACAGTAAAGTTAAGCCTTTGAAATTCATATACCGTTGAATATCCAAACCATTTGAGTTTTAAAAGTTATGGTTTGAAATTATGGATTTCCAAAAATATTATGCTTTGAAAATATTCGATTTCCAGATATTATGAAGTTAAAGCCTTTTTATTTTTGGAAAGGAATTATATTTGGGATAAGTGGTAAAATATGGTTTTGGGTCTTGGAATGATATCGTAATATTATGGTTTTGAAATGGATTATATTCTGGTTTTAAAAGTATAAACTGTTTTAAATAACCGCGGTGTTATAATAACGATGGGTTGGCAAAGAGACCGGGATCGGATATGGACATACTCTCTGTCGATACCGAAAACCACTTTGACTAACCGTGTACGCGGTGGAGATTCCAGAATGAAGTAGGTTGGTGGCGACGATTCCTGTAAGGTAAATACGTGGACCCGACTCCCGTGAGTTGGCATAAGGTGGCTAAAACAGGAGCGATCGACGGGTTAATGAGGTCATTCCTCTGATCGGACACTCCTCTTCGATATTATACTATGACTTTGGATTGATTCAGTGGCCACTTCTATTTTTTTGATTTGGGGAGTTGTTTCGAGGTGGGCGGTTGCTGCGGCTTCGCGTTACCATCGGCCCGGAAGCGTAATTGGTATATCTACCCTGGCATTGCCTAGTTGTGCCGTGTCACCTACCCTATCGCGCCTTGTACGAGTTTGGTTTTCTCCCGTAGCCCGTGTGGTATCCTCTAGTGGCTTCCCGATCAGGAGGGACTATGATATTGGATGGACTACTGGGACTATTACCTTGTTAAGGGCTATATGGGTAACCCCTTAACGCTATTAAAAAGTAAGTTTATTTTATAAATAGACACTATTATAATAACGCAATATACTACATAGTAAATAGTTTAACGGATCCTTAGGAGATGTAAATCCCGAGCATCTCTTGAGTTACTGTACTCATATTTATTTCTGTTTATTTAACTCACATAAGATATTCTAGTCTGACTCGAGTGTTTTTGTCTTTTCAAATTTGCTCGGGTCAGTCCGAGCGTTTCAGGATAGCAGGTTTTAGCTTTGGAGGACGAAGACGAAGATTCAGTATTATTTTATATATATAGTATTGCACTACACACTCTTTCTTTTCCGCTGCATTGTTGTATTAGGTATGTGTAACTCTGATATTCATTGTATAAGTAAAATCAAGCTTTTGTAAACTGTTTATGAACTGTATATTTGTTATTATATTTTATCCTTCCGCTGTGAGATTCTATTTTGTTTTATTTCTTCTCTGTTTTTCTTATTTACCCCATGACAATCCGCCCTTGCGTATGCTTTGAATTGGCACGTGTGTCGTTTTAAAGTGTGCGAAAAGGCGGGATGTTACATTTGGTATCAGAGCTTTGGTTTAGCGATAAACCTTGGCTTTGTGGGGTTTGACTCTTTGTTAATAGGGTAGAGATATCCTATGGGAGTCACTGAGCGTATATATATGAGAGAGCGTACTTGTTAGTGTTATAAAAAGATTTTTATATTGTGTTAATCTGTTCCGCTTTGTATTTATAAATTCTGGTTGATGCATGGGACGCTATGTCATCAATAGGGATTTCTAAACACTTAATAGGACAGACCGACATAATATTTGTTTTTAATATAGGTGAATGAAATAATTTTGCCTATTATATTTTCTATATATAAAAATATTTTTATAAAGATATATATATTTGGTTGCTATAGATTGGGTGTTAGGAAATAAAAATATTTATAATAATTGAAGCTAAGTTGAAATTATGATAAATCAAATTGGAGATTTTAGAACTTAAGTCCGGGATTTTTCCAAATCTGCTTTCAAAGAATTTATGAAATCTAATGATTTGGTTTATAAGTATTTTCTTATATAAATATTTCGTATAAATGGGAAGAATTGTTTTAAAGAAGATTTTGGAAAAGAATTAAATTCTGTACTTTCCTCTCTGTCGCTGGAAAATAAATTCGGTGATGACGGCCGCATCATCGACTTTCATTTTTCGAGTTCGAAGGGGCAAGGCCACTGTAGTAAATTCTACTGCAGATTTATTTTGAAATTTTCTAAATTTTTTTTTTTTTTTTTTTCTTTTATTGCTCTAACTATAATTAGAGATATTGAGATGTAAGAACTTATTTACCTATTATTTTGATCTGTTGAAATTTAACCCGGTACTTATTTCTTAAATTTCCACTAATTAATTAATAAATTGTTTCAATTATTGTAGTGAAACGAAAGATTAGCAAATAAATAATTGGAACCCTTAAATGAAGTAAAAATTTAATATAATTAATAGATAAGAAAATGAAAATAAGTGTTGTAAACCTTAGGAATTGAATTAATGAAAATCTTTATTGATAAAAATTTGATGCTATAAAGTTGTAAATGTAAGTTTAATTAAAAGGTAAGGAAGCATTAAATAAATTAATGGGTAAGCCGAAATTGTAACTTATAAGAAAGGTAAAACTTATTGAACAATGAATAAATTAATAGTTCCAATTACTGTAGTGAATTGGAACGTAGCTAATATATAAATTTCACCCTTTGAAGGAAATAAGAGATTTTATGATAGGATATTCATGGTATTAAAGGAAATTTGAAATTTGTAACCTACGAAATAAGGAATAATTATTATTAAAACATTTAAATTAACCATAGGTAAATAGAAACTTGTATAAAATTCAAGTATACTCTTTAAAACATATATAACTTACCAAATATTAAAAGTTGAAATGTTTAATAAGAAGTGAAATATGTACAAGTAGAAACTGGAAATAATGAAGGAATTTATTGGTATAAACTTAAGTGATAATTGAAATTTTTCCCAAATTTAAGGTGAGTATTATTAATAGGTGATTTTAACTTAAGTAAATAAAATGAAATTCTTTAATAAATAAAGATTGATGTGTAGGGTTATAAACTTAAGTATGTTTTAAAATGCTACTAGTAATATAATAAAAAGTAGGTAATATAAATAAATGTCTGTAAACCCTAGATAATGAAATAATAAGATCCTTTATTTATAAAAATGGAGGTTTTAAGGTTAAAAATTTGAGTGTAAGTAGAGGGTTACTGTAATTAAATATAATAAAACGTAAACATAAAAAAAAAGGAATTGAGAAGAAACTTGTAAATTTTCACTTGCATTCTTAAACATACATAACTTACCATATAATAAAAGTTGCAATGTTAGTAAGAAAATGTAAAGGAGAAATCTTACAAGTGAAGAGTAAGGAAATGAAGATATTCAAAATATTTGTTGTTATTAATGAGAATTTATTTTATAGACTTAAGAAATAAAAAGGAAATACCAATATGATGAATTTTCTAATAAATGGAAAATGAAACTGTGAGAAATAAAGAAATTTTCCCATATATGAAAGAAAGAAACCAAACCACTGAATTATGAAATAAATGTATAATAAGCTATTTTGGTGCTTGGTTTGAATTGTTTTGTTGGATGTATGGTTGTTAGGTAAGAAATTTTGAAGTTGTTGGATGGATAGATAATCTATCTTTGTTCCATCTAAGACTGTTGAGTAAAGGATGCACTTGATAGTTATTCTTCATTCTTACAACTTCAGAATTTGAACCCGAACAACTGATTGTTTGTTTGATTGAATGATTGTTTGTTTGTGGTGTGTGCTGTTTGTTAAAAATGTATGGTTGTTGCATTTGATTTAATATGAATGATGGAATCCACTTGAATAGTCCATTTTAAAATAAATATTTAACCTTTTAGATTTTATTAGTAAATACAGGTGATGGAAGCCACTGCTACTGCTTTGGTTCCTTAAAAATAAAAGCGTATTGCCCGACAAATAGGTACGTTTTCGGATTTCGTTTAAAAGCGCTATTTTATATATTTTCCCGTGTGGGATATTTTATTTTGATATATATGTAAAATATTTGTATATTTGGATATTATATTTTCTCCAAAGTCCCTCCGTACAAAAGAGACTCTGCCAAAATTTTCCGTAAAATTTGGACTTAGAATTTTGTTGAAATTTGTTCTCCAACTTTAATAATTCAAGTATTAAAGGATATAATAATTATAAAACAAGTGTATTTCATCAAAGGAAATTAATCCAGAAAAAAAAATAAGTTAATATTTGAAGTAAAATGCACTGTTATTCTTCCTTCTCCCTTCTTTTTTCCTTTTCGGGGACGAAAAGTTTTGAGTGGGGGAGAGTGTAACGACCCGCTAAATTTATAATATTTAATAAATCAAATTTATATAATTTCTAATTTGGTTAAGTATAAAGGTAGAGATTTGGTATAGTGGTTGCAATTTAGTGTAACTATAAAATTTTATGGCAATAGATGTGGATAATGTAAATTGTCACAACTTGATCCAAAGCAAAATTTAAAGAAACAAATAAATGTTGAATCTGTGAATGTTAGTTAACTTGAATGGTATTCATTAGTATAAAGGTGCAATTAGTATAGATAGTAATATTTAATGTCTGTAGTGAAAAGGAAAAGGGTCTAATAGAAACATAAAATTTATTTTATGTAAACAAAAGTATAGTTTTGAACAAATTTATGAAAATTGATAGAAACAGTGTTTGTAATCAGTTTGGTTATTTTATATTGAAAGATAGAGATGTGTAAATTTGTTAATGAATTTATAATGGGAAGGAATGGTAAAAATGAAGAATATATAATAATAAGCATTTGACTCAATTATGGGAATTAAATTATAATAAATGGTCATTTAATAATTTAACGTTCTGTGAGTAATAATTGGGTGGAATCAGTACAGAATTTAGAAATGCATAAACCTCAATAAACATTCTAACTTAATACAATTATGCAAATGTAGGAATTAGTTATAAGCGTATAATTTTGAGTATGATAACTATTAGTATAAAATACCTATATATTGGAAACATGTTGTAAAGTATAACTAATTGAATTTGGTGAATTGGGAATGTAATTCATCTACATTATGTATGTGATTAATGGGATTTAATTACTATGGTAGGAAAATCGCAATTAAAGGAAATTGAAATAGCTAATTTAGACGTTAGTTGAAATTTAGCTAGAATATGTAGATATTGGATGAAATAGTGAGATTAAATGGAAATGAAGTTTTCAATTATACGTTGGAATTCATATTCACCATAAAAGGGTTAATTGAAACCCAAAGAAGTAATATAGGAATCAAACCTTCTTCATTTATTTGGATTTATTGCAATAGTAATTCCGTAAAATAAAGATAAAACTAATTCAAATTTAGTTGGACCATTGTTGACATAACTTTAGAAAGCAAGATTTTATTTATAATTTGAGTATTCAGATCAACAAATGGTATTTACTACAAATAGAATGGAATTAAACGTAAAATATTACGTTATTGAATATAAAATGGAATTTGTAAACAATTGAGTGAATTTAATAGATTTATCAAACCTATAATATTGAATTCATTAAAATTGGAATTAATAATAGTTAAGGAAAATGAGGGAATGATATTTGAAATCATTGCAATAGATATTAATTTAGGATTGCCTTAATATAAATTAAGGCGAATGAATGGAGATAAAGTTTATTTATAGTTTGGAATTTAATCTATGGTAAAAAGGAATTGCAATCAAATGAATTGAAATGGAAATCAAGTTATTTATTTAAATTGATTTAAGATGAGAGTATATAAGTATAAGATTAGATAATTGGTGAGAATAAACTTGTAATTCCCAATTAATAAGAAAGTGCAGAAAATTAAAACTACAATTAATATACTTATGAATTTTAATTCACATCCAAGCTTGTTAAATCAATTGGAATTGTTTGAACTATCTAAGTAATGAAATTGGGCCAATAATAGAGTTGAAACGTAAAATTTGATTTTATGATTTATTTGATTGATTTAATAAATATTAAAAATAGCCATTTTTGTCACGGACTCGGATTTTGACGAAACCAGTTTCATCGGATCTGTATCGGTAAATTATTATAGAGTTTCAAGTTTCGTATCGATCGGACTTGTCGTTTGATCGTACGGACGCGAAACGCCTTGAAATCAATTTATTAAGAATCAATTTGAAATCAATTTGGAAATCTTGTTTTCAGCATAACTTCTTCATACGATCAAATTTGGACGTGAAACTTCTTCCATCGCGTTCAGAATATTTTAAATTGCCTATTTTGATATATGGGTTTACCCAATTTCGCTCCGGAGTCGAATCGGGCTTTTCGGGCCATATATCGTGTAGCGCGTACATCTATCGTATCCGTTCCAGCCTTTTTCAACTTAGGCTATAAATATATCGCTATAAACCCTAATTTCCCTCATTTTTTTTTTATTTGGCCGTACGTATATCTCAGCCTTTCTCCTCCTCAATGGCAGACAATAATTTTAGATCCAATTACAATCAAATCAAAAGTAAAAATTTAAAGTGCTCAGAAAAATTCGAGAAAAATATAGGTTGATCTTCTCGAAGCGCTTAATCTACCGGTATAATTTGTTTCTCGATTGGATCTGTGGTTTGCTCAGAAATATTCGAAACAGTGCCGGCCGTACATAGATAGTTGCTCGTTTCAACGGTAGATCTTCAGCGATAGTTCGATCGGGAAGTTGCAGTGGGTAGAGGTCGTCGATACGAGTTCATCTGTACGGTTGCTTTTGGTCGAAGGCGCTGGGATTCGCCGTGGTTGGCTGGGGAAGCCATGTGACCGCGTAGGGCTAAGGGGTGCCGGAGGAGGCCGCATCTAGGGTGTAGGGGCGGTTTTGGGAGAGGAGCACGATGGTGGCCTCTGATCGTCGAGATGATGGCCGTAGGCGCGTGGATAATTGGAAGAAAGGGAGTGTAGGCGGCGGCTTCAGCTAGGGTTCGAACCCTGGGAAACGCGTTTCCTCTCGTGCTGACGTGGCGGGGGTAAAAGGTTTTGTTTTATTTAATTTAAATTTGAATTTCGATCACGTTTTATTTAATAACTTTCACATACGATATCAGATTCACACGATTTTTTTTTGCGTTAGGATCGTGATTAAATTCCAGACCCAATGACGCTGGTTTGGACAAATTCTGAGACCGTCAAAATTTTGAGTTTAAATTGAATTTAAATTCGATTTAAATTCCAAAGGTGAGTGTTTTAACCCACTCACAATTACTAGAAGCTTTTATGTTTGTTAAATAAATTTTAGAAATGAATAGAAATTTATTTATGAGCTTTTGGCATGTTATTTCACCCATATCTGTTGAATTGCATTTATTGAATTTAGCTGTTAATTAAATTGATTAATTGCGTATAAATTTGCTGTTAGGAATTTTGTTTGCATATGAAATGCTAGTTAACAGTTATATAAATTATCTCTAAATATAAATGGTTAGATTAATAGTTGAAATTTAATTTGAATAAACTGACAGTTATTACCCGTTGCATATTATCGAACTAATATTGTTATTGATTGATATGGGTTGATAGTGATTGATATTGATTGATGGTTGGAATTGGGTGATGGATGTGTTGTTGAATGGATGATTTATGTGAATATCATTAACTGCCAGTTAGCATGCATTTTTCATTTTCGGGATTGTGGTTTGAAATGATAAAACCGCAAAGTTTATTTTTAAATTGCGGATTGAAATGATAAATATCCGTATCACTTGACCATAGGATAGAAAATTATATACAGGCACCGCGGTCTATATATAACTATTTTTAAATGAAATTTCTATGGGTTGGATGGAATACGGTTTATAAATCTTAAAATTTATATTGTATAAATATTTTATTCCATATTTATATACCTATGAAGTTGAAATTTTGAAATTAAAAGGAATATAAATTTCTTTATTGAAAATGGAAGAAATTTAGAAAATGGAGTTGGATAAATTTATATCATATGTTTAAATGTTAAGTTTGGAAATTTAAGATATGATATTTATAATTGGATTTTTCCCAAGATAAATTGAAATGAATATTCTAATATGAATTTGAATTGGAAAAATATTCTAATATAATTGGAATCGAAAAATACATATGTTTTATTACTAGAAATTGGAGTTGTTTAAGGATTTATGTGAATATTCAAACTAAATAATAAAACATTTAATTTGTTGAAAGAATATATTCCAATTTTAGTTTTTGAATATTAATACTCCAATGGATTTATATATATGGAAATTGAAATGGTTTTGGAGCTTAAGAGTGATATCTAAATTATGGTTTTAACTTTAGATAAAGAAATATTTCCATAAAGCCATATAACTTATTTCTTTACAAAGTGACAGTAAAGTTAAGCCTTTGAAATTCATATACCGTTGAATATCCAAACCATTTGAGTTTTAAAAGTTATGGTTTGAAATTATGGATTTCCAAAAATATTATGCTTTGAAAATATTCGATTTCCAGATATTATGAAGTTAAAGCCTTTTTATTTTTGGAAAGGAATTATATTTGGGATAAGTGGTAAAATATGGTTTTGGGTCTTGGAATGATATCGTAATATTATGGTTTTGAAATGGATTATATTCTGGTTTTAAAAGTATAAACTGTTTTAAATAACCGCGGTGTTATAATAACGATGGGTTGGCAAAGAGACCGGGATCGGATATGGACATACTCTCTGTCGATACCGAAAACCACTTGACTTAACCGTGTACGCGGTGGAGATTCCAGAATGAAGTAGGTTGGTGGCGACGATTCCTGTAAGGTAAATACGTGGACCCGACTCCCGTGAGTTGGCATAAGGTGGCTAAAACAGGAGCGATCGACGGGTTAATGAGGTCATTCCTCTGATCGGACACTCCTCTTCGATATTATACTATGACTTTGGATTGATTCAGTGGCCACTTCTATTTTTTTGATTTGGGGAGTTGTTTCGAGGTGGGCGGTTGCTGCGGCTTCGCGTTACCATCGGCCCGGAAGCGTAATTGGTACATCTACCCTGGCATTGCCTAGTTGTGCCGTGTCACCTACCCTATCGCGCCTTGTACGAGTTTGGTTTTCTCCCGTAGCCCGTGTGGTATCCTCTAGTGGCTTCCCGATCAGGAGGGACTATGATATTGGATGGACTACTGGGACTATTACCTTGTTAAGGGCTATATGGGTAACCCCTTAACGCTATTAAAAAGTAAGTTTATTTTATAAATAGACACTATTATAATAACGCAATATACTACATAGTAAATAGTTTAACGGATCCTTAGGAGATGTAAATCCCGAGCATCTCTTGAGTTACTGTACTCATATTTATTTCTGTTTATTTAACTCACATAAGATATTCTAGTCTGACTCGAGTGTTTTTGTCTTTTCAAATTTGCTCGGGTCAGTCCGAGCGTTTCAGGATAGCAGGTTTTAGCTTTGGAGGACGAAGACGAAGATTCAGTATTATTTTATATATATAGTATTGCACTACACACTCTTTCTTTTCCGCTGCATTGTTGTATTAGGTATGTGTAACTCTGATATTCATTGTATAAGTAAAATCAAGCTTTTGTAAACTGTTTATGAACTGTATATTTGTTATTATATTTTATCCTTCCGCTGTGAGATTCTATTTTGTTTTATTTCTTCTCTGTTTTTCTTATTTACCCCATGACAATCCGCCCTTGCGTATGCTTTGAATTGGCACGTGTGTCGTTTTAAAGTGTGCGAAAAGGCGGGATGTTACAATATATAAAAAGAAAAAGTTTGCACAGGGGAGGCTTTACTGGTTTAGTCTTCTTCTTTTTGGTCAGAGATTTTTTTTCTCTTTTCTTACTTTGACTAAAGATTCTTTTCTTCCTTTTGTTCAGTTGGAGGCTGAAATGATTTTATTTTGGTTGTGCTAAGATGATAGCTTTAAGTACATACGTTTCCATATAGGTTTACATGCATCATCTCATTTGATTTTTGTGCTTTGTACATATTTTTGTTTCTATTTTCTTGCATACATTCCTTTGTTTTATTTACTTGCTTGCCTAATTCAAATACAATCCTATTTGTATTTCATATGTTGTCTTTATAGTTTATCTTACCTTATATATTTATGTTTAACACAATTCTTGTTTTTACATTTTTATTATTTTATAAATACATCTTCTTAATCATTATTATATACATATTATTTAAAAGAAAATGCTTTTAAAATGAACAACCCATTAATTAGTTTACATAAATAATATTTTTAAACCCAAATCATTTTTTCTAGGTCATTTATTTAAATACAAATTCAAATTAAATATTCAAATTCAAATTCTAAAGTCAAATTCAAATTTACTCATATATACATATACATATACATATATATTTCAAATTCAAATTAATTCCAAGATTTATTCCAAAATTTACATTAACTATTAATTTAAAATTAATTCAAAATTGGGATTGTTACAGATTCCCCCTTTAAAAAAAATTCGTCCTCGAAATTTGCAGGCAGAGAAACAACGAAGATAGATACACAAAATTAGAGAAACAATTTTCCAGGTCAAACTGGATATCTATTCTGTATTTGGCTTACCAAATCAGAATATCAACAATAGATACAAGAACAAATCTATTTAACTCTTCACAAGATACTCGGGGTCATCCAGATTTACGAAATATACATGGGCATTGGTTAGTTCAAAGGATAACTAATCGTTCGTAGAATATTTTTAGACCCAAAAGAATGAACAAATGGATTCAATCTTCCACAACTTTCGAACACTAGATATGGATTCCCAACTCAAGTCGGAATTCCCCAAAGTATATATAATTTGTCCCTCTTCGGACTTGATATTCAAAAGAAATTACAATAGAATTTCAAATTTGGATTTAACCAAAATTGTTTTATCGATACAAATCTTCACATTCAACTTTATATTTAATTTACCAATTTATTTTAAATAGAATTTCAAATTCATTGAAGTTAAAAATGAAAAGCTGATAGAAATTTAACGAAGAGAATGCGAAATAGGGACTTATCTACACGATTCGTAAGGATCACCATCACACCAAAGCTTCTCCCTCAAGCTGCCACAAAGCCAGTCAAAGAATTGAAATCGAATCAAAGGAGGTTGATAGAGAAAGTTATTTCCACTGTTGCAGGGTATTGACCATTTGTAGTGGTATTTCCCTATCCCCTATCTCGTTCTCTTATCGCACTCATACTTACTATCAGTGGATAGTAAGAGAATTTACCAAGGCATTCGAATGGATATCTTAGGGATACTCATTCTAGGGTATACTTCATCCTATCTCTAATGAGTTACTTAATGTGTTATACTCCTGAGCTAGAGTTTTAACCTTTAGCTTTGATACCAAGATGTCACGTTCCAAATTTCAGCGTTCAAAAATCGACACCCGTACTCCACTCGTATTTGAATGCCGCAGATCCAAACGTCAAAATTTGACTCGTGCCGGAGCTTATAACACATCAAGTACAACACAACGGAAGAAAATGAATAATACATTTGATGTACAACATTTTGATACAATATTCAGATACAATGATGATACAATAGAATGATACAATAGATCTCAATACTATCAGAGGTATAAGAAATAGCAGCGGAAAAGAATATCTTCAATGCCAAACTCCACGAACTCTATCTTCAATCCAAAGCTAGCTCGAACCATCATTACATTTCACCAAGCTAAGCAAGGTCAGCCATGAAAGCTGAAGTGTAGCGAATGCGATCCAAAAATCCAAAAGGCTTCGAAGGCTAACAAATCAATTCCTACTATTCGACTATCTGAAAAATCTAACTCTAGACTGCCCGTGTGGAAATAGTGGGCACCCAGAGTTTAGGAAAGGAACAATAAACTCCGGGTCAGTCATGGGACTGGTATGAGCAAACAAAAACAGTTTTTATCTTTTAAAACAAACAAATGAATTTAGATTGAAATCCGCAATGTCTTTGGAAAATGAAACTACCATAAGGCCTCCCACTACACACACAATGCAAACGCAGAATTGGAGGAGATTTTTCCTTATGATAGTCAAATATGCTTAATATGAGAAAACCCTTTGATATTATTACTAGTGCATAGTGCATAAAAAGCTTTCGAAAGTATATTATATTCTAGCCAGCATACAACCATTATTGTATGCCTACTATAGCTGCCATCCAAACAGTGGGGCGCCACCATAAGTAGATGGCAGGTAATACAACTAAAACCGTACAAGGCGCGTATTGGATGAATGGATTTCTAACAAATGGTCAGGCTAAGGAACTTCCTATTGCCACATGGGAACGCCTCTGGAGGGACCCCTTGAGAACCTACCCGGCTCTCTGCCAAAACAAGGTTGGTTACCCCCTTCCCGGGAAGTAGAACCTAAGATATGCCACCCCGGTCGTTTGCGACCTTTATTCGAGGATCCTCTACACCAACAACATTACACAGTAATAAATATACTACAATGCCCACATGAGTAAGTATCTGGGCTCCATACCATGATACCACACTTTTCCAGAAGAAATGGTCATACCCTAGGGGAGCTACCCATGAAACCTTGTCTATCTTTCCTGTTTCGACCATTACCGGGTTGTGAGGCTCGATGAGGTCTCGTCCATAAAGCTACACTTTTCCACAAAGTCATGCTTCGATCAAAAAATGATCAACAGCTCTTCATATGCCACGTTACCAAATTGGGAATGTATCACTAGTAATCATCAACTACATAACCTCTGAGCTCATACGTCTCAGAGAAGGGTGTTAAGCTAAGAGAATAAATCTCCGTCACCAAACAGAAATGTATTTGATAGAAACAAGTTTTACATCTCAAAGTGTAATGTCAGACACACATCCATACAAGTTTGTTCCGGGTTCGAACAGAACCGAAGGCGCTTTCGATGAAGCCCTTGCAAATCCGGGTATTCACAATCCCGATCGGACTTCCCATCACTTAGGAAATCTCTATACCGGCGCGACTTAGTGCAGAGACAATCGACGGGTTATCCTTTCATTCTCGAAAATACCTGGTCTTCACCACCGGTCTTCAAATGCTATCCATTCGACGTATCATTATTCGAAATGGGTTATATGAAACAAGGTCCTCTCCCGGCTAAATCGGATAATGAGCACAATATTTAAAAACATATGGATAATGGGATTTCAGTTAAGTCACAAAAAATTTCTTTCAAATGGTTTAAACAAATTAGCATTTAAAATCTTTTAAAATAAAAAGATTTATTTCACAAATTTTACCAATCTTTCACAAAGGTTCATTCACGGCTTTTCAAAACAATCCCATTTCAAATTGAATTAACTCGTCAATCTTTAAATTAAAGATTCATAACTTTCAAGCCCTTTCCAATTCATGTCTTTTATATAAAAGATACACCATTTAAAACCCTCTTTGATTTCCAAACAAGATTTAATCATCCTCACAAAGGTTAATTTATAGTTTTTCCAAACTATTTGCAATTTCATTTCAAACTTGAAATCTTTGGATACAAATTGGAAATCCTTCCTTTTTATGAAAGCTATATTATTTGAAACAAATAGTTTTCATTTTGGGAAAACTTGATTACAATTTACATAATTTAAAGCTATTCAAGTATAAAACTTGGTTTTAAATTTAGATTTCCAAAACCATACTTTTTTAATGGTTAAAAACCCATATAAACACATTTATAACTTGTATGATCTTTTTAGGCCAAAATTTCCCAATCATTGAATTCAATTTCAAATATTGAATTCAAATTTAAATCAAATTATTTAAATTTCAAGTTTTATTAAGTTATTAAAATAACTTTTATTTCTGAAACTCATTTTCAAAAGCTTTAAATTCCAATTCCAAAACTATTTTTGATTCAAAAATTCATTCTTTTAAATATTATTAAAAATCTGTGACTTAACCGATTTCTTCATGCAATCCATATTTGTATGTGTAAGGTGTAGTCCAAGGTTTTTACACAATAGTGCAACAACAACAATCATCACAGATTCAATCACATCAATATCGATAAGCGGTATAAATCTATAACGCTTATCTTCATTCGTAGATTCACAGATAGATATGTAATTGCATCACAGATAAATTAAATAAATACGTAAATTACACACAACTCAATTCACAGAACATAATATTACAGTCCAGAGATAATAATCAACTCCAGGCATTTCATACAATGCGAACATTCATAAACAATCCAAGCATCCAATAATCATTTATAATTAGGATTAATTAATTATTAAAATCCTAATTAATTCAATTTAATTACCAATTATATTAATTTCTTATGATTAATTATCAAATCTTGATTAATTAATTACGAATCATTTGATATTGATTAATGTAATTAATCAACCTTAATTACCTTTATTTAATTAATTATTCCTTAATTAATTATTTCTTAATTAATCACATTAAATTAATTATCCTCTCATTAAGTACTTTAATTAATACCCTCTAATTATTAAATTAATGATTAATTAACTAATCTAATGAAATCAATTAACCTTTGAATAATTAACCTTTAATCCTTTAATCATTCTTTAATTAATTATCCTCAATTAATTACTTCATCAATCCTTAGTAAATTTTATTAATTAATTACCTCTGTAATTACACAAAATGATTAAACTTCAACAAAGTAATTAACTTTAAATTAACTACAAAGTAATTAACTTTGATTTACTTTTATTAGGAAATTCCTTAATTAACAACATCAAGTATTTCCCTTTATTTTACTTCCATTATCCTTTAATTACCTTTTTTCCAAGTAATTGTTCTTTAATTATTTAAAACTTTAGATAATCGATGATATCCCATTTGTCATACCTTATCACTTGTTTATAAAGCTTGTTAATGAATTTGAAACTTGTTTGAAAACTTGGTTTAACAATTTTTTTCTTTAAAATTCAAATTATTCCAATATCTTAAAAATATCTTGTTTGATGAATATTACCTTGGAAAAACATAGTATACATTTTTTTGAAAAGAACTTGTTTAAATGCATTTACATGAAAATGTGATCAACACTTTTTATTTTAAAACATAAATTTCATTTCCTGATTCTCTTTAAAACCTAGTACAATTTATTTGCAAAGTTTTAAAACCTGAAACCTGGAGCCAGTTGACAAACCTGAGCCTAAATATTAAAATCCCGAGCATCCCCACCATCTTGTCGAGTTCGACTAACATCTGCTTCGAGTAAACACGCAATTGCTTCGAGATTCTCCCGAGCTAACCCCGCACTTCCTTCTTCTTCCATAATCTTCAGAATGTAATGTGCACGGTGCACATGCATAGTACGTCGGCGCCACTCCGATCATCCATGCTACCTGCGACGAGTTGCCCTTGCGCTAGACAACAAACTCCACGACCCATTTCGATCAAAAACGTCTAGGAATAAAATCGAGCATCACGATCAAAATCTGGAACCAACCCTTCTCCATAAAATCCACCCGCCACCACGATTCCGACCACCTGAACACGAGCCACCAAGCTCAAAACTCCACCACATCGCGACGCATCGGCCCATCACCACGCGATAAATTCCGATGCTCAGATGAAGTTGCAACAATCATTTTTCCAGCCATGCCCAAAACATGAACCGAAACTCTAGTTTGATCTTGTATGATCATTCTAGTTAATTATAAATTTATTGACTATTTTTCCAATAATCTAAAACACTCGAGTTACCTTCAACGTAAGTATCGAAGCTCATTGTCTCCTCGTTCATCAGAGAATACTCAGTTTATGTTTTCTGTTTAACTTGCAATTTCGCTTGAAATTCGATCTTAAAAATCTTGAAATAATGATCAAAAATCATTAATTTGTGATTCGAATCTAATTGTGTAATCAAAAATGGAATTTAAAATACTTGAATTTTATGATTATTTGGACCATTACCGACTTTGATCAATTTTGAAATGATTATTCAACGTAAACACTCGTAATTATTTTTAAAATACATATTACTCCATAACTATCCTTTTTCATTTAGAAAACATCATATTATAATGTTAGTTTGGAGAGGTAGATTTATCCATGTTGTTCTTAGGCTGTGAATGAAATAAACAGAGATATACTGCCTGTATGCATAAAACTTGCATGTATAAACACCTAGATTCATTCACATGCAGCAAATTTTTCAATGGCAAATAAATTTCCAGATTCACAAGCAACAACAGATAAACAAAAAGATTTAGTTTAGGGGTTTGCTCACTTGAAGGGTGAAGGAAGACAGAGGCTGGAATTGAAACAGAGAACAACTTTTGTGTTGAAAAGCAAAACTGCTGACTTGATTTCGTGGAAAATGTCTAATTTTTGTTGAATGAATTGTTGATGCTTCTTGTTTTCTTCTTCTGGTTTTGTTTTGCTTAATTGTTAAACGAACAAAAATAAATTAGATGTATATATAAAAAGAAAAACTTTTCACAGAGAAGGCTTTACTGGTTTAGTCTTCTTCTTTTTGGTCAGAGATTTTTTTCTCTTTTCTTACTTTGACTAAAGATTTTTTTTGTGATATTCCGGAATTTCAAACCCAATTTAAATGTGATAATCTTTTTAATAAGTTAATTAAAATTGATAAATTGTTGTTTTAAACAATAATAATAATTGTGTTGTAAATATATATTGGTTTTAAATGGAATTAATATATACAATGTTAACCCCGCCTCGGCTATGACTCGACGACTTAAGAGAGATACCGACCTAACTGCCTAAAACAGGAATGCCAACCTAAGACTTAAAGGATACCGACCTAAGATAGCTACCGACCTAACATGGGTACGGGCCTAATGCCTTAAAGGTTGCCGGCTTAACAAGGATGCCGACTTAAGATTTGAGGGGATACCGACCTAAGGCTTAGGTAGGTTACCGATCTAACATGGATGCTGGCCTAAGATAGATGCCGATCTAACTATCCAAGGAGGTTGCCACCCTAACTGCTCAGGACAGGGACAAGATCACGAACTACACTTGAGTCGCGACCGACTTACGGCCTATGCTAGGTCGTTCACGACCCAGGCAAAGGAAGGCAAGTCCGATGCAGCTACTTAGCACGCGGCCTCTTAACTCGTACACGGTTCAGGACTTATGATATATCAAGAGTTCAGCAAGGATGCCTTTCCAAAGCCTCGACCCAGCATTTAGGTCGCAACCGACCCACGGCTTAGTTTAAGTCGTCCGCGACCCAACTTAAGCCGGTTACGATTTAGGACTTGGTAATGTTTCCTGCCCAGAATTCTCTATAAATACGTTGCCATCTCCAAATTTCAAGGGACTTTTGGACAATCTTTTGAAGCACCGATACTCTGCCAGTTTCTAAACCAACTCTACACTTGAAATTTCGAAGAACACTGCAAGCAACTACAAAATACTTTCACAGATCTGACATGGATTCGAAGACTTTCATCTACATCGAAGCTTAAGCTACTTGCTCAAAGTGTTTTGTAACTAAAGAGATTTGTACTTGAAGAGCATTGTATTGTTTTGTAACAAGATCAGTAATAAAGATACCTAAAGTGGACGTAGGGTACACCATAAGCCGAACCACTATAAAATCGCTGTCTCTTACTGTATTTTCTGTTATCTTAGCTGATATTCTGTTCCCGAACCATCGGGTGGTGCTTTCACACTCACATTTCACACACCGGGGTGTTAGCGTTTGATTTTAAGCATTAACATTTTTGGTGCTTTCACTGAGAACCCAACTCATGATACTTCCACCATTGCTCCGCAAAGGTTTATTGAATGGATTTCTTTTAAAACCAGAAGTTTATTGGAAATAATGGCTCCTGGGAGAAAACGAAGTTCTGTAAGATCCGACAATGTGCAAGAGAATACTGCTACCTCTCCTCCTTCAAGTCAAGCAGCTCCAACTGTTGGAGTTACGTGAGCAGAATTGGACGCCGTAGTTTTGGTGTTGAATCAACAATTGAATGCTCAAAATGCACAATTGGAGGCTCAGAATGCCCAGAACGCCCTGATCTTAAGTAAGTTGAATGATCTACTTGGGGCAAACCATCAACCGGGTAATAATGATGGAAACCCTACTGTGGGAGTTCAGGATGTTGAAGGGAACATTTCTCAAAGAGCCGCAGACCCTGTGGAAAGGACACCTCCCCAAGCTGGAGGATCAAGGCCGTAGCCGACCCTCCGTGAACGATTGTCAAGACAGAATTCAGAGAGAGTGACTGATGTTTTCCCTCCAGAGCCTCTAAATGATGAAGAGTATTTTTCGGGTATGGTTCGTCAAATCATGAAGGAAAATATGCGAAGAGATGAAGATGAGAAAGAGTAGGGTTTTTCTCCAAGCAAAACTCCATTTACTGAAAAGATCTTGAAGGTCCCGAGGAAATTTGTTCCCCCTACTATTCCGGCTTATAAGGGGACGAGTGATCCTAACGAGTTTTTGTATAAGTACGACTGGCATATGACAGGTGCCAAAGCGTCTGATGAAATCAAATGTCGATATTTCCCGGTATATCTGGAAGGTGTGGCTCTATTGTGGTTTACAAAGCTGTCGGTCAGGTCCATTGATCAGTTCTCCGATTTGACCAGGAAATTCAAGGAGCAATTTCGATTGTATGCTTCAAAAGCAAAGGATATAATGTCGCTGTCAAGTCTAGAGAAAAATCCAGGAGAATCCATCAGATCATTTTTGAATCGTTTTAACATAGCATCGGCTGAGGTAGATAATGCTGAGCCACGCATGGTCCTAACATACTTGATGAGGGTGATTGACAAATCGAGTGAATTTGGAAAATGGTTGAAAATGAAAGAACCAAACTCACTTGACAAATTCTACAAGAAAGCGGATGAATTCATGCGCTTGGAGAGCCTCCAAACACCGGCTAAGGTGGTATCAGCAGAAGCCAGGAACAATGGTGCTCCTTCGAGCAAGAAAGAACCTAACACTCAAAAAAGGGGAAATGAAGGTGGAAAGAAACAGGGAGATGCTAAGAAAGGCCGTCCTTTCAATTTCACGCCCTTGACCGATACCCTTGAGAACATCTTCTTTGCAACCAAGGATGATGTCAATTATCCGACACCGCCTAAAATGAGAGTGGGAAATAAGATGGAAAAGAGTGGAAGGTTCTCCCGGTTCCACAACCAACCCGGCCATGACACCAACGAATGCCGTAAGTTGAAAGAGGTAATTGAACAACTTTTGAAAGAGAACAAGCTCCAATAGTATGTGAAAAGGAATAGAAATGCACCAGCCTCGTCGACTCAAGGACAACAAGTTCCCACTCACCGTCCTGGCTCAAGTGAGAAGGCCGTAGAACACGAATCGGAAAGACCTATCATCAATATAATAACTGGAGGGCCTCACCCAGCAGGCAAAAGCTGGGACGAGATGGAAAGGTATGCCCAGGCCTTGAGGCATGTACTGGCTGAAGATGATGTTTTTGTTTTAGAAAATCATGCGCCTTTAAAGCAACAAAAGACTTCTACAGATGATATTGTATTTAGTGCCAGAGATTCTTTGGTGTCGAAGCCCTACCATATATCCATTGGTCATATCCGCTGGTATTGGGCCGGCTACTGTGAGAAGGGTTCTAGATGATTATGGAGCTTCATGCAACATTCTGTTCAAGAAGACCTTTGATCAAATGAAAATTCCAATGGCTGACGTTCAAGCTTCTTCACTTAAGATTGCTGGGTTTGCTGGAGAACCCAAACAGCCGATTAGGACCATAGATTTGTTTGTGGAACTTGGGAAAGGGCTAAGGAAGGTGGCTCGAAAGCAAACCTTTATAATTGTTGAAGAATTCTCTGCCTACAATGCCTTTTTAGGCCGACCAACTCTTGCTGCATTCAAAGCTGTTCTTGCCCCATGGTGTCTGACTATAAAATTCCCCACAGATAATGGAGTTGGTGTGATTAAAGGAGACCAAGATGCGGGGCGAGAATGTTATCTTACAGAGTTGTGTGAATCAAGGAAAAGAGAAACGGGAAAAGGTGCGGCGGCTCCAGTCCGCATCAATGAACCAACCTTGTAGCAATTACAGGTTAGACCCTGCACTGGTGAATGTAGTGGCGCACGAAGAGAGATGAATCCAAGGAAAGCCAGTGTAGGGGAGAATAGAGTAGTACTGGTAGAGGTAACAGTGCCGGTATCCGTTGACCCAAAAGACCCAAACAAAGTGCTGAATGTGGGTTCACAACTCAACACAATGGTTCAGAATGTTCTGATTTCATTTTTGAAGGCAAATTTGGATGTATTTGCTTGGACTCATGCTGGCATGTGTGGAATATCCCCAAAGATTGCAGTACACACTCTGAACATTGATCCAAAGTTTACACCTGTGAAACAGAAAAAAAGAACTCAGGGTCCTGAGAGGACGGCAGCGTTGAAGGAAGAAGTGGATAGGCTCATGGAGAATGGTTTCATCAGAGAATCTACTTATCCAAATTGGGTATCAAACCCAGTGCTGGTTAAAAAAGCTAACGGGAAATGGAGAGTATGCATTGACTTTTCGGATTTGAACAAAGCCTGCCCCAAAGACTGTTTTCCGCTGCCCAGGATCGATCAGTTGGTGGATGGGACAGCGGGTCATGAATTGTTATCTTTTATGGATGCATACTCCGGATATAACCAGATAATGATGCATGAGCCAGATCACAGATGTTGGACTCTACTGCTACAAGGTCATGCCTTTCGGACTCAAGAATGCAGGGGCAACTTACCAAAGGCTTGTTAATGCCATGTTTAAACCGTAGATTGGCAAGACAATGGAAGTTTATGTTGATGATATGCTAGTGAAGTCTAAGAAAGCAGTGGACCACATGGATCACTTGGCTGAGATGTTCGTAGTACTTCGAAAGTACAGAATGAAGCTTAATCCCTTGAAATGATCATTTGGAGTGGAGTCCGGAAAGTTTTTGGGTTTCATTGTGTGCGCTAGGGGCATTGAAGCTAATCCTACTCAGATCACTGCCCTGAGAGAGGTCAAAGCTCCTAGAACGAAGGAGTTGCAAAGTCTCAATGGAAAGGTCGCTGCCTTGAGTCGGTTCATTTCAAAAGCTACTGACAAATGCATTCCATTCTTTGATGCTCGAAAGAAAGGAATAAAAAACTTCGAGTGGACTCCTGAATGTCAGAAAGCATTTGATGGGTTGATTCGTCATATGAAAGTGCCTCCGATACTTTCAAAGCCTGACAATGGTGAAGATCTCTTCATATATTTGGCAATTTCATCTCATGCTCTCAGTGCAGTGTTGGTACGGGAAGACGCAAGGGTTCAACGCCCAGTCTATTATATCAGCAAAAGATTCATTGGGGCATAGATGAACTATTCAAGGTTGGAAAAGCTCGCCTATTGTTCGTTGATCGCATCAAGGAAATTGAGACCGTATTTCCAAGCTCATCCCATCAAAGTCCTCACTGATCAACCTCTAAAGCAAGTCCTATTCCGTCCTGAGACTTTGGGCCGTCTTTTGAAATGGAATATTGAACTCAGCCAATATGACATCACTTATCATCCCCGGAAAGCAATCAATAGACAACCTTTAGCAGATTTCATCGTAGAATGTACGGATAAAGGTGATAGTGAGGAAGAAGTCACTGATAACATCCCAATCCAATGGAAATTGTATGTCGATGGCGCAAGGAATGATTACTGTTCCGGAGCAGGGGTTGTCCTTGAAACCCCAGAAGGGCGATCGCTATGTTATGCACTGAGACTAGAATTCCCTTCGACAAATAATGAAGCAGAATATGAAGCTCTCATCCCTGGTTTACGAATCGCTAAAGAACTAAACATCAAGACATTGCAGATCTTCAGTGATTCTCAGCTTATTGTCTGCCAAGTCAAGAAGGAATTTCAAGCTAAAGGAGGGAATCTACCCGCCTATTTATCAAAAGCCTGTGAGCTTCTTCATGATTTTGACCGTTATTCAATAAACCATATACCCCGAGAAGAGAACATGAAGGCGGATTCTCTCGCAAAGTATACAAGTACTGGTGAAGCTCAACTATTGGGATTAATTCCCGTCGAAGTCTTGTCAGCTCCGAGCACAGATGAAATGGATGTTGATTGGGTTATGAATGTATCCCAAGAGCAAGAATCATGGATGACTCCGATATTTGAATATTTTCTCAATGGTTCTTTGCCAGAAAGTTCAAAAGAACGACAGAAGCTGATAAGGAAAGCCTCCAGATATATAGTTCAAGATGGTCGTTTGTACAGATGAGGATTTTCAATGCCACTACTCCGCTGTGTAACTAAAGAAGAAGCCAAGACAATTCTGACTGAAGTACACGGAGGGGAATGTGTGGATCATACAGGTGGTCAAACATTAGCAAAGAAAATCCTCCGTTATGGATACTTTTGGCCAGAAATTAATCAGGATGCTGCTGACTATTCCCGAAAGTGCGATAAATGCCAGAGATTCGCCAAAATTCCTAGAGCACCTTCCACTGAGCTAACACAAATGGTCAGTCCATGGCCGTTTGCCATCTGGGGAATAGATCTCATTGGGCCTTTGCCGACTGCCAAATCGGGAATTAAATATGCTATCGTTGCTGTTGATTATTTCACTAAATGGGCTGAAGCCGAACCATTGGCTACTATTACCTCTAAGAAAATGATAAGTTTTGTGACTAAAAATATCATTTGCAGGTATGGTGTGCCTCGGAAGATAATCACAGACAACGGTACCCAGTTTGAAAGTGAGGAATTCCAAGATTTCTGCAAACGATTCAAGGTCCGAAAAAGCTTCTCAGCAGTGGCTCATCCGCAGGCAAACGGGCAAGTGGAAGTAGTAAACAAAATCATCAAGTCAACCATCAAAAAGCAGCTGGAAAAAGCAAAAGGTGGTTGGGTCGATAAGTTACCGCTTGCACTATGGGCATACATAACTACCCACAAAACTGCGACTGGGCATACTCCATTTTCATTGGCATACGGATCAGAAGCGATGATTCCAGTGGAAACGGAAGTTCCCTCACACAGAAGGATCCACTTTGATCAAGATGAGAATGAAAAACTGCAACTGGAAGCGCTTGACCTCCTTGATGAAAGAAGAGAAGAGGCTAGGCTTAGAATTGCAGCTCATCGGCAAAGGATAGCCAAGCACTTCAATTCCAAAGTAGCGCAGCTTTGAAGTTGGGGACCTAGTCCTGAAGAGAATTATGACAGCCATAAGTGTGTTTTGGACAAACTAAAAGGGGCTGTATGTTATAGGCACGAAACTTCTTGATGGCACATTCAAACTCACAACTGTCGAAGGAGAACCAATCCTAAGAGCTTGGAACAGCAATCATTTGCGTCCATATTTTACTTAAAAGCTTTGCTGAAATGTTGTAAAAGAATTATGAATATATGATTCTTGTATTGAAAGCAATTGAAAAGCAAGTGAATAATGAAAAGCTATAAAGTGGATGTAGGCCCAGCTTTTGGCCGAACCACTATAAATCTTGTGTTCTCTACTACTATAAACTGCTTTGTTTTATTTCGACATATAAAATACGTTAATTGTGTTACTAAAATGTCGATTTAATAATGCAGGCCATAAAAACAAAGCTTACCAATCGCAAGACCAAGCGATCTCCGACATCACCCAGCAAGCAAATGCTAAATCATTCAAAATTTCCATACTCAAATCCTACGAAAGAAGTGCTTCGAACAAAAGTTAGCGATGTGGATGGAAGTGGACTATTTCTAACTAACTGCGAATGTTTGTACAAACGAGCATCCAGTTAAATAGCCTGTGTCTACCACCACCAACTCGCTTAACTATGAAGTATATTTCTTTGGATAAGGAAAATTATTGGCAACTAAAAAGGGATGATACTTGCAAAAGACAACGGGGATCGCCGACATGAATAGATGGCAAAGAGACATGGGCGAGCAAGCATCAAACAGCAAAAGACCTCTTCGGAGGCACAAGCCCTCTTCAGAGGCACAACTCTTCGGAGGATAAAGACCTCGAGCGGGCCTCGCCAGAAAAAGAGAGTTCTTTCTCGACATAAAGTTGTGGACTGATCGGTGATACACTCCCGTGAATCCATCCAACTAAGAGAAAGAAACTCCAAACTTCCAGGCAAAAGCTCTACTCAGAGGCACACGTTTCACCGAGATTGAAATAAAACTTCCAAGTGTTGAAACGTGAAAAGCCCTCTTCGGAGGCCCATTTCACCACAGCTGAAATGCTAAAAGACCTCGAGTGGGCCTCGCCAGAAAAAGAGAGTTCTTTCTCGATATAAAGTTGTGGACTGATCGGTGATACACTCCCGTGAATCCATCCAACTAAGAGAAAGAAACTCCAAACTTCTAGACAAAAGCCCTACTCAGAGGCACACATTTCACCGTGATCTGAAATAAAACTTCACACGAGTCGAAATGTGAAAAGCCCTCTTCGGAGGCCCGCTTCCCAGCGAACGGGGAAAAAATAAAAGCCTCTCCCAAGGGGCAAAAACAAAAAGACCACTTCCCAGAGGCACAATCGAACAAAAAGACCTCTTCCCAGGGGCACAATCAAACAAAAAGACCTCTTCCCAGAGGCGCAATCAAACAGAAAGACCTCTTCGGAGGCACACGTTTCACCGAGATCGAAATAAAACTTCCAAGTGTTGAAACGTGGAAAGCCCTCCTCGAAGGCACAACTCTTCGGAGGCACACGTTTCACCGAGTTTGAAATAAAACCTCCAAGCGTTGAAACGTGAAAAAGCCCTCCTCAGAGGTACAACTTTTCAAAGAAGCATTTCATCAGAAATGCAAAACAATGATAAAAAACCCTCCACCGAGGCGCAATATATATAAAAAAAGCCCTCTTTAAAGGCACACTTTAGCTTCCAAAGGAAGATTGGTTCATCTATTCTTGAAAATACTCTTCCTCAAAAAAGTTAAAGTGCCCTTCAGAGGCTCGCTTTACCACATAGAAGAATTCACTTTGTAAAAATGTGTGTATGCACAAAAGAAAAAGTGATATCTTCGAAGGTTGAAGCGTAGAAACTCATATGGAGCGAGCTGTACTCTATTTTGAGCAGAATAATATTCCTCCAAGTATGGAATAATTATTCTCCAGAAAATAAGAGTACAAGTCCCTTCAAAGTTGAAAATATTGCAACGAGCTTATGGTATAGGGGCAGCATGGTATAGCTACATTGGTAAAAATTACGCTCGAACAACATACCACAAGCTCACTGCAATATCATATAAAGAAACTTGTACAAAAACAAAGAGTAAATGCATTCTCAAATACAGAAAGAAGTTTGTACAAATAGAAAGAATCATTTTATTCAATACTGTCAAAATTTTGTATAGGTACAGGTTTCAAAATAAAAGAAAAGCGGAGGCCGGTACCCGCACAATCTCCGGCCAGTACATGCAAAAAGCAAAAAGTGAAAATGAGGGGAAGCAGGGCCCGTTACTTCTTCTTGCCGCCACCTTTATAGCCTTCACCTGACCTAGTAGGCAGTTTTTCAGGACGGCTTGGGAGAGTTGGGGAAGAAGGAGAGAGGGTTACTGCCGAATCAACCTTCGCTTCCTCTTCAGAAACAAGAATGTTTTTCCTTTTCTTGGAAGTGGCACGCTTCCTCCTCCTCCTTGAAGAAGACTCACTTCCCGGGGTAACAAGAGCAGACAGTTTTACGTCATCAGAAATAGTATGCTCCGGGGATTTGTCGCCTCCTTCAAGTCCTTCGTCCTTCTGCTCCTGCGAAGCGATTGGATCATCCAAGCCTTGAAGTGCTCCTATCAATTCTTCCTGTGATCCCGGCTGGGAAATAGGAGTGATTTGATGGAACGGAGGAGGGACAGCTGGAGGAGGGGAAGTCTGTATGGCACTTGGCGTTTTTGCTACAGAAGAAGAAAAGCCAAAATTATTAGTATCCCTCGTGAAGAAAGGAGATAGCGGCTCATTGAGATTTAAGAAATAATTAAAAAGTTCATCAAACTCACGAGGAGCAAACAAACAGTCCACTTGGGCAAGATTAACGGTAGAGTTACTTGGAGAAGTCGGCTTCCTAATGTCAACCTCATAAGCCTGTGCTTCGGCGCTCTCTTCGCCTTCGTCTCCACCCTGCGTGCTTGTGATCTCAGTTGTAACTTTAACAGGGGATGAAGAATGAGAACCAGAACCTGTGATGTCAACATCGGCCGAAACCGAAGGAGGGACGGGGGCAGTTAATAGTGCTTCTTTCATAAAGTGTTGCTCCCCTACCTCAGCTCGTGCTTTGGCAAGCTGCTCTTTTCCCCGGCCTAGGGCAGCTCTGGCGTCATCATCTAGAAAGTGTTCTGCAAGAGATGCTTCAGCATAGCCGGCGCCTGTACCTCCAAGAATATCAAGAATTGACTCCCAAACCTCGGCCAGAGTAATCTCATACTTCAGTCCTAAGAATGAAAGGCTCCCGCGTCCCATAACGCTATGCACATAGAAGTCAAATAAAGTGGAGTTGATGTTGGCTTTAGTCGCCTCATGCGACTGTTCGGCAGCCTGCCTTCCAGCGATAGCTTCGTCACGTTCCTTCTCGGTCTTTAACAATTGGGCTTTCAGCCTCATAATCTCCAAATCCTGGGAGTTGACCTTCTCCTGTAACTCTGCAACGTCAGCACGATACCTTCCCGTTGTTTTCTTCTCAGCCTCAAGTTGTGCCTCGGCATGTCACTGAGTAGCGTGAGCATCACGAACTTTCTTTTGAAGTACTTCTTATTTTTGGGTATATAAGGTAGAAGAAGTAGCAAGCTCTTGTTTAAGTTTCTCAACTTCTGCTTCAAGCTTCTCGTTGTAATCAGCAATGTTCCTCATCTCAGTATCATGCTGGCTTAAAGTTTTTTGCCACTCGGCCTTATCATTTTCCATGGTCAGCATGGCCTCTATATTCACGCGGTTGACCCTTTGAAGCTCATCAACAAGCTTTTGCCACCCTGACATCCGCTCGATATCAAGTCTAACAGCATCAAGATTTTGCAGCATTGCTTGTTTGTCAATAGGGACCAAGTCAAGATCGAACCGCACTCCTTTCAGGCACCAGTGCGGGAACCGGCTTTGCAGAGTGGCCGGGCCTGGTCCAATTTGGAATTTAGGCCTGTTGACTATTGTCTGAATGTCTGTCTTCCCGAGAGCAGGAGAGCCGGAGGGGATGTCAAGTGAGACGGGGGCAGCGGCCTTTTCAGGAGTTGAAGATGCATGCTTCTCACCATGCCTGGCACGCTTGCTTGGGTCCTCAACTATATGACTTTTTCCCCGGTCGTCATGCGGCTTTCTTTTGTGAGAGTCATCACCTCTCTGGGAAGAATCATGGTGCTCCTCCCTTTCTCTCCTCTGGTAACGCTCTTCTTGAGCCCTCCTCTGCTGAGCCTTTCGAGCGGCTCTCTCTTCGTCAGTTTCTCTGTGAACGGGAAGGTAGCGCCTATAGTCATATTGACTACGCCTCCTTAGCGCTGAAAGTCGTCATAGTAAGAGCCGCTGCATCCCATCGGAGAATCTGAAATTTTAAAAAAAAGAGACAAGTCTTAAAAGTCTTCAGAGAAAAGAAGCGTAACTTTAGAATCTTCAAAGTACAAAGAGTTAGGTGCATGAAAGTGCCGAAAGGTTCTGAATGTGTGTGATGTGCAAACTACGCGCATCAAACTACAACCACTCTTCGATTGCGGAGGAATCGTGGGAGTAGTAGTTAACATCAACTCTTGGGTCGACGGAGCTTGTTGCAAAGAAGAAGTCGCTTCCACTACTGAAGAAGAAACCCTAGTAGTGACAGGGTCGTCTTTAAAGAGCTCCTGTGAGGTGACAAAGAGGTCGCTCAACCCTTCGAAAGTGTCGTCCCCGCTCTGCTTGACAGGGCTTGTTTTCCCGACTTCTTCACCAGACTTCTGTGAATGTTGGGGAGATCCCTGAGGCTCTTCTTCCTCAATGTCTGGGGCAAGTGCGAATTTGCCAGACGACCCCGCAACATCGACAGTAGTAGAGCACTTCACCAGAGAAGCCTCGGAGGCAGGTTCTTTTGGTATGGGTTCGTCAGTGGAAACTGGAGCATCTAATGCTTTAGATGGGGAGTCTGGAACCTCATGGGGGTGTGTAGAGCGAGAAGCGTGTAAAAGTCCATACTGATGCAAAAATTCGTCCCTCAACAAAAACTTTATACTTCTCTCTTTAGCAGTCACAGCACTTAATCTTTCAAAAATTTGCTTATGGCTTGGATCTCTAGAGGGGAGAGGAAGTGCTGAAAAGAGCAAAGAATGAAATTAGTAATTGGTAATTCGGATCTCGAAAAAGTTTGAAAATGGAGAAAATAGAAACAGGTAATCTTACTTCCTACTCTCCAGATGGCATAAAACCCTGGGGGGCAGCGAGCAAAGAAAAACTGGTTCAAAAATCCATGAACACTTTCGGTAAGATCAGAAGTAAGCTTGCTGTTTCTAGCACTTCTCACAATAATAAGGGAAGGATGGTCTTTACTCTTTGCAACGAGCATAAGTAGCGAATTTCTTCAAAACTTGGCAAGTGATCAAGAGTTCTCCTAAACAAAACACACAACCCCATCAAGATGGCGTAGCCATTAGGATGAAGTTGGAACGGAGAGATTGTCAACCGGAGGAGAAGGGTTCGAAGGAAATCGTTAAAGGGAGGAATCGCCCCGCTTAGGCACATTTGACGATTGACTGCGAAAAAACCGTGGGGAGGACTTTCGGCAGTATCATTTGGCCCGGGAAGTAGGGCATCATTTTCAGCAAAACCAAATTGAGTACGTAGCTGAATACGCTCTCGGAGTTAGGATAGTCGAAGTTCTCTCTGGAGGATTCTCTATGGGAACAGCTATCTGAAAGGTCTCTTCCGCTTGAGCTACCACTTCTTCTTCTTGGAGGGAAGTCATTCTACACAAACAACTGGATATTCAAACATGAAGGTGCACGTTTCCTAAAATGTGTGAAGTGTTGTGTAAAATCAACAAAGCAATAAGCGAATATAACTGGAATAAAAACTAGCAAGCATTTGTCAGTTATAAAGTCCAGGGTTTGTTGTTTTAAATATGAAAGTAAAATGTAGATGCAAACAAATCAGTTCAAGATAGCGATGCTTTGCATTGATATTTCACTTTAGTTGATTGGTTCACAGCATTTCATACAGTGTGTTTAAGTTGATTACTCTATGTCGACTAATCTGTCATTTGACGTGGGCAGTCAATGGCAGTATATTCGCCTTGGTTTTCTGTGATTATTGTTTTCAGTAGGTTGTTAGCCTATAAGTTAACATGATATGTGAAATAAGGCAACAAAGTTAAAACAATCTAGGATTTAAGCAATTCAGTCCAGCAAATCAAGTTAAGTATTCAAGTTGGGATTATGCTTTTGAGTGAGAATTCAAGTTGAGCATCCAAGTGTTAACTCGGCTGCGACCCAAAGAATCTCTCGCGGGTTAAGAATAAGTCTTTGGTTCCTTAAATCGTTGGTCTTTTAAGTCGTAGGAGGCTTCGGTTCAAAGTGGTGTGAGTTTACCCAAGTTCTAACTCGGCAACGATTTAAGGCTCTGGTTACATTAAATTAGGTCGGTAAGTTTCCCCAAGTCTCAGCTCGGCCGCGACTTAAGGTTTAGGTCGCATCGAATCAGATCGGCCAATAGTTAGGTCACCCAAAGTTGTTGAGTCGCGTCCAAACCAATATCTCACTCCACCCAACCCGTTAACCCGATAGCCACTCCCTCAACAAAAAAACCCTCATTTCATTCATGCTATTTCATGCCATCGGATCATCCATTAAACCAGTTCAAAACCCCTACGAATTCAATACCCCACAATCCTAACGTAAATCAAGATTGATTAGCCCGAAGCAGTAACCCATTGGCTTCGTTTCATCAACCGTTTGAATCTGAATTGAGCCACCTCAGGATCATCAACTATCGGTATGATAAGATTCGTGATGAAGCATTGCACGAGGAGGTGGGTGAAGTTTGAATGGGATTCATGAATCAATGACAGTAGGGGATCGAGAAGGAAGCAGATTTACTTACGTAATGATTATCGGTGATTGATGGAACGAAATCGCCTTTGAGAGCTCAGGGAAATGTTAATGGCAGAATTGAATGAAGAGGAAGGAGAAGATGTATGACTTATACCTTGAAATGGAGGAACCTGAAGTGGCGCAAATGGTCTAACTGTTAAGTCTCGTACGACCTGCCGACCTAGAGGGGGACGGGTTAAATCATATCGAAGCACACGACCTAACCATTAGGCGTGTACTTCGAGGGGCAAATGTTAACCCTGCCTCGGCCATGACTCGACGACTTAAGAGAGATACCTACCTAACTGCCTAAAACAGGAATGCCGACCTAAGACTTAAAGGATACCGACCTAAGATAGCTACCAACCTAACATGGGTACCGGCCTAATGCCTTAAAGGTTGCCGACTTAACAAGGATGCCGACTTAAGATTTGAGGGGATACCGACCTAAGGCTTAGGTAGGTTACCGATCTAACATGGATGCTGGCCTAAGATAGATGCCGATCTAACTATCCAAGGAGGTTGCCGCCCTAACTGCTCAGGACAGGGACAAGATCACGAACTACACTTGAGTCGCGACCGACTTACGGCCTATGCTAGGTCGTTCACGACCCAGGCAAAGGAAGGCAAGTCCGAGGCAGCTACTTAGCACGCGGCCTCTTAACTCGTACACGGTTCAGGACTTATGATATATCTAGAGTTCAGCAAGGATGCCTTTCCAAAGTCTCGACCCAGCATTTAGGTCGCAACCGACCCACGACTTAGTTTAAGTCGTCCGCGACCCAACTTAAGCCGGTTACGATTTAGGACTTGGTAATGTTTCCTGCCCAGAATTCTCTATAAATACGTTGCCATCTCCAACTTTCAAGGGACTTTTGGACAATCTTTTGCAGCGCCGATACTCTGCCAGTTTCTAAACCAACTCTACACTTGAAATTTCGAAGAACACTACAAGCAACTACAAAAGACTTTCACACATCTGACATGGATTCGAAGACTTTCATCTACATCGAAGCTTAAGCTACTTGCTCAAAGTGTTTTGTAACTAAAGAGATTTGTACTTGAAGAGCGTTGTATTGTTTTGTAACAAGATCAGTAATAAAGATACCTAAAGTGGACGTAGGCTACTCCATAAGCCGAACCACTATAAAATCGTTGTCTCTTACTGTATTTTCTGTTATCTTAGCTGATATTCTGTTCCCCAACCATCGGGTGGTGCTTTCACACTCACATTTCACACACCGGGGTGTTAGCGTTTGATTTTAAGCGTTAACATACAAATAGAATGAATTTGTTAAAATTATATGTACATATCATATTAATTTTTAAATTAAATTTGAGATTTAATTTGAATTTAATTGAAATTCAAAATACAGTTATTTATATCCTAAATCATACTTTGATTTTAAAGTGTATTTTTATGATTTTATTTTGAATATAAAATTTGTTTTATATCAATTTCTTTTGAAAGGAATTGATTTATATAAATTAAAAATGTATTTAGAAAATTGAAAATTAATTATGAAAACATTTAAAAACCTATTTTGCATGAGATTACATGTGTTAATTTGTAAATTCCTCTAATGACATGTGTTAAGAAAATAATCATGTTTAGTGACAAGTGTCAAATTTATAAATTATTTTCTTAAATTTTAATAAAACAAAAATTTATCTATAAATGTTTGTTTCATCTTCTTCATCTAAATTTTCCCATCTCATTTTCTAAAAGAAAGAAAAAAATCACTCCTCCATTTACAAATCTGAAAAATTCATCAATCTTTACACTTTCAACCAAAAATTTAAACAAGAATTCAAATCTCATTTCAAAGTTCCTAAATCTGCAAACAAAAATCTGTAAAAAAAAAAACAATTTTCAGCTAAATTTTTTATTCAAGGGATTAAAGCTTCATTAAATCTGTAGAAATTTCACAAAATTAGGCAACATCAAGGAGCCTTCTCAAATTTGAAAAGAAAAATCAACAATTGAGCTTTAGATCAAAATCAAATTCAGGAAACAAGAAAGAAACCTATCTCTGTTCAAACTGGTGAGTAAATTTTTATTAAGAAAAGTTTAAGTAAATAAATTTGTGCAAGTAAATTTTTGAGATGATTGATGTCTTGCATGTATATATATTAGTGAAATCTTTGTATATATGTTGTTTCATGTTTAAAACTGTCCGATTCTTCTCTGTTTTCAAGTTACAGAGTAAAACTAAAACACAAATTTCAAAATTTACTTAACAAATCACTGTTAGGCTTGGAGTTTCAAACATAGTATGTTTATTTCAACCTAAATTAAAGCCTAAAATTTTATTCAAATAAAATTTATTTGAATATCTTCTGAAATCAAGATGATACAGTAGAAATTTTAAAAACATGGTAAAATCAAGTATTGTAATTTGTTGATTCAATTTTATATCTTGAATCAGCTCTGTGAAACATGATTTTTAAAATAAAAATCATGATTTTTAGATTGGTTTTGGGGCAGTATTTTGGTGATGACCAGAAGAGAGTTTTTGGGCAATTTCTGGTGGACGGAGGGACTATGGTGGTCAGGGCTTCAACAGGAGGTTGAGTGATGATGGATGGTCATGGCAAAAATGATCGGAGGTGTTCTCGAACGTTGAGGTGGTCGGACGACGTAAGTTTAGGTTTTAAGCCCTATGTTTGGTCAGGGTTGGGTTTTTTGATTGCTGCATTATCTCTATATAATCAAGTTGATCGAGGCTTTGGGTAATGACGGTGTGGAGAGTTGGCAAGGTATGGTCGGAATTGTAGAGATTCCGGTGGTCGGCATTGGGAGTTCGAGGTGACTTCCTGGCGATGGTTGCTGAACCTTTTTGGTCGTGGTAGCTCGATTTCGTCTTCAGGGTCGACTGGCATTGCTGGGTGGTTAAGTGGCAAGTGTCGGTAGAAGGCGACGTGTCGGAGGTGATTATGGAGGCTGGATCGTCGGCGATGGCCGGTGCATGTACATAGGGGATTGGATAGTGTCAGTTGTTTGGGTAGTGTTTCGACTCGGGTAGGATATTTGTGTAGCAGTGTTTTGACTCGGGTTCGTCTCGAGTTCGCCTCGTGTTCGCATGATTGTTAGTGAGTGTTAACAGTTTTAATTTGTAACTAAGTTTTAATTTGGAAACTTAAAAAATAATATAAGAAGAAGATGGAGAAGACTCGAAGCCAGTCTAGAGTAGGGATCGCGTTAGACCCAAAGCAAAGATTAAGATCATGTTTTAAAAGCAAAGTTTTGAAAATTTAAAATGGAATTTGTTTTAAATCTTTTCTTAAATAAATTCCTTTTCTTTTTAAAATGTTTACTTAAACCTTGGATTAAGAAATTATATAAACTTAAGTTTGTAAAGTAAACTACAAAATATTTCTAAACTAAAATTTTTCATAAATAAAATTAAGTGATGATAAAAGTTAAAGGTTTATTTTATTTCAAACTTAATCAAATGATCTAATTAAGAAAGTAAAGTTAATTAATAAGATGAGATGTTTTTTAATGATGGATAAAGCATTAATGAGATAATGTTTTATCTTAAGAATAATTAAGGTTTTATTGATTTAAGATTATTTAAGTTAATTAAGAAATTTAAGTTTAACTAATTAATTTAAAAATTTAGAGTTATAATTTATTAATTAAGATGAATTAATTTATAATTAAGAATTAATTTAATTAAGTAATTAAGGATTAAATTAAATTATAATTAATAGATAATTAGTTAAATAAATAAAGATTAATTAATAAATGATTAGTAATAAATTAATTAAGTGATTAATGATTAATTAATTAATAATTAAGAATTAATTAATTAATTAATTAGAGTTAATTAATTAAGTAATTAAACATTAATTAATTTTATAACTAATAGTTAATTAATTTGTGATTAAGAATTAATTAATTAAATGATGAAGGTTAATTAACTATAATTAATTAAGTAATTAAGATAAATTAATTAAGCAATTAATTAAGATTAATTAATGTAAATTAAGGGTTAATTAGTAATCAATTAAGGAATGATTAATTTTTAATCAAGTTTTAATAAAGAATAATTAGGGTTATTAATTAGTAATTAAAGGATAATTTATTAATTATTTAAAGATTAATTAATTGATAATTAAGATAATTAAGAAGTGATTAATTAATTAAATGATTGTGATTAACTAATTAATGATTGGTTAAGCAAGGTAAAGTGATTAATTCTTTAGTAATTAATTTAATTTGAATTAATTAAATTAAGTATAATATAAATTAGAGATATGCTTGCTTATGGGTGATTGTTTTGAACTGAATGTCTGGATTTAGTTGATATCTGTGAATGATAATCTAAGATATTCTGTGATGAGATATTGTGTATATCTATGTTAGATGTTTGTTATTATCAGTGGATATTTCTGTGTGAATTCAATGTTTGAAATTAAATTGATTGGTTTAAATCTTTAAACAACTTAACTTTTAAGACACGTTTGGATTTCGATGAGACCGGGATCGGGAATCAAGTTTGATTTTCCGAAAACCACATCGATCCAAGTTAAACGTTATGTTGTGACATCTCAAAGTGAAGATCGAGATGGAGTTTTAGAGTGCAAGGGTTACTGTCGTTAACTCTGAGGGTAATTCCAAAATGAGTGTAACGAAATAATGCCTTCGGTTTCGTTCGAACCCGGAACAAACTTGTATGGATTGAATGCTTTCAGCACATCGTCAGGTGGACGATGAGCATTCTAAGAGATGTGTCCTATAAAGGTAATCATAGCCTCAAGCCTCATCAACCAGGAATGGCTAAAAAGGGTAGGTGCAGCAAGGCTAAGTGGGTCATGCCCAAGTAGGACGAGATTTTCCCCTGTCTAGAAGTCCCTTATTATTTCGGTTGTGTGGGCAGTTTTTGGCCACGACAGCAGGGTTGTCTTGTTCGGAACTGTCCTGTAAGGGATGGTTTCGGCCTTGTGTTGCAGGGGATCTGGAGTGGTCCTCGGTACGGTGATCTAGGCCACGTACTATGACGGGCGGTACCCCAGTAGCCCTGCCATTGATGGAAACCTATTCTTCCTACGAGACCTTACGGTTTCGATTGTATTACCCACTTTCGTGGTTAGTAGCTGGAATTTAATAGACGTAACAATTTCGGCTATTTTCTATTTACTTGAAAACCCTAGACCCTATTATAATATCACTGGATTTCCTATCAAATGTTTTGGTTGGCGTAAGGTAAAAACTTACCCATGTTTATGTGTGGGAAGTCTTACGTGATACCTTTTGTTTTAGAATGATTTTACAGTTAAACAACTTTAACCTGTTTACTCACACCAAACCCACGTCTGACCCGGAGTTTATTTTGTTTTTCATAAAATCTTGGGTACTCAAATTTTTATGAGTAGCCAAGTGATCAGGTTGGGATTGACAAATGTTTTGGAAGCTGGAGTTGGAGACCAGATGTACCTATCTATCCTTATCCACTGTAGTGACATTTTGATGTTGTATGGTTTGGCTAACTCTTATGAATGTCTAATGTAATGAAGTCGTATTATTTTGTGTACTCTGATATGTGAAACTATGTAATGGATATATGTAATATTATATTTTGTTCCGTTTCCGTTGTGAGATTCTGATGATTGTTGTGCTTTTCTTTCTATCTTTTCTATTTCTTTCTCTTTCTTACTTACTGATGATACGTCTTTTTATGGATTGAAAGACAGGTCGTCACAGTTGGTATCAGAGCATAGGTTGAGAAACAGCTAGGCTTTGGAGCAGTATCAATCTTGAGAGTGCGTATTTGTAATTTTCTTATATAACTATATCTTTATCTAAATTAGTTGGGTTACCTGTTCAGGTATCCAAAATAAGTTCAAGAGGCAGAAGGGGAAGGGTTGTAGGAAGCACATCGACCAATGATAGAAGAGGTCAGGCTGATGATGAGGCTATTAATTCAGTACCGCCTCTAGTCAGTTTTGCAGCTTTATGTGAGGACTTCGTCAACCTTGGAGGAAAATCATTTAAAGGATCAGAGACTATAATTCAGGTCCAAGCACGGCTACGCTCTTGTGAGAAAATCTTTAAGAGCATGAAATTATTAGATGAGCACAAGAGGGTAATGGCTTCATGGCAATTGCAAGGAGGTGCTGCAGCCTGGTGGGATGCAGTGACAGCAAATGTCTCGGAGGACGATATGTCTTGGGAAGAGTTTAAGGAGTTGTTTGAGGATTAATTCATGCCTACAGCACGGTAAACTCATCTTTATCAGGATTTTTTAAATTTAAAGCAAGGAATCATGACTATAGCAGAGTACGAGACCAAATTCAATGAGTTATCTTGTTATGGTCCAGGGCTTATAGACACTCCTCTCAAAAAGAGCGAGATGTTTGTGCAAGGATTGAGGCCAGAGTTTCATGAAAGAATGATGGCGCACTTGAAAGGATCTTTTGTAGAGTTAATTGATATGGCGTTAAGATATGAGGATTTGATGAATAAGAGATCAGTGGCACAAGTAGCTGCATCGGGAGAGAATTCTTCTAAACCAAATAAGAGGAAATTCAATCCCAATTGGAAGAGGCAAAACAAGAAGAAGTCTGGAAGCAACAATGGACCTCGCAAGTGCTATATTTGTCAGCAAGACGGTCACCTAGCGAATAAGTGTCCCAGAAAAGGCTCTCAGCAACACCAGCAACAACCGAATTATAGTGGACCAGGTTCGGCTTTAGTTTAGAAATCTCTTTGCTTCAACTGCCATCAACCGGGTCATATGATCAAGGATTGCCCGCTCCTTCATAAAGTCCAGCAGAATAAGGTGTTTTCTTTGGAAGGTGCACCATCAACTTCATCTAGGGGAAAAGGAGTATTGGAAGGTACATTACTTTTAGATGGCAAGTATATTAAAGTTTTGTTTGATTCTGGTGCTTCTTTGAGTTTTATTTCTCTGGAATCTGTAGAGAAGTTCTTTCTCACCCCAGTACCGTAGACAATCCCATCTTTGTATCTAATCCTATAGGGGGGTAACCAAATTAGATATGATTTGTAAGGATTTGACAATCTTCTATCTATCCCATAGTTTTTCTTGTGAACCTTATGTGTTGGATTTTAAGGGGTTTGACCTTATATTGGGAATGGATTGGCTTGATAAGTGTAAGGCTGTCCTAAATTATGATGAGAGAATAGTTTCGTTGGAAACTGATCTGGGTAGAATTGCTAGAGTAATGTGCGATAACTCTGGAATTTACTTGAGTAGTCTTTTACATGGAGTTGAGACTTCTCAAGAGGAGGTTGATGATATTGAAGTGGTCCAAGATTTCTCAGATGTATTCGAGGAAGTCAAGTGCTTACCTCCGCAACGAGAAATAGAGTTTCGCATATATTTGGCTCCAGGAGCAGTACCCGTAATTCAGCCTAGTAGAAGGATGGCTCCTAGGGAGAAGGAGGAGCTAGTGAAGCAAACTCAAGATCTGTTGGAGAAGGGATTGATTACGCCAAGTTTTTGTTGTTGGGGCTCTACTGCGGTGTTTGTCACCAAGTCGGATGGGTCGCTAAGGTTCTGATAGACTATCGAGAATTGAACAAAGTGACCATTCGAAATAAGTATCCTCTTCCTCGTATAGATGATCTCTTCGACCAGCTTCGTGGAGCTTCAGTCTTTTCTCAATTGGATTTAGCATCAGGTTTCCATTAGTTAAGGGTAGCCGAGGACAGTATTCCATTAACTGCATTTATGGGACCTAATTGTTTCTATGAGTGGTTGGTTATGCCTTTCGGGTTAACCAACACTCCTGCCTACTTTGTTGACCTAATGAACCGAGTTTTCCGTGATGTATTGAATAAGTTCGTTTTGGTGTTAATCGATGATATTTTGGTCTACTCTAAGTCGGAAGAAGAGCACAAGCAGCACTTGAGAATAGTATTGGAAACTCTGAGAAGGCATGTTCTCAAGGCAAAGTTCTCTAAGTGTCATTTTTGGAAATCAGAAGTAAAATTTTTGAGGCACATTGTTTCTGGAGAAGGCATCTCGGTAGATCCAGCAAAAGTTGAGACTATTCTGGAATGGAAGCAGCCTCAGACACCAACAGAAGTTCACAGTTTGCTGGGATTGGCTGGCTACTACGGAAAGTTTATTAAGGATTATTCCAACATCTCTTCGCACCTAACCAAGCTAACAAGGAAGGGAGCTAAATTCAAGTGGACACCGGAATGTGAGGAGGCTTTTAAGAATCTGAAGGCAAAGTTGACAAGTGCTCCTGTGTTGGCTATTCCAGATGGGAAGAGCAAATTTGAATTTTATACGGATGCCTGTATAGTTGGGTTGGGTGTTGTTCTAATGCAAAATGGTAGGGTAATTGCGTATGCGAGTCGATAATTGAAGCCATGTGAAAGAAACTACGCTACGCACGATCTAGAGCTGTTGGCCATTGTTTTTGCTTTGAAGATCTGGAGGCACTATCTTTTGGGAGAGAAGTTCGAGTTATTCAAGGATCACAAACCGTTGAAATATCTTTTCTCTCAAAAAGATCTTAATCTAAGACAACAGCGGTTGGTCTAGTTTTTGGCATCGTATGATTTGGATATTTTGTATACCCCAGGAAAGGCGAACGTTGTGGCAGTGCTCTTAGCAGAAATGCTGTTCTATCTCTATAGGAAGTGGTTCCATATCTTCTGGAAAGGATTTCAAGCAAGCAAGAATCTGGTAAAATGTTGAAAAGAATTATCAGAAGAGTTAGGAAAGGTTAGTGTCCTAGTTTTGAGATTGTTGGCCAAGGAACATTGGGGATTAACGGGAGGATCTGTGTTCCGAATGATAGGGATCTGAGAAAGGAGGTGTTGTCAGAAAGTCATCGCTCCAGATTAAGTATCCATCCAGGAATCTCAAAGATGTATAAAGATATGAGAAGAGTTTTCTGGTGGCCGAACATGAAGAAAGATGTAGCTGCTTTCGTTAATAGTCGTGCTATCTACCAGCAAGTTAAACGAGATCAGCAGAAGTCAGCCGGTTTGTTGCAACCTTTGGAAATCCCGATGTGGAAGTGGGAGATAATTTCGATGGATTTCATTGATGGATTGCCTAGAACCAAGAAGGGAAATGAAGGAATATGGGTAATTGTGGATCATCTAACCAAAAGCGCCCATTTTATACCTGTTAAGGCACCCTGTACTGCAGCTTCTCTGGCAGAGATTTTCTTAAGAGAGATAGTCAGATTGCATGGTGTTCCAGTTAATGTAGTAAGTGATCGTGATCCTATCTTCACCAGCATGTTCTGGGAAGCTTTGCAATCAGCTATGGGAACAAGTTTGAGATTGAGTACAACATGTCATCCCCATACAGATGGGCAAACAGAGAGGCTTAATCGAATTTTAGAAGATATGCTGAGGGCCTGTGTATTGGATTTTGGAGGATCATGGGAAGACCATCTACATCTTGTGGAATTCTCTTATAATAACAGTTTCCAAGCTAGTATTAAGATGGCTCCCTATGAAGCTCTGTATGGGAGACCGTATAGATCCCCAGCCTGTTGGATAGAGTCGAAAGACCATCTTGTGCTTGGACCAGATCTGATCCGTGAAGCATCTGCTAAAGTTGAGCTTTTCAAGAAAAGGATGAGAGCTGCTCAGGATCATCAAAAGAAATATGCAGATAAAAGACGAAGACAATTGGAGTTCGAGATTGGTGATTTTGTCTTTGTCAAAGTTTTCCCTATTGAAGGAGCAGTAAGATTTGGGAAGACAAGGAAACTCGCCCCGAGATAAATTGGTCCATTCCGAGTGCTTGAGAGAATTGGTGCGGTAGCATACAGGATTGAATTGCCAGTCCGGATGGCTGGAATTCACAATGTTTTTCACGTATCTCATCTACAGAAATACGTGCACGATCCATCTCTTATTGTGGAGCCAGCTGTGCAGGATGACTTAGAGATTGAGCCAGACTTATCAGTTGTCAGACATCCTGTTCAAATTGTTGATCAAGACGATAGGCAACTAAAAAGCAAGATAGTGAAGCTCGTTAAAGTCCAGTGGAGTGAGGATCCCAGAGATTGTACCTGGGAGACTCTGGATAGTTTTAGGAAGGCTTATCCGGATATGTGTCCGGATAGCTAATGATGTTTGTATTGGATGTATTGTTGTTTGGATGTTTTGTTTGTTGGTTGCTTATGTATGGATGATATATATGCTTGAATTGTTGAAATAAAATGAAAATTTTGGATTATCTTTTGTTTAATTTCGGGGACGAAATTCTTTTAAGAGGGGAGGAATGTGATATTCCAGAATTTCAAACCAAATTTAAATGTGATAATCTTTTTAATAAGTTAATTAAAATTGATAAATTGTTGTTTTAAACAATAATAATAATTGTGTTGTAAATATATATTGATTTTAAATGGAATTAATATATACAAATGGAATGGATTTGTTAAAATTATATGTACATATCATATTAATTTTTAAATTTAATTTGAGATTTAATTTGGATTTATTTGAAATTCATAATATAGTTATTTATATCCTAAATCATACTTTGATTTTAAAGTGTATTTTTATGATTTTATTTTGAATATAAAATTTGTTTTATATTAATTTCTTTTGAAAGGAATTGATTTATATAAATTAAAAATGTATTTAAAAAATTGAAAATTAATTATAAAAACATTTAAAAACCTATTTTGCATGAGATTATGTGTGTTAATTTGTAAATTCCTCTAATGACATGTGTTAAGAAAATAATCATGTTTAGTGACAAGTTTCACATTTATAAATTATTTTCTTAAATTTTAGTAAAACAAAATTTTATCTATAAAAGTTTGTTTCATCTTCTTCATCTAAATTTTCCCATCTGATTTTCTAAAAGAAAGAAAAAAATCACTCCTCCATTTACAAATCTGAAAAATTCATCAATCTTTACTCTTTCAACCAAAACAAGAATTCAAATGTCATTTCAAAGTTCCTAAATCTGCAAACAAATATCTGTAAAAAAAACAATTTCCAGCCAAAAGTTTTATTCAAGGGATTCAAGCTTCATCAAATCTGCAGAAATTTTCACAGAATTAGGCATCATCAAGGAGCCTTCTCAAATTTGAAAAGCTAAATCAACAATTGACCTTTAGATCAAAATCAAATTCAGGAAACATGAAAGAAACCTGTCTCTGTTCAAACTGGTGAGTAAATTTTTATTAAGAAAAGTTTAAGTAAATAAATTTGTGCATGTGAATTTCTGAGATGATTGATGTCTTGCATGTATATATATTAGTGAAATCTTTGTATATATGTTGTATTAAACTGTGCATGTTTAAAACTATCTGATTCTTCTCTGTTTTCAAGTTATAAAGTAAAACTAAAACACAAATTTCAAAATTTACTTAACAAATCTCTGTTAGGCTAGGAGTTTCAAACATAGTATGTTTATTTAAACATAAATTAAAGCTTAAAATTTTGTTCAAATAAAATTTGTTTGAATATCTTTTGAAATCTAGATGATACAGTAGAAATTTTAATAACATGATAAAATCAAGTATTGTAATTTGTTGATTCAATTTTATATCTTGAATCAACTCTATGAAACATGATTTTTAAAATAAAAATCATGAATTTTAGATTGGTTTTGGGGCAGTATTTTGGTGATGACCAGAAGAGAGTTGTGGGCAATTTCTGGTGGACGAAGGGACTTTGGTGGTCAGGGCTTCAACTGGAGGTGGAGTGATGATGGATGGTCACGGCAAAAACGATCGGAGGTGTTCTCGAACGTTGAGGTGGCCGAACGACGTAAGTTTAGGGTTTAAGCCCTATGTTTGGTCAGGGTTGGGTTTTGTGATTGTTGCATTGTCTCTGTGTGATCGAGTTGATCAAGGCTTTGGGTAATGACGGTGTGGAGGGTCGGCAAGGTATGGTCGGAATTGCAGAGATTTCGGTGGTCGGCATTGGGAGTTCGAGGCGACTTCCTAGCGATGGTTGCTGAACCTTTTTGGTCGTCGTAGCTCAATTTCGTCTTCGGGGTCGATTGGCATTTCTGGGTGGTTAAGTGGCAAGTGTCGGTAGAAGGCGACGTGTCGGAGGTGATTATGGAGGTTGGATTTTCGACGACGGTCGGTGCATGTGCACAAGGGATTGGGTAGTGTCAGTTGTTTGGGTAGTGTTTTGACTCGGGTAGGATATCTGGGTAGCAGGGTTTTGACTCGGGTTCGTCTCGAGTTCGCCTCGTGTTAACGTGAGTGTTAACAGTTTAAACTTTATAACTAAGTTTTAATTTGGAAACTTAAAAAATAATATAAGAAGAAGATGGAGAAGACTAGAAGCCAGTCTTGAGTAGGGATCGGGTTAGACCCAAAGCAAAGATTAAGATCATATTTTAAAAGTAAAGTTTTGAAAATTTAAAATGGAATTTGTTTTAAATATTTTCTGAAATAAATTCTTTTTCTTTTTAAAATGTTTACTTAAACCTTGGATTAAGAAATTACATAAACTTAAAGTTTGTAAAGTAAACTACAAAATATTTTTAAACTAAAATTTTTCATCAATAAAATTAAGTGATGATAAAAGTTAAAGGTTTATTTTATTTCAAACTTATTTAAATGATCTAATTAAGAAAGTAAAGTTAATTAATAAGATAAGATGTTTTTTAATGATAGATAAGGCATTAATGAGATAATGTTTTATCTTAAGAATAATTAAGGTTTTATTGATTTGAGATTATTTAAGTTAATTAAGAAATTTAAGTTTAATTAATTAATTTAAAATTTAGAGTTATATTTGATTAATTAAGATTAATCAATTGATAATTAAGAATTGATTTAATTAAGTAATTAAGGATTAAATTAAACTATAATTAATAGATAATTAGTTAAATAAATAAAGATTAATTAATAAATGATTAGTAATAAATTAATTAAGTGATTAGTGATTAATCAATTAATAATTAAGAATTAATTAATTAAATAATTAGAGTTAATTAATTAATTAATTAAACATTAATTAATTTATAATTAATAGTTAATTAATTTATGATTAAGAATTAATTAATTAAATGATTAAGGCTAATTGATTATAATTAATTAAGTAATTAAGATAAATTAATTAAGCAATTAATTAAGATTAATTAATTATAAATTAAGGGTTAATTAGTAATCAATTAAGGAATGATTAATTTTTAATCAAGTTTTAATAATGAATAATTAGGGTTATTAATTAATAATTAAAGGATAATTTATAAATTAATTAAAGGTTAATTAATTGATAATGTGGATAATTAAGAAGTGATTAATTAATTAATTGATTGTGATTATTTAATTAATGATTGGTTAAGCAAGGTAAAGTGATTAATTCTTAAGTAATTAATTTAATTTGAATTAATTAAATTAATTATAATATTAATTAGAGATATGCTTGCTTATGGATGATTGTTTTGAATTGAATGTCTGGATTTGGTTGATATCTGTGAATGATAATCTGAGATATTGTATATATCTGTATTAGACGTTTGTTATTATCAGTGGATAATGCTGTGTGAATTCAGCGTTTGAAATTGAATTGATTTGTTTAAATCTTTAAACAACTTGACCTTTAAGACACGTTTGGATTTCGATGAGACCGGGATCGGGAATAAAGTTTGATTTTCCAAAAACCACATCGATCCAAGTTAAACGTTAGGTCGTGACATCTCAAAGTGAAGATCGAGATGGAGTTTTAGAGTGCAAGGGTTATTGTCATTAACTCTGAGAGTGATTCCAAATGAGTTTAATGAAATAATGCCTTCGGTTTCGTTCGAACCCAGAACGAACTTGAATGGTGAATGCTTTCAGCACATCGTCAGGTGGACAATGAGCATTCTAACAGATGTGTCCTATAAAGGTAATCGTAGCCTCAAGCCTCATCAAACGGGAATGGCTAAAAAAGGGGAGGTGCAGCAAGGCTAAGTGGGTCATGCCCAAGTAGGACGAGATTTCACCCTGTCTAGAAGTCCCTTATTATTTCGGCTGTGTGGGAAGTTGTTGGCCACGACTGCGGGGTTGTCTTGTTCGGGATTGTCCAGTAAGGGATGGTTCCGGCCTTGTGTTGCAGGGGATCGGGAGTGGTCCTCGGTATGGTGATCTAGGCCCCGTACTGTGAAGGGCGGTACCCCAGTTGCCCTGCCATTGATGAAAACCCATTCTTCCTACGAGACCTTATGGTTTTGATTGTATTACCCACATTCGTGGCTAGTAGCTGGAATTTAATATACATAGCAATTTTGGCTATTTTCTATTTACTAGAAAACCCTAGACCCTATTATAATATCACTGGATTTCCTATCAAATGTTTTGGTTAGCGTAAGGTAAAAACTTACCCATGTTTATGTGTGGAATACGTGATACCTTTTGTTTTTAAATGATTTTAAAGTTAAACAACTTTAACCTGTTTACTCACACCCGACCCATGTCTGACCCGGAGTTTATTTTGTTTTTCATAAACTCTTGGGTACTCAAATTTTTATGAGTAGCCAAGTGATCAGGTTGGGATTGACAAATGTTTTGGAAGCTGGAGTTGGAGACCAGACGCACCTATCTATCCTTATCCGCTATAGTGACATTTTGATGTTGTATTTTGGGGTTGTATGGTTTGGCAGACTCTTATAAATGTCTAATGTAATGAAGTCGTATTATTTTGTGTACTCGGATATGTGAAACTATGTAATGGATATGTGTAATATTATATTTTGTTCCGAATCCGCTGTGAGATTCTGATGATTGTTGTTCTTTTCTTTCTATCTTTTCTAGTTCTATCTCCTTCTTTCTTATTGATGATACGTCTTTCTATAGATTGAAAGACGGGTCGTCACATTTTTTTTCCTTTTGTTCAGTTGGAGGCTGAAAGGATTTCAATTTGGTTGTGCTGAGATGACAGCTTTAAGTACATATGTTTCCATATAGGTTTACATGCATCATCTCATTTGATTTTTGTGCTTTGTACATATTTTTGTTTCTATTTTCTTGCATACATTCCTTTGTTTTATCTACTTGCTTGCGTAATTCATATACAATCCTATATGTATTTCATATGTTGTCTTTATAGTTTATCTTACCTTATATATTTATGTTTAACACAATTCTTGTTTTTACATTTTTATTATTTTATAAATACATCTTCTTAATCATTATTATATACATACTATTTAAAAGAAAATGCTTTTAAAACGTACTACCCATTAATTAGTTTACATAAATAATATTTTTAAACCCAAATCATTTTTTCTAAGTCATTTATTTAAATTCAAATACAAATACAATATTCAAATTCAAATTCTAAAGTCAAATTCAAATTTACTCATATATATGTATACATATATATTTCAAATTCAAATTAATTCCAAAATTTATTCCAAAATTTACATTAACTATTAATTTAAAATTAATTCAAAATTGAGATCGCTACATACTATCTGACATATCGGTACTCGCACAAAGCTACTACACAGATGGTCGCCCCTCAGCTGCCTTATTCTTCGTGCTAATTGACAGCATTACTCCGTAGTGTCATTGGCTGGTGTGAATATAGAGTTGGGGCGTCACAATATGAAATTGATTTAATTGAATTTGGAGAATGTTGAGTTTTTGCGCTTCTGTTTGGATTTTTATGGGCTAAAATCAAAGGTGAGTGTTTTAACCTGCTCACAATTACTAAACTATCTTATGTTAGTTCAATTTAATTTATGATGTGATTTGAAATTAATTGATTGATGTTTGGTATGTTTAAATTGTCATTCTAGTAAAATTTGACTTTTATTGCATTTAATCATTGTTTAATTTAATATTGAATCTAAATTGTCAATTTAATACCTGTTATTGATTACCAATTTTCTACTGAATTTTATTGATCGATTTGGATGACGATTGTGATGGATATTTGATTGTTGATATTGGATGACTGGATGCTGTATTTTATATTGTTATAACACTACAATTTCACTATGGGTTGAAATGATACATACCCGAATGATCTATAGATTAGGGAAAAATCATTATGGGTTGAAATGATAGACTCGAGAGATTTTATGGATTTTTATTAAATTCAGGATTGCGGTTTGAAATGATATAAAACTGCAAAATTTTAAGTTGTAGATTGAAATGATAGATATCTGTATAACTTGACCCTAGGTTAGAAAATTATGTACGGACATCTAATTGGTTAAATTAAATGATTTTTAATTCCATAAAATTTGTATTTAGTTAACCGGCATTTTGAAATAGAAACTGATTTATATAAACTGAATTATTTTTGATAATCCAAGTGTTAATATTGAAATTGGAATTGATTTAATGAAATTGCGCAAAGGATTTAAATTTGAAGTGTCAAATTTAAATGAATTTATCGGAATTGAGTTATTGAAAACGTTTGGATATAATTTGAAATTTATTTTATACTAAGTTAAATTATTTTAATTAATTTAAACTATTTTAATCAATTTAAAACTATTTAATTTATTTAATCTATTATAACCTACTTAATCCAATTTAATCTATTTTACCTATTTTAAGCTAATAAAATTTATTTAATCTATTTTAAATATATTATATATAATTTAAACGTACTTAATCCATTCTAAATTTATTTAATTTATTTAAAACATACTTAATATAATTTGAATCTATTTAACCTATGTTAAATGTATTTAAACAATTTCACATCTAATTAAATCTATATTTAATATATTTAAATCATTTTAGAAATCTAATTAATCTAATTTAAATCTATTTAAACTATTTTACTATTTTAAAACTATTTTAATCCATTTTAAATTATTTTCAAACTATTAAAACTATTTATGATTATCTAAACTATTTTCTAAAACTTCAGACCGTGGAAAGTTGAAGTATCTATATTTAAATCCTTGATATGGTACAACCTAAGTTGGAATTTGAAATTGATACCTTTTTGTGAAATGACATATTTGAGTAAGTATGATTTTGAAAGTGAAGATGATTTTGAAAGTGAATATGGTTTTGAAAGTGAATATGATTTCGAAAGTGATATAGTTTGAAATCGAATATGATACTTTGATATTGGGTATGAATTGAATTTTGAAATGTAATAGAACCATCCGGTGTGAAATAAGCGTTTGGTTGTTAAAGAGACCGGGATCGGATATTGTCATGCTCTCTGCCAGTACTAGAGACCACTTTAACAACTATGTACGTGGTGGAGATTCAAGAAATGAAGTAGGATGGTTTGACGAACGATTCTGTATGGAGTATTTACACGACCTTAACTCCCGTGAGTCAGGTTAGATGTGACTAAAACAGGAGCCATGCTGGGCCAAGTGGGGTCATTCCCCCAATCGAACACATTACTTTGATACTATTCTATTATTTTGTGATTGATTTGGTGGCCACCCCTTGATTTGATTTGGGAGTGTGTTCCGAGGTGGGATGTAGTAGCTGCTATGCGTTACCACCAGTCCGAATCCGCAATTGGTATATCTACACTATCATTGCCTCGAGTGCCATATTCACATGCCCAATCGCGCCTTCTACGAGTTTGGTTTGTACCATACCTATGTAGTGCTCTTTGATAGCCCTTCAGTTTATGGAGGAATTACGGTACTGTATAGACTGTGGGAATATATAAAAATGTGTTAAGAGGGATATGGGTAATGCCTTAACGCTACTTTAATAATTTACTTTACTGTAGACACTATTATAATAGCGTATTGTACCATATAGTAGATAGTTTAACGGATCCTTAGGAGATGGTAATCCCAAACATCTCTTAAGTTATTGCATCACTTTAGACACTAGATAGGAGATTTCAAACCCCATAAACATCTCTGACGCTGTCAAACTCATATTTATTTACTGTTTATTTAACTTATATAAGATCTTTTGGTTGTGACTCGAGTGTTTTATCTTTTCAATTCGCTCAGGTTAGTCTGAGCTTTTCAGTTGATAGAAAACTACTTTCTGGAGGATGAAGATGAAGATTTTGTACTATTACTATTTATTATATTCATACTATTGCATCATGTTGTTCCGCTGGATTTATTTATTTATTTATTTACTTATTCATGTTTTATCTGACTTTGATTTTGTGTTGTAAAAGATTAATCAAATGTATTTATAAAACAGCTTCATGAACTATTATTTGATTATTATATTTTGTCATTCCACTGCGAGATTCTGTATTTTTTTCTTTCTTTCTCTGTTTTTCTTATTTACCCCATAATAATCTGCCCTATTGAATTTTTGAGTTTGACGTCTGTGGTTTATCGTCGATTTAAACCATTCAAAAAGGCGGGTCGTTACATTACTGTTGACTAAAATATCAACTTTTATTTCAATCATCACAACAACTAACGATAATAATTTAATATTATCATGCCCTAACAACCAAGCATACCATATGCACTATAATAATTTCTAAGAATTATTCTTTCATATATGTTAAAATAATTTGGGTAAAATTATTTCATTTACCCCATTTCAAAACAATACTACGTTGAGTAGCTCTGTTCAAGTGTTTAGAGATCCCTATCAATAACGTTAATTAATTGACCAGAATCCATAAGCCACTCAACTGACCAATCAACACAATATAAAACAGTTTTATATTCCTAACAAATATGCGCTCATATCTATTAATACACCCAGACTCATTCTAGGGTAATACTGACCCTATCTTTAATGAGTTGCCCCATCCAAGCCAAGGTTCTCGCTTAACGTCCAACTCCGATACCAAGTGTCATGGCCTCGAATTTTCAATCCTCGAAAATCAACTTCAATACGTCCACTGTATTACATGCCAAGCAATCGAGTGTCAGAAATACCAGATCATTAGGGTAAAGAAGAAAGGTGTAGAAGAAAAAATAGAAATAACAACACAGAACCTCACGATCATAGCGGAACAATATATAATAGATAATAACATGTCTTTATACAAAAGAACTATAACTGTTATTTATACATAACATCATCAGAGTACAACAAATCAATAACTAAATACTGGACAGTATAAAAATTTATCCTCACAAGTGTTGAATATACAACATACAATACACAATGGAATATAACCAACTACGTGTGATACGTCTCTATCATCCATTTCGTCTCCTGAGCTCCATAACATCCTATCCTATATCTGTAATACTCGGTCTAACTCGAGCATTATAACAAAATAAGACTCGAGTCAATCTGGAAAACCAACATGAGAAAACACACTCAGTTTGAATTATTAAAGTTATCAAATCCTTTGAAAACAAAGGTATCACGTAAGACCACACCACACATAAACATGTTGGGTTTTTACCTTACGATAAAGAAAAACATTTTATATCAAAATCATCTTATATTGTAATAGTGTCTAAGTACAAATACTTATTCAAATAGCTGAAATTGTCACATTAATTAAATTCCAGCAAACTGGCTCTCCAACTGAAACCGTAAAGGCACATATTGGAGAATGGATTCCATACAAATGATTAGGCACTAGGGTATCACCTATTATAGTACACGTCTAGAAAAATGTACCGAGGACCACACCGGGATCCCCTGCAGCACAAGACCAGACTAACCCATACTTGGATAGACCGAATATGCATCACCCGGAGTGTTCCCATCCTTTCCGAGCTCTTCCATGGACCATAGTAATAATATCTGAGGGTATCTAGAAAGGTGATAAACATACCCTAATTAGGTGCGTCCCATTTAGCCTTGCTGCATCTCCCCTGATATTCAGTCATTCCCTTGTCTATCTAACTAACTAACTTTATGTAATATTTTTATGCTAAAAACTTTTTTTTAAATTTAACCTAGCTTAATAATTAAAAATCCTCCTTTTTAAATAACCCAATTTCTCGATAAAATATACTTTTTTCTCGATTCCATTATACCTGTGACGACCCACCTTTTTGGACGGTTTAAATCGACGATATATCACACACGTCAGACACAAACCATTCAAAATGGAGGATTGTTATGGGGAAAATAAGAAAAAGCAGAGAAATAAAGAAAATCAACACAGAATCTCATAGCAGAATGACAAAATATAATAATCAAATAAACAGTTCATGAAGCCATTTTACAAATAACATTTGATTACACATTTACGATACTGAATCAGAGTACATACAACAGTAATAAATATAAAATGCAGCGGAAAAACATGATGCGGCGGAATAAATAAAATAAATAATACTAGTATACAAATCTCTGTCTTTGTCCTCCAAAAGCAGTCTTCGATGCACTAAAATGCTCAGACTAACGCTAGTGAATTGAAAAGACAAAACACTCAAGTTAGAACTAAAAGATCTTATGTAAGATAAATCAACAGTAAATAAATATGAGTGTAATGGGGTCAGAGATGTTAACTGGGTTTGACATCTCTTATCCAGTGTCTAACGTGAGTGCAGTAACTTAAGGGATGTTCGGGATTCCCATCTCCTAAGCATCCATTAAACTATCTACATACAAAGTACAATACGCCTATAATAGAATCCACGGTAAAGTAAAGTATTAAAATAGCATTAAGGCCTTACCTATATCCCCCTTAACAAGTATTATATATTCCCATAGTCTATACACTACCGTAAGATCCTCTGTGAGGTTTACCTATAGGGCACTCCAATGGTATGGTAAAAAATAAACTCGAAGAAGGCGCGATACGACATGTGAACATGACACTCGAGGCAATGCCAGGGTGGGACTCTAACGTTTTGCAGAACCAGGCTGGTGGTAACGCATAGCAGCTACTGCCGCCGGCCTCGGAACACACCCCCACAATCAAAATCAAGGGGTGGCGACCAAATCAATCACAACGTCATAATATGGTATCGAAGAAGCATGTCCGATAAGAGGAATAACCTCATTTGGCCTAGGTATAACTCCTGTTTTAGCCACATCTAAGCTGACTCACGGGAGTCAGGGCTACGTAAATACCTCATACAAAATCGTTCGCCAATCCATCCTACTTCATTCTAGAATCTCCACCACGTACGTAGTTGTTAAATTGATTTTCAGTATTTGCAGAGAGTATGACAATATCCGATCTCGGTCTCTTTAATAACCAAACGCTTGTTACATACCCGATGGTTCTTTTACATTTCTAAAACCATTTCATATTGATATCGAAATATCATATTCAATTCAAACCATATTACTTTTGAAATAAAAATTTCAAAATAGGTTAAATCCTCATTTCAAAATCATCTTATTTGCTCAAAATATGTTATTTAAATCCCAACTTAGGTTATTACATCCTTTAGTCGGATTTTCTTTTAAATCAAGGATTTAAATATAGCCGCTTCCACTTTACAATTTAGAATTAAGAAAATAGTATATATAGTTACAAAGAGTTTAAATAGTTTTGCATAGTTGGAAAATATAATTTAAATAGTTTGAAATACTTCAAAATAATTTAAAAAGTGGATTAAAATAGTTTAAATAGATTTAAAATAGTTTTAATAGAATTAAAATAGATTAATTAGATTTAAAATATATTAAATAGATTAAATAAATTTAAAATAGATTTAATAAATTTAAAATAGATTAAAATGGATTAATTAGTTTAAAATAGGATAAAATAGATTAAATTGGATTAAACATAATAAAATTGATTAAAATAAATTAAAATAGTTTAAATTGATTAAATGGTTTAAAATATTTAAAATAGGTTAACTTAGTTTAATAGTTTGAAAATCTTACTAATTAGAATTTAAAATGACATTTTTAACATTTTATATTAAAATAATAAATTTGAAATTAACATCAAATCTAACTATTTCTTCCATTTCAACAAATCTGGACCATATCCAGACTTCAAATCAAAACCCAATTTCAAATCTTGAAGTATCAATTTAAGATATTCTGATTTCAATAGGCTTCAAAGTTACAATTTCAAACGTTTTCAATAACTCAATTTCGATAAATTTCGTTTATACTTCAAATTCAACTTTAGAATTCCAATTTAAACCCTCTAAGCAATTTACTTAATACAATTCCGCAATTTCAAATTTGATCTTTTAAACAATTCATTTAAACCATTCAGTTATATAAATAAAATTCAGTTTCAAAATATCATTAAGCTGAATTCAAAATTTAAAGATTTAAAAACATTTAATTTAACCAATCCGATGTCCGTATATAATTTTCTACTCTATAGTCAAGTGATACAGATATTTATCATTTCAATCTGCAAATAATTAATTTACGGGTGTATATCATTTGAACCCACAAGCCGAATTAAAATAAAATACATAAAATCTCTTGAGTCTATCATTTAATCCATAATGATTTTTCCTAATTTATAGATCGTTTATTTGTGTATCATTTCAACCCATAGGGAACTTATAGTGTAATAATAATATAAAAATATAACATCTAATCATCTAATATCAACAATCAAACATTCATCACAATCATCATCCTTGTCAATCAATAAATAATTACAATTTGCCGATTATCAATAACAGGTATTAACTAGAAATTTAAATTCAATATTAAATTATACGACGATTAAATGCAATAAAAGTCACAATTAAGTGGAACGACAATTTAAATACTTCACACATCAACCAATCAATATCTAATCACATCATAAATTTAATTTAACTAACATAAGACAGTTTAGTAGTTGTGAGTGGGTTAAAACGCTCACCTTTGATTTCAAATCGATTTGAAATCCAAAATAATGTCAAATTTGAACAGTCTCTAAATTCGTCCAAACGAGTTTCATAATATCCATAATTTCGATACGATCCCAAGGAATAAACCGCACGTAAATCCGACCTCGTACGCAAAAGTTATAACAATTAGAAGTAATATGATATAAAATAAAATAAATAAAATAATAAAGTTTGTTTACAAGTCATACCCATCTTCGTGAAACCCTGGCCGCCCGTATTCTCAAGATCGCACCGAACTAACGTGCTGCCACCATCGATTAACCACCAAAACGCGCCACCACGTCAACTATCACCTAAATCAGAGACCCTCGTGATCACGTACATGCCTGGCCGACTCTATCACGACCACACCTGTCATTCCGGACACCGTAGGCACTACTGCCGCCACACTACTTTCCAAGGCCATCATGGCGAAATCCTTGACCTTCAGCATCAACGAACACCACCATAATGAACTGCTCGATACTAGCTGCCCAACGCCCCCTCCCGATCGTCGATCGGACAACGATCCACCGTTGGTCGTCCAAAACCTCAAATGGACGGCTGAGGTTCATCCTCAATTTCTTGCCAAACGATGATTCGATGCAAAAATGAATCACACCAGTGGATTACGCTCGTCGAGAGCTTCAAATCGGTATATAATATGTATTGTTTGAGGAGTTTTAATTTTGCGATTTGATTTTGATTTGCAATTGAATCTAGAAATTTGGGTTTTTCCATTTGAGAACGAGGAACCGACATATGGAGTTGTACGTACTGGAATGAGAAAATGTATACTTTGGTTTTGGAAAATAAGATTATTTACATGAACAGGGCCCAATTAGAAAATAAACACATATGGAATTGGTACAAATGACAAATAGCGACCCAAAAAGTCCGTTTCACTTTCGAAACAAAAGTTAGTCATCCCATATATCAAAATATATGTTTTGATATTTCTAAATCCAATGGAATAGGTTTCAAGTCCTAATTCCATCGTCCAAAGAAGTTAGCTTTAAAATCAGCTTATTTCAAATTGATTTCAATTAAATTGATTTCTAGGCGTTTCGGGTCCGTATGATCAAATGACAAGTCCGATCGCTATGAAACTTGAAATCCTACAATAATTCACCATTACGGATGAAATCTGAGACAGTGGCCAGAATGGCTATTTTCACGTTAATTAAATAAATAAATTAAATCACTTTTTAGTTCAACTTTTATAAACTAACAATTTTCACCATTTTTGATTACTTAGACATTTACAATAATTTAAAACAAATTTACATGTCAATTCAGTGTTAATTTATTACACCAGTTACAGTGTTCAATTTCAACTGAAATTAAATCCAATTGATTATAATTTAATTCCAATAAATTGATTTAATTTGATTTCAATATTTTTATTGGATAAATTATTACTCTATAGACATAGTTAACATTTGCTTATATCTTGTTACACTAATATTCTGCAATTATCATCTTTTACCATATTAGTTGCAATATTTCAATTACATTGAATTTTTGTCAATTTTATTATAATTTAAAGTCCTAATAAATTACTTATCTTTGTTTCACTCTTTTTATTAAATCAATTTTATCTTATGAATATAATTAACATTTCTATGCATTTTTTCATTCACATTTTATAGTTATCGTCTTAACTCATATTAACGTAATATTTAATTACGTTTAGTTGCAATTGATTTCCAACTTAATTCAACATATTAAATAAATTGGCAACAAATAACAATTGTTACCTTTCCTTAATTTAATCACGTTTACAAGTTTGTTATCTACACACAAATGTTATAACTACTATCACAACACAATTTTTTATTTAATTACAATCTATTACATATTATTTCACCAATTAATATAACATTTAAATTTATTTCCTTATTTTAAAATTATAACCAATTATAACTTACAATTATTATGATTACATGAGCTTACATTCAAATAGTCATCTATTACATTAATTTACATTATTAAACTTCACTCTAGTTAGTTTTCTCATTTCTACATCACAAATTTTGTTCCTTCCAACATTAAATTACATAATCTTATTAAATTAACTATTTTTAATTATCAAAAATTACGAGTCATTACAATACCAATCTAATACTTATAAATCTCTTGATTTAAAACCAAATGATTTACGTTTCGAATTTCACAAATCCCTTTTTCACATTTTCAAAAGAAAAATCTATCTTTCCTTTTAAATCGATTTACCCATTCCCCTATAAATTCTCACTGTGACTTTATAACTTCAATTTATCAAGTGAAAATTGTTCACATTACTTTATATAACCTTGTTTATAAATCCTATAGTCTTATCTTCCATTTACAATGGTTTCACTTCACTTAAACCCATTATAAATTGATTTCTAAATAAACCACATTTATAAATCAATTTCTTAAATTTAATTTAATTTATAAATTAACTCCATAAATAACTCTAACTACATTACAAAAGCAACCAAATCTAGATTCTCCTTCTATTTGGTATTTTAGAAAATCTCATTCAAGGTTTAGTATAACAAATTTTACATTTATTTGCAAATTCACTTCTATTCTCCAAGTCCAGTTAAATCTGGATTTTAAAACCCTTTTATATTTAAAACCAGTATCACTTAGGAATATTTTATTTAAAATCCCTTATATATATACACTTCCAAAATCTTTAGGTACAATTTTAAAAATTAACCCCTTTATTTTTCCAACTAAATTTCTCTTTAACCAATCCAAAATTCCATATGAATATCTCACTTCTTAAATTCGATTTTAATTTCTTTTCAGATTCAATATATATATATATATATATATATATATATATATGGTATTTTAAAATACCAAAATCTAGACCAGTGATACCATAGCATCCAACAAATTCAAATTACACTATAATATATCACAGATTATTCAAACATATCATATATCACAATATATGAAATTAAATTCAACATTTTTGAGCAATCCAGTTGGATCACTCCAACCAATTTCCCTGTAACCACAGATGTTAATACAACATAAAAATAGCAATCCCGCTTCAAGTCGGGATATCACGGTATATAGGATTATCCGCTATTATGCAGGACGCATAAGGTCTCATCCGCTAAATATGCGGGAACAACATTCCAACTACTAATATACACTACTATATATTATAACATCCAACATATAATAATATATCAATTCAGCCAATCATTCAATAATTAATTTTAACAATTTTAACCTAAAACCAGTAGTCCTAAAAGAGTGAGATTACTCACCTTTATTTTTATTTGTCGCTTCTGCGTTCCGGTCCGTCTAATATCAAACAAGCATTTGATTTTAGCGTGAAACTCCAATGGCTCATATCTAAAACAAATCGGTTCCATATCATAGATCTCGCAGATACGAAAATCATGCAATTTGTTTTCGTTCAAATCCGATCTAATGTGAAGGAGTTTTCATTTTTTTATTACAAAATTAAATAATATAAAATATAGACTATTCATACCATTAAGTTAATTTATCTTAGCTTACTCAAACTGCTCTAATGATACACTAGCGCCGAACTTCCCCATCTCCGATCAACTTCCCAAGGCCGCCGCCCCAACTCATTGTGCTGTCGCTCGTCATCACAGCTTGCCGCCGCCGCCCGTTTTCGAATTTCCCTCCAGCACCCTATTTTGACTCGCGGCCTGACATCTCGTCCTGCCAATGTTGAGGTCGCGACCTCCAAAATGACGAGCCACAGTTCACCCTCACAGCCACAAGTGCCATCGATCACCCAAGCTCCGGTTATCTCATTCATGCGACGCCCAGTAACCCACAACCTCGTCCTTCGTCTTCACGCGATCACCTTCGTTCAGACCACCATACCCCATCGCGCTCACACCTAAGGACACCACGACTTCCAGCACCTCATTGACCACCGCCTCCACCCTAATGTACGTCGCGACCAGACCTTCTCGCCATGCCGCATTCCAGTTTCACACTCTCAACCATCGACCAAAGTACAGATCTGAAACGATTAAATTGATTTCTCTCTTAATTTATTGTTTGGCCATTTTCATTTTGAATTGAAAAATGAAGGAGGAGAGAAAAGACGCAATTTCGATTTAAGGAGGAGGAACAGTATACGCGACTACTTTTTTTATCGTTCTGAGGATTTGAAAATTTGATAGAGGGAGGAAACAACGTTTTTAAAAGAAACGAAAAAAGAAGGTCGCATGTGATTTGGGGGTAGCATGTTTGAATAGGTCAAAGAAATGAAGGGATGGAATTGCAACTGAAAAGAAGATTGACTAGACAAATATTTATTTAAATTTTAAAACATCACGATTTACGTAACTCAGAATCTTGAACCTCTATCAAAGCATGTCGCTTGGCGTTCATCCTGTTATACCCCTATTTCGAATGCACTGGAAAATGTTTAGAGTCCTAATTCGATCGTATGGAGAAGATAGCTTTTTGGACCCAATTATTATATTGAACTTTCGATATAAAGTTCAACACATTTATATCCCGTACGACAAAACGGTAACTCTCAACGTCATGAAATTTGAAATCCAATAATAATACACTATTATGCATCTAATGGAACTAGTTTTGTCAAATTAGAAGACTGTTCCCTGGAAGGCTATTTTTACTCGTTAATTCAAACGATATATTTTTAAAATTGAACAAAAAGCTTTTAAATTCAATTTAAAAAGTTTTATTATCTTCATTATTATTAATATAAATTTTATAAGCCTTTAACTTAGTTTTATCAAGCTTGAAACTCAAGATACAATAATTTAACCAGTACTCATTTATTAAATTCAATAATTAAATTATCTAATAAATCGTTATATTTGAAATTCAATTTAAATATTTAACTTCTAAATATTTAAAATCAATTAAATATTCCAATTTCAAATAACTAAAATTCTTTGTCGTTAGAACATATATATATATATATATGCATGTACATATGTATCAATTACACATATACATGTTGGTGTACGAGCAACAGATAATGTGTAAATGGTTTAGCATTCCCGTATATAAGAGTTGATATTTTTACCGCACCTCACACATTAGTCCCTTTATATACATATTTGTTGTTTAATAGTGTAAAATGTTAACATTGACTAAATTTTACATATAAATATATAGATATATGTAGAATAAGCTATATATATATATAATAATTAAGTATAAATTTAAACATAAATATAGAATAATTAAAAATTAAAAATTAAAAATCTTTATAAAAAATTCGATTTGAATTAGATCCTAATTTATATATAATATTTCATCTAAACTCGAATTCAAATTTATATATTTTCACTTAATATATGAATATGTGTGTGTGTGTGTGTGTGTGTGTGTGTATGAAAAATATTTTTTTTCTTTTCAAAATTACATAAAATAAAAATCTATGTATATATGTTACATTATAAAGCAATAACTTATATATTTAATATTATATTATTACTCATAAAATAAAATATATGTAAATATATTTACTTTTAACCTTAAAGGATTTTGAAAAAAATCAAATTTAAATTTAAACCGTGTGAATTTAATTTTTTTAATTCAGAAATTTCCATACAGAAAAATTAATTTTTATTTTATTAATTTTTTGTTCCATGTAGATTTTACTTTATAAAATACATATATATTTATTTTTATTCACACATATAAAATATATAAATATGTTAACAAATTGTAAATTTAAGGATTTTTATAGTCAATTAATATTATAACTATATTTTGGTTTTTTAAATAAAATTTATCCGACAATTTTTCTAATATAAATGTGAAAATAATATGCATAAAATTTATTCAATTAATTTATAAACACAAGCATGGACATATTTATATGTATAAAATATTTTAAAATTTTAAATCTGATATAAATTTCTTTTAAAAATAATTTCCATTTGAATTTTGTTATGTCATCGCTGAAAGCAAATACATGTCCATATGGTGAAATAACATTTTTATATTATATAATACATTTATATGTAAATCAACACCAAATAAACATATGAATTCATGATATAATTCTAACCTATTTATATATAATAGCATAATTGGCTACATATGTGACGCCCCTCTCTGAGACCCACACTAACAAAGAGTATTACTGGGGTGATACTATCTGCTAGTGCAGAGAATATGGCTGTTTAGAAGCAACCATCCATAGCTTTGTCTTAACCATGTATTGAATATGTCGATTGGGTGCTCTAGATTTTTTTTCTCTTTTATCTTTTCAAGTGGATCGACATACTCAATATATGCTTAATAAAGAATGTTAACGCTTAAAATCGAACGCTAACACCCCGGTGTGTGAAATGTGAATGTGAAAGCACCACCCGACGGGTCGGGAACAGAATATCAGCTAAAATAACAGAAAATACAGTAAGAGACAACGATTTTATAGTGGTTCGGCTTAAGGAGTAGCCTACGTCAACTTTAAGTAACTTTATTACTGATCTTGTTACAAAACGATACAATGCTCTTCAAGTACAAATCTCTTTAGTTACAAAACACTTTGAGCAAGTAGCTTAAGCTTCGATGTAGATGAAAGTCTTCGAATCCATGTCGGACGTGTGAAAGCCTTTCAAAGTAGCTTGTAGTGTTCTTCGAAACTTCAAGTATAGAGTCGGTTTAGAAACTGGCAGAGTATCGGCGCTTGAAGAGATTGTCCAAAGTCCTTTGAAAGTTGGAGATGGTAGTGTATTTATAGAGAATTCTGGGCAGGAATTATTGCCAAGTCCTAAGTCGTGGCCGACTTAGGATAAGTCGTGGCCGACTTAGGATAAGTCGTGGCCGACTTAGGATAAGTCGTGGATGAGTTAAAAAGATGCGGCATAAGTATCACGGCATTGGATTTTAACTCGGTAGCTTTAGGTCATGGCCGACTCAAACTAGGTCGTGGGTCGTGGCCCAGATGGTCCTCTCGTAAGTGATGCGGCATTGAACCTTGACTCCATAGTCTTAAGTCGTGAACGACCTAGCAAAGGTCGTAAGTCGGTTGCGACTTAAGTGTAGTTGTCTTAACCTTTTCGTGCCTCGAGTCGTTAAGTCATACCCTTTTTAGGTTGTTAGATCGTAACTTCTTAAGCCGTGAACTGCTTAGACCGTTTCAATTCTTAGGTCGTCTAGACCTTAACTCGTTAGGTCGTCCATACCTTAAGTCGTAGGTCGTTCATGACTTAACCTGTTAAGTCGTCACACACCTTAAGTCGTGAGGTTTTCTTGACTCGTTAAGTCGCGCACCCTGCTTGAGTCGTTAGGTCGGCCATCTCTTGAGTCATTTGTCCTTTGAATCGCTGTCTCCCTTGAGTTGTTGAGTCGGTAACTGTTTTAAGGTATTGAGTCGGTAATCCTTCAAGGCAGTTGAGTCGGTCTATTCTCTTAGGTCAGTTAAATCGGCAAGCTGTTAGGTCGGCATCCTTTTAAGTCGCCGAGTCTCCTTAAGTCGTGAGCCTCTTTGAGTCGTTGAACATAGGAGTTAACAATTGCCCCTCGAAGTACACGCTTAAGTCATGAGTCGTGTGCTTCGATCTAGTTCCTGAGTCGTGAACGACTCAAAGAGGCTTGTTAACTCGATCGTCTTTCAATCTTCTCCCCTATCTCCTATATAAGTCGTCCAGTCGCCTCTTCCTTCTCACTTTACTGCTTTATCATCCCTTTCTGCCATTAACGACTTCTCACTTTTCCTGTAACGACCAGTGTAAATTCGATGTTTAAAATGAATTAAATTAATAGGATTTTATTTTAAATTTAGAAATAAATAAAAATCTTATTAATTTATATGAAAGAAAATATTGAAATTTGATGTATCAAGGGTAATTAAAATTTACAAATTAAATTATATATTGCAATTAATAGTAATAGTGGAAATTGTTGCAAGTATTGAATTTGTCAATGGAATAAAATATTAATTTACGGAAATTGAATATAAACAGAGGTAATAAAGTAATGTAAGAAAATAAATAATGTAATTAGTATAATCCCTTTTATTTGTAAACTATTGTAAGGTGTTAATTAATTGAAATATGAAAATTTGGAAATAGATTCAAAATTTATGTTAGATAAATGAATTGCAATAATTTAAGTTAGTAATTAATAGGTTAAAGGGAATACCAATTTATTCATAAAGTGAATATAAGTGAATGTAAAAAAATAAATAGGAAATGCTAATTATTCATAAGTGATGGTTGATGATATAAACTTTACTAATTATTAAAGTAGTAACGTAAGATGTAAATGTATTTTCAACGGGAATGTAACCTTATTTCTAGGTAGAAATTGCAGGTAGATTTATGAAATGGAGTTTATGCGATAAATAGAATTGAATGTTTCGCTAGTATGAATTTAAGGGAATATGGGGTAAATTGATTAAATCAAAAAAAGACAATAAATGCAGTGATGATGGGTTAGTAATAAAAGTGAATAGGGAAATGATTGTATAGTAAAAATGGAATTCCAACTTGTTGGAATGGAGTGAAGACACTTAATAATAAATTTAGGATAGGAAAACGAAATGGAAATATTGAATTAGTTAATTCGTATATATATATATATATATATATATATATATATATATATATAGAATGGCGATTATTGGATTGTAAAAAATAAACTTATTAATGGTGATCAAGAGTTGTGACCACAAGTTATTATGAGTGATACATATATATTTAATTCAATTCAATTGATTTGGAAATCATTGCAATAAATATAAATTAAATGTTACGTTGAATAAGTTAAGGTAATAAATGGAGAATAACGTAAATGTTCTTCATAAATATGATAATTTGAATCTATTGAAATTTATGGAATTTGAATATCACATTTTACGTTAATTGGAGATAAAGATGGAAATAGGTAATAATTGCATTAATTTGTAAGTAGAAATAAATCATTAATGAGACCAAGTATTTAAGATTAACCACCTATTTAGTATATTAAGTTATAACAGAAAATCAATTGCAACAATTATAATTATATTTATTACATTAATGATAATGACGTAATATTTGAAATATTAAATAGGATGGAATTCAAATGTATATAACGATAGAAATGTGAAATTTGGGGAATAGATTCAAAGTTATAAATGAGTTGTTAAAATAATACATAATATGTGCAAATTGAATGAATCAATGAGAGCATAGATTTAAGTTTAGAAAACGATATTTTAGTTTAATTAAAGTATTGCAAAATAAATGAAATTAACGTTTAAATATTTCGTTTATAGAGATTAAACTAAAATTCAAGGATATTATAATAATAGATTTTGAACCCAACATGGAATCCTTCTACTTAAAATTTTTAGATGGAATAAACATTTGATTATTTAATTGAATAGAGAAAAAGATTTATTTAGTATGTAATTTAATGCTTGTTGGAAATTGTAATTTTATAAACATGTTTGCTTGACGATAAATAAGGATTACAATGTTCACGTATTTATGTAATTGATTTCATCAATTAGGGTCTGTTTTGAAGTGGAAGATTAAAATTAATTGGAAATAAATTTATTAAAATCTTTCAATTGAAAAAGGAAAAGAAACAAAGTGCAATTAATAAAATTTATGTAAGAATGTTTTCATTATGAACGTACATTATTTGGAAATATAAGAATGGATATAATATTGTATAAGTTGATCATTTTAGAATATAAGAATGTTTACATTTATGATTTGCAAGTAACGAATAAGCATTTTAAGGAAAATAAAAGAATATTGAGGAAATAAAGTGAATGTTTCCATTCTGAATATAAATATAACGTTGTAAAAAGATTGAATTTTTAAAACAACATTTTTCGGTAGTTAAATAGCAAGCATAAGTTGCACGGAAGTGATTTTATTATTAACCTTGAAATTCAAAATAAATTAAATAACTGAGTTCATAATTACGTGTCGAGAAAAATGTTATTTTTAAATTTGAATTTTTAAATCATGGTTTATATTTTATTTATGTATCCGCTGTCCCCGTTATGTAAGTTGGTCTTTTTAAATTTAGTTATGTTGTGGTAATTAAATCTTTAATGAGTGTCAAATTTGGTATGCTTGGGGTTAAAAAAAAAATTAATTGGGTGAACAAATGTTTTTAAATTTGAATTCTAAAAGTTTGTTTATAGAGTAGAGTTGGTCCATTCATTCCCTTTCTAATTAATAATTGTCACACGTTTTTTTAATTGTTTCCACATTTGTTCCATTACTCATTTCCATTTACGTGGTCTAAAGCCTTTTCATTTCATGAACTTTACATACTTTTCATATTTTTATTTCTTTCTTTCACCTCTTTTAATATCTACCATTTTTATTGGGTTGTTCATATTTTTACTTTATTTCAATTCCTACTTTGTTTATATTTAGCTTTTCACTAGTTTCATTCCTCATTCCTGTAGCTTCATTTCATTTTTTTAAAATTTCATCTTCTATAGCTTCATTTTTGTCACTCTTCACCTTCCTTCTTCCATTTTCATGTTTCTTCTTCAAATCTCCTTTCTCTTTTTTTTTTCAAAGCTTTTTTTTTCCTCTTTCTTCTTCTTCTTATTCTTCAAATCTTCTTCTTTATCAAAGTTTCCTTTTTTTTTTTGTTCTTCTTCTTCTTTAAATTTTTTTTTCTCTTTTAAACCTTATCTTCTTTCCATGTCTTTTTCTTCAAATCCATATTTATATAATATTCTCTTCAAAACTTTCTATAAAAATAAAATAAAAAAATATTAAGATAGCAAGGAAACAAAACAAAATGAGAAAGTAGTTCCAGATCCAAATCTGGCTAAGCAAAAAGGTACGCAATACTAAAAATTCCATTGCAAGTTAAATAAAATATATGATGTGATATATAATTTCCTTTTTTCCTTTTTTTTGAAATTTCAATCACCATTAATGCGTATAACTTTCTCATACGACCTCCGATTTACATGATTTTTTTTTTGCTAGGATCGTAATAAATTTCCAGATCTGTTGACGCTAGTTTAGAAAGATTTCGAGACCGCCGAATTTTTGAGTTTAAATTGGATTTAAATCCAATTTAAATTCAAAAGGTGAGTGTTTTAACCCACTCGCAACTTCTAAAATTTCTTGTGTTTGTTAAATTTACTTAAGGTATGAGTAGGAATTTATTCATAATTGTTTGGCATGTTTAATTCATCATCTCGGTTAATTTGCACTTATTTAATTTAACTGTTAATTAATTTTAATTATTGCATATAAATTGACAGTTAGAATTCATTTATTTGTATATAACTGCTAGTTCAACAGTTGTATAATTTATACATTTGCATATAAACTGCTAGTTTAACAGTTATTAATTGTATTATCGAATATAAACTGTTAATTAATACCTGTTATTTATTACCTGTATAATTTATATGCCCTATATCGATGATTGTTTAAATTGGATGATGATTGCAGATAATGGTTGATGATTGATAATTGGATGAATGGATGCTATATTTATATTGTATAAACTGCAAGTCATCATGCATTTTCATTTCATTCGGGATTGCGGTTTGAAATGATATACAACCGCATTTTATTTTAAATTGCGGATTGAAATGATAACATCCGTATCACTTGACCATAGGGTAGAAAATTTTATACAGGCACCGCGGTATATATATAAAATTATTTTTTTGAATTCTATGGTTTTTGCAAAGCTATATATATATGGTTTATGGGCTTTTGATTTGGTTATTAATAAAGGTTATTTATAAATAGTAATTTCTGGTTTTAAGCTTTGTATAAATTGTTTTGAAGTATAAAATAAAGTTTGATTTTTTAAGATCAAATACGATTAAGCATTTATTTAAAATTTAAGTTCTGGAGATTTATCGACTTAAATGAGAATAAGGTCGGAAGATGAATATTGAGTAAAATTTGGAATTAAATAAAAAGGTTATTAATTTTTAAAGGGTATGATTTTTATAACTTGATTTTTGTGTAGAGCGATTTAAATGAATATATCAAGTTTAATAAATTGAAAGATAATCTAGTTATGTGAAGTTAAAGGTTTTACTTAAATTATATTGAATTCATTAAGTAAACATTTCAAGTCTAAATAAGAAGTAACTGAATTTGATACATATGGATTTGTCAAATGAGTTGTTTTTTTTGAAATGGTGAAATATTTAAAGCCTTGAAACATAAGAATTGAAATGGTATTTGGAAGTGTAAATCGATATTTGAAATTGATTTGTGAAATCTAAAGAAGCTATTTTGTTTTATAAAAGTAGTTCAATATTTAACCATTTAAGAGATGGAAATTTGTTTCAAAGCTATGTTTTTCAAGATAGTATAATTTGGAAATATTATGTTCAAGAGTTCGATTTCTAAATATTTTACTTTGGAAACACTATGATTTTGAAAGGAATATATATTGGAAAATAAATGATATCGTATTGATTTGGGGTTTTAAAAATATAAATGATATCGTATTTATATGGGTTTAAAATGGATATTTTATTCTGGTTTTAAAGTATAAACTATTTTGAAAAGACCGCGGTGTTATAATAACGATTGGTTGTTGAAGAGACCGGGATCGGAAGTTGTCATACTCTCTGCAAACTCTGAAAACCACTTTAACAACCGTGTACGCGGTGGAGATTCCAGAATGAAGTAGGTTGGTGGAGGCGTTTCCTGCAAGGTAAATACGTGGACCCGACTCCCGTGACTTGGCATAAGGTGGCTAAAACAAGAGCGATTCTCAGGCCAATGAGGTCATTCCTCTGATCGGACACTCCTCTTCGATATTATACTTTGACTTTGGATTGATTCAGTGGCCACTTTTACTTTGATTTTTGGGGGAGTTTGTTCGAGGTGGGCGGTAGCTGCGGCTACGCGTTTCTATCAGCCTGGATAGCAATTGGTATATCTATCCTGGCATTACCTAGTTGTGCCGTGTCACCTACCCTAGCGCGCCTTATACGATTTTGTTTTGTACCATACCTATGGAGTGCCCTCTGACGACGCCCATTACGGGGGAGATTACGGTACTGTATAGACTATGTGAATATATAAATGTGTTAAGGTGGAAAATGTAAAGCCTTAACGCTATTTAAAAGTAAGTTTATTTTACAATTAGACACTATTATAATAGCGCAATATACTACATAGTAAATAGTTTAACGGATCCTTAGGAGATGTAAATCCCGAGCATCTCTTCAGTTACTGTACTCATATTTATTTCTGTTAATTTAACTCACATAAGATCTTTTAGTTCTAACTCGAGTGTTTTGTCTTTTCAAATTCGCTCGGGTCAGTCTGAGCGTTTCAGGATCGAAGACTTTAGCTCTTGAGGACGAAGACGGAGATTTCTATTAATAATATTAATTATATTCCACTACACTCATATTGTTCCGCTGCTTTGTCGTATAGTATGTGTACTTTGATATGTATTGTATAAATAAAACCAAAGGTTTTGTAAAACAGCTTCATGAACTGTATATTTGATTATTATATTTTATCCTTCCGCTGTGAGATTCTGTTTAGTTTTTTTTCTTTCTCTGTTTTTCTTATTTATCCCATAACAATCCGCCCTTACGTATGGTTTGAATTGGCACGTGTGTCCGTTTAAATCGTGCAAAAAGGCGGGATGTTACATCTGGTATCAGAGCTTTGGTTTAGCGATAAACCTTAGCTTTGTGGGGTTTGACTCTTTACTAATAGGGTAGCAATACCCTATGGGAGTCGCTGAGTGTATATATATGAGAGAGCGTATTTGTTAGTGATATAAAAAGATTTTAATATTGGGTTAATCTGTTCTGTTTTGTATTTATAAATTCTAGTTGGTGCATGGGACGCTGTGACATCAATATGGATTTCTAAACACTTAATAGGACAGACCGCCATAATATTTGTTTTTAATATAGGTGAATGAAATAACTTTGCCTATTATATTTTCTATATATAAAAAATATTTTATAATGACATATATTTGGTTGCTATAGATTGGGTGTTAGGTAATGAAAAATAAATAATAGTTGAAACTAAGTTGAAAGTAAAATAAATGAAATCTGGAAATTTAGGGCTTAAGTTCCGGGGTTTTGAAATTTCTTTCGAAATTTTTTTTTGGAATATAATAATATTGTGTATAAGTATTTTCTGATATAAGTATTTTAATATAATTCGGAAGAATTGTTTTAAAGAAGATTTTTGGAGAAAATAAGTTTTGTACTTTCCACTTTGTCGCTGGAAAATAATTTCGGTGATGGCGGCCGCATCATCGACTTTCATTTTCGAGTTTCGAAGGGGAAAGGCCACTGTAGTAGTTTTACTACAGATTCATTTTCGAAAAATATATAAGTTTTGAATTGTTTAAATATAATTAGAGATATACAAGTTGCAAGAATATATTTATCTATTATTTTAAAATAATTTGAAATTTAACCCGGTATTTAATTCTTAAATTTCCATTAATTAATTGTTTCAATTATTGTAGTAAAATAAAAGGTAAGTAATTAATAATTGAGACCTCCAATTTAGGTAAGAGATTTAATGCTAAGTTATTAATGGATTTAAAGAAAATTTGAAATTTGTAACATATGAAACAAAGAGTAATATTGTTGAACATTAAATTTAATTAAAGGATGAGATAAAACTTGTATAAGTTCATTTGCATTTTCTTTAACATATATAACTTATCAATATAAAAAGTTGAAATGTTAAATAGGAAATGTAATGAAAATTGTACAAGTAAAAGTAGGAAATGAAGTGCTCGATGAATTTGCTATTATAAATGAGAATTTAATGTATAAACTTAAGTTACAATTGAAATTTTACTATAAGTGAATATAATTAAAGGTAAATAATTCAAATGGATGAATATCAACATAAGTAAATAAAATGAAAATGCTAACAAATTAAATGGGACATGAATACTATTGATAAACAAATGTAAATAAATGAGGGCATGCAATAAATGAACGAAAAATTATAATGAAATAAAAAGAACTGGCATGACCTAAGATAATGGAAATGAAAAATTGTAAGTAATAAGTAAAAAAAAAATAACTGAAACAAACATTGAATGAGTAAATGAAATTAAAAGTTTGTTAGAAATAAATGTAAACTATAAAAGGAAAATTTACGTGGTATGAATAAAAAGAGAAATCAAACAACAAAGGTATGAAATTAATAAAAGGTTAAGTTGATTGTTGTTTGAATTGTTGTTGTTTGGTTATGGTTGTTTGGGTAAAATACTTTGAAAATTGTATTTGGAGTGAATGAATAATCTATTTAGTTTATCTTAGACTGTTGAGTAAATGATGCACTTGATGGTTTATTCTTCATTCCGTACGATTTAAAGGTTTTGAACCCGAACGACTATTTATTTGTTTGGTTGAATGGTTGCTTTGAATTTGTTGTGTATGCTGCTGTTAAAGTTGATGGTTGTTGTATTGTTTTGTATTAGTGGTGGAAACCACTTAAATATTTTACTTTATATAAATTGTAACCCTTTTAGATTTTATAGGTGTAATGCAGGTTATGGAAGCAATTGCTACTGCTTTTGGTTCCATAAATTAAGCATAAATTTCCCGACAAATAGGTACGTTTCGGATTACGGTTTATTTAAGGTAATAAATTTAGTAAATTATTATTTATAAGTTAAATATTTTGAATAAGATGTGTTGTTATTTAATTCTTCTTTTCCCTTTTTTTTCCTTTTCGGGGACGAAAAGTTTTGAGTGGGGGAGAGTGTAACGACCAGTGTAAATTCGATGTTTAAAATGAATTAAATTAATAGGATTTTATTTTAAATTTAGAAAGAAATAAAAATCTTATTAATTTATATGAAAGCAAATATTGCAATTTGATGTATCAAGGGTAATTAAAATTTACAAATTAAATTATATATTGCAATTAATAGTAATAGTGGAAATTGTTGCAAGTATTGAATTTGTCAATGGGATAAAATATTGATTTATGGAAATTGAATATAAACAGAGGCGATCAAGTAATGCAAGAAAATAAATAATGTAATTAGTACAATCCCTTTTATTTGTAAACTATTGTAAGGTGTTAATTAATTGAAATATGAAAATTTGGAAATAGATTCAAAATTTATGTTAGATAAATGAATTGCAATAATTTAAGTTAGTAATTAATAGGTTAAAGGGAATACCAATTTATTCATAAAGTGAATATAAGTGAATGTAAAAAAATAAATAGGAAACGCTAATTATTCATAAGTGATGGTTGATGATATAAACGTTACTAATTATTAAAGTAGTAACGTAAGATGTAAATGCATTTTCAAGGGAATGTAACCTTATTTCTAGGTAGAAATTGCAGGTAGATTTATGAAATGGAGTTTATGCGATAAATAGAATTGAATGTTTCGCTGGTATTAATTTAAGGGAATATGGGTAAATTGATTAAATAAAAAAAAGACAATAAATGTAATGATGATGGGTTAGCAATAAAAGTGAATAGGGAAATGATTGTATAGCAAAAATGGAATTCCAATTTGTTGGAATGGAGTAAATACACTTAATAATAAATTTAGGATAGGAAAACGAAATGGAAATATTGAATTAGTTAATTCGTATATATATAGAATGGCGATTATTGGATTGTAAATAATAAACTTATTAATGGTGATCAAGAGTTGTGACCACAAGTTATTAAGAGTGATACATATATATTTAATTCAATTCAATTGATTTGGAAATCATTGCAATAAATATAAATTAAATGTTACGTTGAATAAGTTAAGGTAATAAATGGAGAATAACGTAAATGTTCTTCATAAATATGATAATTTGAATCTATTGAAATTTATGGAATTTGAATATCACATTTTACGTTAATTGGAGATAAAGATGGAAATGGGTAATAATTGCGTTAATTTGTAAGTAGAAATAAATCGTTAATGAGACCAAGTATTTAAGATTAACCACCTATTTAGTATAGTAAGTTATAACGGAAAATCAATTGCAATAATTAAAAATATATTTATTACATTAATGATAATGACGTAATATTTGAAATATTAAATAGGATGGAATTCAAATGTATATAACGATAGAAATGTGAAATTTGGGGAATAGATTCAAAGTTATAAATGAGTTGTTAAAATAATACATAATATGTGCAAATTGAATGAATCAATGAGAGCATAGATTTAAGTTTAGAAAACGATATTTTAGTTTAATTAAAGTATTGCAAAATAAATGAAATTAACGTTTAAATATTTCGTTTATAGAGATTAAACTAAAATTCAAGGATATTAAAATAATAGATTTTGAACCCAACATGGAATCCTTCTACTTAAAATTTTTAGATGGAATAAACATTTGATTATTTAATTGAATAGAGAAAAAGATTTATTTAGCATGTAATTTAATGCTTGTTGGAAACTGTAATTTTATAAACATGTTTGCTTGACGATAAATAAGGATTACAATGTTCACGTATTTATTTAATTGATTTCATCAATTAAGATCTGTTTTGAAGTGGAAGATTAAAATTAATTGGAAATAAATTTATTAAAATCTTTCAATTGAAAAAGGAAAAGAAACAAAGTGCAATTAATAAAATTTATGTAAGAATGTTTCCATTATGAATGTACATTATTTGGAAATATAAGAATGGATTTAATATTGTATAAGTTGATCATTTTAGAATATAAGAATGTTTACATTTATGATTTGCAAGTAACGAATAAGCATTTTAAGGAAAATAAAATAATATTGAGGAAATAAAGTGAACGTTTCCATTCTGAATATAAATATAACGCTGTAAAAAGATTGAATTTTTAAAACAACATTTTTCGGTAGTTAAATAGCATGCATAAGTTGCACGGAAGTGATTTTATTACTAACCTTGAAATTTAAAATAAATTAAATAATTGAGTTCATAATTACATGTCGAGAAAAATGTTATTTTTAAATTTGAATTTTTAAATCATGGTTCATATTTTATTTATGTATCCGCTGCCCCCGTTATGTAAGTTGGTCTTTTTAAATTTAGTTATGTTGTGGTAATTAAATCTTTAATGAGTGTCAAATTTGGTATGCTTGGGGTTAAAAAAAAATTAATTGGGTGAACTAATGTTTTGAAACTTGAATTCTAAAAGTTTGTTTATAGAGTAGAGTTGGTCCATTCATTCCTTTTCTAATTAATAATTGTCACACGTTTTTTCAATTGTTTCCTCATTTGTTCCATTACTCATTTCCATTTTCATGGTCTAGAGCCTTTTCATTTCATGAAGGTTACATACTTTTCATATTTTTATTTCTTTCTTTCACCTCTTTTAATATCTACCATTTTTATTGGGTTGTTCATATTTTTACTTTATTTCAATTCCTATTTTGTTTATATTTAGCTTTTCACTAGTTTCATTCCTCATTCCTGTAGCTTCATTTCATTTTTTTTAAATTTCATCTTCTATAGCTTCATTTTTGTCACTCTTCACCTTCCATCTTCCTTTTTCATGTTTCTTCTTCAAATCTCCTTTCTCTTTTTTTTTTCAAAACTTTTTTTTCCTCCTTCTTCTTCTTATTCTTCAAATCTTCTTCTTTATCAAAGTTTCCTTTTCTTTTTTGTTGTTGTTGTTCTTCTTCTTCTTTAATTTTTTTTTCTCTTTTAAACCTTATCTTCTTTCCATGTCTTTTTCTTCAAATCCATATTTATATAATATTCTCTTCAAAACTTTCTATAAAAATAAAATAAAAAAATATTAAGATAGCAAGGAAACAAAACAAAATGAGAAAGTAGTTCCAGATCCAAATCTGGCTAAGCAAAAAGGTACGCAATACTAAAATTTCCATTGCAAGTTAAATAAAATATATGATGTGATACATAATTTCCTTTTTTCTTTTTTTTTGAAATTTCAATCACCATTAATGCGTATAACTTTCTCATACGACCTCTGATTTACACGAATTTTTTTTTTGCTAGGATCGTAATAAATTTCCAGATCTGTTGACGCTAGTTTAGAAAGATTTGGAGACCGTAGAATTTTTGGGTTTAAATCCAATTTAAATTCAAAAGGTGAGCGTTTTAACGCACTCACAACTTCTAAAATTTCTTGTGTTTGTTAAATTTACTTAAGATATGAGCAGGAATTTATTCATAATTGTTTGGCATGTTTAATTCATCATCTCAGTAATTTGCATTTATTTAATTTAACTGTTAATTAATTTTAATTATTGCATATAAATTGACAGTTAGAATTCATTTATTTGTACATAACTGCTAGTTCAATAGTTATATAATTTATACATTTGCATATAAACTGCTAGTTTAACAGTTATTAAATTTATTATCGAATATAAACTGTTAATTAATACCTGTTATTTATTACCTGTATAATTTATATGCCCTATATCGATGATTGTTTAAATCGGATGATGATTGCAAATAATGGTTGATGATTGATAATTGGATGAATGGATGCTATATTTATATTGTATAAACTGCACGTCATCATGCATTTTCATTTCATTTGGGATTGCGGTTTGAAATGATATACAACCGCATTTTACTTTAAATTGCGGATTGAAATGATAACATCCGTATCACTTGACCATAGGGTAGAAAATTTTATACAGGCACCGCGGTATATATATAAAATTATTTTTTTGAAATGTTTTTCTATGGTTTTTGCAAAGCTATATATATATGGTTTATGGGTTTTTGATTTGGTTATTAATAAAGGTTATTTATATATAGTAATTTCCGGTTTTAAGCTTTGTATAAATTGTTTTGAAGTATAAAATAAAGTTTGATTTTTTAAGATCAAATACGATTAAGCATTTATTTAAAATTTAAGTTCTGGAGTTTTATTCACTTAAATGAGAATAAGGTCGGAAGATGGATATTGAGTAAAATTTGGAATTAAATAAAAAGGTTATTAATTTTTAAAGGGTATGATTTTTATAACTTGATTTTTGTGTAGAGTGATTTAAATGAATATATCAAGTTTAATAAATTGAAAGATAATCCAGTTATGTGAAGTTAAAGGTTTTACTTAAATTATATTGAATTCATTAAGTAAACATTTCAAGTCTAAATAAGAAGTAACTGAATTTGATACATATGGATTTGTCAAATGAGTTGTTTTTTTTGAAATGGTGAAATATTTAAAGCCTTGAAACATAAGAATTGAAATGGTATTTGGAAGTGTAAATCGATATTTGAAATTGATTTGTGAAATCTAAAGAAGCTATTTTGTTTTATAAAAGTAGTTTAATATTTAACCATTTAAGAGATGGAAATTTGTTTCAAAGCTATGTTTTTCAAGGTAGTATAATTTGGAAATATTATGTTCAAGAGTTTGATTTCTAAATATCTTACTTTGGAAACCCTATGATTTTGGAAGGAATATATATTGGAAAATAAATGATATCGTATTGATTTGGGGTTTTAAAAATATAAATGATATCGTATTTATATGGGTTTAAAATGGATATTTTATTCTGGTTTTAAAGTATAAACTATTTTGAAAAGACCGCGGTGTTATAATAACGATTGGTTGTTGAAGAGACCGGGATCGGAAGTTGTCATACTTTCTGCCAACTCCGAAAACCACTTTAACAACCGTGTACGCGGTGGAGATTCCAGAATGAAGTAGGTTGGTGGAGGCGTTTCCTGAAAGGTAAATACGTGGACCCGACTCCCGTGAGTTGGCATAAGGTGGCTAAAACAGGAGCGATTCTCGGGCCAATGAGGTCATTCCTCTGATCGGACACTCCTCTTCGATATTATACTTTGACTTTGGATTGATTCAGTGGCCACTTTTACTTTGATTTTTGGGGGAGTTTGTTCGAGGTGGGCGGTAGCTGCGGCTACGCGTTTCCATCAGCCCGGATAGCAATTGGTATATCTACCCTGGCATTGCCTAGTTGTGCCGTGTCACCTACCCTAGCGCGCCTTATACGATTTTGTTTTGTACCATACCTGTGGAGTGCCCTCTGACGACGCCCATTACGGGGGAGATTACGGTACTGTATAGACTATGGGAATATATAAATGTGTTAAGGTGGAAAATGTAAAGCCTTAACGCTATTTAAAAGTAAGTTTATTTTACAATTAGACACTATTATAATAGCGCAATATACTACATAGTAAATAGTTTAACGGATCCTTAGGAGATGTAAATCCCGAGCATCTCTTGAGTTACTGTACTCATATTTATTTCTGTTAATTTAACTCACATAAGATCTTTTAGTTCTGACTCGAGTGTTTTGTCTTTTCAAATTCACTCGGGTTAGTCCGAGCGTTTTAGGATTGAAGACTTTAGCTCTAGAGGACGAGACGGAGATTTCTATTATTAATATTAATTATATTCCACTACACTCATATTGTTCCGTTGCTTTGTCGTATGGTATGTGTACTCTGATATGTATTGTATAAATAAAATCAAAGGTTTTGTAAAACAGCTTCATGAACTGTATATTTGATTATTATATTTTATCCTTCCGTTGTGAGATTCTGTTTAGTTTTTTTTTTCTTTCTCTGTTTTTCTTATTTATCCCATAACAATCCGCCCTTACGTATGGTTTGAATTTTCACGTGTGTCCGTTTAAATCGTGCGAAAAGGCGGGATGTTACATTTCCGAAGGCGAATCCAAGCTAGTTGACCAACAACCCATCTTTTCCATTACGTTGCGTAAGTGATCCTGCTCCTTTCCCGATCCTTTACTATCACTGATTCGTGAATTCCACCTTTGAATCTTAAATCACCTCCTCGTGCAACGCTTCGTCGTGAATCTTGTTACACTGATAGTTGTTGAACCTGAATTAGTCTGATTCGGCTTTAAATGATTAACGAGATGACGTCGATGGGTTGCAACACTTCGGGCCAACTGATTTTTTGATTTGCATTAGGATGGCTAAGCATTGAATTTGGATGATTTTGAATGATCAGGTACCATGAGAAAATAAGGATTTTTGTTGATGGAGAGGCTAACGGGTTAAGAGGGGTTACTGATTAGATAAGGGGTTTGCTGATTGAGTGGAGCATTAGCTTGGACACGACCCAGCACTTTTGGGCGACTTAGAAGCCTTACGACTTAACTCTTGACCGACTCAAATGGATGCAACATAGGCTCTGAGTCGCAGCCGAGCTAGGACTTGGAGAAATTCATGCCATTTTGAACCGATACCTTTCCTCCTTATTATGCCTTACGACTTAAAAGACCAACGTCTTAACTTAACTCGCAGGGAACCTCTTAGGTCGTAGACGACTTAGGACTTGGAGAATTTCTGGGTTGAACTGCTATAACGAACTACTTGGATTTAATTGTTTAAATTCTGGACTGCTTGAACTTTGTTATACTGTTTAGACTTTAAAATGTTAAACTTTGTTGCATTCTTTCACAGATCACTTTTGACTTGTAAGCTAACAATCTGTTCAATACATCATTACAGAAAATTGGGACGGATATACTGCCACTGACTGCCCACATCAAATGGCAGATTAGTTAACAACAGATAATCAACTTAAATAGATTGTGTGAACGAAGTGCTTTTAAATCATCAAATTCAAGTAAAGTATTAAAGCAACATTGAAATAGTCAACCGAAACTGCCCAGTTTGCATTAATACTATACCTAAACTTTAAATTAACAAGTCCTGAAATTTGGTAATCAATCAATTGTCGACTAATTTAATTCCAGTTATATTTACTTGTTATTTTTATTAGTTCTGCACAACACTTCACACTTTTAGGAAACGTGCACCTTCACATTTGAATATCCAGTTGCTTGTGTAGAATGACTTCTAACAAGAAGAGATAACAGCCCAGACTGGAGAAGCCACTCTTATTCCGGCTCCCCTAGTTAATCCTCCAGAGAGAGCCTCTACCACATTATCATACAAAGTTTTTCGTCAGTTATGCACTCAGTTTGGCATTGCTGAAGCAGATGCCATTCTTCCTGAGAAAACTAACACTGCTGATGTGGCGCCTCCTGGCTTTGTAGCGGTCAACCGCCAAATGTGCTTGTGCGGTGCTATTCCTCCCTTCAATGACTTTCTTCAGAAGTTTTTACTTCGATTGACCATCTCTCCGTTCTAACTGCACCCCAATGTTCATGCCATTCTGATGGGGTTGTGTGTTTTATTCATGAGAATTCTAGATCGACTGCCGAGTTTCGAGGAAATTTGTTATTTATGTTCTTTCACAAAGGCTAAAGATCATCCCTCTATTGTTGTTATAAGAAGCGCTAGGAATCGCAAACTCATCACTGATCTTTCCGAAAACGTTCATGGCTTCTTAAATCAGTTTTTCCTTGTTCGCTGCCCCCCAGGGTTTTACGCCATCAGGAGAGTAGGAAGTAAGATTACCTTCTTCTATTTTCCATTCCTGAGCTTTTCGAGATCAGAGTTGCTAAGTGCTATTTCATTCTTTCCTTTTTCAGCGCTTCCTCCCCCCTCTGGAGATCCAGGCCACAAGCAAATTTTTGAAAGATTGAATGTTGTGACCGCTAAAGAGAGAAGTATAAAGTTTTTTTGAGGGACGAACTTTTGCATCAGTTTGGACTTCTGCATTCTTCTCGCTCTACACACCCCCATGAGGTTCCAGACTCCCCATCTAAAGCATTAGATCCCCAGTTTCTACTGACGAACCCATACCAAAAGAACCTGCCTCCGAGGCTTCTCTGGTGAAGTGCTCTACTACTGCCAACGTTGTGGGGTCGTCTGGCAAATTCGCACTTGCCCCAGTCATTGAGGAAGAAGAGCCTCAGGGATCTCCTCAACATTCACAGAAATCTGGTGAAGAAGCCGGGAAAACAAGCCTTGTCAAGCAGAGCGGGGACGACACTTTTGAAGGGTTGAGCGACCTGTTTGCCACCTCATAGGAGCTCTTTAAAGACGAACCTGTCACTACTAGGGTTTCTTCTTCAGTAGTTGAAGCGACTTCTACTTTGCAACAAACTCCGTCGACCCAAGAATTGACGTTAACTACTTCCCCCACGATTCCTCCACGATCGAAGAATGGTTCGTAGTTAACGCGCGTAGTTTTCACATTACACACACTTAGAACTTTTCGGCACTTTCATGCACCTAACTCTTTGTACTCTGAAGATTCTAAAGTTACGCTTCTTTTTCATTTTCAGGTTTTCCAACGAGGCGAAGTGGTTCATATTACGACGACTTCAAGCAATACGGAAAGCGTGGTCAGTATGACTATAGGCGCTTCTTGCCACTTATAGGGAAACTGATGAAGAGAGGGCTGCCCGAAAGGCTCAGGAGAGACGTTCTTATGAAGAACGCTATGGAAGAGGGGATGAGCGGTACCATTCTTCCCATAGAGAGGGTGATTCCCATAAACGTAAATCCCATGATGACAGAGGGAAGAGCCACATGGCTGATGACCCAAGCAAACGGGCTAAAGTTAGTGAGCAATAAGTGCCTGCAAATTCTGAGAAGACCACTGCTCCCATTCCTTCTCAATCTCCTGCCCCTTCCCGTACCGATATCCAGACAATCATCAACAGGCCTTCATATCAAGTTGGGCCAGGTCCAGCTACTCTCCAAAGTCGGTTTCCACAATGGTGCTTGAAGGGGGTTCGCTTTGATCTCGACTTAGTTCCAATTGACAAGCCTGCCATGTTGCGAAATCTCGATGCCGTCAGGCTTGATATTGAGAGAATGTCGAGCTGGCAAAAACTTTTTGACGAACTCCAGAGAGTGAACTGTGCGAATCTTGAAGCTATGTTGACCATGGAGAATGATAAATCTGAATGGCAGAAAATTCTCAATGAAAATGACGCAGAGATGAGGAGCATCACTACCTACAACGAAAAACTTGAAGCAGATGTTGAGAAACTAAAAGAAGAGCTCGCCACTTCTTCCACTTCCTACACCTAAAAAGAAGAAGTGCTTCAGAAACAAGTGAGAGATGCTCATGCCGGCCAAAGAGATGCCGAAGACAGGCTCGATATGCAAAAAAGAATCAATGAGGGCTATATCGCTGATATTGCGGAGCTTCAGAATTAAACTGACTCTCAAGAGGAGGAGATCGAAATGCTAAAGCTTCAACTCTCCAAAGCTGAAAGAGAGCGTGATGAGGCTATTGCCGGTAAAATTGCAGCTGAAGAATCTCATGAGGCAACGAAGACAAGCATCAGCTCGACATTATTTGACTTTTATCTGCACAACGTCCTGGGGCGCGGTAGTCTCGCCTTTCTCGGCCCCAAATATGAAATTACTCTGGCTGAAGTGTGGGAGGCCGCACTTGACATGCTTGGTGCTAAAGGTGCTGGCTACGTCGAATCAGCTCTTGAGGAGCATTACTTGGATGACGAAGCTCGCGCCGCTCTTGTCAGGGGAAAAGCACAACTTATGAAATTAAGAGCCGAAATGGCAGAAGGGGAACATTTAGGAAAAACTACTTCAACTGATCCAGTTCAGCCTTCACCTTCAGCCGAAATCGACATTGTCGGCTCCAGTTCTCATTCTCCACTCCCTACCAAAGCTATCACAGAAGGTGCAACTGTCCATAACGGAGACGAAAGCCGAGAGAGCAGAGAAGCGCTGGGTTTTGGGGTTTACGTAGCAAAGCCTACTTCGCCAGGTAATCCTAATGCTGATCTTGCTCAAGTAAACTGCTCATTCGCTTCTCATGAATTCGATGAGCTTCTTGATTTCTTCCTGAATCTCAACGAACCTTTATCTCCTCTCTTTACTGACTTTAACTTCTTTTCTTCTGTAGAGAATGGGTCGAGCATAGCTCAGACTCCCCCTCCTCCAGTTATTCCTCTCCCGTCCCTTCAGTTTACTCCCCATTCAGCCTCTCAACCAGGGTCACAAGAGGAGCAAATAGAAGCTCTTTGGGATTTGGACGATCCTAATGCTTCACAGGAACATGGGGGAGAAGGGCTTGGAGAAGGCAATGAGTCCCCGGAGCGAACCATTTCCGATGATATAAAATTGTCTGCTTTTTTTACACCGGGAAGCGAGTCTTCTTCGAGGAGGAGGAAGAGTACTATTTCCAAGAAGAAAGGAAGAAGCATTTCCGTTACCGAAAAGGAAGCGGAGGTTGATCCGGCAGTAGCCCTCTCTCCTTCTTCCCCAACTCTCCCAAGCCGTCCTAAAAAACTACCTATTAGGTCAGGTGAAGGCTCCAGAGGTGGTGGTAAGAAGAAGAAGTGATGAGCCCTGCTTCCCCTTCCTTGTCTTTACTTTTTGCTTTTAGCTTTTTGTTTGTACTGACCGAACGTTGTGCGGGTACCGGCCTCCGCTTTTGTTTTTATTTTGAAACCTGTACCTGTACAAAATTTTGACAGTATTGAATAAAATGATTCTTTTTGTTTGTACAAACTTCTGTATGTATTTGAGAATGCATTTACTCTTCGTTTTTGTACAAGTTTCTTTATATGTTATTGCAGCGAGCTTGTGGTGTGTTGTTTGAGCGTTATTTTTACCAATGTAGCAATACCATGTTGCCCCTATACCATAAGCTCGTTGCAATATTTTCAACTTTGAGGGGACTTGTACTCTTATTCTCTGGAGAATAATTATTCCATACTTGGAGGAATATTATTCTGCTCAAAATAGAGTACAGCTCGTTTCATATGAGTTTTCACGGCCCACCCTTCGGAGATATCACTTTTTCTTTTGCATATATACATTCTTACAAAATGAATTCTCCTATGTGGTAAAGCGGGCTTCCGAAGGGCACTTTAACTTTTTTGAGGAAGAATAGATGAACCAAATCTCCTTTGAAAGCTAAAGTTTGCCTTTAAAGAGGGCTTTTTTTTTTTATATTACGCCTCGGTGGAGGGCTTTTTGATCTTTATTTTGCATTTCTGATGAAATGCTTCTTTGAAAAGTTGTACCTCTGAGGAGGGCTTTTTCACGTTTCAACACTTGGAAGTTTTATTTCAATCTCGGTGAAACGTGTGCCTCCGAAGAGTTGTGCCTCCGAAGAGGGCTTTCCACGTTTCAACACTTGGAAGTTTTATTTCGATCTCGGTGAAACGTGTGCCTCCGAAGAGGTCTTTTTGTTTGATTGTGCCTCTGGGAAGAGGTCTTTTTGTTTGATTGTGCCTCTAGGAAGAGGTCTTTTTGTTTGATTGTGCCTCTGGGAAGAGGTCTTTTTGTTTCTGCCTCTTGGGAGAGGCTTTTATCTTTTCCCTGTTCGCTGGGAAGCGGGCCTCCGAAGAGGGCTTTTCACATTTCGACTCGTGTGAAGTTTTATTTCAGATCACAGTGAAATGTGTGCCTTTGAGCAGGGCTTTTGCTTGGAAGTTTGGAGCTTCTTTCTCTTAGTTGGATGGATTCACGGGGGTGTACCGCCGATCAGTCCACAATTTTATGTTGAGAAAGAACTCTCTTTTTCTGGCGCGGACCGCTCGAGGTCTTTCATCATTTCAACTGTGGTGAAATAGGCCTTCGAAGAGGGCTTTTCAGGTTTCAACACTTGGAAGTTTTATTTCAATCTCGGTGAAACGTGTGCCTTTGAGTGGGGCTTTTGCCTGGGAGTTACTTTCTCATGGTTGGATGGATTCACGGGGCGGACGCGAGTTACTTGGACTTTCGTTGTGCAAACTGTCTCAACTAGTGAACAAGTGCCTTGCCTCCCCATAGGGAAGAAGGTGCCTCCGGTCGTCTTATGGATTTCCGGGGCGGACACAAGCTACTTGGACGTTCATTGCACAAACTGTCTCAGCTAGTGAACAAGTGCCTTGCCTTCCCATTGGGAAGGTGCCTCTGGTCGTCTCACCCATAAAGGAAGAAAACTCTAATTTCTTGGCATGAGCCATCAGGAGTCTTTATCCTCCGAAGAGTTGTGCCTCCGAAGAGGGCTTTTCCACGTTTCAACACTTGGAAGTTTTATTTCAATCTCGGTGAAACGTGGGCCTCTGAAGAGGTCTTTCGCTGTTGCTGGTCTGCTTGCCCATGTCTTTTTGCTGGTTGTCCATATTAGCAATTCCTTGGTACCATCTTTAAGCACGCATCATCTTCTTTTGCTGGCGGGTGGCTTTATCCAAAGAAATGTACTCTAGCGGAATCACTAATTGTTTGCTTAGAGTACTTCTTATATAGGACCCGACCCTGGAATTTTTGTTGCTTAAAACTTGCTTCTGAGTGATGCCAAGGATTGCTTGGTATCGTGATGGGTAAGCTTGATTTTAATTGCCTGCAAATTTAAATCGACATTTTTAGCAATATTTTCAGAGTACTTTACATATCGAAATAAAATAAGCGACTTGCAATAGTAAAGAACGCAAGATTTATAGTGGTTCGGCCAAAAGCTGGGCCTACATCCACTTTATAGTTCTCATTATTCACTTGCACTGGTTTTACAATGGCTTTCAATACAAGAATCACACATTCATAATTCTTTTACAATATTTCAGTAAAGCCTCTAAGTGAAATATGGATGCAAGTGATTGCTGTTCCAGGCTCTTGGGATTGGATCTCCTTCGACATTTGTGAGTTTGAATGTGCCACCAAGAAGTTTGCTGCCTATGACATATGGCCCTTCCCATTTTGGCCCAAACACCCCTGTTGTTGTCATAATTCTTTTCAAGACTAAATCCCCAACTTCAAAGCTGCGCTGGCGAACTTTGGAATTGAAATGCCTGGCTATTCATTGCTGATGGGCTGCAACTCTGAGCTTAGCCTCTTGTCTTCTTTCATCAAGGAGGTCAAGCGCTTCAAGTTGTAGTTTTTCATTCTCAGTTTGATCGAAATAGATTCTTCTATGCGAGGGGACTTCTGTCTCTACTGGAATCATTGCTTTTGACCCGTATGCCAATGAAAATGGAGTGTTCCCAGTCGCAGTTTTATGAGTAGTTCTGTATGCCCATAGTGCTAACGGAAGCTTATCGACCCAACCACCTTTTGCTTTTTCCAATTGCTCTTTGATGGTTGACTTGATGATTTTTTTTGCTGCTTCCACTTGCCCATTTGCCTGCAGATGAGCCACTGCTGAGAAGCTTTTTCGGATTTTGAATCGTTTGCAGAAATCTTGGAACTCCTCACTTTCAAATTGGGTACCATTGCCTGTGATTATCTTCTGAGGCACACCATACCTGCAAAAGATATTTTTAGTCACAAAACTTATCATTTTCTTAGAGGTAATAGTAGCTAATGGTTCGGCTTCAGCCCATTTAGTGAAATAATCAGCAGCAACGATAGCATATTTAATCCCCGATTTGGCAGTCGGCAAAGGCCCAATGAGATCTATTCCCCAGATGGAAAACGACCATGGACTGACCATTTGTGTTAGCTCAGTGGAAGGTGATCTAGGAATTTTGGCAAATCTTTGGCATTTGTCACACTTTCGGGAATAGTCAGCAACATCTCGATTAATCTCTGGCCAAAAATATCCATAACGGAGAATTTTCTTTGCTAAAGTTTGACCTCCTGTATGATCTCCACACTCCCCTTCGTGTACTTCAGTTAGAATTGTCTTGGCTTCTTCTTTAGTTACACAGCGGAGTAGTGGCATTGAAAATCCCCGTCTGTACAATCAACCATCCTGGATCATATATCTAGAAGCTTTCCTTAACAGCTTCTGTCGTTCTTTTGAACTTTCTGGCAAAGAACCATTGAGAAAATATTCAAATATCAGAGTCATCCATGATTCTTGCTCTTGGGATACATTCATAATCCAATCAACATCCATTTCATCTGTGCTTGGAGCTGACAAGACTTCGACAGGAACTAATCCCAATAGCTGAGCTTCACCGGTACTTGAATACTTTGCGAGAGAATCCGCCTTCATGTTCTCTTTTCGGGGTATATGGCTTATTGAATAACGATCAAAATCTTCAAGAAGCTCCCAGGCTTTTGATAAATAGGCAGGTAGATTCCCTCCTTTAGTTTGAAATTCCTTCTTGACTTGGTAGATAATAAGCTGAGAATCACTGAAGATCTGCAATGCCTTGATGTTTAGTTCTTTAGCAATCCTTAAACCAGCGATGAGAGCTTTATATTCTGCTTCATTATTTGTCGAAGGAAATTGTAGTCTCAGTGCATAACATAGCGATCGCCCTTCTGGGGTTTCAAGGACAACCCATGCTCCAGAACAGTAATCATTCCTTGCGCCAACGACATACAATTTCCATTGGATTGGGATGTTATCAGTGGCTTCTTCCTCACTATCACCTTTATTCGTACATTCTGCGATGAAATCTGCTAAAGCTTGTCCATTGATTGCTTTCCGGGGATGATAAGTGATGTCATATTGGCTGAGTTCAACATTCCATTTCAAAAGACGGCCCGAAGTCTCAGGACGGAATAGGACTTGCTTTAGAGGTTGATCAATGAGGATTTTGATGGGATGAGCTTGGAAATACGGCCTCAATTTTCTTGATGCGATCAACAAACAATAAGCGAGCTTTTCCAACCTTGAATAGTTCATCTCTGCCCCAGTGAATCTTTTGCTGATATAATAGACTGGGCGTTGAATCCTTGCGTCTTCCCGTACCAATACTGCACTGAGAGCATGAGATGAAATTGCCAAATATATGAAGAGATCTTCACCGTTGTCAGGCTTTGAAAGTATCGGAGGCACTTCCATATGACGAACCAATTCATCAAATGCTTTCTGATATTCAGGAGTCCACTCAAAGTTTTTTCTTCCTTTCTTCAGAGCATCAAAGAATGGAATGCATTTGTCAGTAGCTCTTGAAATGAACCGACTCAAGGCAGCAACCTTTCCATTGAGACTTTGCAATTCCTTCTTCGTTCTAGGAGCTTTGACCTCTCTCAGGGCAGTGATCTGCGTAGGATTAGCTTCAATGCCCCTAGCACTCACAATGAAACCCAAAAACTTTTCGGACTCTACTCTAAATGAACATTTCAAGGGATTAAGCTTCATTCTGTAATTTCGGAGTACTGCGAACATCTCTGCCAAGTGATCCATGTGGTCCACTGCTTTCTTAGACTTCACTAGCATATCATCAACATAAACTTCCATTGTCTTGCAAATCTGCGGTTTAAACATGGCATTAACAAGCCTTTGGTAAGTTGCCCCTGCATTCTTGAGTCCGAAGGGCATGACCTTGTAGCAGTAGAGTCCAACATCTGTGATGAAGCTTGTGTCCTCTTGATCTGGCTCATGCATCATAATCTGGTTACATCCAGAGTATGCATCCATAAAAGATAACAATTCATGCCCCGCCGTCCCATCCACCAACTGATCGATCCTGGGCAGCGGGAAGCAGTCTTTGGGGCAGGCTTTGTTCAGATCTGAAAAGTCAATGCATAGTCTCCATTTTCCATTAGCTTTTTTAACCAGCACTGGATTTGATACCTAATTTGGATAAGTAGATTCCCTGATGAAACCATTCTCCATGAGCCGATCCACTTCTTCCTTTAACGCTGCGGTCCTCCCAGGACCCTGAGTTCTTCTTTTCTGTTTCATGGGTGTAAACTTTGGATCAATGTTCAGAGTGTGTACTGCAATCTCTGGGGATATTCCACACATGTCAGCATGAGTCCAAGCGAATACATCCAAATTTTCCTTCAAAAATGAAATCAGAACATTCTGAACTGTAGTGTTGAGTTGTGAACCCACATTCAGCACTTTGTTTGGGTCCTTTGGGTCAACGGGTACCGACACTGTTACCTCTGCCGGTACTACCCTATTCTCCCATGCATTGGCTTTCCTTGGATCCATCTCTCTTCGTGCGCCACTACATTCACCAGTGCAGGGCCCACCCTATAATTGCTACAAGGTTGGTTCTTTGATGCGGACTGGAGCCGCCGCACCTTCTCCTGTTTCTCTTTTCCTTGATTCGCGCAACTCTGTAAGATAACATTCTTGCCCCGCATCTTGGTCTCCTTTAATCATAACAACTCCATTATCTGTGGGGAATTTTATAGTCAGACACCATGGGGCAAGAACAGCTTTGAATGCAGCAAGAGTTGGTCGACCTAAAAAGGCATTGTATGCAGAGAATTCTTCAACAATTATAAAGGTTTGCTTTCGAGCCACCTTCCTCATCCCTTTTCCAAGTTCCACAAACAAATCTATGGTCCCAATCGGTTGTTTGGGTTCCTCAGCAAACCCAGCAATCTTAAGTGATGAAGCTTGAACGTCAGCCATTGGAATTTTCATCTGATCAAAAGTCTTCTTGAAGAGAATGTTGCATGAAGCTCCACAATCAACTAGAACTCTTCTCACAGTAGCCGGCCCAATACCAGCGGATATGACCAAAGGATCTATGGTAGGAGCCTCAATACCCAAAGAATCTCTGGCACTGAATACAATATCATCAGTGGAAGTCTTTTGTTGCTTTAAAGGTGCATCATTTTCTAATACAAAAACATTCTCTTCAGCCGGTACATGCCTCAAGGCCCGGGCATACCTTTCCATCTCGCCCCAGCTTTTGCCTGCTGGGTGAGGCCCTCCAGTTATTATATTGATGACAAGTCTTTCTGACTCATGCTCTACGGCCTTCTCACTTGAGCCGGGACGGTGAGTGGGAACTTGTTTTCCTTGAGTCAACGAGGCTGGGGCATTTCTATTCCTTCTCACATACTGTTGCAGCTTGTTCTCTTTCAAGAGTTGTTCAATTACCTCTTTCAAATGATGGCATTCGTTGGTGTCATGGCCGGATTGGTTGTGGAACCGGCAGAACCTTCCACTTTTTTCCATCTTACTTCCAACTCTCATTTTAGGTGGTGTCGGATAATTGACATCATCCTTGGTCGCAAAGAAGATGTTCTCAAGGGTATCGGTCAAGGGTGTGAAATTGAAAGGACGGCCTTTCTTAGCATCTCCCTGTTTCTTTCCACGATCATTTCCCCTTTTCTGAGTGTTAGGTTCTTTCTTCTTCGAAGCAGCACCATTGTTCCCGGCTTCTACTGATACCACCTTAGCCAGTGCTTGGAGGCTCTCCAAGCGCATGAATTCATCCGCTTTCTTGTAGAATTTGTCAAGCGAGTTTGGTTCTTTCATTTTCAACCATTTTTCAAATTCGCTTGATTTGTCAATCGCCCTCATCAAGTATGTTAGGACCATGTGTGGCTCAGCATTATCTACCTCAGCCAATGCTATGTTAAAATGATTCAAAAATTATCTGATGGATTCTCTCGGATTTTGCTCTAGACTTGACAGCGACATTATATCCTTTGCTTTTGAAGCATACAATCGAAATTGCTCCTTGAATTTGCTGGTCAAATCGGAGAACTGATCAATGGACCTGACCGGCAGCTTTGTAAACCACAATAGAGCCACACCTTCCAGATATACTGGGAAATATCGAAATTTGATTTCATCAGACGCTCTCGCACCCGTCATATGCCAATCGTACTTATACAAAAACTCAATAGCATCGCTTGTTCCCTTGTAAGCCGGAATAGTAGGGGGAACGAATTTCCTTGGGAACTCTGCCTTCAAGATTTTTTTAGTAAATGGAGTTTTGCTTGGAGCAAAACCCCATTCTTTCTCATCTTCATCTCTTCGCATGCTTTCCTTCATAATCTGACGAACCATGCCTGAGAAATAATCTTCATCATTTAGAGGCTCTGGAGGGCAAACATCAACCATTCTTTCTGAATTCTGTCTTGACAATCGTTCACGGAGGGTCAGCTACGGTCCTGATCCTCCAGCCTGGAGAGGTGTCTTTTCCACAGGGTCTGTGGCTCTTTGAGAAACGTTCCCTCCTTCAACATCTTGAACTCCTGCAGTAGGGTTTCCATCATTATTAACCGGTTGACGGTTTGCCCCAAGTAGATCATTTAACTTACTTAAGATCAGGGCGTTCTGGGCATTCTCAGCCTCCAACTGTGCATTCTGGGCATTCAATTGTTGATTCAACCCCAAAACTACGGCGTCCAATTCTGCTCGCGTAACTCCAACAGTTGGAGCTGCTTGACTTGAAGGAGGAGAGGTAGCGGTATTCTCTTGAACATTGTCGGACCTTGCAGAACTTCGTTTTCTCCCAGGAGCCATTATTTTCAATAAACTTCTGGTTTTAAAAGAAATCCTTTCAACAACTTTTTGAGAAGCAATGGTGAGAACAACCTGAGTTCAATGTTCTCAGTGAAAGCACCAAAAATGTTAACGCTTAAAATCGAACGCTAACACCCCGGTGTGTGAAATGTGAATGTGAAAGCACCACCCGACGGTTCGGGAACAGAATATCAGCTAAAATAACAGAAAATACAGTAAGAGACAGCGATTTTATAGTGGTTCGGCTTAAGGAGTAGCCTACGTCCACTTTAAGTATCTTTATTACTGATCTTGTTACAAAACGATGCAATGCTCTTCAAGTACAAATCTCTTTAGTTACAAAACACTTTGAGTAAGTAGCTTAAGCTTCGATGTAGATGAAAGTCTTCGAATCCATGTCGGACGTGTGAAGGTCTTTCAAAGTAGCTTGTAGTGTTCTTCGAAACTTCAAGTATAGAGTCGGTTTAGAAACTGGCAGAGTATCGGCGCTTGAAGAGATTGTCCAAAGTCCTTTGAAAGTTGGAGATGGCAGTGTATTTATAGAGAATTCTGGGCAGGAATTATTGCCAAGCCCTAAGTCGTGGCCGACTTAGGATAAGTCGTGGACGACTTAGGATAAGTCGTGGATGAGTTAAAAAGATGCGGCATAAGTATCACGACATTGGATTTTAACTCGATAGCTTTAGGTCGTGGCCGACTCAAACTAGGTCGTGGGTCGTGGCCCAGCTGGTCCTCTCGTAAGTGATGCAACATTGAACCTTGACTCCGTAGTCTTAAGTCGTGAACGACCTAGCAAAGGTCGTAAGTTGGTTGCGACTTAAGTGTAGTTGTCTTAACCTTTTCGTGCCTCGAGTCGTTAGGTCGTACCCTTTTTAGGTTGTTAGATCGTAACTTCTTAAGTCATGAACTGCTTAGACCGTTTCAATTCTTAGGTCGTCTAGACCTTAACTCGTTAGGTCGTCCATACCTTAAGTCATAGGTCGTTCATGACTTAACCTGTTAAGTCGTCACACACCTTAAGTCGTGAGGTTTTCTTGACTCGTTAAGTCGCGCACCTGCTTGAGTCGTTAGGTCGGCCATCTCTTGAGTCATTTGTCCTTTGAGTCGCTGTCTCCCTTGAGTTGTTGAGTCGGTAACTGTTTTAAGGTATTGAGTCGGTAATCCTTCAAGGCAGTTGAGTCGGTCTATTCTCTTAGGTCAGTTAAGTCGGCAAGCTGTTAGGTCGGCATCCTTTTAAGTCGCTGAGTCTCCTTAAGTCGTGAGCCTTTTTGAGTCGTTGAACATAGGAGTTAACACAGAACTATGGTGGCTATAGGATCTATTCAGAACAAAACACAATATGGATAATAACACAGATCACAGAACAACAAACATAGTCAAAGATAAATACATATACATCAAATACAATACAAAGTGTCGTACGTGGTGATACAACCACAATACATATACATACATCAAATCCCCATAAATGAATACACACACACACACAAAACCATGTCAAGCTTCTACAAGATAACTAGTCAAAAGCTAAACATAAGATTCCAAAAGGTCGATTGTAGGGTCCATGGAGAACGGCTAAGCAATGCCAAATAACCTAACCTACAACTCGGTCTAACCTGAGTAATAAATACACGGGTCAATCTAACATGAACAAGATGAGTAGTTAATGGTAATAAGATAAAATTTCTCATAAAGAACATTCCTTTAATAAAAAAGGAATGATATAAACACAGTTTTACACAGAATCCAAGTGATGGAAAATACTGTAATATTTCAAGTTTAACTCATGAACAAATCTATTCAATATGAATGTTTCCTTCTTAAAAGTTACTCGAAATATAAATTATGATGAAATCATATAAGATCTCAGAAGGAAACCACAGAAATCTTCAAAAATCTCATATCTCATGGAACTCAATTAAGAGTTCAAAACTTAGAAAATTTCATAACTCGCGGAACTCAATTAAGAGTTCAAAAATTCATAAATCTCATAACTCATGGAACTCGATTAAGAGTTCAAAACCTCATAAATCTTATAACTCGTGGAACTCAATTAAGATTTCAAAACCTCATGAATGAAATCACCATATATAAATAAATTCTTATATAGGTCTAAGCTATAATATATATATATATATATATATATATATATATATATATATATATATATATAACAGTCACCTTGAAATGGTGAAATCATAAAACTGAAAACTTAGAAAATAACCCAGATTGGATCCAAATCCCCAATTGCAAGCCAAAGCTATATTGCCCGTGCTACCCCCATGTCTAGTACTAATGTATAGGTACCCATCTCGTGGTGACCAAAGTCACATATGCCTCATGGTGATCGAAGTCACAAATACATCGTGATCACCAAAGTCATAAATACATCTTGTTGACCTGAAGGTATAGTACTGGCAATAACATCGTGATTGTGTCACAAACTCTCAGATAGGAACCCAAAATGTGGTAACAATGCATCTCATATCACATGTTCTCACTCAACGATTACTAACTGTTAGTCAATGCCATACTAGAAAACAATATCATCAAATCACAAATCTCAGAAAGCTCATAACTCACGCCATATCATCGGCAAGTACAAAAGAAAAAATAATGGTTTCACAAACCATAGCTACTAAATTGGAGACCTCAAGTCTTAAAATTCTCCAAAGTATGGCAATCTCAAATAATTCCTAAAATAGGAATCAACAAATCTCGAAAAATGCCAAAGAATAGCAATCACAAATAACAACCCGAAGGTTCATAGCTTTAAAAGAACAAGTCCGGAATTAACCAAATAAGAACACATATGTCCTATACCACATGTTTTACTAAATTGTTTAATCCACTTTCTCATACGTTCAAAGTGTGCAAAATTGTGTATTTTATATAGAAAATAACTTGTTTAAGAAGACTAGTTTTTAAAACAATTTTTCGAAAAAAGTTTGCAAAACAAACCTTTGAAATTCTCTTATTTATAAGAATATAAATTTTTAATAGCTTTAGAAATAATTTTAAATATTGAAAAATATTTATTTCAAAAGCTATTTTAATATAAAAATCATTTCAAAAATTTTTTAGAAAATCCAAGCTCGAAAACAATAAAAATCATCGGAAAACACTGAAATTTCAGCATATGAAAACGTCTCAAAAACTCGTCAATCCAGAGTATGGGTGAACCAAAATATTGTCTTATCCATCGATAGGTTAGAACCCTTTAAAAACATCGCAAAACAAGCTTTCCAGTTTGTAACATACTTCCATACCAAAAATCACTTAGGTACACTCATATTAAAGAGAAGTACTTTATTACACTTATTAGAAGAAACAATCATTTTCAATTTTAGACCTACTATAAAGAACTCAAGTTTTGATACAGCAAACGACAAAATCCGAGAGTACTTATAATACGAAAGTTGTTTTACTAAGTCTTAGCTTTTTAGCAATATAAAAATCATCAAAAATGGACCCACGGTTTGAAAGTTATGCCAAATATACTTTCAGATTAAATTTTCAAAATTTTATGGTAGGACTGAAATGTCCATCCACTTTCAAACTCATTTTAAGCTAAATAAAATGCAAAATTTTCCAAAATGGTAAAAAGAAAATGTATAGCTTACAGAAAGCACTTCGATTTATAGGAAGATCGAACCCATTTGGAGTTATGAATCCCAAATTATTGCCGTTTTAGTACAACACTTTACAAACAAAATCTCAGCTTTTAAAATCAATTTAAAATTTGAAAATTCCAAACTATTCTATTTCCAAATCATATGTTCTAATCAAGCTTTTATGCTAAGTCATTTATTACATGACCCTCTTTCCCGGAAAGCTAAGACTTTTATAAATTATAATTAACTTTATGTAAAAACAATTTACTATTAGGAAACACTTTCTTCATTTTACTCAACCAAGTTTTTCAAAAAATTAATTTAGAAGACTCGTTTTGAAATAAATTTTGGATTACATATTAATTCATTTCAAACTTTTACTTACTATAACTAAATCTACTGTGTCTGTCCGTCTCATCGTAGCGTTTAAGAAATTCTTATCGATAATGTTGATTTGACGTATCGACCAGAATTCCTAAAGCACTAAATGGACAATCCAATACAAAATCATTTTCTATATGATGATAAAGATGCCTCTTATATAATTTCAAAATACTCTTTACTTGACTCAATAAAAAGAATCCAATTATACTCATAAGCATATCTTTTTTTAAATGATTTTCAATTTTAAAATTGCTGCTTACACTCATCATCAAGGAATCCAAGGATGAATTCATCGAGATGTTCCTAGAGTACTTGATTCATAAGATCGATGTAGCACAACGAGCCACTCAAAAGAACCATACAAGTGTGGAATGTGGTAGGAGGAACGCTATTCTCCGCAACTCATACTAATGAAAACCGGTGGCAGGGTCAAGCTGAGAAAAGACCTTAGCACCACTCAATTGATCGAACATGTCATCGATCCTAGGAAGTGGTTACTCTTTAAGCTTTCTGAAATCGATGCAAAGCCTAAGAGTACCATCAGATTTCTTACAAAGATGACCATGGCACCACACGGTGAAAAACTGGGCTAAATGAATTGCTTGGCTTCAAGCCCCATCAATTGCTTTTTGAATTCGGCATTTCCTTAATGGACATCCTCACGGGAGGACGGCTAACAGGATAAGAACTAGGAAGGAGGTCGGTACAAAACTTAGCTGCCCGATTGGGTGATAACCCCTAATGGACTCGCATACATTAAAAAAAATCACAAACGTCTGAAATTCGAGATACATTTCATCATCTCAAGACTCAAGAGCAAATAATGATGCTTCGGAATTTCCCTCAACATTCCGAAGAAAGAGAGACAACAGATCAACTGAATTAGGATACCTAAGCTATATGATCCTTTCAGAACACATGATTTGGGCTTGATAATATACAAGCTAATCCATCCCTAAAATGTTATCAAACCCAAGATAGTGATTAATGTGCAGATTTGCATGGAAATAAAAAACTACAAAGAACAATCTCAGTATTCTCACAAAACATGCTAAGTGTTGTGGATCTCCATAATAGGATTCGCAACTCAAAGAAGTAACAAGACAAGAAACATCCAATGATATAACATACCCCTTCAATATGAATGAGTGTTAAGCACCCGTATCGAAGAGATCTTGAATAGAAAAATCACAATTAGAATTATTCATAAGGTACGATATCATTAACTCAATTAGGGAATACTATAGAACTTAAAATTACATTCCTAGACCTATTCCCATTTATCTATCCCTAAAGGACTTGAAAAGGTTAAGGCACGATTAGACACAATTTCGATTAGGGATGATGTTTTCACTCATATTATACTTGATGTGTTGTAGTATGTATACTGTTATGTGTTTATTACATTTTGTTTTGAATTCAGCTCATATACAAAGCTATGACACCCCATCCCGAGACGCACACTAACAGAGAGTATTACTAGGCAATGATGCCTACTAATGCAAAGAATATGGCAGTTTAGGAGCGGCCATCCAAAGCTTTGTCTTAACCATGTATTGAATATGTCGATTAGGTGCTCTAGAATTTCTTTTCTCTTTTATCTTTTCAAGTGGATCGACATACTCAATATACGTTTAATACAAATCTATGGTCGCTACAGGATCTATGCAGAATAAAACATAATATAAATAATAACACAGATCATAGAACATCAAACACAGTCATAGATATATACATATACATCAAATAAAATAAATAGTGTCGTACGTAGTGATACAACCACAATACATATATATACATCAAATCCACATAAAAGAATATATATATATATATATGAAACCATGTCAAGCTTTTACAAGATAACTGCACAAAAACTATACATAAGATTCCAGAAGGTTGATTATAGGGTCCATAAAGAATGACTAAGCAAAGGCAAATAACCTAACCTGCAACTCGTTCTGACCAGAGTAATAAATACACGGGTCAGGCTAACTTGAACAAGATGAGTAGTTAATGGTAATAAGATATAATTTCTCATGAAGGACCTTTAATAAAAAAAGAAATGATATAAACGCACTTTTACACAGAATCCAAGTGATGGAAAATACTGAAATATCTCAAGGTTAATTCATGAGTAACATCTATTCAATATGAATGTTTCCCTCTTAAAAGTTACTCGAAATATAAATTCCGATGTAATAATATAAAATCTCAGAAGAAAACCACAGAAATTTTCCAAAATCTCATATCTTGTGGAACTCAATTAAGTGTATAAAACTTGAAAAATTTCATAACTCGTGGAACTCAATTAAGAGTTCAAAACCTCATAAATCTCATAACCGTGGAACTCAACCAAGATTTCAAAGCCATATAAATCTTATAACTCGTGGAACTCAATTAAGAGTTTAAACCTCATAAATGAAATCACCATATATAAATAAATTCTTATATAGCTCCCGGCTATAAAATATATATAATAGTCATCTTGAAATGGTGAAATCAAAATTTTCAAAACTTAGAAAATAACCCAGATTGGATCCAAATCCTCAATTGCAAGCCAAAGCTATGCTGCACGTGCTATCCTCGTGTCTAGTAATAACGTACAGTGCCCATATCATGGTGACCGAAGTCACACATGCCTCATGGTTACCGAAGTCACATATACATCGTGATGACCGAAGTCATAAATACATCGTGATGACCCGAAGTTCCAGTACTGTCAATAACATCGTGAATGTATCACAAAATCTCAGATAGGAACCCGAAAAATGGTAACAGTGCGTCCCATACCCCACGTTCTCACTTAACGGTTTGCTAACTGTTAGTCAATGCCATACTAGAAAACGATATCATAAAATCACAAATCTCTAAAAGCTCATAACTAGCCTCATATCATCGGCAAGTACAAAAGAAAACACAATGGTTTTCACAAACCATTGCCCCTAAATAGGAAACCTGCAATCTCAAAATTCACCAAAGTATTGCAATCTCAAAAATTTCCTAAAATAGGAAATCACAATTCTCAAAACATGCCAAAGAATGGCAATATAAAATAACAACCCGAAGGTTCATAGCTTCAAATGAACAAGTCCGAAATTAACCGAAGAACTAACACATATGTTCCATACCACATGTTTTACAAAATCATTTAATTCACTTTCTCATACATTCGAAGTGTGCAAAATTGTGTATTTTATATAGAAAATAACTTGTTTGAGAAGACTAGTTTTTAGAATAATTTTTCGAAAATAGTTTGGAAAACAAACCTTTGAAATTCACTTATTTATAGGGAATATAAATTTTTAGTAGCTTTAAAATAATTTTAAATATTGAAAATATTTATTTCAAAAGCTATTTTAATAAAATAATCGTTTGAAAAATTGTTTGGAAAATCCATGCACGAAAACAATAGAAATCATCGGAAAACACTGAAAGTTCAGCATATGAAAACGTCTTTAAAACTAGTCAATCCGGAGTATGGGTCTACCAAAACATTGGCTTACCTATAGATCGGTTAGAGCCCTTCAAAACATCACAAAACAAGCTAAAAAAATTGAAGGAACAAGCACAAGAAATGACCAGAACATAAGAAAGTAGGATGTAGAGAACACAAGGGCTAGGTCGACCTATAGGGTCGGCCTTGTTATTGGTAGGTCGACCTATCAATGGCATGGGTCGACCTAAGGTCGACCCCTGAGTGTGGTAGGTCGACCACTAATAAGCGATTTCTACGGGTTGTGCAATCTTGTTTGATTCGAACTTTGAGCAAATGTTTCAGGTGGCTACAAGATGATTTAGGCCATGAAATTTTACATGCAATAACTACAAAACACAGGCAATGATCCAAAAAAGGTTTCACACTATTTCGGTATGAAGTCGTAGAGAAATGGGTCTTCAAAGATGAACCCAAACCAAGATTTAATTGGAAACTATAGTTTGAAACATTCTGTTTACAGTAAATCAAATATGAATGTAAATTGCATTCAAATTTTACAAATAGTTTGTTCTTACTAGAGATGTGACTTTTTACTCACCTTAACAAGGATTTGAGCAATTAAACCTGCAAGCTTGGATCTTTATGGCCATGAGAAGCTCTAATAACCTGTTACTTACAAGAAAAGAAGCATGCGGCAAGAAGAAAATGGTTTATAGACAATATATTCTCAAATCTAAAAATTGAGGAGATGATTTGGGGTTTTAGTTTTTCATTACTTGTAATACACTTTTGTTTTCCGATTTTCTCTTTTAATTTCACCAAATATGAAGCTAGTTTGAAGAATAAAGTGGAGGCCATTGTTTCTTTTTCTCAGTTTTGTTGTTGAGAAGAAGAGCAACTAGGAAAAGAAAGTACGTATATTTTCTTTCTCAGATGTTTCTAGAAATGGATATTGGGTTGAAACCCAATATCAAATTGCCCATTAGCTAGACTTAGTTAAATTTTGGCTAAGTAATTCATGTTTTCACTCTTTTACTCATTATTTACTCCTATATACCTATAATAAAACCAAATAAATTTTGTACAACAAAAGTTAATGCTAACTAAATGTTTTCACAACATATAAAAGATTATTTAAGCTATAAAAATTAATTTCTATTAATAATTCTCCATTTTTAATTAAGTATATCAATTTATACTTTTTAATACATAAAACATTATTTTTAACATTAAGATTTATACAAAAATTATTTTATTGTCAAATTAAATATAACAAACCATATCAACTTCATTTTACATACAAAAATTTATTTTAGAAAAAAACTCCATCGTTTTATTTTTTAAAATACCTCATAATAAATTCGAACACTTCATGTAAAATAATTAAAAATCAAATTTGGCAATAAATTGCAACATTATTGCATTTTCTCAATTTAAAACCTTTTTCTTCTAAACTAACATAATTGAATGACCTGGAATTTTGAATATTTGAAATTGGGATATTTAAATTGATTTTAAATATTTAAATGTTAATTTTTAACTGAAATTTCAAATATAATCATTTACTAGATAATTAAATTATTGAATTTAATAATTGGAAATTGGATAAAATATGAAATCATGGGTTTTAAGCTTGTTAAAAATAATTTAAAAGTCATAAAATTTATATTAATAGTACTGAAGGTAATAAAACATTTTAAATTGAATTTAAAAGTGATTTGTTCAGTTTCAAAAATATACCATTCAAATTGACATTAAAAATAGCCTTCCGAGGCACAGTCTTGAAATTTGATGAAACTATTTCCATTTGATCCGTAATAGTGTATTATTATCGAATTTCAAATACCGTAGAGTTTGGAGTAATCGTTTCGTCGTACGGTATATTACGCACTGTAATTTATATCGAAAATTCAATATAATAGTTGGGTCCAAAAAGATATCTTCTGCATACGATCGAATTAGGACTCGAAACCTTTTCCATTACGTTTGGATTAGGGATATAACATTTTAAACGCTCAACGACATGCCTCGATAGGAGGTCGATATTTTAAGTTGCGAATTCGAGACGATCTGAAAATTTAAAATATATATATATATAATTGATTTGACAGATATCTTCACATCAGAAATTTTCACCTCCCTTCAAATCACTGTTCCCTGCCATGTGATACAAGTTTTCCCTCTAACACCATTTTATAACATCACCGCTGAGCATTTTACACTAAAATAAAAAAATGGAAAAACTTCAAAAATCAATTTCTTCAATTCCATAAAATGAAAAATCCTGAAACTTGTTTTAAAAATCTTGCTTTGTCAAGTACTTCGATCTGGTATATTATTGTAAGGTGCGGCTGCATTTTGGGTGGTAGACATTACGCGACGCGAGTTAGGGTTTATGATTAGGCGAGATGAAGGCAGTTTTCGGTAATCGGAGGGTAGATTTGGATTTTTGGGGTAGAGTAGCATCTACGGGATGAATTTAGCGCAGAGCGACAACTCCGTAGCAGTTGCGACATTTTACAGCAGTAGGAAAAAAGATGGGGATGGTTGCGTTTCATACCGTGGTTACGAGCCCAGTTTTGTGTGGTCAAGGTGGTAGAGAAGGGGAGGAGAAGCTTATCGGGATTATCAGAATTGCATCTTGAGTTGTTGGGGAAGAAGGGTGGAGAGCACGCCAGGTTCGAACGTGTTAGGCCTGGGTTTTTCGAGTTAAGTGGATTGGAAACATAATTATTTTTTTTCAATTTAAAATACCAACCCTTTAAAAATTCATATCTAAATCGTTTTAGGTCGAAATCCAACGTGGTCAGTCGCACTGGATTCATAGTAATAAGATCTTTCCTATGGGATCAGTTTGGATGAATTTGGAGCTTGTTGAAATTTCAGACAAATTCAAACGCGTTCGAATTAAACCGGGACCAGAACGTGAAAACGAAAATAAAGATCAAGGTGAGTTAATCTCACTCAATTTTGGATTACTATAATTAATTTTAAACTGCTAAATTAATTATTGGTTGACTGGTTGAATTTGATAACTTTTATCAGTTGAAAGTAATATTATATTCAGCGGAATGTATATAGCGGATGAGACCCTATGTGCCCGCATAATAGCGGATGACCCTATATACCGCGATATCCCCTTCAAAGAGGGATTGATATTTTTATATTGTGCTAACATCAGTGGATGTAGGGAAATAGGTTGGAGGGATCCAACTGGACTTGTCAAAACTGTTGACTTTATTTTCATATTTAGTAATATGATATATTGGATAATCTGTGCTAGATTATAGCATGATTTGAATTTATTTGGTGCCGTGGAATCACTTATTAGGTTTTGGTATTTTAAAATACCGATGATAAATGTTTAATATTTTAGAAAGGTATTAAAAAGGAAAATTTGAAGTAAAAATATTTATAGTGAAATTTGGATAAAATTAAAGAAATGAACTTGGGTGAAATAAATAGTTTGATTTTAAAATTATACTAGATAATATCTGAATATGGAAAGATGGAGATTTTGGAATATTTGATTAAAAGTATTTAAATAATAGAACTTAAGCGATTTGTTTAAGTATAAAAGGATTTATTTTAAAATCGAGATTTGAAATAGTTTAGGAAAGGAAAAAGGGAAATTTGAATATAAAACATGAAATTCATGTTCCAGATTTAAATAAGATTTTAGATTATAAAATGGAAAGGAAATCTGAATTTGGTTGGGTTTTGGGATATTTGCGAGTTATTTAAGAAATTAATCTAAAAATGGTATTTGATTTAGAAAAATTGATTAAATGTTGTGAAACAGTGATAAACGGGAAATGAGATTACGAAATTTGTAAACAAGGTTTATAAATAAAGTAAAGTAAATTATCGGCTGATAAATAGGAATTATAAATTCAAGATGGAGATTTATAAGGAAATGGGTAATCGGTTTAAAAATAAGTAATAAATTTATTTTTAGAAATGCAAAAAAAAGCGAATTTACGGAATTTGGAACGTATATCAAATTGGAAGTAAACTGAGAGGGATCTGTAAATAATTAGACCGACTATACTGGAGTGGAAAATGTATTTTTCTGAGGAGTTAAGTTATTTTGAAAAGGAAAGATTTTTAAGTATTAATTGGAAAATTTTAAAGTGTTTAAAGGAATGTTTTAGAAGAAAATTTATTATTTAGTTGTTTAAAAATTGTTAAAGTATATTTAAATATTAGTTCAGTTAGTTCATGGTAAGTTAATTATTATTTAAAAATTTATCCGTATTATTATTTTAAAAGGATAAACTATTCAATATTAATATTTTATATAATAAATTTTATTTAAAGTAGTTTGCCTAAAGCTTTACTTAGAAATTATTATAGAAATTTCATAAGCATTGGAAAATTTTAGACAAGTTTTCGGGAAGTATTGGTATACTCGCATGGCGTAAAAGTAGGCAGTGAGTGCCTGCGGTTAAGTCTTGGATTTCTCTGGGATGGAGACGTAACCTTTGAACTGTGAATCCCTGGTTTGATATCGTACTGGTACTTCCCATATTATTTTTAGAAGGGTTTTCAAATATTTTTGAAAAAAGGACTAGTTTGTGAATATACTAAATTCAATAAAATAAGTATATATTTTGGATAAAGAGATTTAATTTATTTAAATTAAATTAAAAAGAGAATTGGAATTATTTACTGGAAAATGAAGTATTTGGTTGAATGATTGTTTATTTGGTAGTTAAATAACCGACTATCAAATCTTGACCCAAAACATAACTTTTGTAATATATAGGAGAAATACGAGAATATATGGTGCAGTTACCATTCAAGGTGCTATACTATACGTATAAACTCGTTTTGTTCTTCTATGACGTTTATAAGGAAATCCGTTCACTAACGGTTAGGAGGTGATCTCCGATCTTATTTTCGTCTATTTATTTCCTAAAGAACCGAGTTTGAGTTTACTAAGAAATATCAAACGTTATTTCGAAGAGGCCAGGATCGGATAACTTGTCCGAAAACCACTTTGATCCAACGAGTATGTTTTTGAAAGGAAAACAAGAGCATGGAGTCGAAGATGGAGTAGTAAAGTGCAAGGGCCAATCGCTACTAATCCCGAGGGTGATTCCAAAATGGATGTAGTAGGAGTAGTGCCTTGGGTTCCGTTCGAACCTAGAATGGACTTGTATGGATGAATGCTATCAGAACATTGTCACTGGAGGACAATGAGCATTCTAAGTGAGAAATTCCTTAAAAAGGTAATCGTAGCCTCTAACATCATCAACCTAGAATGACTGAAAAGCAGGGGAGATGTAGCAAGGCTAAGTAGGTAGCACCCAATCAGGTTATGTTTATCACCTTTTTAGATATCCTTGGATGTTATTACTACGATTATGGTAGGAGATCGGAAAAGGGTGGGAACACCTGGGGTGATAGCGTATTCAGTTTATCTAGGTTCAAGATAGTCTGACCTTGTGTGGTAGAGGATCCCGACGTGGTCCTTGGTACGATGTTCTAGACGTGTACTATGACAGGTGATACCCCAGTACCAGTCATTCGTATGGAATCCATTCTCCAATAAGCGCCATACAATTTTGATTGTGACTAACTATGCTAGAACGTGAGATGCAAGCATTTCAGCTATTTGAATAAGTATTTGTACTTAGACACTACTATAATATCAGAGGATTTGATATGAAATATTTTTGGTTATCGTAAGGTAAAAACCCGTTGTGTTTATTTGTGGCTTGGGTTGTTAACTCCTTTATTTATGGACTCAACGACCTAAGGGTATAAGCGACCGAAGGAATTAAAGTGTGAACAAGCTAGCATGGACGAAGTTAACATGACCTAACAACCTAAAGTTAACACGACCTAACGACCTAAAGTTGTCACGACCTAACGACCTAAGGAATAAAGCAACTCAGCGACCTAACGGGTTAGAAGGTCCAACGACCTAACAATCTGAAGAATAAGCGAGCTAACATGGATGCAAGACCAACAGCGAGTTAGTGTGGCAACAACTTAGCAATATGCTCGACCTAACGAGTTAGCGACCTAAAGACCCCTCATGACCTAATGACCCAACGACCTACGACCTAACGGGTTAAGACAGTGTGAGGCCGCATACATACTACCTCTTCATTAGGTCGCTCGCGACCTAAATGGACCGAGGTAACTCCATAAGCCGCAACTTCTTATGCCGTTTCTCTCCTAGGTCGCTACGACCTACCAGTTTGTTCAAAGAGACCAAATGCAACCAAGATGAGCCATAGCTTGTATCCCTTAGGTCGCTCGCGACTTACGACCTAACCCCTAGGTCGCCCATGACCTATAGCACAGCTAACCAAACCCCTAGGTCGTTCACGACTTACGACTTACCCTAGGTCGCTCATGACCTATGCCTTGTCCAGGAATTTCCTATAAATACCATGCCTACACCACCGAAGAGTAGACCTTGGGGGGGCTCACTTTTGGGAACGCCTACACTCTGCTGTTTTCTCAACTTATCCGACACTTCAAACACGAAAGACGCTTCATCGAACTTCAAGAAGAAATCTAACACATGCGACATGGATTCAAAGAGTTCTTCTACATCAGAGTTCTAGCTACTTGTCTTAGTAGTGTTGTAATCGAAGATTGTTGTAAACTTGTAATTGATTCAGCAATAAAGAAGATTAAAGTGGACGTAGGCTTAACTTGAAGCCGAACCACTATAAAACTGTTGTATCTTTACTGTTTTTCTATAATTTGTGCTTGTTTCTGATTCCCGTATCGATAGGTGGTGCTTTCACTTTTTCTCTACTTACACCAGGGCGTTAGCGTTCAATTTTAGCGTTAACATTTTTGGTGCTTTCATTGAGAGTTAAACTCAGGCTACTTTCATCATTGCTTCGCAGAAGTTTGTTGAAAGAATCTCTCTCAAAACCAGAAGTCTATAAGAGATTATGGCTCCTGGAAGAAAGCGTAGGTCTGTTAGATCCGGTGATGTTCATGAGAATACTGCCACTTCTCCTCCGTTAAGTCAAACAACTCCAAGTGTTGAAATTACACGAGCGGAGTTATATGCTGCAGTTTCTGGGCTATATCAGCAAATGGAAGCCCAAAACACTTTAATGTTGGAAAGGTTGAATGCTTTGCTCGGAGCTAACCATCAACCGGTGAATCATGATCAAAGCTTTCTCGATGATGTTCATAATGTTGAACCAAGAAATATTCCTCAAAGGGCAGCTGGCCCCGTTGAAGGGACACCTCCCCAAGTTGGAGGATCAGGGCCACAACCAACCCTCCGCGAACGCTTGTCAAGACAAACTTCCGAGAAAATGGCTGATGTCTGTCCCGCAGAGCCTCTAAATGATGAGGAATACTTCTCTGGAATGGTTCAACAAATCATGAAAGAGAGCATGCAGAGGGATGAAGATGAAAAATAATGGGGATTCGCTCCGAGCAAGACTCCGTTCATCGATAGAATTCTGAAAGTGGAATTTCCAAGGAAGTTTGCCCCCCCACCATTCCGGCTTATCAGGGGACAAGCGACCCTAATCAATTCTTGTACAAGTATGACTGGCACATGACAGGTGCTAGGGCATCGGATGAGATCAAATGCCGGTACTTTCCGGTATACTTGGAAGGAGTGGCTCTACTTTTGTTTAAAAAGCTACCAGTCCGATCTATAGACCAGTTCTCCGACTTAACTTGGAAGTTCAAGGAACAATTCAGATTGTATGCTTCAAAGGCGAAGGACATAATGTCACTATCCAGCCTGGAACAAAATCCCGGAGAATCTATTAGATCTTTCTTAAACCGCTTCAACATAGCTTTGGCTGAAGTGGATAATGCAGAGCCACGTATGATTTTGACATACTTGATGAGGGAAATCGACAAATCGAGTGAATTTGGGAAGTGGCTGAAGATGAAAGAACCGAATTTGCTTGAGAAATTCTATAAGAAAGTTGATGAATTCATGCGCTTGGAAAGCCTTCAAGCACCGGCCAAGGTGGTATCGACAGAGGTTGGGAATAATAATGTTGCTCCAAATAAGAAGGAATCTGGTACTCGGAAGAGGGAAAATGATGGTAGGAAGAAGCAAGGAAATGCGAAGAAAAATCGTCCTTTTAACTTCATTCCTTTAACCGATACCCCATAAAACATTTTCTTTGCAACCAATGACACTGTCGAAAACCCCACACCAGCTAAATTTAGGCTTGGGCAAAATGCTGAGAAAAGTGGAAGATTCTGCCGATTCCTCAATCAACCCGGCCATGATACTAATGCGTGCCACCATTTGAAGAACTTGATTGAGGAGCTATTGAAAGAAAATAAACTTCAGCAGTATGTGAAGAGGAACAGGAACGACCCAACTTCTTCAACTTAGGGGCAACAAGTCCTTATCCATCAACCCAGCTCGAGTAAGAGGGCGGCAACGCATGAATCAGATTGGCCTGTTATTAACATGATTACGGGAGGTCCTCACCCAATAGGCAGAAGCTGGAGCGAGATGGAAAGATATGCCCGTGCCTTGAAGTACGCACCAACGGAAGAGAGTGTTTTTGTGTTGGAAGATGTTGCACCTTGGAAGCAGCAGAAAACTTTTAATGATGATATTGTGTTCAGAGCCATGGACTCTATGTGCGTTGAAGCTCCTACCATGGATCCCTTGGTCATCTCTGTAGGCATTGGGCCGGCTATTGTAAGGAGAGTGCTTGTTGATTGCGGCGTTTCTTGCAATGTTCTCTTCAAAAAGACATTCGATCAAATGAAAACTCCAATGGCTGATGTTCAAGCTTCATCGCAAAAAATTGTTGGGTTTACTGGGGAACCGAAGCAACCAATTGGAACTATCGACTTGTTCGTGGAGCTTGGAGAGGGGCAGAAAAAGGTGGTTCGAAAGCAGACTTTTGTAATTGTTGATGAATTTTCTGCTTACAACGCCTTCCTAGTCCGACCAACTCTTGCGGCATTTAAGGCAATTCTTGCCCCGTGGTGCCTTACCATGACCACGGATAATGGAGTTGGTGTTATTAAAGGGGATCAGAATGCTGGGCGAGAATGTTATCTTATAGAGTTGCGCGAAGCAAGGAAGAGAGAGATGGGAAAAGACGCGGTGGCCCCAGTCCGCATCAAAGAATCAACCTTGTAGCAATTAAAGGGTGGACCCTGCACTGGCGAGCATAGTGGTGCATGAAAAGAATGGATCCCAGAAAAGCTAGTGTAGGGGAGAATAGAGTGGTGCCAGTGGAGGTAACGGTGCCAGTACCTGTTGACCCGAAAGACCCTAACCAGGTGCTGAATGTGGGTTCGCAACTTAATGCGACGGTTCAGAATATTTTGATATCATTCTTGAAAGCAAATCTGGATGTATTCGCTTGGACTCATGCTGATATGTGTGGAATATCCCCAGAAGTTGCAGTATATACTCTGAATATTGATCCGAAGTTCACACCTGTAAAGCAGAAAAGAAGAACCCAGGGTCCTGAAAGGTCAGCAGCATTGAAGGAAGAGGTAGATTGGCTCATGGAGAATGGCTTCATCAGGGAGTCTACTTATCCTAATTGGGTTTCAAATCCAGTATTGGTTAAGAAAGCTAATGGAAAGGGGAGAGTATGCATCGACTTTTCAGATTTAAACAAAGCCTGCCCCAAAGACTACTTCCCGTTGCCGAGGATAGATCAGTTGGTGGATGGAACAACGGGGCATGAATTGTTATCTTTTATGGATGCTTACTTCGGATATAACCAGATCATGATGCATGAGCCAGATCAGGAGTACACGAGCTTCATTACCGATGTTGGTCTCTACTGCTATAGAGTCATGCCCTTCGGACTTAAGAATGCAGAGGCAACTTACCAAAGACTTGCAAATGCTATGTTCAAACCGCAGATTGGAAAGACTATGGAAGTTTATGTTGACGATATGCTGGTGAAATCAAAGAAGGCAGTAGACCATATGGATCACTTGGCAGAAACGTTTGCAGTCCTCCGATAGTACGGAATGAAGCTTAATCCTTTGAAATGTTCATTTGGGGTGGAGTCCGAAAAGTTCTTGGGTTTCATTGTGAGTGCTAGGGGCATTGAAGCTAATCCTGCTCAGATTGCTGCCTTAAGAGAAGTCAAAGCTCCTAGAACGAAGAAGGAATTGCAAAGTCTCAATGGAAAAGTCGCATCCTTGAGTCGGTTCATTTCCAAAGCCACTGATAAATGCATTCCGTTCTTTGATGCTCTGAATAAAGGAAGGAAAAACTTTGACAGGACTCCTGAATGCCAGAAAGCTTTCGATGAGTTGATTCGTCATATGGAAATGCCTCCAATACTTTCTAAGCCCGACAATGGTGAAGATCTTTTCGTATATTTGGCAATCTCATCTCATGCTCTCAGTGCAGCATTGGTACGGGAAGACGCAAAAATTTAGCGCCCGGTTTATTATATCAGCAAAAGATTCACTGGGGCAGAGATGAATTATTCAAAGTTGGAAAAGCTTGCCTATTGTCTACTAATTGCATCAAGAAAATTGAGGCCATATTTCCAAGCTCATCCTATCAAAGTCCTCGCTGATCAACCTCTGAAGCAAGTCCTGTTTCGCCCTGAGACTTTGGGTCGTCTTCTGAAGTGGAATATTGAACTCCTCCAATACGACATCACTTATCATCCCCGGAGAGCAATCAATGGACAGGCTTTAGCAGATTTCATCGCAGAATGTACAGATAAAGGTGATAGTGAGGAAGAGGTGACTGATAATACCCCAATTCGATGGAAATTATATGTTGATGGTGCGAGAAATGATTAATGCTCCGGAGCTGGGGTTGTGCTTGAAGCCCCTGAAGGGCGGTCATTGTGCTATGCGTTGAGATTAGAATTCCCTTCGACAAATAATGAAGCAGAATATGAAGCTCTTATTGCTGGCTTGAAGATTGCTAAGGAACTGAACATCAGAGTATTGCAAATTTTCAGTGATTTTCAACTTATTGTATGCCAAGTCAGGAAAGAGTTTCAAGCTAAAGGAGGAAATCTACCTACCTACTTGTCAAAGGCCTGGGAACTTCTTGATGATTTTGACCATTAAACGATAAGCCATATACCCCGGGAAGAGAACATGAAGGCAGATTCTCTCGCGAAGTATTCCAACACTGGTGAAGCTCAATTATTGGGATTAGTTCCTGTGGAAGTCTTGTCAGCTCCAAGCAATGATGAGATGGATATTGATTGGATCATGACTATATCTCAAGAGCAAGAATCGTGGATGACTCCGATAATGGAATATTTGCTCAACGTTTCTCTACCAGAAAATTGAAAAGAACGACAAAAGCTGCTAAGAAAAGCTTCTAGATTATATAATTCTAGATGGCCGATTGTACAGACGGGGATTCTCAATGCCATTACTCCGATGTGTAACCAAGGAGGAGGCTAAGACAATTCTAGCTGAAGTACATGGAGGAGAGTGTGGAGATCATTCAGGTGGTCAAACTCTAGCAAAGAAAATTATTCGTTATGGATATTTTTGGCCAGACATTAATCGTGATGCTACTAGCTACGCCCGAAAATGTGACCGATGCCAGAGATTTGCAAAAATCCCAAGAGCACCTTCCACCGAGATAACACAGATGGTCAGTCCAAGGCCATTTCCTATTTGGGGAATAGATCTCATCGGGCCTTTGCCAACCGCCAAGTTCGAAATCAGATATGCAATTGTTGCTGTTGATTATTTTACTAAATGGGCTGAATCTGAACCATTAGCTACTATTACCTCTAAAAAGATGATAAACTTTGTGACTAAGAATATCATTTGCAGGTATGGCGTGCCTCAAAAGATAATCGTAGACAATGGAACCCAATTCGAAAGTGAAGAGTTCCAAGATTTTTGCAAGCGGTTCAAGATCTAAAAAAGCTTTTCAGTAGTGGCTTATCCGCAGGCAAACGGGCAAGTGGAAGCAGTAAACAAAATTATCAAATCAACCATCAAAAAACAGCTAGAAAAAGAAAAAGGTGGTTGGGTCGATAAGCTACCACTAGCACTATGGGCATACAGAACTACCCACAAAACTGCGACTGGGCACACTCCGTTCACGTTAGCATATGGATCAGAAGCAATGATTCCCGTGGAAATAGAAGTCCCTTCACACAGAAGAATCCATTTCGATCAAGCTGAAAATGAAAAGCTGCAACTTGAAGCACTTGACCTCCTTGATGAAAGAAGGGAAGAGGGTAAGCTCAGAATTGCAGCCTATCAGCAAAGGATAGCCAGGCACTTCAATTCCAAAGGTCGCCGATGCAGCTTTGAAATTGGAGATCTAGTCTTGAAAAGAATTATGACAGCAACAGGTGTGTTTGGGCCGAACTGGGAAGGGCCGTATGTCGTAAGCAAAAAACTTCTTGATGGCACATTCAAACTCACAACTTTGGAAGGAGGTCCAATTCCAAGGGCTTGGAACAACAATCACTTGCGTCCATATTTTACTTAAAAGCTTTGCTGAAATACTGTAAAAGAATTATGGATGTATGATTCTTGTATTGAAAGCCATTGTAAAGCCAGTGCAAGTGAATAATAAGAACTATAAAGTGGATGTAGGCCCCGTTCTTGGCCGAACCACTATGAATCTTGTGTTCTCTACTATTACAAAATGCCTATTTATTTCGATATGTAAAGTACTTTAATTGTATTGTTAAAATGTCGATTTAATATTGCAGGCCATTAAAACAAAGCTTATCCATCACAAGACCGAGCGATCCCTGACATCACTCAACAAACGAATGTTAAACCACAAAAATTCCAGATTCAAATCCTATATAAGAAGTGCTTCAAGCAAACAGTTAGTGATTCCGCCGGAGGTGGGCCCTTGCTAACTAATTATGATCGTTTGTGCAAACGAACAGCCGATTAAGTAGCCTATGTCTGCCCCTGCGAACTCACTTAACAATGAAGTACACTTCTTTGGATACAACAAACTACTTGCAAAAGAAAGGAATGTGTGGTTGAAAATCATAACAGGGAGTCGCTGATATGAGAAAATGGCGAAAAGACATGGGCGAGCAGGCAGGAAACAGCCAAAGACCTCTTCGGAGGCACAACTCTTCGGAGGATAAAGACCTCTAACGGGGCATGCCAGTAAAAGAAAGTTCTCTTTCTCAACCAAAAAATATTGGTGGAATGACCGGAGGCACCTTCCCAAGTGGAAGGCACATGGCCTTTGTTAACTAGTTGCGATCGTTTATGCAAACAAACATCCAATTAAGTAACTTGCGTCCGCCTCGTGAATCCAACCAACCATGAGAAAGGAACTTCCAGGCAAAAGCCCTACTTGGAGGAACACATTTCACCGTGATTTGAAGTAAACATTTCACAAGAGTTAAAACGTGAAAAGCCCTCTTCGGAGGCCCATTTCACCAGAGTTGAAATGCTAAAAGCCCTCTCCGGAGGCACACATTTCACCGATATTTGAAGTAGACACTTCACAAGAGTTGAAATGTGAAAATCCCTCTTCGGAGGCCCATTTCACCGGAGTTGAAATGCTAAAAGTCCTCTTCGGAGGCACACATTTCACCAGGATTTGAAGTGCAAACCGCTCTCTTCGGAGACACAATTCACAAGAGTTGGAATGTGGAAAGCCCTCTTCGAAGGCCCATTTCACCAGAGTTGAAATGTCAAAAACCCCCTTCGGAGGCCCACTACCTCGCATAAAAAGAAAGAAAGGGAAAAGCCCTCTTTGAGGCGTACTTCTACTTTCATGAAAAGATCAAACTCTCCTCAATGAGAATATTTTTCTCCGAAGATTGAAGTAACAAATCAAAGCCTTCTTTTGAAGCCCACTTCGCCGCATAGGAGAATTCGCTACTTTACTTTTAAAAAAAAGAAAAAGAGTGATCATCTCCAAAAGTTGAAGTGTAGAAATTTTTCCTAAAAAAAAGGAAAGAGAAGACTTCTCCAATACAAGGCGCATTCTACTAAATCAGAGAAATATTCCCTCAAAATGGAAAAATTATTCTCTAAAGTACGGATGCAAGCCTCCTTAAAATGGAAATTTTTTTCTCCAAAGAAAGAGTACAAGTCTTCTCGAAACAGAAGAGTTGTTCTCCAAAATTTTGCCAATGTGAAAGAGATTGCAATAAACCGTGGTATGGGGGCAATACAATATAGTTAAATTCATAAAAGCAATGCTCAAGCAACATATCGCAGGCTTACTGCAACATCACACAAAGAAAATAAAGAAACTTGTATGAAAAAGAAGAATACATGCATTCTCAAATATAGACAGAAGTTTGTACATGTAAAAGAATCATTTTATTCCATACTATGAAAATTTTATACATGTGCAGGTTTCAAAGTAAAAGAAGGCGGAGACCGATACCCGCACAATCTCCGGTCAACACAAGACTTTATATATACAAGCAGAAAGCAAAAAGCAAGACGAAAAACATAGGACCAAACCCATCACTTCTTCTTCCTTCCAACTTTGCAGCTCTCACTTGGTCGGATGATTAACTTTTTGGGTCGGCTTGTAAGAGTAGGGGAAGAAGGAGAAAGGGGCGCAATTGGATCTTCTTCTGCTTTTTCTTCGCTAGCAGAAACTTCTCTCTTTTTCGTTGAGATTCCACGCTTCCCCTTCTTCCTTGAAGAAGACTAACTGCCCAGAGTGAAAAGTGCAGACAACTTTATGTCATCAGAAATAGTTTGCTCCGGAGTTCTTTCGCCTTTTCAGGTTCCTCGGCCCTCTGTTCTTGTGAAGCGACCGGGTCATCCAAGCCATGAAGAGCTTCTATCTGCTCCTCTTGTGACCCCGGTTGAGAAACGGAAGGAGGAGTAATCTGAAGTGGCGGAGAGGGAACAGCTGGAAGAGGGGAAGTCTGAACAACACTTGGCGCTTTCACTACAGGAGAAGAGAAGTTAAAATCAGTATCTCTCATAAAGAGAGGAGAAAGTGGCGCGTCAAGATTTAAGTAATAATCAAAAAATTCATCAAGCTCATGTGATGTAAACAAGCAGCCCACTTGAGCAAGATCAGCATTGAGGTTACTTGGAGAAGTAGGCTTTATTACGTCAACTTCAAAGTCTTGTGCTTCAATGCTTTCTTTAGTGTCATCTCCAGTGCGAGCGGTTGCACTTTCAATGACAGCTTTAGCAGGAGGTGGAGAATGGAAACTGGAGCCAACAATATCGATGTCGACCGAAATCGAAGGTTGAACTGGGTCGGTTGAGGTTGCCTTCCCTAAATGTTCACCTTCCGCCATTCCGACTCGTTGTTTAGCAAGTTACTCCTTTCCCTTGGCAAGGGCGGCACGTGCATCATCATCGAGATAGTGTGCCTCAAGATCTGCTTCAGCATAGCCAGCACCTCCAAGCATATCAACTGCGGCCTCCAACACTTCTGCCAAAGTGATTTCATACTTCGAACCCAAAAACGAAAGGCTACCACGCCCCAAAACACTATGAATGTAAAACTCAAATAAGGTAGAGCTGATGTTGCCTTTGGTCGCTTCATGAGATTCTTCGGCTGCTGCTTTGACGGCAACGACTTCATCACGCTCTTTTCCAACTTTAGAAAGTCGAGCTTTTAACATTTCGATTTCCAAGTTCTGGAAGCTGGTTTTTTCTCGCAACTGAGCAATGTCAGTTCGGTAGCTTTCTACAACTTGCTGCTGTGCTTCGAATTTATCTTCAGCATCTCTTTGCCCGGCGTGAGCAACTCTCACCTATTTTTGAAGCACTTCTTCTCTTTGGGAATAGGAAGTGGAAGTAGTGGCAAGCTCTTCTTTAAGTTTTTCAAATTCCGCTTCAAGCTTCTCATTGTAAGCAGCGATGCTTTTCATCTCTGCATCATGCTGATCGAGAGTTTTCTGCCACTCGGATTTATCGTTTTCCATAGTCAGCATGGCTTCGAGATTTGCGCGGTTTACACTTTGAAGCTCGTCAACAAGTTTTTGCCAACCAGACATTCTCTCGATATCGAGTTTGACGGCATCAAGATTTCGCAACATAGCTTGCTTGTCGATTGGGACCAAGTCAAGATCAAAACACACTCCTTTTAAGCACCAGTGCGGAAACCGGCTTTGAAGAGTAGCCGGACCCTGTCCAACTTGATACGGGAGCCTACTGATGATTGTTTGAATATCAGCTCTTTGAAGGGCAGGAGAGCTGGAAGGGATTTCCAAAGAGATGGGATCAGAGGGATTTTCAGAAATTTCAGATGCCGGCTTTTCGCCAAGTTTGGCCCGTTTACTCGGATCTTCAGCGACATGACTTTTCCCTTTGTCATCACGAAATTTTCGTTTGTGAGAATCATCCTCTCTCTAGGAAGAATCATTTCGTTCATCCCTTCTCCCGTAGCGCTCTTCATAAGCATGCCTCTCACGAGCTTTTCTTGCGGCTCTTTCTTTGTCGGTCTCCCAGGAGGCAGGAAGATACCTCTTGGGGTCATAGGAGCCACGTCTTCCGTGGCACTGGAAGTCATCGTAGTATGAGCCACTTTGCCTCATTGGAGAACCTGAAAGTGAAGAAGAGACAAAACTTAAGAATCTTTGAAGTAAAGGAGCAAAGTTCATATAAGTGACGAAAAATCCTAAGTGTGTGTAACGTGCAAACTGGGAGCGTCAAACTATGAACCACTCCTCGGTTGGGGGGTGATGATGGATTTTACAGCAAGTGTCAACTCTGGGGCTGACGGAGTTTGTTGCAAGACAGATGTCGCTTCAACTACTGGAGAAATAACTTTAGTAGTAGTGGTATCGCCTTTAAAGAGCTCCTATGAAGTAATCATCAAGTTGCTCAATCCCTCAAAAATGTCGTCACCATCGTGCCCAGCAGGACCCTTCCCCTCAGCTCCTTCATCAGCAGTCTTCCCGGATTGTTGAGGAGGTTCCTCTTCCTCAATAATCGGGGCAAGTGCAAATTTGCCGGATGACCCCACAACGTCAATAGAAGCAGAACACTTCACCAGTGAATCCTCGACTGTAGGTTCTTTCGGTGTAAGTTCTTCGGCGGAAACTAGGGCATCTGATGTCTCTACTGGAGAATCAGGGACTTCATGAGGCTGAGTAGAATGGGAAGAGTGCAGAAGTCTGAATTGGTGTAGAAACTCGTCTTTTAGCAAAAATTTAATACTTCTTTCCTCAACCGCCACGGCACTTAATCTTTCAAAAGTCGGCTTATGGCTTGAATCTTTGGAAGGAGGAGGAAGTGCTGTAAAAGTAAAGAATGAAGTTAGCACATGAAAACTCGGATCTCCAAAAAATCAGAAATGGAAAGAACGGAGATAAGCAATCTTACTTCCTACTCTCCAGATGGCGTAAAATCCTGGAGGGCAACGAACGAAGAAGAATTGATTCAAGAATCCATAGGCGCTTTTCGAAAGATCGACGATCAGTCTACGGTTCCTGGCGCTTCTCACGAGTGTGATAGAGGGATGATCTTTGTTTTTTGCAAATGTGCACAAGAAGCAAATCTCCTCAAAGCTCGGAAGACGATCAAGTGTCCTCCTGAATAGTACACACAGTCCCATCAGGATGGCGTAGCCATTGGGATGCAATTGGAAGGGAGAGATAGTTAATCGGAGAAGGAGTTGTTGAAGAAAATCATTAAAAGGAGGAATAGCTCCACTCAAGCACATCTGGCGATTGACAGCAGTAAAACCGAGAGGTGGCTTGTCAGCAGTATCGTTTGGCCCAGGAAGTAAAGCATCTGCTTCAGCAATACCAAACTGAATGCGTAGTTGGTTGAACACCCGCTGATTCAGGGTAGTTGAAGTCCTTTCCGGGGGATCATCCAGTGGATTGGCTATCGGGAAGGCCTCTCCAGCTTGCCCTACTACTTCTTCTTGTCGAGAAGTCATTCTACACAAGGAACTGGATATTCAAATATGAAGGTGCACGTTTCGTAACTGTGTGAAGTGTTGTGCAAAACTAGTAAAACGACAAGAAAATATAACTAAAATTAAACTAATATGCATTTGTCAATTATAAAGTTTCAGGGCTTGTTGTTTTGCGTCCAAGTACAAGTGCGGTCTTGATGCATACAAATCAGGTTTAGTTGATTAGTTTTTCTTTGCTTCAATACTTCACTTGAATTTGGTGATTCATAGCGTTTCATTCGTATAATTTCTTTAAGTTGATTATTCTTTATCGACTAATCTGTCATTCGGTGTGGGCAATCAGTGGCAGTATATTTGCCCTAGTTTTTTGCAAATGTTGTATTTAACAGGTTATTAGCGTTAAAGATAATATAATCTGTAAAGGAGTACAACAAGTTCAGGCATGTTATCTTGGCAGTTCAAGTTGAGAATTTAGTTCAACAATGTCATGTTCATTCAAGTTGAAAGGTGTTCAAGTCCTTAAGTCACAGGAATGACTCAAGCTAGCTCGGGGATTATTTAGGTCGTCCAAACCAAATCCAATGACCTAACATAAGTCAAACTCTCTTAAGTCGCATTGTTCGAGCCAAGGAGTTCAAGGCAATGCAAAACCGGCTAAGTCCTAGGTCGCTTGAATGTATAAGCGACCTAAGAGTTATATCGCAAGAAGTTAGGTCGTTCGATTAGTTATGTCGTAAATTTGAAGGTCGTTCAGCCTCCCTTAGGTTGCAAGAATTCCTAAGTCGGTCGGTTTGTTAGGTCGGCCAAGTTTGTTAGGTCGTAAAGGTTTTTATGTCGCTCAGATTCCCTAGATCGCTTTTGATGTAACTCAACAATCTCGAGCTATCTCTTGTCAAAACCACTATGCCCTACTTTCCTTAACTGTAATGACCCAGAATTTATATTAATTAAAATTCATACATTTAATTGATTTTAAATATTAATAAGTGAAATTTATAAGTCGAATAATTTATATTTCGAATAATTGGATTTAATTAGATAATTAAATCGATAATTTAATAGTGAAAATACAGAAATAATTGAAAATTAGGTTTAATATGATTGAAAATGATTTTTAAAATTTTATTTTATCATGTTGGAGTTAGAATGATGTTATGGAACTTTTAAAATCGAATTAAAAGTTAATTTGTGAAAATTGAATATTTTAATATTTTAATTGACGAGTTAAAATAGCCATTTTTCAAACAGTCTCGGATTTCCACGAAACCAGTTTCATAGGATCCGTAATGTGATATTATTGTAAGATTTCAAATTTCGTGTTAATCGGATTTACCGTTTGTCCGAGGCAAGCTAAAACGCATAGAAATTAGTTTAAATCGGTTTAATTTAAATCGATCCTTTATTACCGCAACTCGCGCAGATGATCGAATTAGCTTCCGAAACCTATTCCATTCGGTCCAGAACATGGGATTAACCCTAGAAACGCTGGTTACCACGCGATATTTGGAGTTCGGAAAACCCGGGATGAATAGTAATTCGCCAATTTTCTATAAAAGGACCATTTACTCACAAATTTGTTGCAAAACCCTAACCCTAGTTACAGGCCGCCACCCTTGTTATCAATAGCCAAAACACAATCTTCTTTCTCCCTTAATTTCTTCGAATCCAAGCAACAATTCCAAAAACTTTCCACTAGAAAAATGTCAGGCTCGTCAAGACGAAGATATCCAACGGCTATGATTTGATTTAACATTATAGATTGGTGGCAATTCGTGTTGATACGCGCGCCGTTCGCACACGTTTTTCTCAACCATGGGGGGACCGAGCTCGACGTGGTTGCATGTGGTGGTGGAGTTTGTGATGGCGCATGGAATGGTGTAATCTGATCGTGGTGGAAGCGCTTGTAGACGTCGCATGATTTAGGGTTTGTGGCAGCCACGTTGGGTTCGTATATGTGTTCTTCACGTTGGAGAAGAAGATACAGGGAGCGGCCCTGATTTCATTCTGTTGAACGAACGGCAGATGATTGTATAAGGTTAAAAATAAAATAAATGAATATAAATTAATTATCTTTTAATTCGTGTAAACTTTGTAATATCGTATCTCTTTCATACGAGGTCGAAAAATTACGAATGGTTTGGCTTCGTTTTGACGAGCACTGTGCTATGGAACTGGATTGGAAGCGAGTGGAGTCAGTGAAAATTTCGGGTAAAATTAAACGCACGTCTAATTTTATTCGAAATAAACGCTCAAACGGAATTGAAAACAAGGTGAGAACTTCTCACTCAATCGAATTGTTTCGATTTAAATTTTAAATAGTTAGATTTAAAATTATTGATTGTATGCCTGGATGATGACTGTTATCTATTGATTGTTAAAATAGACATTATACGCCGTTAGTAAGCGGAGGATATTTATTAAAAACATATACCGCGATAATTCCAACTTGTATGGAATTGGTATTATATATGTACTTGGAGTTGATTTCCCGCATTATATAGCGGATGAGACCCTATTGCGCCGCATAATAGCAGAAAGTATTTTATAAATCCCATATACCGTGATATTTCATCTTGAAGCGAAATTGGTATTGTGCTAACATCTTTGGATGCAGGAAACAGGTTGGAGGGATCCAACTGGATTCCTCAAATAATTGAATTGGTTTCAATGTTGTGTGTTGATCTATTTATTGATCTATTTATAATTTGCGTGATTATCTTTGTGATTGAGATGGTTAAAGGCTAAATTTTAGCCGAATATATTTTGGTATCGTTAGATGCCGAAAATAAATAAAATTTGATTTTTGAAAATTTAAGTTGAGAATTCATAATAAAATTTAATTTTGAAATTGATTCATTTTAAATGAATTACGTTGTAATTTATATGTTATAAAAATTATGATTTTTGAGAAATATAACCAAAATGTGATTTTTTAGATAAATAGTTGATAAATTTATAAAATGGTTTAAATTGGGATTTTTGAATTATTATAAATGATTTATATAAAATATTTATAAAACTGACACTTATAAGTTAAAAATATTGGAATTATAAAACAAGTTTTTATAAGTATTAAAAAGAAATAAAAATGGATTTCATAAGTAATGAAATTCACAGTTTTATAAGTTGTGAAGTTATAAAATGAATAGATTTTGTAAAATAAAAGATTTATAAGTAATTAACTTACAAATTGGATTTTTGCATGTAAATGGAATGTGGATAGAATTTGTTAATGAAGTGATTATATAAGTTGAAGTTGCCATAAAATATAAATGGAATGTATAAACGTTGTTTTATAAATTCGAAATTGACTTATTTTGATAAGTTAATTAATATAGATTATTAAAGGAGAATATTCACGATTTTGGACATTGGATAATCCTTTAAAACAAAATATGTAGAAAGGTTGAATTTGGTTAAGGAAATATATTCACGATTTTGGACAGTGAATAATATATTAAAGAAATGATTTGGTAAAGTGATTTTGAATAGAATTAAAAGGATTTAAAGATGTTTTAAATTGTAATAATTATCGAAACCATAGATTTCAACATTTATTGTTGAAATAGATGTTTCGAGAAATATAAGGAAATGGTGGACTATAACACTGTTGTTATAGTAAATGATTTCCGAAAGGAAATGTTTTATTTTGTATTGGGATTTATATATCTATTTTAAGTTCGAATCCCTATACTAGTGATTTTGGGTTTTCATAATGATCTTTTACGTAACATTCGTTTTGACCCAAATAAATGTGTTTAAGAAGATGTTTTCCTGAAAGAATAAAATATATACTTAATTTGGATTTAAGTATATTGAATATTTTCAAAATGTTGAGAATAAATAGATTAGTGAATTACTTATTATTAAATAAGTATGGAAATGTTTTTCCAATATGAAGTGAATGTTTTGAGATTTTTATCTTTTAAAGATAAATTGAAAATGAATATTAGAAATCGATTTGGAAATCGTATATTCATAGATATTTTGGAATTTGAAAATTCACTATGGAATTTATAAAAGAAGGGGAAATTGTTTTAAAAAAAAATAAACATTGATTTATTTTTGAAGTGGGGAATAAATTTACGGATTTGGAACGTAAATATAAAGTAAATCGGTAAGGATTTATTTAATTGGTTTAAATGAACCAATTTGAAATGAAAGTATTTCCGCGTAAGGAAAATGATCGAAAATTTGTTTTCAAGTGTTGAAGTGTGAAATATATATATATATATATATATATATATATATATATATATATATATATCTTGTAAAGATATTTTGGAAAATAAATAATTTGGAAAATTATTTGGAATCTGATGATGTTGCGCATCTTTATTGATAGTTAAATAACCGACTATCAATATTTACCTTTAAATAGGTATTTGTGGTGATTTGCTTGAATTTGAATGCCACACTTATTTTAAAATAAACGCTCATTATTCTAGTTAGCCGGGAAAGGACTTTGGAATCGTATAACCCATTCCGAATATGTGATACGTCGTAATGGATAGCATTTGAAGACCGGTATTGAAGACCGGGTATTGTGAAAACGATAAGTGACCTATCGATTGTCTCTGCACCGTTAGCTACGGTATGGAGATTTCCTTTGTGATGGGAAGTTTTATCGGGATTGTGAATACCCGGATTGCAAGGGCTTCTTTTGAAGTGCCTTCAGTTCTGTTCGAACCAGGAACAGACTTGTAAGGTTACGTGCCTGACATTACATTCTGAGATATAAAGCCGATTTCTTTCAAATACATTTCTGTTGGTGGCGGAGAATTTATTCTCTAGCTTAACACCCTTCTCTGAGACGTACGCGCTTAGAGGTTATGTAGTTGAAGGTTATTAGTGATATATTCCCAATTTGGTAATGTGGCATGCTTAGTGTTGCTGTGTGATGATTATTTATTGATCATTTGTTGATCAAAGCGTGGCTTTGTGCCTAGCTTTGTGGACGAGACTTCGTCAAATCTCACTCCCCGGAAATGGTCAAAACAGGAATATGCGACAAGGTTATGAGGGTTGCGCCCTTTAGGGTATGTCATTTCCTTCTGAAAAGGGTGGTATCATGGTATGGAGCCCAGATACTTACTTATGTTGACACACTATATTTATTACTGTGTGATGTTGGTTATCGAGCGCTCGGATAAAGGTCCAAAGGGACCGGGGGATGGCATAGTCGTGTAGTAGTTACCTAGTAACAAAGGTAACCCGGCCTCTTGTTGGCAGAGAGCTGGTTAAGTTCTCGGGACGTCCCGCCAGAGGCGATCCCATGTGGCAGTAGGAAGTTCCTTAGCCTGACCATTTGTTGGAAATCCAAACAAAACAATACGAGCCTTGTACGGTTTTAGTTGTAGAACCTGCCATCTAATATGGTAGCTATAGTAGGCATAATATAATGGTACCTATGCTGGCTAAGATTTATATCTTTACTTTCGAAATGATTTTTCCTACACTATGCACTAGTAATAATATCAAATGTTTCCTTTTAATGCGTATCAAGCATCTTTGACTATCATAAGGAGAAATTTCCTCCAATTCTGCGTTTGCATTGTGTGTGTGCGGGGAGGCCTTATGGTAGTTTCATTTTAAAAAAGCATCGCGAATTGACTTTAAAATTTCCCTGTTGTTTGTTTTAAAAATAAATAACTATTTTAGTTCTCACACCAGTCCGATGACTGATTCGGAGTTTATTGTTTTCCTTCCTAAACTCTGGGTGCCCACCAATTTCCACACGGGCAGTCAAGAGTCAGGTTTATCAGGATATTCTTGAATTCAGGAGTTGTTGGAGGCAAGCTGGATGGCATGGCGTATTCACTAGTATATAGTACTTCTTTTATGCTATTTATTGTTGTTTTGTTGTTGTACACACTGATGATGTAATGTAAAGTAATGTAATGTAATAACTGATATAGTTCTTTTGTTTAATTGATATTCATTTAGTCATTATATGTTGTTCCGCTGCGATATGTGAGATTCTGATATTGTTTCTATTCTGTTTTCGTATTTCTTCTATCTTTTTCTTCTACCTCTTCTTCTTTAACCCTCATGGTTCGGTTTTCCGGCATTCGATTGCTCGGCAGTTGATACAGTGGACGTATTGATGTCGATGTTCGGAAGTCGAAGAATCGGGTCCTAACAACGTGGTATCAGAGCATTTGGTTAAGCGACAACCATGGCTCTGTTGGGTGTTACTCATTAGAGATTGAGTCAGCAGTACTCTAGAATGAGTTTGAGTGTAATAATAGATATGAGAGCGTATTTGTTAGTGAAAATAAAATAGATTTATATTGGGATGATTGGTTTAATGAGTGTTATATGGATTCTGGTCGGTATAGTCTGTACAACTCTATCGACAGGGATCTCTAAACACTTGTTCAGAACAATTCAGCACGATATCGTTTTAAATTGGGTAAATGAAATAATTTTACCTCGATTTTATTTTATATATAAAGGAATAATTTTTCAGAATTATTAAGTATATATAAATTGATTGTTTGATTGTTGAAAATGTAAAAAAATGCATAAGTCAATAAAAGTTGTTTGAATAAGTTAAATAAAAACAACAATTGTAAAAAATGAATTGTATAAGCAAATGAATTATAAGTACGAAGTAATAATTAAAAAGATTTACACTTGTGAAATAATCTTATATATAAGAAATAAAATTATATAAGTAAAAGGTTTGCAATTTGGAAAAGATTAAATTCCTTTTTGGGTTTGAAAATAATTTTCAAAGGTTATGGGAATTTTTTTTTGGAGAAATTAAAGCTCTAAACTCTTTTTGGTCGCTGGAAAATAATTCCGATGATGATCATGACATCATCGGTGTTCATTTTCGGGTTTCCAAAAGAGGGATTGCTGCCAAGTTGTTTTAAATGGTAGTTGTTTAGAAAAAAAATTGAGTTTGGTTTTGAAATTCAAAAGATAATTTGAATTGATTTCAAAAATGGTTTTGAAAGATTGAAAAGACTCTGGAATCCTATTAAAAATATTTATGGGAATGATAAATGAGTTAATAACTTATACAATTTGAATTTTGATAGAATAAATTTAACTTAAAGAATGGAGTTAAATTAAAGTAAGTATAAGTAAATCAATAAAATCCAAGTGGTAATTGTTGAATATAAGTTGTATAACTTATAAAATGAGAAAATGTAAGTGAAAAGAATTTTGAACTTATAATATGAGATAACAAAATTTGACTTTGGTAAAAGTTAAATAGAATTTACTTTAGAATTGAAATCTGAATTGGATTTGGAAATTTAAGTAAGTTAAACAAATGATGTTTAAATGGAATATAACTTAAGTAAAATTGAATGAAGTTGATTTTGGTATCGAAGAAATTAATCAAGAGAAGTGATGATTTTGAACTTGAGTTATATAACTAAAATTCAACCTTATATTGTTAAAGGAATTTGCAATTAAATTAATAAATGGATTGAATGTTAATCAATCAAATGTAAATAAGTTGATATGAAATAATGAATGAAGTGTTAATTCATTGAAAGCCAATGTAATTAGAAGTTGAATAATTGAATGAAAATCAATTAAATGTTAAACCAATTGAAATTAGAAGTGTTGAACCAAATTGAATGTTGAAAGTAAATTGAATGAATTTGGTTATGTTGAATACACATTGGTTGTTATTTGATTTTTACTTGATTGTATATAGATTCATTAAGTGTTAACGAAATTAAATTAATGAATTGAAAGCTAAAGTAATTGGAATCCAAATTGAAAGTAAAATGAATTTGAATTGAATTGAATTTGATTTGGAAGTGAACTAAAAATGAATGTAAATTAGTGAATGTGTACTAATTGGAAATGAATAAATGAATATTTGTAAAGTCCAATGTTAACAAATCAAATGTGATTAAAATGAAAAACCAATTCATTGAATGTTAATGAGAAATGAAAGAATATTGATTTGGTTATTGATTTGTTGGATGTTAATTGGATGATAGTTGTTTGATGGATGCATTTGTTGTTTTTGTTGCATTTGCCATATTGGTACATGTAGTTGTTATATTTCTATATGCTGTATATTGATATTATTTTCGTATATGCATGTTCTCATTTGTTTGATTGAGTGTGTAGTAGGTGCGGATTGTGCTTGCTTCGCATTTGGAGCTCGCTTTCGCGCTATATTAGCCGTATATGCTCGCTAATAAAACTATAAGGTACATATCTCGGATTAAATATCGTACTTTTACACTTTTTTCCCTACGGGATGCCTCATCACTTGATGAGATGTATATTTGTGATATATATACTGTCATTTTTTTCGGATCGAGCCGCGCAAAGGAGACTCTGGCGAATTTTTTCGAAAATTTAAGGCGTTAGAAATTTTTTGGGAATTTTGGAAAATTTTGAAAACTATAACTAAGTATGATTTGAAAACTTAGTAAAGTTATTGTATGAAGTTTAACTATGAATTTTGGGAAAGTTAAACACTTAAGAGATTTGAAAAATCTAAATTGAATGGTTTGTTTTGAAAAATTAATAGATTCTGTAACTTTTTCTTACTTGGTAATTTCGAGGGCGAAATTCTTTTAAGGGGGGAAGTCTGTAACGACCCAGAATTTATATTAATTAAAATTCATATATTTAATTAATTTTAAATATTAATAAGTGAAATTTATAAGTCGAATAATTTATATTTTGAAAAATTGGATTTAATTGGATAATGATAATTTAATATTGAAAATACAGAAATAATTGAAAATTGGGTTTAATATGATTGAAAATGATTTATAAAATTTTATTTTATCATGTTGGAGTTAGAATGATGTTATGGAACTTTTAAAATCGAATTAAAAGTTAATTTGTGAAAATTGAATATTTTAATATTTAAATTGACGAGTTAAAATAGCTTACAAACAGTCTCGGATTTCCACGAAACTAGTTTCATCGGATCCATAATGTGATATTATTGTAAGATTTCAAATTTCGTGTCAATCGGATTTACCGTTTATCCGGGGCAAGCAAAAGTGCATAGAAATTAGTTTAAATATGTTTAATTTAAATCGATCATTTATTACCGTAACTTGCACAGATGATCGAATTAGCTTCCGAAACCTATTCCATTGGGTCCAGAACGCGGGATAAACCCTGGAAGCGCTGGTTACCGCGCGAGATTCGGAGTTCGGAAAACCCGAGATGAATAGTAATTCGCCAATTTTCTATAAAAGGACCATTTACTCACAAATTTATTGTAAAACCCTAACCCTAGTTACAGGACGCCACCCTTGTTATCAATGGCCGAAACACACTCTTCTTTCTACCTCAATTTCTTCGAATCCAAGCAACAATTCCAGAAACTTTCAACTAGAAAAATGTCGGGCTCGTCGAGACGAAGATATCCAACGGCTATGATTTGATTTAACGTTATAGATTGGCGGCAATTCGTGTTGATACGCGCGCCGTTCGCACACATTTTTCTCAACCATGGGGGGACCGAGCTCGACGTGGTCGCAGGTGGTGGTGGAGTTTGTGATGGCGCATGGAATGGTGTAATCTGATCGTGGTGGAAGTGCTTGTAGAGGTCGCGTTATTTAGGGTTTGTGGCGGCTGCGTTGGGTTCGTATACGTGTTCTTCACGTTGGAGAAGAAGATACAGGGAGCGGCCCTGATTTCATTCTGTTGAACAAACGGTAGATGATTGTATAAGGTTAAAAATAAAATAAAAGAATATAAATTAATTATCTTTTAATTCGTGTAAACTTTGTAATATCATATCTCTTTCATACGAGGTCGAAAAATTACGAAACGAGTTGCGTTGGCTTCGTTTTGATGAGCATTTCGCTATGGAACTGGGTTGGAAGCAATTGGAGTCAGTGAAAAATTTCGGGTAAAATTAAACACACGTTTAATTTTATTCGAAATAAAACGTTGAAACGGAATTGAAATCAAGGTGAGAACTTCTCACTCAATCGAATTGTTTCGATTTAAATTTTAAATAGTTAGATTTAAAATTATTGATTGTATGCCTGGATGATAATTGTTATCTATTGATTGTTAAAATAGACATTATACGCCGTTAGTAAGCGGGGGTTATTTATTAAAAACATATACCGCGATAATTCCAACTTGTATGGAATTGGTACTATGTATGTACTTGGAGTTGATTTCCTGCATTATATAGCGGATGAGATCCTATTGCGCCGCATAATAGCGGATAGTATTTTATAAATCCCATATACCGCGATATTTCGTCTTGAAGCGAAATTGGTATTGTGCTAACATCTTTGGATGCAGGAAACAGGTTGGAGGGATCCAACTAGATTCCTTAAATAATTGAATTGGTTTCAATGTTGTGTGTTGATCTATTTATTGATCTATTTATAATTTGCGTGATTATCTTTGTGATTGAGATAGTTAAAGGCTAAATTTTATCCGAATATATTTTGGTATCGTTAGATGCCGAAAATAAATAAAATTTGATTTTTGAAAAGTTAAGTTGAGAACTCATAATAAAATTTAATTTTGAAATTGATTCATTTTAAATGAATAACGTTATAATTTATATGTTATAAAAATTATGATTTTTGAGAAATATAACCAAAATGTGATTTTTTAGATAAATAGTTGATAAATTTATAAATGGTTTAAATTGGGATTTTTGAATTATTATAAATGATTTATATAAAATATTTATAAAATTGACGTTTATAAGTTAAAAATATTGGAATTATAAAACAAGTTTTTATAAGTATTAAAAAGAAATGAAAATGGATTTCATAAGTGAATGAAATTCACAGTTTTATAAGTTGTGAAGTTATAAAATGAATAGAATTTGTTAAATAAAAGATTTATAAGTAATTAACTTACAAATTGGATTTTTGCGTGTAAATGGAATGTTGATAGAATTTGTTAATGAAGTGATTGTATAAGTTGAAGTTGCGATAAAATATAAATGGAATTTATAAACATTGTTTTATAAATACGAAATTGACTTATTTTGATAAGTTAATTAATATAGATTATTAAAGGAGAATATTCACGATTTTGGACAGTGGATAATCCTTTAAAATAAAATATGTAGAAAGTTGAATTTGGTTAAGGAAATATATTCACGATTTTGGACAGTGAATAATACATTAAAGAAATGCTTTGGGAAAGTGTTTTTAAATAGAATTAAAACGATTTAAAGATGTTTTAAATTGTAATAATTATCGAAACCATAGATTTCAACATTTATTGTTGAAATAGATGTTTCGAGAAATATAAGGAAATGGTGGACTATAACACTGTTTTTATAGTAAATGATTTCCGAAAGGAAATGTTTTATGTTGTATTAGGATTTATATATCTATTTTAAGTTCGAATCCCCATACTAGTGATTTTTGGGTTGTCGTAACGATGTTTTACGTAACATTCGTTTTGACCCAAATAAATGTGTTTAAGAAGATGTTTTCCTGAAAGAATAAAATATATACTTAATTTGGATTTAAGTATATTGAATATTTTCAAAATATTGAGAATAAACAGATTGGTGAATTACTTATTATTAAATAAGTATGGAAATGTTTTTCCAATATGAAGTGAATGTTTTGAGATTTTTATCTTTTAAAGATAAATTGAAAATGAATATTAGAAATCGATTTGGAAATTGTATATTCATTGATATTTTGGAATTTGAAAATTCACAATGAAATTTATAAAAGAAAGGGAAATTGTTTTAAAAAATAAACATTGATTTATTTTTGAAGTGGGGAATAAATTAATGGATTTGGAACGTAAATATAAAGTAAATCGGTAAGGATTTATTTAATTAGTTTAAATGAACCATTTTGAAATGAAAGTATTTCCGCGTAAGGAAAATGATCGAAAATTTGTTTTCAAGTGTTGAAGTGTGAAATATATATATATATCTTGTAAAGATATTTTGGAAAATAAATAATTTGGAAAATTATTTGGAATCTGATGATGTTGCGCATCTTTATTGAAAGTTAAATAACCGACTATCAATATTTACCTTTAAATAGGTATTTGTGGTGATTTGCTTGAATTTGAATGCCACACTTATTTTAAAATAAACGCTCATTATTCGGTTAGCCGGGAAAGGACTTTGGAGTCGTATAACCCATTCCGAATATGTGATACGTCGTAATAGATAGCATTTGAAGACCGGTGTTGAAGACCGGGTATTGTGACAACGATAGGATGACCTATCGATTGTCTGTGCATCGTTAGCTATGATATGGAGATTTCCTTTGTGATGGGAAGTTTTATCGGGATTGTGAATATCCGGATTGCAAGTGCTTCTTTTGAAGTGCCTTCGGTTCTGTTCGAACCCGGAACAGACTTGTATGGTTACGGGTCTGACATTACATTTTGAGATATAAAGCATATTACTTTCAAATACATTTCTGTTGGTGGCGGAGAATTTATTCTCTAGCTTAACACCCTTCTCTGAGACGTACGCGCTTAGAGGTTATGTAGTTGAAGGTTATCAGCGATATATTCCCAATTTGGTAACGTGTAATGCTTAGTGTTGCTGTGTGATGATTATATATTGCTCATTTGTTGATCAAAGCGTGGCTTTGTGCCTAGCTTTGTGGACGAGACTTCGTCATACCTCACTCCCCGAAAATGGTCAAAACAGGAATATGCGGCAAGGTTATGAGGGTCGCGCCCTTTAGGGTATGTCATTTCCTTTTGGAAAGGGTGGTATCATGGTATGGATCCCAGATACTTACTTATGTTGACACACTATATTTATTACTGTGTGATGTTGGTTATCGAGCGCTCGGATAAAGGTCCAAAGGGACCGGGGGATGGCATAGTCGTGTAGTAGTTACCTAGTGACAAAGGTAACCCGGCCTCTTGTGGGCAGAGAGCTGGTTAAGTTCTCGGGACGTCCCGCCAGAGGCGATCCCATGTGGCAGTGGGAAGTTACTTAGCCTGACCATTTGTTGGAAATCCAAACAAAAAAATACGAGCCCTGTACGGTTTTAGTTGTAGAACCTGCCATCTAATATGGTAGCTATAGTAGGCATAATATAATGGTACCTATGCTGGCTAAGATTTATATCTTTACTTTCGAAATGATTTTTCTTACACTATGCACTAGTAATAATATCAAATGTTTCCTTTTAATGCGTATCAAGCATCTTTGACTACCATAAGGAGAAATCTCCTCCGATTCTGCGTTTGCATTGTGTGTGTGCGGGGAGGCCTTATGTTAGTTTCATTTTCAAAAAGCATCGCGAATTGACTTTAAAATTTCCCTGTTGTATGTTTTAAAAATAAATAACTGTTTTATTTCTCACACCAGTCCCATGACTGACTCGGAGTTTATTGTTTTCCTTCCTAAACTCTGGGTGCCCACCAATTTCCACACGGGCAGTCAAGAGTCAGGTTTATCAGGATATTCTGGAATTCAGGAGTTGCTGGAGGCAAGCTGGATGGCATGCGTATTCACTAGTATATAGTACTTCTTTTCCGCTGTTTGTTATTGTTTTGTTGTTGTACACTCTGATGATGTAATGTAAAGTGATGTAATGTAATAACTGATATAGTTCTTTTGTTTTAATGATATTCATTTATTCATTATATGTTGTTCCGCTACGATATGTGAGATTCTGATATTGTTTCTGTTCTGTTTCCTTATTTCTTCTATCTTTTTCTTCTACCTCTTCTTCTTTAACCCTCATGGTTCGGTTTTCCGGCATTTGATTGCTCGGCAGTTGATACAGTGGACGTATTGATGTCGATATTCGGAAGTCGAAGAATCGGGCCCTGACATTAACCCACTAACTCCTCTCCACTCAATAGCTCGCTATCTCATTAACCTGTGATTCGATAACCCGTTATCACCTATATAATGAAATCCATCATCTTCTTAATGAAATCCATTATCTCTCCATACCACCAAATCACCCAAAACTGATTCAAATCATCGCAGATCCATCGTAGATCCAACGCACTACTGTGCTCTCGTGAATCGCAGCAACAACATAGCTAATGGCGATCGAAAATCAATCGCAACATGGCTCGAAAGTGAAACGCGACATACAGAGTTGGACTGGGGTCAGAAGATGGGGATTCGCAATTCAGTAATGATCGTAGTTGGATAAAGATCGAATTCACTTACGCAATATGATGGTAAAGATGAATTGATGACTGGTTAGATTGAATTCGCCCTTGGAAGCTCGAAGGTTCATTAATGGCAAAGCAGGTTGTCAAAGCAGTTAAGTAAGGAGAAAGAAACGAGCTAACAGTTTATATAAGGCAAAGAGAAGAAGATGGATGGGCACGCGAGTTAGCTTATCTCTTGGGTCGCTCACGACCAAGCAGAATTAGGTCGAAGCACACGACCTATGGCATAGGCGTGTACTTCGAGGGGAAAATGTTAACTCCTCTATTTCATGACTCAACGACCTAGGATATAAGCGACCGAAGGAATTAAAGTGTGAACAAGCTAGCAAGGACGAAGTTAACACGACCTAACGACCTAAAGTTAACACGACCTAATGACCTAAAGTTGTCACGACCCAACGACCTAAGGAATAAAGCAACTCAGCGAACTAACGGGTTAGAAGGTCCAGCTACCTAACAATCTGAAGAATAAGCGAGCTATCATCGATGCAAGACCCACAGCGAGTTAGTGTGGCAAGAACTTAGCGATATGCTCGACCTAACGAGTTAGCGACCTAAAGACCCCTAACGACCTAATGACCCAACGACGTACGACCTAACGGGTTAAGGCAGTGTGATGCCGCATACATACTACCTCTTCATTAGGTCGCTCGCAACCTAAATGGACCGAGGTAACTCCATAATCCTCAACTTCTTATGCCGCTTCTCTCCTAGGTCGCTACGACCTACCAGTTTGTTCAAAGAGACCAAGTGCAACCAAGATGAGCCATAACTTGTATCCCTTAGGTCGCTCGCGACTTACGACCTAACCCCTAGGTCGCCCACGACCTATAGCACAGCTAACCAAACCCCTAGGTCGTTCACAACTTACGAATAACCCTAGGTCGCTCACGACCTATGCCTTGTCCAGAAATTTCCTATAAATACCATGCCTACACCACCGAAGAGTGGACCTTTGGGGGGGGCTCACTTTTGGGAATGCCTACACTCTGCTGTTTTCTCAACTTATCCGACACTTCAAACAAGAAAGACGCTTCATCGAACTTCAAGAAGAAATCTAACACATTCGACATGGATTCAAAGAGTTCTTCTACATCAGAGTTCTAGCTACTTGTCTTAGTAGTGTTGTAATCGAAGATTGTTGTAAAGTTATAATTGATTCAGCAATAAAGAAGATTAAAGTGGACGTAGGCTTAACTTGAAGTCGAACCACTATAAAACTGTTGTCTCTTTACTGTTTTTCTGTAATTTCTGCATGTTTCTGATTCCCGTATCGACGGGTGGTGCTTTCACTTTTTCTCTACTTACACCGGGGTGTTAGCATTCAATTTTAGCGTTAACATGGGTCTTTCGAGATACCTTTGATTTAAAAGGATTTTGAAACTTTAATAATTTAAATTGAGTGTGTTTTCTCATGTTGATTTTCCAGACTGACTCGGGTGTTATTTTATTATAATGCTTAGGTTAAACCGGGTATTACTGACTCAGGATAGGATGCTATGGAGCTCAACAGGTGAGTTGGATGACGAAGATGTATTATACGTATTTGATTTTATTCCGCTGTGTACGGTATGCTGTATATTTAGCATTTGTGAGGGCAAGTGATTGTGAGATTCTGTGTTGTTTCTATTTTCTTCTTTTACCTCTTTCTTCTTTCCTTAATGATCTAGTATTTCCGGCATTTGATTGCTCGGCATTCTATACAGTGGACGTATTGATGGTGATTTTTGGAGGTTGAAAACATCAGGCCGTGACAATAATAAAGTTTTAAAACTTTATTTTCAATAATTTACATTTATTTCAACAAATTAATGCTGAATTAGATTACTTAATTAAGTTATTAACCCTAAATTAACATATATACCATAATTGACAATTTATTCAACCTAATTCCCAACCAAACAAGTCTTAAATCCAATTTATTCTTCAAAACTCATTGTTTATTTAAAATAAACAATTTTAACAAATTTATACCTCTAATTTATTTTTTTGGCAAAGATTATACCATGCAAAATTATACAAGTATAAATAAGAAGTACAGAGACATACAGGAAAGAAGAGACAATAAAAAGCAAATAAACATAGCCACAAACAATAACCACAAGCAACACAGGAACGCCACCAAGGAACAAGAAGAAAACATGAAGTAGGACCCAAAGTGGCCGACCATAGCCATCAACAAGCGTAATAAAAGGAGTCGAAGCATACCACCTCATATATCACACATGACCCAAAGCAGCACTACAAAGACACCAAGAAAACCACCAAAATTAGCAGGAAAGCAAGACCATTAAGAGGCATTCAAATGTTTAGCAATAGAGAGGAACAAATTGTGTTTAGGGGTAGAAGTGCCATAAAACAACCTCTTGTTCCTTTCCATCCAAACAAAATACACAAATTTCTTGAGAAGCTTTAATAATAAATCACTTTTACTAGTCTTCCATCTAGTAGCTTTGAAGATGTTATACCATTCAATAGATGAGAACATACTCGGATTGTGTAGGTTAAGAGACCTAAAAACTCTTTTCCAAATGAAAAAAGAGTAAGGACAGTTAAAAAATTGGTGACAAATACTCTCATCCTCATTGCAACACAAAAGACAGGTAGCAGGTATAACCAGATTTCTAGCCCTAAGCTTATCAAGATTCTGAATAGCATTCCTTATCACCTTCCACAGCATGATATTTTCTTTAGGGAGAGAACTTCTCTTCCAAATTCTAGAGTGCCAAGGGAAGCAGGACAGATGAGAAGCCTTGGGAGTGAACTTATAAACAGCAGCAGTTGAATGATTCTTCCCAGCCCATAAATCATGGACATTATCCTTTAAGTAAGCATTGTTCTGTATATTATCCCACACTTGTCTGATAGCATAAGAACTAGAGTAAGGAAGGTTAATGTAACCATCAGACTAAAATGAGCAAACCTTAGCTTTATCATTGATCCCAGACTGGACCCTCAAATTAAAATTAATCACATTCGCAAGAATGCAGCCTTGAGCAGACCAAGGATCAAACTAGAAGGAAGTATCATCATCCTTAATACATTTCTGAAAAATGGGAAGAAAGGTAGACCTGCATCTAAGAATATTTCTCCAAACCCATCTACAATTCCTGGGGATATCCTTAGTCCAGAGATACATATTCTTGAGCAAATTAATCCTAGTCCAAGAAGCCTAGAGGTTGTTTAAATTATTCATCAACTTATCAAATCTAGTAGAAAGAGCTGCCTTATTCCATCCCTTGACGTCCAAAATGCCATGACCACAGAATTGAAAGGACAATAAATAGAACCGAAGACAATGGGAATCAGTTTCTTAGAAAAAGGATTGTCGTGCCAAAGAAAATGATTTAACGCAGAATTAATCATGGATAGGAGCTTGGCATGCAAAATATAGATTCTTGCATAGTATAAGCACATGGAAGAAGCAATGGATTTAACAACAACTAGCCTATCATCCATAGATAAGGACTCTGACAAGGAAGATAATCTGGCAGCGATTCTTTTTAACAGCTGTTGACATTGATTAGTTCTGATTTTAGAGAAGCAGACAAGCATACCAAGATAAGTCTCATTATCAAAAAAAGGAGGTAATCCTGATAAAGCAGTAATAATACTCTTATGATTATCATCTAACCCTGCAATTTTATTCTTGGATTTGCTTCTATTAATATCCAATCCAATTAACAGTTTAAATCAAGTCAGTATGTTCATAACACCACTTATTGACTTAACATTAGGTTTAGTAAACAAAATTAAATCATCAGCAAAAAGAAGAGAGGAAATTCTCAGGCTCTTACAAAGACGGTGAAAGTCAATAAGCTTAAGAGCCATGGCATTATTGATAAGGCTAGTGAATAATTCCATGATACACACAAAAAGGTAAGGAGAAATGGGGTCCACCTGCCTAATGCCATGAGTAGCGCCGAAATAACAAAAGGTACCACCATTTTGTCTAATACAAAATTTAGCTGTAGAGATACATGTGAATATCCAAACCAAAAAAGAGGTAGGGAAGTTCATTCTACAAAGAGTATATATGATTGATTTCTAATTAACAGTGTCATAAGCCTTTTGAACATCTAATTTCATCACACATCTGGGAGAGATATTAAATCTGTTATAGCCTCTCAATAGCTCATTGGACAAGAGAATATTATCAGTAACGTCTTTATGAGGAAGGAAAGCACTTTGGTTATGAGAAATGGTGGTAGCTAATACATGCTTCATCCTAGCAGCCATAATTTTAGAGATGATTTTGTATATAACATTGCAGTAGGTGTTAACGCTAAAATTGAACACTAACACCCCGGTGAAAGTAGTAAAAATGTGAAAGCACCACCCGTTAGTACGGGAACTAGTGATATGCAGAAGATAAGAGAAAATCATGTAAAAAGACAGCAGTTTTTATAGTGGTTCGGCTTAATGTCAAGCCTACGTCCACTTTAACCCTCTTTATTGCTGATTCGATTACAACTTTTACAATGATCTTCGATTACAACACAACTAAGACAAGAAGCTAGAACTTCAATGTATAAGAGCTCTTCGAATTCATGTCGAATGTGTTAGATCTCTCTTGAAGTCCGTAGAGATGTCTTCGATGTTCGAAGTGTCAGATGAGTCGAGAAAACAACAGAGTATAGGCGTTCCAGAAATGAGGCCCCAAAAGTCCTGTCTTCGGTGGAGTAGGCAAGGTATTTATAGGGGATTTCTGGAGTTAGGTCGTAGGTCATGGGCGACCTAAGTGTTAGGTCAGTCATGCTATAGGTCATGGGCGACCTAAGGGGTAGCAGGAGAGGGAGTGGCGACCTAAAAAGCTATGGCATAAGAAGTAGTGGTATAAAAGCCAGCGGCATAAGGAAGTTGCCTTGGTTTCTTTAGGTCGTGAGCGACCTAGTAGAAGATGCAGTATTCAGCTTATGTCGCGAGCGACCTAATGGAAGAGGTCATATGAATTCGGCTCTTACTGGTGGAAGATGCTAGGTCATAACTCGTTAAGTCGCTAGGGCTTTTAGGTCGCTAGGTCGTCGCTTCAATGAGTCACTAGGTCGTGGGTTTCTTAACTCGTTAGGTCGCTAAGCTCTTCAACTGGTTAAGTCATCAGGTCGCTGGACCATTTAATCCATTAGGTCGCTGGGTCCTTTAATCCATTAGGCCGCTGGACCTTTAGGTCGTTAAGTCGTGGAAAAGAGGAGTTAACACTTGCCCCTCGAAGTATATGCCTAGAGGCTAGGTCGTGTGCTTTGACACTTCTTAACTCATGCCTTGCTGAGTCATTAGGTCGTGAGCGACCTAATAAAGGAGTTAGGTCGTGTGCGCTGATTCAAATTCCTCTGCCTCTGTATATAGGTCGCATAACACTGCTTCCTCTCTTTACTTGCCTCAATTCTCAAAAGCGCCATTGAAGAAACTTCGAGCTTTCAAAGGCGAACTTGAACTAACCGGTCTCCGATCATCTTCATCATTACATCACGTAAGTGGATTCGCTCATTATCCAATCCACGATCACCATCAAATCACGACTTCCTCCATTTGCCGTCCCTAATCCAATTTTGTATGCCGCGTTTCACCATGAATCGTGTTACAATCGATCCTTGACTGCCTTTGGTTGCGATGTCATTGTAATTTTTAAAAAAGTAGCAGCACATTGGATCTATGATGGATCTAAGGTGATTTGAATCGGTTCAGGGTGATTTGGTGGTGTGGTGAGACGGTGGATTTCACGGTAGAGATGATAATGGGTTAACGGGTTTGTGAGTTAGGCGATTTGCTGAGTGGAGAGGAGAGGACAGGTTAAAGAAAGTTTGGAAATGATCGGTTTAGGAGCTTTGGATGACCTTAGGCTTATCGGTTTGAATATGAATCGCACGACCTAACTTGCTTGCGACTTATCTTGCTCGCGACCTAGCTTGCTTGCGACTTAACTTGCTGGCATAACATAAGGCTTAAAGAAGAGCGACGTAAGGAAGCCCGACCTATGTTAGGTCGCTTGGGCATGATCTGGACGACCTAAGGAACCCCGAGTTAACTTAAGTTATTCTTGCGACCTAAGAAGTGAAAAGGGCTTGAACACTTGTAAAATTTGACATAACTTGATTAAATTTCCAACTTGAACAACCAGAATGAACTGCTTGAACTTGTTGCACTTTGTCATAGATTATATTAACTTTTGAAGCTAACAATATGTTAAATAAAACATTTGCAGAAAACTAGGGCGAATATACTTCCACTGATTGCCCACATCGAATGACAGATTAGTCGATAAAGAATAATCAACTTAAACAAATTGTATGAATGAAGTGTTATGAATCAATAAATTCAAGTGAAGTATTAAAGCAAAGCAAAATTAATCAACTAAAGCTGATCTGTTTGCATCAACACTGCACTTCTACTTGCACCTAAAATAACAAGCCCTGAAACTTTATAATTGACAAATGCCTATTAGTTTAATTTCAGTTATATCTGCTTGTCATTTTATTAGTTTTGCACAACACTTCACACATTTAGGAAACGTGCATCTTCATATTTGAATATCCAGTTCCTTGTGTAGAATGACTTCTCAAGAAGAGATAGTAGAGCAAGCTGGAGAGGTCTTCCCAATAGCTAACCCCTTGGATGATCCCCCGGAAAGAACTCCAACTGCTCTGAATCAACGGGTGTTCAACCAACTATGTATTTAGTTTGGTATTGCTGAGGCAGACGCTTTGCTTCCTGCGGTAAACGATACCGCTGACAGGCCACCTCTTGGTTTCATCGCAGTTAATCGTCAGATGTGCTTGAGCGGAGCTATTCCTCCCTTTAACGATTTTCTTCTACAGCTCCTTCTCCAATTAACTATCTCTCCCTTCCAGTTACATCCCAATGGCTACGCCATCTTGATGGGACTGTGTGTACTGTTCAGGAGGACACTCAATCGTCTTCCAAGCTTTGAAGAAATTTGTTACTTATGCACATTTGCGAAGAATAAAGATCATCCTTCTACAATACTTGTGAGAAGCGTGAGGAACCGTAAATTGATCACCGATCTTTCCGAAAGCGCCCACGTGTTTCCGAACCAATTTTTCTTCGTCCGTTGCCCTCCACGATTCTGCAGCATTTGGAGAGTAGGAAGTAAGCTTGCCTATCTCTGTTCTTTCTGTTTCCGACTTTCCAAAAGCCGAGTTGTTAAGTGCTAACTTCATTCTTTACTTTTACAGCACTTCCTCCTCTTTCTAAAGATTCCTTCCATAAGCCGACTTTTGAAAGACTAAGTGCTGTGGCGGTTGAGGGCAGAAGCATCAAATTTATGCTGAAGGATGAATTTTTGCATCAATTCGGACTTTTGCATTCTTCCCGATCTACCGAACTTCATGATGCCCCTGGTTCTCAAGCAGAGACTCCAGATGCCGCAGTTTTTGTCGAAGAACTTACACCGAAGGAACCTACTGTTGAGACTTCATTGGTGAAGTGTTCTGCTTTCGTTGACGTTGCGGGGTCATCCGGCAAATTTGTACTTCCCCCAGTTATCGAAGAGGAGGAACCTCTTCAACACTCCGGGAAGGCTGTTGACGAAGGAGCTGAGAGAACGAGTCCCGCTAGGCATGACGATGACGACATTTTTGAGGGGTTGAGCGACTTAGTGATTACTTCACGTGAGCTCTTCAAAGATGATACTACTACTTCTAAACTTGCTTCTCCAGCAGTTAAAGTGACATCAGTTTTGCAAACAGATCCATGAACCCAAGCGATAACTCTTAAGCCGAAGAGTGGTTTGTAGCTTGACGCGCGTAGTTCACACGCCACGCACACTTAGGATTTTAGCAGCTTTGTGCACTTAACTTCTTTGCTTTGAAGATTTCTGAACTTGTCTCTTCTTCATTTTCAGGTTCTCCAATGGGACGTAGCGGCTCATACTATGATGACTTTCAGCGTTATGGAAGACGCGATTCTTATGATCCAAAGCGGCATCTTCCTATCTCTAGGGAGACCGACGAAGAAAGAGCCGCATGAAAAGCTCGCGAGAGGTGGGCTTATGAGGAGCGCTATGGGAGAAGGGATGAACGACATGATTCTTCCCAGAGAGTTGATGATTCCCACAAAAGTAAATCTCATGATGACAAAGGGAAAAGTCACATCACTGAAGATCCGAGCAAGCGGGCTAAGCTCAGTGAAAGGCCGGCGTCTGCAATTTCTGAAAAGCCCGCTGCTCCCATCTCTTTGGAAATCCCTTCCAGCTCTCCTGCCCTTCAAGGAGCTGATATTCAAACGATCATCAACAGACCTTCGTATCAAATTCAGAATGCACCGCCTGCACTTCAAAGCTGGTTTCCACACTGGTGTTTAAAAGGAGTGCGCTTCGACTTGGACTTGATTCCTATTGACGAGCAAGCCATGCTAAGGAATCTCGACCCCGTTAAACTTGACATTGAGAGAATGTCTGGATGGCAAAATCTAGTTGACGAGCTTGAAAGGGTGAATCGCTTGAATCTTGAGGCTATGTTAACCATGGAGAGCGATAAGTCCGAGTGGAAGAAAACTCTCGACCAGCATGATGCAGAGATGAAGACTATCACCGCTTACAATGAGAAGCTTGAAGCGGAAACTGCAAAACTCAAAGAAAAGCTTGCCACTTCTTCCACTTCCTATACACAAAGGGAAGAAGTGCTTCAAAAACAGGTGAGAGATGCTCATGCCGGGCAAAGAGACGGTGAAGCCAAATTTGAAGCACAACAGAAAGTTGTAGAAAGCTACCGAACTGATGTTGCTCAGTTGCGAGAAAAAACCAGCTCCCAGAACTTGGAGAATGAAATGTTAAGAGCTCGACTTTCTGAAGTTGAAAAAGAGCGTGATGAAGCTATCGCCGACAAAGCAGCAGCCGAAGAATCTCATAAAGCAACCAAAGCCAATATCAGCTCTACCTTATTCGAGTTTTATATACATACTGTCTTGGGGCGCGGTAGCCTTTCGTTTTTGGGCCCGAAATGCGAGATTACCTTGGCCGAAGTGTGGGAAGCCTCACTTGATATGCTTGGAGGCGCTGGCTATGCTGAAGTAGATCTTGAGGCACACTATCTGGATGATGATGCACGTGCCGCCCTTGCCAAGGGGAAGGAGCAACTTGCTAACGAGCGAGCCGGAACGGTGGAAGGAGAATCTTTACGGAAGGCACATTCGACCGACCCGACTCTGCCTTCGGTTTTGGCCGATATTGATATCATTGGCTCCAGTTCCCATTCCTCACCTCCTGCCAAAGCTAACATTGAAATTGTAACTGCTCATACTGGAGATGAGGCTCAAGAAAGCGCTGAAGCACAAGGCTTTGAAGTTGACGTGATAAAGCCAACTTCTCCAGGTAACTTCAATGTTGATTTAGCTCAAGTGGACTGCTTGTTCGCTTCTCATGATCTTGATGAACTTTTTGATTATTATTTAAGCCTTGACGCACCACTATCTCCTCTCTTTGTGGGGAATACTGACTTTAACTTTTCTTCTTCTGTTGTGAAAATGCCAAGTGCCATGAAGACTTCTCCTCTTCCATCTCTTCCAGCTCCGTCTCTTCAGATTACTCCTCCATCTGCTTCTCAACCGGGGTCACAAGAAGAATTAATAGAAGCTCTTCAAGGCATGGACGATCTGGCTGCTTCGCAAGAGCAGAAGGCTGAGGAACTTGAAGAAGGTGAAAAGTCTCCGGAGCAATTTCATGATGACACAAAGCTGTTTGCACTTATCACTCTGGGCATCGAGTCTTCTTCAAGGAAGAAGGGGAAGCATGTAACTTCGAAGAAGAGAAGGAAAAGCACTTCCGTGAGCGAAGAGAAGGCAGAAGTAGACCCAGCTGTACCTCTATCTCCTTCTTCCCCGACTCGTCCAAGCCGGCTCCCAAAATTAACCATTAGGCCAGGCGAGGGCTTTAAAGGTGGCGGGAAGAAGAAATAACGAGTCTCGCTCTACCCTTCTTATTTTGCTTTTTGCTTGTACATAAAGGCTTGTACTGACCGAAAAAGGAGTGGGCACCGGTCCCCGCTATTTTGAAACCTGCACATGTATAAATTTTTTATAGTATGGAATAAAATGATTCTTTTTATTTGTACAATCTTTTGACTGTATTTGTGAATGCATTTATTGCTTATTTTCGCACAAGTTTCTTCACTGTGATATCGCAATAAGTTTGTGGTATGTTGCTTGAGCGTTGCTTTTATTAATGTAGCTATATTGTATTGTATTGCCCCCATACCACGGCTTATTGCAATTTCTTCCATTTGGTAACTTTGGAGAATAGTTCTTCTACTTCGAGAAGATTTGTACTCTTAAGTTGGAGAACAATTCTTCTGTTTCGAGAAGACTTGCACTCTTTCTTTAGAGAATAATTTTTCTATTTTGAGAAGGCTTGCACTCTTTCTTTAGAGAATAATTTTTCCATTTTGAGGAAATGTTACTCTGCTTTAGTAGAGTGTGCCTTGTATTGGAGAAGTATTCTCTCTCTTTTGTTTGAAAAAGTTTTTACACTTCACTTTCGGAGATAGTCACTTTTTTTTTGACAAGTGGATTCTCCAACATGGTGAAGCAAGTTTCCAAAGAAGGCTTTGAATTGTCACTACAACTTCTGGGGAAGAATATTTTCAAGATGGGGAAATTGATCTTCCCTTGAGAGATGCAGTGTGCCTCCTAAGAGGGCCTTCTTCCTTCTTCTCTTTTTTTTATTCTTTTGTTTTTGTTGTGCCTCGTTGGAGGGGTTTTTTGTTTCGTTCACTTGAAAGTTCTTTTCTTGGGATGTGCCTCCGAAAAGGTCTTGTGCCTCCGAAGAGGTGTTGTGCCTCCGAAGAGGTCTTGTGGTGCCTCGGGAGAGGTCTTCTGCCTCCGAAAAGGGCAAGTGTGCCTTTGCTAAAGGCGAGTGCCTCTAAAGAGGGCTTGTGGTGCCTCGGGAGAGGTCTTCTGCCTCCGAAGAGGGCAGGTGTGCCTTTGGTGAAGGCTTGTGCCTCCGAAGAGGTGTTTATTTGATTGCCTGGAAGTTACTTTCTCATGATTGAATGGATTCATGGGCAGACGCAAGTTACTTAATTGGATGTTCGTTTGCACAAACGATCGCAACTAGTTAACAAGGGCCTTCGGTGATTCCACCAATCTTTTTTGGTTGAGAAGAGAACTTTCTTTTTTCGGCGTGCCTCGTTAGAGGTCTTTATCCTCCGAAGAGTTGTGCCTCCGAAGAGGGCTTGTGCCTCCAAAGAGGACTTTGGGTGGTTGGCTCGCCATGAGGGTTGCGTCTCACGGTTAAGTGGATCCACGGGGCAGAGCAAGCTATCCAACCGGATGTTCGTTTGCACAAACAATCGCAATCAGCTAGCAAGGGCCTGGTGCCTTCGCTTTGGGAAGGTGCCCCACCGCTGGTTCCTCCAACCTTTTTGTTGAGAGGCAGGACTCCTTTTTGGTTGTTTTTTGTCTGCTCGCCCTTGTCTGTTCGTCATTTGCTCATTAGCAATTCCCTATTATCATTTCCAAGCACATGTTCCTTTCTTTTGCAAGTAGTTTGTCTTATCCAAAGAAGTGTACTTCATTGTTAAGCAAGTCCGAAGGAATCACTAACTGTTTGCATGAAGCACTCCCTATATAGGATTTGGAATCTGGAATTTTTGTGGCTTGACATTTGTTTATTGAGTGATTTCAGGGATCGCTTGGCCTTGTGATGGGTAAGCTTTGTTTTAAGGGCCTGCAATGTTAAATCGACATTTTAGCAATACATTTAAAGTATTTACACATCGATAAAAATAGGCATTTTATAATAGTAGAGAACACAAGATTTATAGTGGTTCGGCCAAGAACTGGGACTACATCCACTTTATAGTTCTTATTATTCATTTGCACTAGTTATACATTAGCTTGCAATACAAGAATCATACATCCGTAATCGTTTTACAAATTCAAGCAAAGCTTTTTAAGTAAAATATGGACGCAAGTGATTGCTGTTCCAAGCTCTTGGAATTGGATCTCCTTCAACAGTTGTCAGTTTGAAAGTGCCATCAAGAATTTTTTTGCCTATGACATACGGCCCTTCCCAGTTTGGCGCAAACAGTCCTATTGGTGTCATGATCCTTTTCAAGACTAGATCCCCAATCTCAAAGCTGTGTTGGCGAACTTTGTAATTGAAGTGCCTGGCAATCCTTTGCTGATGAGCTGCAATTCTGAGCTGTGACTCTTCCCTTCTTTCATCAAGGAAGTCGAGTGCTTCAAGTTGCAACTTTTCATTTTCATCTTGGTTGAAATGGATTCTCCTGTGTGAGGGAACCCCTATTTCCACTTGAATCATTGCTTCTGATCCATATGCAAATAAGAATGGAGTGTGCCCAGTCGCAGTTTTGTGGGTAGTTCTGTATGCCCATAGTGCTAATGGCAGCTTATCGACCCAACCACCTTTTGCTTTTTCCAGCTGTTTTTTGACGGTTTAGTTGATAATTTTGTTTACTGCTTCCACTTGCCCGTTTGCCTGCGGATGAGCCACTGCTGAGAAGCTTTTTTGGATCTTGAATCGCTTGCAAAAGTCCTGGAACTCTTCGCTTTCGAATTGGGTTCCATTGTTTGTGATTTTCTTTTGAGGCACACCATACCTGCAAATGATATTCTTAGTCACAAAGTGTATCATCTTTTTAGAGGTAATAGTAGCTAATGGTTTAGATTCGGCCCATTTAGTGAAATAATCAACAGCAACAATAGCATATCTGATTCCGGACTTGGCAGTTGGCAAAGGCCCGACGAGATCTATTCCCCAAATAGCAAATGGCCATGGACTGACCATCTGCGTTAGCTCGGTGGAAGGTGCTCTTAGGATTTCTGCAAATCTCTGGCATCGGTCACACTTTCGGGCGTAGCTAGCAGCATCACGATTAATGTCTGGCCAAAAATACCCATAACGGAGAATTTTCTTTGCTAGAGTTTAACCACCTGAATGATCCCCACACTCTCCTCCGTGCACTTCAACTAAAATTGTCTTAGCGTCTTCCTTGGTTACACATCGGAGTAGTGGCATTGAGAATCCCCGTCTGTACAACCGACCGTCTTGAATTACATATCTCGAGGCTTTCCTTAATAGCTTCTGACGCTCCTTTGAATTTTCTAGAAGGAAGCCGGTAAGTAGATATTCCTTGATTGGAGTCATCCACGACTCCTTCTCTTGAGAAACAGTCATGATCCAGTCAGTCACCATTTCATCAATACTTGGGGCTGACAAGACTTCTACAGGAACCAATCCCAGTAATTGAGCTTCGCCAGTGCTTGAATACTTTGCGAGAGAATCTGCCTTCATGTTCTCTTCCCGGAGTATATGAATTATCGTATAATGATCGAAATCATCGAGAAGTTCGCAGGCACTTGACAAGTAAGCAGGCAGATTTCCTCCTTTAGTTTGAAACTATTTCTTGACTTGGCATACAATAAGCTGGGAATCACTGAAGATCTGCAACACTTTGATATTCAGTTCTTTAGCAATCTTCAAGCCGGCAATAAGAGCTTCATATTCTGCTTCATTATTTGTCGAAGGAAATTCCAGTCTCAATGCGTAGCACAATGATCGCCCTTCGGGGGTTTCAAGCACGACCCCAGCTCCAGAACAATAGTCGTTTCTTGCGCCATCAACATATAATTTCCACTGGGACGGGATGTCATTAGTAACTTCTTCCTCGCTGTCACCTTTATCTGTGTATTCTGCAACGAAATCTGCTAAAGCTTGTCCATTGATTGCTTTTCGGGGATGGTAAGTGATATCGTATTGGCTGAGTTCAATATTCCACTTCAGAAGACGACCCGAAGTCTCAGGGTGAAATAGGACTTGCTTTAGAAGCTAATCGGTGAGCACTTTGATAGGATGAGCTTGAAAATATGGCCTCAACTTTCTGGAAGCTATCAGTAGGCAATAGGAGAGTTTTTCTAGCTTTGAATAATTCATCTCTGCCCCAGTGAATCTCTTGCTGCTGTAGTAGACCGGGCGTTGAACTTTTGCATCTTCCCGTACTAATGCTGCACTGAGGGCATGAGACGAAACTGCTAAATATATGAAAAGATCTTCATCGTTGCCGGGCTTAGAAAGTATTGGAGGTGTTTTCATGTGACAAATTAGTTCATCGAAAGCTTTCTGACACTCCGTAGTCCATTCAAATTTTTTCTTTCCTTTCTTCAGAGAGTCAAAGAATGGAATGCATTTATCCGTGGCCTTGGAAATAAACCTACTCAAAGCAGCAACTTTCCCATTGAGGCTCTGCAATTCCTTCTTTGTCCTAAGGTCTTTGACTTCTCTCAGAGCAGTAATTTGAGCAGGATTAGCCTCGATGCCCCTAGCACTCACAATGAAACACAAGAATTTCCCGGACTCTACCCCGAATGAACATTTCAAAGGATTAAGCTTCATTCCATACTTTCGGAGGACTGCGAACATTTCTGCCAAGTGATCCATATGGTCCACTTCCTTCTTTGACTTCACCAACATATCATCAATGTAAACTTCCATAGTTCTGCCAATCTGTGGCTTGAACATAGCATTAACAAGTCTTTGGTAAGTTGCCCCCGCATTCTTCAGTCCGAAGGGTATGACTCTATAGCAGTAAAGACCAACATCGGTGATGAAGCTCGTGTCCTCCTTATCTGGCTCATGCATCATGATTTGGTTATATCCGGAGTAAGCATCCATAAAAGACAACAATTCATGCCCGGCTATTCCATCCACCAACTGATCAATCCTGGGTAATGGGAAGCAGTCTTTGGGGGCAGGCTTTGTTTAAATCTGAAAAGTCGATGCATACTCTCCACTTTCCATTTGCTTTTTTAACCAGCACCAGATTAGAAACCCAATTTGGATAATTGGACTCTGTGATGAAACCATTCTCCATGAGCCGATCTACATCTTCTTTTAATGTTGCCGACCTTTCTGGACCTTGGGTTCTTCTTTTTTGCTTCACAGGTGTAAATTTCGGATCAATATTCAGAGTGTGTACCGCAATTTCTGGAGATATTCCACACATATCGGCATGACTCCAAGCGAATACATCCAGATTTGCTTTCAAGAATGATATCAAAATATTTTGAACCGTTACACTAAGTTGAGAACCCACATTCAGCACCTTGTTTGGATCTTTCGGGTCAACAGGTACTGGCACTGTTACTTCCACTGGCACCACTCTATTCTCCCCTGTACTGGCTTTTCTGGGATCCATTTCTTTTCATGCACTACTATGCTCTCCAGTGCAGGGTCCACCCTGTAATTGCTACAAGGTTCGTTCCTTGATGCGGAGTGGAGCTGCCGCATCCTTTCCCATCTCTCTCTTCCTTGCTTCCCGCAACTTTATCAGATAACATTCTCGCCTAGCATTCTGATCCCCTTTAATAACACCGATGCCATTATCCGTGGGGAACTTCATAGTGAGGCACCACGGGGCGAGAACTGCCTTGAATGCTGCAAGAGTTGGCCAGCCTAGGAAGGCATTGTAAGCAGAAAATCCGTCAACAATCACAAAATTCTGCTTTCGAACCACCTTTTTCTGCCCCTCTCCAAGTTCAACAAATAAGTCAATAGTTTCAATTGGCTGCTTTGGTTCCCCAGTGAACCCAGCAATCTTCTGCGATGAAGCCTGAACATCAGCCATAGGAATCTTCATTTGATCAAATGTCTTTTTGAAGAGGACATTTCAAGAGGCGCCGCAATCAACAAGCACCCTTCTTACAATATCAGGCCCAATACCTACAGAGATGACCAAGAGATCCATGGTAGGAGCTTCAACGCCTATAGAGTCCCTGGCCCTGAATATAATATCATCATTAAAAGTTCTTTACTGCTTCAAAGGTGTAGCGTCTTCCAACACAAAAACATTCCCTTCTACTGGGGTATATTTCAAAGCACGAGCATATCTTTCCATCTCGCCCCAGCTTCTGCCTGCCGGGTGAGGGCCCTCCGTGATTACATTAATAACAGGCCTCTTCGATTCATGCGCGGTAGTCCTTTCACCTGAGCCAGATGGATGAGCAGGAAGGTGCTGACCCTCAGTAGATGAAGTTGAGTTGTTCCTATTTCTCTTAACATATTGCTGCAGCTTGTTCTCTCTCAGCAGTTCTTCAATCAAACTTTTCAAATGGCGACATTCGTTAGTATCATGACCGGGTTGATTATGAAACCGACAAAATCTCCCACTTTGAACAGCCTTTTTCCCAACCTTCATCACAGGTGGTTTAGGATATTCCACGACATCTATGGTAGCAAAAAAGATATTCTCCGGATTATCACTTAAAGGAGTGAAATCTGAAGGTTTTAAGAAGCGAGGTTACTTCACATCCTCCTGTTCTTCCCACCGTTATTCTCCCTCTTCTGACTTCCGGATTCCTTTTTGGTAGGAGCAGCAGTGTTATTCTTAACCTCTGTCAATGCCACTTTCGCTGGCGCAGGAAGGCTTTCCAGGCGCATGAACTCGTCAGCTTTCTTGTAGAATTTCTCAAGCGAGTTTGGTTCCTTCATCTTCAATCATTTCCCAAACTCACTCGATTTGTCGATAGCCCTCATTAAGTACGTCAAAACCATTCGTGGCTCTGCATTGTCGACTTCAGCCAAGGCTATGTTGAAGCGGTTTAAGAAAGATCTAATAGATTCTCCGGGATTCTGTTCCAGGTTGGACAATGACATTATGTCCTTCGCCTTTGAAGCATACAATCTGAATTGTTCTTTAAACTTCCGAGTTAAATCAGAGAACTGGTCTACAGATCGGACCGGTAGCTTTGTAAACCAAAGTAGAGCCACCCTTTCCAAGTATACCGGAAAGTACCGGCATTTGATCTCATTCGATGCTCTAGCACCAGTCATGTGCCAGTCATACTTATATAGAAATTGGTTAGGATCGCTTGTTCCCTTATAAGCCAGAATGGTGGGGGGAACAAACTTCCTTGAGAATTCCACCTTCAGAATCCTTTCGGTGAACGGAGTCTTGCTCGGAGCGAACCCCCACTCTTTTTCATCTTCTTCCCTTTGCATACTTTCTTTCATAATCTGTCGAACCATACCCGAGAGGTATTCCCTATCATTTAAAGGCTCTACCGGACAGACTTCCGCCATTTTCTCGAAAGTTTGCCTGGACAAACGTTCGTGGAGAGTCGGCTACGGTCTTGATCCTCCAGCTCGGGGAGGTGATTCTTTGGCGGGGCTAGCTGCCTTTTGAGGAATATTCCTCTCTTCTGGATCATGAACATCATAAGCAAGGTTTTCTTCATTATTCACTGGTTGACGGTTAGCTCCGAGAAAAGCATTCAACCTATCAAGCATTAAAGTGTTCCGGGCTTCCATTTGCTGATATAACCCAGACACTGCAGCATCTAACTCTGCCTGTGTAATTCCAACACTTGGAGCTGCTTGACTTAATGAAGGAGAAGTGGCAGTATTTTCATGGGCATCACCGGGTCTAGTAGATCTACGCTTTCTTCTAGGAGCCATAATCTCTGATAGACTTCTGGTTTTGAGAGAGATTCTTTCAACGAACTTTTGCAAAGCAATGATGAAAACACCCTGAGTTCGAGTGTTCTCAGTGAAAGACCAAAAATGTTAACGCTAACATTGAACGCTAACACCCCGGTGAAATTAGTAAAAATGTGAAAGCACTACCCGTTAGTACGGGAACTAGAGATATGCATAAGATAACAGAAACTCAAGTAAAAAGACAACAGTTTTTATAGTGTTTCGGCTTAATGTCAAGCCTACGTCCACTTTAACCCTCTTTATTGCTGATTCGATTAAACTTTTACAATGATCTTCGATTACAACACAACTAAGACAAGAAGTTAGAACTTCAATGCACAAGAGCTCTTCGAATTCATGTCGAATGTGTTAGATCTCTCTTGAAGTCCGTAGAGATGTCTTCGGTGTTCGAAGTGTCAGATGAGTCGAGAAAACAACAGAGTATAGGCGTTCCAGAAATGAGGCCCCAAAAGTCCTGTCTTCGGTGGAGTAGGCAAGGTATTTATAGGGGATTTCTGGAGTTAGGTTGTAGGTCGTGGGCGACCTAAGTGTTAGGTCGGTCATGCTATAGGTCGTGGGCGACCTAAGGGGTAGCAGGAGAGGGAGTGGCGACCTAAAGAACTATGGCATAAGAAGTAGCGGTATAAAAGCCAGCGGCATAAGGAAGTTGCCTTGGTTTCTTTAGATCTTGAGCGACCTAGTAGAAGATGCAGTATGCAGCTTAGCTCGCGAGCGACCTAATGGAAGAGGTCATATGAATTCGGCTCTTGCTAGTGGAAGATACTAGGTCGTAACTCGTTAAGTCGCTAGGGCTTTTAGGTTGCTAGGTCGTCGCTTCATTGAGTCACTAGGACGTGGGTTTCTTAACTCGTTAGGTCGCTAGGATCTTCAACTTGTTAAGTCGTCAGGTCGCTGGACCATTTAATCCATTAGGTCGCTGGGTCCTTTAATCCATTAGGTCCCTGGACCTTTAGGTCGTTAAGTCGTGGAAAAGAGGTGTTAACAGCAGGCAATGGGTCTAAATTGGGTAAAAGAAGAAGGTTGATGAATCTTAGGAACCAAAGTAAGGCTGGCGGCATTAATTCCAGCTAATAGCTTATTGTGTTTGAAGAAATTAAGGATGGCCTTAGTCACATCTTGCCCAATAATTTCCCAGGCGACTTTGAAAAAATGGGCATTAAAACCATCAAGCCCAGGGCTGTTAGATCCCTTCATATAGAAAATGGTATCCTTAATTTCCTCAGGAGAAATTTCCCTAATCAGAATTTCCTTATTACTGTTAGACATGGTAGGAAGAGAAACTTAAGAGAATGAATGCATGGAAATATCAATCATGTCATGGTTAGCAAGTAGGAACTTATAGTAGACCAGAAAAGCTTCCTGAATAGAATCATTAGTATTACAAGAATTTCCACTCGTATCATTAATATTACCGATATTACACGAAGACAGTTTTATCTTTAGGGAATTATGAAAGATTGCTGAGTTCTTGTCCCCATGGATTTACCATTTATGTCTGGCCTTCTCCTTAACCATTTTGATCTCATCCCCAAGAGCAAGAGATAAACCGAGCCTGAGATTTATTTCTTGTTCATTAAGCAAAGCATTATTAGGATCAGAGAGGATATTCCTCTACACCTGCAACAAATTATCTCTAATCGAAGAAGAGATGCTACTTTCATTCCCATAATTTGCCTTAGCCCAACTCCTCAATTTGTTCTTCAAATGCCTTAGCTTAATCTGCAAAATGAACATTGGATTACCGAAAATATGCATATTCCAGCAGTTAGCAACAACACTTAAAAAGTCATGATTATAAGTCCAATTATTAAAGAATGAAAATATGGAGTGTCTTCTCTCAGTGACCATGCCCAGTCCAAAATCAAAGGAGAATGATCAGATAAAGATGGAGAGGGAATCAAGGTATTTAGCTTAGGCCATTTCAACACAGAGGCAAAATTTTGATAAGATCTATCCAATACACAGAGAGTTTTATTACCAGATCTGCTAGAGTTATTCCAAGTATAGAAACAGCCAGAGGAAGCAATAGGGAGAAGATGGGCATTATAAATGGAGTTATTTAAAGGCCTAGTATGTTTATAAGAAAGTGGAGAACCACCATTTTTATCAGTACACAGTTGCATGCAATTCCAGTCCCCAAAACAAAGCCAAGGAGAGTTAGAGGTGTGAATACCAGGAAGTTTATCAAGGAACAATTGTCTATGAGAAACACAATTTTCAGCATAGACCACTGTTAAGCAGAATTCAGTAGAAGAAGGGATATAAATGATTTGCGAATGAATGTTAAGAACAATTTTCAGCTTAGACCTCCAATTTATTTTATTTTCTCAAATATTAAATTATAACCGCCGTTGTAATTTAATATCACAGGTAATAACCAAAACCAGGGTTGTTACAGACTCCCCCTTATAAAAATCACATCCTCGCAATTTCTAGAGAAGTGCTGTATTCAACACAATTTATTTCATCAAACAAAGGAAAAGTAGATAAGCTCGAGATTAAAATTCTCACCTTCAACATGTGAAGATAGAAAACCAGGATATGATCGCTCGATAAATTATCTGGTTTCCCAAGTGCAATCGTTGGGATTATCGGACCATTGGATCATAATGAGCGGCACATTCTTGCTTCCAAGGTGCTCAACTCCAAAGCAAGAACACGCACATGGTGTTGCACGAATGATAATCAGGAGAAACCTTAGGTTCTTCTAATGCACGAGTATCAATTGCATAATCAGAATCTTGTAAACACTTCCTCAACTAAGAGATGCGAAACACGTCATGAACTCCAAAAGACCAATCGAGAAGTGCTACTCTATAAGCAACATGACCGATACACTATGTAATAGGAAATGGTCCTATATATCATGGTGCCAATTTCCCTGTCTGGCTAAAGCGTACCACTCCTTTCCAAGGAGAAGCTCGAATAAAGATAAGATCAATAACAGACAACTCAAGAGGTTTCCTACAGTTGTCCACGTAGGATTTTTGGCGACTCTGTGCCTCTTTCATTCTTCCTCTAATAAGAATAATCTTCTCAGATGCTTCATAAATAGATTTGGGGCCTAATACAAGCTTTTCCCCTGGACTCGAGCCAACACGAAGGAGAACGACATGGTCTCCCATATTAGGCTTCAAAAGGAGTCATGCTGATAGATGATTGGTAGTTGTTATTATAAGAGGACTCATCCAAAGGAATGTGATTCTCCCAGCTACCACCAAAAATCAAGAATATAAGCTCGAAGTAAATCCTAAGGAATACAATTCACCCATTCGGTCTGTCCATCAGACTATAGATAATAACAAGTGGTGAGATTAAGCTTTATGCCCAAAGCTTGCTGAAGGCTTTGCAAGAAGTGACTCGTGAAGAGTGGATCACAATCACATATTATAGAACTAGGAATTCCGTGCAATCTCACGACCTCCTTAATATAAAGTTTCAAAAAATGAGATGCAGTCCTATTTGACTTAATAGGAATAAAGTGTGCGGACCTAGAAAGATGATCCACAATGACGTAGAAGCTTCCGAACAGAGGCGGGACTTAGCACAATTTTATCCCAAACTTTACCAACAAGATGGTAGTCGATACGACCTTCCATAAAGTTATGAAAGGAGCCATATCGATATTAGATCGAGTAACATTAGGCTAAGGAAACTCAACAGGAGGTAGGTGGTCTCTCCAAAACCAAACACATATGACTGCATAAATGCAAGCCGCTAAATAATTGCACTACATCAAGAAAACACAAAAAAAGGATTTTATACTTCCTTTCATTAATCAAACGTTCCCAGAGTTTACTAACCCATTATCTACATAATCTAGTTTTCAATTTTCAATCATTTGAAAATTTTCAAAGCTCCATATTTAAATTTTAATTTAAACCCATTACTCTTTATTTAAAGTAGATAAAAAAAATTGAATTATTTTATCTTCAAATTCTACCATAAATATATTACAGTTTGTAACATACTTCCTCACCAAAATTCACTTAGTTACACTCATATTAAAGGGAAGTATTCTATTAGACTTATTAAAAGAAATAATCATTTTCAATTTTAGACCTGCTATAAAGAACACAAGTTTTGATATAGAAAACCACAAAATCCGAGAGTACTTATAAAATGAAAGTTGTTCTAATAAGTCTTAGCTTTCCAACAATTTAAAGATCATCAAAAATGGATCCACGGTTTGAAAGTTATGCTAAATTTACTTTCAGTTTAAATTTTCCAAATTTTATGGTAGGACTAAAATGTCCATCCACTTTCAAACCCATTTTAAGCTAAATAAAATGCAAAATTTTCCAAAATGGTAAAAATAAAATTTATAGCTTGTAGAAAGCGCTTTCATTCGTAGAAAGATTGAACCCAATTAGAGTTATGAATCCCAAATTATTGTCGTTTTAGTACAACACTTTACAAATAAAATCTCAGCTTTGAAAATCAATTTAAAATTTGAAAATTCCAAACTATTCTATTTCTAAATCATATTTTCAAATCAAGCTTTTATGCTAAGTCATTTATTACATAATCCTCTTTCCTGGAAAGCTAAGACTTTTAAAAATTATAATTAACTTTATGTAAAAACAATTTACTATTAGGAAACACTTTCTTCATTTTACTCAAACAAGTTTGTCAAACGATTAATTTAGAAAACTCATTTTGAAAGATATAGTTAATTTCTTCTATTATCCAAAAAGTGTTATCAATCCGAAATAAATTTTGGATTACATATTAATTTATTTCAAACTTTTACTTATTACAACTAAATTTACCGTGTCTGACTATCTCATCGTAGTGTTTTGGAAATTCCTTTAGATAACGTTGATCAGGCGTATCGACCAGAATTCTTAAAGCACTCAATGGACAATCCAATAGAAAATTATTTTTTATATGATAAATATGGCTCTTATATAATTTCAAAATATTCTTTACTTGACTTAATAAAAGGAATCCAATTATACTCATAAGCTTATCTTTTATTAGAACGATTTTCAATTTTAAAATAATTGCTTACACTCATCATCAACGAATCCAAGGATGAATTCATCGAGATATTCCCAGAATACTCAATTCATAAGATCGATGAAATAAGTTGGTGTGTTCATCAAACCGAATAGCACAACGAGCTACTCAAAAGAACCATACAAGTGCGGAATGCAGTAAGAGGACGCTATTCTCCACAACTTGTACTAATGAAAACCGGTGGTAAGGTCTCGATGAGAAAAGACCTTAGCACCACTCAATTGATCGTACATGTCATCGATCCTAGGCAATGGTTACTCGTTAAGCTTTCTAAAATCGATTCAAAGCCTAAGAGTACCATCAGATTTCTTACAATGATGACCGTGACACCTTACGGTGAAAAACTGGGCTGAATGAATTGCTAGGCTTCAAGCCCCAACAATTGCTTTTGGAGTTCCTTATTTCCTTAATGGACATCCTCATGGGAGGATGGCTAACAGGTTGAGAACTAGGAAGGAAGTCCGTATAATACTTAGTTTCCCGATTAGGTGATAAACCCTAAACTCACTCACACACATCAAAAAAATCACAAACGACTGAAATTCGAGATACATCTTCATCATCTCGAGACTCAAGAGCAAATAAAGATGCTTTGGAATTTCCCTCAAAATTCCGAAGAATAAGAGACAACAGATCAACTGAATTAGGATACTTAGGCTATAGGATCCTTTCAGAGCACATAATTTGGGCTTGATAATATATAAGCTAATCCATCCCCAAAATATTATTAAATCGAAAATAGTGATTAATGTGTAGATTTGCACGGAAAGAAAAAAACTACAAAGAACAATCTCTGTATTCTCTCAAAACATGCTAAGTTTTGTGGATCCCCACAATAGGATTTGCAACTCTCAAAGAAGTAACAAGACAAGAAACATCCAATGATATAACGTACCCCTTCGATACAAATGAGTGTTAAGCACCCTTATCGAAGAGATCTTGAATAGAACAATCTCAATTAGAATTATTCATAGGGTAAGATATCATTAGCTCAATTATGGAATACTACGGAATTTAAAATTACATTCCTAAACATATTCCCATTTATCTACCCCCAAAGGACTTGAAAAGGTTAAGGCACGATTAGACACAACCTCGATTAGGGACGATGTTTTCACTCATATTATACTTGATGTATTGTAGTATGTATACTATTATGTGTTTATTGCATTTTGTTTACTAACTGTTAGTCAATACCATACTAGAAAACAATATCATCAAATCAAAAATATCAAAAAGCTCATAACTCGCCTCATATCATCGGCAAGTACAAAATAAAATATAATGGTTTTCACGAACCGTAGCTCCTAAATAGGAAACCTCAAATCTCAAAATTTGCCAAAGTATGGCAATCAAAAATAACTCCTAAAATAGGAACTCGTAAATCTCGAAACGTGCCAAAGAATGGCAATCACAAATAATAACCCAAAGGTTCATAGCTTCAAATGACCAAGTCCATAATCAACCGAAGAAGTAACACATATGTTTCATACCACATGTTTTACTTAATCGTTTAATTCTCTATCTTATACGTTCGAAGTGTGCAAAATAGTGTATTTTATATAGTAAATAACTTGTTTGAGACTACTAGTTTTTAAAACAATTTTTTCGAAAATCGTTTGGAAAACAAACCTTTGAAATTCTCTTATTTATAGAGAATATAATTTTTTTAATAGTTTTAAAAATAATTTTAAATATTTTAAATTATTTATTTCAAAAGCTATTTTAATATAAAAATCATTTCGAAAATTGTTTAGAAAATCCGTGCTCGAAAACAATATAAATCATCAGAAAATACTGAAATTTCAGCATATGAAAACATCTTAAAAACTCGTCAATCCCGCATACGGATCAACGAAAACATTGGCTTACCTATTGATAGGTTAGAGCTCTTCAAAAACATCTCAAAACATCATAAAACTAGTTATAAAAATTGGTGGAACAAGCTCAAGAAATCACCAGAACATAAGAAAGTAGGATGTAGAAAACACAAGGGCCAGGTCGACCTTGTTATTGGTAGGTCGACACTAAGGTCGACCTATCAATGGCATGGGTTGACCCTAAGGTCGACCGCTAAGTGTAGTAGGTCGATAACTAATACGCGATTTCTACGGGCTGTGCAATCTTGTTTGATTCGAACTTTGAGCAAATGTTTCAGGTGGCTACAAGAAGAACTAGGCCATGAAATTTTATGTGCGATAACTACAAAACTCATATAATGATCTGGAAAAGGTTTCACACCATTCTGGTATGGTCATAGAGATATGGGTCTTTAAAGATGAACCTAAACCAAGATTTAACTGGAAACTATAGTTCGAAACATCCAATTTACAGTAAATCAAACATGAACATAAATTGCATTCAGATTTTACAAATTGCTTGTTCTTGCTAGAGATGTGAGTTTTTGACTCACCTTAATGAAGATTTGAGCATTTAAACCTGTAAGCTTGGATCTTTATGGTCATGAAAAGCTCTAATAACCCGTTACTGACAAGAAAGGAAGCATACAGCAAGAAGAAAATGGATTACCAACAATATCTTCTCAAAACCGAAAATTGAGGAGATGATGTGGGGTTTTGGTTTTTGATTACCTGTAATAAACTTTGATTTGCCAATTTTCTCTTTTAATTTCACCAAATATGAAGCTATTTTTGAAGGATAAAGTGGAGGCCATTGTTTCTTTTTCTCGGTTCTGTTATTGAGAAGAAGAGCAACTAAGAAAAGAAAGTACGTATACTTTCTTTCTCAGATGTTTCCAGAAATGGGTATTGGGTTAGAACCCATTATCCAATTGCCCATTAGCTATACCTAGTTAAATGTTGGCTAAGTAATTCATGTTTTCGCTATTTTTCTCATTATCTACTCCTATTTACCTATAATAAATCCAAATAAATTTATACAACAAAAGTTTATGTTAACTAGACGTTTTGACAACATATAAAAGATTATTTTAGCTACAAAAATTAATTTCTATTAATAATTTTTAATTAAATACATCAATTTACGCTTTTTATTACATAAAACATCATTTTTAACATTAAAATTTATAAAAAATTATTTTCTTGTCAAATTAAATTCAACAAACCATATCAACTTCATTTTACGTCCCAAAATTATTTTAGAACAAAATTCAATTTTTTTCTTTTATAAAATACCTCATAATAAATTCAAACACTTCATGTAAAATAATTAAAAATCAAATTTGGAAATAACTTGCAACATTATTGAATTTTCTCAACTTAATACCTTTTTCTCCCAACTAACATAATAAAGTTTTAAAACATTATTTTCAATAATTTACATTTATTTCAACAAATTAATGTTGAACTAGGTTACTTCATTAATTTATTAATCCCAAATTAACATATTTCCCACTATTGACAATTTATTCAACCTAATTCCCAACCAAACAAGTCTTAAATCCAATTTATTCTCCAAAACTCATTATTTATTTAAAATAAACAATTTTAAAAAATTTATACCTCCAATTTATTTTATTTTCTCCAATATTAGATTATAACTGCCACTATAATTTAATATCATAGGTAATCACCAAAAACAGGATTGTTACAACATATATGAATTGATATAAATTGAATATTACCTTAACCATAGCCAAGATGCAACACTTTAGCCATAAGAAGGCTCATCCCACATCGATGCAAGAAGATGTCTGTGAGTTCTTAGAGCCAAAGCTAGAGGCACTTCTGCACTGTCGGTCCCCTTTGACCGAGAGAAAGTCTGTCTTCCATTGCTTACCGATGGCGGGTGGACATTGTGAACTTCGTTCTAAACTCTTCAGCGCTGGGGGCTAAAGAAGGGCCCAAGGGCCTAGAGAACCGTTAGTTCACACTTGGCCTAGAGAACCGTTAGTTCACACTTGACCTCAATGGGAGGTACTTCAGACCAAATTCCAAGAAAGACAACCTTATCCGCCCAGATCCCATCGGTTTTTAGAAAAGGATCTTCCACTTTAGCTAGGCGTCGCCGATCTCCTTCACATATCACTAGTACAACATATGCTTCTTACTTCACCTCATTTTCTTCGGTTGTGCTAATAACCAAAGAAATAGTGTTATTTGTATCGGTACCTCTAGAACCGAAGCAAATGCATCGATACAAATAGTGTTATTTACATTAGTAGCGAATGCACCGAAGCAAAGAGTGTTATTTACTTCAATTGTCCTTACAATAATGCAAATAGTGCAATTTTCATCCATTCCTTAGGAATCGAAGCAAACACACCAAAGAAAAGTGTTATTTGCATCGGTTTCTTAGGAACCCAAGCAACTGCAAATTATTTTAACCAAATTAAATGCACATACTAGTAATCATAAACAACACCTTACATATGTCATAATTTATAAGTTATTATAATTAATGATTATCAATAAACAATTTATAATTACTATTTATTATAAATAATCAACAATTATTTTTTTATTTATAATATTATAGTTAATTTATAATAATCAGTAAATTATAGTTAATATTTGTTAATTAAATTCAATAATTAATAATCAAATTAATAATTGATATCAAATAACTGATAATTACATTTAATAATGAGTTCTTTGACATATGCATGTCTTATGCTTATATGCCTAGATTTTCCATTATAGGTTCTCTTATATGCTCCAGACATTGTGGATTCACTATCACAATATATGGGAATGGATGACAATGGTTCTGGCCACAACTCTATTTCCATCAGTAAATTACGTAGCCATTCTGCTTCCTTTGCCAATGCATCTAAATCTATGAATTCAACTTCCATTGTAGAATGTGTGATGATTGTTTGTTTCTTGGAGGCTCATGATACAACACCATCTCCTAGAGTAAAAGTCCATCCAGTAGTTCCTCTATTTTCGTTTCCAGGGGTTGCATCACTTGCATCTGAATATTCTTCTAAAACTGTTGTGCAATTTTCATATTGGAGTCCTAATAGTTGTCCTTTTAAGATATCCTAGAACTCTTCCAACTGCTTTCCAATGTGCAATACTGGGGTTATTTGTATATCTGCACAATTTGCACACAACTACTGCTCTTCTAGAATTAGCAAATAATTTAATTGAGGAATCATATGGGCTACTTGCTTCTCTAAAATTCAAACGTTTGTATTTTAAAACTAATTTTTTAATATAGTATGACTGACATAAAGCATATCCTACACTATGTTCTTCACTTTGATTCCTAAAATAGTATCAATTTCGTTTAAATCCTTCATTTTGAAACAAGAAGTTAAATATTTCTTTGTCTCATTTATGCCATTCATGTTAGTACTAAATATTAGCATGTCATCCACGTATAGACATATAATTACACCATAACTATCTATGAATTTGAATAGATGCACTTGCCCGCACTATTATGCTTAAATCCATTGGAAAAGATTACAACATCAAATTTCTCATGCAATTGTTTGGGAGCTTGCTTTAGCCCATATAAAGACTTGACAAGCTTACAAACTTTGTTTTCATTTCCACTAAGGATGAACACTTCTGATTATTCCATATATACCTCTTCATCTATGTTTCCATTAAGAAAAGCGGTCTTAACATCCATTTGGTGCACATGCAATCCATGAATAGATGCAAGATAAAAAAGAACTCTTATTGAGGATAGTCTAGCAACTGGAGCATATTTGTCAAAATAATCGATACCCTCCTTTTGTATGAATACTTAGGCAACCAAGCTTGCCTTGAATGTTTGAATAAATCCATCCGTGTTATATTTCTTTCAAATACCCATTTACAACCTATTGATTTAGACCCTACCGGTGGATCTGTTAGGATCCAATTATTGTTAGATAGTATCGAATCCATCTCATCTTGTATTGCTTCTTTCCCGAAGGCAGCATCCCTTGAAGCCATAGCTTCCTTATAGGTTTTAGGGTCTTCTTCATTGTGTAGATAAAAAATAGTTTCGCCTATTATTTCATTTCTATTTCCAACTACAAGATGAATCACATCGTCTGGTGAGACGAAATCAGGATCCAAAACTTTGGTTTTTCTTGTTCGTATACTTCTTCTAGGTTCCTCAGTCATGCTTGGAAGTTTTCTTTTAGAAGAAGTATGCTCGATATTTTCATTATCTTCTTTGTAGACAATTTGTGCAGGAACTGATTTTTGTGTGAGGTCACATATAAATTTATTTTCGATGAATTCAACATCCCTTGACTTTACATTCACATTGGACTCTATGTCTAATAATATATATGCTTTTGAATTTTCAGTATATCCTACGAATACACTTTTCAAGGCTCTTGGTCCTAGCTTGCTTCATTTTGGTTCTGTAACTCGATAAAAAGCTAAACACCCCACATATTTATATATTTCAGGTTAGGCTTTCTGCCTTTCCATAATTTATAAGGAGACACTTTTGTTTTCTTTGATGGAATTCTATTATGCAGCTGATATGCATTTAGAAGTGCTTCTCCCCACAAATTTATGTTCTGTTTAGCATTTAAAATCATAGCATTAGCCATTTCTACCAATTATCTATTCTTTCGTTTGGCTAAACCATTTTGTTGTGGAGTATAGGGTGCACTTGGTTGATGAATAATACCAATCTCTTCACAAAAAGAAGAAAATTCCGTAGAGAAATATTCTCCACCTCGATCACTTCGTAGCACCTTTGGTTTCTTTTCCTTTTAATTTTTAACATTGGTTTTAAATCATTTGAAAATCTCAAAAGCCTGATCTTTTGATCTCAGTAAATAACATTGTATATCTAGAGTAATCATCTATGAAAGTAATAAAGTATCTATTGCCTCCTCTAGTTAATATGCCATTTAATTCACAAATATTAGAGTGTATCAGTTCAAGTAGTTGAGTGTTTCTTTAAGATTTTGGAAAAGGCTTTTGCACATTTTTGCTTGTATGCAAATTTCACATTTTGACGGATTTATTTTATCGTAAGTGATTAATCCTTCTTTAGACATAAAGTATAACGATTCAAAATTTATGTGTGATGATCTGTTATGCCATAAGTGAAATGAATCAAGAATATAAGCAAATTCATTCATTTTATTAATACTTAGTTTAAACAACCATTGCAAGCATATCCCTTTCCAACAAACACACATCCTTTAGTTAAAATAAGACTATTTCCATCTAAGACGCATTTAACACCTTTGTTACAAAGAAGGCCGGCGGAAACCAAATTCTTGTGTACTTCTGGAATGTGCAGAACATTAAGAAGAACAAGTTTCTTCCCTGAAGTGAACTCTAATTCAATAGTTCCTTTCACGACAACTGCTGTAGTGTTATGGTTGCCCATTAGAACTTTGTTTTCATTGGAAACTTTCTCATAGAACTTAAACATTGACTGATTGTTGCAAATATGTTTAGTATCACTAGAATTATACCACCAATCAATATCTTTGAAGTATCTTCAGGTTTAATCCTGTCACCATGTCTATATGAAAATGACTTATCATTGCAATGGTATCAAAAACATCCTACTCAATCATGTTGGCAGTGTGAGAAGATCCTTGATTTTGTTTTTCCTTTCCAGGATTGTTATTTGTCCTTTTTCCTTTTTTTGCTTTTTGAAAAATCTACAATTATGTTTGAAGTGTCCAGGTTTGCCACAGAAATAACAATCTTTCTTGTTTTTTCCCTGGTCATTGTTGTTGCTACCTTCAACTCTTTTCCGTTTTGCAGAGTTTTTATTCCCTTTAGTACCAACAAAGTTGACATTGAAGCAGTATTAAAAACCCTCTTTTCACAAACTCGAGCTACCTCTTCAATTCGCAGATGCTTTTTAATTTTTTCCATTGTAAAATCTTCAGAGGAATACATAAGTTTATTTGGATATTCGCTTCAGTTTTATTGGAGTTTTTCCATGATCGCACGAACTTGCAATTGCTTAGGGATAATAATTTTGACATCCTTGAGTTTGTTGAAAATAACTTGTGATTCGTGGACTTGATATAGAACAGAGGAGTTATCAAGCATTTTAAATTCAAAAAATTCGAAAATTAGGAACTTATCTGCGCCTTCATTGATGTATTTAGCGTCCAAGGACGTCCAAATTTCCCACGGCGATTTGATAGAAGTGAAATGATTCTATAATCGATCAGATAAAGTGTTCAGTATGTGCCCTCTGCTAACCACTCTCTTGTAGAGAGCAGTGGACTACAAGAGCAATCTGTGTTTTCTTGAAGTGGCGGAAGGAGTGCAGAGAAGATGGGAAGGAATATGCGATGTAATTTTTGAGTAGTCGGAGCCTATTTATATAAGGAACAAAAAGGCATAGATGCAACTTTCAGTAAGCCAATGGACGCGACTGTTAAAATTCAAAAAAAAGTAAAAGAGGCAACTGCTCGAACAGCCGCAGAGCACGGCCTAAGTTCCTAATCTTTGAATGTAATATGTATATGTAGCCATGTCTTATTCTTACTTCTTTCTATTCATATTCCCTTTGTTCTATTACATATTTAAAGTCAAATATACCCAAATCTTAGACGACGTGGGACTTTAAAATATTTCAATCTTTTCAACACTATATGTTTTTCCTTCTTGAGTTATGGAAGAAATTTTTATTGCTGAAGGTTCCCATCAATGTATGTGTTTTACACAATAAATACCGAGTTGTGTCTTAATTTTGTTTGAATAGAATTGTTGTTTTTAATCAGGAGAGTTAATTGTTCCCATCAATATTACATTACAGCAATAGAGGCCAATTATGAATTCTATTCAATGGTGGGATCTTTATTTGATAGTATGCATATTCATATTGCAGTTTGTGACCACCATATTAGATGGCAACCTCCAATCTGTTGATCCATGTTATTTTTGTAATCATCTTTTGATTGACATAATAAGTTTGATTACGATCATAGCAAGCAGACCAAATTGAACATGGAAATGTCATAGTTTGGATTATGAGGAAAGTGAATGAGTTAACCTAGACTGTTTGATAAGGTTGAATATTTGAAAAGAAAAAAGAGAGAGAGATTGACTATGCTACATAATGCTTCAATCATAATTTACTTGTTTTACTTATCAAATGTCTTGCTACATATATCAGCATTTTATTTTACCATCTTAACCATGGGATGGCGTATACCTTTGTACAATACTCTAAATTATTTTTTTAATGCAAAATTTAACAACTTCCTGCAATTTTATCTTATTTGCAGATAGATTGTTCATATACCATGCTTCTTTGTCATCTTCATCCTAGATCAACACAACGAAAAACATCCAAGGCCTGTAAAAGCTATGGTGGGAAACATTCTAAACATGGTCAAAATCTCGATAAGGAAGCATGGTGAGAAATGATGGGTTAGTGCTCTTAAAATATATCGACCCACGGTTAAGCTGGAATGGAATGTCTAATTGTAAACCAAGGAACAACAAGGAAAGCAAGGACATCATTTATAGGGTCCAATATACTTTTGTTGAGCTTAAAAAGCTCTCTAAAGAAAGAAAGTCATGTCAATGAATATGATCTACAATAATCCTTTGTGAAGCTAATGTTTATTGAAGTGCACATATTCTTTGAGTTATAATTTCCGCATAGATAACTCACTGGATAGAACAAAATCTAGAGGTAGAATTATCGTATGCAAACACTAAGGTAATCCATCAGAATCAAGAATAGCAAAGAGCTAAGTGAAGAGAGTAAAAGGAGTTGGAATGATACTTAAAGACGAGCATGAGAGTGATCTAGCCATTTCATTCATTTACTAGCATATTTGTTGGACGATTAGTTGGCAAAAGAAATGTATCTTTTGTTAAATCCACAAGGTCAGTTTTATTTAAGTTCCTTTTATTTACTTCATAGACTTTCATTGTTTTCTAGGTTTTTTTAGTCCAACGTTAAAGAAATTATATGCCATGTTAAATCATTCTAAATAAAGTAATTACATATAAGTTATTTTGATTGCTTAGGCGTGATGTAGAAGTCATTGGTTGAACCATTCAAATAAGTGTGCATTATAAAAGCATGTCTCTATTTATAGTTTTTAACGTACATGCTTAAGCAAGGAGAAAAGAGTTGAAACTCATTCGGATTTTTCTTCTTTATAATACTCTATTTGACTAAACTTCCATTCGAATTTTTACAATGTCTTCGTACATCAAACCGAAGATAAAAGTCCAATTCATCATTACAAATCTAATTTGTTTGAGTCTAGGATCCACAAGTAATTTTTTAATGTTTTAGTAATCTATCATCCGAACCCTTTAACCTACTACAAAATATAACAGATTAAACTACAATTCTTTATTAATTTAAGTCAATTGCATGAGTAGGCTTAATAAATATATCATATCTCTAGCTTAATAAATATACGTCATTTGAATATAATGGGCAATTTTAATAATGTACATGTAACAGGCTTGAGTCGATGAATTATGCTTTGCTAAGACCCATAAGTTTTGGTAAAAGAATTTATGTTGAATTACCAAATGAGGATGAAAGGAGACTAATTCTTGAAGTTCTTAATTGAGATAAGGTTATTGCTGCTGATGCTGATTTGGATGTTGTTGCTCATAGTTATTATTGCTTTGATCTTTCTAGCATTGATCTTGTTAAGTAAGTATATAAGTTTTTGCATAATTATTTATTTGATGTTTGAAGTGAATTTTTGAAAATTGTAAATGATTCATGTATCTTTATGTGAAAATCTAGTATGTAACTAGGGATATAATTTATATGTATGAATCACCATTTTATATGGATTATGAACACTATAATTAATTTATATATATTTTAGTATTATGTTTCTCAATTTGTATTTGCCATCCTGTTTGATTTTAAATGATTATAAAATTACCTACAATAATTATTTGTCATGATATATATATATATATGATATATATATATATACACGCACATACACATATCCATCATTGCTTATTTGTGTTTTTTGGGGATTTGTGAGGAGGGTTTTTTTGCATCGGTTGTTACTAATAGCCAATGCAAAAGGGATGTATTTTGCATCAATTATTAGTAATAATCGGTGAAAAAGTAAACTTTTTGAAGCCAATAGCCCCCTTTTGCATCGATTGTTATTGACCATCAATGCAAAATACACCATTTTGCATCGGTTGTTAGTAACAACCGATGCAATAAGTTTTGACCTATCACATTGTCTACATTTGCATTAGCTGTTGAACTAAAGCAACATGGGTAAACAACTGATGCAAATGACAAGTTTTGTAGTAGTGTATCATTGCTATAGGCCCTAACATCAGATAGGCGCCCAAGAAGTCTCTCCCATGTAAGGGGCCATCATCGTCCATGATAGGCGGATCTAGCCACCAAGAAGAAATGGTTGCCCTACGTAAGAAGATGTACATGATTTAGACAATAAAAGTTGATGATGATGGGGGTTTGATGACGAGAATGGAGACCCATTCTCTAAAGAAATCTTAAGTGCATACATCCACCACATCTATGTCTTACCTCCCATAAACAACTATAACGGGGTTGTTGACCCGTCTGATCATATCACCTCCTTCAACTGGGTGACCGAGTTGGTCAAATCTCCAACTATGCAAAATGCCACCTTTTTACCTCCACTTTGACTAAGCCGGCGTCCTACTGCTTCCTTCATCTGCAAACTAGAAATGTCCACTCATGAGCCCAACTGTATTCCGACTTCAAGACATTTTCTTTGCAACGAAGACAAGAATAATGATGGTCAATGAGTTGGGCAATATAACACTGGGTTTGACCAAGTAACTTTACTTGTATGTCAACCGATTTAATAGGGAATCCACCAGGCTAAGAGAAATAGAGAAGAATAGCTTGGTAGTAGCCCTTTTCTCAAGGGTGAAATATCAGTCTCGTATTTGGAAGGAATCGCAGAAATAGCCGGTTTGTCCATAACTAACTTTCTCTAAAGGGCGAACAACATTACAAGAGTAAAGAAGGCTGAAATCTTTAATAGTGATGGTGAAGGAAGCTAGAGTAGTAAGTCTAGCCAGGGAGAGGATAATCGTTAAAATAATGGTCGGTAGGAAAATAATAAAAAATCACTCCAACGATTGAGCCAGCTTCAAGCTCAGGTGCACTAATTATGCAACCCTAAACTGTGATAAGGAAACTATCTATCATATCACATGCAATCATGTCACATTTCAATAGCCCGCTTCCTCTTGATCAGGATGGAGGGAGGAGCCCAGGGGCAATGGTAAATAATATAAATTTCATCAGTTCAATGATCACTCGACCAATGAGTGTCGACATCTCAATGATGAGGTTGACCAGCTAATCTGCAAGGATATATTGGTACAGTATGTTGGGAAACTAGTGGAGCTGTGTAACGCCCAACAAATCCCATCTATCCTACCTTAACGGGCATACCACTATATTGTAAACACGATCAATACCGAAATCCTATCAATATGCTATAGTCCGCATGCGATAGGCACCAGTTGAGAAGCTAAGACCCGCTATATGAGGCAGCCATCAGATCACGTTTATTTATTAGACCTTCGAGCCCGAATGGTCCTCTAGGACAAAGAGGAATCCACTAATATTTCATTCAACATAGAGGATATGAGAGGGTTTTATTTCCCCATTCACGACCCCATGGTCATTTCAATCAGCATGGCAATACAAAGGTTCAATTAATCCTCATCGATGTGGGCAACTCTGTTGATGTAATGTTCAAAGATGTTTTTGGTAGAATGAAGCTTTCTACCTCTAGCCTTGCTTCCTATGCATTGCCCATTTATGGGTTCGAGGCCATAGGCATAGTACCCACAGGGGTCTCATGTGATCACTTTTAACAAGAAGCCGCATGTGGCAAAGATTCAAGTTCACTTCATTGTTGTAAACAATCCGTTCGTATACAATATTCTAATGGTAAGGCCAGCCTTGGTGGACATGGATGCAATAATAGACAACCAACATATAATAATGAATTTCCCAACCAAAGGAGGAATAGGATGTGTGTGAGGCAACCAGTAAGCCTTTTGAGTTTGTTACAGCATCTTCCTACAATAAGCGAAAAAGAGTGTAATTATGTTATAACAAGAAAAAGCAACCCTCAACAGTGACACACTCGAGACAACGTGCGAGTTGCTATTTGCTCCCGTTCACGTCTGGGTTACCCTGATTGCTGTTAATGAACATCACATAATTATCACTGTTCCAAATCAAGAATGCCTAGCCGACACAAATGATCTTTTCCTGGCTAGTCAAAGCAAGACCAAAGCTCATCACTACATGGAATGAATGTGCTCACCCCTACTGGTATGCGAGATTAAAAGACACTACGACTCCTTTCCTTTAGCCTATTGATACGAACACAAATGTCTGTGTTAACTGAAGACATTATTGAAAGCATGATATAAACGTTGGACTAGTATGACTTAGAGGAGAGTGTTGAAGATGATAATGATGACTTTTTTAATCCTTGGATGGGTATTCTAGCCCCAAAAAGGGGCTGGATATAGTGCTTTGAAGCAGTATTGACAGATAATGACGGCTCCAGCAAGGTCATCTGTATAAGCAAAGAGTTGAGACTAGAAGTAAGAGATGAATCGATTTGTTTCCCAACACCCTACTCAACAAAAGAGGCAACCACCTAACCCTGAGTGATAATAGATACTCAATGAGGAAGTGGAGAAAGTTTTGGCAAATGGTTTTGTTCACGAGACGACATATGCTATATAGGTAGCAAATCGTTACTCGTCCGTAAACGTAATGGGGCCTGAAGAACTTATACCAACTTTTCAGATCACTACAATGCATGCTAAGGGCAATTTTCCTCTACCTCACATCGACCAGCTCATGGACGCGACCGATGGACATAAGCTACTTACATTTACGGATGCCTACTTCGAGCATAACCAAATTGCCATGCACAATCCTGACTGGTAGCATACCTTATGCATCACCAGTGCCAAGCTCTATGGTTTTTGGATCATGCTTTTTTGCCTTTAAAATGCTAGGAAACATATCAATGGCTAGCCAACCGAATGTTCACCCTGCAAATCATCTATTCAATGGAGGTCTACGTAGATGACATGTTGGTTAAGTCTGAAAGTGTTGGGCGTTTATGAGGAATTTTGCTAAGACTTTTCGCATCCTCTGCAAACACAATATGATGCTCAACCCTAAATAATGTTCTTTAATGGTACAATCTAGAATGTTCCTTAGCTTTGTAGAGAGCACCAAAGGTGTCAAAGAAAATCCTACAAGACTTTGGTATTTAAGGAGATGTAAGTATCATGCACAGTCAAGCAAGTGCATAACCTAAATGGAATGACTGTGGTGTTGAACTGCTTCGTATTGAATCCACGGACTGCTACATATCCTTCCTTGACCAGACTAAGAAGGGGAACTCATTTGCGTGAAGAGGAGATTGCACTAAAGCCTTTAAAGAGTTGAAGAGACACTCGATCTCACCTTTGGTGCTGTCGAAGCCTATTGATGGAGAGGACTTATATCTTACAGTGACTGACCGTGTGATCAGCATCACCTTGATCCGCGATAAAGAAATATTCCAACACTCTGTCTACTATGGAAGAAAGAGGTAAAAGGGTCCTGAAATAAGATATTCCAGGTTAAACAAGATGGCCAACTGCCTACTCATGGTCACCCAACGTCTACGATAATATATCCAAGCTCACCCCATCAAAGGTTCTCACTAATCAGCCACTGAAGCAGGTGTTGAGCCAACCCAATGTAGTGGGTCGACTATTGAATTGGTCTGTGGTGCTCGAACAACACCACATCACCTTCTACCCTCACACCATAATCAAGGGTCAAGCTATGGACAGTTTCATAGCAGAATGTTTCAACATGGAAAGTGGCAATGAGGAGGCAAGCAATTTTTGCTCTTGGCAAAATTAATGCTAATTGCATGATTAATGAGAAAGGCATGAGGCTAGGGATGGTGTCGGTCATGCCCAATGGTAAAGAACTTTACTTCGTCGTATGTTTTGGTTTCAAGGCCACAAACAGTTAAGCTAAATTGAGGTTGTTGTAACACCCCAGAAATTTTAATAGTAAATTAAAATATTAATAGGGGTAAAAACGTAGTTTTGAAAAAAAGGGTTAAATAGTAAATTTCTATGAATGGAGGAATTTGAGGAATCTAGCTTTTCCATTGGATTATTTAGACTTTTTTAGCCCAAATTCATATTTAGGTTGTCATAAACGGATAACATATGAAGAAGATACAGAACATTTGCTGTAGCATGCATTTTGTGTTTTGCATCTACATTGGAAGTAAATTTAAGTTTAAGAAAAGAAGAGAAAAATGGTATAATGGTGAGTGTGCATTTAAAAAAGGAAAGATTGAAAAAAAATATTTATGTGCATAGAAGTAAAAGTTTGTTTTGAAAATGGAGCATTTAGTAAAATTTACACAATTCTACGTTTTGAAAATAAATGTATATACATACGAGTAAAAGATTATTTTAAGTGAAATGTGTTGATAAAGATGCTAGTTATGTATACACACACACACACTTAAATGGTTAATAATATATATGTATATGCACACATAAATTAAGAGATAAACCAACTGATTGATTGATCAAATGATTGATTGATTAAAGGAAGTTATAAATAAATAACATATTAAGAAGGCATCCAGGGTCAACGTACGTAATTGAACATTCTAGATATTTTTACTTGTAAATGAAGCAATCAATCAACGGTTATAACCAATATAAACCCCTATAAATACACACCTAACCTAAACTCTAATTCTCTATTGCAAATTAACAATAAAGATACTCTACCCAATTTCCCTCTAAACCCTAATTCCTTCCCCAATTCTTAAATAAAAACAAAAACTCCAAATAAAGCCCAAATTTTAATCTAAATCAAACCTAGAGCCAAATTAAAAAGAGATCTAGCAATAAGAGAGGAGTCGAAGAATATCTAAGGAAATACGCTATTTGGAGATCAGGTCTGAAGCTTGGGACCGAGATGAGTGGACATAGATTAATTAAACGGTTAAATAATTAGTTTTAAATTTATTTTAGGTTGATTGGATTGTTAAACTTCCAAATTTAACTGTTAATTTAAAATTTTAGATTAGTAAAATATCAGTCTATAAGTTAAATTGAATTTGAAGTTAAATCTAATTACTTTGATATGTTAAACTATAAACCTTTTTTATTTATTTAAAAGTGAATATGTTGGATAATTAATTGAACATGCATATGGATTAGAATAATAGGTGCAAATTGGATAATTAACTTGGCAATTGGATAATTAAATTTGATCTAATTTTCAAAAGTATAGCTAGTTGTTAACCCATTCTGTTATCAAGTTGTAAGCCCTGATCTGGACCTTAAAATGATTTAAAATTTAAATATTGAAAATGTAAATTAAGATAGAATTAGAAATTTCTATTAATTAGATTGTTGATGACACCTTCACTAATTGATTTGAAGTAGTTTAATAATTAAAATAATCTCAAAATAATTAAAATCTAAAAGGAAACGAACCCTAAAAAACAAAATGGAATGGCTGAGCATAAGGATGATAGGTTGACCGTGGGCAGTTGATTTATAGTGCTTCCAAGCCGGCCGTCCAGCTTTTTATTAGAGAGATTTAGATTTTTAGGCTTTAGTTCCAATTAGTTAATGAAATTGATGAAACGTAAAAACACATATTGAACTATTTTGATGTATGTGCGAGAGAGTAGGGAAATTGATTCCCTATTTGAGTTATAGGGAAAATTTCCTCCACTAAGTGGAAAAGATCCAGAATATCCATAAATGTTGGCAATTGAACAGTCCGTTAGGTGGATGTATAAACTGGATTTAGTAAGTCGAGGGCAATTTATTCGCATTAGTTCTAGGGAGTGTTACATATGAGTGGGCACAACATCGATGTGAACACTTCCTAAGGGGGGTTCGGTCCTAACAAGAGATTCAGGTATGACATGTTTTCTTGCACAACGTGCTAATAGTGGATGCTGGACCAGGACAATAAGTGGCCATTTGATGTGTGATGGTACTAAATGGAGCTCGGTCCTGGCGGTGATTCGCACATGATGAACACCAGAGTAGGCAATAAGCGTCAGTTAGCCATTATGATCAAGAGATAAAAACGGATGTGTTGGATGAAATTCTTTATGAGAGTGCAATTCTTGTTCACTCCCTCTAAGCGTAGTGGAGTAGATAAGGGACAGAAGGTCCCAGTTTCCCCGATCGATGGTGAGAGGTTTTGACTTATAAATCTGACCTAGTCAGTTAGATAACTATCCTTAGGTATATAACCTTAGGAATTCACTGACAATATGTACACTCTATGACACTTAGAGTAGATTTAAGACTAATTGCTCTTAATCGTCTTATTAGTTTTGTTCTCATTCACCAGACTTTAGGTCTGACCCACCCGCTTTCTTTCTATTTTCCCCTACAAAAGGTGACAGGTTAGTAGTAATTGGACATAGTATGGGGAAGAAAGGAGGTCAATGATGGAGTTCTAATATTTTCTATTGCTTTCTTACAATTACTTATCGTATTAGAAAGTAAACTTATATTGTAATTTGGAAACAATGTATTTTCAAAAGATAGTATTTTGGGGAATATTTTCATGAAATGTTTATTTTTTTGTATTTATATTTTGATTCCATCCCCTGTGAGATCTGATAGTGCATAATGTCTTAGAAGTCTATCTCTGTAATTATGCCCTGTATTATTTTAAAACCCCAACAACTCGTATTTTCTCGGCATGATTCATGTCAAAAAGTGTGGGTTGATAGATTTGGCTTCAGAGCTTAGGTTTAGGACTCCCTAGAGATTAGGCACGTATTGAGAGAATGTACTTGAAAGGTTTTTCAAAAAATGGTTTTTCATAAGGTTTTCCAAAATGTTTTCAAAAATGGGTTTTGGAAATGTGTGTTCATATATATAGATAAAAAATATAAATAGATTTCTAAGGATTTTATCTATATATGACAAAATTCCTTTTATTCATGCCTATACTATCTATGGAGAAATTTGAAAATTAATTTCCGAACATAGATAGTGAGAATGAGAATAAGTTTTAGGGGATAGGAAGGAACTTTCATATTTATTTTGGTAAGAAATGCTAGTATAGGTTTCTTCTATGAACTAGAAGTGAAAAATAAATTATGGATATGAAAATGAATAAAGGAGATTAATAATATAAGACCCGTATAATGAGAATGTGAGAACATAAAACATATTAATATGAAAAGGACTGTATGACCTAAAAGCAATCTCCCTAGTCAAAACAGAAACCTTATTAGTAGTAAGTGTAAGTACTCACATTTACTTAAAGGAATAGCTGAAGCATTTCTATATTTAAATCAAGCACTGTATTTGGAAATAAAACTTGATTTGACCACCTTTGGAAAGAAGAATGAATTTTTATGCATTTAAGGCACTGTTAGGTAAAAGTGGGATTAGGTAATTAGGTTCATATTGTCTACTCCAATTTAAATGATAAACTAATGGAAATGTTTTCTAAAAGTTAGAAAAGGTAGATATCTGATATTTTAAATAGTATAGAAGTTGATATACTATCTTAGATGAAATAGTCAAATAAATTTTATTGTGTAAAATGCAAGATTTAAGATTTTGGTTAAAAAAGTTATTTTTCAATAACCATTGTAAAACATTTATTTGTTTTAGGCGCATTGCTGTATTCACCCTCAATGAGCATTTTTATTATATTAAGAAACGTTTGAAAAGAAAGCTATGGTTGTCTAATATTTTAAAATAAAAATAAGTTACTTTATGATTTTCTGTAGAATAATCAAAAATCTATGTATCTATGTAAATTTTGTTTGAAAAGCAAGATTAAAAAGAACTCGAGGAGAAGAAATTTTTTAATACTTTGTTTTGTCTCTTAGGCACATTGTTACCTTTCAATGTGAACCGTATTTTAAGTAAAAATTCGAAAAAAATAAATAAAGGAAGGAAAAAAATCAAACATTTTGATTTAAATGGTAAAGATGAAAAGTGGATTTAACGTTTTAAAGACTTAATAGCATAAACTATGTTAGAAAAAAAAGATTTTGATAAAAATGGAAGGTAAAAATGTTTTGATTATCACTTAAAATTTAAAAGAAGTAAGTTAGAGTTAGATAAACATGACTAAATAGCCCATTAGGACAAGGTTGACTATGGAATTTAAAAGAATTAGATTGATTGAGACAAAGTTGGAAAGGTAAAATGAGAATTTAATGACCTTTCCAATCGACGATTAGATGTGGTAAGTCAAACTTTCTGAAATAGTTAAGAGTAAATGTCACCATGTATCTTGCCACCCAAGTATGGTTAGAATTGTAGGATCCTTGCATAAGGAAGATTGAAAAGTTTGATTTGGGTGAACATATTTCCAAGTAAAGAAATAGTAGGCTAAGATGCTTCATTACATCAATAATGTTGTAGATGCAAAAAAATTTTTAGTATAAATGGTAAAAGGGCCAAGTAGGATCTACTTCGATCCTTATAGGGGATGTTAAGTAACAAATAGGCATTTCCTTGATTAGATTAGTCAATCTAACTGGCAAAATAAGTACTGGCTCGGCATTAAAGCTGTTAAGATTGATTCCATATAGGAAAGGAAAGGATAGGATACATATAGGCTACAAGCAGTCCAAGTATTATGTTGCTCCCCTAAAGGCTATGGGTAGACCAAGTGCACATGAATGGGAAAGAAAATCTTTTGGTCTATGTTATTGGTTTATATAAGTATAGGTGTGTTCCGCGTATGCTTAATGTAGATCTTGGAATTGTATGGTTAAGTATAACATGTATTGGAGTGTGCAGAATAAGGAGAGAAGTAGTCCCTAAACTGAAAAAAAAACCTTCATAATGGAAATGGTATGATAAGTTCCATATTTTTAAATCTACATGACTTGAGCCAGTTAAAATGTAGAGTTAGTCATTGCAACATTTTGAGCAATTGATACGACGTAGTTAACACCAAATCAAAAGTTGTTATAAAATGAAGTGGGATTTAAGTAGCATTTTAATTCATTGGAATGAAGTATGTAGCCATGTAAATTTCCATAAATTATCTAGTTTCGATATAAAAGTGTATCGTCTGAAATAACAAGGAATATACCCCGAAAGAGGGAGATGTACAAAATAAGGACGAACACCGTATTTTTTTACTGTCTGTTTCAATATTAACAAAAAAGATAATTCCTTGTAATTCCAATAATGATGCAAATCCGTTTTTAGATAATGTATGGAAAGTTATAGAGTTCACGTTTTCTTTTGGAAAAGATGTAGTTCCAATGCATTAAAACGCAAAAATCCCTAGGTATAAACCTAAATATTTGTTGTTAGGCCATCTGGATTAGAATGGAAAGGGATCGACTCATATTTAGCCGTCCCAACCATAAGGTGATCGGAATGGAGTGAGAAAAGGTTATGTTGGTAATGGTCTCATTTGTAAGATGACAACAAGGAATACAAAAAGAAATTTTTTGAAAATTCAAAATGCAAAGAGGATATCCTAAATGATAGTTTAGTCAAGTTTTTTGGAATGGGTAGTTAATTCAAGTGTCTAGGTGTCAATTAAGAAAAGGTGGTTTTAAAGCATGCATTGAGAATGCGGAGGAAATTTTCATGTAAATGAAGATCAAAACAAATCTTGGGTAAGATTTGACTAAAGGGATAAAAGAATTCTGCTTAAATCCCACTCGGATCGGAGGAAGGTTATCTTCTTAAGAAATTTAATGGAAGCCTGACATATAATGCACGGTCGTGGGCATAGCAACTGCATACATATGAAGTAACCTTTAAGGGGTGTAACATTTTAATTTTATCGGGATCCGAAGGTCGGCATTCTTACGTCCACTGTATCAAATGCCGCATAATCGAATGCCAAAAACCGAATTGTTATGGTTAAAAGGAAGAGGTAGAAGAAAAAAGATAGAAGAAGTAAGAAAAAAGATAGAACAGAAACAAGATCAGAATCTCACATATCGCAGTGGAACAACATATAATAAATAAATGAATATCTTTAAAAACAAAGGACTAACTCAGTTATTACATCACATTATCATCAGAGTGTACAACAACAAAATACAAAACAAAAAAACAAATGGACAGTTATACAAACATGTCCTTATAAGTGAAATACACAGCGGAAAGATAATATCATATACAGGTAATATGTCCCGCCATCCAGCTCGCCACTTGAGCTCCAAAGCACTTCTGAATCCAGAATGACCTGATAACCTGACTCTAGACTGCCCGTGCGGAAAAATATGGGCACCCAGAGTTTAGGAAGAGAACAATAAACTCCAGGTCAGTCATGAGACTGGTTTGAGAACTCAAAACAGTTATTTATCTTTTAAAAAAACAACAACTATAAAAGTGGAAAAATATCCGCCATGCTTTTTGAAAATGAAACTACCATAAGGCCTCCTTGCACACACACAATGCAAACGCAGAATTGGAGGAGATTTCTCCTTATGATAGTCAAAGATGCTTACTACGCAAAACAAATCATTCTTTTTTGATATCATTATTAGTGCATAGCGATGAAAACATTTTGAAATAGAATATTAATCTTAGCCAGCATAAGTGCCATTATATTATGACTGCTATAACTACCTCCTGAGGAGGTAGGTTATACAACTAAAACCGTACAAGGCTCGTATTGTTTCTTTGGATTTTCCAACAAATGGTCAGGCGAAGGAACTTCCTACTGCCACATGGGATCGCCTCTAGAGGGACGTCTCGAGAACTTAACCAGCTCTCTGCCAACACAAGGCCGGGTTACCTTTGTAACTAGGTATCTAGTGCATGAATATGCCACCCCCTGGTCCTTTGGGACCTTTATCCGAGGGCCCTCGATCACCAAGCAACAACCACACAGAAAAATAAGATTGGAGCAACCACATAGGTTAAGCATCAGGGCTCCATACCTGACACCACACTTTTCCAGAAGGAAATGACATACCCTAAAGGGCGCGACCCTCGTAACCTTGCCGCATATTCCTATTTTGACCATTTCCTGGGTGTGAGGTCTGACGAAGTCTTGTCCACAAAGCTACGATTTTTCACAAAGCCACGCTTTGATCAATAAATGATCAATAAATAATCATCACACAGCAACACTCAGCATGCCACATTACCAAATTGGGAATATATCGCTGATAACCTTCAACTACATGACCTCTAAACTCGTACATTTCAGAGAAGGGTGTTAAGCTAAGAGAATAAATTCTCTGCCACCAATAGAAATGTATTTGAAAGAAATCTGCTTTACATCTCAAAATGTAATGTCAGACACGTAACCATAAAAGTCTGTTCCGGGCTCAAACAGAACCGAAGGCACTTCAAAAGAAGCCCTTGCAATCCGGGTATTCACAATCCCGATCGAATTTCCCATCACAAAGGAAATCTCCATACCGTAGCTAACGGTGCAGAGGCAATCGATAGGTCATCCTATCGTCTTCACAAATACCCGTTCTTCACCACCGGTCTTCAATGTTATCCATTACGTCGTATCACTATTCAGAATGGGTAATCCGAATAACGAGCGCAATAATTTAAAAATAAGTGTAGCACTCAATTTCAACCAATTCACAACAAATAGCCATTTAAGGGTCAATACTGATAGTCGGTAATTTAATTATCGATCAATATTCACAACATCACCCGATTTCAAATAATTTCCCAAATTATTTATTTTCAAAAATATCTTTACAAGATATAATTTCCACACTTCAACCGTTTGAAAACCAATTTCAAATCAATTTACACCCTTCAACCTTTGAAAACAAATTTCAAATCAATTTCCTTAAACAGAAACAATTTCAAATATTTATCCATTTTCAATTTAAAATGGTTCATTTAAATCAATCAAATAATCCTTACCGATTTATTAAATTTACGTTCCAAATTCGTAAATTTATTTCTACACTTTTAAAATAAATCAAGGTTTATTTTTAAACAAAATTTCCTTTCTTTTATAAATTCCATAGTGAATTTACCTTTCCAAAATATCTATGAATATACGATTTCCAAGTCGATTTCTAATATTCATTTTCAGTTTATCTTTAAAAGATAAAATCTCAAAACATTCACTTTATATTGGAAAAACATTTCCGCGCTTATTTAATAATAAGTAATTCACAAATCTGTTTATTTTCAACACTTGGAAAATTTTCAATATACTTAAATCACAATTAAGTATATAATTTATTCTTTCAGGAAAACATTCTCTTAAACACATTTACTTGAGTCAAAACGAATGTTGCGTAAAACATCGTTACGACAACCCAAAACCGCTAGTGTAGGGATTCGAACTTAAAATAGATATATAAATCGCAATACTATATAAAACATTTCCTTTCGGAAATCATTTACTATAACAATAGTGTTATAGTCCACCATTTCCTTCTATTTCTCGAAAACATCTATTTCAACAATGAATGTTGAAATCTATGGTTTCGATATTTAATACATTTTAAAACATTTTTGAATCTTTTTAAATTCTATTTAAAATATCACTTTCCCAAAATATTTCTTTAATATATTATTCACCGTCCAAAATCATGAATATACTTCATTAACCAAATTCAATTTCTACATATTTTATTCAAAATATTATCCACTGTCCTAAAATCGTGGGTATATTTCCTTTAATAAGCTATAATAATTAAACTTATTAAAATAATTCGATTTCGGATTTATAAAATGACGTTTATAAATTCCATTTATACTTTATAACAGCTTCAACTTATAAAATCACTTTATTAATAAATTCTATACATATTCCATTTACACGCCAAAATCTAGTTTATAAGTTAATTACTTATAAATCTTTTATTTTACAAAACCTACTCATGTTATAACTTCACAATTTATAAATCGATAGATTTCATCCACTTATGAAATCCATTTATACTTCATTTTTATACTTATAAAAACTCGTTTCATAATTCCAATATTTTTAATTTATAAATATCAATTTTATAAATCTTTTATATAAATCATTTATAATAATTCAAAAATCCCAATTTAAACCATTTTATAAATTAATCAACTACTTATTTCAAAAAAAATCACATTTCGGTTATATTTCATAAAAAATCGTAAATTTGATAACTTAAAATTTTCAACGTTTATTTATTTAGAATCAATCAATTCCAAATTTAAATTTTATTATGAATTCTCAACTTAAATTTTCAAAAATCCAATTTTATTTATTTTCGGCATCTAACGATACCAAAAATATATTCGACTAAAATTTAGCCTTTAAAGATTTCAATCTCAAAGATAATCATGCAGATTATAAATAGATCAATAAATAGATCAACACACAACATTGAAACAAATTCAAATGCTTGAGGAATCCAATTCGATCCCTCCAACCTGTTTCCCTGCATCCAAAGATGTTAGCACAATACCAATTCCGCTTCGAGATGGAATATTGCGGTATATGGTATTTATAAAATACCATCCGCTATTATGCAGCGGAATAGGGTCTCATCCACTATATAATGCAGGAAATCAACTCCAAGTACATATGCAATACCAATTCCATACAAGTTGGAATTATTGCGGTATATGTTTTTAATAAATAACATCCGCTTAATATACGGCGTATAGGGTCTATTTCACTACAACGGATAATAATTATCATCCAATCACACAATCAAGCAATTTTAAATCTAACTATTTAAAATTTAAATCGAAACAATTTGATTGAGTGAGAAGTTCTCACCTTGAGTTTCCGATAATAGTTGCAGTGTTTTATTCGAATAAAATTAAACGTGCATTTAATTTTACCCGAAATTTGCACTAGCTCCAAACGACTCCAAACCAGCTCCATTGCGTAGTGCTCAACAAAACGAAGCCAACGCAAGTCGTTTCGTAATTTTTCGACCTCGTACAACAAAGTTATGATAGTTTAAAGATTATAGAATTTTAAATATAATCAATTTAGAAATTTATTTTAATTTTTATACCCTAATTGACATCTGCCATTCATTTCCTTAGGCAAAAATCTAGGCCGCACGCTTATCATCTTCTTTACATTCGCGTCTAGGAAATTACCACGCGTGTGAACTCATGCCGCCATTTGAATCTTGAATTTTAGCATCGCCTACGACAACGATCAGGGAGTGCCATATCGAAGGTCTTCAAGCAAGCTATAATCGGCCACCCACCGGCTCCACTCGGTCGCTCTCCTTCGTCGAAAAACTTGCGCGAACGCGGCGCCTTCCAGCTTCGATTGCCATCGATTCGTGCCACTAAAAACGATCACACCCGTATAGAATCGAAGCTCTCCTCACCCTCTTCCATGTTGTAGTTGAAGCTTTCTGGAAATAATCGATGGATTGGAAGAAAATTGAGGGAGAAAGAGGCGATTTTCTGGCCATTCAAACAAAAGTGGCGGCCGGCTTGAATAGCTAGGGTTTTAAATTTGTTTGCAAAAGTGAATTTGTGAAGGCCTTTTATAGAAAATTTCCAAATTACTATTCACTCGAAATTTTTCGAACTCCAAATCTCGCGTGGTGACTGGCATTTCTAGGGTTTACCCCACGTTTTGGACATAATGGAATATGTTTCGGAAGCTAATTCGATCATCTGTGCGAGTTACGGCAATAAACGATCAAATTTAAATTAAATCGATTAAGCCAAATTTCAATGCGTTTTGGCTTTCCCCGAACAAACCGTAAATCCAATTGACACGAAATTTGAAACTTTACAATAATATAATATTACGGATCCGATGAAACTAGTTTCGTCAAAATCCGAGACTGTTTGAAAAAATGACTATTTTCACTAGTCAAGTAAATATTAAAATATTCAATTTTCATAATTTAACTTTTAAATCGATTTTAAAAGTTCACAAACATTGTTCTAACCCCAATATGGTTTAATATAACTTTTAAATCATTTTTAATCACATTAAACCCAATTCCTAAATTTTTACGCAATTTCAAATATTAAATTGCCGATTTAATTATCCAATTAAATCCAAATATTCGAAAAATAAATTTTTCGACTTACAAATTTACTTGTTGGTATTTAAAATCAATTAAACGTCTGAATTTCAAATAACGGAAATACTGGGTCGTTACAAGGGGATACTATTTTGGTTAGAATGATTATAGTTATAACTCTAATGAATTTTAGGTACCTGTGACAATGCCTATGAAGGGTGGTTACCTTAGTCAAACCATTTTAGCTAGAGAAACTTTGATTACCTTTGAACTTAGGATTTAGGTAGTAGATTATCTAAGATAGAGACCTTTGTATAATATATATGTTTTTAAACGTATCAATAGGACATATTATGGGTGATGGATGATAATGGATGTTTATGGATGTTCATGGATGTGAATGGTTGCATTTCTATGCATTAGAATGTTGAGTCCTTTAGGTGCACATTAGAATGATCATCTATAGAGGTATAAACACTCATATCATGAGCATGTTTTTTCATGATTGATTGCTATATATGGATGTTATGCATATGGATGTCGCATATGATTGTATGGTTGAGCATGCATGTAGAATTAATAGTCTATCATTAGGACCTTACATATATCTAGATGCATAGCATTAGCATATTTTCATAAAAAGGAGGTCGACTGAATCAGTAGACTGACTACTCTTATTCATTAGTTCTGGTTCATATGCATTCCACGTTGAATAAATACATAATTGGGTTAGAAATATTAAGGACTATGGTTGTTGTGGATGATGGATGATTAGATGTATGTAGACTTTGGTTGCAACTTGTTGCTTTCATTTTTCTATCCTTAGAGATTTCAATGACAAAATCCTTTAAGTGGGAAGATGTAACACTCCAGAAATTTTAATATTAAACTAAAATATTAATAAGGATAAAAACATAATTTGTAAGAAAAGGAAGAAATAGTAAATTTCTATAAACAAAGCTGGGGAATTGTCTTTTTCATTGGGTCAAGTAGATTTTTCGAGCCCAAAATCATATTTAAGTTGTTAGAAATGGATACCGTATGAAGAAGAAATAGAATATTTCTATAGCACTCATTTTATGATTTGTGCCTACTTTGGAAGTAAATTTTAGTTTAAAGAAAAGAAAAAAAGGGTATAATGGAAAGTAAGCATTAAAAAAATAAAAGAATGGAAAAAAATTATGCGCATAGAAGTGAAAATTTATTTCGAAAAGGGAGCATTTAGTAAAAGTTACTTAATTATATGTTGGGAAAATAAATGCATATACATATGAGTAGAATACCATTTTAAAGGAAATGTGTAGATAAAGATGCTAGTTAGTAATGTATGTGTCTATACACACACACACACACTTAAATGGTTAAAAAATATGTATACGTATATGCATACATAAATTAAGAGATAAACTAATTGATTAATTCATTGACTGATTAATTAGTTGATTGATCGATTAATTTATTTATTAATTAAAGGAAGATGTAAATAAATAATTTATAAAAAAGGTGTTCAGGTTCAACGTACGTAATCGAATCGCCTAAATATCTTTACTTGTGAATGATGTAATTATCCAACGGTTAAAACCAATATAAAACTCCTATAAATACACATTAACTTAAACCCTAATTCTTCATTTCAAATTAACAGTAAACAAAAACATTTGGTCTTTAAAACAAACAAAAGGATTTAGATTTGAAATCCGCAATGCTTTTGGAAAATGAAACTACCATAAGGCCTCCCGGCACACACACAATGCAAACGCACACATGGGGGAGATTTCTCCTTATGATAGTCAAATATGCTTACTACGCAAAAAATCTTTTTGATATTATTACTAGTGCATAGTGGAAAACCTTTTGAAAATATAATATAAATCCTAGCCAGCATAGGTACAATTATACTATGCCTACTGTAGCTGCCATTTTAAATGGCAGGTTCTGCAACTAAAACCATACAATGCGCATATTAGATGAATGGATTTCCAACAAATGGTCAGGCTAAGGAACTTCCTATTGCCACATGGGAGCGCCTATGGCGGGACGCCACGACAAGCTACCCTGCTCTCTGCCAAACAAGGCCGGCTACCCCATTCCCGGGGAGTAAAACCTAAGATATGCCACCCCCGGTCCTTTGGGACCTTTATCCAAGGATCCTCTACACCAACAACATCACACAATAATAATGAATATACTACAGTGCCCACATGAGTAAGTATCCGGGCTCCATACCATGATACTACCCTTTTCCAGAAGGAATAGTCATACCCTAGGGGAGCTACCTCTGAAACCTTGCCGCATCTTTCATGTTTCGACCATTACCGGTTTGTGATGCTCGATGAGATCTCGTCCACAATGCTACGCTTTTTCACAAAGACATGCTTTGATCAACAAATGATCAGCAGCACTTCGTATGCCACATTACCAAATTGGGAATGTATCACTAGTAACCATCAACAACATAACCTCTGAGCTCGTACGTCTCATATAAGGGTGTTAAGCTAAGAGAATAAATCTCCGCCACCAAGCAAAAATGTATTTAATAGAGACTGGCTTTACATCTCAAAGTGTAATGTCAGACACACATCCATACAAGTCAGTTCTGGGTTCGAACAGAACCGAAGGCACTTCCGAAGAAGCCCTTGCAAATCCGGGTATCCACAATCCCGATCGAACTTCCCATCATTTAGGGAATCTCTATACCGTAGCTACTCAGTGCAGAGACAATCGATAGGTTATCCTATCGTTCTCGCAAATACCGGGTCTTTACCACCGGTCTTCAAATGCTATCCATAACGACGTATCATTATTCGAAATGGGTTATATGACACTCAAAGGTCTTCTCCTGGCTAAACCGAATAATGAGGGTAATATTTAAAAACATATTGATATGAATTTCAGTTAAGTCACAACTTAAAATTCAAAACCCTCTTTCAAATGGTTTAAACAAAATTACCATTTCAAATCTTTTAAACAAAAGATTTATTTCACAAAGTTCACCCAGTTTCACAAAGATCTATTTACGGATTCCAAAACAATTTCCATTTCGAGTGGATTAATCCATTTAATCTTTAAATTAAAGATTTAACTCATAGCTTTCAAAACCATTTCCAAAAATTCATTCATAACTTGGAAAACTATTTCAATTCAAACTTGAAATTCCTATAATATAAATTGGAAATTCATTCCTTATATGAAAGCTTTTATCATTTGAGAACAAACAGTTTTCATTTTGGGAAAAATCCGATTTCATTTATACAAGTTAAAGTTTTTCAAACTTGGGTTTAATTTAATTCCCAAAACAACACTTTAAAAATGGTTTTAAAACCCATATAAACTTGTATGACCTTTCATATTATAAATTCTCAACATAGAATTCAATTTCAAAATATGAATTCAAATTTAAGTCGAATTATTAAATTTCAAAACTTTATTAAGTTACTCAAAATAACTTTTATCTTTGAAATCCCTTTTCAAAAGATTTTCACTTTAAATCCGATCCATTTCCAAAACCATTTAGATTCAAAAATTCAATTTTTAAAATTATTTTAAAAATCTGCGACTTAAACAATTTCCACGTGAAATTCATATTTGTGTGTATAGTGTAGTCCAGGGGTTTTACACAATAGTGGGGTTTTACACAATAGTGCACAACATCAATCATCACAGATATATCGATAAGCGGTATAACTGATAACGCTTATCTTTATTCATAGATTCATAGATAAATCAAATTTATCAATCACAAAGATTCATCATTACGATTCGATGTGGGTTTCGGATAACCAATTGGAATCCGACTCCCTGTCGCATCGAAATCCAAATGTCGTTTTACGGGTCAAGGAGTTTTATATTCATACAACAGTATATTCATCATAGGTATAGCAGCTCAGCACAAAGTATTACATAACATCACATCACATATTAAATATATCAATCCATCACACAGTACACAATAACAATCAAACATTTACAATTAAGATGAATAAATGGGGTGGTTTTTAAGTTTATTACCCACATAATTACTTCCATTAGTAATTTTTAATCCATGATTATTATCATTAATTTCAATTGATTAAGTTTTAATCGCCTTCATTATTTAATCATTTCTTTAATTAATTATAAAAATTAATTAACCCTTAATTGTAATTAATTAAATCTTAATAAATTATCCCTTAATTAATAATGATATCTTAATCATTTTAAATAAATTAACCTTTAATTAATTATTCTTAGTTTAATTACCTTAATTAATTAACCACATTAATTAATTACCCTTCAAAGTAGTTTACCCTTAATATTTGATTAATCAACCTTTAATCTTTAATTATCTACTCTTAATTTCTTTCACTAAGTGATTATTACTTTTATTTAATCATTCATTAATTACTTGATTAATTAACTTGAATTATTAATTATTTACTTTAAATAATAAACCCTTAATTATTAACTAATTTAACCTTAATTATAACTAATTATCCTTTAATTGATTCTTCGTAATTATTAATGAATTAATCTTAATTACAAATTATAGATTACTTGATTATCATTAACGATATAAATTAACTTACTTTTAAGTTAAAAATTTAAAACATTTGATTTTTATTTCTAAATCACTTATTAAGTTTCATTTAAAATATCTTGTTAAAAATATAAGTTTAAAACTTAATTGTTTCAAAAAAAAATCCTTTATTTTAAAACCTTCAATTTATACCTTCTACTCAATAAATAAATCATCATTTATAGAAAGGAATAATTTTAGAAATTCAATTAAATAATTCATTAATGTTTAAAACTGGAAATAATAAAAAATCCCAGCCAAACCTGAGTATTCCCCGAGCTAAACCCCGACGTACTCGAGCCTTACTTTGAGTTTTCCCAAAATCGACCCGAGCGAAATTTCTCTCAAAAATTTGTTAAGTGTTAAAATCAACCGGATACAACCTCTAAACAACGCGAGCCTGACTTCGAGTTTCCTCCTCCGTAACCCGAGCAGTGCTTCAAGTCTACCATCTTCTTCCCCAACACGAAATCCACTAATACGCGAATCCTTACGCGTGCATGAGGCACACGAATCTGGCGCCCTCCTGTGATATCCCGGAATTTTTGGCAATATAAATTTGATAATCTATGTTAAAAATTAAATTTATTTGGTAATTTTTGATAATAAAATTTTGAATTGATCTAATAATCATCTTTTAATAAAGATTTAAATTGGTAGATTTTATCTTTTTAAAGCTAATAATTTTTTTTTCTTTTTATAATATATATAATTGTATATATTTAAATGTATAAGCTTTGATTTGGAATTTAGTAAATGAATCAATTTTCTAATTCTAATTTATTTTGGAAAATTGGAAATTTTGATTTAAATTTAACATTTAACTTTTCAAAGCAATTTAATAAATAATTATATGGTTTATACTTAAGGTAAATCTTATTTGGTTTAAAATTTTATTTAATTAACTTAAATATGAATTTAGATTAGATTAACATAAAAGCTTAGTTTTATTTTCTTTTTAAAATATTGTTTGAATTTTTATATAAGAATTTAAAATATAATTTACAAATGATCTTAATATATTGGGTAATAGAAGTAATTTATAATCTCTTCTATAAACTATTTAATATTGTTTAATTTGTTATTTTCAGATAATAATTATAATAGTTAGTTCTTATGAACATAAATAAATTTTGTCAGAAATTGGATTTGTTGTTTTTAAATTAAATAAGAATTATATATGCATATATATATAACTTGATTTTTAAATTGGTTTTTAAAATTAATTTAAAGGTGAATTTAATGTTTTGAAATTTAATAGAATAAATACATAAAAATATTTGAATAAGCTTATATTTATATTTGTTTTTTTCATTTCTCTTTAAATAAAAAGGAAATTTATATATACATAAGAAATAAAATAAGTTAAAGTTTTTATAGACAATTTAAATTAAAATTAAAATACTTAAATTTACATGTGTAATTTTCTTAACACACCTTGTAGACATGTGTAAAGCCATAAAGTTATCATTGTGACAAATGTTTAAAATTAGAACAAGTGTCCTATTTTTCGTTTTCTTTTATTTTAATGAAATCAAAAAAATTCTTTTATAAACACATCTCCTCTAAAATCATTTTCTTTTCTATTCTTCTTTTTCAAACTTAAGAAATTTTCAGCTAGGAAATCTGAAATCAATGTTCTAACCAAAATCTAAATTTCTTGTTCATCTTCTTGAAATCACCCAAAATCTATAATTTCATTTGAAAATTCATTCAAAACAGAAAACCTGTTTCCCCTCAAAACCAATCTGCACTAATGTTTTCTCTAACCAAATCAATATTCAAACCAATCTTCTTCAAAGCTATCTGAAATTCATTTTGCAAATCAAGTATTACCTATAGACTCTTCATATTCATCAACCAGAAAATCATTATGAAAATTCCAAAACCTGCATGCATCTGAAGATCACTGCTTTTCTGTTTTGAAACTTCATCAAGCCTTCATTTTTCTTTTTCTAGAAAGCATGCGACTGTAATCAGGCAAAGCATTGTAGAAAAAAAAGAGACAACTTGAAGTTTTTAAAGTATACATGCAATTGTTAAATCTGGAAAACACAAAGTACTGCAGGAACTTGAAGCTTTCAAATTTACGCACCTTCCAGTTTCATACTTTTCAAAGGCTCTGCTCATCAAATTTTCAAAGTGAGTAACTTCGTTTTGTTTAAAAAAAAATTAAGTATAAATTTAGTTTCTTATTATACTTTGGAAATAATTGTGGTTGTGTGCTATTTACAAGTTATTACTGGTATATACATGATTTTACGAAATTGTGCATGCTGCTGTAACTCATTTTTCTGTATTAAGTTCCAGATTTAAGAATTGCTTAAGAATATCCATTTCATTTGATTTAATATGTGTTAAGATTAAAGATTCAATCAAAATATGGTTGTGTAATATAAGTTAAGTTTAAACTTTATTTAATATAAGAAAATTCCGTTTTTTCACTGGAAACAAAATAATAACAGAACAAATTGTATATAAGTAAGAATTTGAATTTCCAGATTCATTGATTAAAGTTTTTAAACCAATTACATTAGCAAAAACTTGAATTTTAAAACTAAAATTAGAATTTATAGTTTGAAATTGATTGAGTATTTCTGGTTTAACCAGAAATCATATTTGGGGTTAGAACTGTCGATCTAGGAGGTTGGGGTGGCCAGTATCTTTTTTGGTGATGGATTGGTGAACGAAGATGCAAGGAAAATTATTGGAAAAGGGATTAATGCAGTGAGGCGGTGGTGATTTGGGATTAAGGATTTTAACCCTAGTCTTCTGTGGCTCAGAAAAATTGATCGCCGCGAATTCTGGAAATGATCGAGTTCTTCCAGATTTAAATAGGTGATTGATGGGGTGTGGAATAGTTCGTGGCCGGAGGTGAAGCCACTCTGGTGATCAGCGGCGAGAGAATTTGGTGATTTCCAGTTCGACATTTTTTTCTTGTCTTGGAGCTCGAAGCTCGTTTTTTATTTTTAGATTCTGCAAGTTGTTTGATGATAGGAATGGTATTGGGTGATGATTGACGACTTGCGCGTGAGGTCGTGAGAGGTCGAAGCTGACGGCAGTGGTGGTGCAGGTGCACGGGGGAACTTGGCGTGTTAGCTATTTTTGGGGAAGATGTTACTCGTGTTTGTATCAGGTTTATTCATGATTTGCTCGAAGTTTGGGGCTGATTGTCTCGAAGCAGTTGTTGTTCTGGGCTTGGGTGAGTTAGATAGTTACAGGTTTATGTGTTAAACTTGTCAGTTTTAGTTTGAAATGATTTCAAGATGAAGGTGTTACTCGAGCTACTCGAGTTGTTTTGAGTCTTGCTCAAGCTAGTTTTGTTGCAGTTTAGAAATTTGTCATGTTTCAAAATTTTAAACTGAAATTTAAAATACTAAGCTAAGATTTAAAATATGTTTTAAATCTAACTTTAAATTATGGATTCAGGTTTTAATTTGAATCATAGTTGGAAATGAATAAGTTATTAAATTCAAATTTGTTTAAAATACTTTAAAGGGGTTATTGTTTAAAAATGTCTTTAAAGAAATTTGAATTTAAATTGGAAATTGAATTGTAAAGAAATATTTGAAACAAAGTTTAATTCTGATTCAAATCTGGATTTGAATATTTGTTTCAAAATAGATTTAAATTTTATAAATTTAAGTGTTTTAACAATTTTAAATGATTAAGTAAAATTTAAATGTTTGAATTTAAAAAGGAATTTGTTTTAAACTCTTGTAAAATTTCTTTTATAAGAGAAGGTATTATTTATCATGTAATTTTAAAGGTTTTAAATTAATTTTTAAAACTTGTTAAAGTTAAATTAGAATTTGATAATTTTTTATGCATTTAATTATTAAGGTAATTAAATGAATAATTAATTTATTTAATAAATTAATGAAATGGATAATTACTTAAAGTAATTAAGGGTTAAATCTTAAAAGTTTAAGATTAATTATTCTTAGAATAATTAAGTTGTAAATTAAAAATCGTTAATTAAATAAGATTTGATTTTTAATTAATGATTAGTAATTAATTAATCAAGTGATAAAGGATTAATTAAGTTATAGTTAACACTTAATTAATTAAATAATTAGGGGTTAAGAAATGGGTTATTAATGATTAACTAATTTGTAATTAATAATGATTAAAATAAGTTAATTACTTTAGAAAAATAATTAATGAATTGTTAATAGTTAATAAAGGTTATTAACTAAGGATTATTTAATAATTAATTAATGTGATTAACTTCTAATAATTAATTAGATTAATTAATTTAAAGATAATCATTTGTGTAAATTGTTAAGTATAATTACTTAATGAAGTAATTAAGGAAATTAATTACTTATTGTAATTAATCGAGTTTAATTTGATTAGATAAGTTAATTAATTCAGTATAATAAATCTAGAATAATCATTTGATGATTTGTGAAGTATAATTACTTTATGTAATTAAATAAAGAGAAATTACTTAAGAAAGTAATTGATGGCTAATTATTGGATGTAATTAATTGAAGTGATTTGATGATGGAAGTAATTTGAGTATAATTACTTTGTAAAATTAATCAAGGGATTAATTATAGATTATTATTCAAGTATTAATTTATTTATTTTGTAAAGTAATTAAGGGTAGTTAATTACTGGATGGAGTTAATCTAGGGTGATTAACAATTATGTTTAAATAAAGATTACTTACTGAATGTAATTAATTTAAATAGAAAATGTAATTAGAAATCATTAATTATTATAATTAATGATGTAATTAAGAATAAATTTGTTTGGAAATAATTAATAAATGAAGGAATTAATTAATGTAATTAATTAAGGATCAATGTAATTAATTATAGTTAATTAATTAAGAAAGTAATTAAAGATTAATTACTATATTTGATTAAGTATAATTAATTTGAGAAATTAATTAGTGGATAATTACTGGAATTTAATTAAAGGTTAATTAAACATGGATGATTAATTAAAATGAATAATTGATTGATGATTAATTAATTGATTGATAATTAATTAATGGTGATGTAAGCAAGATTTATATTGATGAAGTAATTAATTTAATTCACTTTAAATTAATTAGAAATGATGTAATTAATTTAATTCAATTTAAATTAATTATATTTGGTGTAATTGTTAATCATTGCTTATATTGAATGATGATGTTGTTTGCTTTGAATAGTTTGAATCTCAGAAATGAGATAAATAATGTGGGGTGATATGTATGTATTGGTTGCATTGTGACGATGATGAGGATTACCTTTTGATAATGATAATATGGATTATCTATTGTGATGATTTTATTGTGAATCTATGAATTATCTATCTGGATGTATATTGATAATTGAATTGTTTTAAACCTTTAAAATAACTTGGCCTTAAAAGATACGCTTTGGATTTCGATGAGACCGAGATCGGGTTTCCGTATTTGGATATCCGAAAACCACATCGATCCAAATTAACGATAGGTCGTGAATCTCTTGTGAAGAGTGAAGACTCGAGGTGTAAGGACTATTCGTCGGTATAACTCTAAGGGTGATTCCGAGATGAGTTTGACGGAGTAGTACTTTCAGATTTGAGATAAAGATTCAGAGTGCAAGGGTTATCGTCGTTAACTCTGAGGTTGATTCCAAAATGAGTGTAACGAGATAATACCTTCGGTTTCGTTCGAACCCGGAGCGAACTTGTATGGATTGGATGCTTTCGGAACATCGTCGGTGGACGATAAGCATTCTAAGAGATGTGTTCTCTAAAGGTAATCGTAGTCTCAAGCCTCATCAACCGAGAATGGCTAAAACAGGGGAGGTGCATCAAGGCTAAGTGGGTCATGCCCAAGTAGAACGAAATTTTCTCCTGTCTGGAAGTCCCTTTTTATTTCGGCTGTGTGGGCGGTTGGAACGTAAGCCAACTGCGGGGTTGTCTTGTTTGGGACTGTCTAGTAAGGGATGGTTTCGGTCTAGTGTTGCAGGGGATTGGGAGTGATCCTCGGTACGTTGATCTAGGCTACGTACTGTGATGGGCGGTACCCCGGCAACCCTGCCATTGATGGAATCCAAAATCCAATAAGTGCCAACGGTTTTGATTGTATTACCCACTTTTGTGGCTAGTAGCTGGAATTTAATAGATGTAACATTTTCGGCTATTTCATATTTACTTGAAAACCCTAGACCTATTATAATATCATTGGATTTCCTATCAAATGTTTTGGTTAGCGTAAGGTAAAAACTTTTCCATGTTTATGTGTGAGAAGTCTTACTTGATACCTTCTCTTTTCAAAGGTTTTCAAAGTTAAGAAACTTTAACTTGTTACTCACACCAGACCCATGTCTGACCCGGAGTTTATCTTCTGTTTTCTTAAACTCTTGGGTACTCAAATTTTTACATGTAGCCAAGGGATTCAGGTTAGGTTTTGACGAATTATGGAGGAGCAATGGAGCAGGAGGCTTCGGCGTTAGATACATAGTTTCCGCTGTGTGTTCTCTGTGTTGGTATCTCTTTCTTGTGTTGTATTTACTTGTAATAACTAGACATGTCGTTATAACCGTCTATTATGTGTTGTATATTCTCTGTAACTCTGATTAGTGTTGTATACTATGTAATATTTATGTTATTAATATAATTTATTCGTTCCGCTGTTAAGATTCTGATGTTGTTTCTTCTTTCTTCTCTTTCTTTTCTCTTTTCTATCCCTTTCTTTCTTCAAGATGATGCGACTTTCTTTGGCGAAAAAGTCGGATCGTCTCACTTGGTATCAGAGCGCTAGGTTGAGTGAATACCTACGCTTTGAAGTGATTTCTTTCTTGAGAGAACGTATTTGTAAGTTTTGTGTGTGTGTGTGTGTATTTCTACCTATTTTTGGGTTACCCGTACAGGTTTTCCAATATAGGTTATAAAGGTAGATAAGGTAGTGGGTGTGTAACACAGCTACCATTGGTTGGAGTTTGAGTGTTGAGGTTGGAAGTGTATCTGTCGAGACTGCAGACCGAATACCGTCTCGAGTAATTTGTGCAGAGTGTAGGATTTCATCGATCTCTGAAGGTAACCTGTAAAGGTTCGGAGTTCATCTTTGAAGTTAAATGAGTAGAGTTGGATCTGTCAGTTGGGCAGAAGAGAATAATGGTATCTTGATACCTTAGGAATTAGTAGCCGTGTGATGAGACGCGGTGACTATGGATGTCTCCGAAGATTCTTCTTTGGAACAAGTTGAGGAAGTATGTATGTTTCGATGTTGTGGCTAGGTTCAGCAGGATGTTTCTGTCTGGTTTGAGGCCTGAGTTTCTCGAAGAGTTTTGGATTAGGAAGTCTTTGGCATCAGTGTCAGCAGTGCAGCTCGGAGTATTCTGTGTGCTAGCAAGAAGGTCTTCTGGTTAGCAGTTTTTTTAGAGATGGTGTTCAGAAGCAGCAAAGTGGATCCATTTCTTCGACAGATTGGCTAGATAAGCGTAAGCTGTTTGGATTGGTAAAGAGAGAACATTTTTCTTTGAATATTAGGATGGGTTGATCGCAAAAGTGACTTTCGATAGTTTGAGTGTTCTCTTGGGATCTAGAGGTTTGGTGAAGCAGCTTAGGATCAGGTGGGACATCTGAGTTTTCTTTTATGGATCTATTGAACTATATTTCTGAGATGTGTTGTCCAGTTTGTGCTTGAGTTCTTCATCGGCATTTTCTTCTACTCCAGATTAGAGTTTTGCAGCGGAAGCAGTTTGGTAGTGCTTTTGTTTTATCTTTTCCGGATAGGAGAAGTAAGTTAGTCTTCTGATCTTTGTGGAGTATAGTTGGTGTTCTTGGTTTGGGATTGATCTTGAGGAGATCATTCTGTTGGATTATTTTGGTCCAGTTTGTTTCTAAAGACATCAGCGAAGGTTGAGCTGATCAGTGAGGTTGTAGGCAGGCCAGGATCGTCAGAAGTGTTCTGTGGATAAGAGACGAAGAAATTTGGATTCCGGAGTCGGAGACTTGATTTTGGGTAAGTTTTCTCCAATCTAAAGAGCTTGAAGATTGAGTAAGACTGGGTAAATCAGCTCCGAGGTGTTTTGGATCTTTTCTGTGTTCTTGTGAGAATTAGTTTTTGATTTTCAAGGTTGAATTGACAGTTTGGATAACTGGGATTCGATGCGTTTCACGTATCTCTGAGGGAGTACGTGTATGATCTATCTCTGGTTGTGGAACCAGCAGTTCAGGAGGATGTGATTGTTGAGTCAGACTTGTCTGTAGTCTAATATCATGTTTAGTTTTGTAGATCTAGTCGGATAAGAGCTCTGTAGCTTAGTAGTATAGATTGTTTGGATTCTGTTGAGCGACTATCCCGATATTTATACCGCGGAAAAATTCATGGAAGTTCTATCCAGAATTTTTCTGGATAATTAGATTTGTTTGTTTGAATGAATTGGTTGCTATGATTGTTAGCATATGATTGATATATACTTGTGTTTTAAAATAAAATCTTAAGATAGATTATTAATTACCTTTGCTTTTAAATTTCGGGGACGAAATTCTTTTAAGGGGGGAGGAATGTGATATCCCGGAATTTTTGGCAATATAAATTTAATAATCTGTGTTACAAATTAAATTTATTTGGTAATTTTTGATAATAAAATTTTGAATTGATCTAATAATCATCTTTTAATAAAGATTTAAATTGGTAGATTTTATCCTTTTAAAGCTAATAAATTTTTTTCTGTTTATAATATATATAATTGTATAATTTAAATATATAAGCGTTGATTTGGAATTTAGTAAATGAATCAATTTTCTAGTTCTAATTTATTTTTGAAAATTGGAAATTTTGATTTAAATTTAACATTTAACCTTTCAAAGCAATTTAATATATAATTATATGGTTTATACTTAAGGTAAATCTTATTTGTTTTTAAAATTTTATTCAATTAACTTAAATATGAATTTAGATTAGATTAACATAAAAGCTTAGTTTTATTTTCTTTTTAAAATATTGTTTGAATTTTTATATAAGAATTTAAAATACAATTTACAAATGATCTTAATATATTGAGTAATAGAAGTAATTTATAATCTCTTTTATAAACTATTTAATATTGTTTAATTTGTTATTTTCAGATAATAATTATCATACTTAGTTCTTATGAACATAAATAAATTTTGTTAGGAATAGGATTTGCTGTTTTAAATTTAATAAGAATTATATATGCATATATATATAACTTGATTTTTAAATTGGTTTTTAAAATTAATTTAAATGTGAATTTAATGTTTTGAAATTTAATAGAATAAATACATAAAAATATTTGAATAAGCTTATATTTATATTTGTTTTATTTCATTTCTCTTTGAATAAAAAGGAAAATTATAAATACATAAGAAATAAAATAAGTTAAAGTTTTTATAAACAATTTAAATTTAAATTAAAATACTTAAATTTACATGTGTGAGTTTCTTAACACACCTTGTAGACACGTGTTAAGCCATAAAGTTATCATTGTGACAAATGTTTAAAATTAGAACAAGTGTCCTATTAATGAAATCAAAAAATTTCTTTTATAAACACATCTCCTCTAAAATCATTTTCTTTTCTATTCTTCTTTTTCAAACTTAAGAAATTTTTAGCTATGAAATCTGAAATCAATGTTCTAACCAAAATCTAAATTTCTTGTTCATCTTCTTAAAATCATCCAAAATCTGGAATTTCATTTGAAAATTCATTCAAAACAGAAAACCTATTTTCCCCTCAAAACCAATCTGCACTAATGTTTTCTCTAACCAAATCAACATTCAAACCAATCTTCTTCAAAGCTATCTGAAATTCATTTTGCAAATCAAGTATTACCTGTAGCCTCTTCATATTCATCAACCTGAAAATCATTCTGAAAATTCCAAAACCTACATGCATCTGAAGATCACTGCTTTACTGTTTTGAAACTTCATCAAGCCTGCATTTTTCTTTTTCTGGAAAGCATGCAATTGTAATCAGGCAAAGCATTGTAGATAAAACCAAGAAGCAACTTGAAGTTTTCAATGCATACATGCAATTGTTAGATCTGGAAAACACAAAGTACTGCAGCAACTTGAAGCTTTCAAATTTAAGCACCTTCCAGTTCCATACTTTTCAAAGGCTCTGCTCATCAAATTTTTAAAGTGAGTAACTTCATTTTGTTTAAAAAAATTAAGTATAAATTTAGTTGCTTATTATACTCTGGAAATAATTGTGGTTGTGTGCTATATACAAGTTATTACTAGTATATACATGATTTTATGAAATTGTGCATGTTGCTGTAACTCATTTTTCTGTACTTAAGTTCCAGATTTAAGAATTGCTTAAGAATATCCATTTCATTTGATTTAATATGTGTTAAGATTAAAGATTCAATCAAAATATGGTTGTGTAATACAAGTTAAGTTTAAATTTTATTTAATATAAGAAAATTCTGTATTTTCACTTGAAACAAAATAATAACAGAACAAATTGAATATAAGTAAGAATTTGATTTTCCAGATTCATTGATTAAAGATTTTAAACCAATTACATTAACAAAAACTTGAATTTTAAAACTAAAATTAGTTTGAAATTGATTGAGTATTTCTGGTTTAACCAGAAATAATGTTTGGGGTTAGAACAGTCGATCTAGGAGGTTGGGGTGGCCAGTATCTTTTCTGGTAATGGATTGGTGAACGAAGATGCAGGGAAAATTATTGGAAAAGGGATTAATGCACTGAGGCAGTGGTGATTTGGGATTAAAAATTTTAACCCTTGTTTTCTATGGCTTAGAAGAATTGATCGCCTCGAATCCTGGAAATGATCGAGTTCTTCCAGATTCAAATAGGTGATTGATGGAGTGTGGAAGAGTTCGTAGCCGAAGGTGAAGCCACTCTAGTGATCAGCGGCGAGAGAATTTGGTGATTTCCAGTTCGACATTTTTTTTCCAGTTTTGGAGCTCGAAGCTCGTTTTTGATTTTTAGATTCTGCAAGTTGTTTGATGATCGGAATGGTATTGGGTGATGATCGACGACTTGCGCGTGAGGTCACGAGAGGTCAGAGGTTGATGGCAGCGGTGGTGCAGGTGCACGGGGGAATTTGGTGTGTCAGCTATTTTTGGGGAAGATGGTACTCGTGTTTGTATCAGGTTTATTCATGATTTGCTCGAAGTTTGGGGTTGATTGTCTCGAAGTAGTTGTTGCTGTGGGCTCGGGTGAGTTAGATAGTTACAGGTTTGTGTATTAAACCTGTCGGTTTTAGTTTGAAATGATTTCAAGATGAAGGTGTTACTCGAGTTACTCGAGTTGTTTTGAGTCTTTCTCGAGCTAGTTTTGTTTCAGTTTAGAAATTTGTCATGTTTCAAAATTTTAAAATGAAATTTAAAATACTAAGCAATGATTTAAAATATGTTTTAAATCTAATTTTAAATTATGGATTCAGGTTTTAATTTGAATCATAGTTGGAAATGAATAAGTTATTAAATTCAAATTTTTTTAAAATACTTAAAGGGGTTATTGTTTAAAAATGTCTTTAAAGAAATTTGAATTTAAATTAGAAATTGAAATGTAAAGAAATATTTTAAACAAAGTTTAATTCTGATTCAAATCTGGATTTGAATCTTTGTTTCAAAATAGATTTAAATTTTATAAATTTAAGTGTTTTAACAATTTTGAATGATTAAGTAAAATTTAAATGTTTGAATTTAGAAAGGAATTTGTTTTAAACTCTTGTAAAATTTCTTTTATAAGAGAAGGTATTATTTATCATGTAATTTTAAAGGTTTTAAATTGATTTTCAGAACTTGTTAAAGTTAAATTAGAATTTGATAATTTGTTATGCATTTAATTATTAAGTTAATTAAATGAATAATTAATTTATTTAATAAATTAATGAAATGGATAATTACTTAAAGTAATTAAGGGTTAAATCTTAAAATTTTAAGATTAATTATTCTTAGAATAATTAACTTGTAAATTAAAAATCATTAATTAAATAAGATTTGATATTTAATTAATGATTAGCAATTAATTAATTAAGTGATAAAGGATTAATTAAGTTATGGTTAACACTTAATTAATTAAATAATTAGCAGTTAATTAATGGGTTATTAATGATTAATAAATTTGTAATTAATAATGATTAAAATAAGTTAATTACTTTAGAAAAATAATTAATGAATTGTTAATAGTTGTTAACTCCCTTCTGTAAGATACTTAAAGAAAATGTAACGACCTAACCAATTCAAGAACCTAGCGACCTAAAAGGCTACGACTTAAAAATGGCTCGACCTAAAAAGGAGAACGACCTAAAAATGCTTCGCGACCTAAAGGAGGCCGCGACCTATGAAGCTCCGGGACCTAACAGAGAGCTGCGACTTAAGGAAGGCTGCGACTCAGAAGATGTTTCGACCTATCAAGCTTCGCGACCTAATAGAGAGCTGCGACCTAAGAAGTAGGACGACCTAAGAATGAATGCGACCTAAAAACGGTCTCGACCTATGGAACTCCGCGACCTAGAAATACTTCGCGACCTAAGGGAAGTCGCGACCTAAAGACTCCAGTTATAACTATAAGAAAAGGACTCACGACCTAGGATAGGTCGCTAACGATCTAAATGCCTGAGTAAAAAAGTTACCTATACTGTGCCGCAGGGGGATAGGTCGCTCGCGACCTAGGTCTTGTACAAATCAGCATGTGTATTCTTGCAGAGGGAGGACAATGCATCCTAGGTCAGGGACGACCTGCGACCTAAGTTAGGTCGGTCTCGACCTACGACCTAACTCCGAAAAATGCCTATAAATACGACCCTAGTTCCAACTAGTGAGGGACCTTTTTTGGCTCATTCATTTGAAGCGTGGTTACTCTGTTGCATTCCGAACTACTTCAACACTTAAAGCTTTTGAGATACAAAGAACGCTTCAAGGAACTTCACGAAGAAATTATGCATGTTCAACATGAATCCAAAGATTTTGATCGACATTGAAGTTGAGGCTACTTGTTCTAAATGACTTCAAACTCAAAGTGTGTTGTAATCGATGAATCTTGTAAAGGGTTGTAATAATGTCAGCAATAAAGGAGTTTATAGTGGACGTAGGCTCTCTCTTAAGCCAAACCACTATAAATATCGTGTCTTTTAATACTTTTCTGTGATTCTTACTTTTTCTCTAGTTCCCGTACCAACGGGTGGTGCTTTCACAACTACACTCTACACACCGGGGTGTTAGCGTCCAATTTTTAGCGTTAACATTTTTTGGTGCTTTCACTGAGAAGTGAACTCAGGAGAATTATCATCATTGCTTCACAGAGGTTTGTAGAGAGAATTTCCTTGAAAACCAGAAGTCTATCCGAGATTATGGCTCCTGGAAGGAAAAGTAGATCTGTCAGATCTGGGAATATTCAAGAGGGAACCTCCGCTTCCCCTATATCGAATCAAGCCGCTCCAGCTGTCGGAGTTACAAAGGCAGAGCTGGATGCTGCAATCTTAGGGCTGAACCAACAGATAAATGCCCAAAATGCACAATTCGAGGTTCAGAATGCCCAGAATGCCCTAATTCTGAATAGGTTGAACGATTTGCTTGGGGCAAACCGTCAACCGGCAGGTAATGAAAGGAATTTTGCTGGCAACATTCATGATGTTGAAGAAAGGAATGCTCCTGAAAGGGCTGCTAGCCCCTTTGAACAAACACTTCCTGAAGTTGGTGGATCTAGAACTCGACATGATGAGGAGTATCTTTCTGGGATGGTCCGACAAATCATGAAAGAGAGTATGCAGAGGGTTGAGGACGAGAAAGAATGGGGTTTTGCCCCAAGTAAAACTCCATTTACTGAGAAAATCTTAAAGGCTGAATTCCCAAGGAAGTTTGTCCCTCCAACCATTCTAGCTTACAAAGGAACAAGTGATCCGAACGAATTCTTGTATAAGTATGATTGGCACATGACAGGTGCCAGGGCTTCTGATGAAATAAAGTGCCGATATTTTCCTGTATACCTGGAAGGTGTAGCTCTGCTTTGGTTCACCAAGCTGCCAGTCCGATCTATCGATCAGTTTTCTGACTTGACCCGGAAATTCAAGGAGCAGTTCAGGCTATATGCTTCAAAAGCCAAGGATATCATGTCACTGTCGAGTTTGGAGCAGAATCCAGGTTAATCTATCAGATCCTTCTTGAATCGCTTTAACATAGCACTGGCTGAGGTAGACAATGCAGAGCCACGAATGATATTGACTTATCTGATGAGGGCTATTGACAAATCGAGCGAATTTGGGAAGTGGCTAAACATGAAGGAACCAAATTCCCTTGAAAATTTTTATAAAAAAGCGGATGAATTCATACGCTTGGAGAGCCGTCCTGTACCGGTAAAGGCAATACTGGAAAAAGCTGAAGATAACACTGTTGCTCCACGCAAGAATGAATCTGTAGGGCATAAAAGGGAAAATAACAATGGGAAGAAACAGAGTAATCTGAAGAAGCCCCGATCCTTCAAGCCATCAGAGTATACTCCTTTATCAGACATGCCGGAGCGTATCTACCTTGCCACTAAAGATTCTGTTGATTTTCCTAAACCTTTCCCTCTGAGAACCAGGAAAAAGGCTATACAAAGTGGCAAGTTCTGCCGCTTTCATAATCAACCCGGTCATGAGACCGACGAATGCCGCCAGTTGAAAAATCTAATTGAAGAGTTGCTAAGGGAAAACAAGCTGCAGCAATTTGTTAAAAGGAATAGCAACGATCCTGCTTCGTCTAGTCAGGGGCAACAAGCTCCTGCTCATCAGCCTAGGACAGGTGAGAAGGCTACAGGGCATAAATCTGGAAGGCCCATTATCAATGTCATTACAGGAGGACCTCACCCAGCAGGCAGAAGCTGGGGTGAGATGGAAAGGTATACCCGAGCTTTGAAGTATGTTCCGACCGAGGAAGATGTATTCGTTTTGGAAGGTGCTATGCGCCTGAAGCAACAAAGAACTTTCGATGATGATATTGTGTTCAAAGCTAGGGATTCCGCAGGTATTGAAGCTCCTACCTTGGATCCCTTAGTCATCTCGGCTGGTATCGGGCCAGCTATTGTCAGAAGAGTTCTCATTGATTGTGGCGCATCCTACAATATCCTCTTCAAGAAAACATTCGACCAAATGAAGATCCCTATGGCTGATGTGCAAGCCTCATCGCAGAAAATCGCTAGCTTCACTGGGGAGCCAAAGCAGCCGGTAGGAACCATTGATTTGTTCGTGGAACTTGGAGAAGGAGAGAAAAAAGTGGTCCGCAAGCAAACTTTTGTGATTGTCGATGAATTTTCTGCTTACAATGCTTTCCTTGGCCGTCCAACTCTCACAGCATTCAAAGTTGTTCTGGCCCCATGGTGCCTCACCATTAAATTTCCCACAAATAATGGAGTGGGAGTTATAAAAGGGGATCAAAATGCGGGGCGGGAATGTTATCTAATAGAGCTACGAGAGACCAGAAAAAGAGAAATGGGAAAGAATGCGGCAGCCCCAGTCCGCATCAAAGAACCAACCTTGTAGCAATTACAGGGCGGACCCTGCACTGGCGAACACAGCGGAGCATGGAAAGAGATGGATCCTAGAAAAGTCAGTGCAGGGGAAAATAGAGTGGTACCAGTGGAAACAACAATACCAATACCTGTTGACCCAAAGGACCCAAACAAGGTGTTGAATGTGGGTTCACAACTTAATGCGTCAATTCAGAATATCTTAATATCTTTTTTAAAGGCAAATTTGGATGTTTTTGCTTGGACTCATGCCGATATGTGCAGAATATCCCCAGAAGTTGCAGTACACGCTCTAAATATTGATCCAAAATTTACACCTGTGAAGCAGAAAAGGAGAACTCAAGGTCCAGAAAGGTCGGCAGCATTAAAAGAAGAAGTTGATCGGCTCATGGAGAATAATTTTATCAAAGAATCTACCTATCCGAATTGGGTTTCGAATCCAGTGATGGTTAAGAAAGCCAACGGAAAATGGAGAGTATACATCGATTTTTCAGATCTAAACAAGGCCTGCCCCAAAGACTGCTTCCCATTACCCAGAATCGATCAACTGGTAGACGGAACAGCGGGGCACAAATTGTTATCTTTCATGGATGCTTACTCCGGATACAACCAGATCATGATGCATGAGCCAGATCAGGAGGACACAAGCTTTATCACTGACATTGGTCTTTACTGCTACAGAGTTATGCCCTTCGGGTTGAAGAATGCAGGGGCGACATACCAAAGACTTGTTAATGCTATGTTCGAACCGCAATCAGGAAAGACTATGGAAGTCTACGTCGATGACATGTTAGTAAAGTCTAAGAAAGCAGTGGATCACATAGAACACTTAGCGGACATGTTCGCAGTCCTCCGAAAATACGGAATGAAGCTCAATCCTTTGAAATGTTCATTTGGAGTGGAATCCGGCAAGTTTTTAGGTTTCATCGTGAGCGCAAGGGGCATCGAGGCTAGTCCAGCTCAAATTACCGCCTTAAAGGAAATCAAAGCTCCTAGAACAAAGAAGGAATTGCAAAGTCTCAATGGAAAAGTCGCCGCCTTGAGTCGGTTCATTTCCAAAGCCACAGATAAATGCATCCCATTCTTTGATGCCCTAAAGAAAGGAAAGAAAAACTTCGATTGGAATCCCGAATGCCAAAAAGCCTTTGATGAATTGATTCGCCATATGGAAACGCCTCCAATACTTTCTAGGCCTGGCGATGGCGAGGATCTTCTTATATACTTAGCAGTATCATCTCATGCTTTAAGTGCAGCGCTGATACGGGAAGACAAGGGGATTCAACATCCAGTTTACTATATCAGCAAAAGACTCACTGGGGCAGAGATGAATTACTCTAAGTTGGAAAAACTTGCCTATTGCCTACTAATTGCATCTAGAAAGTTGAGGCAATATTTCCAAGCTCATTCTATCAGAGTCCTCACTGATCAACCTTTAAAGCAAGTCCTGTTTCGCCCTGAGGCTTCGGGTCGTCTTCTAAAGTGGAGTATTGAACTCAGTCAATATGACATCACTTATCATCCCCGAAAAGCAATCAATGGACAGGCTTTAGCGGATTTCGTCGCAGAATTCACGGATAAGGTTAATGGTGAGGAGGAAACGATCAACGATTCCCCAATACAATGGAAGTTATATGTCGATGGCGCGAGAAACGACTACTGTTCTGGAGCCGGAGTTGTACTTGAGACCCCAGAAGGTCGATCATTATGCTATGCACTAAGATTGGAATTTCCTTCAACAAACAATGAAGCAGAATACGAAGCCCTTATCGCTGGCTTAAGGATTGCTAAAGAATTAAACATCCGAGCATTACAGATCTTCAGTGATTCTCATCTTATTGTATGCCAAGTCAAAAAGGAATTCCAAGCGAAAGGGGGAAATCTGCCCGCCTACTTGTCAAAGGCTTGGGAACTTCTGTGTAACTTCGATCACCACACGATAAGTCACATTCCTCGAGAAGAAAACATGAAAGCAGATTCTCTCGCAAAGTACTCTAGCTCCGGCGAAGCTCAATTTCTGGGGTTAGTCCCAGTAGAAGTTCTGTCGGCACCGAGCATTAATGAGATGGACATTGAATGGATCATGAGTATGTCTCAAGAGCAAGAATCATGGATGACTCCAAAAACAGAATATCTGCTCAATGGCTCTCTACCAGGGAACTCAAAAGAACGACAAAAGCTACTGAGAAAAGCCTCTCGATATATAATCCAGGATGGCCGGTTATATAGACGGGGATTCTCAATGCCATTACTTCGATGTGTATCCAGGGAAGAGTCCAAAACAATCCTAGCGGAGGTACATGGAGGAGAATGTGGTGATCATTCAGGAGGCCAAACATTAGCAAAGAAAATTCTTCGATATGGATATTTTTGGCCAGAAATTAATCGAGATGCTGCAAGCTATTCCCGAAAGTGTGACAGATGCCAAAGATTCGCTAAAATTCCTAGAACACCTTCTACTGAACTCACACAGATGGTCAGTCCATGGCCATTTGCAATTTGGGGAATGGATCTCATTGGACCGCTACCAATTGCCAAATCTGGAATCAAATATGCCATTGTTGCTGTAGATTATTTCACTAAATGGGCTGAAGCTGAACCATTGGCTACTATCACCTCTAAAAAGATGATAAAATTTGTGACTAAAAATATCATCTGCAGATATGGTGTGCCTCAAAAAATAATTACAGATAATGGTACTCAATTTGAAAGTGAAGAATTCCAAGGTTTTTGCAAGCGATTCAAAATCCGGAAAAGCTTCTCAGGAGTGGCTCATCCGCAGGCAAACGGGCAAGTGGAAGCCGTGAACAAAATTATTAAGTCAACCATCAAGAAGCAACTTGAAAGAGCAAAAGGTGGTTGGGTCGATAAGCTACCACTGGCACTATGGGCATACAGAACCACTCACAAAACTGCGACTGGACACACCCCGTTTTCATTGGCATACGGGTCAGAGGCAATGATTCCGGTAGAAATAGAGGTCCCTTCACATAGAAGAATCCATTTCAATCAAGCAGAAAACGAAAAGCTACAGCTTGAAGCGCTAGATCTCCTTGATGAAAAAAGAGATGAGGCTAATCTCAGAATTGCAGCTCATCAACAAAGGATAGCCAGACATTTCAATTCCAAAGTTCGCTAACGCAACTTTGAGATTGGAGACCTAGTCCTGAAGAGAATTATGACAGCGACAGGTGTGTTTGGACCAAATTGGGAAGGACCACATGTCATAGGTCAGAAGCTTCTTGACGGCACATTCAAACTCACTACTGTTGAAGGAGATCAAATTCCAAGGGCATGGAACAGCAATCACTTGCGTCCATACTTTACTTGAAAATTTTGTTGAAATATTGTAAAAAGAGTTATGAATGTATGATTCTTGTAATTAAAGGCAATTGTAAAACTGATGCAAGTAAATAATGAAAGAATATAATGTGGATGTAGGCCCAATTTCCTGGCCGAACCACTATAAATCTTGTGTTCCTTATTATTATTACATGTTTGCTTTATTTTCGATATAAAAAGTACATAGAATGTATTGCTGAAATGTCGATTTAATTTTTTGCAGACAATGGAAGTGAAACTTGCACATAATAAGACCAAGCGATTCTCGCCAAATTTCGAGTCACAAAAGCACCGAATTCAAATCCTAGATAGGAAGTACTTCAATTGAACGGCCTATGATTTCGACAGAAACGGGCCTTTGCTAATAAATTGAGATTGTTTGAACAAACAAACATCCAATTAAGAAGCTAATGCCCGTTCTCATGAACTTGCCTGACAATGAAGTACACTTCCTTGGATTAAACAAAGGGAATGAAAGCTAAAAAAAAAACAGAGGATCGCTGAAAAAGGCATAAGCAAGTGGACAAGGAAACAACCAAAGCAATCATCGGCGGCACGAGTCCTCTTCGAAGGCACAACTCTTCGGAGGACAAAGACCTCTAATGGGTCATACGCCACAAAAAAGAAAGTTCTCTACTCAACAAAAAAGATTGGAGGAGTCATGACCCTCCAACCATGAGAGAGTAACTTCCAGGCGATGAAAACCCTCTCTGAGGCACATTTCACCAGGAGTTGGAGTGTAACAACCGCTCTTCGGGATTTCACTTCACCAGAGTTGAAATGTAAAACAAAATAAAAGCCCTCTTCGGAGGCCCATTTCACCAGGAGTTGAAGTGTAACAACCGCTCTTCGGGATTTCACTTCACCAGAGTTGAAATGTAAAACAAAATAAAAGCCCTCTTCGGAGGCCGATTTCACTAGGAGTTGAAGTGTTACGACCGCTCTTCGGAATTTCACTTCACCAGAGTTGAAATGCAAAACAAAATAAAGACCTTTCTGAAAGTCCACGTTTCACCAAGATTGAAATAAAACTTCCAAGTGTTGAAACGTGAAAAGGCTTTCTTCGAAGGCACAACTCTTTGGAGGTACACGTTTCACCAAGATTGAAATAAAACTTCCAAGTGTTGGAACGTGAAAAATCCCTCCTCAGAGGTACAACCCCCTCCCGGGGACACAATCAAGAAGAAAGACCTCTTCGGAAGCCCACGTTTCGCCGAGATTGAAATAAAACTTCCAAGTGTTGAAACGTGAAAAGGCTTTCTTCAAAGGCACAACTCTTTGGAGGTACACGTTTCACCAAGATTGAAATAAAACTTCCAAGTGTTGAAACGTGAAAAATCCCTCCTCAGAGGTACAAATTTCTATTTTTCTTTAAAAAAAAAAAAATCCTCATCAAGAGCATACTTTAACTTTCAAAGGAAGAGTGATTTACCTATTCTAGAAAATAACCTTCCTCAAAAAAAGAAAAAAAAAAGAAAAGGAAGAAAGTTAAAGTACCCTTCAGAGGCCCGCTTTACCACATAAAAGAATTCACTTGGCAAAATGCATACATAAGCGAAAAAAAAAGTGATTTCTTCGAAGGACAAAGCGTAAAAACGTATATGAAGGGAGTTGTACTCTACGAAAAATTTCTTCAAGAATGAAGTAATTATTCTTTAGAAAATAAGAGTGCAAGTCCCCTCAAAGTATAAAATATTGCAGCAAGCTTATGGTATGGGGGCAACATGGTATAGTATAGTTACATACAAAATGATATAGCTACATTGGTAAAGTACGCTCAAATAACAAACCACAAGCTCACCGCAATATCATATAAATAAACTTGTGCAAAAATGAATAATAAATGCATTCTCAAATTCAAACAAGAGTCTGTACGAATAAAGGATCATTTTATTTAATTGCAGATACAGGTTTCAAAATAAAAAAGCAGGGGCCGGTGCCTGCACAACATCCGACCATTACACAAAAAAGGAATCAAAAAGTCCGAAGCCCGACTCTTCACTTCTTATTACCACCTTTGGACCCTTTGCCCGACCGAATGATTAGGTTTTCAGGTCTATCTGTAGGCATAAGGGAAGAAGGAGAGGGAGGTGCAACCGGTGCAACTTCCGGTTCCTCTTCAGTAGCAATGATTTTCTTCCCCCTCCTCTTCGACGTTCCGTGCTTCTTTCTCCTCTTCGAAGAAGACTCACTCCCTGGAGTTGCAAGAGCAGACAAAATTATGTCATTAGAAGGAGTCCGCTCCGGAGATATCTCACCTCCCTCAAGTCCCTCGTCTTTCTGCTCTTGCGAAGCGATAGGGTCATCTAAGCCATGAAGAGCCTCTATTTGCTCCTCTTGTGACCCGGGCTGTGAAGCAGAAGGAGGAGCCACCTGAAGAGACGGTGGAAGGATAACCGGAGGAGGCGAAGTTTGCACAGCACTCGATGTTTCAACTGCAGAAGAAGAGAAATTAAAAATATTAGTATCTCCCGAAAAGAAGGGAGATATGGGTTCATCAAGATTCAAGAAGTAATCGAGAAGCTCATCAAACTTTTGAGGAACAAGCAGGCAATCCACCTGAATCGGACCAATGTCAAAGTTACCTGATGATATTTGCTTCGTTAGTTCAATCTCATAATCCTGGGCTTTGGTGCTCTCCTGGGGCTTCTCTACAACATGGGGAGTTGTAACTCCGAGATTAGTTTTATCTTGAGAAATAGAAGATGAGCTAGGGCCAGCTATATCGACATCAGCTGAAACCGAAGGAGGAACAGGGGCATTTACAAGCGTTTCCTTCTCTGAGCACCCCTCCCCTGTCGTTTCAGCTCGAAATTTAGCAAGCTGCTCTTTTCCCCTAGCTAATGCTTCCCGAGTTGCCTCATCAAAATAATATTCTTGAAGATGATCTTCGGAGTAACCAGCGCCTCCAAGCATATCTACGGCAGCCTCCCATACTTCAGCCAATGTAATCTCATATTTGGGACCCAGAAATGAAAGGCTGCCGCGCCCCAAGGTACATTGAAGATAAAAATCAAATAATGTGGAGCCAATGTCAGCTTTGGTTGCTTGATGGGCCTCTTCGGCCGCGAGTTTACCGGCAACAGCCTCGTCACGCTCCTTTTCGGCCATAGCAAGTCGAGTTTTTAACAACTCTATCTCCAAGCTTTGAGAGCCGGTCTGTTCTCGCAGCTGTAAAGTTTTAGCGCGATATTCTTCTATGACCTTCTCTTTGTATGCAAGCTTATCTTCGACTGCCCTTTGATTGGCATGCGCATCTCGTACTTGTTGCTGAAGCATGCTCTCCTTTTGAGAATAGGAAGTAGATGAAGTAGCTAATTCTTCCTTAAGCTTTTCTACTTCCGCTTCCAGCTTTTCATTATAGGAAGCAATACTTCTCATTTCGGCGTCATGCTGCTCGAGAGTCTTCTGCCACTCAATCTTATCGTTCTCCATTGTGAGCATGGCCTCGCGATTGGTCGGTTAACCCTCTGAAGCTCGTCGACAAGTTTTTGCCAGTTCGACATTCTTTCAATATCGGTCCTGACAGTATCAAGATTTCGCAGCATAGTCGATTTGTCGAAAGGAACCAAGTCGAGATCAAATCGAACCCCTCTCAGGCACCACTGAGGGAATCGACTTTGAAGAGTGGGAGGACCTTGCCCAACTTGGTATGCGGGCCGGTTGATGATTGTTTGAATGTCGGAACGAACGGGGGCAGGAGATTGAGCAGGAACACTTTCAGAAACTGTCGGCATTGTTTCTTCAGTAAGTTTAGCCCGCTTGCTAGAAGAATCGTCCATGTGACCTTTATCTCTCTCATCGTGAGCCTTTCTTTTTTGGGTATCATCATCTCTGTGAGGAGGGTCATGTCTTTCTTGTTCTCTTCGGTGACGTTCTTCATATGCTCGTCTCTCATTTGCTTTTCTGATGGCCCTCTCTTCATCAGTTTCTCTTCGAGGGGGGAGATGACGTCTATAATCGAATTGGCTGCGTCTCCCGTATTGTTTAAAGTCATCATAATAAGAGCCGCTCCGCCCCATTGGAGAACCTGAAATTAAAAACAAGGTTTGAGAATCTACCAGGAATAAGAAGGTCAAGTGCATCCTAAGTGCGTGTGACGTGTAAAACTACTCGCGGCAAACTAGACTACAAACCAGTCATCGATTGAGGGGTAGTGGTAGTTATTGTGGAAAATTGCACTTCCGGGGCTGTGGAAGTGTGCTTGAGAGTAGAAGTTGCTTCAATAGCTGGAGATGTGACTTTGGTAATGGCAGGATCATCCCTAAAAAGTTCTTGAGAAGTGACTATTATGTCACTTAAACTCCCAAAAATATCAACTCCAAGATCAACGTTCTTATCAGTATGAGGAAGGGGCTCATCTTCCTCAGTTATGGGGGCAAGTGCAGGCTTTTCGGACGGCTCCGCATCATCTCTTGGAGTGGAACATTTTACTAGTGAAGTTTCTATAGAGGTTGCTCCCCGCATGTGCTCTTTAATAGAGACCGGGGCATCAGGAGTTTTCATCGGAGAATCGAGAACTTCAGTCGGAACTTCATGAAGTTGAGTAGAACGAGAAGAATGTAAAAGCTCAAACCGATGAAGAAGTTCATCTGTCAATAGAAATTTTGCGCTCCTCTCTTCAGCAGCCACAATGCTTAGCTTTTCAAAGACTGGCTTATGACTGGAATCTTTGGAAGGAGGAGGAAGTGCTGTAAAAATAAGGAATGGAATCAACATCTAGCAATACGAACCATGAAAAACTTAGAATGAAATTGAAGAAAGAAGGGAAAGAAGATCTCACTTCCTATTCTCCAGTCTGCGTAAAATCCTACGGGGCAACGAATATAGAAGAATTGATTCAAAAAACCATGTGCACTCTCCGGCAAATCCAAAATTAGTTTACGGTTCCTCGCACCTCTTACGAGTACGATTGAAGGGTGGTCCTTGTTCTTCGCAAAAGTGCACAGGTAACAGATTTCCTCAAAACTCGGAAGATGGTCAAGAGTTCTCCTGAACAGAACGCACAATCCCATCAAAATGGCATAGCCGTTGGGATGCAGTTGGAAAGGAGAGATCGTTAGTCGAAGAAGGATTTGTTGAGGAAATTCATTAAAGGTTGGAATTACTCCACTCAAGCACATTTGGCGATTAATGGCAACAAAACCGGAAGGTGGTCTATCAGCAAAATCATTTGGTCCAGGGAGTAAAACTTCTGCCTCGGCAATGCCAAATTGAACGCATAATTGATTAAGCACCCGTTGTTTTAGAAGGGTAGGAGTTCTTTCCGGAGGGTTCTCTAGTGGAATAGCAATCGGGAAAGCCCCTTCGACGTGTTCTATCATCTCTTCTTGTTGAGACGTCATTCTATATAAGCAACTGGATGTTCAGATGTGAAGGTGCACGTTTCCTAAAAGTGTGAAGTGTTGTGCAAAACTAATAAAAATAACAAGCAAAATAACTGGAATTAAACTAGTTAACAACTGATCGATTGTGAGATTTCAGGACTTGTTAATTTAAAACTCAAGTGCAGTGTTAATTCAAACAAAATTTTAGCTTTGCTTTAATACTTCATTTGAGTCGGTTGAGTTACAGCATTTCACTCACACGGTTCATTTAAGTTGATTATTCTTTATCGACTAATCTGTCATTCGATATGGGCGGTCAGTGACAGTATATTCGTCCTATTCTTCTGCAAATGTCATATTTAACAGGTTAACAACTTTAAAGGGATCTACAAAGAAGTGCAGCAGAATTTAAGTCCAAACAACTCAATCGAATTTTTTCAGAAAAAATTTCACAAGTCCTAGGTCGTCCAACGACCTAGTATAGGTCGAAGCTCCTTTAGGTCGCACTGTGCAAATCAAAGAGTTCAAGGCTTTATGTCAAAATAATGTGAATTGGTCAAGTCCTAACTCGGCCGCGACCTAAAGCTTATGTCGCAAAAGATAGGTCGTTGATGTGTTAAGTCCCTATGCAGTCATTCAAAGGTGATAAGTTGCTAAGCTGTTAGGTCGTTCGGTTTAAAGTTCATGTGCAAACCATCCAAGTACTAGGTCGGCAGCGACCTAACTTCTGTGCCACAGGAATTTAAGTCTAAGGTCGGCCGCGACCTAAAATCAATGCCGCAAGAACTTAGGTCATTACAAAGTTAGATCGCTAAGAAGTTAGGTCACATGGTTAGTATTCAAGCAGACAGCCCTAAGGTCGATCTTCCACTCACACGCTGCCACATCATCTCCTCCATTAACCCGTTAACCCATCGGAACCCTCCTCGTCTCCTCCAAATTTGCAAGCCAACTAGTTCGAAACACCATAATTCACCATCTTCCTCCTACATCGTCACGAATTACCCAAGAATCCAATCCAAATCGCCTCAAATTCATCACAAATCCGATATACTGCCATGCTCACAGGAATCGCGACAAAGACTCAGTCAAAAGTTAATTGAATCGTGACTTGTTGAGCGAACATAGCGCATGAAATTACATTAGGGGCGACAAGTGAAACATTTGCGATTTGATGATAGATGTAATCAAATGTTGGTAAAGTTCACTTACGTAGTCTGATGATGGGATAATTGATGGTTAAGTTGTTGGAGTTGTCTTTGAGGGCTCAAAAGCTTGTTAATGGCGGAATGGAGGCTGAAGCAGATAAGGAGGAGAAGGAACGACCTAAGTTATTTATATTCCAGGGTAATAGAACACGAACCGACACTACGCGACCTAACTTTCTCCTTAGGTCGTTTGCGACCTAACAATCTGACGCAGCGGATTAATCAAACAAAACTTCAATCGATGAAATGTAGCAATTGGTGAGTTGAAGTTACCAAAATGCAATAATGACGCAGCGGATTAATCAAACAAAACTTCAATCGATGAAATGTAGCAATTGGTGAGTTGAAGATACCGAAATGCCCAAGTTCGTTGATCCAAAGATACCGAATGTTTGCACAAAAAATGGACAAACACCTCCAAGTCGTATTATTTTAGTTGAGTATGTGTGATTTTCAATGATTTTAGATGAGTATGTAAATATGAGAAAAGTAAGGGCTGAAATGTAAAAGACACGCAGATTTATAGTGGTTCGGCCAGAATGTGCCTACGTCCACTTTATATGTTATTATCTTTCTTCTTCCAGATTACAAGTACAATGCGTTGTATACGAGTGTATGAAAGTAGTTTGAAAGTTCCTTCCTTGCTTGAGCTCTCAAACTTGTCTGCCATTGTTGTACCCCTGCCCCTCTATTTATAGAATGAGGTAGGGGGCAGGGGTCATGGAAGTATATAACTGCTGGTGGGCCCGGGCTGAAGCGATCTGGACTGGCAGTTGTCTGGTTCGGCGAGGTTCATTCGGTGGTGAGGTTGGACCGGTGGTAGCCTCGTTCGGTAGGGAGATGTTGGAGTTTGGACCGGTGGTGCCTGGTCCGGCTATGGTGGTTCGGTGATGGGTGGATATTGGAGAGGTTGGTCCGGTGGACCTGGACCGGTGAAGTCTGGTTCGGCAGGAGCTTATGCCGAATGGAGTGGTGGACCGAATGAGGTTGGCTCGGTAGGGGGTAGATCCGGTAGTGGAGTGGCCGAATGGAGGGAGCCCGAATGAGGTGAAGGCCGAATGAGGAGGTGATTGGTCGTGCTGAATGAAGTGGAGATTGCGAACCCGAGTGAAACTGTGGCTTCCTGGTCTCGAGATCTTCTGGGTGAAAATTCGCCCAACATTTGCCCCCCAAAGTGGGGCACGTGCTTGCATGTGTCGCGCTTTGTTTCCCTGTGGTAGAAAGGCTTGTTTCGTAACGCCATGGGCTGGATATTCGTATCCTGCTGCTGTCCTGCAAAGGAATTTAATTTATAGTTTTAGTGTGGTTTTAGATAACGATCGTTCGGGATCGAGATATTTGAAATGAAGCTAATCGTGTCGTTCGAGGCGAGCAAGTGTGCCCCGAGGGGGCTTAGCATTGTCGATGCCAGGTTCACGTTAGAGTGGGTCCCTGGGTCGTTTGCCAAGGTGGTTTATCGCCAGCTCAGAGCATGCCTAGGGGTCGTTCGCGACCCCGTACATGTGTAAGTAGCTTAGCCATTTCACAATTATCAGAACCAAATATCCGTTTAACCTATGAGTTTAAAAAAGGCGTGTCAAAGTGTAAATTCCCACGACGGTAGGGTTAATAACCATTCAGAGCGTGCCTATGGACCATTCGTGGTCGCGTACACGTGTAAACGATTTAATCCATGTCGGTGAGAGTTTGACGACTTATTCATCGTTATCATAATCTCATTTTATTAGTTAGTTCTGGAGTTCGGTACTTATCTGAGTGAGGCGCCTGCGTGCCCCCTGTTTCTGGTTTCTGCTGGTAGAGGCAGCTTCATTCGGTTTCGAGTTGGCTCAGGTTTCATTCGGTTGGAGGCTGGTCCGGTATGGATAGTTCCATTCGGTTTTCATTCGGTCCGGTATGTCGAATGCCTTGGTCCGGTCCTGAGCTCGCCTATATATAGAGGCCGTACCCCCCTCGTTTTTCATTACCGAACGAGTAGAGCCGAACCATATTGTGCTGCCGAACCAAAGTCTTCGCCGAACCAGCTTATACCGAACCAGGTATGTATACTTTCTGCCGAATGAACCTTTGCCACCGAATGTCCCTGTTTGCCGAATGTGTACGGAGTGTATTGAATAGCCGAATGAGGTATGCCGAATGACATGTATGCCGAATGACATGTATGCCGAATGACATGTATGCCGAATGAGCATTGGAGTTTGGTGCCGAATGAACTCGTCTTGCACCGCCGAATGAGACTTCATACTTGAACCTTGAGCGGAATCTTATGCTTTTATATGCTTTCTTTAGATACTTGCTTGTTTATCTTTCTATATTTCTTGCTCTAACACCGTGTTTTTCTTGTGCTGCAGAAAATGTCTCGCAAAGCGGAAACACGATCAGACAGAAAGAAGTCTAGAGGCACAAGAGAGCCCTCTTCTTCCTTGCCCCCAGTCCAATCAGGATCCGAGCAACATCGACCCATTCCGAAGTCTCTAGTGGACGGATGTGGTCCACAGGAACTTTTGAACTCTCCCCCTGACTGCTTCCCAAGCTCCTTAAAGGAGGAGCAACTTGACGTTATATCCCGTTCCTTTGGGATAGACAGGGCTCTTATGTTGTTACCGGGGGAAGGGGTCATGCCATATGATCCCCCTGAAGGGTACTTCGCTTATAGCCGGTACCATTGCATGTGCGGGGCTATTCCTCCAATCAACGCCTGGATACTAAGCTTCGTCACTTATCTGAAGGTGGCTCCATTCCAGCTTCAGCCCAACTCTTATGCCATTCTGGTATGCTTATATGCTATCTTCCAGAAGAGATATGGGCGCGCCCCCTCCCACCGGGAAATACGATATCTGTACAATCTGAGGGGGTACAGGAAGGGGTCCCCATATATTAGCTTGGAGTCAGCCGTTACCTTCAAGCCTGTTTTGGATTTATACTCGAAGTATAGCATGTTCAAGAAGGAGTGGTTCTTTGTCAGGGATGACTCCGTCTCTATTCGCCGATTTACCTCCGGATGTAAGTAAAAACTCTACTCATAATTCCTGTCTTGGCTGTAATTCACTCTCTTATGCGCTTTTATTTCTTGCTAGCGACAGGCGGTTTTGCGGTTGTGGAAGATGATCGCTTGGTTCGGATGGCAGCAGAAATTGAAGCTATTTCCGGGAGAGACAGATCGGCTGCTTATCTGATTAGGAATGCCAGGCTCTTGTCGTATAATTTGATCCTCCCACATCAGTCCGTAGTCAAACAGAGGGACACGGCAGAAGAGAAGGCTGCCCAGCCTAAAGGTGGGGTGACAGCGAAGGGTGGCAAGAGGAAGCCCTTTGCACAACATCCAGTCGTAGGAGGCAAGAAGCTCAAGGAGTCCGATGGCCCTTCTCCAAGTACTTGCCCGGATGTCCCGGAGGAGGAAGGTGTAGAAGAGGAGGAAGGAGGTGAAGTTGGAGAAGGGTCGGAGGGTGGAGGAGATGGCGATGGTCAGGGTGGTAGCGGTGTTGCTGCTCTAACCTCTGAGCAGGACCTCGAACTGGATGAGGCTCTCCGTCGGGCCTTCGGGGAGTCAGAGGGGGAGTCGGAAACAGAGAAGGAAACGGAGAGGGCAGAGGAAACCGGCAAAGCTGTGGTTAGCACTGACCTATCCTCTAAGGGTTCCTCAGCTAGGGTGACCCCGGCGATGCAAGGTGAACTTTTGTCTTCTGCCGATTCCATTTTCGATAGGGACTTAGAAATTTTTTACGGTTCACTTCCGTCCTGGAATGAGATCCAGGACTTATTGCAGTATCCCACTCCTCCGCCGGGTTTGTATAACAGATGTGTCTCCTCACTTTTCTTTCTTTTTAACTTAGCACATTTTTTGAATTGCGGATTATTGTATGTTCGTAACACTTGTTCTTTATTCCAGGGGCAGGCCAGGCGGGTAAAACGTCGGATGTTCGACACCGCCTCGAACAATTTAAGTCGAGGAGAGCTTCCGCGAAACCTTCTACTGATCGCACTGGGGACGTAGTCAAGTACCGCCCTCTTCTTGGGGTCATCGAAGAGGGCATTCAGAAAAGGAAGCGGAGCCGTTCCTTATTTGAGTCTTCTTCTGCTTCGCAGCTTCCTACTCTGTCTCCCCCTACTCAGCCTCCTTGTGATACTACGGAGGAGAGCACGGAGCCCTGCCCCCCTCCTCCTCCTTCCAAGAGATCTACTGTCATTCATATAAGGCGTCCCGATGTGCCTCGCCCCGTGCCTCGTGACCCTTTTGCCGGTCATCCTGATTTAGACCCAAGTTTTCGGGATATTTCATTTGATGAGACCACGGGCGAGCACCTACTTCCCCGCAACCCCATGGTACGTGTGCTGGATGAGGCCAAGTCCCTAGATCTTGATCTGCTTACTACTCGGGTAGTTACTATGGGGGACGAGGCCAAGGCTAATATTGACCGGGTGGCCGAAGAGACTAAGAAGTTAATGGAGCATCATGCTCGATTGGTCAAGGCCGGGGAGGAGATTGGGAGTGCTAATATTCGGTTAAGGCTAAAGGTTGCCGATCAGGCCAAGCAGCTTGCCGACCAAGCCATCCAGATCTCCCAGCATGAGGAAGCCTCCCAGCGTCTGAAAGAGACCATGGAGAAGGCCAGTAGGGCGGAGTTACGGAAGATGGAGGTTACCTGCAGGGAGCGGATTAACATGGCCATTACAACGGTGGATGAGGTTCGAAATGCGGATCTCGAGCGGGTAGAGGAGTTGTCGGGGAGACTCGAGGCTGCGGAGATGGCTCAGGCTGAGTTGAAGGAGGAGATGGAGGAGATGAGGAGGTCCCTTAGGTTGAAGGAGGAGGAAATGAGGAGGTCACTCCAGGCTGACTGCTTGAGATACCAATCAGAGAGGGACGTCGCCGTCGCTAAGTTGCAAGCTTCCGAGGCTCGGGTGAGGGAGTTTGAGGAAAATGAGGGGATGATGGATGAGATGCTTCAGGATATGTACTTCCATACTTGGAAAGAGGGCGGCTTGTCTTGGATGGACGATTACCCTCGGGTCATGGCCAAGGTGTATCTCCAGGCTTTAGAGGAGGCCAGGGTGAATGCGGGTAAGGAAGGCGGAGAGGCTTTCAACTTGAGCGCGGTTACTGCTCAGTTCTCAAAGGAGGAGCAAGCGGCGGTGAAGGAGGGGATGCGGCTACTCGCTGCGGAGGAAGCGGGCGTGCAGTTGGATGATGAGGATCAAGCGGCGGATGCTGGTGAGTTATTCTTTTCCCTTTCTTTTCTTTTCGTGTTTTCATAACTTGATCGTTCGTTTAATGAATTCCTCTTCTGATCTGGACAGGTGGGACTTCAGATCCACATGCTGGGGGCTCCGATCCTGCGGCTAAGTAGGCTGGGGGAGTTGGTGATGGAGTGTGGATGCATCTGCCATCTTTTTGTTTCTTTTTTATCACTGTTCATGTTAGTCTTTGATATGCAACTGTAATAAAATTATTTGCAAAGAATAACTTCGTGTGATCTTATAATATAAGCTGATTTTGTCATGTTTAAATGTTGTTGCTATCTTTATGTGCTGTGTGAGAAGTATAATTATGTATATGCCTGTGATTTCACTTGTGTTTGATGTTAAGTTTTTGCTTGAAATATAATTTCACGTTTTGCAATGTCAGTGTATGAATAAGTTATAGTTACGCATTTATGTACAAGAGAAGAGAGTACCGCCCTTTATGTTTTATTCGCAGGCGGTAGCTTTGAGTGTCTTGTGTAACTGTTCACGGGTATAGCAGAGCGCCCTGCTACCCAGCACGCAGGCTTAGAGCCTCATGAGTGAATGCTTCCTATTTGGTTTCCTGTACTTTAGAGTTTGTTATACAGGATAGGAGAAAAATATTTAAATGAAATGGAAATATAGTAAAAGTAAAACTTCCAGTCACGGAAGGCCGTCGATGTGCTTAGGTTCGTGGCAAACGGGTTTTGTAGTCACTTTCCCTAGCTGTGGGTCTTGGAGACATTTGTCACCCATCTTACGCCTCCGCGGGGAGTTTTCTTTTTTACCACAGCCGCACTTAAGACACATCGGAGCCGAGATCGCGCACGGTAACTACCCGAACCGTTATGGTCCGTAATCGTGGGTATTATTCGATTTACCGTGGCCGGCTAGCGTGGGTGCCGTTGGCCGTGAACTACCCCTGGCTGGCCACACCTTATGTTGGGGCTTAAAGTAGGTTCACGGTTACCGACGAGCCGAACGCCGTAATGAGCTGCCATCGGCTATAGTCGGCCTTTATGATGACTTATAATCGGCTCATTACAGTTGGCTTTGAGGGCAGGCGCGCAATGAGTTAACCCGCAGCAGAGGGATGCTGGAGCAAAAGAGTCTCATTGGCGAGTGCATAGAATCGTGGCGTACCTGTTAGGCCTAGTCTAGATGAGGCCGCGGTGCGTCTTGAGTGGAGATGCCATAGGATTTTGTTTAACAGAAAGGGATAAAACTTAACAAGTAGCCAAGACATAAAGGAACAAGTTAAAAAGAGACAAGATTTTTTAAAGTGGTTCGGCACGAAAATGCCTACGTCCACTGGTTCTCTTTGTTAATTCACTTCATATGGGCAGTACAAGTTAAGAAAAGTATCGACGGAGGTGTCGGATGTTCCATGCCCTCTGGAACACCTCTCCGTCCACTGTTGACAAAATGTAAGCTCCGTTGTGGAGATCTTTGTGAATTACATATGGTCCGTCCCAGATGGGGTCCAGTGCCCCGGGGCGCGGAAAGATTCGCCTGAGGACAAGATCTCCTTCTTGTAAGCTGCGATGCTTGACTTTGGAATTGTATAGTGCTGCCACTTTTTGTTTGTGAGCTGCTGCTTTGAGTGCTGCATCGTTTCTCCTTTCCTCAATCAGTTCCAAAGACATGAGGAGGAGTTCTTCGTTTTCTTCTGGGTTGTAGTGGATCCTACGGTGGGAAGGCACAATAGTCTCAACTGGGAGCATTGCCTCCGATCCATATGCCAAAGAGAAAGGAGTATGTCCCGTTGATGTCCTGAAAGATGTGCGGTATGCCCATAGTGCCGTAGGAAGTTCGTCCACCCAAGCGCCTTTTGACTTTTCAAGTTTCTTCTTGATTAGGGTTTTGAGAATTTTGTTGACAGCTTCAACTTGTCCGTTTGCCTGAGGGTAAGCTACTGATGAGAAGCTTTTATGAATTCCATGCTCTTGGCACCAGTCGGCAAATTCTTCGCTGTCAAATTGGAGTCCGTTGTCTGATACGATCTTGAGGGGGACTCCATACCTGCACAGAATGTTTTTGATCAAGAAGTTAATAATTTTTGCTGAAGATATTTTATTTAAAGGTTCCGCTTCCACCCATTTGGTGAAATAATCGACTGCCACTATAGCATATTTGGCTCCGCCTCGGCCCGTTGGCAGTTCGCCAATTAAGTCAATTCCCCATACAGCAAAGGGCCAAGGGCTGGTCATTTGAGTAATTTCGTTTGTGGGCAGTCGAGGGATCTTGGCGAACTTCTGACATCTGTCGCATTTCTTAACGAAGTCTAGGGTATCTTTGTTTAGTGTGGGCCAGTAATATCCATATCGGAGTATCTTTCTTGCCAAAGTCTGTCCTCCAGTGTGATCTCCGCATCCTCCCTGATGGATGTTTGTTAATATCTCCTTGGCTTCCCTTCCGGCGACGCATCTTAATAAGGGGCTAGAGAAGCCACGCCGGTAGAGGATGCCTTCTTGTATTGTGTAGTGGGGAACTTTTCTCAAGATCTTCTTGGCTTCGTCACGCCTGTCGGGTAGTATGCCATCTTGCAAATATTTCCGGATAGGAGTCATCCAGGTTCCTTCTTCGATTGCAGTTATCAGATTTACTTGTTCGAAACTTGGGGCTAGCTGCCTTGAGATTACTAGTGCTCCGGGAATGGTGCTGTCCTTCATACTAGCTTGCTTTGCAAGTTCATCTGCCTCTTGGTTTTCTTCTCGAGGAATGTGTTTGATTAGATAATGGTCCAATCGATCGAGCAGCAGTCTGGTTTTCTTTAGGTATGCTGTGAGCCGTTCTCCTCGAGTCTGGAATTCTCCTAGTACCTGGTTTACGATAAGCTGAGAATCACTATGAATACATAAGGAATTGATCCCAATTTCTAGGGCCAGTTCCAATCCCGCTATTACTGCTTCATATTCAGCATCGTTGTTAGTGGCCGTGAACTCCAATCTTAATGCATAGTACAACTTTCTTCCCCTGGGGGTGACGATCACAATACCTGCCCCCGAGCCTTGTTCGTTCGATGCTCCGTCTGCAAAGAGGTTCCACTTGATGTTTTTTGCTACTTCGGATTGTTCCTTGCCTTCGTTGGTAGTGAATTCGGCAATGAAATCAGCCATGGCTTGTCCTTTGATAGCGGTGCGGGGATGGTAGGTGATATCATACTGACTTAGTTCGATGCACCATTTGAGGAGTCGCCCAGAAGTGTCAGGACGATGGAGCACTTGTCTTAGTGGTTGATCGGTTAGAACCCTGATGGAGTGAGACTGGAAGTAGTGTCGCAGTTTCCGTGACGCGATCAATAAACAATATGCTAACTTCTCAAGTTTAGGATATCTGGCTTCTGCCCCCGTAAATCTCTTGCTTGCAAAGTAAACCGGACGTTGTGTGCGGTCTTCTTCTCTTACCAAGGCGGCGCTTAGAGCATGAGATGATACAGCGAGGTATAGGTATAACACTTCACCTTCATTTGGAGTTGAGAGTACTGGTGGTCTCTGAAGGTGTTCGATTAGGTTGAGGAAGGCTTTTAAGCATTCGTCGGTCCACTCGAACCTCCCTTTGTCTTTCTTGAGTGCTTCGAAGAAAGGGACACACTTGTCAGTTGCCTTGGAAATGAATCTGCTTAGGGCGGCCACCTTTCCGTTTAGGCTCTGCATTTCTTTTCGAGTGGAAGGTATCCTTATTTCTTTTAAAGCTCGGATTTGTTCAGGGTTTGCTTCGATTCCTCTGGCGTGGACGATGAATCCTAAGAATTTTCCCGATGATACTCCGAAGGAGCACTTTAGAGGATTCAGCTTCATTCCATATCGGCGAAGTACCCGAAACATATCGTCCAGATGGCTTACATGGTCGTTGGCTTTCCTGGACTTCACCAACATGTCATCCACATATACTTCCATAGTACGTCCTATCAGTTCTGCGAACATTTTGTTGACGAGGCGTTGATAGGTAGCTCCAGCATTTTTGAGTCCAAAAGGCATGACTTTGTAACAATATAATCCGCGGTCGGTGATGAAGCTAGTGTGGTCCTGATCGGGAGCGTGCATGGGGATCTGGTTATATCCGGAGTATGCATCCATAAAAGATAGGAGTTCGTGCCCAGCTGTGCTGTCCACGAGTTGGTCAATTCGGGGAAGTGGGAAGCAGTCTTTCGGGCAAGCGTCATTCAGATTGGAGAAGTCAATACATGTTCGCCACTTTCCATTGGCCTTTTTTACTAGCACTGGGTTAGCGATCCATTCTGGGTAGATGGCTTCCCGTATGAAGTCATTAGCAAGTAGATTTTTTACTTCCTCATCAAGGGCTGCTGATCGCTCTGCCCCCATGCTCCTCTTTTTTTGCTTTACTGGTACCTTGGTGGGATCGATGTTCAACATGTGGCATGCTACGTCTGGGGAGATTCCTGTCATATCGGCATGGGTCCACGCAAATACATCTAAGTTGTGGCGGAGAAAGTCAATGAGTCGATCCTTCAATTCCGTTTTCAGCTGAGATCCGATTTTTAATAGTCTACTTGAATCATGCTTATCTACCGATACTAATTCCATAGCTTCTGCAGGCTCGGCGGTAGCCTCCTCCTCTTTATCCCCGGGGTCTAGTTCATTGAAGGGATCGCTTGTGTATCGAAGAGGAGGGGCTTTCTTTAGTTGCTATGCCTCCAAGCTTTTCATGCAGAGAATAGTCTTTGCATCTTTTCCTTTATTCTTTCTGCGGTTATTGCGAAGTTCAGTTACGTAGCAGTCTCGGGCGGCATCTTGATCTCCTTCTACTTCTCCTACTCCGTTGTCTGTTGGAAATTTCATTTTCAGGCACCAAGGGGCTAATACAATCTGAAAGTCAGACAAGGCTGGTCTTCCCAAGAAAGCGTTGTAAGCCGAGTGGTTTTCTATTAGTACGAACGTTTGTTTTCGCACAACGGAGCGGGGATGACTTCCTATTTCGACGAAGAGGTCAAGTTGCCCGAGGGGCATTTTTGCATCTCCAGTGAAACCGTGCAGTGGTTTGTCACAGGGGGATACATCCTTCATTGATAATTTCATTTTGTCGAAAGCATGTTTGAACAAGATGTTTACGGAGCTTCCCGTGTCTATTAGAATCCGAAAAACTTTAGCAGGGCCGAACCAGGCAGAGATGACCATAGGATCCATATGTGGGTACTGTCTTCCTTCCAAATCGCGTCTACTGAATATGATGTCGTCGCTCTCTTTTCGTTTCGGTTGGCGTTCTTCTGTGACGGAGTTAACGTATCCTTCGGTATTTCTAAGCGACTTGCCGTACCTTTCCATCTCTGCCCAACTTCTGTCGGCAATGTGTGGTCCTCCTGAGATGGTAAGGACTACTATCTTCTCTTGACTAGAGCCACTGGTGTTGTGATTGTTGCGACTCCCTCCGCCTACTTCTGGGAGGGGTTGCTTTGAGTTCTCATTGGCAGGAGTTGGAGTCCTGTTCTGACTTTTCACATAACGTTCCAGTCTTCTTCTTCTAATGTGTTCTTCGATCAAGTCCCGAAGATGGTGGCATTCATTGGTGTCATGTCCGTGGGATTCGTGGAAGCGACAGAACTTTCCGGACTTGAGTGCGTTATCTGATTCTTTCTTGTGCGGGGGGCGCTTGTATCCGAGTTCGCCCTGAGTGGCTAGGTAGATGTTTTCGATTGTTTCATTCAAAGGAGTGTAGGAGTCAAATCTTGGCCCTGGTCGATATTGGCGCTTCTCACCCTTTCTGCCCCCAGCATTGTCTCTAGATTCATTTCTTCGAGCGTCCTTAGCTGCAGTGGGAACCTTGTCCTGAATTATCTTGCCTTGTTGCCCTGGCTGCCTCTCCGTAGCAGCGTCTTCAAGTCTCATATACTTTCCAGCTTCATGGAAGAAATCAGGCAAGGTAACTGGTTTTTCCTTAGTTAATCTTCTGGCAAACTTGGTGTCTGGATGCACACCACTACAGAGGGCCATTAGAGTGAGTTTTTCATCGGCATCTTGAACTGCTGCCGCTGCGGCGTTGAACCGTGTTAGATATTGTTGTAGCGTCTCTCCGGTTTTCTGTTTGACATTGGATAGAGAATAAGCATCCCTGGGTTGTTCCACATGGATGCGGAACTGGCTAATAAACCTTTCTTTTAACATCTCCCATGAGTTGATGGATCCTTGGGGTAGATGGCAGAACCAGGAGGTAGCTAGATCTGAGAGGAATAGCGGAAAGCATTTACATAATACTCCTTCTGTTGCTCCACTCATGAGCATATGCTGGGTGTATCTCTGCAGGTGTACGATGGGGTCGGAAGTTCCTTTGTAAGGTTCCATGGTTGGCATTTTCCATTCCCGGGGAGTGATGGCAGTTTCGATATTTCGGGTAAAGGGACTGGTGACCCTAGCGCCTATTCCCCGGTCCCTTTGCTCCCGTTGGACACATTCTCTGAATAATCGTGCCATCCGCTCGTCAGAACTTGGAGCGGACAAAAATGAGCTCGGTTCTTCCCTGCGGGATCTATCTCGTCCAGATGACCTGTAGGGATGGTACAGTCTATCACCTCTAGCATTATCTAGTGGTTGTCTTTGGCTGCTTGGATGCACGCTAGGACCAGCTACAGTTGCCCCCTGCCTTGATCTTCCCCTGTGGGGTTCTGTTTCGAGCACATCCATGGGGTCAACTTCGGGCTGGGTTCTAGCTCGGCTCCGTTCAGCGGGGTTTCTATGATTAGGTGGCATGACTGGCTCAGCTACATCCGACCCTCGCCTGGTGCCTCCCCCGCTAGGTTCGGTTCCAAGGGCTTCCTCGAGTCGGAATTCGGGCTGAGTCCGGGCGCGGCCCCTATCATTGTTTTTTCTGTTGATAGCTTGTTCGAAGAGTGAAGACCTTTGTTGCCTCCGGGATCCTCCGGATTGGGATTCACCCCATGATTCAGTGTTGCGGTTGGACTCTTCAGCGTCCCTTAAGCGTGTCATGAGTTGGTCCACCAAAGTTTCTTGTTGGGATGTGAAGCGGTTAGTTACTTCAGCCACAACCCTGTCCAGATCTGCCCTAGTGATTGGTTGTTCCGTTGCGGGACCAGTTGGATTTTCCTGATTTTCATCTGGTACTGCTGTTGAAGTGGGCTGATCTGTGATTGCTGGATCTGGAAGGCTGCTAGTTGCGATGTTCTTTCCTTTGTTAACATCCCTTCTCTGTTTGGAAGGCATGATTTCTAAGCAACGAGTGATGTCGTTAGGAAAAAGGTTGAGTGGGAGAAGATGAAGTTTGAGTTCAGCTCTCAATGAAAGCACCAAAAATGTTTGCACAAAAAATGGACAAACACCTCCAAGTCGTATTATTTTAGTTGAGTATGTGTGATTTTCAATGATTTTAGATGAGTATGTAAATATGAGAAAAGTAAGGGCTGAAATGTAAAAGACACGCAGATTTATAGTGGTTCGGCCAGAATGTGCCTACGTCCACTTTATATGTTATTATCTTTCTTCTTCCAGATTACAAGTACAATGCGTTGTATACGAGTGTATGAAAGTAGTTTGAAAGTTCCTTCCTTGCTTGAGCTCTCAAACTTGTCTGCCATTGTTGTACCCCTGCCCCTCTATTTATAGAATGAGGTAGGGGGCAGGGGTCATGGAAGTATATAACTGCTGGTGGGCCCGGGCTGAAGCGATCTGGACTGGCAGTTGTCTGGTTCGGCGAGGTTCATTCGGTGGTGAGGTTGGACCGGTGGTAGCCTCGTTCGGTAGGGAGATGTTGGAGTTTGGACCGGTGGTGCCTGGTCCGGCTATGGTGGTTCGGTGATGGGTGGATATTGGAGAGGTTGGTCCGGTGGACCTGGACCGGTGAAGTCTGGTTCGGCAGGAGCTTATGCCGAATGGAGTGGTGGACCGAATGAGGTTGGCTCGGTAGGGGGTAGATCCGGTAGTGGAGTGGCCGAATGGAGGGAGCCCGAATGAGGTGAAGGCCGAATGAGGAGGTGATTGGTCGTGCTGAATGAAGTGGAGATTGCGAACCCGAGTGAAACTGTGGCTTCCTGGTCTCGAGATCTTCTGGGTGAAAATTCGCCCAACACCGAACTCTAGCTATCTCAAACACGTTGATAGCGCACTATACCGTGTTTAAAGATCTACGATTCTTCGCACGTTGATCTAGCGCACTAGATTCCGTGAATCGGCTTCTACGATCGTTGAATCGAGCGCACTCGATTAACCGAAAGAGGAGATAGGAGATTACACTCAACTACCAATTGGTATGAAAGCACAAAGCTAACAAAAGAGAAATTTTATTCCAAAATCAACTTTTTTTTTTAAAATTACAACACACACGCTATTTATAGAGTTTTCTGACCCAGCACCCTAAGTCGTGACCGACTCAACATCCTTAGGTCGGCACCGACTCAACTTATAGCAACTCAAGCTCTTTACAACACACGCCGACTCAACTTATTACAACACACGCCGACTCAACTTATTACAGCACACGCCGACTTAACTATATACAAGACCCACAACAGAACAAGTTACAACCGACTCATGCCAAGCCGTTAACGACCTAACACATTACATATATGACCGACTCAAGTCTTGCCGACTCAACCCATAAGTCGCACACTACTTAATACCATACATCTCACAACATCCATAGGTTGGTAACGACCTAAATACATCACGACTCAAACACACCAAGCAACTCAAGGTTACAACGACTTATTGATGCGGCCACTTATCAGTACCGACTCATCTTAAGTCATATCTCGCTAGCTCGGTCCCGACTCAGCCCTCTTCACTAGCTCGCACCTTTCCCACTCCTGCTTCCTTAGGTCGGTCCCGACTCATGGCCGCCCCAAGCTCCTTCCCAGTGACTCGTGCCCTTTCTTCCCGAGTTTTGTTGAGTCGTTGACGCTTCATACTGAGTCGTAGGCGACTCAAACTAAGTCGGGGACGACTCAATGCCGAAGTCCATTTTACTCGTCCTTTGTTATCTCGGAAATGACTTAGGTCCTCCGCCTTAACTCGTAACCGATTCAACCTCATATTATCTCGTGATCGACTCATCAAGCATGCACGTCTTAAGCTCGTGTACGACCTAATATGGTTCAAATTTTGAATTCCCATATGCCTTGCTGCATCATCCTCCCCTGGTTGAGAAAAATTCGACCTCGAATTTGTAAATTCTTTCTCAACAATCTCACCCCCATGATATGGAATTAAATGTTTGATGTTAAAAACATCAGAAGTATAAACATCATCTGGTAATTTTAATCGATAAGCATTCTCATTGATTTTCTTCAAAACTTCAATTGGACCAATTTTTCGCGCCTTCAACTTGTTATAAGCACCCACCGGAAATCGATCCTTCGTTAATACAGCATAAACCAAATCTCCTTCTTTAAATTCAACATTTCGACGTTTCAAATCTGTAGACTTCTTATACTTCTCATTCGATTTCTCCAATCGTTCCTGAACGATTTTATGACATTCAGTCAGCTCATCAACAAAATCGACAGCTCGTTTAACTGTTCCTTTTGACTGTGGTACTACTGCCAAATCTAACGGTCCCCTGGGTAAATTTGAATAAACAATCTGAAACGGACTGAATCCTGTGCTACGATTTACTGCATGATTATGAGCAAATTCTGCTTGGCATAATTTCATGTCCCTACTTCTCAAATTACCCTGTACAAGACAACGTAACAAATTTCCCAATGACCTGTTAACGACTTCTGTCTGTCCATCAGTTTGCGGATGATAAGCACTACTAAATTTCAGTTTCGTTCCCACCATCTTCCACAAACTCAACCAAAAGTGACTCAGAAAACGAGTATCTCGATCAGAAACAATAGATTCTGGTAAACCATGAAGTCGATAAATCTCCTCGAAAAATAACTGTGCGACTCGAACTGCATCTGCTGTCTTCTTGCAAGCAACAAAATGTGCCATCTTCGAAAACCTGTCCACCACAACAAATATCGAATCATTTCCCCTTTGAGTTCTTGGCAAACCCAAAACGAAATCCATGCTAATATCAACCCATGGCTTAGATGGTACTGGTAATGGCATATACAACCCCGCATTCGTTGCTGTTCCTTTCGAAACTTGGCAAATATGACATCGCTCCACAAATCTCTCAACTTCTTTTCTCATCGATGGCCAAAAATAAGACTGTGAAATCAACTGCAAAGTACGATCACGGCCCACATGTCCTTCCTCGTGCAATTCCTTCACAATTTTCATCCTCAAACTACAATCCGGAATACATAAACGATTTCCTTTAAACAGAAAACCATCAACTAACATGAATTCATCGGTACTCCCATCCTTCACTTTCTCAACATATTTCTCAAAGTAAGGATCTCCTTCAATCATCTCAGGCAACATTTCAAACCCCGTCACTTCAACCTTCATTGTCGTTAACAAATGACTCCTCCTACTTAAAGCATCAGCTACCCGATTCGTCACCCCTGATTTGTGTTTAACGACAAAGGTAAACTGCTGTAAATAAGAAATCCATGATGCATGTCTCGCGGAGATCTTATCCTGCCCCTGTAAGTGTTTCAAAGCTTCGTGATCAGTGTATAGAACAAATTCCTTCTGAAATAAGTAATGTCTCCAATGCTTAACAGCCTGAACAACAGCATAAAATTCAACGTCATATGTACTGTATCTCATCTTTGCCCCTGACAGCTTCTCACTAAAATAAGCAACTGGCTTCCCATTCTGACTCAGTACTCCTCCAATACCAACCTTCGAAGCATCAGTGTGTAATTCAAACAACAACTGAAAATTCGGTAAAACAAGAATTGGTGCAGACGTCAACAATTCCTTGATTCTCTCGAAGGCAACTCCCGCTTCCTCTGACCATATAAACTGTTTCCCTTTCATGCAATCAGTCACTGGAGCCATCACGCTACTGAAGTGTGGAAGGAATCTTCGGTAGAATGACGCTAGCCCATGAAAACTTCTCACTTCTGTAATTGTCTTTGGCTGTGGCCAATTTCTGACTGCTTCGACTTTGCTCTGGTCAACTTGAATACCTTTCCCTGAAACAACATAACCCAGGAATAAAACACTAGGTGTCATAAACACGCATTTCTTTGTAGCAGCATAAAATTGTTCCTCACGAAGAATAAGCAACACTTCCCTCAAATGTAGAACATGCTCCTCCATACTCCTGCTATAAATCAGAATATCATCGAAATAAACCACAACGAACTTCCCAATGAATGGTCTAAATATTTGATTCATCACTCGCATGAATGTACTAGGTGCATTTGACAAACCAAATGGCATAACCAACCATTCGTACAACCCCTCTCTTGTTTTGAAAGCTGTCTTCCATTCGTCTCCAGGTCTGATTCGGATTTGATGATAACCACTCTTCAAATCAATCTTCGAGAATATAGTTGCCCCACTCAACTGATCCAACAAATCATCCAGTCTTGGCATAGGAAATCTATAGCGAACAGTGATCTTATTCAAAGCTCTACTGTCTGTGCACATCCTCCAAGTTCCGTCCTTCTTTGGTACTAACAATGCAGGCACAGCACACGGACTCAAACTTTCCTGGATACGACCCTGCTCAAGCAACTCTTCCACCTGCCTTCTCAACTCCTCATGTTCCTTCGGACTCATACGGTAATGTGGTCGATGTGGCAACACTGCTCCTGGAACAAGATCAATCTGATGTTGAATGTCTCTAAGTGGCGGTAACTCCTTCGGTAATTCCTCTGGAAAAACATCTTCAAAATCTTTCAAAACAGGTTTTACTTCTTCTGGAATCTCTACTTCTTCGCTGCTCTCTCTCCCAATCAACAAAAACACTTCCGGTTCTTCCTCCACTTCTTTAACAAACTCCTTCAAACTCAACAGAGTTTTTAATTCTTCAATCTCTTCTAGCTTGCTCTCCTTATGTTGCTGTTTCTTGGGAACCAAAGTAATTTTAGTACCCTCGAACATGAAACTGTAGCTGTTGGCACGACCGTCATGTTGAACTGCTCTATCGAACTGCCATGGTCTGCCCAACAATAAGTGACAAACATCCATATCTACGACATCACACCAAATTTCATCCTTGTATTTTTTCCCAATCGAAAAATTAACACAAGCCCTTCGACACACTTTCACTTCTCCTCCCTTCCTCAACCATGCTAGCTTGTATGGTTTAGGATGTTTTTCAGTCTTCAAGTTCAACTTTCTAACTGCCTCTGTAGAAATAATATTATCACAACTTCCCGCATTAATAACGAACTTGCAGACTTTCCCCAGAATAGTACATGTCGATTGAAAAATATTGCTTCTCAGCCAACTACAATCCTCCTCTTGTTTTGGTGTCAAACAACTTCTCCTCAACATAAGATTACATCCTTCATCACCCGACACTTCTTCTTCCTCCTCAACATAAGGTACATTTGAATACTCTGCCTCCTCACCATCATCTGCCTCAACCTCTGCAACCATGGTTCTCTTCTTCGGCTTTGGACACTCATTGCTTTTATGCCCCAACTCCTGACAGTTATAACATTTGAAAACAGTACTAGCCTTTGCTTTCTCAGCCTCCTTCACCACTGGCTTATTGACAGGCTTAGGAACATTAGAACTACCACTGGCCCCCTTCACCGGATTATTAGAATTAGTAAACACACCACCTCCACGCCTTCCTTGTTTCTCCCAAGCTAATGCTTTCTGATGTGCTTCTGCAACTGATCTAGGATCAAACATATTAACCATATCCTGGATCTGCATTCTCAAACCCCCAATGAATCTAGCAGTTAGCTGTTCTTCTGTCTCCATGATATCATTCCTGGCAATGAGTTGGTAAAATTCATCAGCATAATCACTAACAGATTTTGTCCCTTGCCTCAGATTCTGCAACCTTTGGTACATAAGTGACTGGTAGTTATAAGGAAAAAAGGTAGATCTCATCAACTTTTTCATCTTCTCCCAAGATTCTATCTTTGATTTCCCCATCCGTTCACGAGTAAGTTTAGTTTGCTGCCACCACGCCAAAGCTCTCCCCCTCAGCCTTGTAGCAACTAACTTCACCCTTCTATTCTCCGGCACCTCCTTGAAATCAAAGATTTCCTCCACATTAGATAACCAATCTAAGAATTCCTCAGCAACCATCCCGCCTTTAAACTCCGGAATCTCCATTTTCATACCCGACTCCCAACGACGATCATCCTCAACATCCCGATAAGAATTTCGAACTTGGTCTCGATCTCTATAATGAATACTTGCTCTATCACCCTCTTCAACAAAATCAAAAGTACGTCTACATCGATCTCGACCAATGTCATCCCTTCGTTCATGCATGCTTCTTTGACTATGTCTCTCCTCATCTCTATATGCTTCATGGTCAAATTCACGTTGACTCCTTCTCTCTTCATGTGCATAGTCATGATGATCTCTTCGTGATGAAATTGATGTTTCTCTTCTATCTCTACAAGAATGTGGCGATACCCTTCTCGCTTCCGTAACCGATGGCGAAACTCGGTTTCCTCCATGGTTCGAGTTTGGTGATCTCCTCCTTTGATTCAAATCATTCATCAATCTCTCCAATTTACCAATGCCTTCATCAAATTTCTCATTAATACGTTGTTCCATAAGCTCGGCTTCTTCTCTACGATACAAAGCTTCAACGTTTTGATGACGATTAGCTCTCCTTGGTGGCATGATTGAAATTTCACAAACACTTCAATAATTCACTCACAAGACTTCAAAACTTCACACAAGACAACAATCAACAAGTCACGGCTCAACAATGACTCGGTTCAAAGTTAGGTCCCCTCAACTTGACTCGGCAACCACTTGTCTCGGCCACCTCCTACAAATACTTCAACGCAAACAACAACAAGGCACGGCTACTTCCCAAGTATACACGGCCTTCCTCAATTTCAAACACCTTTGCTCACTTTGATCCAAAAAACAATGGATCAAATACTCCAAACTTGATGCGACTTCAATATGAACACGATGAACAACTTCAAACTTCAAAAACTTGGCTCCAAGAATCAAACTTAGCTATGATTGGCTAAGCATGGCTCTGATACCAATAATGACGCAGCGGATTAATCAAACAAAACTTCAATCGATGAAATGTAGCAATTGGTGAGTTGAAGTTACCAAAATGCAATAATGACGCAGCGGATTAATCAAACAAAACTTCAATCGATGAAATGTAGCAATTGGTGAGTTGAAGATACCAAAATGCCCAAGTTCGTTGATCCAAAGATACCGAACTCTAGCTATCTCAAACACGTTGATAGCGCACTATACCGTGTTTAAAGATCTACGATTCTTCGCACGTTGATCTAGCGCACTAGATTCCGTGAATCGGCTTCTACGATCGTTGAATCGAGCGCACTCGATTAACCGAAAGAGGAGATAGGAGATTACACTCAACTACCAATTGGTATGAAAGCACAAAGCTAACAAAAGAGAAATTTTATTCCAAAATCAACTTTTTTTTTTAAAATTACAACACACACGCTATTTATAGAGTTTTCTGACCCAGCACCCTAAGTCGTGACCGACTCAACATCCTTAGGTCGGCACCGACTCAACTTATAGCAACTCAAGCTCTTTACAACACACGCCGACTCAACTTATTACAACACACGCCGACTCAACTTATTACAGCACACGCCGACTTAACTATATACAAGACCCACAACAGAACAAGTTACAACCGACTCATGCCAAGCCGTTAACGACCTAACACATTACATATATGACCGACTCAAGTCTTGCCGACTCAACCCATAAGTCGCACACTACTTAATACCATACATCTCACAACATCCATAGGTTGGTAACGACCTAAATACATCACGACTCAAACACACCAAGCAACTCAAGGTTACAACGACTTATTGATGCGGCCACTTATCAGTACCGACTCATCTTAAGTCATATCTCGTTAGCTCGGTCCCGACTCAGCCCTCTTCACTAGCTCGCACCTTTCCCACTCCTGCTTCCTTAGGTCGGTCCCGACTCATGGCCGCCCCAAGCTCCTTCCCAGTGACTCGTGCCCTTTCTTCCCGAGTTTTGTTGAGTCGTTGACGCTTCATACTGAGTCGTAGGCGACTCAAACTAAGTCGGGGACGACTCAATGCCGAAGTCCATTTTACTCGTCCTTTGTTATCTCGGAAATGACTTAGGTCCTCCGCCTTAACTCGTAACCGATTCAACCTCATATTATCTCGTGATCGACTCATCAAGCATGCACGTCTTAAGCTCGTGTACGACCTAATATGGTTCAAATTTTGAATTCCCATATGCCTTGCTGCATCACAATCCTTCAGAACGCGAGTTAAGAAAGTCAAAGCACACGACTTATGGCTAAGTCATATACTTCGAGGGGCAAATGTTAACTCCCTTCTGTAAGAGACTTAAAGAAAATGTAACGACCTAACCAATTCAAGAACCTAGCGACCTAAAAGGCTACGACTTAAAAATGGCTCGACCTAAAAAGGAGAACGACCCAAAAATGCTTCGCGACCTAAAGGAGGCCGCGACCTATGAAGCTCCGCGACCTAACAGAGAGCTGCGACTTAAGGAAGGCTGCGACTAAGAAGATGTTTCGACCTATCAAGCTTCGCGACCTAATAGAGAGCTGCGACCTAAGAAGTAGGACGACCTAAGAATGAATGCGACCTAAAAACGGTCTCGACCTATGGAACTCCGCGACCTAGAAATACTTCGCGACCTAAGGGAAGTCGCGACCTAAAGACTCCAGTTATAACTATAAGAAAAGGACTCACGACCTAGGATAGGTCGCTAACGATCTAAATGCCTGAGTAAAAAAGTTACCTATACTGTGCCGCAGGGGGATAGGTCGCTCGCGACCTAGGTCTTGTACAAATCAGCTTGTGTATTCTTGCAGAGGGAGGACAATGCATCCTAGGTCAGGGACGACCTGCGACCTAAGTTAGGTCGGTCTCGACCTACGACCTAACTCCGAAAAATGCCTATAAATACGACCCTAGTTCCAACTAGTGAGGGACCTTTTTTGGCTCATTCATTTGAAGCGTGGTTACTCTGCTGCATTACGAACTACTTCAACACTTAAAGCTTTTGAGATACAAAGTACGCTTCAAGGAACTTCACGAAGAAATTATGCATGTTCAACATGAATCCAAAGATTTTGATCGACATTGAAGTTGAGGCTACTTGTTCTAAATGACTTCAAACTCAAAGTGTGTTGTAATCGATGAATCTTGTAAAGGGTTGTAATAATATCAGCAATAAAGGAGTTTAAAGTGGATGTAGGCTCTCTCTTAAGCCGAACCACTATAAATATCGTGTCTTTTAATACTTTTCTATGATTCTTACTTTTTCTCTAGTTCCCGTACCAACGGGTGGTGCTTTCACAACTACACTCTATACACCGGGGTGTTAGCGTCCAATTTTTAGCGTTAACAATAGTTAATAAAGGTTATTAACTAAGGATAATTTAATAATTAATTATTGTGATTAACTTCTAATAATTAATTAGATTAATTAATTTAAAGATAATCATTTGTGTAAATTGTTAAATATAATTACTTATGGAAGTAATTAAGGAAATTAATTACTTATTGTAATTAATTGAGCTTAATTTGATTAGATAAGTTAATTAATTCAGTTTAATTAATTTAGAATAATCATTTGATGATTTGTGAAGTATAATTACTTAATGTAATTAAATGAAGAGAAATTGCTTAAGAAAGTAATTAATGGGTAATTACTGGATGTAATTAATTGAAGTGATTTGATGATGGTAGTAATTTGAGTATAATTACTTTGTAAAATTAATCAAGGGATTAAATTAGAGATTAGTAATTAAGGATCAATTAATTTATTTTGTAAAGTAATTAAGGGTAGTTAATTACTGGATGGAGTTAATCATTGGTGATTAACAATTATGTTTAAATAAAGATTAATTACTGAATGTAATTAATTTAAATAGAAAATGTAATTAGAAATCATTAATTATTATAATTAATGATGTAATTAAGAATAAATTTATTTGGAAATAATTAATAAATGAAGGAATTAATTAATGTAATTAATTAAGGATCAATGTAATTAATTATAGTTAATTAATTGAGAAAGTGATTAAAGATTAATTACTGTATTTGGTTAAGTATAATTAATTTGAGAAATTAATTAGTGGATAATTACTTAAATGTAATTAAAGGTTAATTAATCAGGGATGATTAACTAAAATGAATAATTGATTGATGATTAATTAATTGATTGATAATTAATTAATGGTGATGTAAGCAAGATTTATATTGATGAACTAATTAATTTAATTCACTTTAAATTAACTAGAAATGATGTAATTAATTTAATTCATTTTAAATTAATTATATTTGGTGTGATTATTAATCATTGCATATATGGACGGTTGATGTTGTTTGTTTTAAATAGTTTGAATCTCAGAAATGAGATAAATAATGTTGAGTGATATGGATGCATTTGTTGCATTGTGATGATGATCTGGATTACCTTTTGATAATGATAATATGGATTATCTATTGTGATGATTATCTATTGTGAATCTGTGAATTATCTATCTGGATGTATATTGATAATTGAATTGTTTTAAACCTTTAAAATAACTTGGCCTTAAATGATACGCTTTGGATTTCGATGAGACCGAGATCGGGTTTCCAAATTTGGATATCCGAAAACCATATCGATCCAAATTAACGATAGGTCGTGAATCTCTTGTGAAGAGTGAAGACTCGAGGTGTAAGGACTATTCGTCGGTATAACTCTAAGGGTGATTCCGAGATGAGTTTGGCGGAGTAGTACTTTCAGATTCGAGATAAAGATTCAGAGTGCAAGGGTTATCATCCTTAACTCTGAAGGTGATTCCAAAATGAGTGTAACGAGATAATGCCTTCGGTTTCGTTCGAGCCCAGAGCGAACTTGTATGGATTGAATGCTTTCAGAACATCGTCAGGTGGACGATGAGCATTCTAAGAGATGTGTTCTCTAAAGGTAATCGTAGCCTCAAGACTCATCAACCGGGAATGGCTAAAACAGGGGAGTTGCAGCAAGGCTAAGTGGGTCATGCCCAAGTAGGATGATATTTTCCCCTGTCTAGAAGTCCCTTTTTATTTCGGCTGTGTGGGCGGTTGGAACGTAAGCCAACTGCGGGGTTGTCTTGTTCGGGACTGTCCAGTAAGGGATGGTTCCGGTCTTGTGTTGCAGGGGATTGGGAGTGATCCTCGGTACGTTGATCTAGGCCATGTACTGTAACGGGCGGTACCTCGGTAGCCCTGTCATTGATGGAATTCAAAATCCAATAAGTGCGAACGGTTTTGATTGTATTACCCACTTTTATGGCTAGTAGCTGGAATTTAATAGATGTAACAATTTCGGCTATTTCATATTTACTTGAAAACCCTAGACCAGTTATTATATCACTAGATTTCCTATCAAATGTTTTGGTTAGCGTAAGGTAAAAACTTTTCCATGTTTATGTGTGAGAAGTCGATACCTTTTCTTTTCAAAGGTTTTTCAAAGTTAAGAAACTTTAACCTGTTACTCACACCAGACCCATGTCTGACCCGGAGTTTATCTTCTGTTTTCTTAAACTCTTGGGTACTCAAATTTTTACAAGTCGCCAAGGGAGTCAGGTTAGGTTTTGACGAATTATGGAGTAGGAGGCTTCGGCGTTAGATATATAGTTTCCACTGTGTGTTCTCTGTATTGGTATCTCTTTCTTGTGTTGTATTTAGTTGTAATAACTAGACAGGTCTTTATAACCGTCTAATATGTGTTCTATATTCTTTGTAACTCTGATTAGTGTTGTATACTATGTAATATTTATGTTATTAATATAATTTATTCGTTCCGCTGTTAAGATTCTGATGTTGTTTCTTCTTTCTTCTCTTTCTTTTCTCTTTTCTATCCCTTTCTTTCTTCAAGATGATGCGACTTTCTATGGAGAAAAAGTCGGGTCGTCTCACCTCCGACCAATCTCACCACCACCTACAAGTCGACCATAACCATCGCAAGCTAGCTGACCCTCCAAAACCCCCTACATCGTCGTGGTTCACAATTGAGCATTACACTCGAACTGGTAACAATTCTGATCATCGGTAATCGCCTTGCAACGCTGCTACTGACCACTTGGACCCACGTGCTCTCGACCAAAGATACCCCGACCCTCCACGAATCCATCGCCCCCGGTCCGATCGTTTGAAACGCATCGACGACGGCGACATTCCCTCGCGACTTCAACCACCCACACACAGAGCTTAAACCCTAGTTTGATTCAAATCTCAAACAAAATGAAATAAAAAAATTTCTTGTATTTTTCCTACGATCTATGATGCTTAACCCACCTTCTGTTCAAAACTCGAAGAACATAGCCGCGCCTATCATCGTTATTTGCCAGGAAAATCATCCCAGTTAAACTCAACATTTCGCACAATTCCCCAATTTAAAAATCATAATTTTAATGTTAAAATTTATTATTTCCAATTACAAATCTGCTTCTAACATTAGATTTTGAAAATCATTGATTCGAAATTTGACTCATATCAGATTTTTACTGTAAGTTTAATTTTTTTGAATTAACTGCTTTATAAACCCTTTTGAATTCATTTTTAAAAATAATGTTAACTTGTTACAAACATTTTTCTTTTAGGAATCAGAACCTAAATTTGATTTTTCTGGGTGAAAAAAATTATTTTCAAACATTGGAATCAACTCTGTCATATATACAGAGGCATGTCTTGCCTGAGAAGTGAGAATAGTCATGATTCACCCACATACATGCATATACACTTGCTAATATGTACACATCCACACAATATTTTAAATCATTATCATCACAGACCTAAAGGATCAAAAGAATTGGTTTAAGAGTTACAGTTGCTCACCTGAAACTTTCAACAGAGAAGAGCAGTTGTTGTTTTAATGCTTTGCTTGATTTGTTGTTCTTGAACTCATGTTTTGCTGGTTATATTTCCAGGCTTCATAAATTGATTTGTTTTTCCAGATTTTGAAGACTAGGTTGATTTGCAGATTTTTATATTTCTCCAGATTCTGATTCTTGCATTTGTTTTGAATTTGGATCTAGCTTTTGCTTCTCAGGTTTGATCTTTGTTTATGTCTTTCCAGGTTGAAACTTTGATTTTCAAGCTTGAATTTACTTTAGCGTTTTGATACAGGGAATGCTCTCAGGTCTGCATCCAGATTCTTGCTTTGATTTCATATTTTTTTTGAACGAGAGGGATTTTTGAATTTGTGTTTTGAAGATGAACCTTGTTTTTCTGTTTTTTCTCTGGTTTGAGAAGAATGAATACAACTGACTCTTAACACTTTTTTTTCCTGGTTCCTTATTTCAGGCCTTGAGAAGATCAATGGCCTGATTATATTTTTTCTTTTTTTTTCCAAAAGTTAATGCCACTTGTAAACTTGTTTCTTTGCATGTATTACACTTGTTGTTTGTATGGAGAATTGTGTTTAAATCCTTTGTCTCAAATTGTTTTGTAAATTTTGGTTTTAAACCTTTATGTAAATGTATTTTCACATACAACCTATGTTTACATTTTGTTAATGTTTATATTTCCTTTTATTTTAATATCTACACAAATAAAATTTCTATTGTTTTTCACATATTTATATACATATATTTTCTACATTTTCATCCATGCATCCTTTTTATATTTATTTTTTTGCACAACTTTTAAAAAGAAAAAAATGATCTAAATACTTTAGTTGCATGTTAACAATTAATCACTTTTTATTTACATAAGAAAATTTAACTTAAAAATAATATTTTGCAAATGAGTGCATAAATCTTCTTTTAATTACAACTTCCAAATGTTAATATATCTAGAAATTTAGAAACCAAACTTTTTATTAATTTAAAGCTTTTAATTTCTATTTCATTTTGAATACATTTTATTTTGAAATCCAACATTTGTTGATAAAATACATATTCTTGTACTTCAAATCAAATTTTCTATTTATCTTTAAATCAATATTTATTTCAACATCAAATTTTATTTATAAAATTACTTATCCTTAATTTTTAAACCAAATTCTACTTTGTAATCTAGAAATTTATTTATTCTAGAAATTTCCTAATTAATTAATAAATAAATTCACAATTTTAATTCCAAAATAAAATTAATTGCCAAATTAATCTTGGTTAATCCATATTTGTGTGTGTATAGTGTAGTCTAGGGGTTTTACACAATAGTGTACAACATCAATCATCACAGATATATCGATAAGCGGTATAACCCATAACGCTTATTTCATTCATAGATTCATAGATAAAGTAAATTTATCAATCACAAAGATTCATCATTACGATTCGATGTGGGTTTCGGATAACCAATTGGAATCCGACTCCCTGTTGCATCGAAATACAAATGTCGTTTTATGGGTCAAGGGGTTTTATATTCATACAACAGTATATTCATCAAAGGTGTAATAGCTCAGCACAAACCATTACATAGCATCACATCACATATCAAATATATCAATCCATCTTACAGTACTCAATAACAATCAAACATCTACAATTAAGATGAATAAATGGGGTGTTTTTTAAATTTATTACCTACATAATTACTTCCATTAGTAATTTTTAATCCACGATTATTATCATTAATTTCAATTGATTAAGTTTTAATCACCTTCATTAATTAATCATTTCTTTAATTAATTATCTAAATTAATTAACCCTTAATTATTATTAATTAAATCTTAATAAATTATCCCTTAATTAGTAATGATTTCTTAATCATTTTAAATTAATTAAACTTTAATGAATTATTCTTAGTTTAATTACCTTAATTAATTAACCACATTAATTAATTATTCTTCAATGTAATTAACCCTTAATATTTGATTGATCAACCTTTAATCTTTAATTATCTACTCATAATTTCTTTCACTAAGTGATTATCATTTCTATTTAATCATTCATTAATTACTTGATTAATTAAGTTGAATTATTAATTAATTACTTTACTTAATAAACCCTTAATTATTAATTAATTTAACCTTAATTATAACTCATTATCTTTTAGTTGATTTTTCGTAATTATTAATGAATTAATCTTAATTACAAATTATTGATTACTTGATTATCGTTAACGATATAAATTAACTTACTTTTAAGTTAAAAATTTAAAACTTTTGATTTTTATTTCTAAATCACTTATTAAGTTTCATTTAAAATAACTTGCTAAAAATATAAGTTTAAAACTTAATTGTTTTAAAAAAAATCCTTTATTTCAAAACTTTCAATTTATACCTTCTACTCAATAAATAAATCATCATTTATAAAAAGGAATAATTTCAGAAATTCATATAACTAATTCATTAAAGTTTAAAACTGGAAATAAAAAAAATCCAAGCCAAACCCGAGTGTTCCCCAAGCTAAACCCCGACGTACTCGAGCCTTACTTCGAGTTTTCCCAAAATATACCCGAGCGAAATTTTTTCTCAAAAATTTTTTAAGTGTTAAAATCAACCCGATACAACCCCCAAACAACGCGAGCATGGCTTCGAGTTTCCTCCTCCGTAACCCGAGCAGTGCTTCGAGCCTACCATCTTCTTTCCCAACACGAAGTCCACTGATATGCGAATTCTTACGTGTGCATGATGCATACGAATCTGGCGTCCTCCGATCAATCTCACCACCACCTACAAGTCGACCATAACAATTGCAAGCTAGCCGACCCTCCAGAACCTCATACATTGTCGTGGTTCGCAATTGAGCATTACACTCGAATTGGAAACAATTCTGATTATCAGTAATCACCTTGCAACTTCAACCACCCAAACATAGAGCTTAAACCCAAGTCTGATTCAAATCTCAAACAAAAATGAATTCAAAAATTTTCTAGTATTTTTCCTATGATCTATGATGCTTAGCCCACCTTCTGTTCAAAACTCAAAGAACATAGCCGCGCCGATCATCGTGATTTGCCAGGAAAGTCATCCCAGTTAAACTCAACATTTCGCACAATTCCCCAATTTAAAAATCAAAATTTTAATGTTAAAATTTATTATTTCCAATTACGAATCTGCTTCTAACATTGATTTTGAAAATCATTTATTCCAAATTTGACTCATGTCAGATTTTTACTGTAAATTTAATTTTTTTGAAATAACTGCTTTATAAACCCTTTTGAATTCATTTTTAAAAACAATGTTAACTTGTTACAAAAATTTTCTTTTAGGAATCAGAACCTAAATTTGATTTGTTTGGGTGAAAATAATTATTTTCAAACAATTGGAATCAACCCTGTCATGTATACAGAGCATGTCTTGCCTGAGAAGTGAGAACAGTCAGGATTCACCCATATACATGCATATACACTTGCTAATATGTACACATCCATACAATATTTTAAATCATTATCCTCACAGACCTAAAGGATCAAAAGAACTGGTTTAAGAGTTATGGTTGCTCACCTGAAACTTTTAAAAAAGAAGAGCAGTTGTTGTTTTAATGCTTTGCTTGATTTGTTGTTCTTGAACTCATGTTTCCTGTTTATATTTCCAGGCTTCATATATTGATTTATTTTTCTAGATTTTGAAGACTAGGTTGATTTGCAGGTTTTTATATTTCTCCAGATTCTGGTTCTTGCATTTGCTTTGAATCTGGATCTAGCTTTTGCTTCTCAGGTTTGATCTTTGTTTATGTGTTTCCAGGTTGAAACTTTGATTTTCAAGCTTGAATTTATTTTAGCTTTTTGATATAGGGAATGCTCTCAGGTATGCATCCAGATTCTTGCTTTGATTTTAGATATTTTTTTTGAAAGAGAGGGATTTTTGAATTTGAGTTTCGAAGATGAACCTTGTTTTTCTGTTTTTTCTCAGGTTTGAGAAGAATGAATACAACTGACTCTTAACACTTTTTTTTTCCTGGTTCCTTATTTCAGGCCTTGAGAAGATCAATGGCCTGATTATATTTTTTTTCAAAAGTTAATGCCACTTGTAAACTTGTTTCTTTGCATGTATTACACTTGTAGTTTGTAGGGAGAATTGTGTTTAAATCCTTTGACTCAAATTGCTTTGTAAATTTAAGTCTTAAACCTTTATGTAAATGTATTTTCACATACAACCAATGTTTACATTTTGTAAAATGTTTATGTTTCCTTTTATATTAATATCTACATAAATAAAATTTCTATTGTTTTTCACATATTTATATACATATATTTTCTACATTTTCATCCATACGTTCTTTTGTTTTTTTTTGTACAACTTCTAAAAAGAAAAAAATTGATCTAAATACTTTAGTTGCGTATTAACAATTAATCACTTTTTATTTACATAAGAAAATTTAATTTAAAAATAATATTTTGCAAATGAGTGCATAAATCTTCTTTTAATTACAACTTCCAAATGTTAATATATTTAGAAATTTAGAAACCAAACTTTTTATTAATTTAAAACTTTTAATTTCTATTTTATTTTGAATACATTTTATTTTGAAATTCAATATTTGTTGATAAAATACTTATTCTTATACTTCAAATCAAATTTGCTATTTATCTTTAAATCAGTATTTATTTCAACATCAAATTTTATTTATAAAATTACTTATCCTTAATTTTTAAACAAATTCTACTTTGTAATCTAGAAATTTTATTTATTCTCTAAATTTCTTAATTAATTAGTAAATAAACTCACAATTTTAATTCCAAAATAAAATTAATTGCCAAATTAATCTTGGTTAATTTTTAGGAATGTTACATCGATGGTTGAAAAGCCTAGACTATTTGATTTGGTATCAAAGCTGAAGGTTAAAACTTTAGCTCAAGAGTATAACACATTAAGTAACTCATTGGAGATAGGGTTACACATACCCTAGAATGAGTATTTCCCTAAGATATCCATTCGAATGCCTTAGTAAATTCTCTTACTATTCACTCATAGTAAGTATGAGTGCAAGAAGAGGACGCGATTGGGGACAAGGGAGTACCACTACAAACGGTCAATACCCTGCAATAGTGAAAACAACTTTTCTCTATCAGTCTCCTTTGATTCATTCCAAATTCCTTTGATGGCTTCGTGACAGCGCCAGGAAGAAGTTTCAATGTGATGGTGGCCCTATGTATCGTTGTAGAAAATCCTTACTTCGTATCTTCATTGGTTTCTTATCGGTTTTTCCATCTAAAACTTTAATGAATATGAAATTTGAATTTGAAATTGAAAATTTTAAATAAATTGAAAAATTTAAATTGAGTAAAATTGGTTAATAGAATGTAAGGATAAATTTGAATTGTATCAATAAAACGATATTGGTTAACACCAAATTTGAAATTCCATTATAATTTCTTGTGAGTATCAAAGTCCAAAGAGGGACAAGTTGGTATATACTTTGGAGTGTTCCGACCTAAGTTGGTATCCGTGTCTAGTGTTTGAGAAATTGTAGAAGATTGAATCCATCTATATATTCTCTAGGATCCAATATATTCTACGAACAATTAGTTATCCCTTCGAACTAATCAATGTGTTTGTGTCAAAATTGGGCACAACAATCTTCGGGAGTCATTGAAGAGATAATAGTCAAGAATGCAAGTTCAAAACAGATATTATCTAACAAAAACTCCAATCAACAGTAAAGTAAATGCGTAGACAAGCGATTTATAGTGGTTCGGCGTGTTGCCTACGTCCACTGTGAAGTTTTTTGATGTTTTATTGATTCTCTTTCAATGATTACAAATTGTTACAGCGATCCACGGCCAGTTACAACTGGAAATTCAAAATCAACAATAGAATTATGATGTAGGATGATGGAGATCTTGATCCGGCAGAGTCTTGGCGTCTCAGAGTCAGAAGATCCCTTTTCTGTTGGCCCTGGGGCTCTATTTATAGGTGTAGGCTGCTGGTATCTCGCTGAAAACTCGGGAGACCACTTCTGGCACGTGAGGGGGCCCACACGTACGGTCTCGGGAAGTTTGGGCCCACTTTGGCATCGGTTCGAACTCCATTCGAACCGATCAATAATTCATCCAATCGAGGTGAAATTTGGCGAGGACATTCTTCAACATGTATGCTAGCATCTGTGAAAATTTCATGACATTTGGATCAGTAGATTGGGAGATATGATGGGTTCGAAATAGGATTCACGGCATGGCTGTTTGGTTCGAACCCATGGTTTCGAAACGATGGTTTCGAACTCATCATTGCACGCGACTTCGCGGTGACGTGGAGCGCAAGTTTCGAACCGATCCGGACTTCGCTCCGTGTTGACCGCTTCGACTCCGTGTATCTCGGTGATTTCGAACCGATGGAAGACACGTGGGTTGACCCAGTGGGTTCGAACAAGGCAACACAGGATGGGTTCGAAGAAGGCCTTTGTGATGGGTTCGAAGCATGGCTCTTTGATGGGTTCGAACACGACTTCAGGGATGGGTTCGAACGAAGCTATGTATGGGTTCGAAGCATGCATGTCCGATGGTTTCGAACTGAGGCAGCTGAGTATGGGTTCGAACCAGCTACTCTCTGATGGGTTCGAGGTCGAGGCATCCCGAGGGTTTCGAAGGTGATGGTTTCGAACTGGGGCGTGACGATGGATTCGAAGACAACCATCATCATGGATTCGAAATCAGTGTGTTCCCTCCAAGTTGCCTCGATCATAACTTGAGCATATGAACTCGGATCGACTTGAAATTTGAAATGCTGACTCCTGTGGCCTTTCTTGCAGTGTCCCATCAATTGTAGCTCATTCTGGACTCGGATAAAATTCAGTGATATCCATGGCGAAGGAAAATACGATCAACCTCTGAGGCGAACCGTCCTTCCTTTTCAATCGCTCTTTTGGTATCGCGGCTTTGCCAAAAAGCGGGATAACACAATGCCCCTGCGTATTTCGTAGATCGGATGGCCCAAATATCTTGTGAAATAATTGTATGAGTTTGTTCTCATATTGCTGATATTCTGATTTCGTAAACCAAATGCAGAATAAATATTTCGATCTGATCTGATCAATCATTTCTTTATCTATAATCTATTCTTTCTCGTCTCCCTTGCAAATTTTGGGGATGAATTTTTTTTAAGGGGGGAATTTGTAACATTCCGGAAAATTTACCAAGTTTAATTTGGCAACTAAATTAATTTTTAAAAATAAATTGTGAATTAATTAGAGATTTCAAGAATAAATAAATAATTTTTGATTATAAATAGAAATTTAGTTTGAAATTTATGCACAAGTATCTTACAAACAAATGTTGAATTTTAAAATAAAATGTATTAAAAATAAAATAGAAATTAAAAGCTTGAGATTAATAAAAAGATGATGATGGTTGTTTTCTAAATTTTCAATTTTTATTTGTATTTGGAAGATGTAATAAATTTCAAAAGATTTATTTTTAAAATTTAGTTCTCTTATATAAATAGACGTGACTACTTGTTAATATGAAATCATTTTTTTTAAATCCTTCTTTTCTTTCAAAGGTTGTACAAAAATAAATAGATAATTAAAAAATGTAAGAATGTAAATTGTATAAATATATAAGTGTATAAATATGTTGAACTAAATTAAAGATTGAATGTGAAAAATAATATAAAGTTATATTTAAGTGTTATTAGCATGAAGATGTAAAATGCAAACTTATATACATAAAAAACTTAAGTGAATATGATATAAAGTTTATTTTTAAAATTATTTTGTCATTGTAAAATTATAAATATCAAACATACATGTGCAAGTATAAAATTTACAAGTGTTTAGATTTCATAATCATGATGATTTTTACAAATGGCCTTCACTATCATTGCTAGAATAGAATAATAAGATTAAAAAATAAAAAAAACTTTTCAGTTTCCCATATGAAATTATTAATCTTCTCACCAAATCTGAAAGAATAGTGAAACAAAGATTTGAGATCACAAATCTCAATATCAAGGCAACAGTAAAAAAGGAAAAGAAAAATAAAAGCAGGCTAAGGAGTTCATTCTTCTCTCTTCTTCATACCTAAATCTAAAATCTGAAAGCAATGAAATATCTCATCAACAACCTCTTGCAAGTTCTACTCAAAACAAAATCAACCTGGAAAAAAAATCAACCTGGAAATTTACAAATGAAGATCAATGCAAAACGAGCAGAGCTTCAGGTTGCAAGTGGAGTAATTCTCTGGGGAAATCTTTAAGCAAGTAAATTTCTTTTAATTTTTTTTTTGAGTTTGATGTTAGTAATCAATAATAAAACAAAGAATTTAAACAATCATATCAATCGAAATTGCAACCAAAATATAGAATTGTAAAAAAAATCAGAACAGAAATTGAAATTGCGGAAAAGAAGATAACGGAGCAAACAACTGAAATAATTATTAACTAACTGAAAAGTGTGCAGAAAATAACTAAGAACAAGAATAAATAAATTGCTAAATCTAATCAACAATCCTACGTATTCTGTTCGAAAATAAAAACCAGTGCTGAATTTAAATCTAAACTTGAAGAAAAGTGATGAGGTAAGAGATCATTTTCCATTTGCATTCCTCTCTCTATTTAAAGACTTCAGCCTCCACAAATAACCCTATTATTTAGGTCCATGTGCTTGATATTAGGAGAAAGATAAGGCCACCTCACTTTGAATTGGTCTTTGCTTTGTTATTTGATTAACAAGTGGCCTTGCTTTGAGAGATTTTCAGGTCAAACTTTGAATGTGTATTTTCAATATTTGCAATTGATTTCTTGCATGAATAATACACATGTTGGTGACGTAAGATGCATTTCTTCATGAACTATATGTACTTTCTCTTCGACAGTATTCAAAATGTTGCACTTTGGAATCTATAATCTGCAAAACCACAAAAAATACCCGTATAATACCACTTTATTAAAATAAAAATATATGAAACAAACGGTTTAAAATGCAGAAAAATATGTTCATCAAATACCCCCACACTTGAACTTTATTCGTCCTCGAATAAAGAAGAAAATAATAACTAACTAAATCCTTTTTCGTAGGAAACACGATTGCATTGAGCGTATGCAACAAGTCGTTAAACCTCTAGGTGTCCCTAGTAGGACGAGTGGTGTCTCATGAGGGTTTTCAGAGGATACTACCCACAAAATCCAAATGCATTATGTGATGATTCTACTGTACTACATGAATGCAAAATTTTAAACAAATGGAGACTCGATTTACTTCAGAATAATTGCAACAAAATAATGTATATCAGTTTTAGTCAACTTCTTCAAATTTTTGGTTCCTCACTAATCACAAATTTCAATGTAACTCAAGTTTTCATACATTAGATTCTAGTTTGGCCAGTTGTTTCGGTCGATAACATAGTGCAGCCATGAAATAAATTGTTCACTGTTGATCACAGTTTTTTTTCAAAATGGTATTTTTCATTTCCATTTGTATAATAAGCCAAATCAACAAAGTCAAGAAGTGTTTGGGTTTCAAAGCTTAGTCTCTCTTTACTAGTTTATTTTTTCTCTTTTTTTTTTACACCTATCCTTTGGACCAAGGTATACCACCCATGCACTGCCTCACGGGCTTACGTGAGAGTTGGGACAGAGCTTGGCGGATCGTGCAAACCGACGCTGACTATGTCAGAAAAGGTCGGTAATCCTTAGGTGATTATTTATTTAATTATTTATACACCTAACTCAGAATGTTGAGGCCAGATATACCATCCATGCACTGCCTTGCGGGCTTACGTGAGAAGAGTATAGAGCGTGGCGAGTGCACACACTTTCACAAGTGTGCACATTTATCGACTGTAGGTGTTTCTTATAAGTTTTTTTTTTTTTTTTTTGAGAAGAGCTAAAGAGTGTTATGCAAATCAACTTAGCACCACTTAACTTTAATGATTTGAGATGTCAACGCATGTACTTTAAATCTGCCATTTTTTTTAAACAAAGACTACAGTTTAGAAAAGATTTCATAACCATCACCTATGAATCCCCCTATATACTAACCTCACTATTATCGCTTGTAATTCAACCTTTCATTATATTTTACATTTGAAATTAGTGATTCACAAAAATCTTCATCAATTGACTTCAACTGCTTACTTACTTTGTCTTGACTAATTAAAAGTAAATCGAAGTCCTAAAAATATTGGGAAATGAAAAAAAATTGAAAGGAAATTTGAAAACAAATAATGAGATGATTTTTTTTAATAAAAAATGATGCTACACTATGAAATATGAACAAACAGAATGAGATATGCGTCCCCCCCCCCCCACACTGGAATGAGACAGTGTCCCAACTGTCAAATAGAATGCAAATGCAAAATAGAAGAAAAAAAACAAAAAAAATACAACCTGATATGTGCAAGATAGTGAGCGGCTCATGCCGAATAGCTAGGTTCGTGAAGATCCACGAACTCATTGTCCTCGTGCTGTTCAAACTCTAGAAATGGCTTCAAGCGTTGTCCATTGACCTTTGAAATGGAACCGTCCCTAGGATTTTCAATTTCAACTGCGCCATAAGGGTATACTGTTTTCACAATATATGGACCTGTCCAACGGGATCTCAATTTTCCCGGAAATAAATGAAGTCTGGAATTATATAAGAGAACTTTCTGACCTACTTCGAATGTCTTACGAAGTATGGATTTATCATGATAGAATTTGGTTTTCTCTATATAAATCTTAGCATTTTCGTACGCTTCATTTCTTAGTTCTTCTAATTCTGACAATTGTAATGTACGATGCGATCCGGCTTTTTCTATGTCAAAATTAAGGTATTTGATTGCCCAAAGTGCGCGGTGCTCGAGCTCAACGGGTAAATGGCATGCTTTTCCAAAGACTAATCGGTATGGTGACATTCCTAGATTGGTTTTATAAGCTGTGCGAAATGCCCAAAGGGCGTCTATCAATTTAGATGACCAATCTTTTCTGTTGGAGTTAACCGTCTTTTCAAGAATTTGTTTAATTTGTCTATTGGAAATCTCGACTTGACCGTTGGTCTGTGGATGATATGGAGTATATAGTTTATGAGTGATAGAATATTTCTTAAGAAGAGATTCAAAAGCAAGATTACAAAAATGAGAACCGTTATCACTTATAATGGCTCGAGGTGTGCCAAAACGGGAAAATATGTTTTCTTTCAAAAATTTGACAACAACTTTATTGTCATTCGTTCTGGTAGGAATGGCCTCAACCCATTTAGACACGTAATCTACTGCAAGTAGGATGTAGAGATTTCCAAAAGAATTAGGAAAAGGACCCATGAAATCGATGCCCCAAACATCAAAAATTTCGATGATAAGGATTGGGTTTAGGGGCATCATGTTACGTTTGGAAATACGACCTGTTTGTCGACATCTAGCGCATTTGGAGCAAAATTCGTGGGCATCATGAAAAAGAGAAGGCCAATAAAAACCGCACTGTAACACCTTGGCAGCAGTTTTCTTTGCTCCAAAATGTCCTCCACACGCTTGATTATGTGAAAAAGAGAGGATGCTATGGAATTCATGTTCTGGGACACATCTGCGAATGATTTGATTGGTGCAATATTTGAAAAGATAAGGATCGTCCCAGTAAAAATTTCGAACGTTGGAGAGAAATTTTTGTTTATCTTGTTTTGACCAATGGGAAGGTGTTTCATTTGTGACAAGATAATTTACGATGTCCGCGTACCATGGTGCACTAGAGAGTGAAAGAATTTGTTCATCGGGAAAATGATCGTTGATTTGAGAGTTATCATAGTTTTCATGCACTATACGAGAAAGATGGTCAGCTACGACATTTTCAGAACCCTTTTTATCTCGTATTTCTAGGTCAAACTCTTGAAGAAGGAGAATCCAACGGATTAAGCGGGGTTTGGTATCCTTTTTCGTGAGTAAATACCGCAAGGCGGCATGATCGGTGTAAACTATGACCTTAGAACCTATGAGATATGATCTAAACTTATCGAGGGCAAAGACAACTGCTAAAAACTCTTTTTCTGTGGTTGAGTAATTCAATTGAGCTTCATTAAGAGTTTTGCTAGCATAATAGATGACTCGAGGAAGTTTATCGATTCGTTGACCTAAGATGGCTCTAATGGCATAATCAGAAGCGTCGCACATTAATTCGAAAGGCAAAGTCCAATTTGGAGGTTGGATGATAGGTGCAGTGGTCAAGATCGATTTGAGGGTTTCAAAAGACGTTTCACATTCATTGGAAAATTCAAATTTGATGTCTTTAGCCAGAAGATTTGAAAGAGGCTTTGAAATTTTTGAAAAATCTTTAATGAACCTCCTATAAAATCCTGCGTGGCCGAGAAACGAGCGAATGTCCTTTACGGACCTTGGAGGAGGAAGGTCAACAATAAGATCAACTTTAGATTTGTCAACTTCTAGGCCATTTTTAGAGACAACATGACCTAAGACTATTCCTTGCTTAACCATAAAATGACATTTTTCCCAATTAAGAACAAGAGATTTCTCGTTACATCGCTTTTAAGACACGTTCTAAACGAAGGAGGCATTGATCAAAAGATGACCCATAGATTGAAAAATCGTCCATGAATATTTCTAAGAAATCCTCCACCATATCAGAAAATATACTCATCATACATCTCTGAAAGGTAGCGGGAGCATTACAAAGACCGAAGGGCATGCGACGATAAGCGAAAGTTCCGAAGGGACATGTGAACATCGTTTTGTGTTGGTCCTCTAACGCAATGGGAATTTGATTATAGACAGAGTAACCATCAAGAAAACAATAATATTCATGACCGGCTAAGCGTTCGAGCATTTGATCAATGAAAGGGAGATGAAAATGATCTTTTCTTGTTGCCGCATTGAGTTTTCGTTAGTCGATGCAAACGCGCCATTTTGTTTTGACCTTTATAGGAACAAGTTCGTTATTCTCATTTGTTGTCACAGTGATTCCAGACTTCTTTGGTACAACTTGTACCGGACTTACCCAAGTACTGCCAGAGATAGGGTAGATAATGTTATTGTCTAAACATTTGATAATTTCTTCCTTTACCACTTCTCTCATATTAGGGTTTAATCGTCTTTGAGCTTTGCGAGTGGGTTTAGCCTCGTCGACTAAATGTATTCGATGTTCAATAATTGATGGACTAATTCCCTTAATGTCAGCGATTACCCATCCTATTGCCTCTTTATTTTCCCTTAAAATTTTCAAAAGTTGTTCTTCTTGGTCCTTAATGAGATCGGATGCCAAGATTACAGGGAAATTTTCCGAAGAATCAAAGTATGCGTACTTAAGATCGTTTGGAAGAGGTTTGAGGTCTAATTTAAGGCGTACTTCTTTTGAGGCTTCAGTAGACTTCAACTGATTGACTTCTAGTGAATTATGAAAAGAGCATAGCATATCATTTAATTCATAAATGTATTCATCTTCGTGAAAGTTGGAATTAAAATGATCCAGGCGCATGCTAAGAGACTCCGTAGTATCACTAAAATCATTTTCAACAATTGTTTGGATCATGTCAACTTCTTCTGTTTCAAAATCCCTTGGTTGTCTGTTAAGATTGAAGATATTTAGTTCAATGGTTAGGTGCACAAAGGAAAGTCGGAGTTGACCATTCCTACAATTTATGATAGCATTTGATGTTGCTAAAAATGGACGACCTAATATCAAAGGAATCTGACTATTGGGATTTGAAACAGGTGCAGTCTCTAGGACTATGAAATCAACTGGAAAATAGAATTGCTCGATTTGTATCAAAACATCTTCAACTGTGCCCAATGGTTTTTTGACAGATCGATTGGCTAGTTGAATTGTGATGTTTGTAGGTTTTAATTCCCCTAGTCCAAGTTGACAGTACACAGTATAAGGTAAAAGATTCACACTCGCTCCAAGATCGAGTAAGGCATGACTAATGTGACTGTTACCGATTTTACAACCGATCGTAGGACAACCGGGGTCCTTATACTTGATTGGGGAGGGATTTGAAAGAACAGAGCTAGTGTTTGCAGTTAGAAATGCAGTCTTAGGAACATTAGTGGCACGTTTTTGAGTACATAGCTCTTTCAGACATTTGGCATATTGAGGAATTTGCTCGATGGTATCAAGAAGTGGAATATTTACTCGAACTTGTTTGAAGATTTCAAGAATTTGGTCAAAATTAGCGGGCTTCTTCTTTTTGTTGAGTCTATGGGGAAATGGAGCAATGGGTTTATAGACTCGTTCGTAAGTTTTTTCATTCGAAGAAGAAGGTGTTATATTAGAGGGTGAAGATAAGGGAGCTGGAATGTTGGGGTTGCCAACATCAGAAGGTGAAGAGTGGTCGTGATTGCCAACCTTAGATGAAGAATTAGAATCGTTTTGATTGACAAACATGGTTGTCGACTGAGTTTCAGAATTTGGAACATGGGAAGATTTAAGAAGGATGTCGGGGTTGCCGACGTTGTTGTCTACCTTCTTTCCGGACCTTAATGTGGTGACAGCATTAATCGGATTTACATTTTCGTCCTCACAAAGATTTACTCATCGAGAGTTATACTTTGGATTCACTTCGGTTTGACTAGGCAATTTACCTTTCTCATTGATTTTCATGAGATCCTTCATCATTATCAACATTTGTTCATTTTGTTTGGTAATTTGCTCAATTCTTCCATCTTGGTTAGTGATTTGTTCATTTTGTTTAGAGAGTTGTTTTTCCAGTCGAGCAATTTCTTGTGAAGGCTGAGAAGGTTGGGTTGATGGATTGAAATTAGGATGCCTGTATGGTTGATTCGAAAGTTTCGTTTGAGGAGCGGGTTGAGAATTTTGAGCATTAGAGGTTGGGGCTCGATAATTCGGATTTGGTATCATTGGATACATATGTGATGGATTAGCCACGTTGTTAGGATTTGACCATGAAAAATTGGGATGATGCTTCCAGTTAGGATTATATGTGGACGAAAAAGGACTGTTTTGACCTATAGCATTGATTTGGTCTTGTGTGTAGTAATGAGGTAGCCGTTCTCCTTCTTGTGGAATTTGGGCATCTATAGGAAGATGTGATGGGTCAATGGCATGTACTCCTCTGTTTGGAGTACGAATTGGAACACGAATTGTTTCCCATTGCATATCCTTTTCCGAATATTCTTCTAGAAATCCCCAAGCTTCCTCGTCAGTCTTTGCCATGAATTCTCCTCCGCACATTGATTCAATTTGGGATCTTGTTTGATAGTTAAGCCCTTCATAAACGATTTGGCACAAAACGTGCTTAGGGATTGCATGATGTGGGCAACTATATAACAGTTGATTGAACCTTTCAAAGTATTTTGAAAAAGTTTCTCCTTCATTCTGAGAGAATTGATTGATTTCGGTTCGAATTTAAAGAGTTTTGTGGAAAGGAAAAAACTTTTTCAAAAATATAGTAACGAAATTGTCCCAACTTTTAATTGAATTTTTAGGAAGAGAATTAAGCCATCTTTTCGCGCTTTCTAGAAGCACGAATGGAATAAGCCTTAGCTTGATGGATTCATTAGAAAGTTGTTGCATTTTAGTTGTAGAAGCATATAACTCAAATTCACTAAGAAATTCATATGCATTTTCAGACCCAGTGAATTTTGGTACCCCTTGGATAAAAGAATGTTTTAGCTCAAAATTATTTCCTTCGGCAGGTGGAAATGAAATAACAGAAGGTTGAACAGTCTATGTTGGATAACATCGGTCTCTAAGGGATAATGGTCGGTTCTCATGAAATTCATTATTTCCAACATGTGATTTAGGTGATAATTTCGGTGAATTGTGGTGTGAACTGTGTTGTGAACTGTGTTGTGAACCGTGATTGCTTTTATTTGTTTGATTTGAAATTTCCGTTGATTTGTTTAATGAAATATTTTGGCTTTCTAAACGGTTAAAATTATTTCTTGCCCAAACGCGCATAAACAAATCAAGGTGTAACAGCCAAAAGTAAATTAAATCAGTTTTCAGTTGGGCACCTGTAGAGTTGAAAATTACTTACAGAGGTGTATGATAGCCCGTCCAATGCAGCTGAGTAGCGCTAGCGGATCAAACTCCAAAGTTTGTGGTTGCTATGTTGTTGCTACCTGTCAGATATCTAAGAGATGATAAGCTTAGAAAAAATTAAACTACAACTGTGTATATATAAATGAAACGTATTTTTGAAAAACGAGAAAAAAAAAGTAATTTTTTTTTTGTTACGTGGAAACCAAAATAGACCAAAATAGCAATGCAACTAAATAACATGTAGCAGCAGTAAGTTGACACACAAAAATGAAAGGAGAAGTTCACGTATATGTGGCAGCTAGTAATGCTTAAAATGAGATTATATGTGATAGCATACACATGAACGTGAGAAACACAATTTAAACTAACGTAAGCTGGGTATGCGAACAGAAACCAACTAAATGAGATGCAACTCACATGCAAAATGTAACGGAAAAAGCAATTGCAGCGAACGAAAAAAATGCGATTTTTTTTTTAAGTAAAACGCTACTTTGGTGAAAGGAACTGAAAAACGAAAAAAAAAAACGAATTTTTTTTCGAAAACTAATACAAAAACAAATAAATTAACACGAATAGACTTAAAAACGAAAAATCGAAAATTTCAAAATAGCAACTCCCCGGCAATGGCGCCAAAAACTTGTTGCGACTTTTCTATTGATTAGAAAAGCATAAATTTTAATAAATTCTGCAAGCGCACAGGCGTGTAGTATGCAGGTCGAACACAGGGAATTGTATTTTAAAATAATTAAAATCCATAGTTAAATCTTAGGCGTGTTAAACGAATTCGACGGTGAATTTTGAACAGAAAATAAAAACAATAATATACTCCGAATCGATTTTTAAACTAATCGAAATTGCAACCAAAATATAGAATTGTAAAAAAAAATCAGAACAGAAATTGAAATTGCGGAAAAGAAGATAACGGAGCAAACAACTGAAATAATTATTAACTAACCGAAAAGAGTGCAGAAAATAACTAAGAACAAGAATAAATAAATTGCTAAATCTAATCAACAATCCTATTAAAACGCACATACACAATTTCGCACTTCGAGCGGAGTGGAAGGGAGATTAAATGGTTGGGTAAAACACGGACCATGAATCCATGCGTTTATCTTTCCGGTTAGTCCCCGACCTATTCGATTAATCGTTTTGGCCATTTGGTCTGGTTTATCGATGAGATGAGGTGAACTTTGTACTGCTTTGAGTGTGAAATTAACTAACAGATAGTAAACCGTTTAGCGCGAACGAGTGGTTATGGGACTCACGTTACCACTTTTCGGATTCCTTTTTGAGAGTTATGACACATTCCGCCAGTTAGTGGTATCCAGTAATGGGCCTCCGGACCTTCACCACTACGGTTTGTTGCCTTTGGGATAGTGTCTTCAGACTGTCTCCTTCAGGTTTGTTGCCTTCGAGTATGTTTCCTTGGATTGGTGGGTTATTACCGTCGGTTCATTAAGGATTTTTCCCGTATTGTGCTTCCTCTCACCTGCCTTACTCGGAAAGGCATTCATTTTATTTGGTCCGACAATGTGAAGCTTCCTTTCAAACATTAAAGGAACTTCTCACTAATGCTCCTATTTTAGTGGTTCCCGAGGGGAATCATGATCTTGTTGTCTACACCGATGCTTGTGGTAGTGGTCTCGGTGCTGTTCTTATGCAGAAGGATCGGGTAGCTGCTTATGCTTCCAGGCAACTGCGTCCGAATGAAGTTCGCTATGTTACTCATGATCTTGAGTTAGCCGCCATTGTCTTTGCCTTGAAGATTTGACGACACTATTTATTGGGCGAGCGCTTCATTCTCTATACCGATCATAAATCCTTGAAGTATTTGTTCACTCAGTAGGAACTAAATATGAGACAATAGCATTGGCTTGAGTTTCTTGCTTCCTATGACTTTGATATCCAGTATACCCCTAGGAAGGGTAATCGTGTTGCTGATGCGCTTAGTCGCAAACATTCGGCTGTTATTTCTATGATGCTTAGCGAATGGGATATTCTTGAGACTCTATCTTTTTGTGAAATTCGTGATCGAGGTTCATCTTCTGATTCTCCTGTTCTATTATTTTGTTTGGGAGCTTGACCCATTTTATTGGATCGTATTGCCGATGCCCAGCGGCGTGATCCTGATTTGTTGCATCTTATTCAGCTTTGTGAGTCTGGATCCTGTGATGAGGCGTTGCGGGATCTCAGCATTGATTCTCATGGGTGTCTTCGCAAGAACAACCGTCTTTTTGTGCCCTCTGATTTTGCACTTAGGCATGACATTCTTGATGACTGCCACCATTCTAAGTACACCATTCATCCTATTAGTAGTAAGATGTATGCGGATATGCGTCGTCTTTATTGTTGGGAAGGCATGAAGCGCGATGTGGCGAGTTATGTGAGTAATTGCATAACTTGTCAGCATTTTAAGGCCGAACATCAGCCTCCTTCGGGTCTTCTTCAGCCTCTAGAGATTCCATTATGGAAATGGGATCATATTTCTATGGATTTCATTGACGGCCTACCTCGTTCAAGATCAGGCCATTCAAGCATTTGGGTTATTGTTGATCGCCTCACTAAGTCTGCTCATTTTGTCCCCATTAAGTCTAATAGGACTGCTTCGCATTTGGCTAAGTTATATGTCAAGGAAATCGTGAGACTTCACGGTGTTCCAAGTTCTATTGTGAGTGATCGTGATCCCTTATTCACGAGTCATTTTTGGCAGAGCCTTCAGCAAGCATTGGGAATAAAGCTTAATTTCAGTACAGCTTATCATCCGCAGTCTGACGGACAGACTGAACGGGTGAATCGTATCTTGGAAGATCTTCTCCGTATTTGTATTTTTGATTTTGATGGTTGTTGGAAGGATCACCTACCTCTTGTAGAATTCTCCTACAATAATAGTCTTCAGTCTAGTATCGGTATGGCTCCTTTCGAAGTCTTATACGGAAGGCCATGTCGATCACCTTCTTGTTGGTTGGAATCTAGTGAGAAGCTTATTCTTGGTCCAGATTTTATTCGTGATTCTTCCGAGAAGATTGATCTTATTCGGTTGAGAATGAAAGAGGCACAGAGCCGCCAGAAATCCTATGCGGACAACCATAGGAAGCCTCTCGAATTCTCATTGGTGATCTTGTTTTTATTCGTGTTTCTCCTTTGAAGCGGGTTATGCGTTTCAGTACGACTGGGAAATTGGCTCCTCGCTTTATAGGACCATTTTCTATTACTGAACGTATTGGCCCTGTGGCTTATAGAGTTTCACTTCCAGCTCATTTATCTGGCATTCATGACGTATTTCACGTCTCTCAACTTCGGAAGTGTCTTCGGGATTCGGATTCTGTTATTGATTGTCCTGATTTGCAAGAGCTTGAGGTCTCACCAGACTTATCTATTGTACAGCAGCCTATTCGCGTACTTGACAGGGAGGTGCGTCACCTTCGAAACAAGGACGTGCCGCTCGTTAAAGTTCAATGGTCTGCTGATCCCAATAACTATACTTGGGAAACCAGAGAGTACATCGAGCAATCTTATCCGGGTTTTCTATATTTGCTTGGGAATGGTGAGAATATCTTTTCGTCTCAAGCTTATTTCATTTTCTTTTGAATGTTGTATGTATGTAGTTGTTACAAGTATCTTCTCTAGGAATCGCGGGGACGCAATTTTGTAAGGAGGGGAGATCTGTAACAACCCGCACATTTAACGATTTTATATTTAAATTTTATATTTAAATAAAGCGTCGTTAGTCGGATTTTTAGGTCTGATATGTTACTTTTTGCAAATAGCCGAATTAGGACTCGAAACCACCTCCATTGAGTCCAAAATGGCATTTGCGATCTTTTTGAGTATAAGCATTGATAAGTTTGAGTATAAGCCCACTAACTAACTAATTAACCCTAACTCAGTCCCTCTCCTCTCCATTCACTTATTTCATTTCATAAAACTTAAGCTAAAACTGAAAATGGTGGAAGGGAAAAGGAAATAGAAATTGCAAGCCCTAGTTCTTCTTGATAGCTCAAAACCTTGATCCAAAAATCAAAGAGAAGCTATTAGTAAGCCTCCTCTTCATCTTCTCCAACTCTTCTCCTCTTCAATTTCTAAAATTTTCCTAAACCTAATATGGGAAGTATGTGTTTTATTCTTAGATTGAAGCTTGTAGAGTTGAAGTGAAGAGTAGTTAATCTCCTTCTTGTGTTTGTGCTTCTCATCTTCGTTTGTGTGTAAAAAGGTGAGTTTTGAACTCACATCTACTTCTCTTGGTATTATTGATGTAAGGTGAGATTTTTATCTCTCATCTATGCTTATACCTATCTTTGATTATTGGGTATGGATTCCTAACACTTGTTCATGTGCACTTGCTTTTGGTTTGGATTGAATTGGTGAAGATCCAAATTATTAGTGTTTTGGGTTCAATTCATTAAAGATCCTAACTTTGATGTTTGAACATGTTTTTGGTGGCGAATCGGAGAGCTAATGGAGCTAGAGTATCAATTGGCTAAGGCTCCTTAGGTCCATTGCTCGACCGGTTGCATTTTGGAGGAGTTTGCATTTCGATGAGAAAGGGCAGGAACTGCAGAAAATTGCAGTTCGGCCGACCAAGTCCTGTAGCCGGTCGACCGACCTGCTACCCCGAGCATTTTTTCTGCTTCTAGCCAGCCGACCGAACCCTGTAGCCGGTCGACCGACCTGCTCCTATTTTGTTGTTTTGCCTATTTTTGCACATTTTGATTGGTTTTCCAAATTTTATCGATTCAAGTTGGTTCTTAGTGGTTGTCATTGCATCTTTGGCTTTGATAACTTATTTTTGACTTCATCCATGGGTTTTTATAAATAATCTTCTAAAATTACATTAAAAGCTCGTTTCTCTAATTTATAAATTCTATTAAAACGCACTTACACAATTTCGCACTTCGAGCGGAGTGGAAGGGAGATTAAATGGTTGGGTAAAACACGGACCATGAATCCATGCGTTTATCTTTCCACTTAGTCCTCGACCCATTCGATTGATCGTTTTGGCCTTTTGGTCTGGTTTACCGATGAGATGAGGTGATCTTTGTACTGCTTTGAGTGTGAAATTAACTAACGGATACTAAACCGTTTAGTGCGAAGGAGTGGTTATGGGACTCACGTTACCAGTTTTCGGATTCCTTTTTGAGAGTTATGACACATTCCGCTAGTTAGTGGTGTCCAGTACTGGGCCTCCGGACCTTCACCGCTACGGTTTGTTGCCTTTGGGATAGTGTCTTCGGACTGTCTCCTTCAGGTTTTTTGCCTTCGGGTATGTTGCCTTCGTGAATGTTGCCTTCGGGTTTGTACCTTCGGGTTTGTGCCTTCGGGATTGTGCCTTCGGGTTTGTTGCCCTATTGTATCGCTTTCGAAGTTAGGTCTTTATGAGTCGCTCGAGTGATATTTGGGTTTGGAGTCTTTGGGCTCATGGATCCTTGTTTATACAGTACTGAGCTCGAGCAATTTTCTGATGTTTCATTGATATGTATATTCCCTAGGTATTGCCCTTCGGTGTTGGTCTTTTTGAGCCGCACGATGTGTAGTGATTACCTTCTGGAACTTGTGTTACCTTCATTGGTATTTGTTATTGCCTTTTTGGCTTGTTTTGGGATATTCTTATCCTTCGTTTCACTGAGTTGCCGATGATATGAGGCTTGTTATCATATGATTCATCTTTTGTTAGATGATTGTGTTATCTCTTTTAGAGATATTTGTTATACCTTGTAACCTTGCAGGTTTATTGTTGTTCAGTTTATCTAACTGATTTGTTTAGCTAGACCGACCCGTGTATTTTATACTCGGGTCAGACCGAGATGTTTCAGGTTAGGTGCTTTTGGACTTAGCCTATTTTGCTTCCGCATGGACTATTCAGCTTGTTCCTTTTTGTTAAAGCTTTTTGTGTAGTCCTATTTTATTATAATTCTGATATGTTTTCTTTTGGATTCGTCTGTATGTTGTGGTTTGCTATATCACTTGACATGTATTAGTTTATATACTCTGTTATGTATCTGTATATGTGTATACGATGATCTACTGTTCTGTGATGTATATTACATTTGTGTTGTTATATTCTGTTCTGATAGATCCTCCAGCCACCTATGGTTTTGTTTTAGGTATTCATTGGATATGTCGATGAATTCAATAGATAGTTAGAGCAAGGCTATAGATGGTCGCTCCTAACCAGCCTTATTCTCCGTGTTAGTTGACGGCATTACCATATAGTGTCCTTGGCTAGCGTGGGTATAGAGGCGGGGTGTCACAAACGATATTTAAAAAATTAGTACCGTTGGCTTCATTTGAGTGAGGGATTCGAATTGGTATAGGCATCAGTCAGTGCGTCAATGATTGGATGTGTTGACTTTGCTTGGCTGACGCTAGGGCTAGAGATTGTCAGCGATTGGAGCAGAGATAGGCCATGGCGATGATTGCATTGTGTTTCTTGTGTGAAGGCGGAGTGATGGTGGTGATTTTTGGATGTGCGATGTAGGTTTTTTTTGCGATATTTGGGTTATTATCCAGTCGTACCAGGTTTCATGTAGAAGGAGAAGGACGGAGTTGAATTCAAGCATACTGTTAGACTCACGATAGCAAGTAAGTCGGTGGCGATAGTTTGAGGAGGTGTAGCACTGTCTATTGTAGTGCGAAAATTTGTACAGTAACGAAGCGTTATCCTATCACTTTTACTTTGCATGGATTGTGCTTCAAGATGTCGGGTGGAACGTAGAGGTTCAAGGAGAGAGGAACAACGACGAAGTCCGTCTGTCCGGCGGTAGATTGGAGAGTGAGGATTGGAATCGGAAAGTTGAGGCTATGGGTTTGGTTATTTATCAGCGATACACTGTAGGAACATAGATGTAGGGGTAATTAAGGTAATTAACCAAGTAATTAAGTTAATTAATGAATTTTTAAATCAAAAATCTTATAAAATCAATAACTTTTGCATACGAGGTCCAATCGAGATGTCGTCTTTAACTTTGCACTCGTAATGAGATACTCTACATTGTAGGTTGGTTTAGGCTTAGCTGAGATTGTTCACCAGTTGATTGTATATTATTGTGTATATAATCTTGTTGCGCAATGTATATACATTAAAATTGATAACAATGCAAGTTATTATTTTTTTACCCCTCCTTACTTCAGAAAGCAAGTGACAACATTAAGTAGTATAATCTCTCTTATAACCCTCCAAAAATGTATCATGGCCCAGACTCGTTTACATGTTTGATGTTGTTGTTTTATTTAATTGGAACTTGTGTATGAATAATAAAAGTGAAATGCAGCTATAAACGCACTTTGAAATCCTTTATGTTTAACACTTGTTAAATTGGTTAAAATGTGAGTATATTATGGAAATATATATATTGGATTGTTTTATGCACATGTTTTGATTATGTTCGACCTAAAGGAATTTGTTTGAAATTTATAGAAATTATGAAACAAAGTTTCGTTGGAAATCTTAGATTCTAGTAAAATAAAAGGGCCTTTACTTTAGATATTTTCCTAAATATTTTTAAAGGAGTGCAACGACCCACTATTTTCAACCATTCGCATCCGCACATGTCGGACTTGAATTGCTCAAAATACTGAATTATAAAATAAATTTGGCAAAACACAACATAAATAGTAAATAAATAAATCACAGATCAGAGACACAGAGTAATAAATGCAGCGAAAGTGAAGAAATAGTAGTTCATGAAGCTACTATATAAATACATCAGAGTCAAACAAGATACAATAGAGATAACAAGATACAACGGAGGTCTCAAAATGATAACCAGGTATGAATCAGAATACATCACTGGAACCAACCGGATAACTAGAATCAACTGGATAACCGAAAGTGAAATAGATAGCTATATCTTCAAGCAAAGCTTCCAACTTCAAAGGTGAGTCCCTAATGCTGTATCACCCATTCTGACCCGAGCGTAAAGAAAAACACAAAACACTCAAGTCCGGACATGCATACTTATATAATGTAAACCAACTCAAGTGAACTGCAATATAAGGTACAAGTAACTTAAAGGATGCTTGGGACCGCCCATCCTCTAAGGATCCATTAAACTATTTACTATGTAGTAATATTTTGCTATTATAATAATGTCTATAGTAAAATAAACTTACTTTTTAATAGCGTTAAGGGGTTACCCATATAGCCCTTAACACGTAATAGTGCCAGTAGTCTATACAGTACCGTAATACCTCCTGATCGGGAGGCTACCAGAGGATACTCCATATGTACGACACAAATCAAACTCGTACAAGGCGCCTAGGGTAGCGATATGGCACAACTAGGCAATGCCAGGGTAGATATACCAATTATACTTTCGGGCCGGTGGTAACGCGTAGCAGCTACTATCGCCCACCTCAAGCCACACCCCCAAAACAAAAATCAAAAGTGGCCACCGAATCAATCTCAAAGTCAGAATATAATATCGAACGAGTGTGTGCGATCAGAGGAATGACCTCGTTAGCCCGTCGATTGCTCCTGTTTTAGCCACCTTATGCCAACTCACGGGAGTCCGTGTAACGACCCGTAAATTTCGACAATTTAATTTGTTAATTTAATAGGATTTTGTAATTAATTTTTAGTAGAAATAATAAAAGGGGAAAATTAATATCAAAATGAAGGCTAAAATAAAATATATGAATGGTAATTTAAGCCTATTTATTTGTAATATGAATAAAATTTCAATAAATAAAATGGTGTAAGTATTGTACCTGGATATAATGTGAACATGGAAAATATAGGGTAGGCATTAAATTAGTAAGTGTAAGGATACATTGTTACAGTAGTTGATATTTAATTAGGGATATGTTATTTTAAGTTAATAATTTATAAACTTGAATGAACATTTCAATTTGATAAATTAATTCAAATGTTATGACCTAATAAATGGAATACGATAATAAGAACAATTGCAAATTTTGTATTTAGGGGCGAATTAAATTTTGATAGGTAGTAGTTGTTGTGAGGAGTAAATATACAAGTACATTAAAGGTTATAATAGGGGTTACTAGTAAATTCACTCATTTACCAATAAAGATAATTAGATGTGCCTTGGTGATAATTAATAACATAACGGAAAGAGTAAATGTATTCATTAGAATATTAATTGCAATTGGATAGGGATTTTAAGTAACAATGTTAATGCAAGGTAAGTAATGCTAAATTAAAGTCAATAATAATGAATAGTGATTAATTCAAAATTTGTAACATATATTATAAATTACCTGTTTATTTGTTAATGGAATTTGAATTTGTAATAAGTGATAATAAAATAAATGAATGTTACACTAATGGAAAATGAAATAACGTTCGTTTAAATGTTGAGTAATTATAAGTCGTATTTATTATAAGCGTTACTTTAATAATTATGATTAATTGTGAAATTAATACGAGAAGTGTGTAAAGTAATAACTAAGAAAGTAATACGTTATAAATTGATTATAACCTAAACGTAAGTGTAAGTTAGAGGTTGGAATTAAATCTAATCCGTTTAATTGGAAACTTATTAAAATAAATTGGGTTCAAAGTGTAATAAAGAGGTTATTTTAAGAAATTGAAATAAATACTATAATTGGTAAATTAAGTTACTTTAAACTGAAACGGGAATTGGTTTAAAGAATTATAAATTTATAAGTAAATCAAGATGATAAAATTTATGAATTTGAATTTTAACAGTGAAATTGGATTTATTGCAAATGAATGAAATTAAATATAAATATTTACGTTAATTAAAAATTAAGTTGAAATTGGAAAATATTTATGTAATAGCTTTGAATCAATGTTAATTTCATCCATTTGACTGTAATGGATTGAATAAAAAAGAATGAATAGTGAATTCAATGGAATTTTTGAAAAGTTAATTTATAATTGATAAATATAACGAAATTTGAATTTACGCTGAAATTTATGATTGAATCAACAATTAATTGACATCTAAATTGGTTTAAATCACCGAGATTGTTTAAGAAAACAAAACTGATAAGATTTGTAAAATTTGGAAGTGAAATTGAAAAAGTGATTTAATTAATGAATTTTTAATTTATTAAATTAATATAAAATAGCCATTTTGGCCACAGACTTGGATTTCGATGAAACCAGTTTCATCGGATCCGTAATGGTGAATTATAATAGTGTTCCAAGTTTCGTAGCGATCGAACTTGTCGTTTGATCGTACGGACTCGAAACGCCTTGAAATTTATGAAGTTGAAATCAATTTGAAATCAATTTGAAAATATTGTTTTTAACATAACTTTTTCATAAGATGGAATTTGGACTTGAAACTTATTCCATCGCGTTTAAAATATTTAAAAACATCTATTTTGATATATGAGATGATTCATTTTCGTTCCGGAGCCGAAACGGACTTTTCAGGGGCATTTTTGTCATTCAAACAAATTGACTTGAATAGTAATCTATGAAAATAATGGAACTGGGCTTCGAAACCAGTACCATTGCATTCATAAGGCCTTTTTATGATAGGATCGCCTGTCAGCACGCTTAAATTGGACTCTGGCCCGTTATTGACGTTAAACTCTATAAATACGCACGCAAACCGAGACGGTTTATCTATTACTTATAAAGGAAAGGAGAAACCAGCGCAGTCATATGCCGACATCTTTCCCTTTCTAATGACTCCCTTCCATTTCCAACTTTTATTCCCTTACAGTTGTTATCTTCCTCCCCCTACTCCTTCCCCTCCTAAGTTTTCTCCGATACTTCCTATTTCCTCTCCCCTCACCCTTACCACCCCGCCCCCCCCTCCACGATTCGACAAATCGACACTCACTGTCATATTCAATTTGGCCGTTCCGCCGCCCTTTTTACAAGGACCCACAATCCGTTCTCCTCCTCTTCTCCCCTTCGCCATCCGACAAATCGACACTCACCGTGCTATTCAATTTGGCCGTTCAACCACCCCTCTTTACAAGGACCCACAATCCGTTCTCCTCTTCTCGCCTGCCTCCCCATCCCCCTGCTTACCTGACCTCCCCGTCAACCCCGTTACGATTGCCTGCTATGTCGGCTTGGTTGTCGCCCTCAACCTTCGCTCCGACATAGGTCAGTAATTTATTTACTTTAATTCTTACATTTTCAGCGTTGCTGTATATCCGTCAACGAATCACCCCATCTGCAATGTACGACTCACCCAATGTTTACTGTTTTGTACTGCCCGTGTTTAAATTGAATGATGTGTCAATAAACATCAATATAAATTAATAGTCCACTTACGCATTATTAACTTTCATTCTATTAGGTAATAATTTAGAAACTGTAATATATCTGCTAAGTAAATTTATGCGCTGCAAAAAAACTGTAAGAAGAAAAACAGTAGTTATTTGTAATAATAAAACTAGCTATAAACATTTTTTCAATCTCTCTTTTATACTTCAGCTGGTTTGGGATTCAATTTTTACAAGTTTAAATTCTGTTGTGGTGTTAACGATTTTGGATATTTGGTGAAGTTAATTTTGTTTAGCTAATGGTGATTTTCATTAAAAGAAGGTCACTTACATAATAGCTATAATTTTATGCTGATCACTATTTGTGCAGCCATTGTTTAATTAACAGTATAGACAAATCCTCATAAGATAATGTAAGTTATACACTTATCTTGCTCAAGGTTAAAGAGTACAAAAGCGTTTTTTCTGTCTAATTGTGATATCATACTTCATCTATAAATTTTCATGTTGTGAAGCAGGTTTTATTCATTTTTTTTGACATTTGATTTACCACCATTTTTATCTGTATATTTTATTCTTTCCGGTAACTTTGGAATGAACTCTTCCTTTGTACACAAAATGTTAGTTTACTTTTTGTTACATTGAGTATCATCATGAGACATCCTTTATAGATTACTGTTACATCTGAAATTTTCAATACACATTCAGAACATATTTCACTTGCATGATATATCAAGGTAGTAGAATGTAACTTGGATACATTGAAACAAGCTGATATGATCGTTCATACTGCTAACTTTGTGAAAAGGTGAAAACATGCTTGATCTGAATAAGGTGAGGATGAGTGCAAGGCGAAACATCAGATAATACGTTCTGACAGAGGCCTGAGGATGGACGTGCATAGCCAGGTCTGAAAATAAAGAAAAGAAACAAATTTTTTTATCAGCACTAGTTAGAAATCCACCTAAACCGTTCACAATCATCTCTAGAAATTTAGGATGTTCAGCTTCCATTAGCAACACATCAAACAAGTTGAGTATCAGGTTCTATCTAGCAATAAACCAACAACGTAGCCATGTATAATGAGCGTGAGTGCAATGTGAAGCAGCAGTGACATTATCTGGGCCGATGCGCATTGTCAAACTGTGTACAAGCCAGATATAGAAGTCAGAGACGATGCTACAACATTATAATAAGGTCAAAACAGAATGATGGGGAATTCTATTTAGGTTACTTGATAAGATTACGCTTTATCTGGTCAGGAATTGTGAGCATGTGCATGAACTAACAAATGAAATGAATGGGGCTATGTCAAAGCATGTTCAGGTAGATAAGATTAGCAGTCAATTGAGCATTAAAGTTTATTGTATCTGCATCGATTAGTGAGTGCAATAACAATGAAATGAATTAGTTATAGAAGGAGCAATGTTGGCTGCAACAATGATAGTCCGAATATATTTGAAGCAACATCTGAGGAGTAATATGTCCTGCAATAGCATAGACAATCTGAAGCGATGATAAAACCAAGTAGCAGTTCGAATCGGTGAAATTTCTATAAAAATTGCTGAGATAATTAGTACTTGATACTGTTATCCTTAATCAGTAAAGTTATATCCATGCCAAGAGAAACTAAAAACAAGAATGGCGAGGAAAGAATTTTTTGAGGTATCACAACGAATTGCTTTTGTCGCTAATGCTCATTTGGATAAAGCACATGTTTTGTTGGATTCTCTTAGAGTTTATAATGATGTTACTGGTTCAAGATTCTAGGATTCCTTTCTGTATCCCTTTATGGCTAAAGCTGCAGTGGCATGGATGCAGAAATAAATACCAAGTTTAGTCAGTGCATTATTCTGTCATTGTTTATTTGTGATTTACAATGTATAAGATTTATTTTATTTATTTTATACACTACAACAACTATAAGTGTTCTTTACTGTACACTAAAGTAGGGTTAAAATTATAAAATATGTCTTCAAATTTGGTGATTGTAACTTTTTCTCTCTATGCATAATATATGAAAACTTCTATAATGACTAATTAAAGATTTACTTAAAAAGCAAGAACAAAGCATTAACTTGATCACTGCTATTGTAAATTATGTATAAAAAAACTACATATTGTGTATCACATTTGAGAGAAGTAAAGGAAAACTGTAAAATCAGGCCCCACATAAGGAGAAAGGGCATGAAATACTATTCTGAGATGAAAAATTATACCATCATTCTGAGCGGAATGAGTTGATTTATTATGGAGCAGAAATACATAATTAAGTGGTGAAAAATGAGAACAGGGATTTCTATATTTTTTTTACTTCAAACAACTCTATTCCGACAGTCTGGGAGATCTATTTAGTATAACCTACAATTACATGTCCATACCAGCAATGCCCGTGTGCGTAGCACGGGCCACGCACTAGTTATTATTTTATTTCAGAAACCCTAATTCTATACCATGGCCGCCACTTATTCAATGGCCAGAAATTTCTTATCTTCTTTCCTCAATATCTTTCAATCAGTTCAACGAAATCGAAAAATTCCAAAAGAAAAGTTGTAGATCTCGGCGAGCTCTTCAAATTCGTACGTATGCTATTGGACCACGGATTTGCCAGAATCTGGCTTGGAAGCATGGACGTACTTTCTTGGATTGTGTGCAAACGGTAGCGAGTGGTGATGTGAAACTTGGTCCGTAGGTGGCTCTCAAGGTGGCGCACATACTGGTAGTCGCTGATCGAACTGTATATGTCTTGAGTTGCGTGCGCACAGAAGAAAGTGACGCATGCGTGATGGGTTAGTAGGTTCGTGGATAAGGAAGAAGAGGATGGTACATTATATTTTTTTACGTATAAATTAATTATGTTATATTAGAATTTAAATCTTTTAACTCGAATAACTTTTGCCTACGAGCTCGGATTGATGCGCGGTTTTCTCCGTTGCGTTCGTATCGAAATTCCAGACACATTGGCGCGGGTTTGGATGGATTTGGAGACTGCCAAATTTTTGGGTTTAAATCAGATTTAAATTTTATTTAAATTCAAAAGGTGAGTGTTTTAACCCACTCACAACTTCTAAGTTTTCTTGTGTTTGTTAAATTCATTTATGATATGAGTAGAAATTCATTTATGAATGTTTGGCATATTTTATTCATCATATCAGTTAGATTGCATTTATTTAAATTTAATTGTTATTTAATTTTATTATTGCATAAAAATTTACAGTTAAAATTTATTTATTTGCATATAATCTGCTAGTTAAACAGCTATTAAATTTATTATTGAATATAAACTGTTAGTTAATACCTGTTATTTATTACCTGTTATATTTTATATGCTATATATTGATGTTTTGTTCAAATTGGATGATGATTATAATAAATGGTTGATGATTGATATTTGGATGAATGGTTGTTTATTTACATAAACTGCAAGTTATCATACATTTCATTTCACTCGGGATTGCGGTTTGAAATGATATACAAGTGCATTTTTTTATTTTTAAATTACGGATTGAAATGATAAATATCCGTATTACTTGACCATAGGATAGAAAATTATATATAGACATTGCGGTATATATATATTTATTTATTTATTTTTGAAATGATTTCTATGGTTTGGATAAGATACGGTTTACTAAATATTAATTTTGGATCTTATATAAAAATCTTATTTTATATATACATGTATATAGTCAAATTATTGAAATTAATCTATGTATGAATTTGTTAAATGAAAATAAATAAGTTGAATAATGGAGTTTGGTAATTTATATTATATGTTTAAGTACAGGTTTAAGATCTTGTGTATATATAGAGTTAAATGATTTAAATCAATCAAGATTGGGAGTTAAATTGAAAATTTATTTGGAATAGAGCTTAATTAAGAATTTTACTTCATAAGTTGATGTAAAATTTATTAACTTGAAATTTTAAAAAGGTATGATATCTATAACTGAATTTTTATTCAAGATGAATTAAACGAATATTTCGAGCATACATAAATTGAAGGAAATGATTAAGTTGTTAGTAATTGGAGTTTAATTTTAAATTATTTTTGATTTATTATGTAAACATTTAAAAAACTAAATAATAGGACAATGAATTGTTGAATATAAATTTCCAACCTTAAGTTTTGAAATTGTTAAATACTCCAAGTTAGAAATATATTAAATTGAAGTGGTTTATTCAACTGAAAGTGAATTTAAAATTTATGGTTTAGACTGAATTTTTAAATGAATAAATTGTAAATTCGCGAAAATTATTTTATAACGAAATTTTAAATTCATCTATTTTATTCTATATATTGTTGAATATCCAAACCATTCAAGTTTTAGAAGTTACGGTTTTAAAGCTATGAATTTCGCAGTATTATGTTTGGAAAGCTATAATTAAAATGTTTGGTTTCCAGATATTAAATTTTTTAAAGGAATATGATTTTCGAAGAGAAATATATTGAAATAAATGATATCATTGATTTGGGTTTTATAAGAATAATATCAAAATGAATTTGTTTTGGAAATAGAAATGATATCGTATTTATATGGTTTCGAAATGGATATTTTATTCTGGTTTTAAAGTATAAACTATTTTGAAAAGACCGCGGTGTTATAACAACGTTTGGATGTTGAAGAGACCGGGATCGGAAGTTGTCATACTCTCTGCCAACTCCAAAAACCACTTTAACAACCGTGTACACGATGGAGAAGGTGGAGATTCGAGAATAAAGTTGGTTGGTGGCGGCGTTTCCTTTAAGGTAAATACGTGGACCCGACTCCCGTGAGTTGGCATAAGGTGGCTAAAACAGGAGCGATTCTCGGGCCAAGGGGGTTAGCGCCCTTTATCGGACACTCCTCTTCGATACTATACTCTGAATTTGGATTGATTCGGTGGCCACCTTTACTTTTGATTTTAGGGGGAGTTTGTTCGAGGTGGGCGGTAGCTGCGGCTAGGCGTTACCACCAGCCCGGATGCGTAATTGGTATATCTACCCTGGCATTGCCTAGTTGTGCCGTGTCACCTAACCTATCGCGCCTTATACGATTTTGGTTTTGTACCATACCTATGGAGTGCCCTCTGACGACGCCCAGTATGGGGGAGATTACGGTACTGTATAGACTATGGGAATATATTATGTGTTAAGATGGAAAATGTAAAGCCTTAATGCTATTTAAAAGTAAGTTTATTTTACAATTAGACACTATTATAATTGCGAAATATACTACATAGTAAATAGTTTAACGGATCCTTAGGAGATGTAAATCCCGAGCATCTCTTGAGTTACTGCACTCATATTCATTTCTGTTAATTTAACTTACATAAGATCTTTTAGTTCTGACTCGAGTTTGTCCTTTCAATTCGCTTGGGTCAGCCCGAGCGTTCAGGATTTGAAGATTTTCTGGAGGAAGAAGACGAAGATTTCATTACTATTATTATTATATATTATACGGTTCCACTACACTGTATTCCGCTGCATTAATATTATTGGTATGTGAACTCTGATATTTATTGTATAAAGAAGAATCAAATAATTGTAAACAGTTTTATGAACTGTATATTTATTATTATATATTATCCTTCCGCTGTGAGAATCTATTTTGTTTTATTCTTCCTCGTTTTTCTTATTTACTCCATAACAATCCGCCCTTCCGTATGGTTTGAACTGGCACGTGTGTAATTTGAAGCGTGTGAAAAGGCAGGACGTTACAGTTGGTATCAGAGCTTTGGTTTAGAATTAAACCTTAGCTTTGTGGGGTCTGACTCTTCATTAATAGGGTAGTAATACCCTATGGGAGTCGCTGAGAGTATATATATGAGAGAGCGTATTTGTTAGTGTTATAAAAGGGTTCTAATATTGTGTTAATCCTTTCCGTTTTGTATTTATAAATTCTGGTTGGTGCATGGGACGCTTGTAGGATCTAGATTAACCCTAGAGGGGGGTGAATAGGGTTATAGCAAATTTTCTCGAATTAAACCGCAGAGAAGTAAATATGCTGAAAAAATGACACACAAAATTTACCCAGCTTCGGCAACCCCTGCCTGCTGCTGCATTCTCAGATTTCTATTAGAATTAAACAGTCTCCCGCTTATAAACACTCTAACAGACTCGCAAATCCGGCTACCGCCTATAGAGTTTTGTAAACTCACAAACCCTACTCACCGAACTAATTCTAACTAGACAATTTGACACAACCTAAAACCTAGGTGGTGATTTACCAAGATTTGAAAACCTTAAAAGAGAATTTAAATTTAAAAACAAATTTAAAAACCCTAATAAAAAAATAAAACCCCTTATAATAAACAAAACACCGGCCCCCTTTTATTTCTCTAGCCCGTTCTCTTTTCTCTAGCTTGTAAAGAAAATGGCGGCCTCGTTAATCATCGTCCATTCTTTGTCCAAATTAGGGCTTTCAGAAAATATTGACGATCGCGACTATTAATGCTCGATTGAACTTGGTTCTCTTGCTTTGTTTGTTGATCGTCTCTTGAGATGATGTCGGCCGCTCTCGTTCCTTTGCTTTGCTTGCAATTAGGGTTTGTGAAATTTAGGGCTTCTGGAGTTCGACTTCAATTGGGTATGTGACTTCCCTTTTTTCTTTTCTGTTATGCTCGATTGAACTCCGATCGATCGATGATTTTACCGATGACGATTGTGGGTTTATATTTGGATTTGATTGAATTTTCCACTCCCCTTCCTATGATGAACTTTGGTGTGATGTATTTATATGAATTCTGAGACACTAGAATTTGTTCGTATCAATTCGACACTTTCCTAGTTCTTGCTTTCTTGATATCGTGACAACTTGATACACACGGTTTTGATTATGCAGCGTTCGATTTTTTCTTGGTTGATATGGCAGAAACTTTCCTCTTTTACTTGGATTTGACTTTTGACTTTTTCAAAAATTGCACACACTTGATTTTTGACTTAGTCATCTCTGCACTGTTGAATTTCGTTCATCCCTGTTTCGAACTGTACCATCTGTTCCATGATGATAAATTTTATTTCTTTGTTCATTCTCAGCTTCATACTAATTTTGGCATGTCTGCATCCATATATGCGTTCATCTTTGCACTTTTCTTTTTCACTGTAACATTTGTTTGTTATGCACTGAGTTTGATTTGAGAAAGTTTCATTTGAGTTTGTGTAGTTGCTCTTTGCTGCTACTTGTACTGTCTGGTTGAAGTTCTGACCATTTGTATACATACATTCATGTATGTATATATGCGTATGTCCGCACTCATATTGCCTCGAGCTTGTACTGTTTGGTTCATCTTCTTTGGTTGGTTTAACCTGAACTGCACTTGCTGCAGTTGGTCTTGTTTGCTGTGACATTGTAGTTTGCATTGTACCATGCTGTGTCGAACTTGTACGACTCTGGTTATTCTTCACTGTTGCATAATTGATTCCGTTGCTCCAATTGTCATTGATGCATCCTTTATTGTTACTTTCTTGGTGCATTGTGCTCTGTGGTTATCTGGACATTTGCATCATTTCAGTGCTTCATTACTTGAGTCATTTGAGGCATTGCATACATATGCTTTGTTGCTGCTTTGATGCATCCTTTATTGTTACTTTCTTGGTGCATTGTGCTCTGTTGTTGTCTGGACATTTGCATCATTTCAATGCTTCATTACTTGAGTCATTTGAGGCATTGCATACATATGCTTTGATGCTGTTTTGATTTGTTGAAGTTTTGCATTTGAGTTGAGTCATGACTACTATGGCTTGACCTTTGCATTCGGTTTATTGTTTGGCGCCTTCTTGAATTTCCAGTCTGTGCATTGACCTTGCGTTGAACCCAGTTTTAAAACTCGGGTTTGACCTTATGCTCGTGTCGTGATTTTATTTATATTGCACCTGAGTTGAACCTGTCCTTTTATTTTGGGTTTGACCTTGTGCTCACCTGTCCTTGTAACATTATCAAGTGTATATCGGTGTGCACGGCCTTGTGGCATGTACAGTGAAACACTGTACATGTCACATTGTTCGTGTATGATAAATTCAAATGTAAATGATGACGAACAACCCAAATAACCGAGGCAACTATTTTCAAATTTCAAATTTTATTTTATATTGCAAAAATATTTCTTTTTCAATTTTACTGCGTTAGTGAATATTTTTGCAGATTGCTCAGATGCTGGATTCTAACTGGAATGAAGTTGAAGATAAACTACAAGTTTGAGTGATATGTAGTGAGGAATTTATGTAAATATGAAATTGTGATGTATTGTAAACAAAATTGTATATGTATAGTGAGAGCTTGAATTTGTACTATTCAAAAATGTAATAAATATTTGTTTGAATAAAATTTCCGTTTGAATTTAAATTTTGTGTATTTAATTTTATTCAGCAAATATTTATTTAATCTATGAAAAATAAAATAGTACATTATCAAATACATTTAAAAGAATGTATATATGTTTATTATCATCAAACAAAAATCATATAAGTGCATATTCAACAATCTCCCCCTTTTGATGATAACAAACATATATTTAAGATTTTGACTGTGTTAAATGTATTTGGTCAATGATATACTCTAATTGCTCCCCCTATTTAAATGCTTCCTCTCTACACGATGCTCCCCCTACATATATGCATACAAATAGAAATATATAAATAAGCCAAGATGCAAATGGAAAATTATTTGACCTTTGCTTGATTTTATTTGACAAAATCTTAACTTTTCTCTCCCCCTTTTGTTATCAGCAAAAGAATAATAGTGTTAGAGAAAATAGAGATAAAGTGATCGATATTAATCATTAAAACTCAATTGAATATAAATATTAAATCTCAATAAAAATCAAACAAAAATCATAACTACCCTTGTTAGGCGCATGTTCCACTTTTAGAATGATGGAAATGATGTTCTCATATAAAATCATACAGTTGTATCTACTTGTGGTACATTTATATCAGGAATTTTAATATCTACTAATCATGCATAACCGTTAGGACTTTTAAATGAGATTAGTAGTATTCCAATTTAATTTTAAAAAAGAATTCAAGTATCTTCTAATCACGCATAACCGTGAGGACTTTTAAATGGGATTAGAATCAACTTGTTTATTTAATAAATCAATTTTGATATGCGTTCCATACATGCATAACCGTAAGGACTTTTAAATGAGCATGGAAGCACAAAACAAATTCCAAGTAATTCACTCATGCATAACCATGAGGACTTTTAAATGAGAGTGAATACTTTGGATTTTATTTTGTTTTATAAAATGAAAAACGAATGATTCCTGTTTAAAGTACCACATATCGACAAACTATATTGAATTTTTGATGAGCGATGGTTGATAGAAATACGATAGGCATAGAAATAGTTATGGAATCTTTACCCAACAAAAAGTTTTTATAACTCTTGTTTGAATTCCTGAAGAAATTTTCCAAATATACTGTCTTGAGTAATGTATGTTAAATATCAACACTTATCACCTTTTCAATCACTATTTATTTTTTTGATAATTAGTAGGGAGTCAGATTAGTCAAAATTTGTCATTTAAAATCAAATAATTTTTTTTCAAAATGATTAATCTGAAAATAGGGTCAAAAAATGATTTTCTCGAAGGGGTTATATGAGAAAAAATTTCTGCTATTTGAAAATTATTTGTAATGAAAAATATGCAGATATTTTCTTTGAAAAACGATGCAGTTACTAAATGTCTCACCATAAATCACGTTCAACAAATAAGTTTTCTGTCAACTAGATTACCAGTATGATCTACATCTGAATTTCTCTTTCACTTCAAAACATCACTAATTAAATTTGATAGACCATACCATGAAGTGTGCATAAAAACTCAAACAGCATTTTAAATGGCATTCTCTTGAATTTGGATTGAAGCCGTGTAAATAATCAGAAAACCATGAATATAGAGTTAGCCGTATTATAACCAAAAATATTATCATCCACCAAAACACTATTTTTAATCCAAACTAATATATATGAAGTAAATCCAAGAATCTAGAGAATATAATTGGCCAACTATGTTGAACAAATCAGAATCAAAATCATCATCTTTACAACATCTCAATATTGGCTGATTTCATTCAGAATACGGGGCACATTATCACATTTAATATATCGATCAAATAAATATACCTTCACCTGTTTTACCTTTACGATAATTTTTCGTGGTTGCCCATTGTGATTCTGTCACCTTTGTACTAGGCTAAGGAACTTTTTCTTCGTTGCGCGTTGTGTTTCTGGAACAGCCAAAATCCAGAGAACACTTTTGTTGTTCCTTAGCCTGCCACCATACCTACACGAAGAGAGAGGAGGATGACCTAGAGAAACTCTTAGGTCTAATGATATTAGTGACTGAAGCATTGTCAATAAACAATCCCTTTGGAAACCAAACTTGTTTAGTCCTTTTATTCTTGTTCCAATAGACATGAAATTCGTTTGTAGAATTCTTAGGAGCCCAAACTTGTATAAATTTTGTGTTCTTGTTCCTATGACTACAATTTTCAACATGATGTCCAATTATTTCACATCTAGCAAAGACACTTTTACCTTTTGCATTATCATCAACATGTGTTTTCCCAAAGCCTAGTCCTTTTCTATTGTCAGCAAAAATTTGATTTCCTAATAACATGTTGAATGATTTTTCTCCTCTTGAAAAGTTATTCAGAAATTTCTCAAGATTTTGGACATTGGTTTTTAGTGTTGTGTTTTCAGTTACAAGTGAGGTGCATCTATTTATAAAATCCTTTTTCCTAGTGTCAATGGTTTCCTTAAGACCCAAGTTTTCTATTTCAAGATTCTCAAAGCTATTCTTAAGTCTTGATAATTCTGAATCTAAAATTTTACATTTTTTGCAGTCTAGGTTTTGAATATTTTCAAGTTCAGTTTCTAACCTAGAATTTTCATGGACAAGTTCTCTCCTATCAGATTTCAGTTTTTCAATTTTAGATTCAAGAGTATCAACTATTTTAGTAAGATCACAACACATCAAAGCAAGTTCTTTATAAGAATAGTCACCTCCCTCACTAGATTCCTCTGAGGTTGCTTCTGAATCTGATTTTGCCATAAGACACAAGTTAGCCTCCTCTGAGCTATTATTCGAAACTTCCTCTCCTTCTTCATCATCCCAAGTCGCTGCAATGGCCTTCTTCTTCTTTTTCTTTCCTTTGTTTTTTTGAGAAGTGGGCATTCTTGTTTGAAGAGGTCAGGTTTCTTGCAGTTAAAGCACGTCAATTCATTATCAGAATTGTCAGAATCTTTTGACCTATTACCACTTGTTTTCTTCTTGCGTGGCCAGAATCTTGACAATTTTCTAAGATTATTGACAGCCACTGCAAGCTCTTCATTTGGATCTTCTTCTTCTTCATCGCTCTCTTCTTTGCTCTTTAAGGCAATCGTCTTCTTCTTTGATTCGGAGTTGTTGCGTTCCTCCTTTGCTTTTAGCTCAAGCTTATATGTCATCAAGTTGCCGATCAACTCCTCCATGCTTAGTTTACTCAGATCTTTCAATTCTTGTATTGCCATGACTTTTGCCTCAAAGCTCATCGGTAAGACTCGTAGCACCTTCCTCCCAAGCTCTACCTCAGTGAATACCTTCCCAAGAGCTCTAGCATTGTACACCAAAGTTGAAAAGCGTCCAAACATGTCTTTTATGCTCTCGCCTTTGTCCATCACAAAGTTTTCGTATTCATTGCTGAATAGGGCTAGACGAGACTCCTTGACTTGAGAAGTTCCTTCATGTGTCACCTCCAAGGTATGCCAAGTTTCCTGTGCAGTTTTACAATGAGAAATTCTATTAAATTCGTTCTTATCAAGAGCACAGATCAAAGCATTCATGGCTTTAGCATTTGTAGTTTTTAATTTCTTATCGTTAGCATCCCACCTATCCTTAGGTTTAGGAATCTCAGTTTCACCAACAGTTATAGTGGTAGATTTGTAGCCAGTTTCAATAATGTCCCAAACATCACAATCAACAGAACTAAGATAAATACCCATCCTAACTTTCCAATAAGCATAATCATTCCCATTAAACATGGGTGGCCTAGCAATAGATTGCCCCTCAGAGAAAACATTATTTGGTGGATTCATGACTCTAGAGTTAAAGAAAAATACCGTGCTCTGATACCACTTGTGGGATCTAGATTAACCCTAGAGGGGGGGTGAATAGGGTTATAGCAAATTTTCTCGAATTAAACTGCAGAGAAGTAAATATGCTGAAAATTAAATCACACACAAAATTTACCCAGCTTCGGCAACCCCTGCCTACTGCTGCATTCCCAGATTTCTATTAGAATTAAACAGTCTCCCGCTTACAAACACTCTAACAGACTCGCGAATCCGGCTACCGCCTATAGAGTTTTGCAAACTCGCAAACCCTGCTCACTGAACTAATTCTAACTGGACAATCTGACACAACCTAAAACCTAGGTGGTGATTTACCAAGATTTGACAACCTTAAAAGAGAATTTAAATTTAAAAACAAATTTAAAAACCCTAGTCAAAAATAAAACCCCTTATAACAAACAAAACACCGGTCCCCTTTTATTTCTCTAGCCCGTTCTCTTTTCTATGGCTTGTAAAGAAAATGGCGGCCTCGTTAATCTTCGTCCGTTCTTTGTCCAAATTAGGGCTTTCAGAAAATATAGACGATCGCGACTATTAATGCTCGATTGAACTTGGTTCTCTTGCTTTATTTGTTGATCGTCTCTTGAGATGATGTCGGCCGCTCTCGTTCCTTTGCTTTGCTTGCAATTTTGTGAAATTTAGGGCTCCTGGAGTTCGACTTCAATTTGGTATGTGACTTCCCTTTTGCTTTTCTGTTATGCTCGATTGAACTCCGATTGATCGATGATTTTACCGATGATGATTGTGGGTTTATATTTGGATTTGATTGAATTTTCCACTCCCTTGCCTATGATGAACTTGGGTGTGATGTGTTTATATGAATTCTGAGACCCTAGAATATGTTCGTATCAATTCGACACTTTCCTAATTCTTGCTTTCCTAATATCGTGACAACTTGATACACACGGTTTTGATTATGCAGCGTTCGATTTTTTCTTGGTTGATACGGCAGAAACTTTCCTCTTTTACTCAGATTTGACTTTTGACTTTTTCAAAAATTGCGCACACTTGATTTTTGACTTAGTCATCTATGCACTGTTGAATTTCGTTCATCTCTGTTTCGAACTGTACCATCTGTTCCATGATGATGAATTTTATTTCTTTGTTCATTCTCAGCTTCATACTTATGTTGGCATGTCTGCATCCATATATGCGTTCATCTTTGCACTTTTCTTTTTCACTGTAACATTTGTTTGTTATGCACTGAGTTTGCTTTGAGACAGTTTCATTTGAGGTTTGTGTAGTTGCTCTTTGCTGCTACCTGTACTGTCTGGTTGAAGTTCTGACCATTTGTATACATACATTCATGTATGTATATATGTGTATGTCTGCACTCATATTGCCTCAGCTTGTACTGTTTGGTTCATCTTCTCTGGTTGGTTTAACCTGAACTGTACTTGCTGTTGTTGGTCTTGTTTGCTGTGACATTGTAGTTTGCATTGTACCATGCTGTGTCGAACTTGTACGACTCTGGTTATTCTTCACTGTTGCATAATTGATTCTATTGCTCTAATTGTCATCGATGCATCCTTTATTCTTACTTTCTTGGTGCATTGTGCTCTGTTGTTATCTGGACATTTGCATCATTTCAGTGCTTCATTACTTGAGTCATTTAAAGCATTGCATACATATGCTTTGATGCTGCTTTGATGCATCCTTTATTGTTAGTTTCTTGGTGCATTGTGCTCTGTTGTTGTCTGGACATTTGCATCATTTCAGTGCTTCATTACTTGAGTCATTTAAGGCATTGCATACATATGCTTTGATGTTGTTTTGATTTGTTGAAGTTTTGCATTTGAGTTGAGTCATGCTACCATGGCTTGACCTTTGCATTCAGTTTATTGTTTGGTGCCTTCTTGAATTTCCAATCTGTGCATTGACCTTGTGTTGAACCCAGTTTTAAAACTCGGGTTTAACCTTGTGCTCGTGTCGTGATTTTATTTATATTGCACCTGAGTTGAACCCGTCCTTTTATTTTGGGTTTGACCTTGTGCTCACCTGTCCCTGTAACATTATCATGTGTATATCGGTGCGCACGGCCTTGTGGCATGTACAATGATACACTGTGCATGTCACATTATTCGTGTATGATAAATTCAAATGTAAATGATGACGAACAACCCAAATAACCGAGGAAACTATTTTCAAAATTCATATTTTATTTTGTATTGCAAAAATATTTCTTTTTCAATTTTACTGCGTTAGTGAATATTTTTGCAGATTGCTCAGTTGCTGGATTCTAACTAGAATGAAGATGAAGATAAACTACGAGTGTGAGTGATATGTAGTGCGGAATTTATGTAAATATGAAATTGTGATGTATTGTAAACAAAATTATATATGTATAGTGAGAGCTTGAATTTGTACTATTCAAAAATGTAATAAATATTTGTTTGAATAAAATTTCTATTTGAATTCAAATTCTGTGTATTTAATTTTATTCAGCAAATATTTATTTAATCTATGAAAAATAAAATAGCACATTATCAAATACGTTTAAACGAATGTATATATGTTTATTATCATCAAACAAAAATCATATAAGCGCATATTCAACAACGCTATGACATTAATAGGGATTTCTAAACACTTGATAGGACAGACCGACATAATATTTGTTTTATATATGTGAATGAAATAATTTTGCCTATTATATTTTCTATATATAAAATATTTTTTTTCATATGATATCTATATTTGGCTGCAATAGATTGGTTGTTAGGTAATAAAGTGTATAAATAATAATAGAAATAAGATTGAAAATAAAATAAATGAAATTTGGAAATTTAGAACTAAAGGTCCGGGGTTTTGTAATTTTCTCGAATAAATTTTGGAATATAATAATATTGTTTATAAGTATTTTCTGATATAAATATTCAATATAATTCGGAAGAATTGTCTTAAAGAAGATTTTGGAGAAAATAAGTTTTGTACTTTCCTCTCTGTCGCTGGAAAATAATTTCGGTGATGGCGGCCACATCATCGACTTTCATTTTCGAGTTTCGAAGGGGGAAGACACTGTAGTAGTTTTACTGTGGATTCATTTTTGAAAAATATATAAATTTTGAATTGTTTTAAATATAATTAGTGATATATAAGTTGTAAGAATATACTTATCTATTTTTTTTAAAATAAATTGAAAATTAAACCTGGTATTTAGTTCTTAAGTTTCCATTAAATAATAGATTCAATCATTTTAGTAAATTGGAAAGTATGTAATTAATAATTGAAACCTTTAAAGCAAATAGAGATTTAATGCTAGGTTATGAATGAAATTAAAGGTAATTTGAAATTGCAACTTATAAAACAAAGATGAAATTATTGAACCATTAATTAATTAAAAGAATTGAGGGAAAAAAACTTGTATGACTTTCAATTACATTCTTAAAAAGCATACATAGCTTGCCAAATATTAAACGTTGAAATGTTTAATAAGAAAATGTAATGGAAATTGTACAAGTAAAAGTAGAGTAATGAAAGTATCCAATGAATTTGCTTTTATAAATAAGAATTTAATGTTAAAATTGTTGTAAACTTAAGTTATGATAGAAAAGCCACAAATTAAATATAATGGAAAAGTCGTAAAGAAATGAAAATAGGTGTAACAGCCCGAATTTTCCACCAATTTATAATCATCATTAAACGATTAATTAATGTTGATAGTTATTTGCTGTTTGGAATTTTTATCGGTTGGTATTCTTTTCATAAATTTGTTTAAGAATTTTTATCGGGCTTTAAAAATTTGTTGTAGCCCATTTCTTTTGTTGCCGTGATGGTTATCAAAAGAGAATAACCGGCCCCTTTATTCGTTATCTTCAAACCCTAAACAAAATCACGAAAATAATGGCGGCCGTTCCTTTCATTCTTCTTTTCGAAGTTAGGGCTTGTAAAAAATTCGAAGACGCCGACGTTCAATCGTTCGATCGTTGCTCGTCTCTTATGGTGCTTGCGGCCACTTGATTTGTGATCATCGCTGCTACAAATTTGGTCGAGTTTGAGAAGATTTCGGCTGCTTCAAATCGTCGAACGCCTCCACGTGAACGAGTTCGTCTTCGCTCCAATCAAGGTGAGTGATACTTGTCACTCACATCTAATTCGAACTCCATGATTCTTCTGTTTCTTTTCTTCGTATAATTTTGTTGCCGTTTACATGACTTTGGTCACTTGAGTTTTCAGCTGTTAAATTGTGGTTCGATATTGTTGATTTGTTTCGACTTTGGCACTGACTTGTTTGATATCTGTCTTGGGATCTTTGTGACATTTGATTTCTTTTTGCTCTAGTTCGTGCTTTTCCATGGTTAACTAATTGATGCTCATGGTTTTGATTTCTCTGGTTAAACTATATTTTGATTTCCGTGAATTTCTCCTGTGACATCCTTGATATTAGCACTCAACGTTGTTGAACAATGCTTTGGCTTCGTTCGTACTTGTTGCCACCTCTCTTGAACTTGTTTCACTAAAGCATCGAGCTGAGGTGGTCTTCACTTATGTGCAGTCTGTATTTACATTGCCTCTGATCTTGACACATATACTATATTTCATGTTAATCTTCGCTGTAACATGCTGCACCGTGTATGTTTAATTGCTTCTTGTATCCCTTGAGTCTGCAGCTGTAATGTTTCTGACTTCAAGTATGGATGCCCTGACTGTCATAGGTGCACTCACTATCACTTGCTGTTGTAGTTTTCTCTACAACCTTAGTTTGAATATCAAGTTGTACTCATATATGTTGCTTGGTTGGTCTGCAACTCCTTGTAGTCACCTCTGTTTCATTTTAATCCCCATGCTTGAACTTTGATTGGTTGAAGCTCTGTTTGCCTGGTTCACCTCAGTTGATTACATTGGTGACTGACACTGCTCAGTTGCTTGTATCAACCCCATTTCCAGGTTGCATGTAATCTTGTTGAAGTTGTTGAACTAGTGTGCTTGTGGTTTGCTGTATCAATTCATCACACTTGAATTGCATTTGAGTTGCTTTCCAAACCCATCTCCTTGCTTCTTACTCCTATGTGCATGCCTGAGCTTCCATGTATATAATGTATACACATGTATATGTATATATGTGAGTACTGTCACGGTTGTATTATCTATGTATTTCCATTGATATGCTGCCTTGTTTTGAACTTGATGTAAGTATTCCTAGTTTGAGTGTTCTAGTGTTTCATGCTATTGCCTGCATCCTTGTTTGTACCTATTTATTGTGGTTTCGGTTGCTTTATTCATCCTTGCTAATACATTTTGGTTGCTGGCACTATAACCTGAAATAATAGTTGTAACTGGGCTTGTAGCTTTATACACTCGTTTTCCTTGAACTAATTTCGAATAAGTATGAACTGTGAGCATGTTGTATCACTAGTCTGGTCTTGTGTGTTGCACTGTGTTCCTATGTTCACTTGTTCTGCATTAATCTCTTGCACCTATGTATGTCTGACCGTGCACCATGTTGTGTGCATTTGCCCCGAGTATCATTTTACAGAAGATTTGATTCTACAAACTATGGTCGAGGCTTGATTTTATGTCTTGGCCATTTCATGTGAATATACACCTGTGTTGAATCCAGCTTAAACGCTCGGATATGACCTTGTGCTAGCATTGCGAATTTATTTGAATTGCAATTGAGTTGAACCTGATTTTTCTTGGGTTTGACCTTGTGCTCGTTTGTGAATTTTCATTGTGTACATCATCACTGTAGTGGCAAGGCAGTGCACGCAAGTGTGAACTGCAGCCACACGGTATTGTTTTTATTGATATTCTAATTGCTTTTGATTTATGGATCTTTTGTGTATTCCATATGTCGTAGTGGCGTGGCAGTACACGCGTGCATATACTGCAGCCCTACCCGAGTTGACATTTTAATTGATGTTTTCAATTACTAGATTGTTTTCTTTGTCCAATTCAATATTTTCTAAATTATCTTCATTGATATTCTTTTCACTTATCCTTGTTGATGATTTAAATCTGTTGATTTGTGGTTTATCACCGTTATGTGTTATATTTACCGTTATCCGATTTCTTTATATAAGAATCGGATAGGTAAATTTATTGTGACTATCGTCTATTTGATTCTTTAATTACTATTGCTTCCGTGCATTAATAACTGAGTTTGAATTAGACTGACCAGTGTATTATTTTCTTTTGAATTTAATACTCGGGTCAGACCGAGTTATTACAGGTTGTAGATATTCTGCTTTGGGGTTGCTGCTAGAGCTATGAAGTCCTTTCATATCTTTTGGAGTAGTTGTCGTCATTTATAGCAGTCAATGTAATTGTATAGGAAGATATGTATTAATGTATATTATATACGTTAATGTACTTGTATATGTAACTTCCTGAGTCGACTGTTGTAGTTGTAACATATGTATTGTATCACATGTATTGTAACTGACATCAGTTATCATATATATGAGACTTTCTGTTTTATCCGTGTTCCGCATTTATTTATATTATCTGTGTTATTATTATTATATTTACTGTCCTAAACAATTATGAACCATCGTAGTTCGTTTTATACTGGAATTGGGGTATGTCGATGGGAGTAGATAAATCAGAGATTAAAAATGAAAGAATATATATATATATATATATATATATATATACCACTCCTATCGAGATAACCAATACTAGTGTAAGGCCTAACTACTGATGGCCGCTCCTCAACAGCCTTATTCTCCGTGCTAGTTGACAGCATTACACCGTAGTGTTCTTGGCTAGCATGGGTATAGAGGTGGGGCGTCACAGCTTGGTATCAAAGCCTGGGGTTTAGGACAAATATAAAACATAACTTAGATAGTACATGTGTTACAACTATTTGTCGATGTTTATCTCTCATCTTTGCATATGATTATCTTTTATTGTTAGGTATGAATTCCTAACGCTTGTTCATGTGCATTTGATTTTGATTTCATGAAAGTATTTTGGCTTCGGTCTCCGTTTGCTTTGCGAACTCAAGTTGAGTTTTTTATGATGAAGATTTTGTTCTTGTGTTTTCGGCTTTGAATTGATTTAGCCGATGTTGATTTTGTTCGAATCTCAACGATTTTGAACTTGATATTTTGTGTTTTCCTCGGCTTGATTTCCATTCGACTTCGGTCACTTTGTTTTCGTGAAATTGCTAGTTTCTTGATTTCCAAGACTCTGACATTGTTTGCCGTTGAATTCTTTGATGATGATGTTGATTCATTTTGTACTCGATTGTGGCCATTAATTGATGATTTCGACATTGACTTGATTTTTATTTTTGTTGAAGTCATTTATGCATTTATGCTCGTTCTACTTTGTTTTTCTAATTGTTAATCGATTCTTCTTTTCCGATTAGTTGTTATCTCCTTTGTCGACTTTGATAACTTCTACTTTTGGAATTTTTGGGTATTTCTACTTTGATGGATTTGGAATCGAATTCTTTGGATTTTATTCACGTCTTCGAATGTGAATTTTAGTGAATTGATTTGGTTTCCAAATTTAATCGATTCTTCTTAATTCCCCGATTTGTTGCTATCATTTATTAGCTACTTTGATGACATTTTCTTCGGGATTTTCGTGAACATACCTTTTGAAGAACTTAGTATCGATTTCTTTGGATTCTATTCACATCTTTGTATGTGAATTCTTGTGATTGATTATTTCTACAATCATTTTTGTGATTGCCACTTTAAAAATATAAAGGTTTTCTATACTAGTAGTAAATATCAAAACCCTTTTCTCAAACGATTTCAAAACACTTTTACTACAAATCTCTTTTCCTAAACCGTTTTCTAATCTACTAGTATAAACAAACCTTTACCTCACTCGTATGAGAAATCTAATTAAACGACTTAGTAAAACGAGTGGTATGAAATGCTTGCGTTTACTTCGCCGGTTAATTCTTGGACTTATTCGATTGAATTTTTTGTGACAATTTTCTAGTGAAGATTTACAGTTTGTTCGTTTAAGTTAAGCAAGTGGTTATGGGACATGAAGCTAAACTTTTATGTTTACTAGCTTAGTGTAATTGACACTTCTCGTTGATCATGATGATCATTTTATGATTTAGGCTAGCAATTATGCGATGTCTCGTTGTTTGCTTCCTGGTTAGGCTAGACACCACTTGTGTGATTTCATTCACACATACCTTTTTGTTTTTTGGTTAGCCTAGACACCATTTGTGTGATTCCATTCCCACATATCTTTTTGCTTTCTGGTTAGGCTAGACACCACTTGTGTGATTCCATTCACGCATACCTTTTTGCTTTTTGGTTAGCCTAGACACCATTTGTGTGATTCCATTCACACATATCTTTTTGCTTTCTGGTTAGGCTAGACACCACTTGTGTGATTCCATTCACACATTCCTTTTTGCTTTTTGGTTAGCCAGACACCATTTGTGTGATTCCATTCACACATATCTTTTTTCTTTCTGGTTAGGCTAGACACCACTTGTGTGATTCCATTCACACATACCTTTTTTCTTTTTGGTTAGCCTAGACACCATTTGTGTGATTCCATTCACACATATCTTTTTGCTTTCTGGTTAGGCTAGACACCACTTGTGTGATTCCATTCACACATACCTTTTTGCTTTTTGGTTAGCCTAGACACCATTTGTGTGATTGCACTCACACATACCTTTTTGTTTGCGAGGTTAGGCTAGACACCATTTGTGTGATTCCATCCACACATACCTTTTTTCTTATTGGTTGGCCTAGACCTCATCCGGGTGATTCTGACTCATCCATATGGGGTAGCTCCCCATGGTTTTCAGACCGTCATGTGATAGGCCTCTTTCCCTCTTTGTGTTTTTTGGATTTCTTGTGTAGATTTCTAGAATTTGTGTTTTTTGCATTTCTTGTGTAGATTTCTAGAATTTCTGTTTTCTGGATTTCTTGTGTAGATTTCTAGAATTTCTGTTTTCTAGATTTCTTGTGATGATTTCTAGAATTTGTGCTTCACCAATTTTCGTGATTTCTATTGATAAGTTTTATCAATTTTTGTGCATTGGTGAATTCGTGTGTCATTGACTTGTTATGCATACAAGTTTAGGGTATGATACCCCTTTCTATCTTTGAGAAGATTCTTGTGACATTTTTGATGAATGAAAATTCATTGGTATTATGTTTTAATGCAAATTATTTTGATGAGATTTTGACGTATAAAAATTATTGTCGCTTTGAATTCAGTAACCGTCAATTTTAAAATGGATTTTCAAGCGGTTATCCCGCAATGTTGATTTTGTTGTCCGTTTTTACGGTATTTTGAGAAGCGAAATTTCCTTATCGAAGTTGCTACTGATGTTGCTGTTTTAATCAAGTGTTTTAAAAAATTTGTTATTTTTCAAAATTGTTTCAAAATATAAATCAAAATTGTTTTCAAATTTTTTACAGTTTACGCTTTCAAAATAATGAGAAAGCGATTTAAACGTTTCAGAAAAATCGAGGACTATGACCCCTTTCTTTTACTGATTCGCTTAATACCGGACTTGTCCATTTGAGAATGTGAAATGTTATTCTTAAAATACACAATTATGCACTTTCAAGAAAACGATGAAGTGAATCAAACGATTTAATAAAACTCATGGTTATGGGTCATGTGCGTTTGCTATTTCGGTTAATTTCGGACTCGTTAATTGAAATATTTGTGATTTCTGATTATCGTTTTTGATAATCGGATATTTGTGATTTCTGATTATCGCTTGTGATAATTAGATATTTGAGATTTAATTATCGTTTGTGATAATTAAATATTTACGATTTAAGATTTGATTATCAGTTGTGATAATTAAATATTCGTTGATTTGTGATTTGTGATTATCGTTTTTGATAGTCAGATATTTGTTGTTTCTAATTATCGCTCGTGATAATTAGATATTTGAGATTTAATTATCGTTTGTGATAATTAAATATTTGTGATTTAAGATTTTATTATCATTGTCGATAATTGAATATTTGTTGATTTGAGATTTGATTATCGTTTTTGATAATCGAATATTTGTTGATTTGATTATCGTTGTCGATAATCGAATATTTGAATTTTGAGATTTCTGAATTACCTTTTGATAATTAATTTTTGTATAGAATTTTTGAATTTCTTTTATGAAATTAAAAGATTTCTTTGGTGGTTATATTGTACTACGCCGGTGTACCGGCTCAATTTTTACTTTTGAGCAACATTCTATTCACATCAATGCTTCGGGGGTTCAGCACCTTCGAAATAAAGATTTTTTCTCATGAAAGTTCAGTGGTTCTCCCATCCTACGGATTTCACTTGGGAATCCGGCGAATTCATCGAGCAAACATGTTCAGGCTCTCTCTCTCTCTCTCTCGTGCTCTATATGGTGAACTTCCTATTTTCAAATTTCGTCATTTCGTGACGATATTCTTTTATGGTTGTTACCTTTTGTCCATTTATTCCTTATGATTGCGAGGACGCAATTTCTTTAAGGAGGGGATTCTGTAACAACCCGAATTTTCCACCAGTTTATAATCATCATTAAACGATTAATGTTGATAGCTATTTACTGTTTAGAATTTTTATCGGTTGGTATTCTTTTCATAAATTTGTTTAAGATTTTTATCGGGCTTTAAAAATTTGTTCTAGCCCATTTCTTTTGTTGCCGTGATGGTTATCGAAAGAGAATAACCGGCCCCTTTATTCGTTATCTTCAAACCCTAAACAAAATCACGAAAATAATGGCGGCCGTTCCTTTCGTTCTTCTTTTCGAAGTTAGGGCTTGTGAAAAATTCAAAGACGTCGACGTTCAATCGTACGATCGTTGCTCGTCTCTTATGGTGCTTGCGGCCGCTTGATTTGTGATCGTTGTTGCTATAAATTTGGTCGAGTTTGAGAAGATTTCGGCTGCTTCAAATCGTCGAACGCCTCCACGTGAACGAGTTCGTCTTCGCTTCAATCAAGGTGAGTGATACTCGTCACTCACATCTAATTCGAACTCCATGATTCTTCTGTTTCTTTTCTTCGTATAATTTTGTTGCCGTTTACATGACTTTGATCACTTGAGTTTTCAGCTATTAAATTGTGGTTTGATATTGTTGATTTGTTTCGACTTTGGCACTGACTTGTTTGATATCTGTCTTGGGATCTTTGTGACATTTGATTTCTGTTTGCTCTAGTTCGTGCTTTTCTATGGTTAACTAACTGATGCTCACGGTTTTGATTTCTTTGGTTAAACTGTATTTTGATTTCCGTGAATTTCTCCTGTGACATCCTTGATATTAGCACTCGACCTTGTTGAACATTGCTTTGGCTTCGTTCGAACTTGTTGCCACCTCTCTTGAACTTGTTTCTTTAACGACCCAGAATTTCTATTAATTTAAAATTTAAATATTTAATTAATTTTAAATATTAATAAGTGAAATTTATAAGTCAAATAAATTTTATTTCGAATAATTAGATTTAATTGGATAATTAAATCAATAATTTAATAGTTGGAAATACAGAAATAATTGAAGATTGGGTTAAATATGATTGAAAATGATTTGTAAAAGTTTATTTAATCATGTTGGAGTTAGAATGATGTTATGAAACTTTTAAAAATTGAATTTAAAGTTTATTTGTGAAAATTGAGTATTTTAATATTTAATCGACTAGTGAAATTAGCCATTTTTCAAACAGTCTCGGATTTCGACGAAACTAGTTTCATCGGATCTGTAATGTGATATTATTATACAGTTTCAAATTTCGTGTCAATCGGATTTACCGTTTGTCTGCGGCAAGCTAAAACGCCTAGAAAATCGTTTAATCGGTTTAATTTTAAATTGATCGTTTATTGCCATAACTCGCACAGATGATCGAATTAGCTCCCGAAACACGTTCCATTGTGTTCGAAACACGGGGTAAACCTTAGGAATGCCAACCGGCATGCTTCGTTTGGAGTTTGGAAAATTCGGGGTGAATAATGTTCGTGAAATTTTCTATAAAAGCCCTTAAAATCCATTTTTTGCAAAAAAATTATAAAACCCTAACTGAAAGCTTCGGCAGCCACCTTCATAAAAGCCAATGGCTGAAATTTAGTTTTCTTCCTCCCTCAAAAATTTTCAATCTATCCACTTTTACCAAAAACCTCCAACTACAAAATGGAAGAGCAGATCCTCCTCTATAATCTGAACGGTGGAGATCGCGAATGGTGTAATGGATCAACGGGGATTTGGGCTAGAAGTGCCGAAGTCGCGCATGAAATTCAGGGAGGAAGGAAGGGCCGAGCTCTATGGGGTTCATGCCGAAGGTAGCTCTTGGCGAGAGCTTCGAAGTGGTGGTGGAGTGATGGAGTTTCGAGTGACGTAGGTGGGTGCGTACCAAACCCTAGAGGGGCGGCATGGGTTTGTTTTCACGCGTGAAGACCTGGAAGGAACGAAGATGGAAGAAAACAAAGCACGGCCTTGATTCGTTGACTTCAAAATGCACGGTGATGATAGATGTAGGGTTTAAAATATAAAAAGAAAGTTGAATTTAATTTGTAATTAAATTGTATTAATTTCAAATTGCTATAACTCTTTCATACGAGGTCGAAAACGCACGAAACGAATTGCGTTGGGTTCGTATGGACGAACATTACGCTATGGAATTGGATTTTTGTCCTTTGGAGTCAGCGAAAATTTCGGGTAAAATTAAATGCTCGTTTAATTTTATTCGAAATAAAAGCTGAAAACGAAATTGAAATCAAGGTGAGAACTTCTCACTCAATCGAATTGGTTTCGATTTTAATTTTAAATAGTTAGGTTTAAAATTCTTGAATGTATGTTTGAATGATGATTTTTATCTATTGATTGTTAAAATAGACATTATGCACCGTTAGTAAGCGGAGGTTATTTATTAAAAACATATACCGCGAATATTTCACATTATAGCGAAATTGGTATTATTTATGTACTTGGAATTGATTTCCCGCATTATATAGCGGATGAGACCCTATTGCGCCGTCTATTAAGCGGATAATATTTTATAAATCCCATATACCGCGATAATTCCATACGGGAACGGAATTGGTATTGTGCTAATGTTTGCGGATGCAGGGAAACAGGTTGGAGGGATCCAACTGGATTCCTCAATAGTATTTATTTGATTATGGATGATTTGATATTTGTTGATTATCATATACAGATATATGATGTCGTTGTTGTCGTGATTGACTATTTGGTGTGTAGCATCATTGGGCCAATTTTGGAATTTTAAAAGGATTTTTTTTAAAGTGATTTTTTTTTCGAAAATAAACGTTTATAAAATATTTTTGGAATTGATTCATTTTAAATAAATAAACATTACAATTTTAAGGTTATAAAAATTTTGTTTTTTGAGAAATATAGTTAAAAGTTGATTTTTGAAAATATGGGGTTAATGATTTTATAAAATATTTTAAATCGGGATTTTTTTGAATTTATTGTAAAAAGTTAAATATAGGATTTATGAAATTTGATTATTTTATAAATTAAAATGGTGAAATTATAAAGGAGTTTAAAGACGTTTTAAAATAATAATATAAATTGATTAACATAAAGGATTTATAAATTGATATTTATAAATTAAAATATTTTGATTATAAAACGAGTTTTTAGAAGTGTTAGAATGAAGTGTAAATGAATTTCGTAAATGAATGAAATTCATAGGATTATAAACGGTGAAGTTATAAATGAAATTTTATAAGCAGTAGGTTTATAAAATTTGTAAAGTTATTAAAAGAATAGATTTGGGTAAATAAATGAATCTTATAAGTTATAAGATTTATAATTTGGGAAGTTTAAAAGAACGATTTTGTAAACAAATAAATTATAAGCTTTTAACTTATAATATGAACTTTTGGTATATAATTGAGTTCTAAATTGAAATAGCTTAATAAAGGAGATTTATGAAAAGAAATTGTTATAAAACAAATAGAAATGGAATTTATAAACGTTGTTTTATAAATCCGCAAACAGCTTATTTTGATAAGTAAATTGTTATAACTTATTAATGGAGTTATATTCACGTTTTAGACAGTGAATAATCCTTTAAAGTAAAATGAATAGAAATGATGAAATTGGTTAACGAAGTATATTCACATTTTTGGATAGTGAATGATATGTTAAAGAAAATGTTTTGGATGTGATGTTTTAAATAGAATTAAAACGATCTAGCGATGTTTTTAAAATGTGTTAAGATTCGAATACATAGATTTCAACATTCATTGTTGAAATAGACGTTTTCGAGAAATAGAAGGTAATGATGGACTATAACACTGTTGTTATAGTAAATGATTTCCGAAAGGAAATGTTTTGTATAGTATTGGGATTTATATATCTATTTTAATTTCGAATCCCTATACTCGTGATTTTGGGTTACCGTAGCGATGTTTTGCGCAACATTCGTTTTGGCCCAAATAAATATGTTTAACAGAATGATTTCCTTAAAAGAATGAAATATATACTTAATTACGATTTAAGTATCTTGAATATTTTCCAAAGGTTGAAAATAAATAGATTATAAATTACTTATTAATAAATAGGTATGGTAATGTTTTTCCAATGAGAAATGAAAAGTTTTGAGAATCTATCATTTTGAAGATAAATTGAAAATGAATATTTGAAATCTATTGAAAATCGTATATCAGTAGATATTTTGAAATATTAATTCACGATGGAATTTATAAAAGAAAGGGAATTGGTTTGAAAATAAACATTGATTTATTTTTGAAGTGTGGGAATTAATTTACGGATTTGGAGCGTAAATATAAATTAAATCGTTAAGGATTTTTTTAACTGGTTTAAAACGAACCATGTTGAAATGAAAGTATTTCAGCGTAAGGAAAATGATTGAAATTTGTTTTCAAAAATGGTAAATTTGAAAAGTGATTTGAAAATTGTTTTCAAATGGTTGAAGTGTGAAAATTATATACCTTGTAAAGATATTTTTGGAAAATAAATAATTTCGAAAATTATTTGGAATCTGGTGATGTTGTGCATATCCATTGATAGTTCAATAACCGACTATCAATATTTACCTTTGAATGGGTATTTGTTGCGATTTGCTTGAATTTGAATGCCACACTTATTTTTAAATAAGCGCTCACTATTCGGGTTAGCCGGGAAAGGACCTTGGGGTCGTATAACCCATTCCGAATATGTGATACGTCGTTATGAATTGCATTTGAAGACCGGTGTTGAAGACCCGATATTTTTGAAAGCGAAAGGACAACTCGTCGAATGTCTTTGCATCGACTGGTCCCCGGTATATAGACTCCATATGTTATGGGAAGTCCGTACGTGATTAGTGAATATCTGGATTGCAAGGACTTCTTTTTAAGTGCCTTCGGTTCTGTTCGATCCCGGAACAGACTTGTATGGATTGTATGTCTGACATTACAAATTGAGATATAAAGCTGATTTCTTTCAAATATATTTCTGTTGGTGGCGGAGAATTTATTCTCTTAGCTTAACACCCATCTCTGAGACGTACGAGCTCAGAGGTTATGTAGTTGAAGGTTATCAGCGATATATTCCCAATATTGGTAATATAACGTGCTGAGTGTTGCTGTGAAATGATCATTGTTTGATCATTTGTGATATGATCATTTGTTTGATCACTTATCTTTGTGCTCATTTCTTTGATCATTTGTTGACCTAAAGCATGGCTTTGTACCAAAGCGTGCCTATGTACCAAAGCGTGGCTTTGTGGACGAGACTTTGTCGGATCTCACACCCCAGAAATGGTCAAAACACGAAGGATGCAGCAAGGTTCTAGGGAGTAGCGCCCTTTAGTGTATGTCATTGCCTTCTGGATAGAAACGGTATCATGGTATGGAGCCCAGATACTTAACTTATGTGAATGTTGCAAATTTATATGACTTTGTGATTGATGTTGATTGAGGATCCTCAGATACAGGTTGTTACAACCGGGGGATGGCATACGCGCGTCAGTAGTTACCTATTTTTGCAGAGGTAACCCGGCCTTGTGTTGGCAGAGATCCGGTTAGGTTCTCGGGGCGTCTTTCCAAAGGCGTTTCCATGTGGCAATAGGAAGTTCCATGGCCTGACCTTTTGTTGGAAATCCAAAGAAACAATACGAACCCTGTACGGTTTTGGTTGTAGAACCTATCATTCACTTATGGTGGCGCCCCACTGTTTGGATGGTAGCTATAGTAGGCATACGATAATGGTCGTATGTTGGCTAAGATTTATATCTTTACTTTCAAAATGATTTTCCCTACACTATGCACTAGTAATAATATCAAATGTTTCCGTTTAATGCGTATCAAGCATCTTTGACTATCATAAGGTGAAATCTCCTCCGATTCTGCGTTTGCATTGTGTGTGTGTGCGGGAGGCCTTATGGTAGTCTCATTTTTAAAAGCACTGCGAATTGACTTTAAAAATATTCCTCTATTTTCATTTTAAAGATAAATAAACTGTTTTGAGTTCTCACACCAGTCACATGACTGACTCGGAGTTTATTGTTTTCCTTCCTAAACTCTGGGTGCCCACCAATTTCCACATGGGCAGTCAAGAGTCAGGTTTATCAGGATATTCTGGAATTCAGGAGTTGCTGGAAGCAAGCTGGATGGCATGGCGTATTACTAGTAATAGTATTTCTTTTCCGCTGTTTTTTGTTGTTTGTTGTTTTTCACTCCGACGATGTAATGTAATGAAATATGATGTAATGTAATAACTGATATAGTCCTTTGTTTAAAGATTATTCATTTATCTATAATATGTTGTTCCGTTGCGATTGTGAGATTCTGATGTTGTTCTGTTGTTTCTTTCTTTTCTGTTCTATCTTTTCTCTCTTCTTCTACCTTTTTCTTTTTCTTTATTTTCTTAAAACCTTAAGTGTTCGGTTTTCCGGCATTCGATTGCTCGGCAGTTGATACAGTGAACGTATTGATGTCGGTAATCGGAAGTCGAACAATCGGGTTCTTCACATCTGGTATCAGAGCATATGGTTAAGCGACAACCATGGCTCTGTTGGGTATTACTCATTAGAGATAGAGTCAGTAGTACTCTAGAATGAGCTGAGTGTAATAATAGCTATGAGCGCGTATTTTTAGTAAGTATCAAATTGTTTTATATTGTGATGATTGGTTTGTTGAGTGTTATATGGATTCTGGTTAATACGAGTAAATAACATTGTTGATAGTGATCTCTAAATACTTGTACAGAACATATCGACACGATATTGTTTTAAATTGGGTAAATGAAATAATTTTACCTTGATTATATATATAAGTAGATTGTTTGGTTGTTGAAAATGTAAGAATATATATATATATATATATAAGTTAATTAAAAGTTGTTTGAATAATCTAAATAAAAGAATAATTGTATAAGCAAAAGAACTATAAGAATTGAATTATAATTAAAGTGATTTACAATTGTGAAATAATCTTATATATATAAGAAATGAAACTATATGAATATATTTATGAATATGAGTTGTGAATAAAAATAAATTGAATAAGTAATGAAATTTGACTTTAGTAAAGGTTAAATAAAATTTACTTCAGAATTGGGAATCTAAATTGGATTTATAAGTGGGAATTTAAGTTAAGTAAAACTAAGTGATGTTTATAAAATGGAATATAACTTAAGTGATGTTGAATGAAGTTGATTTTTGTATCGAAGTAAATTAATAAAGTTAAGTGATAAATGTGAACTTGAGTTATATAAATGAAATTCAACTTTAGTAATTGAATTGAATGTTAATCAATTGAATGTAAATTAAATTGATATGAAATAATGAATGTAAGTGTTAATTCATTTAAATCAAATGTTATTGGAAATTGAATAATTGAATGAAAATCAATTTAATTAAACCAATTGAAAGTAAAGGTGTTAAACCAAATTGAAGGAATATAAGAAAAGGAATTTGGTTGTAATTAATATACATTGGTTGTTATATGATAATTAGTTGATTGTATATAATTCATTAAGTATTAATGAAATTGTGTTAATGAAATTGAAAGCTAAAGTAATTGAAATCCAATTGAAAGTTAAGTGAATCTTAAATAGAATCGAATTTGATTTGGGAGTGAACCAACTTGAATATGAATTAGTGAATATAAACTAATTAAAAATGAATGTTAGTGAAAACATCCACTGTTAATGAATCAAAAGTGATTAAATTGAAACTTATTTCATTGAATATTAATGAGAATATGAATGAATATTGATTGGTTATGAATGCTAGTTGGATGATAGTTGGTTGATGGTTGAATATATTGCTTTTACTGCATTTGTTATATTGGCATATAAAGTTATTATATTGCTATAGGTTGTATATCGATACTATTGTCTATATACATGTTTCTCATTGTTTGTTGAGTGTTTAGTAGGTGCGGATTGCGTTTGCTTCGCATTTGGAGCTTGCTTTCGCGCTATATTAGCCGTATATGCTCGCTAATAATATATAAGGTACATATCTCGGATTACATATCGTACTTTTACACTTTTTTCCCTACGGGATGCCTCATCACTTGATGAGATGTATATTTGTGATATATATACTGTCATTTTTTTTTTCCAGATCGAGCCGCGCAAACGAGACTCTGGCGAATTTTTCCGAAAATTTAAGGCGTTAGAATATTTTTGAGAAAATTGAGAAAATTTTGAAAACTATAATTTTGATTTGGAGTTGAAAGTTAAACAATAATAGTTGTTTTTGAAAAGATAATTAAGTTGGATTTGAAAACTTAGTAAAGTTATTGTACGAAGTTTAACTACGGATTTTGGGAAAATTAATGGATTCTGTAATGTTTTCTTTCTTGGTAATTTCGAGGACGAAATTCTTTTAAGGGGGGAAGTATGTAACGACACAGAATTTCTATTAATTTAAAATTTGAATATTTAATTAATTTTAAATATTAATAAGTGAAATTTATAAGACAAATAAATTTTATTTCGAATAATTAGATTTAATTGGATAATTAAATCGATAATTTAATAGTTGGAAATACAGAATAATTGAAAATTGGGTTAAATATGATTGAAAATGATTTGTAAAAGTTTATTTAATCATGTTGGTGTTAGAATGATGTTATGAAACTTTTAAAAATTGAATTTAAAGTTTATTTGGGAAAATTGAATATTTTAATATTTAATCGACTAGTGAAATTAGCCATTTTTCAAACAGTCTCAGATTTCGACGAAACCCATTTCATCGGATCCGTAATATGATATTATTGTATGGTATCAAATTTCGTGTCAATCAGATTTACTGTTTGTCCGGGGCAAGCTAAAACGACTAGAAAATCGTTTAATCGGTTTAATTTTAAATTGATCGTTTATTGCCATAACTCGCACAGATGATCGAATTAGCTCCCGAAACACGTTCCATTGTGTTCGGAATGCGGGGTAAACCTTAGGAACGCCAACCGGCACGCTTCGTTTGCAGTTCGGAAAATTCGGGGTGAATAGTGTTCGTGAAATTTTCTATAAAAGCCCTTAAAATCAATTTTTTGCAAAAAAATTCTAAAACCCTAACTGAAAGCTTCGGCCGCCACCTTCATAAAAACCAATGGCCAAAATTTAGTTTTTCTTCCTCCCCCAAAATTTTTCAATCTATCCACTTTTACCAAAAACCTCCAACTACAAAATGGAAGAGCACATCCCCCTCTATAATCTAAACGGTGGAGATCGCGAATGGTGTTATGGATCAACGGGGATTTGGGCTCGAAGAGCCGAAGTTGCGCACGAAATTCAAGGAGGAATGAAGGGCCGAGCTCTATGGGGTTCATGCCGAAGGTAGCTCTTGGCGAGAGCTTCGAAGTGGTGGTGGAGTGATGGAGTTTCGAGTGACATAGGTGGGTGCGTTCGAAACCCTAGAGGGGTGGCATGGGTTTGTTTTCACGCGTGAAGACCTGGAAGGAACGAAGATGGAAGAAAACAAAGCACGGCCTTGATTCGTTGACTTCAAAATGCACGGTGATGATAGATGTAGGGTTTAAAATATAAAAAGAAAGTTGAATTTAATTTGTAATTAAATTGTATTAACTTCAAATTGTTATAACTCTTTCATACGAGGTCGAAAACGCACGAAACGAATTGCGTTGGGTTCGTATGGACGAACACTACGTTATGGAATTGGATTGGAGTCGTTTGGAGTTAGAAAAAATTTCGGGTAAAATTAAACACTCGTTTAATTTTATTCGAAATAAAAGGTGAAAAAGAAATTGAAATCAAGGTGAGAACTTCTCACTCAATCGAATCGGTTTCGATTTTAATTTTAAATAGTTAGATTTAAAATTCTTGAATGTATGTTTGAATGATGATTTTTATCTATTGATTGTTGAAATAAACATTATGCGCCGTTCGTAAGCGGAGGTTATTTATTAAAAGCATATACCGCGAATATTTCACAGTACGGTGAAATTGGTATTATTTATGTACTTGGAATTGATTTCCCCCATTATATAGCGGATGAGACCCTATTGCGCCGTCTATTAAGCGGATAATATTTTATAAATCCCATATACCGCGATAATTCCGTACTGGAACGGAATTGGTATTGTGCTAATGTTTGTGGATGCAGGGAAACAGGTTGGAGGGATCCAACTGGATTCCTCAATAGTATTTATTTGATTATGGATATTTTGATATTTGTTGATTATCATATACAGATATATGATGTCGTTGTTGTCATGATTGACTATTTGGTGTGTAGCATCAATGGGCCAATTTTGGAATTTTAAAAGGATTTTTTTTAAAGTGATTTTTTTTTGAAAATATACGTTTATAAAATATTTTTGGAATTGATTCATTTTAAATAAATAAACGTTATAATTTTAAGGTTATAAAAATTTTAATTTTTGAGAAATATAGTTAAAAGTTGATTTTTGAAAATATGGGGTTAATGATTTTATAAAATAGTTTAAATCGGGATTTTTTTGAATTTATTGTAAAACGTTAAACATAGGATTTATGAAATTTGATTATTTTATAAATCAAAATGGTGAAATTATAAAGGAGTTTAAAGACGTTTTAAAATAATAATATAAATTGATTTATATAAAGGGTTTATAAATTGATATTTATAAATTAAAATATTTGGATTATAAAACGAGTTTTTATAAGTGTTAGAATGAAGTGTAAATGAATTTCGTAAATGAATGAAATTCATAGGATTATAAACGGTGAAGTTATAAATGAAATCATATAAGCAGTAGGTTTATAAAATTTGTAAAGTTATTAAAAGAATAGATTTGGGTAAATAAATGAATCTTATAAGTTATAAGATTTATAATTTAGGAAGTTTGAAAGAACGATTTTGTAAACAAATAAATTATAAGCATTTAACTTATAATATGAACTTTTGGTATATAATTGAGTTATAAATTGAAATAGCTTAATAAAGGAGATTTATAAAAGGAAATTGTTATAAAACAAATAGAAATGGAATTTATAAACGTTGTTTTATAAATCCGCAAACGGCTTATTTTGATTAGTAAATTGTTATAACTTATTAATGGAGTTATATTCACGTTTTAGACAGTGAATAATCCTTTAAAGTAAAATGAATAGAAATGATGAAATTGGTTAACGAAGTATATTCACGTTTTTGGATAGTGAATAACATGTTAAAGAAAATGTTTTGGATGTGATGTTTTAAATAGAATTAAAACGATCTAACGATGTTTTTAAAATGTGTTAAGATTCGAATACATAGATTTCAACATTCATTGTAGAAATAGACGTTTTCGAGAAATAGAAGGAAATGATGGACTATAACACTGTTGTTATAGTAAATGATTTCCGAAAGGAAATGTTTTGTATAGTATTGGGATTTATATATCTATTTTAATTTCAAATCCCTATACTAGTGATTTTGGGTTGTCGTAACGATGTTTTACGCAACATTCGTTTTGGCCCAAATAAATATGTTTAAGAGAATGATTTCCTTAAAAGAATGAAATATATACTTAATTTCGATTTAAGTATATTGAATATTTTCCAAAGGTTGAAAATAAATAGATTGTAAATTATTTATTAATAAATAACTATGGAAATGTTTTTCCAATGAGAAATGAAAAGTTTTGAGAATCTATCTTTTTGAAGATAAATTGAAAACGAATATTTGAAATCTATTGAAAACCGTATATCAGTAGATATTTTGAAATATAAATTCACTATAGAATTTATAAAAGAAAGGTAATTGGTTTGAAAATAAACATTGATTTATTTTTGAAGTGTGGGAATTAATTTACGGATTTGGAACGTAAATATAAAGTAAATCGTTAATGATTTATTTAATTGGTTTAAAATGAACCATGTTGAAATGAAAGTATTTCCGCGTAAGGAAAATGATTGAAATTTGTTTTCAAAAATGGTAAATGTGAAAAGTGATTTGAAAATTGTTTTCAAATGGTTGAAGTGTGAAAATTATATATCTTGTAAAGATATTTTTGGAAAATAAATAATTTGGAAAATTATTTGGAATCTGGTGATGTTGTGCATATCCATTGATAGATCAATAACCGACTATCAATATTTACCTTTGAATGGGTATTTGTTGTGGTTTGCTTGAATTTGAATGCCACACTTATTTTTAAATAAGCGCTCACTATTAGGGTTAGCCGGGAAAGGACCTTGGGGTCGTATAACCCATTCCGAATATGTGATACGTCGTTATGAATTGCATTTGAAAACCAGATATTTTTGAAAGCGAAAGGACACCTCGTCGAATGTCTTTGCATCGAATGGTCCCCGGTATAGAGACTCCATATGTGATGAGAAGTCCGAACGTGATTAGCGAATATCCGGGTTGCAAGGACTTCTTTGTAAGTGCCTTCGGTTCTGTTCGATCCCGGAACAGACTTGTATGGATTGTATGTCTGACATTACAAATTGAGATATAAAGCTGATTTATTTCAAATATATTTCTGTTGGTGGCGGAGAATTTATTCTCTTAGCTTAACACCCTTCTTTGAGACGTACGAGCTCAGAGGTTATGTAGTTGAAGGTTATCAGTGATATATTCCCAATATTGGTAATGTGACGTGCTGATTGTTGCTGTGAAATGATCATTGTTTGATCATTTGTGATATGATCATTTGTTTGATCACTTATCTTTGTGATCATTTCTTTGATCATTTGTTGACCCAAAGCATGGCTTTATACCAAATCATGGCTTTGTGGACGAGACATCGTCGGACCTCACACCCCGGAAATGGTCAAAACAAGAAGGATGCAGCAAGGTTCAAGGGAGTTGCGCCCCTTAGTGTATGTCATTGCGTTCTGGATAGAAGTGGTATCATGGTATGCAGCCCAGATACTTAACTTATGTGAATGTTGCAAATTTATATGACTTTGTGATTGATGTTGATTGAGGATCCTCAGATAAAGGTTGTTACAACCGGGGGATGGCATACGCGCGTCAGTAGTTACCTATTTTTGCCGAGGCAACCCGGCCTTGTGTTGGCAGAGATCCGGTTAGGTTCTCGGGGCGTCTTTCCAGAGGCATTTCCATGTGGCAATGGGAAGTTCCTTGGCCTGACCATTTGTTGGAAATCCAAAGAAACAATACGAACCCTGTAAGGTTTTAGTTGCAGAACCTATCATTCACTTATGGTGGCGCCTCACTGTTTGGATGGTAGCTATAGTAGGCATACGATAATGGTCATATGTTGGCTAAGATTTATATCTTTACTTTCGAAATGATTTTCCCTGCAATATGCACTAGTAATAAGATCAAATGTTTCCTTTTAATGCGTATCAAGCATATTTGACTATCATAAGGAGAAATCTCCTCCGATTCTGTGTTTTCATTGTGTGTGTGTGCGGGAGGCCTTATGGTAGTCTCATTTTTAAAAGCTTTGCGAATTGACTTTGAAAATATTCCTCTATTTTGATTTTAAAGATAAATAAACTGTTTTGAGTTCTCACACCAGTCACATCACTGACTCGGAGTTTTTTGTTTTCCTTCCTAAACTCTGGGTGCCCACTAATTTCCACTCGGGCAGTCAAGAGTCAGGTTTATCAGGATATTTTGGAATTCAGGAGTTGCTGGAGGCAAGCTGGATGGCATGGCGTATTACTAGTAATAGTATTTCTTTTTCGCTGTTTGTTGTTGTTTTTTGTTGTTCACTACGATGATGTAATGTAATTAAATATGATGTAATGTAATAACTGATATCGTCTTTTGTTTAAAGATAATTCATTTATCTATTATATGTTGTTCCTTTGCGATTGTGAGATTCTGATGTTGTTCTGTTGTTTCTTTCTGTTCTGTTCTATCTTTTCTCTCTTCTTCTACCTTTTTTTTGTTCTTAAACCCTGAGAATTCGTATTTCCGTTCATCTTGAGTTAATCAATGGAGATTAGTGTCTATTCAAGGAGTACGGATTTGCGGGTCTTCACAGTTTCACTGAAGCATCGAGCTCAGGTGGTCTTTACTTATGTGCAGTCTGTATTTACATTGCCTCTGATCTTGACACATATACTATATTTCATGTTAATCTTCACTATAACATGCTGCACCGTGTATGTTTAATTGCTTCTTGTATCCCTTGAGTCTGCAGTTGTAATGTTTCTGGCTTCAAGTATGGATGCCCTGACTTTCATAGGTGCACTCACTATCACTTGCTATTGTCGTTTTCTCTACAACCTTAGTTTGAATATCAAGTTGTACTCATATATGTTGCTTGGTTGGTCTGCAACTCCTTGTAGTCACCTCTGTTTCATTTTAATCCCCATGCTTGAACTTTGATTGGTTGAAGCTCTTTTGCCTGGTTCACCTCAGTTGATTACATTGGTGACTGACACTGCTCAGTTGCTTGTATCAACACCATTTCCAGGTTGCATGTAATCTTGTTGAAGTTGTTGAACTAGTGTGCTTGTGGTTTGCTGTATCAATTCATCACACTTGAATTGCATTTGAGTTGCTTTCCAAACCCATCTCCTTGCTTCTTACTGCTATGTGCATGCCTGAGCTTCCATGTATATAATGTATACACATGTATATGTATATATGTGAGTACTGTCACGGTTGTATTATCTATGTACTTCCATTGATATGCTGCCTTGTTTTGAACATGATGTAAGTATTCCTAGTTTGAGTGTTCTAGTGTTTCATGCTATTGCCAGCATCCTTGTTTGTACCTATTTATTGTGGTTTCGGTTGCTTTATTCATCCTTGCTAATATATTTTGGTTGCTGGCACTATAACCTGAAATAATAGTTGTCACTGGGCTTGTAGCTTGATACACTCGTTTTCCTTGAACTAATTTCGAATAAGTATGAACTGTGAGCATGTTGTATCACTAGTCTGGTCTTGTATGTTGCACTGTGTTCCTATGTTCACTTATTCTGCATTAATCTCTTGCACCTATGTATGTCTGACCGTGCACCATGTTGTGTGCATTTTCCCTGAGTATCATTTTACAGAAGATTTGATTCTAGAAACTATGGCCGAGGCTTGATTTTATGTCTTGGCCATTTCATGTGAATATACACCTGTGCTGAATCCAGCTTAAACGCTCGGGTTTGACCTTGTACTAGCATTGCGAGTTTATTTGAATTGCAATTAAGTTGAACCTAATTTTTCTTGGGTTTGTCCTTGTGCTTGTTTGTGAATTTTCATTGTGTACATTATCACTGTAGTGGCAAGGCAGTGCATGCAAGCGTGAAATGCAGCCACACGGTATTGTTTTTATTGATATTCTAATTGCTTTTGATTTATGGATCTTTTGCGTATTACATATGCCGTAGTGGCGAGGCAGTACACGCGTGCGTATACCGCAGCCCTAGCCGAGTTGACATTTTAATTTATGTTTTCAATTACTAGATTGTTTTCTTTGTCCAATTCAATATTCTCTAAATTATCTTCATTGATATTCTTTTCACTTATCCTTGTTGATGATTTAAATCTGTTGATTTGTGGTTTATCACCGTTATGTGTTATATTTACCGTTATCCGATTTCTTTATTTAAGAATCGGATAGGTAAATTTATTGTGACTATCGTCTATTTGATTCTTTAATTATTATTGCTTCCGTGCATTAATAACTGAGTTTGAATTAGACTAACCGTGTATTATTTTATTTTGAATTTAATACTTGGGTCAGACCGAGTTATTACAGGTTGTAGATATTCTGCTTTGGGGTTGCTGCTAGAGCTATAAAGTCCTTTCATATCTTCTGGAGCAGTCGTCGTCATTTATAGCAGTCAGTGTAATTGTATAGGAAGATATGTATTCATGTATATTATATACGTTAATGTACTTGTATATGTAACTTCCTGAGTCGACTGTTGTAGTTATAACATATGTATTGTATCACATGTATTGTAACTGACATCAGTTATCATATATATGAGACTTTCTGTTTTATCCGTGTTCCGCATTTATTTATATTATCTGTGTTATTATTATTATATTTACTGTCCTAAACTATTATGAACCATCGTAGTTCGTTTTATACTGGAATTGGGGTATGTCGATGGGAGTAGATAAATCAGAGATTAAAAATGAAAGAATATATATATATATATATATATATATATACCACTCCTATCGAGATAACCAATATTAGTGTAAGTCCTAACTACTGATGGCCGCTCCTCAACAGCCTTATTCTCCACGCTAGTTGACAGCATTACACCGTAGTGTTCTTGGCTAGCGTGGGTATAGATGTGGGGCGTCAGAATTGGTTTAAGAAGTGTTGAAGTTATTTATGATAAATGGAAAGATGAATGCTGTAAGTAAATGAAATTAAGTAATAAATGAATGGAGTAAATAAGAATAGACTAAATCTATTGCTGAAATTGTTGTTTGTCGTGGTTTGGGGTTGTTGGGTAAGGAAACTTTAATTTTGTTGGGATGGATGAATAATTCATTGTGTTTAATCTAAGACTGTTGAGTAAATGATGCACTTGATGGTTTATTCTTCATTCCGTACAATTTAAAAGTTTTGAACCCAAACAACTATTTGTTTGTTTGATTGAATGGTTGTTTTGTATTTGTTGTGTATGCTGTTTGTTGAAATTGATAGTTGTTGTATTGATTTGTTGTTAGTGATTGAAATCACATAAATATTTCACTTTATATAAATTGTTAACCCTTTGGATTTTATAAGTGAAATGCAGGTTATGGAAGCAATTGCTACTGCTTTTGGTTCCATAAATTAAGCGTAAATTGCCCGACAAATAGGTACGTTTCGGGTTACAGTTATAGCGCTATTTTGTATATTTTCCCGGGTTTGGAATATTATATTTTGGATAATATATCTAATATAATTGTTATATTTGGATATTATATTTTCTCCCGAGCCTCTCCGTACAAGGGAGACTCTGCCGAAATTTTTCGTAAATTTTAGGACTTAGAAATTTTTGAAATATTTTTCCAAACTTTATTTATTCAAGTATAAAAAGATATAATAATTATAAAATGGATATATTTTATTTAAAGTAATAAATTTTGTAAATATTGTTTATAAGTTAATATTTTGAATAAGATGTATTGTTTATTTAATTCTTCCTTCTCCCTTCTTTTTCCTTTTCGGGGACGAAAAGTTTTGAGTGGGGAAGAGTGTAACGACCCGTAAATTTCGACAATTTAATTTGTTAATTTAATAGGATTTTGTAATTAATTTTTAGTAGAAATAATAAAGGGGGTAAATTAATATCAAAATGAAGGCTAAAATAAAATATATGAATGGTAATTTAAGCCTATTTATTTGTAATATGAATAAAATTTCAATAAATAAAATGGTGTAAGTATTATACCTGGATATAATGTGAACATGGAAAATATAGCGTAGGCACTAAATTAATAAGTGTAAGGATACATTGTTACAGCAATTGATTTTTAATTAGGGATACGTTATTTCAAGTTAGCAATTTATAAATTTGAATGAACATTTCAATTTGATAAATTAATTCAAATGTTATGACCTAATAAATGGAATATGATAATAAGAACAATTGCAAATTTTGTATTTAGGGGCGAAATAATTTTGATAGTTAGTAGTTGTTGTGAGGAGTAAATATACAAGTATATTAAAGGTTATAATAGGGGGTTACTAGTAAATTCACTCATTTACCAATAAAGATAATTAGATGTGCCTTGTTGATAATTAATAACATAATGGAAAGACTAAATGTATTCATTAGAACATTAATTACAATTGGATAGGGATTTTAAGTAACAATGTTAATGCAAGGTAAGTAGTGCTAAATTAAAGTCAATAATAATGAATAGTGATTAATTCAAAATTTGTAACATATATTATAAATTACCTGCTTATTTGTTGATGGAATTAGAATTTGTAATAAGTGATAATAAAATAAATGAATGTTACACTAATGGAAAATGAAATAACGTTCGTTTAAATGTTGAATAATTATAGGTCGTATTTATTATAAGCGTTACATTAATAATTATGATTAATTGTGAAATTAATACGAGAAGTATGTAAAGTAATAACTAAGAAAGTAATACGTTATAAATTGATTATAACCTAAACGTAAGTGTAAGTTAGAGGTTGGAATTAAACCTAATCCGTTTAATTGGAAACTTATTAAAATAAATTGGATTCAAAGTGTAATAAATAGGTTATTATAAGAAATTGAAATAAATACTATAATTGGTAAATTAAGTTACTTTAAATTGAAACGGTAATTAGTTTAAAGAATTATAAATTTATAAGTAAACAAAGATGATAAAATTTATGAATTATAGAATTTGAATTTTAACAGTGAGTTAATTTATTAAATTTATAATAGTTGGATTTATTGCAAATGAATGAAATTAAATATAAAATTTTACGTTAATTGAAAATTAAGTTGAAATTGGAAAATATTTATGTAATAGCTTTGAACCAATGTTAATTTCATCCATTTGGCTCCAATGGATTGAATAAAAAAGAGTGAATAGTGAATTCAATGGAATTTTTGAAAAGTTAATTTATAATTGATAAATATAACGAAATTTGAATTTACGCTGAAATTTATGATTGAATCAACAATTAATTGACATCTAAATTGGTTTAAATCACCGAGATTGTTTAAGAAAACAAAACTGATAATATTTGTAAAATTTGGAAGTGAAATTGAAAAAGTGATCTAATTAATGAATTTTTAATTTATTAAATTAATATAAAATAGCGATTTTGGCCACTGACTCGGATTTCGATGAAACCAGTTTCATCGGATCCGTAACGGTGAACTATAATAGTGTTTCAAGTTTCGTAGCGATCGGACTTGTCGTTTGATCGTATTGATTGGAAACGCCTTGAAATTTATGCAACTAAAATCAATTTGAAATCAATTTGAAAATATTGTTTTTAACATAACTTCTTCATAACTTCTTCATATGATGGAATTTGGTCTTGAAACTTATTCCATCGCGTTTAAAATATTTAAAAACATCTATTTTGATAAATGGGATGATTCATTTTCGTTTCGGAGCCGAAACGGACTCTTCAGGGGCATTTTTGCCATTCAAACAAATTGGCTTGAACAGTAATCTACGAAAATGATGGAACTGGGCTTCAAAACCAGTACCATTGCGTTCAAAAGGTCTTTTTATGTTAGGATCGCCTGTCAGCACGCTTAAATTGGACTCCGTCCCGTTTTTGACGTTAAACTCTATAAATACGCACGCAAACCGAGACAGTTTTATTATTATTTTATTTCAAAAACCCTAATTCAATACCATGGCCGCCACTTATTCAATGGCCAGAAATTGCTTATCATCTTTCCTCAATATCTTTCAATCCATTCAAAGAAATCGTAAAATTCCAAAAGCAAAGTTGTAGATCTCGGCGAGCTCTTCAAATACATACGGTTGATCTATGCTATTGGACCACGGATTCGCCAGAATCTGGCTTGGAAGCATGGACTTATTTTCTTGGATTGCATGCAAACGGTAGCGAGTGGTGATGCGAAACTTGGTCCGGGTGGCTCTCAAGGTGGCGCACATGCTGCTAGTCGCTGATCGAACTCTATATGTCTTGAGTTGCGTGCGCACGGAAGAAAGTGGTGCGTGCGTGATGGGTTAGTAGGTTCGTGGATAAGGAAGAAGAGGATGGTACGTTATATTTTTTTATGTATTAATTAATTATGTTATATTAGAATTTAAATCTTTTAACTCGAATAACTTTTGCATACGAGCTTGGATTGAAGTGCGGTTTTCTCCGTTGCATTCGTATCCAAATTCCGGACACTTTGATGCTAGTTTGGACGGATTTGGAGACTGTCAAATTTTTGGGTTTAAATCAGATTTAAATTCGATTTAAATTCGATTTAAATTCAAAAGGTGAGTGTTTTAACCCACTCACAACTTCTAAGTTTTCTTATGTTTGTTAAATTGATTTATGATATGAGTAGAAATTCATTTATAACTGTTTTGCATATTTCATTCATCATCTCGGTTAGATTGCATTTATTTAAATTTAATTATTATTTAGTTTTATTATTGCATAAAAATTTACAGTTAAAATTTATTTATTTGCATATAAACTACAAGTTAAACAGTTATTCAATTTATTATTGAATATAAACTGTTAGTTAATACCTGTTATTTATTACCTGTTATATTTTATATGCTATATATTGATGTTTTGTTCAAATTGGATGATGATTATAATAAATGGTTGATGATTGATATTTGGATGAATGGATGTTTATTTACATAAACTGCAAGTTATCATACATTTCATTTCATTCGGGACTGTAGTTTGAAATGATATACAACCGCATTTTTTTATTTTTAAATTGCTGATTGAAATGATAAATATCTGTATTACTTGACTATAGGATTGAAAATTATATACAGGCACCGATATATATATATATATATATATATATATATATATATATATATATATATATATATATTTGAAATGATTTCTATGGTTTGGATAAGATACGGTTTACTAAATATTAATTTTGGATCTTATATAAAAATCTTATTTTATATATACATGTGTATAGTTAAATTATTGAATTAAAGCTATGTATGAATTTGTTAAATGAAAATAAATAAGTTGAAAAATGGAGTTTGATAATTTATATTATATGTTTAAGTGCAGGTTTAAGATCTTGCATATATATAGAGTAAAATGATTTAAATCAATCAAGATTGGGAGTTAAATAGAAAATTTATTTGGAATAGAGCTTAATTAAGAATTTTACTTCATAAGTTGGTGTAAAATTTATTAACTTGAAATTTTAAAATGGTATGATATCTATAACTGAATTTTTATTCAAGATGAATTAAACGAATATTTCTAGCATAAATAAATTGAAGGAAATGATTAAGTTGTTATTAATTGGAGTTTTATTTTAAATGATTTTTGATTTATTATGTAAACATTTAAGAAACTAAATAATAGGACAATGAATTGCTGAATATAAATTTCCAACCTTAAGTTTTGAAATTGTTAAATACTCCAAGTTAGAAATATATTAAATTGAAGTGGTTTATTCAACTGAAAGTGAATTTAAAATTTATGGTTTAGACTGAATTTTTAAATGAATAAATTGTAAAGTCGCGAAAATTATTTTATAAAGAAATTTTAAATTCAACTATTTTATTCTATATACTGTTGAATATCCAAATTATTCAAGTTTCAGAAGTTATAGTTTTAAAGCTACGAATTTCGCAGTATTATGTTTTGAAAGCTATAATTCAAATGTTTGGTTTCCATATATTAAAATTTTTAAAGCAGTATGATTTTGGAAGAGAAATATCTTTGAAATAAATGATATCATTGATTTGGGTTTTATAAGAATAATATCAAAATGAATTTGTTTTGGAAATAGAAATGATATCGTATTTATATGGTTTTGAAATGGATATTTTATTCTAGTTTTAAAGTATAAACTATTTTAAAATGACCGCGGTGTTATAATAACGTTTGGTTGTTGAAGAGACCGGGAACGGAAGTTGTCATACACTCTGCCAACTCCGAAAACCACTTTAACAACCATGTACGCGGTGGAGATTCCAGAATGAAGTTAGTTGGTGGCGGTGTTTCCTTTAAGGTAAATACATGGACCCGACTCCCGTGAGTTGGCATAAGGTGGCTAAAACAGAAGCGATTCTCGGGCCAAAGGGGTTAGCACCCTTTATCGGACACTCCTCTTCGATACTATACTCTGACTTTGGATTAATTCGGTGGCCACCTTTACTTTTGATTTTAGGGGGAGTTTGTTCGAGGGGGCGGTAGCTACGGCTAGGCGTTACCACCAACCCGGATGCGTAATTGGTATATCTACCCGGGCATTTCCTAGTTGTGCCGTGTCACCTACCCTATCGTGCCTTATACGATTTTGTTTTTGTACCATACCTATGGAGTGCCCTCCGATGACGCCCAGTACGAGGGAGATTACGGTACTGTATAGACTATGGGAATATATTATGTGTTAATGTGGAAAATGTAAATCCTTAACGCTATTTAAAAGTAAGTTTATTTTACAATTAGACACTATTATAATAGCGAAATATACTACATAGTAAATAGTTTAACGGATCCTTAGGAGATGTAAATCCCGAGCATCTCTTGAGTTACTGCACTCATATTCATTTCTGTTAATTTAACTTACATAAGATGTTTTATTTCTGACTCGAGTGCTTTGTCCTTTCAATTCGCTCGGGTCAGTCCGAGCGTTCAGGATTTGAAGATTTTCTGGAGGAAGAAGACGAAGATTTCATTATTATTATTATATATTATATGGTACCACTACACTGCATTCTGCTGCATTAATATTATTGGTATGTGAACTCTGATATTTATTGTATAAAGAAGAATCAAATAATTGTAAACATTTTTATGAACTGTATATTTATTATTATATTTTATCCTTCCGCTGTGAGATTCTATTTTGTTTTATTCTTCCTCGTTTTTCTTATTTGCCCCATAAAAATTCGCCCTTTCGTATGGTTTGAAATGGCACGTGTGTAATTTGAAGCGTGTGAAAAGGTGGGACGTTACAGTCGGGCACACATTCATACCTCAAAGGACGTCGCCACCATCCTACTTCATCCTGGAATCTCCACCGCGTACACGGTTGTTAAAGTGGTTTTCAGAGTTGGCAGAGAGTATGACAACTTCCGATCCCGGTCTCTTTAACAACCAAACGTTATTATAACCCATGGATATTTATTTCAAAATCATTTATACTTTCAAACCAAACTAGCATATCCATTTCAAGACCATATCATTTCTTTAGAAATAATATATACTTCAAAAAAATATCATACTCATTTCAAAACCATATCACAATAGTACCATTTCCATTTCAAAACTAATTCAATAATATATCATTTAAATAAAACCCAAATTTCAAAATCACTGAATATTTCCTTCAATTTACTAAACTTGAAATATTTCTTTAAACTATCAAAGCATTTTGGAAATGTAACCTTAAGGAATCATAGCATTTGTGGAATGTAATACTTTCCTTTTTTATATAATCAAAGTATTTATATACATACAAATTTTAACATGGTCATTTTGTCATAGCCTTATAGTTAAATAAACTTTGTTGCTATAATATCCAACTAAAGCTTAAATTCTTATGTTAGGTTAAAAGTGCCTTATTAACTTACATTATTATTGCAATAATGAAACTTTATTATTTTAATCATTTAAAATATGTCATTTACTTTAATTAAAACTTACAAATCAAATGTACATTATCAACTTACATTTTATTATTACAGTAAGGAACATTTATCATTTTAATCAATTTAAAATACACCATTACATTAATTAAAACTTACACGTCAAATGTACGTTTTAACTTACATTTATTACAATAAAGAGCATTTATCATTTTAATCAATATTACACTAATTAAAACTTAAATTTTCAAATGTATGTTTTAATTTACATTTCTGTTACAGTAAAGAGCATTTATCATTTAATCAATACTACACTAATTAAAACATACATTATCAAATATACGTTTTAATTTACATTTTTATTACAGTATAGAGCATTTATTATTTTAATCAATATTACACTAATTAAAACTTGCATTATCAAATGTACGTTTTAATTTACATTTCTATTACAGTAAAATGCGTTTATCGTTTAATCAACATTACATTAATTAAAACTTTATATGTTTCTTTCATTAATTAAAACTTTACATGTTTCTATTATTAATTAGAACTTCACATGTTTCTTGCATCAATTTAAAACTTTACACGTTTCTTTCATTAATTAAAAGTTTACATGTTTCTTGCATTAACTAAAAACTTTACACATTGCTTTCATAAATTAAAACCTTACATGTTTCTTGCATTAATTAAAACTTTACATGTTTCTTGCATTAATTAGGACTTTACACATCTCTTTCATAAATTAAAACTTTACATGTTTCTTGCATTAACTAAAAACTTTACATGTTTCTTTCATTAATTAGGACTTTACACATTTCTTTCATAAATTAAAACTTTACACGTTTCTTTCATAAATTAAAACTTTATACGTTTCTTTCATTAATTAGGACTTTACACATTTCTTTCATAAATTAAAACTTTACACATTTCTTTCATAAATTAAAACTATACATGTTTCTTGCATTAACTAAAACTTTACACTTTAAACCAATTATCAGCTTATAACATTTTAACTTATAAAAACTGATATCTCTTTATATTTCAAATCTTTAAATCAAATTTTAAGTTAAAATTCCATATATTCCAAAAATTCAAAATACTTAATAAATTTTTAGGAAAATATTACTTTAAATATATTAACCATGGGCCTGTATTATAGTTTCTAACCTAGGTCAAGTGATACGGATATGTATCATTCCAGTCCGTATTTTAAAAAGAAAAATCCAGGTTCTATCATTTCAAACCCGCAATCCCAAGGAAAATAAATACGAAAAAAATCAATAAAAAAATCACTCGAGCCTATCATTTCAGCCTATAGTGATATTCCTTATCCTAAAGTCCGTTCGGGTATGTCTCATTTCAAACCATAGTGATAGGGAACTTGTAGTGGTGATTAACAGAAATAAAATAATAGTATACATATAATATCATAACAAATGATGTAACAAATATATAAACGGCATTTATCATCATGTAATTACAACACAGGCATATATGAATGACATATCAATGTCTACAGATTCACTTGTCATTTTTTTCACAAAAATATAAGTATATATGTCTAGAGTGATAAAAACTCACTTTTTAAACTAGAATCGACAAATTGAGAAAAAAAAATCCAAACCCCGCAAAGCACGAAAAATCACGACAAAGCACAATGCAAACTTGAGTGGATGAAGAGTCAGATCCAAATCTGTATGCAAAAAAATATTACATACATAAGAATATGATTCAGTACAAAACAATAGATGTTAAAACAATGGAAAAATAAATGAATCAAAATGACATAACTTGCCTTAATCAATCAATGGCTTGGCTACACCACATACGAGTTCAACCATCATCTTATATTGCTTGGTCATGATGGTTAGAGGTGTGCTAGAGGCCAGAGGCTGAGTATAAGCATGAAGATCAAAGAAGAAACAAAAAGAGAAAAAAAAAGAAGAGGAAGAGAAGCCATGGATCTAGAGCTTGAATATAATTTTCTTTCATGCAAATGATAATGAGAAGTTTTGGGAAGTTTTTATGTGTGATAGGAAAGAGAAATTCATGGCTAGATTAAAGGAATGAACGGCTAAGGTAAGTAATAAACAGGCTATGCAATAAAAGACGAGATATTGAATGGTTTGGAAAATAAAATGGCAACAAATACTTGATGTATTTAATAAAAAAATTCTTTCTTTCGAGGGATGAAATGAGAAATGGAATAAAATGAGATATGTTTAAGGAGTTATGTACATGAATGATAAAAAGAAATACACGGCTATATAAAAAAACAGCTAAGGAGCTACGAATACTAGGGAAACGGAAAGGCTTAAGTTAAGGAGGAAGAAACGTATAATATATTTTATTTTTAAATACAAAATAAAATGAGAGATGGGAAATAATTTTTTCGTACGTGAATTTTCAACTTGATATGCAAGGCTATGAGTAGAGTAATTCATGGCTAGGAGTGAGGAGGAAACAGAAAGAAAATAATAAAGGCCATGCAAATGAAAAAGGCAAGAGTTTAAACAATGAAACATATGCCTCTTAAATTTCTCCAAGCCATTTATTTGCATACATTTCTCTCTAGAAATGAAATGTGAATTAAATGTATACGTGAATTATGAAGTGGAGTGGATGGCAAGAAAAGATTTGAATGGCTAAAGAGGAGTAAATGATAGGAAAACAAAAAGGCTAGGAAATAAAAGGCAAGAAATAAGGAGAAAGAAACACACACATGTCTCTGTGTGTGTGTATATATATATATATATATATATTATTCTTAAATGCAATTGAAAAGAGGATATTTTGAGATGTTTGTATGTGATTAATAAGAACAATTCACGGCTATGAATGGTGAATTGCTAGGGTAAGTAATAAAGAGGGTAGGTAAATAAAAAGGCAAGCATTAAAGAAATGTAATGCATGTCTCCTTGATTTCATCCAAGCATTTTATGAAAGGATATATAAACAACTAAAATCCAATAAATAAAGTTTAGATAAAAAAATAGAAAAATAAAATAAAATAACATAGAAAATAAAAATATAGAAATGAACATAGAAAAATAGAAATTGAAATACAGAAAATAACTGCATGTAAAACGCTGTAATTTATCAAATTTAAAAAGTATAACTCAGAATTTAACGAAACGAAAAGCAGAACATATATCATAAATAGATTCTACTTCAAAGAAAAAGATTAAAATTTAAAAATGCAAATTTTTTAAAAATTTAAACTGAAAATTCAAATTTTGCCCAAAATATAAAATTTTCAAAAATTGTTTATTTATTTCATTTGGAAAATGAATTGCAAACAAATTCCAAACTTACATTGGAAAAATTCTAAAATTCACTTTTAAATGATTTAAAAATCAAAATCTCAAATAAAAATTTAACTAAAAATATTCACAAAATTATGGGTTGTTACACTCTCCCCCACTCAAAACTTTTCGTCCCCGAAAAGGAACGAGGCATGGAAAATAGAGACAACAGGCAGAATGAGATAGAATCAAGACAATATAAAAAAAGAAGATTGAAATTATACCCGGTAACAGTCGTTATAGGTAAATTCAACAAGATGCAGATGATCTTCCCAAGATCCTCTGTAATCAAGGACACAAGCACGAAGAAGATTCTTGAATTTTTTCCCAAAACAGACTGGTAAAGTTTTGGGAGGAAGAACTACAGATCGAACTTTAGGAGATAAGATCAATTTGGAATTCAATTCCCCGCTTAGGGTACAGGAGGATAGGAACAACCGAAGGATAAGAGATTGGAAAACAAAATAAGATGATAAATTTTAAAACCATGATAGTTTTAATGTAAACTAATAATTGATTTCATCCATTTTATTTTTCCTAAGTTAATTAAATCTTATCTATTTACAATTTCATTATCTTATCGCCCAATTAACAATTTCTGAAATCGTGAATTTGAAATCATTTATTATACTCAAAATTTTATTCAATAAGTTTCTTTCTTCTTTATTCCAGATGGTTATTACATTTTTCCACTTAATATATGTCTAATCACATATATTAAGTATACTTACACTTATTATGACTTACTCCAATTTTTTTTTTTTTTTTTTGAAAAGCAAAGAGCTATAAGCTCATTTTATTGACTTAAACTAAATTACAACTCACACTTACAAGACCCAAGGTACAAATAACACCAATACAACACAACCTGCAGCCACCTCAAACAAAACAAGAAAAACACACACATTACAACACTCACTATGCCAAAACTCACTTTATAACTGACTACCAATATCACAATCACACATACTCAATCAACATGAAACTTAAAGTGTACAGGAAAAACTATCTGAACCAACAAACAGTTACAACCTCAAACTGAAGACAAACTTCAATGTAATCTCATGCTAGGAAAAGAGCAATCCATCAAACTTCAACATCAAACATCAAACTTCAACATCAACCTCAAACTGACTTACTCCAATTTATTTATAAATACCTTTAACATCACTTTATATTGTATATTATTCAATTAACTTTTTATTCTATTTACCTTTATTAATCCTTTTATAACTAAAATTAAAGTGTATAACATTTATTATAAACACTCAAATTTTATTTATAAAATCCTTTTATATTGTATATTATCCAATTACATAGTTAACTTTTAAATAATTTAGGTAAGTTATGATGAAAATGCAATAGAATACTATAAAAATAAAGTTTTCTAATTCAATTATTTCAACTTAAATATTTATTCAAAAATTTTGGTTCATTTTATAATTGAAAACGTTCTTTAAGGTAAATTTAAGAATTACATTTCCGATTAACTTCAAACCACTTAGAGGTAAATAAATACATATACAATATATACCAAGTCAAATTTAAATCATATATCCATATATATATATATATATATATTATAAATCAAGTCATATTTTTGAAATTCAAATCAATTAAATTTTCAAAGAAAAACAGTAGCAAAGTTACAGAATAGTCTCTTCACTTCGAAACTCGAAAATGAATGTCAATGATGCTGCAATCATCACCGAAATTATTTTCTAGCGACAAGAGAAGGGCACTGATTTAAACATTAAAAATTCTTTGAAAACAATATCTATTTGGAAAACACTTTAAATGTTATATCTTTTAAAACTTTTAAAACCCAAATTTGAAACCATCGGAAATTAAATTCTCAAGTTCTTGATTTAGATTCATTTTAATTTCCAAATTAATTTATAGCTATGTTTTATAGTTCAGTTATTTATATAGGAGACAAAAGCCAATGGTTACAAGATATATATAAAGTCAAATATTATTTCTTAATAACCTATTAAATTAATTATTAGAACTCAGAAAATCAAACTCATACATAATATAATTATACAAAATTTATCATTTACTAAATTTTGAAATCAATATGGTGTCAGTTTGCTATATTCATGTGTTTTGGAAATCCTATCGGTAGCGTTGATCAGATGAATCGATCGAAAACCCAAATCAACATCAACAACTCAAACAACACAATATATAAAACATTTTAAATATAGGTTTTCAAAGCAAGAATAGGGATTCAAATTTGATTGACCCAAATCAAGAGAATTTTGATTCGAAGATAAGTTGGAAACAAAAAGAAAAGATTATTAAATTGACAGAATAAGGAATGGATAAGCATACATAAATCGCGGTGACCTTAACCGAGCCAACCGTGACTTCAAGAATTAGATCAATGTGGAATTCTGAGGTAATTCTACATTCGATCTTAAGAAATAGAATTCGAAATAACAAGAGGTACTAGCATCTAAACCGAGGATACATATAAATCTCCGGTGAATCAATGCTAATTGCAAAGGAGTTTCACCCCTTTACAAGTCATCTGAATGTTGACGAGACCGCCAATTCATTTTAAGGATCATTCGAAGTGGAGTTATAGGATACTCCAGATTCAAAAAAAGAAGAATAGTGAGGGACAAGAATGAATTTTGAAACCGCAGGGAACGTTCCAAAACTCAAAAGAAACCCAAGTCGAAAAGGAAGAAATTCAACTCAAATGAAAGTGATTCTGTAAATAAATTTACCATATATGCTATGTTTGCCTAGAGCCAAAGCTCTGATACCAAATGTAACGAGCCGCGCCAGTGGGGTGACGTCCACCATAGCATACATTGGTACTTGTGTTCTGCCTTTACGGCCAGTCTCTCGACTGCACCACCATACCCTACGGGGACATGTAGGAGTAAGAGTCATCCGCTCCCTACCAAACCAAATGCGAGAACCCCCTATTATGCTGCACCCTCCAAGTGCAATGGCAGACACACATGTCTGACTTGAATTGCTCGCTATTTTCAACCATTCGCATTCGCACATGTCGGACTTGAATTGCTCAAAATACCGAATTGTAAAATAAATTTAGCAAAACACATCCTAAATAGTAAATAAATAAATCACAGATCATAGACACGGAGTAATAAATGCAGCGGAAGTAAAGAAATAATAGCTCATGAAGCTACTATATAAATACATTAGAGTTAAACAAGATACAACAGAGATAACAAGATACAACGGAGGTCTCAACATGATAACCAGGTATGAATCAGAATACATCACCGGAACCAACCTGATAACTAGAATCAACTGGATAACCGAAAGTGCAATAGATAGCCATATCTTCAAGCAAAGATTCCAACTTCGAAGGTGAGTCTCCAATGTTGTATTACTCAATCTGACCCGAGCATAAAGCAAAACACAAAACACTCGAGTCAGGACATACATACTTATACAATGTAAACCAACTCAACTGAACTGCAATATAAGGTACAAGTAACTTAAAGGATGCTTGGGACCACCCATCCTCTAATGATTCGTTAAACTATTTACTACGTAGTAATATTTTGCTATTATAATAATGTCTATAGTAAAATAAACTTACTTTTTAATAGCGTTAAGGGATTACCCATGTAGCCCTTAACACGTAATAGTGCCAATAGTCTATACAGTACCATGATACCTCCTGATCGGGAGGCTACCAGAGGATACTCCATAGGTACGACACAAATCAAAATCATACAAGGCGCGCTAGGGTAGGTGACACGGCATAAATAGGCAATGCCAGGGTAGATATACCAATTACACTTCCGGGTCGGTGGTAACGCGTAGCAGCTACTACCGCCTACCTCGAGCCACACCCTAAATCAAATATCAAAAGTGGCCACCGAATCAATCTCAAAGTCAGAATATAATATTGAAGGAGTGTGTCCGATCAGAGGAATGACCTCATTAGCCCGTCGATTGCTCCTGTTTTAGCCACCTTATGCCAACTCACGGGAGTCGGGTCCACGTTCATACCTTAAAGGTCGTTGCCACCATCCTACTTCATTTTGGAATCTCCACCTCGTACATGGTTGTTAAAGTGGTTGTCGGAGTTGGCAGAGAGTATGACAACTTCCGATCCTGGTCTCTTTAACAACCAAACGTTATTATAACCAATGGATATTTATTTCAAAATCATTTATACTTTCAGACCAAACAAGCATATCCATTTCAAAATCATATCATTTCTTTCAAAAGAATGTATACTTTCAAAAAATATCATACTCATTTCAAAACCATATCACAATAGTATCATTTCCATTTCAAAACTAATTCAATAATATATCATTTAAATAAAACCCAAATTTCCAAATCACTGAATATTTCCTTCAATTTACTAAACTTGAAATATTCCTTTAAATTATCATAGCATTTTGGAAATGTAACCTTAAGGAATCATAACATTTTTGGAATGTAATACTTTCCTTTCCTATATAATCAAAGTATTTATATACTTACAAATTTTAACATGGTCATTTTATCATAGCCTTATAGTTAAATAAACTTTGTTACTGTAACATCCAATTTAAAGCTGAAATTCTTATGTTAGGTTAAAAGTACCATATTAACTTACATTATTATTACAACAATGAAACTTTATTTTTTTAATCATTAAAAATATGTCATTTACATTAATTAAAACTTACATATCAAATGTACACTATCAACTTACATTTTATTATTACAGTAAGGAACATTTATCATTTTAATCAATTTAAAATACATCATTACATTAATTAAAACTTACAGGTCAAACGTACGTTTTAACTTGCATTTGTTACAATAAAGAGCATTTATCATTTTAATCAATATTACACTATTTAAAACTTACATTATCAAATGTACGTTTTAATTTACATTTCTATTATAGTAAAGAGCATTTATCATTTAATCAATACTACACTAATTAAAACTTACATAATCAAATGTGCGTTTTAATTTACATTTTTATTACAGTAAAGAGCATTTGTTATTTTAATCAATATTACACTAATTAAAACTTACATTATCAAATGTACGTTTTAATTTGCATTTCTATTACAGTAAAGTGCATTTATCATTTAATCAATATTACATTGATTAAAACTTTACATGTTTCTTTCATTAATTAAAATTTTACATGTTTCTTTCATTAATTAGAACTTTACATGTTTCTTGCATTAATTAAAAACTTTACACGTTTCTTTCATTGATTAAAACTTTACATGTTTCTTGCATTAATTAAAAAACTTTACACGTTTCTTTCATAAATTAAAACCTAACACGTTTTTTGCATTAATTAAAACTTTACATGTTTCTTGCATTAATTAAAAACTTTACATGTTTCTTTCATTAATTAAGACTTTACACATTTCTTTCATAAATTAAAACTTTACATGTTTCTTGCATTAATTAAAGCTTTACATGTTTCTTGCATTAATTAAAAACTTTACACGTTTCTTTCATTAATTAGGGCTTTATACTGCCCTTTCATAAATTAAAACTTTACATGTTTCTTGCATTAACTAAAAACTTTACATGTTTCTTTCATTAATTAGGACTTTACACATTTCTTTCATGAATTAAAACTTTACACGTTTCTTTCATAAATTAAAACTTTACACGTTTCTTTCATAAATTAAAACTTTACATGTTTCTTGCATTAATTAAAACTTTACATGTTTCTTTCATTAAATAGGACTTTACACATTTCTTTCATAAATTAAAACTGTACATGTTTTTTGCATTAACTTTACACTTTAAACCAATTATCAGCTTATAACATTTTAACTGATAAAAACTGATATCTCTTTATATTTCAAATCTTTAAATCAAATTTTAAGTTAAAATTCCACATATTCCAAAATTTCAATATACTTAATAAATTTTTAGGAAAATATTACTTTAAAAATATTAACCATGAGCCTGTATAATATTTTCTAACCTAGGTCAAGTGATACAGATATGTATCGTTTCAATCCGTAATTAAAAAGAAAAATCCGGGTTCTATCATTTCAAACCCGTAATCCTAAGAAAAATAAATACGACAAAAACCAATAAAAAATCACTCGAGCCTATCATTTCAGCCCATAGTGATACTCCTTATCCTAAAGTTCGTTCGGGTATGTATCATTTTAACCCATAGTGATAGGGAACGTGCAGTGGTGATTACAGAAATAAAATAATAGTATACATATAATATCATAACAAATGATGTAACAAATATATAAACGGTATTTATCATCATGTAATCACAACACAAGCATATATGAATGACATATCAATGTCTACAGATTCACTTGTCATTTTTTTCACAAAAATATAAGTATATATGTCTAGAGTGATGAAAAATCACCTTTTTAAACTAGAATCGACAAATTGGGAAAAAAAAATCCAAACCCCGCAAAGCATGAAAAAGCATGACAAAGCACAATGCAAACTTGAGTGGATGAAGAGTCAGATCCAAATCTTGTATGCAAACAAATATTACATACATAAGAATATGATTCAATACAAAACAATAGATGTTATAATAATGGAAAAATAAATGAATCAAAGTGACATAACTTGCCTTAATCAATCAATGGCTTGGCTACACCACATACGGGTTCAACCATCATCTTATATTGCTTGGTCATGATGGTTAGACCTGTGGTAGTATAACGACCCAAAATTTTCGACCTCGAAAATTCCAGATAGTTAGAAAAGAAGAAAAGAGAAAGAAGAAGAAACAGGAACAAGTCATAGAAACCTCACATTCGCAGCGGATCAAAATATAATATCACATAAATAACAGTTTACAAAAGAAGAACTGTATCAGTACATTTATATTTTATACATCAGAGTTACAACATTTACACAACACTGGACATTTTAGAATAATATGTCCTATGTATAAATAACTATATATCACAGCGGAAACACACCATACGTTGCTGCCATCCAGCTCGCCTCCTAAACTCCAGAACGTCCTTACCTGAAAATCTGTAATACTCGGTCTGACCCGAGCATTACACCAAAGTAACACCCGGGTCAGGCTGGAAACCAGCGTGAGTAAATCCATCTAATATGGAACACAAAAGTAAACAACCAAAATAAACACGGGGTAACTTGTATCAATTGCAAGTTCACAAATTTTTATAGACATTACTTATTTCACTCAACAATTTCTAAGTGCTAAACTTAGATTAAATGGTCCAGTTCACTTAAATCATTTCATTTCAGTCAATTGATTTTACATATCAAATCTCTTAACTCCTAGGCTAAGCGACTTAGCGACCCAAGGAGGCAAGCAACTCAAGGCAATAGCGTAGCAACTAAAACGAAGCCCTGCATCGCAACTTAGCGACTTAAGGACAAAAGCGACATACGAGTTAACAGGGCAAAGGAACTAGCGACTTAACACATGAGGCGGGCCGAGCGGCTTAACTTCTGAAGTGAAGCAACGACTTAAGGAGGTCAGCGACTCAATGGGTAAGCGAATTAAGGAGAGCAGTGGCTTAACTGGTAAATGACTCACCGAGTTATCGACCTTACGACTTAAGAGGTCCATGACCTAGCGAGTTAAACGGTGGCACGACCTAGCGACTTAAGGGTTTGACAACCTAAGGAATTAAAGATTTCACGGCCTACGATGAGTCGTTCACGACCTTATACTTGGTGATTGAACTATGCCGCCTTCTATAAATCGCGAATACCCATCAGTTAGTACAAAGAGTCATGTATGAACCAGTAAAGTCGTAACTACTCACCCCTTAACCAGGTGACGACCCACGACCCATCCTAAGTCAAAACCCGTGACTTACGACTTACTTTAAGTCACAAACGACTTAAGGTCAGTAGAGGACTCTCTATAAATACGGCATGTGCTCCAACATTAAGGGGACTTTTCGGATCATTTTCTTCAAAGTATCGAGACTCTGCCATCTTCAAGCTGAGCCTTACTCCAACACTTGAAACTCACAACAAGCTTCAGTTAACTTCAAATAGGGATCCAACATATTCAACTATGAATTCGGAAAATTCTCTTGCGTCGAAGTTTTTCTAGCTACTTGTCTTTTGAAGTAAACTGTAATTGAAGGAAATTGTAAAGGATTGTAATCGAATCATCAATAAAAAAGGATTGAAGTGGAGGTAGGCTTGATTATAAGCCGAATCAATATAAACTCTGTGTCTCTTACTGCTTTTTCAGTGAATTACTGATTTTTCTAATTCCCGTGTTAACGGGTGGTGCTTTCATTCAATCTCTATTTGCATCGGGGTGTTAGCATCTAACTTTTTACGTTAACATTTTTGGTGCTTTCACTGAGAATCGAACTCAGGATATTGTCACCATAGCTTCACAGAAATTTGTAGAAAGGATCTCTCTAAAAACCAGGAGTTTATCAGAAATAATGGCCCCCGGAAGAAAACGTAAGTCTATTAGATCTGACGATGTTCGCGAGACTACTTCCACTTCTCCTCCTTTAAGTCAAACAACTCCAACTGTCAGAGTTACACGGGCAGAACTGGATGCCGTGGTATCTGGGCTACATCGACAAATGGAAGCTCAGAATAACCTAATGATGGAAAGGTTGAATGCTTTATTTGAGGCGAACCGCCAGCTGGTAACTAAGGAGGGAAACCTTGTCGATGAAGTGCAGAATGTGGAAGGAAGGAATATCCCTCAAAGGCCAGTTGACCCAATGGAAAGGACACCTCCCCAAGACAGAGGATCGGGTCCGCAACCAACCCTCCGTGAACGATTGTCAAGACAGAATTCGGAGAGAATGGCAGATGTTTGTCCCGCTGAGCCTCAGAATGAAGAAGAGTATTTCTCAGGCATGGTTCGTTAGATTATGAAGGAAAGTATGCAGAGAAATGAAGATGAGAAAGAATGGGGTTTTGCTCCGAGCAAAACTCCATCCATTGAAAAGATCCTGAAGGCAGAATTCCCAAGGAAGTTTGTCCCTCCAACTATTCCAGCTTACAAGGGAATGAGCGATCCTAATGAGTTTCTGTATAAGTATGATTGGCACATGACGGGTGCCAGAGCCTCTGATGAAATCAAATGCTGGTATTTTCCAGTATACCTGGAAGGAGTTGCTTTACTTTGGTTCACAAAGCTGCCGGTCCGATCGATAGACCAATTTTCTGATTTGACTCGGAAATTCAAGGAACAATTCCGATCGTATGCGTCAAAGTCAAAGGATATAATGTCGTTATCCAGCTTGGAGTGGAATCCTGGAGAATCCATTAGAGCTTTCTTGAATCGCTTCAACATAGCTTTGGCCGAGGTAGATAACGAGAGCCACGCATGATCCTGACATACTTGATGAGGGCAATAGATAAATCAAGTGAATTTGGAAAGTGGTTGAAAATGAAAGAACTAAATTCGCTCGACAAGTTTTATAAGAAAGTCGATGAATTCATGCGCCTGGAAGGCCTCCAAGCATCGGCTAAGGTGGTATCTACAGGGGTTGGAAATAGTAATGCTGTTCCGAATAAGAAGGAATCTGGCAATCAGAAGAGGGGGTGCGATGGACAGAAGAAGCAAGGAGATGCAAAGAAAGGACGTCCCTTCAACTTTACCCCTCTAACTAATACCCCGGAAAACATCTACTTTGCAAACAAAGACACGGTCGAATTCCCCGCACCAGCTAAGCAAAGAGTTAATGGGAGAGCTGAGAAGAATGGAAGGTTTTGCCGGTTCCATAGCCAACCCGAGCATGATACTAACGAGTGTCGTCACTTGAAGGAGGTAATTGAGGAACTATTGAAGGAAAACAAGCTCCAGCAATATGTAAAAAGTAACAAGAATGGCACAACTTCGTCAACTCAAGGACAACATGTTCCTGTTCATCGTCCTGGCTCAAGTGAAAAGGCGACAGCTCATGAATCAGAGAGGCCTATTATAAATGTGGTTACAGGGGCCCTCACCCAGCTGGCAGGAGTTGGGGTGAGATGGAAAGATACCCCCGTGCTTTGAAGTATGCACCGGCAGGAAAGTGTTTTTCTGTTACAAGATGCTGCACCCCTGAAGCAGTAGAAAACTTTTAGTGATGACATTATATTTAGTGCTAGGGATTCGATGGGTGTTGAAGCTCCTACCATTGATCCTTTGGTCATCTCCGCTGGCATTGGGCCAGCTACTGTGAAAAGAGTTCTGGTTGACTGTGGAGCTTCGTGCAACATTCTCTTCAAGAAGACTTTTGATCAGATGAAGATTCCAATGGCTGACATTCAAGCTTCATCACTAAAGATTGCTGGTTTTACTAGGGAGCCGAAATAGCCAATTGGGACTATTGATTTGTTCATAGAGCTTGGAGAGGGGCAGAGAAAAGTGGCTCGAAAACCGACCTTTGTTATTGTTGAAGAATTTTCAGCCTACAATGCCTTCCAAGGCCGACCAACTCTGGCAGCATTTAAAGCCATTCTTTCCCCATGGTGTCTGACTATAAAATTCCCCACAGATAATGGGGTCGGTGTGGTGAAAGGGGATCAGAATGCTGGACGAGAATGTTATCTTACAGAGTTGCGTGAAACGAGGAAGAGAGAAATGGGAAAAGATGCGGCGGCCCCGGTCCGCATCAAAGAATCAACCTTGCAGCAATTATACGGTGGACCTGCACAGGCGAACATAGCGGTGCACGAAGAGAGATGGATCCCAGAAAAGCCAGTGCAGGGGATAATAGAGTGGTACCAGTTGAAGTGACAGTGCCGATACCTGTTGACCCGAAAGACCCGAACAAAGTGTTGAATGTGGGTTCACAGCTTAATGCAACGGTTCAAAATGTTTTGATATCATTTTTGAAAGCAAATCTGGATGTATTCGCTTGGACTCATGCCGATATGTGTGGAATATCTCCAGAAATTGTAGTACATACCTTGAATATTGATCCAAAGTTTACACCTGTGAAGCAGAAAAGAAGAACTCAGGGTCCCGAAAGGTCAGCAGCATTAAAGGAAGAGGTGGATCGGCTCATGGAGAATGACTTTATCAGAGAATCTACTTATCCGAATTGGGTTTCAAATCCATTACTGGTTAAGAAAGCTAACGGAAAATGGAGAGTATGCATCGACTTTTCAGATTTAAACAATGCTTGCCCCAAAGATTGCTTTCCGCTTCCCAGGATTGACCAGTTAGTTGATGGAACTGCGGGGCATGAATTGTTATCTTTTATGGATGCTTACTCCGGATATAACCAGATCATGATGCATGAGCCAGATCAGGAGGACACGAGTTTTATAACCGATGTTGGTCTGTACTGTTACAAAGTCATGCCCTTCGGACTGAAGAATGCAGGGGCAACTTACCCGAGACTTGTTAATGCAATGTTCAAGCCACAGATTGGCAAGACTATGGAAGTTTATGTCGATGATATGCTGGTAAAGTCAAAGAAAGCAGCGGACCACATGGATCACTTGGCAGAAATGTTCTCAATCCTCCGAAAGTACGGTATGAAGCCGAATCCTTTGAAATGTTCATTAGGGGTAGAATCTGGAAAATTTCTGGGTTTCATTGTGAGTGCAAGGGGCATTGAAGCTAATCCTGCTCAGATAACTGCCTTAAGAGAAGTCAAAGCTCCTAGAACGAAGAAGGAATTGCAAAGTCTTAACGGAAAAGTTGCTGCCTTAAGTCGGTTCATTTCCAAAGCTACTGATAAATGCATTCCATTCTTCGATGCTCTAAAGAAAGGAAGAAAAAACTTTGACTGGACCCCTGAATGCCAGAAAGCTTTCGATGAACTGATTCATCGTATGGAAACGCCTCCTATACTTTCTAAGCCTGACAATGGTGAAGATTTTTTGTATATTTGGCAATCTCGTCTCATGCCCTCAGCTCAGCTTTGGTACGGGAAGATGCGAAAATTCAGCACCCGGTCTACTACATCAGCAAGAGATTCACTGGGACAGAATTGAACTATTCAAAGTTGGAAAAGCTCGCCTATTGCCTACTGATTGCATCAAGGAAATTGAGGCCATATTTCCAAGATCATCCCATCAAAGTCCTCACTGATCAGCCCTTGAAGCAAGTCCTGTTTCGTCCTGAGACTTCGGGTCGTCTTTTGAAGTGGAATATTGAGCTCAGTCAATATGACATCACTTATCATCCCCGGAGAGCAATCAATGGACAAGCTTTGGCAGACTTTATCGCGGAATGTACAAACAAAGGTGATAGTGAGGAAGTAGTGACCGATGATCCTTCAATCTGATGGAAACTGTATGTTGATGGCGCAAGAAATGATTACTGTTCTGGGGCCGGGGTTTGCTTGAAACCCCTGAAGGACGGTCACTGTGTTATGCTTTAAGACTAGAATTCCCTTCGACAAACAAAGAAGCAGAGTATGAAGCTCTCATTGCTGGCCTAAAGATTGCTAAAGAACTGAACATCAAGGCATTACAGATCTTCAGTGATTCACAGCTTATTGTGTGCCAAGTCAGGAAAGAGTTTCAAACCAAAGGAGGAAATATTCCCGCTTATCTGTCAAGAGACTGGGAGCTTCTCGAGGACCTGGATCATTATACGATAAACCATATACCTCGGGAAGAAAACATGAAGGCAGATTCCCTCGCAAAGAATGCAAGCACTAGTGAAGCTCAATTATTGGGATTAGTTCCTGTGGAAGTCCTGTCAACTCCTAGCATTGATGAAATGGATATTGACTGGATCATGACTATATCACAGGAGCGGCAATCATGGATGACTCCGATATTGGAATATCTACGCGACGGTTCTCTACCAGAAAACTCAAAAGAACGGCAGAAGTTGTTAAGAAAAGCATCCAGATTTGTAATTCAAGATGGCCGATTGTATAGGCGGGGATTCTCAATGCCATTACTCCGATGTGTGACCAAAGAAGAAGCTAAAACAATTCTAACTGAGGTACATGGAGGAGAGTGTGGAGACCATTCAGAAGGTCAAACTTTAGCAAAGAAAATTCTCCGTTATGGATATTTTTGGCCGGATATTAACCGTGATGCCGCGAGTTACGCCCGAAAATGTGACCGATGCCAGAGATTTTCAAAAATCCCAAGAGCACCTTCCACTGAGATAACACAGGTGGTCAGTCCGTGGCCATTTGCTATTTGGGGAATGGATCTTATCGGGCCTCTGCCAACTGCAAAATCCGGAATCAGATATGCTATTGTTGCTGTAGATTATTTTACTAAATGGGCTGAATCTTAACCCATAGCTACTATTACCTCTAAGAAAATGATAAACTTTGTAACTAAAAATATCATTTGCAGGTATGGAGTGCCTCAAAAGATAATCACAGACAATGGAACCCAATTTGAAAGTAAAGAGTTCCAAGATTTTTGCAAAAAATTCAAGATCCAGAAAAGTTTCTCAGTAGTGGCTCATCCGCAGGCAAACGGGCAAGCGGAAGTAGTGAATAAAATTATCAAGTTAACCATCAAAAAGCAGCTAGAAAAAGCAAAAGGTGGTTGGGTTGATAAGCCGCCACTAGCACTATGGGCATACAGAACTACCCACAAAACTACGACTGGGCACACACCATTTTCATTGGCATATGGATCGGAAGCAATGATTCCAGTGGAAACAGAAATCCCTTCACATAGAAGAATCCATTTCAATCAAGCCGAAAATGAGAAGCTGCAACTCGAAGCCCCTGACTTCCTTGATGAAAAAAGGGAAGAAGCTGAGCTCAGAATTGCGGCTCATCAGCAAAGAATAGCCAGGTACTTCAATTCCAAAGTTCGCCGACGCAGCTTTGAAGTTGGGGATTTAATCTTAAAAAGAATTATGACACCTACAGGCGTGCTTGGACCAAACTGGGAAGGGTCGTATGTTATAGGCCAAAAACTTCTTGATGGCACATTCAAACTTGTAACTGTCGAAGGAGACCCAATTCCAAGAGCTTGGAACAACAATCATTTGCGCCAATATTTTATTTAAAGGCCTTAATGAAATATTGTAAAAGAATGATGAATGTACGATTCTTGTATTTAAAGCCGTTGTAAAGCCAGTGCAAGTGAATAATAAGAACTATAAAGTGGATGTAGGCCCAGTTCTTGGCCGAACCACTATAAATCTTGTGTTCTTTACTATTATAGACTACTTAGCTTTATTTCGATATATAAAATACGTCAATTGTATTACTAAAATGTCGATTTAATAATGCAGGCCATAAAAACAAAGCTTACCCATGACAAGACCAAGCAATCCTTGACATCACCCAACAAGCAAACACTAACCGTTCAAAATTTCCATACTCAAATCCTACAAAAGAAGCGCTTCAAACCAAAAGTTAGCGATTCGGCTGGAAGTGGGCCATTGCTAACTAACTATGAATGTTTGTACAAACGAGCATCCAGTTAAATAGCGTGTGTCTGCCACCACCAACTCGCTTAACTATGAAGTATATTTCTTTGGATAAGGGAAATTGCTGGCAACTAAAATGGAAGTGTATTTGGGAAAGATAACGGGGATCGTCGATATGAATAGATGGCAAAGAGACATGGGCGGGCAAGCATCAAATAGCAAAAGACCTCTTCGGAGGCACAAGCCCTCTTCGGAGGCACAACTCTTCGGAGGTTAAAGACCTCAAACGGGGCATGCCAGAAGACTTTCTCAACAAAAAAGATTGGTATGGAATGACCGGGAGCACCTTCCCGACTGGAAGGCAAGGCGCTTGTTTACTAGCTGAGACAGTTTGTGTAGACAAACGTCCAAGTAACTTGCGTCCGCCCCGTGAATCCATACGATGATCGGAGGCACCTTCCCAAGTGGAAGGCAAGGCGCTTGTTCACTAGTTGAGACAATCTGCGCAAATAAGCGTCCAAGTAACTTGTGTCCGCCCCGTGAATCCGGCCAACCATGAGGAAGAAACTTCCAGGTAGACTCGGAGGCACGCATTCCACCGAGATTTGAAATAAAACTTCAAAAGTGATGGAATGTGAAAAGCCCTCTTCGGAGGCCCATTTCACCATTGTTGAAATGCTAAAAGACCTCGAGCGGGCCTCGCCAGAAAAAGAGAGTTCTTTCTCGACATAAAGTTGCGGACTGATCGGTGGCACAGGACACTTGTGTCCGCCCTGTGAATCCACCCAACTAAGAGAATGAAGCTCCAAACTTCCAGGTAAAAGCCCTACTCAAAGGCACACATTTCACCGTAATCTGAAATAAAACATCACACGAGTCGAAATGTGAAAAGCCCTCTTCGGAGGCCCGCTTCCCGGCAAACAGGGAAAAGGTAAAAGCCTCTCCCAAGAGGCACAAACAAAAAGACCTCTTCCTAGAGGCACAACCAAACAAAAAGACCTCTTCCCAGAGGCACAACCAAACAAAAAGACCTCTTCCCAGAGGCACAATCAAAAACTCTCTTTAGAGGCTCAAGCAGGTTGAAGCCCCCTTTTTCGGAAGGCCCACTGCACTGTGAAGTGAAATTCACTTGCCAAAACAAAAGTGATTTTGTCCAAAAAAGTGAAGTGTAAAAACTTCGCAACAAAAAATAAAAGAGAAAAAACTCCTCCAAAATGAGGCGCATCCAACTAAATACGAAAAGTATTTCCTTAAAATGGAAATATTATCCTACAAAGTACAGATGCAAACCTCCTTCAAACGGAAAAGTTGTTCTCTAAAGAAAGAGTACAAGTCTTCTCAAAATAGAGGAATTGTTCTCTAAAAACTTTGCCAATGTGAAAGAGATTGCAATAAACAATGGTGTGGTGGCAGCACATTATAGGTGCAAGAATGAAAACAATGCTCAAACAACATACCATAGGTTCATTGCAATATCACACAAAGAAAACAAGGAACCTGTATAAGGATAAAGAATAAATGTATTCTCAAATACAGACAGAAGTTTGTATAAGTGAAAGGAACATTTTATTCAATATTACGGAAATTTTCTACAGGTACAGGTTCTAGAATAAAGAAAAGCGGGGGCCGGTACCCGCACAATCTCCGGCCGGTACATGCAAAAAGCAAAAAGAAAAGCAAAGAAGGGAAAGCGGGACTCATCACTTCTTTTTCCCACCACCTTTAAAGCCTTCACCTGGCTTAATAGGTAAGTTTTCAGGCCGGCTTGGGAGAGTTGGGGGAGAAGGAGAGAGAGCTAGTGCTGGATCAACTTCCGTTTCCTTTTCGTTAACATAAATGCTTCTCCCTTTCTTCTTCGAAGTTGTACGCTTCCTCCTCCTCATTGAAGAAGACTCACTCCCCGGAGTGACAAGAGCAGACAATTTTATGTCATCAGAAAGGGTTCGCTTCGGAGATACTTCGCCTCCTTCAAGTCCTTCGGCCTTCTGCTCCTGCGAAGCGGTTGGATCGTCCAAGTCATGAAGGGCTCCTATTAATTCTTCCTGCGATCCCGGCTAGGAAGTAGAAATGATTTGAAAGGATGGAGGAGGAACAACTGGAGGAGGAAAAGTTTCTATGACACTAGGCACTTTCTCTACAGAAGAAAAGAGATTATAATCAGTAAAGAGAGGAGATAAAGGCTCGTTGAGATTTAAAAATAATCGAGAAGCTCATTAAACTCGGTCAAAGCAAACAAGCAGTCCACTTGAGCAAGATTAACAATAGAGTTACCTGGAGAAGTCGGCTTCCTAATGTCAACTTCATAAGCTTGTGCTTCGGTGATTTCTTCGCCTTCATCTCCACCCTATGCGCTTGTAATCTCAGTTATGACTTTGGCAGGGGACGGAGAATGGGAACCGGAGCCTGTGATATCAACGTCGGCCGAAATTGAAGGAGGGACAGGGGCAATTAATGATGCTTCTTTCTCTGGATGCTCCTCTCTCATCGTCCCAGCATGCTCTCTAGTGAGCTGCTCTTTTCCTCTGGCAAGGGCTGCACGAGCTCCGTCATCCAGATAATGTGGCTTGAGTTCTTCTTCGGCACACCCAGAATCTTTAAGCATATCAAGCGCAGCTTCCCATACTTCAGCCAAAGTGATTTCATATTTAGGGCCCAAAAATGCGAGACTGCCACGCCCTAGGACACTTTGCAAGTAGAAGTCAAATAATGTCGAACTGACATCGGCTTTAGTGGCTTGATGAACTTCTTCAGCTGCAATTTTACCGGCAACAGGCTCATCGCGCTCTTTCTCAACTGTAGCAAGCCGAGTTTTTAATGTCTCAATTTTGAGGTTCTAGGAGCTGGTCTGCTGTCGCAACTGTGCAACTTCAGCGCGATAATCTTCTACAACCTTTTCGTGCCACTTGAGTTTATCTTCGGCCTCTCGTTGGCTAGCATGAGCATCCCGCACTTGTTGCTGAAGCACACTTTCCCTTTGAGAGTAGGAAGTGGAGGAAGTAGCAAGCTCCTCTTTAAGTTTTCCAACTTCCGCTTCAAGCTTTTCATTATAAGCGGCGATGCTCCTCATCTCTGCATCATGTTGATCAAGAGTCTTTTGCCATTCGGATTTATCGTTCTCCATTGTCAACATAGCCTCAAGGTTCGCGCGATTCACTCTCTAGAGTTCGTCAACAAGTTTCTGCCAATTCGACATTCTCTCAATATCAAGCTTGATAGCATCAAGATTTCGCAACATGGCTGGTTTGTCGATTGGAACCAGATCAAGATCAAAGCGAACTCCCTTCAAGCACCAGTTTGGGAATCGCCTTTGAAGAGTAGCTGGGCCTGGTCCAACCTGATATGAGGGCCTGCCAATGATTGTCTGAAGTCGGTACGAGCGAGAGCGGGAGATTGAGGAGGCACCGAAGCAATGGGCTCTTTAAGAATGTCAGATGATGACTTTTCACCATGCTTGGTCCGTTTGCTCGAATCTTCGGCAGCGTGGCTCTTTCCTTTGTCATCATGGGATTTTCGTTTGAGGGAATCACCCTCTCTGTGGGAAGAGTCGTGACGTTCATCCCCTCTCTAGTACCGTTCTTCGTATGTTCTTCTCTCCTGAGCTTTTCGAGCTGCCCTCTCTTCATCAGTTTCCCTATGAGGGGGAAGATAGCGCCTGTAATCATATTGACTACGCCTTCCATACTTCTTAAAATCATCATAATACGAGCCACTTCGCCCCATTGGAGAACCAGAAAAAAAAAGGGAATAACTTGAGAATCTTCAAATTGCAAGGAGTTAAGTGCATATGAGTGCTGAAAAACCCTAAGTGTGTGCAACGTGCAGACTACGCGCGTTGAACTACGAACCACTCCTCGGTTGTGAAGGAATGATGGGTGTAGTAGCTAACATCAACTCTTGAGTCGACGGGATCTGTTGCAAAACAGAAGTTGCTTCAACCACTGAAGAGGAAACCCTAGGGGCAATAGGATCATATTTAAAGAGTTCCCGTGAGGTGATAAACAGGTCGCTCAACCCTTCAAAAGTGTCATCCCCGCTCTGCTTGGCAGGACTTGTTTTCCTGGCTCCTCGGTCACCGGACTTCCCTGAATGTTGAGGAGATTCTTGAGGCTCTTCTTCTTCAATGACCGGGGCAAGTGCAAATTTGCCAGATGACCCCGCGACATCAGTAGAAGTAGAGCACTTCACCAGAGAAGCCTCAGGAGCAGGATCTTTCAGCGTAGGCTCCTCAACAGAAACTGGGGCATCCGGTGCCTCGGCCGGAGAATCAGGAACTTCGTAAGGCTGAGTAGAGCGAGAAGGGTGTAAAAGTCCGAATTGATGAAGGAACTCGTCTCTTAGCAAAAACTTGATACTTCTCTCCTCAGCCGCCACAGCGTTAAGCCTCTCAAAAGTCTGCTTGTGGCTTGGATCTCTACAAAGAGGAGGAAGGAATGCAAAAGCAGAAAGCGAGGTTAACATCTAGCTATTTGGATGTCGCAAAGCTCAGAAGAGGAAAGAATGGGGATAAGTAAGCTTACTCCCTACTCTCCAGATAGCGTAGAATCCCTGGAGGCAGCGGACAAAGAAGAACTGGTTTAGGAAACCATGAGCGCTATCAGGGAGATCAGTGATAAGCTTGCATTTCCTGGCGCTCCTCACATATATAATAGAAGGATGGTCTTTGTATCTCGCAAATGTGCATAAATAGCAGATTTCTTCAAAGCTTGGGAGGCAATCAAGCATCCTTCTGAAGAGAATGCATAATCCCATCAAAATGGCATAGCCGTTAGGGTGCAATTGAAAAGGAGAAATAGCCAATCGGCGAAGAATTTGTTGGAGAAAACTGTTGAAAGGAGGAATGGCTCCACAAAGGCACATTTGGCGGTTAACGGAAACAAACCCAAAGGGAGGACTGTCAGCAGAATCATTTGGCCCAGGGAGGATAGCATCTGCTTCTACAATCCCAAATTGGGCGAGTAACTGGTTAAACACCCGGTAACTCATGGTAGTTGGAGTTCTTTCTGGTGGGTTGACCAGTCGACCAGCCATCGGGAGGGCCTCTCCAGTTGGTATTGCTCCTTCTTCTTAATGAGAAGCCATTCTACATAAGCAGCCGGATATTCAAATATGAAGGTGCACGTTTCCTAAATGTGTGAAGTGTTGTGCAAAACTAATAGAGTGACAAGAAAACATGACTGAAATTAAATTAATAAACATGAAAAGTTTCAGGACTTGTCTGAATACAGGTGCAGTATGGATGCAAAAAATCAGCTCTAGTTGATTAATATCGCTTTATTACTTCACTAGTATTCGTTGATTCGCAGCATTTCATACAATTTCTTTAAGTTGATTATATTTTATCGACTAATCTGTCATTTGATGTGGGCAATCAGTGGCAGTATATTCGCCCTAGTTTTCTGCAAATGTTATATTTAACAGGTTATTAGCATCGAATTTGGTATAATCTGTTGCGAAAGCATAGCAAAGTACAACGAAGTTCAAACAATTCAAAGTTCAAGCAATTCAGAATTTAGGCAACTCAGTCCGGCAGTTCAAGTTAAGCACTCAAGTTGAGATTATGCTTCTAAGTGTGAATTCGAGTTGAGCATCTAAGTACTAACTCGTCCACGACTTAAAAGATTTCCTACGAGTTAAGTTGTTGGTTCTTTAAATCATTTATCCTTTAAGTCGTGGGGCATAGTAAGGGGAAAAGGCTTCAGTTCAAAGTGACAAGAATTTCTCCAAGTCATAACTCGGCTAAGCCAAGGCTTATGTCGCATCTAGTTAAGTCGGTCAAAAGATAAGTCACGAAGGTTCATAGGTCGCCCAAAATTGCTGGGTCGTGTCCAAGCTAGTTTCTCAACCGACAAACCTCCTATCTAATCGATAACTCATCAACCTACAACCCAATGACCCGTTATCACCACAGCGACGAAACCCATTGTCTATCGATACCACAAAATCACCTAACGCCAGTCAAATCATTACAGACCCATCGCAATTCCAATACACCGTTGGACCCTCGTGAGCCACAACAACAGCGTAGTTAATCGTAATCTAAAACCGATCACAGCATAGCTTGAAAAGGGAATGCGATGTATGGATAGTGAACTGGGAGAAGAAAGTGAAAATTCATGGTTCGACGGTGATTTTGGGTTGAATGGAGATCAAATTCACTTACACAATGCAAAAGAAAGCATGGATTGACGGCAGAATGGATCGGTTTCACCTTTGGGAGCTCGAGGGATCGTTAATTGCGGAAAGAATTATCAAGACGATTCAGTAAAGAGGTAGAGCGAGTCAGTGGTTTAAATAGGACAGAAAGAGGGAGGCGAATAACCATACGAGTTACATCTTGGGTCGCTCACGACCTAAGGAAACTAAATCGAAGCACACGACCTACGACTTAGGCACGTGCTTCGAGGGGCAAATGTTAACTCCTAGGCTAAGCGACTTAGCGACCCAAGGAGGCAAGCGACTCAAGGCAATAGCGTAGCAACTAAAACGAAGCCCTGCATCGCAACTTAGAGACTTAAGGACAAAAGCGACCTACGAGTTAACAATGCAAAGGAACTAGCGACTTAACACATGAGGCGGGCCGAGCGGCTTAACTTCTGAAGTGAAGCAACGACTTAAGGAGGTCAACGACTCAATGGGTAAGCGACTTAAGGAGAGCAGCGGCTTAACTGGTAAATGAGTCACCGAGTTATCGACCTTACGACTTAAGAGGTCCATGACCTAGTGATTTAAACGGTGGCACGACCTAGCGACTTAAGGGTTTGACAACCTAAGGAATTAAAGCTTTCACGGCCTACGATGAGTCGTTCACGACCTTATACTTGGTGATTGAACTATGCCGCCTTCTATAAATCGCGAATACCCATCAGTTAGTACAAAGAGTCATGTATGAACCAGTAAAGTCGTAACTACTCACCCCTTAACCCGGTGACGACCCACAGCCCATCCTAAGTCATAACCCGCGACTTACGACTTACTTTAAGTCACAAAGGACTTATGGTCAGCAGAGGACTCTCTATAAATATGGCATGTGCTCCAACATTAAGGGGACTTTTCGGATCATTTTCTTTAAAGCATCGAGACTCTGCCATCTTCAAGCCGAGCCTTACTCCAACACTTGAAACTCACAACAAGCTTCAGTTAACTTCAAACAGGGATACAACATATTCAACTATGAATTCGGAGAATTCTCTTGCGTCGAAGTTTTTCTAGCTACTTGTCTTTTGAAGTAAACAGTAATTGAAGGAAATTGTAAAGGATTGTAATCGAATCAGCAATAAAAAAGGATTGAAGTGGACGTAGGCTTGATTATAAGCCGAACCACTATAAACTCTGTGTCTCTTACTGCTTTTTCAGTGAATTACTGCTTTTTCTGATTCCCATGTTAACGGGTGGTGCTTTCATTCAATCTCTATTTGCATCGGGGTGTTAGCGTCTAACTTTTTACGTTAACAAAATCTGTACATAATTATTATAGAATACAAATCGAAGTTGTTGCGGGTATTTACTAATACCCGACTCCGGTCTCTTCGAATTAAATTACTGTATTAACCCATGTTATTCAAATGAAACAGAATTCAACCTTTAAATACAAGATGTCACCTTTTATACACCAATTCATCCTCGATAAATAACCATAGTATCATAGTTCACCCAAGCATATCATATCACAAAACATTGCATTTCAGAGATATCAACCAATTCGAGACATTTAACATCATTCAATTGTTCATAAGCAAGGTTGATCACTTCCTAATTAATTTTAATTAATCTCAAATTAAATTAATTATCAACCTTACCACTTAGATTACCTCTACTTAACACTAATTAATTACAAATCAATTAATTAATCATCTTTTAATCATTCACCTCAATTCATCACCCTTGATTAATTATGCTTTAATTACGTTATGTAATTGGCCCTTAATTAATTACACAAATTAATTATCCTCAAACCAATCACATTAATTAACCTTTAATTACCGTCTTAATTAACTATTTAAAATCAATTACTTTAATCCTCAATCAATTACATTAATTAATTATTCTATAATCACTTTCTTTGATTCATTAACCTTTAATTAATCTCATTTATTAATTAACTAACCTTTTATTTGATTATCTTAATAAATCAATTCTTTAATTAATTACACTAAGTATTCAATCCTTAATTACTTTCATTAGTTAATTTTCTTTGACTAATTACATTCTTATATTAACCTTAAAACATATAGGATTTAACCTATTATAATTAATTGAAACAACAATTTGAAAGAAAATTAAAAACTTCAGAAATTCTTTTAAAATTTGCAATGACTTTGTTTAAAAACTGGGTTTACATTTACTTTGAAGCATATACATTTTAAAATATCAATTTACTTAAATGTAGATGTTTAGTTAAAACGTTTGGAAAGTAAATTGACTTTTTTTAAATATAAACCCAAATTTCTTCATTTACAAAATATTGTTTTAATCAAAACAAAACCATTGGACCGAAGTCCCATACGAGATTTCATCGGGTTGAGCCCGAAGACCAAAATCAACGAAAGCAACAGATCATCATCCTAATCTTCTTCCTCATCTATCCTCTGCTCTAGGAAAAAAACCCAACCAACTGAATTCCGATGCCACACACAATACAGATGGCTCAGCTTCGATCCCACACAACTATCAATCGATCATCGCCAGATGACGCAACTCAGAGCCAACCCACAACGCCTCACTCATTTCATCTTGCCCAAAAACCTCCACGTGCACGTTGTGCACGTGTACAAACTCACCTACGACCATCTCACCGCCGCGATTGGCTCACCAGGTCACTGAGCTTCTCTCAACCCCAAAGACAACATCGCTAAAGGCCCCCATCCTTTCGATCGAAAATTCGATCGCCTGCTTGATTTTCCTGAACTAGAAAATCTAACACGCCACCACCAATTCGTCTACCTCACCGACGATCAATAATTCCTTCGCACGCCACTACCCCAAATCGAAAGTTCACCCATGCAGCTATCTCCATGCCATAATTTACGAACTCCGATCATGCCACTAGCACCCAAATCGACTACGATTTCCATAGAAGGCGAAACCATTCAAAACCCTAAAATTGATCGCTCCACACAACCCAAGCTTCAATCCCAAATTTAGCATGGTCGATCACTTCTTCTTCTCCAAACTCACCTCCCAGTGGCACCGACCAGACGTCATCACCACCCAGAGTGACGAAATTAATTTTTTAAAGGAAAATTTAAAATTTAAAATCTCTCATTTTATAAACTGTTAAATATCACGATTTAACTTCTAAAAATCTTTTTTCTACTCAAGAATCCAAATTATATGTTCGAATTCTTGTTTTAAGCACGTTGAATTTTTATTAAAATGTGTTCACTTACTATAAAAACAAGCCTTAGTCCATCACACAACATAATTTGTTCTCGAACTATTTTTAACTTATACTATAAACATAAATAATCATTTTCATAGTTTATAACATTTTCAGATTTAGACTAGAACAAATGATATGTATTTTTGAAACAGGACTGTAAATGTTTAACAGAGTAATAACTATCAAGATTTTTAAAAATTAGTCTCTCACTGTACCTTCCATTTTCCAGAAATCTTCAAACTTAATTCTTATAAATAAAATTTTGAAAACTTAACAATATTTAATCAACAACTTTTATTTGTATACTTCAACCAGATAGAGATTAGAAGAAGAGAAATGAAAATTCTTTTTGTTATATTGGCCAGTTAGAAAATAAATAGAGTAGATTTACCAATATGCATATCAATATACATTCATATTAACATGATTCCAGATTTTATCATGCATGCATACCTAGATTATAACATACATCACAGGATTTACACAAGACATTACAGAACATCAAATTTAAACTAATTTTGGGGTTAAATTTACTCACCGTTGATGTTGAACTGAGTTTGAACTGTGGTTATTCTGAAAACTTAAAACTTGGAACATGAAAACATTTGGAAACTTGATGCTGGAATCTGTTGTTGAGATTGGACACGAGGCTTGATTACCAAATTGTATTTTCTGTTGAATTCCTTAACTATGTTATTTGTTTTCCTATGGTTTAAAATTCAGGCTTTAGCCTTTGATTTGTTTTCTTCCTTCTTAGTTTTGATTTTAGGAAATGAATTGTTAAAAGAAATGATACTGAAGAATTAAGAGGATTATATAACTTAGTTTTTCTCATTTATTATTTAATTAAATTCAAAAAGAAATTTAAGTTTTGCCACTTGTTATTTTTCTAAGCTAACACTTGTAAGTGCATGTTATATTTATTTTACAAATGTCTTAATTATGAATTTTATGTTTAAATCCTTGCTAAATTTTTATTTATATTGATTATTTATTTATGTGTTATCTTTATATATGTGCATTATGTTTACATAGGTTACATATTTATATAAATTACGTAATTTAAACAGAAAGAATATTAACTTTTTTCTATTAATTCTTGTTTAAATTTTGTACTTAAGTTGTTATTATACTTAAATTGATAACAATACATAATTACTAGTATCCAGTTTACTTTAATTGATTTTTTATATTCTATATTTTTTTTTTCAATCAATGCTTCCAAATTATTTTACATATATGTGTGTGTGTGTGTGTGTATGCACACCTATATACTTATATGTGTATACTAAAATATTTCAACATTATAAAGTTTATATACATCAATTAACCTATTTTAATCTACCGTCAGGTTTATCATTTCTAGATAATTATTTATTATAGTTTAAATTCATACATATATATCTAGATATTTCTAAATTATCAGAATTCCGTTTTATATAAAAAAATAAAGATTTATAAAAGAAGATCATTAAATAAATATCTTCAAATGAATATTTATCTAAATATTTATAAGTCAATATTTATAGTTCAAATTCAACAATATACATATCAGATATATTCTAATTATCAGAATTTCATTTATTAATCCCAATAAAATTAGTATTTCTATAATTAACCCAGTTAATTATCAATTAACAGATGCTTAAAAATTCGGGTTACCACAGCTGGAGGCCAGAGGCCGAGTATAAGCATGAAGAATAAAGAAGAAACAAAAAGAGAAAAAGAAAGAAGAGGAAGAGAAGCCATGGATCTAGAGCTTGCATATAATTTTTTTTCACGCAAATGATAATGAGAAGTTTTGGAATGTTTTTATGTGTGACAGGCAAGAGAAATTCATGGCTATATTAAAGGAATGAACGACTAAGGTAAGTAATAAAGTGGCTATGCAATAAAAGATGAGATTTGGAATTGTTTGGAAAATAAAATGGCAACAAATTCTTGATGTATTTAATAAAAAAATTCTTTCTTTCAAGGGATGAAATGAGAAATGGAAGAAAATGAGATATGTTTGAGGAGTTCTGTACATGAATGATAAAAGGAAATACACGGCTATATAAAAAAAAATGCTAAGGATTTATGAATACTAGGGAAACGGAAAGGCATAAGTTAAGGAGGAAGAAACGTATAATATATTTTATTTTTAAATACAAATAAAAAAATGAGAGATGGGAAATATATTTTTTTACGTTAATTTTCAACTTGATATGCAAGGCAATGAGTAGAGTAATTCATGGCTAGGAGTGAGGAGGAAATGACAAGAAAATAATAAAGGCCATGCAAATGAAAAAGGCAAGAGTTTAAACAATGAAACATATGCCTCTTAAATTTCTCCAAGCCATTTATTTGCATTCATTTCTCTCTAGAAATGAAATGTGAAGTAAATGTGTACGTGAATTATGAAGTGGAGTGGATGGCAAGAAAAGATTGAACGGCTAAAGAGGAGTAAATGATAGGAAAAAAAAGGCTAGGAAACAAAAGGCAAGAAATAAGGAGAATGAAACACACACACACACACATATTATTCTTAAATGAAATTGAAAAGAGGATATTTTGAGATGTTTGTACGTGATTAATAAGAACAATTCACGGCTATGAATGGCGAATGGCTAGGGTAAGTAATAAAGAGGGTAGGTAAATAAAAAGGCAAGCATTAAAGAAATGTAACGCGTGTCTCCTTGATTTCTTCCAAGCCTTTTACGAAAAGATATACACACAAGTAAAATCCAATAAATAAAGTTTAGATAAACAAAATAGAAAAATAAAATAAAATAACATAGAAAATAAAAATGTAGAAATGAACATAGAAAAAAAGAAATTGAAATATAGAAAATAACCGCGTGTAAAACGCTGTAATTTATCTAATTTAAAAAGTATAACTCATAATTTAACGAAACAAAAAGCAGAATAGATATCTAAATAGATTATGCTTCAAAGAAAAAGATTAAAATTTAAAAATTCAAATTTTTAAAAAATTTAAACTGAAAATTCAAATTTTGACCAAAATATAAAATTTTCGAAAATTTGTTTATTTATTTCATTTGGAAAATAAATTACAAACAAATTCCAAACTTACATTGGAAAAATTCTAAAATTCACTTTTAAATGATTTAAAAATCAAAATCTCAAACAAAAATTTAATTAAAAATATTCACAAATTTATGGGTTGTTACAAGGAGTTTGTGAAAAGTTATTAAAGTATTTTAAAAAGAAGTTGAAAGCTTAGATATGTTTTATTATTATATATGGATTTCAAGGTAAAGGCTTTTAAATTATAAAACATGCTTTTATGGTTTTTAAATAAGTTATAAATAAAGTATTTTGAAGTAATGTTTTAAGTCAAATAACCGTACTATAAGTATTTTTAAGTGTTTTTAAGGTATATAGTATTTAGTAAATTTGTCAAAGTTTATTAAAGTAATTTAAAGCTTATGTAAAATAATATCATTTTAAAAAGTTTTTTCGTAAATATGTAAGTTTTCAAAAGAGCCAATTAATCCCTTTTATAAAGTAAGAAAATTTGGATTTCAACATATGTGTTAAAATGAAAGGGATTGTGAAGTTAAGTGAAAGTACATTAATTTTTCAAATTAATGTAGAGAAAAGTAAATACCTTTAGGATTGTGATTATGGCTTTAATTAGGATTATTTTAATGTAATAATAAGATAAATGTAATGACCCGGATTTCTTGACGGTTAATTTTGAATATTTTAATGGTTTTAAATATTTGATTTGGAGTTATAATTTGGTAAGTAAGTTTTTAGAACTGAAATTTTGAGCGATTTGGTGAATTTTGAAAATCTTTGATTTAATCGACGCATTAAAATAGCGATCGGAGGCATAGTCTTGGAATTCGATAAAACTAGTCTTATTGGATCTATAATAATGTATTATTATAAGATTTTAAATTTCGTAGCGTTTGGAGACATCGTTTGGTCGTACGAAATATAAAGGCGTTGAAAATTAATATCGAAATTTAATATAATAATTGGGTCCAAAAAGCTATCTTCTCTATACGATCGCAATAGGACCCGAAACCTCTTCCATTACGTTTGGAATAAGGGTATAACATTATAAACGCCTAGCGGCATGCCTCGACAGGACAATGAGATTTCATAGTAGATAATATAGGATATCTTCAATATTTAAATATTTTAAATCATATCAAAAGTCAATCTCTATCAACGAAACGTGCTTGAGACGTTTTCCTAGGTTAAATCACGATCTATTCCTTTCTTCCTTTCAAAATCAATTCGTTTAACACAAAAAGACCACAGAGTCTCTTCGTACGGAAAAAATACTCGGTCGGAAAGAAATCGCGATGGTGAGGTAGAAGGGGCGGTCGATTTCGGTGGCTATGCTAATAAAGGTGACGAGATGAGGTGATATTCGACAACAGCAGCAGTCGTGGAGGAGGCTAGGGAATGGTGGCGAACTTCGATGAGCGTGGAAGAGTCACGACTGGGGTGGTGCTTAATATGAAGTGACGTGACCTACAAGAAGTCGTGACCTTGGATCGATGAAGGGTTGATTTGGGGTTTTGGTGGCCCATCAATTAAGTTTTTGCTCGATTGGAGGGGTGGACGCGTGAAGCTACAGGCGTAGGCGAGCTTCGGTGGCAGTGCGATGATTATCGCCGAGGTCGGCTGGGCTGTTCGTCGATGATAGGGGATCATGCAATAGTGGCAGTTTGAGGGTAAATGACCGTTTAACATTTTCATTAAAGAGTAATTAGTTTATTAACTATGATAAAAAATTTGAATTTTTAATTTTTATAATTCATAATTTGCATACGAGGTTAAATTGAACTAAATCGGTGCAGAAAATATAGAGTTGGAATGGATTGCAAATAAAACCAAGGTGAGTAAAATCTCACTCATTTGGATTGCTAGAATAATTAAAAATTTTGACTTTAAATTTTTGTTTGTTTGGTTGGTTTTATAAATTATTATCTATTGAATGTTAAATATATATATAGTAATATATTTACAAGTATTTGGAGTGATATTCCCGCACATTATAGCGAATGAGACACTATGCGCCCCCATAACAGCTGATGACCCTATATACCGTGGTATTCCTCTTGAAGTGGCATTGGTATTATTTTATGTTTTATTAACGTCTATGGATGTAGGGAAATAGGTTGGAGGGATCCAACTTGATTCCTCAAAAATGTAAAATTTAATTTCATATATTGTCATATATGGACTATGTAGAATAATCTATATAGATTATTTTGGTGTTTTTGAATTTATTGGATGTTATTGTAGAATACCATAAATATAGTTTTAAAATTTAAGGGATAAAAGGAATTTTCGATATAAAAATATTATATTGGCATTGGGGTTATTTTAAAGAAACTGAGCTAGAAAAATATATTGATTTTTGGGTAACACTTTACAATTGAGAATTATTAAATGGAGATTTTAAAAATGAAGCATTTAAAAAGAATTTATAAATGTTATTCGAAAAATATAGAAAGGAGTTGAAGTCAATATTAAAATAGATTGGAAGTTATAAATGGGATTTCTAAAAGAATTGATTTATAAAAAAATGGAATTTTATAAATAAGATTGTTTTTACAAAGAAGAGATAAAACTCAAAGGAGTTATAAAATTTACAAACGTTGTTTATAAACAATGGAAGTCGATATCAGGACGATAAATTGGAAATATAAAATTCATTTGTGAAATTATATTAGAATATGGAAATAGGGTGAGGAAAATAGTGGATTGCTATTTTTTGAAAAGTGAAAAATGATTAAGGAAATCGAAATGGAAGCGATGTGATAGAAATCGAGAGGAATTTATAAGTTGAACTAGTTATTGAGGTTTAAAAAAATATATTTTTAAATTTTAAGAAGCAAGTTTGTTTCAAAAGGGAAATTTTATTATTTTAAAACTATGGAATTTTAAACTAGTTGAGATTGAAATACTTCGGTAGGTAGGTTTTCAAATGTTAAGTATTTATTTAATAAATTCTAACTTTTAAATTCAGCTCTGGAAATTTATTTCTTCATCTAGAAATGAGTTATAGATGTTATAAAAGTGTTTTCAATATTTTAAATAATAACTTAAAAATATTTGAAATAAATTACTATTCTTTATAGAAAATACTCGTTATATATATACACACACACACACACACACACGGCTTTGAAATGATTGCTAATTTATTTATAAATTCTCTAGAGATGTGTGGATGGGGTTTATTAGAGGACGTGATTTTACAAGAGAAATCTTATAAATGGAATGTTAGAGACTTAAGAAAATTCCCAATGTCTAGATGCGATAATTTGGGAAGATTTTGAATTCATTTAAAGGAGTTATGAATGGTTAGTTGGGATTATAAATAAGTATAATCAGTTTGGAAACCGTAGGAAGAATTTATTAAAATTTCAGAGACTTATGAGATAAGTTATGAAATATTTCCAAATTTAATTTTAAAATGGTTTTGGAAATTATACGTATAATATTTTCCTTAAGTATTGAAAGTAAGGTTTTGGGAAATATTTTTAGTGGGAAAAGATCTGGAATAGAAATATTTCTAAGTATTATAAAAATGGAAGTTGGAAATATTTCTAAGTATTGGAAATGGGGAATGTCCTGTTGTGGATTCAAGTTGAAATTTGTTTTCAAATATAGAAATACTGAAAGAGATTGAATATATATCTTGGTGAAGTTGTTTTGAAGAGACCGGGATTGGATTTAATTACCCGAAAAACACTTCGATCCGGCATGAACGTAACGAATGAATACCGTGAAGATGATGAAGATGGTGATTCGGCTTGGCCAGACCAAGGACAACTAGTATGGACGAATGCTTTTAGAACATCGTCTTTAGAGGACGATAAGTATTCTATATAAAATTTTGTTCTTGAAAGGTAACGCTTCGCCTCGAGCCTCATCAATCGGGAATGACTAAAACATAGAAGATGCAGTAAGACTAAGTGGGTCGCACCCAATTAGGGTATGTTATCACTTTTCTAAATGTCCTTGGAAACATATATATTATGGATACGGTTATGCATGAAAGAAGGAGCGGCCGATGGAAGGGTGGAAGCACCCATAATGATAACATATTCGGTCTATCCAGGTTAGGGTAGGCCGATCTTGTATAGCAGGGGATCCCGACGTGGTCCTCGGTACATTGTTCTAGAGGTGTACTATGGTGGGCAGTACTCCAGTAGCCTAGTAATTCGGTAGAATCCATTCTCCAATAAGCGTTGTACGGTTTTGATTGTGGCAAACTATGCTGAAACTTAAGACGCAAGCATTTTATCTATTTTCTATTTAATTTCTATAGACACTATTATAATATCAGATGATTTTGACAAAATTCATTTTGGTTATCGTAAGGTAATAAGCCGTAGTGTTTATGTGTGACGCGATCTTACGAGATACCTTTGTTTTGAAAGGATCTTGATAATGTTAATAATTCAAATTGAGTGTGTTTTCTTACGCTGGTTTTCCAAACTGACTCGGGTGTTATTTTATTATAATGCTTGGGTCAGACGAGTACTACAGATTCAGGACAGAATGCTATGGAGCTCAGGAGACGAGTTGGATGACAAAGGCGCATTTTCATACTTGGTTTATTCTTTCCGCTATCCGAGGACAAGTGATTATAACTGTCCAGATTGATGAATTGATTGTTGTACTCTGACGATTGTATGTATACAAACTATTACAGATTCTTTTGTATAAAAATCTGTTATTATATATTAAATTTTGTTCCACTATGATTGTGAGATTCTGTGTTTGTGTTCTAGTTTCTTCTATCTCTTCCTTATTCTTTACCCTAGTTATTTGCTCTTCATACAATCTAAATTGAACAAGAGTGACTATTATCAACTTAAAGGGTACGGAACCGCGGGACGCTACATTCGGTATCAGAGCTGAGGGTTAAGCGAGAACCTTGACTCTGGTGGGGATTACTCATTAGAGATAGAGTAAGTAGTACCCTAGAATGAGTTGAGTGTATTAATAGATATGAGCGCGTATTTGATAGTGAATATAAATGGTTTTGTATTATGTTGATCTATCTGAGTGGTATATAAAATCAGATCGAATAGTGGGTTGCCACTAAATCGATGAGTTTCTAAACACTTGAACACGATAAACTGACACAGTGTTGTTTGAAGCGAGTAGATGAGATAATTTCACCCAAACTATATTTTGATATAAAAGGAATAATTTTCTTGAAATTATTATAGTAGATTGATGTGTTTGGTTATTATTATATAACCAAAATAAGATTTAAAAATTGGAACTGGTTATATATAACCAAAGGAAGATTGTATAAGTATGAATTATAAAGATGAGATAGGAACTACAAATAGGTTCAAACCAGAATTTGGAATATTAAATCCTGGAGATTTTTTTGGAAATTTTTCCCAAAGTATTTTGAAATAAATAATAGTATATTATATAGGAGATATTTTTGGAAGAAAAATAGTTTTAAATGGATTTTGGAAGAGATGTAGCGCTGAACTCACTTTAGTCACTGGAAAATAATTCTGATGTTGATGGCCACATCATCAGTATTCATTTTCGAGTAACTAAGTGAAGGATTATTGCTGAAATTTATTTGATTCAGATTTGTTGGGAAAACAAGTTTTGTTTAAAAATTTCAAAGGGAATTGTTTTGGAAAAAATAAGTTTGATTTTGTAATTTGAAGGGGTGGTTGTTAAACCAAAAAAGTGTGTGTGTATATATATTTGATTTCAAAGTGAATTGGAAAATATACCAGGTGTTTGAATTTTGGAATTTTAATATAAATGTTGGAGAAAACCTCGGAAATAAGTATGAACTTATGAACTAAGGATGATTTCAAAGGAAATTATGGAATTTGAGTTTTGGAAAAATAAATTTTAACTTAAGTAAGTTAAAATAGATTGTGTGAATTAAATTTAACTTAAGGAAAGTTAAATAAATTTATTGGAAATCGGGATAATAATTTCTATATGAATATAAACGGGGAAGTGGAAAATTTTGAAATTGGAATTAAATTCATACTGGATTTAAACCGAATGGATGAAAAATAAATTTGTTTGGAGAGAAATTAATTTAAGTATGAATAACTCGAATATGGGTTTGAAATGTTAGTAAAAGGGAATTGAATTTAAATAAAAAGTGAATTTGATTTGAATCATATTGAATTGAATTGAATATGTAGATGTGAAATATAAAGTGACTATATAACTATAAGTTATAAAATTTGAATTAGATTAGAAATAATACCGAATGGAAGTAAATATAAAGTGTGAGTGGTAAAGTAATTGTGTAACCATAAGTTGTAAATTTTGATTGAAATGAAATTTAAGTGAAAAATATGTAAATTATGAATAGATGAGTTTGTATAACTTGTAAAATTTATATTTATGGAATGAAAATATACTTGGGCAATAAATAAATGTATAATCTCGAGTTAAAAATAAAATATGAATATATTCGGGTATAGAATTGATGGAAGTGTGAAAAATAAGTTGTGTGACTTATAAAATTGAAAAGTAAAATAGAAAACCCAAAATAAAAATGATTTGATATTTATGGTAAGGGAATAAAAATCTGAACTTTAGTGTTAAAATGAAATTTGTCTCCAGAAAAATTAAATGATGTGATTTTTGAAGTAAAAACCAAATATTGAATTACGAATTGGAAGTGAACTAATTAGATAATTAATCAGTTAATTGAATATAGAATGGGTATTAACTTGGATAAATAAATTGAATTGTGGATTAAAAAGTGAATATTGGAATTGGAACTTGAATTATAAATAAAATTCGACTTAATTATAAGCGAATAAAATAAAATCAAAAATGTGTCAAATAAAATGGAAATGGTTGAAATAGTGATGACATAAGTTATAAATAAATTTAATATGAGTGTAAATAAATTTAATATGGTCTCGAGTATAATTTAGTGGAATTCAAGAATGTAGTTGAGTATGGGGAATTAAAATTTGAAGTGGATTAAGTGGGCGAACTAATTAAATTAATTAGTAAATGAAATGGAAGTTGGTTGAAATGAAAATAAACTTGAGTTATATAGTAAATTAATTGGAAATAGATAGATTAAATTGAGCAAATATTTGGATAGAGGCTTGGTTCGAATAAATTTGTAGAATGGTCATTAAATGAAATAACATGGAATGATTCCTATTTCAATCAAATGGATTTGAATATAATAAAAGTGAATAGGAAGGGAATGCAGTTGAATTGATTGTAGATAAATTTGAAATGGGATAAAATTGAATATAAATTGATGTGAAATCAATTTAGAATAACTATAAACAGAAATGGTTTATTTTACTAATTAAATAGCGCCAAATTTGCATAGAAAATTTGTGTTTGACGAAAACGAAAGTAAATAAAATTCTATGAATTAATAAAAGTGAAATAAATTGATTTCTACGTATTTTTGGAATGGGTATGAGTTTATTTGGTACAAAAGTAAAGTGATGTAAGAAAATTGATTTATAGATCATTTGAATGGAATAAAATGACACATGGATCGATTGAAAGTAATTAAATTGGTGTTGGAACATTTTAACTGCTTATGATTACGTGTTAAAATGCATTGTTCATAAAATCTATGTATTTTAACCACTTGAATGAATGAAATGTTATTGAATTTCATGTTTTGGTACTTACGGGTTTAAATTGAGTAAGTACAGGTACCCAGAGGGATAATTTTGCTAGATTTGGGTTGAGATTTGCTTTCGAAGTAATGCTTGCTTAATAATGCTTAAAAATGCTAAAATAAAGTACGTTTTCGGATTAAATACCCCAAAATATATATATATATATATATATATATATATATATATATTGTTTTTCGACGGTGTGGGTCGATGTATATATATTTATCTCTCTTCTCATATGCAAAAGGTCCTCCGTACAAAGGAGACTTTGCAGAATAAATTCGAAAATTTAGGGTGTTCGAAAAAATTTGAAAATTTTTGGAAAATTTTTGTTAACGACAATTTTTTTCGAATTGTAATCGGAATAAAGGATTTAGGAAATAGAATTAGAACTAGTTGTTTTGATCGAAACTAACAGATTAGAAAAGTGAATATCGAATTTTCACTAAGTAGGTTTAGGTAAGTTAATGGGTTTGGAGCATTTTTTCCGCCTTAGCAATTTCGAGGATAAAATTATTTTAAGGGGGAGGAATGTAATGACCAGGATTTTTCGACGGTTAATTTTGAATATTTAAATGGTTTTAAATACTTGATTTGGAGTTATAATTTGGTTAGTAAGTTTTTAGAACTGAAATTTTGAGCGATTTCATGAATTTTGAAAATCGTTGATTTAATCGACGCATCAAAATAGCGATCCGAGGCACAGTCTCGAAATTCGATGAAACCAGTCCCAATTGATCCTTAATAATGTATTATTATCGATTTCAAATTTCGTACTGTTTGGAGATATCATTTGGTCGTGCGGAATATAAACGCACTGAAAATTAATATCGAAATTTAATATTATAATTGGGTCCAAAAAGATATCTTCACCTTACGATCGAATTAGGACCGTAAACTTTTTCCATTACGTTCGGAATAGGCGTATAACATTATAAACGCCTAGCGGCATGCCTCGATAGGAGACTGAGATTTCGCAGTAGATAATATAGGATATCTTCAATATTGAAATATATTAAATCATATCAGAAGTCAATCTCCATCAGCGAAATGTGTTCGAGATGTTTGCCTAGGGTTAAATCACGATCTATTCCTTTCTTCCTTTCAAAATCAATTCGGTTAACAAAAAAAAACCATGAAATCTCTTCGTACAGAAAAAAATTATACTCGATCGGAAAGAAATTGCGATGGTGAGGTAGAAGAGGCGGTCGATTTCGACGGCAATGGTAATCGAGGTCACCATATGGGGTGATATTCGGCAATAGTAGTAGTCGTGGAGGATACTAGGGAATGGTGGCAAACTTCGGTGAGCGTTGAAGAGTCGGACTAGGCGATGGTTAATATGAAGCGACGTGATCTATGAGAAGTCGCAACCTTGGATCGGTGAAGGGTTGATTTAGGGTTTTGGTGATTGATCGATTAGGGTTTTGCTCGATTGGAGGCAAGGACGCACGAGGCTACAGGCGTAGGCGGACTCAGGTGGCAGTGCGATGGTTATCGGTGAGGTCGGCGAGGCTATTCGTCGATGATAGGGGGAGTAGGCAGTAGTGGCAGTTTGAGGGTAAATGACTGTTTAACATTTTAACTAAAGATTAATTAGTTTATTTACTATGATCAAAATTTGAATTATTAATTTATATAATTCTTAATTTTCTTACGAGGTTAAATTGAATGAAATCGGTGTAGAAAATATAGAATTGGAATGGATTGCAAATAGAATCAAGGTGAGTAAAATCTCCCTCATTTGGATTGCTAGAATAATTCAAAAAATGTTGAATTTAAATTATTGGTTGTTTGGTTGATTTTATAAATTATTATCTATTTAATGTTAAATATATATATGTATGTATGTATGTATGTATGTATATAGTAACATATTTACTAGCGTTTGGAGTGATATTCCCCACATTATAGCGGATGAGACCCTATGCGCCCGCTTAATAACGGATGTACCTATATACCAGGATATCCCCCTCAAAGTGGGATTGGTATTATTTTATGTTGTATTAACATCTGTGGATGCAGAGAAACAGGTTGGAGAGATCTGTAACAACCTGGGGTTTTTGCATCGATTTAATATCATCATTAAACAATTAATCGGTTGGCTAATTGTTATAGGAATTTTTAAACTAGGTTGAAATTCTTTTAGTAATTTGATTAAGGAACTATGTGGGCTTTAAAAATCTCGTGGCCCATTTTTCTTCTTGGTGCCGTGTTTATCAAAGGCAAACCCTATACCCGTTAGTTCTTTTCACTGACCCAAAAATTTAACAATCGAAAAAAAAAGAAAAATGGCGGCCGTGCTCTTCGTTCAAAAAAAATTTAGGGTTTCGGGATTTAGTTGATGCCGATTTACATGGTTCGAGCCAAAGTTGATTTCCTTGCTCGAGTGGTCAATCATCTCTTGTGATGCGTGTGTGCGGCTACTCGTTTGAGTTCGTCTTCACTTCGTCGATAAGCTGAGTAATTTACACTCACATCTTAAATTCAAACTCAGTGCTATGTTCGCATTCGATTTTGTGTTGATACTTGGGTTTTGAAATCTGACTTAGTTGAATCTCTGTCACTTGGTGACTTCGGCCATTCGATTTGTTTTGATGTTGAGGATTTCACTGACTTTGATTTTGGACTGCATATTTCTTTTGACTTTGGCTTTGAAACATTTCAATGCTCGACATTGGTTAATTGTGTTCATCCCTGACTTCGGCATTGACCTTTTCTGATGACGTTAATTTCACTGTGACTTTGGTTACACCTTCACTGTGACCTTGGTTACTCCTTGCTCGACTTTGGCCATCCTTCGACCACTGGATTTCGTTAAAAATCGTACCTTGGTTAATGGGTTTCTCTGACATTTTTGAACTAAATGGGTCATTGACAAACTTTTGTTGATGCTTGAATTTGTTGCTCTGGCTTACTCGTTTAGCTTGACGTTATGGAATAAGAGTTAAAACACTTATGCATTGCATTGTCATTAACGTGCCTGTAGTGTTCACTGTTTTAACTTGAGTCTGCACATTTAGGTAATGTTGATGGTGAGGCTATGTACTGATTTCTTGTATTCTGTTGATCTATGATTTTTGGAATTAGTATGTTTATTTTGTTTCGGCCATAGTACTGCAGTCTATTACATGCTGCCTTAACTTTGTTCGCTGTAGTCACAATGTTGCTCTGTGCATTTGATTTAAACTAAGTTGAATAGTAACTTCACTGTGTTCGAGTTGTATACATACTAGTCGAGTTATGTTCCTTCCACTGTTGCATATATGTGATTGTCCATCCATGTTGTAAGACCTGTAGCATGCTTTGTTCATGCATTTTGATGGTACGGTCCAATTTCATTTAGTGTTCACTGATGCATCATGTAGTGTCATTTACTACTCTGGTAGTTGATGCTCTTGTAGTGTATGGTCTGGTCCACTCGTCGAGTTCTTTGCTTGATGTACTTGAGTCTGCATCCCTGATCACGTCACTGTTTTCATTATCGACTTTTATGGTCTATGTGGTCGAAGTAATTTTGTTGTCCATTGTTTGGACATTTGGGCTCTTTTGAGTTGCAATGTATTTGTTCACTGTTGGTCCCATTGTTGCTGTGTCATTTACTTGGTGCATTTGTTTGCACTGTACATTCATGTGTATTGGTCTTGAGCTCCTATCTATGATCATGTGTAGTTTTGTTGGTTGTATGTCTTGCATTCATTTGTTCTTCATTATTGAGGCTGGTTGATTATCATTTATGCAGCTTGCATTGATTCTACCAGTTCACTGCTGAGTTCATATGCATGATGTGCTTGAGTTTTTGCTTTTGTGGTTGGTCTTGTTATTTCTTCGATATTGTGTAGCCTGGTCTGAAGTACATTTTGGTTCAGGTTGCACATTTTATCTAACCTTGTTTGTGGTCGTGTTTGTGTACTCTGATGCTTTTATCTGGTCTGGCCTGACCTTCACTTGAGTCAAGCCGATTTTTGATTGAGACTTGTTTTAGTCGTCTTGACTGTTTTCCTACACTTGTACAATTTTAAATTGCACCTATGTTGAATCCAGTTTCACAACTCGGGTTTGACCTTGTGCTGATGTCAAGATTTTAATTATATTGCACCTGAGTTGAATCCGTCTTTAATTTGGATTTGACCTTGTGTTTGATCGTGAATTTTCATTGTCCCTTCGTGTGCACTTTGTTCATTGGATGGTTCATTTTGATTTGGGTTGATGCCATCTGTTTCTGTTTCATTGATCTTTTGTGTACATCATCGCTGTAGTGGCAAGGCAGTGCACGCAAGCGTGTATTGCAGCCACATGGTATTGCTTTTATTGATATTCTATTTTGTTTTGATTTATTGATCTTTTGCGTATTTATAAACTGTAGTGGCGAGGCAGTGCACGCATGCATGTGTTGCAGCCCTGCTCGAATTGGCATTTTAATTGATATTTCAATTGTTTGAACTGCTTCCTTTATTCAATTCAATATGTTTTGAATTGTATTTTGATTGGTTTAATTTGATGATTTTGTTGTTGTTTAATTATCAATTTGATAATTAGATTTTGAGATTCTAATTATTTACTTAACAATTAGAATTTGTCGTTAATTGCCGTTTAGGCAATTCTGTTGTTTTCTAAATTATCTTCATTGATAATCTTTTTTTTGTCTCCGTTGATAATTTGGATTTACTGATTTGTTGTTTAACACTATTACATGTTATATTTATCGTTATCCAATTTCTTTATTTAAGGATCAGATAGACGAAATTTATTGTGATTGTCCTCTATTTGTTACTTAATTATTACTGCTTCTGTGCACTAATAACTGAGTTTGAATTAGACTGACCGGTGTATTGTTTTCTTTTGAATTTAATACTCGGGTCAGACCGAGTTATTACAGGTTGTAGATATCTTGCTTTGGGTTGCTGCTTGAGCTATGAAGTCTTTTCATATTTTTGGAGTAGTCGTTGTCATTTATAGTAGTCAGTGTAATTGTAATGGAAGATATGTATTCATGTATATTATATACGTTAATGTACTTGTATATGTAATTTCCAGAGTCGACCGTTGTAGTTGTATCATATGTACTGTATCACATGCATTGTAACTGACATCAGTTATTATATATATGAGACTTTTTGTTTTATCTGTGTTCCGCATTTATATTATCTGTGTTATTATTATATTTATTGTCCTAAACTATTATGAACTATCGTAGTTCGTTTTATACTGGAATTGAGTATGTCGATCGGAGTAAATAAATAAGAGATGAAAAATAAAAATATATACCACTCCTATCGAAATAACCAATACTAGTGTAAGGCCTAACTATGGATGGCCGCTCCTATCCAGCTTTATTCTTCGTGATAACAGACAGTATTTCCTTTAATACTCTTTGTTATTGTGAGCATAGAGGTGAGGCGTCATCGTTGGTATCAGAGCTTGGGGTTTATGGACATAATATAAAAGATAACTTGGATGGAACATGTGTTACAACTATTTGTCGATGTTTTATTGTGCTTTGAGACAAAACTAAAGTTTTGAAATTATGATGAAATTTTTAAATATCTTTTTTAAAAATATAAGAAAAATTGTGTTCTGTTGATTGGTTGATTTGTGTTCTGTTTATCAGAGTGCGCAGCGAAAATAGTGAGACTGCTTCGCTGAGTACAGTTGATAACCTTTTTGATTTGAAAAAAAATCAAAATATGAAATTGAAATAAATTTCATTTGTTATTCATATAGCTGTGTTTAATTTGTTTTCTTTGAAAATTTCGAATGTGATTTGAGGATCCGAAGCGATTGTAGTTATGTGATTTTGTTGAGTTTTTTTTGGCTGTTTTGAATTATCTTCGTTCAAGATATATTTAAATGATTTCTTTGTTTATTTTGTGGTATACGTGCAAATATATGTTGCACGTTACTACATTAATTTTACGTTAAACCGATGTTTGGTTTTGAACGTATTTTGTTACCGTTATTTCATAACGGGATTTTCACACCGGTGCTGAATTTTTGAAGCACGGTGTTTTGTTGACATTTTTATTGAATGAAAATTCACTGGTGTTAAATTTTGATGCAAATTTTTTTGATGAGATTTTGATATTTAATACTACTGTCACTTTGACTTCAGTAACCGTCAATTTTAAAGTGATTTTCAAGCGGTTATCACGCAATGCTGACTTTGTTGTCCGTTTTACGGTATTTTGAGAAGTGCAATTTCCTTGTCGAAGTTGCTACTGAAATCACGTGTTTTAAAAATTGTTTCAAAATAAAATTGTTTTCAAAATTATTACAATTTACGCTTTCAAAAGAATGAGGAAGCGATTTAAACGTTTCAGCAAAATCGAGGACTATGACCCCTTTCTTTTACTGATTCGCTTAATTCCGGAGTTATCCATTTGAGAATGTAAATTATTACTTTTATAAAATAAATGAAATTGTTTTCGGAAGTTTTGCAGTTTGCTCTTTCAAAAGAATGAGGAAGCGATTTAAACGTTTCAGCAAAATCGAGGACTATGATCCCTTTCTTTTACCGATTCGCTTAATTCCGGACTTGTTTGTTTGAGAATGTGAAATGTTATTTTTGGAATACACAATTTGCACTTTCAAGGAAAACGATGAAGAGAATTAAACGATTTAGTAAAACTCGTGGTTATGGGACATGTGCGTTTGCTATTTCGGTTAATTCCAGACTCGTTAATTGAAATATTTGCTATTTTGATGATATTTGTGTGCTTTCGAGCCACTATGATGGAACTTCGGGTCATATGATGGACCTTCGGGTCAAATACCAGTACTAGACCTTCGGGTCATATGTTGGGCGCCAGAAATTATGATGACAGTACTTGGTAGGCTTCGGCCATATGAGATGTACGTGCGGCGTAGCTTAGACTCGCCATATGATGGGATCGATCCAACCTTTTATGTTGATTTTCTAGTTATCTTAATTGATTCTATATATTGTTATTTCCAATTATCTGTAGGTAATTGGATATTTGTTGATATGAGTTCTAATTATCTTTGTTGATAATTATATAATTGTTGATTCTGATTATCGTTTTTGATAATTAGATATTTGTTGATTCTGGTTATCGTTTTTGATAATTAGATATTTGTTGATTCTGATTATCGTTTTTGATAATTAGATATTTGATGATTCTGATTATCGTTTTTGATAATTGAATATTTGTTAATTTGAGACTTGATTATCGTTTTTGATAATTGAATATTTGTTGATTTGAGACTTGATTATCGTTTTTGATAATTGAATATTTGTTGATTTGAGACTTGATTATCGTTTTTGATAATTGAATATTTGTTGATTTGAGATTTGATAATCGTTTTTGATAATTGAATATTTGTTGATTTGAGATTTCTGATTATCGTTTTTGATAATTGGATATTTGTTGTTTTCTATCTATCTCTGTTGATGGTTAGAGTTTGCTGATTATGGAGTTCGTGTTTTTTTCTGATTTTCTGGTTGATGACTAAATGTTTGCGGTTTTGTGATTTGTGTTTTCTAATTATCTTTGTTGATAATTAGATTTTGTTGTTTTCAAATTATCGTATCGATAATTAGATATTGCTATTTTTTGATTTCTGTATTCTAATTATCTAATTGATAATTAAATATTGCTGATAATTGCATTTATTCAGTTTTGTTGTTTTCTGATTATCTATTTAGTAATTGGTTTTTGTTGAGAATTTGTGAATTCCTTTTATGAAATTAAAAGATTTCTTTGGCATTTGTGTTCTTGACCTTTATTTTTCTAGCTTAACCAGTTTATGTTAGAAAAATAATTGTTATTGACGACTTTATTTATGAAAATTGCGGGGATGCAATTTTTATAAGGAGGGGAGTCTGTAACAACCCGGGGTTTTTGCATCGATTTAATATCGTCATTAAACAATTAATCGGTTGGCTAATTGTTATGGGAGTTTTTAAACCAGGTTGAAATTCTTTTAGTAATTTGATAAAGGAACTGTGTGGGCTTTAAAAATCGCCTTGGCCCATTTTTCTTTTTGGTGCCATGTTTATCAAAGGCAAACCCTATACCCGTTATTTCTTTTCACTGGGCAACCCAAAAATTTATCAATCAAAAAAAAGGCCGCCGTGCACTACGTTCAAAAAAAAATTAGGGTTTCGGGATTTAGTTGATGCCGATTTATATGGTTCGAGCCAAAGTTGATTTCCTTGCTCAAGTGGTCGATCATCTCTTGAGATGCGTGTGTGCGGCTGCTCGTTTGAGTTCGTCTACGCTTGTCGATAAGGTGAGTAATTTACACTCACATCTTAAATTCGAACTCAGTGCTATGCTCGCATTCGATTTTGTGTTGATACTTGGGTTTTGAAATCTGACTTAGTTGAATCTCTGTCACTTGTTGACTTCGGCCATTCGATTTGTTTTGATGCTGAGGATTACACTGACTTTGATTTTGGACTGCATATTTCTTTTGACCTTGGCTTTAAAACATTTTCAATGCTCGACATTGGCTAATTGTGTTCATCCCTGACTTCGGCATTGACCTTTTCTGACGATGTTAATTTCACTGTGACTTTGGTTACACCTTCACTGTGACCTTGGTTACTCCTTGCTCGACTTTAGCCATCCTTTGGCCACTTGATTTTGTTAAAAATCGTATCTTGGTTAATGAGTTTCTCTGACATTTTTGAACTAAATGGGTTATTGACAAACTTTTGTTGACGCTTGAATTTGTTGCTCTGGCTTACTCGTTTAGCTTGACGTTATGGAATAAGAGTTAAAACACTTGTGCATTGCATTGTTGTTAACATGCCTTTAGTGTTCACCGTTTTAACTTGAGCCTGCACATTTAGGTCATGTTGATGGTGAGGCTATGTACTGGTTTCTTGTATTATGTTGATCTATGATTTTTGGAATTAGTATGTTTATTTTGTTTCGGCCATAGTACTGCAGTCTATTACATGCTGCCTTAACTATGTTCACTGTAGTCACAATGTTGCTCTGCGCATTTGATTTAAACTAAGCTGAATAGTAACTTCACTGTGTTCGAGTTTTATACATACTAGTCGAGTTATGTTCCTTCCACTGTTGCATATATGTGATTGTCCATCCATGTTGTAAGACCTGTAGCATGCTTTGTTCATTCATTTTGATGGTACTGTCCAATTTCATTTAGTGTTCACCGATGCATCATATAATGTCATTTACTACTCTGGTAGTTGATGCTCTTGTAGTGTATGGTCCGGTCCACTAGTCGAGTTCTTTGCTTGATGTACTTGAGTCTGCATCCCTGATCACGTCACTGTTAGCATTGTCGACTTTTGTGGTCTATGTGGTCTAAGTATTTTTGTTGTCCATTTTTTGGACATTTGGGCTCTTTTGAGTTGCAATGTATTTGTTCACTGTTGGTCCCATTGTAGCTGTGTCATTTACTTGGTGCATTTGTTTGCACTGTACATTCATGTGTATTGGTCTTGAGCTCCTATCTATGATCATGTGCAGTTTGGTTGGTTGTATGTCTTGCATTCATTTGTTCTTCACTATTGAGGCTGGTTGATTATCATTTATGCAGCTTGCATTGATTCTACCAGTTCACTGTTGAGTTCATATGCATGATGTGCTTGAGACTTTGCTTCTGTGGTTAGCCTTGTTATTTCTTTGATATTGTGTAGCCTGGTCTGAAGTACATTTTGGTTCAGGTTGCACATTGTATCTGACCATGTTTGTGGTCGTGTTTGTGTACCTTGATGCTTTTATCTGGTCTAACCTGACTTTCACTTGAGTCAAGCTGATTTTTTGTTGAGACTTGTTTTAGTCGTCTTGACTGTTTTCCTACACTTGTACATTTTTAAATTGCACCTATGTTGAATCCAGTTTCACAACTCGGGTTTGACCTTGTGCTGATGTCAAGATTTTAATTATATTGCACCTGAGTTGAATCCGTCTGTAATTTGGATTTGACCTTGTGTTTGATCGTGAATTTTCATTGTGCCTTCGTGTGCACTTTGTTCATTGGATGGTTCATTTTGATTTGGGTTGATGCCATCTGTTTCTGGTTCATTGATCTTTTGTGTACATCATCACTGTAATGGTAAGGCAGTGCACGCAAGCGTGTACTACAGCCACATGGTATTGCTTTTATTGATATTCTATTTTGTTTTGATTTATTGATATTTTGCGTATTTCAGATACTGTAGTGGCGAGGCAGTGCACGCGTGCGTGTACTACAGCCCTGCTCGAATTGGCATTTTAATTGATATTTTAAATGTTTGAATTGTTTCGTTTATTCAATTCAATATGTTTTGAATTGTATTTTGATTGGTTTAATTTGATGATTTTGTTGTTGTCTAATCATAAATTTGATAATTAGATTTTGAGTTTCTAATTATTTACTTAATAATTAGAATTTGTCGTTAATTGCCGTTTAGGCAATTCTGTTGTTTTCTAAATTATCTTCATTGATAATGTTTTTTTTTATTTATCTTCGTTAATAATTTGGATTCACTGATTTGTTGTTTAACAATGTTACGTGTTATATTTGTTGTTATCCAATTTCTTTATTTAAGGATCGGATATACGAGATTTATTGTGATTGTCGTCTATTTGTTACTTAATTATTATTGCTTCTGTGCACTAATAACTGAGTTTGAATTAGACCGACCCATCTATTTGTTATCCCGCTTTTTGGCAAAGCCGCGATACCAAAAGATCGATCGAAAAACGGAGAATAGTTCATCTCAGAGGTTGGTCATATTTCGTTTTACTATGGATATCGCTGAATTTTGTCTGAGTCCAGGTTGAGCTACAATTGATAGGATACGACAAGAAAGGCCGTAGAAGTCAGCATCTCAAATTTCAAGTCAATCCGAGTTCATATGCTCAAGTTATGATCGGTTCAATTTGGAGGGGAAGACCTAGGTTTCGAACCGATTGCTGATCAATGGTTCGAACCGATCACCTTCGAATCCATCGACTTCGAACCCATCAACGCGCCTCGGGTTCGACTCCATCACCTTCGAATCCGTCGAGCATCAGTTGTTCGAACCCATTGACGGAGCCTCATTCGAACCCATCCATGAAGCCCTGTTCGAATCCATCTAAGAAGCTTCGTTCGAATCCACTGGGTCAACTGACCAAGGTGACGTGTCTTTCATCGGTTCGAATGTGTCGAAGTATGTGGAGTCGAAGCATTCAACTCGGAGCAAAACCCGGATCGAGGCGAAGTGTGCGCTCCATGTCAACACGAAGACACACGCCACCATGGTTTCGAAACCATTGATTCGAATGCATGGTTTCGAACCAAACAGCCATGCAGTGAACCCCATTTCGAATCCATCATATCTCCCAATCTACTGATCCAAATGCCACGAAATTTTCACAGAATCTTGAATACATGTTGAAGAATGCCCACACCAAATTTCATCTCGATTGGATGATTTTATGATCAATTCGAATGGAGTTCGAATCGAAGCCAAAGTGGGCCCATATTTCCTGAGGCAATGCGTGTGGGCCCCCTCACGTGCCAGAAGTGGTCTCCCGAGTTTTCAGCGAAGTATCGGCAGCTATGCCTATAAATAGAGCTCCAAAGCCAACAGAAAAGGGATCTTTCGACTCTCAAGCGCCCAGACTCTGCCGGATCGAGATCTCCATCATCCTACATCATAATTTTACTGTTGATTTCGAATTTCCAGTTGTAACCTGCTGTTGATTACTGCAACAACTTGTAATCATTGAAAGAAAATCAATAAAACATCAAAACACTTCACAGTGGACGCAGGCAACATGCCGAACCACTATAAATCGCTTGTCTACGCATTTATTTTACTGCTGATTGGAGTTTTTGTTAGACAATATCTGTTTTGAATTTACATTCTTCGCTATTATCTCTTCAACGACTCCCTAAGAGTGTTGTGCCCAATTTTGACACAAACACTTTGGTGCTTTCACTGAGAAAAACCCAGTTTTTCTCCCGTTGCTTGGATCTACTCTCGATATCGGATTGCATAAATCTAAGGAGAAGATCCAGATCTATCATTCAATGGTTCCTTCTATTCTATTCGGATTGTTGCAGATCTAAGAGGAACCACATTCATCATGAATTACATACCCATATTTTCGAATCCAGAAAATATGCTGTTTTTCGTAGCCATATTTTCGAACCCAGAAAAAATGCATTTTTTACCCATATTTTCGAATCCTGAAAAAATGCAGTTTTTCGTACCCATATTCTCGAATCCAGAAAATATGCTGTTTTTCGTATCCATATTTTCGTATCCATGAAAATGTGATGGTCTTCGTATTCATATTTTCGAAACCAGAAAATGTGATGAATTTCGTATCCATCAGGGAGCGCTACTTGGTACCCATCAAGAGGCACTACTTCGTATCCATCAGGGTGCGCTACTTCGTATCCATCAGTGCGTGCTACTTCGTATCCATCAGGGCGCAGGCGCTACTTCGTATCCATCAGGGCGCAGCTGCTACTTCGTATCCATCAGGGCGCGCTACTGCGTATCCATCAGGGCACGCTACTTCGTATCCATCAGGAGGCGCTACTTCGTATCCATCCATCTGCCTCCAATTCGTATCGATACGCACATGCGGTTCGTATCCATCCATCCGCCTCCAATTCGTATAGATACGCACATGCAGTTCGTATCCATCCATCTGCCTCCAATTCGTATCGATACTCACATGTACTTCGTATCCATCCATCTGCCTCATTTCGCATCGATACGCACATGCAGTTTGTATCCATCCATCTGCCTCTAATTCGTATCGATCTAGCCATTTCTTATCGATGCTACTAGAGCTAATTCTCTGGATGGATACGAAGTGGGTCTTTCAACTAATGAATACGAAAAGTGCAATTCCTCTGATCGATACGAAGACGAGCACATCTGATGGATTCGAACAAGAACAATATGAAGAAGGACTTTTTCAGGTTGCTTGATGGATAAAGAATTTAAACAAAAAATGTTTTCGGGTACGATCCCGAACCCTAGCCGCACCGCAGAATACCGCACCACTAACGTTGCGGCTGAGCCAGGGGTCGACGCCCAAGATCAGTCGGACCTGGACCGTCGTCATAGCGGGCGTACTCCTGAACCGTACGTCCTAGAGGACTATGAGCCGAGAAGGCGAGACTTGGACCGTCGACGATATCCGGTTCAAACTCAAAGTATGGAACATGATCATGCTCCGGCGCAAATGCCGGATCTTTCAACTATGATACGTCAGATGATCCGTGAGAGTCAGGGATTCACAAACGACGATTGGGGAGTTTCCCGAAGTCACACTCCCTTTACGGATGATATTCTTATTGCTGACCCTCGCGGCGATTCCGAATGCCCACTCTACCCATGTACGAGGGAAACTCCGACCCTAACCAACATATTCTAAAATATGAATGGTCGATGACTGCTGCCAGGGCTGACGATGCAGTGAAATGTCGTAGTTTCCCTATATCCTTGGGGGGCATCGCTACCATGTGGTTCACTCGGTTGCCACCTCAATCCATCTCTTCCTTCGATCAGTTAGCCACAAAATTTGTCGAGCAATTCCGCATGCACGTCGCAAGGCCAAAATATGTCAACACTCTATCTAGTGTCACGCAAGCTCCTGGAGAGACACTCAGACAGTACTTAGAGAGATTCCATACTGCATGTGCGGAGATTAGTAATACAAACGATAACTCCATCCTTATGGCGTTGACTAATGGGATTGACCCCGATTCTGAGTTTGGCAACTGGCTAGCTGGAAAACCACCCGCATCGTTGGAACGCTTCCATGCCAAAGCGGCTCAATTCCTGAGACGAGAAGATGCGAAACAGTCTAGGAAGCAAACCGATGCCGGTCCAAGTACAGAAGGGATCCAAAGCAATGTAGCAATCAAATAGTCCGGTGAGAGCTTCGGAAAAGTTCAGTTGAACATTAGAAACAAACAAGCTCGACGAAGAGAGAGCGTGAATCAAACCAGGAAACGAGATCAAAATCCTGGCCCACAGCGCAAGAATCCAATGTTTGACAGTTACACTCTCTGAATACATCACTGGAGGACTTGTACTTACAAACCTATGATACAATTCAGTATCAAAAACCTGCACCAAGACCGTCGTCGGAGAGACAAATTCAGACGGGAAAGTTTCGCAGGTTCCATGAAAGCTACGGGCACAATACGAACGAGTGTCGTCACTTACAGGATCTCGTTGAAAAACTGATCAGAGAAAGGAAGCTCGAACAATTTGTGCGGACACCGCAGCCCAGAGAAGCGGGCCCATCAAATCCAAACAATGGACCCAATCGGTCGAGACAGGAGGATTCGACTTGTCCTCGTGGAAGATTGGTGATAAACGCCATCAGTGGCGGACCTACTTACTCAGGAGCCTGGAACGACGAAGATCCTCGTCACTTTCACACATGACAGGCTCCTTCAATCTATGAATACTTTGCAGTTTCCTTTGGATTCTAGAATTTGAATTTGTAATAAGGCACTGACTTTGCCATATTTTCTTATTTCAGCAATAAAGTACTATCTCTTCAAGCTAGAGCTGTGATTCACCAAATACAACGTTCAACAATCACGACACACGAAGAGCTAAGTTCCATCAAACGATGGAATTTATTCAAATAGCGAGTGACTGTGATACGACCGACCACTCACTAAGTGAAACCCCAACTCGGGGGCAAGCCAACGCACCAAGGGCTGAACTGGACCAACACACGACAGTCCTACCAATAATTCATTCCCACAGCGCGAACGGACTCCAACTTCCCAAAGTGTGAATTGGAGTATAAACATTCAACAATTCGTTCCCACAGCGTGAACGGACTCCAACTTCCCAGAGTGTGAATTGGAGTATAAACATTTAACAATTCGTTCCCACAGCGTGAACGGACTCCAACTTCCCAGAGTGTGAATTGGAGTATAAACATTTAACAATTGGTTCTCACAGCGTGAACGGACTCCAAATTCCCAGAGTGTGAATTGGAGTATAAACATTCAACAATTCGTTCCCACAGCGTGAACGGACTCCAACTTCCCAGAGTGTGAATTGGAGTATAAACATTGAACAATTCGTTCCCACAGCGTGAATGGACTCCAACTTCCCAGAGTGTGAATTGGAGTATAAACATTCAACAACTCGTTCCCAGAGCGCGAACGGACTCCAACTTCCCAGAGTGAGAATTGGAGTATAAACATTCAATAATTCGTTCCCAGAGTGCGCACGGACTCCAACTTCCAAGAGTGTGAATTGGAGTGTAAACATACAATAATTCGTTCCCAGAGTGCGAACGGACTCCAACTTCCCAGAGTGTGAATTGGAGTATAAACATTCAATAATTCGTTCCCGTAGTGCGAACGGACTCCAACTTCCTAGAGAGTGAATTGGAGTATAAATATTCAACAATTCGTTGCCGGAGTGCGAACGGACTCCAACTTCCCGGAGTGTGAATTGGAGTATAAACATTCAATAATTCGTTCCCGGAGTGCGAACGGACTCCAACTTCCCAGAGTGTGAATTGGAGTATAAACATTCAATAATTCGTTCCCGGAGTGCGAACGGACTCCAACTTCCCAGAGAGTGAATTGGAGTATAAATATTCAACAATTCGTTCCCGGAGTGCGAACGGACTCCAACTTCCCGGAGTGTGAATTGGAGTATAAACATTCAACAATTCGTTCCCGGAGTGCGAACGGACTCCAACTTCCCAGAGTGTGAATTGGAGTATAGACAATCAATAATTCGTTCCCAGAGTGCGAACGGACTCCAACTTCCCAGAGTGTGAATTGGAGTATAAACATTCAATAATTCGTTCCGGGAGTGCGAACGGACTCCAACTTCCCAGAGTGTGAATTGGAGTATAAATATTCAACAATTCGTTCCCGCAGTGCGAACGGACTCCAACTTCCCAGAGTGTGAATTGGAGTATAAACATTCAATAATTCGTTCCCGGAGTGCGAACGGACTCCAACTTCCCAAAGTGTGAATTGGAGTATAAATATTCAACAATTCGTTCCTGGAGTGCGAACGGACTCCAATTCCCAGAGTGTGAGTTGGAGTATAAAACATTCAATAATTCATTCCCGGAGTGCGAACGTACTCCAAGTTCTCGGAGTGCGAATTGGAGTATAAACATCAAATCCATCGTTCCCAGAGTGTGAACGAATTCCTAAAAGCCCAAATAGATGTGACTGACCATCCAGCGGCTAACTCCAGATTCCCGAAGCGCGAGTTGGAGTACAAACATCAATTCCAGGTTCACAAAGTGCGAACCCAAACATACATGTTTTCTCCAAGTTTCCGGAGTGTGAATTGGAGCACAAATACCAAGTTAAAGTTCCCGTAGTGCGAACTGAAATGTTAATACTAACTCCGAGTTCGTAGAGTGTGAGTTGGAGTATGAACATCAATTCCAAGTTCCTGGAGCGCAAACCGTGTTACAAACATCGATAACTCTCGAATTCCCGGAGTGCGAACCGGATTGTCGATCTCAAATTATCTTAAGTCCCCAGAATGTGGACATGTGCTTAAGGCTTGCAATAAATGCACTCAACCACCAAAACACAAATGTTATTCCCCGAGACTAGGGGGCAAAAAAAAAAGCTAAGTGTTAATCGCTAATCAAATTGATACAATGTCCAAAGTTCGATTATTCATCGATCACAGCACACGACCAAGATTTTCAGACTTAGCAAATAAAAATGAATTCTACTTGACGGTAAAAACACCACAAGTGCATCGGAATGAAAACAAAACACTACAAACACTTAAGCACAAAAAGAAATGAGAATTGAAATGAAGAAACTGAATTTTATTTCAATCAACCAGAGACAGGGAATTACATGAAGATGAGTTCTTCCAAAAAAATTCCTACTTGCAGGGGCCGAACCTGCATCTATACATGGCCTACTAACAAAAAACGAAAACAAGTTCCTATCTACCAAAAAATCTGTTTGGGGGGCCGATCTATTCCTTCTTTCTTGGCTTCCTAATCAGCGGTTCGTCATCAGAATCACTGGGAACGGAAATCCTTCGTTTGGACGGCATCCTCTCCGGTGGCTGCTCTTCGGCAGGGGGCATAATGTCAATGTACTCCTCAGAGCTCGAGTCTAAATGAAGGCTCCCTGCCGGAGGAATAGGAGGGACCGGACCCGCAATGGAAGATGGGATAGTGCCACCTGATGTTGTTGTCCTTAAAGGCATTGGGCTATGCGCCGTCGTACTGCCGCCACACTGCTACTTTGCCCAGCCGCTTCTAATTCTACATGAATCTCGGCCAAGATCTCTTCGTCACGAATCATTTAGGCTTGGATGGGGGCATCCGCAATTTGCATTGATGAGCTAGAAGTTGGCGGGAGGTCACTGATGATAAATGGCAAGTCCGTAAGGGGGTAACCCTGTTGACCAAGCAGCTCACTCACCATCTGCTCGTCAAGAGATAAGGATCTCCCCTGCGCCACCTCAGTAGACACTGCCGTCATCACGACAGTTGTTTCAGTGGTGATGGCTTTTTTCCCTTGAATAGACGCTTGAGCCGAGGATGCCAGAGTAGTTTCAGTTACTGAGCAAAGAGGAAAAGAAGATATAAGCAATCTCTTCGAAACAAACGCTTTAATAAAAGCACATTTGAGATATGTTCAAGTACCTTCTTCAGTTTGGCTCGTCGATAGTTGGACGGCCTCAGAGACGTGCTCCCGAATGGGAGATAACCGCGGATGTTCCGGGTCGTAAGCAGGAACAGCTTATGAACTGACCGCAGATACAGGCACTGACGAAGGTGGTGCGGTGACATCAGTGACAGCAGAATGGTACTCAACACCTGATCCCTCTCCAACCTCCAGGGATCGACCACCAATCGTCTCCTTCTCGTGAGCAATAATAGCGTCATGAAGGACCCTTTTCTCATCGTCTGTCAGCAGCCGGTTCTCAAGTTCAAATCGGTCGACCGATTCACCCGGACGTGCTTCCTCTTCTTCCTCAACAAATCGGCCCCAAGAGCAGCGGAGGTGTATCGGGTAATCTTGGAGCCATGCCAAATTTCGGTATCTCAACACGTTGGCATTCTAAGTGATAAGCAAATCTTCAATATTGGCCTCCAGCCTGGCCTCCGCTTGATGAACTTTCTCCTCAACCTCCGTCTCAACCGCCTGGACCTTGGCTACTGCTGCATCTCGTTCAGTCCGGAAATCACGGCCTGTTCACATGCCTCCTGGGCTGCATTATTCGCATCATCCCTATCCTTGGCGATCTCGGCGAATTTGGACTTAAGCTCGTTTAACTCCTTCAGGACTGCGTCCCTCTCAGTAGTGACCAAAGTGTTTCGATGGCCCATGCCCTCTACCATGGCATAGTGCTCACGTTTCATCCTATCCATTGTTGCCTGGGCTTCGCCGGCTTTTTTGATAGCCTCCATTTCAGACTTTCGAGAAGATTCAGCTTCAGTGTTCAACACATCAAAAATACGGCTTTTTTGAGCTAATTCGGCCTGCAATTTCTCGATGGTGGCCCCACGCTCAAAGGCCAATGACGACGCTTTCTCGGCTGCCTTGTACCACGCCCTGTATTGGGCATAAAAGTCGTGCACATAATCGTGCGCCGTCTGCTCGGCCTCCGGCGGGATTCTTTTCAAGTGAAGAGGAAAAATATAGTTATCAAAGCAAATATTTGGAAAGTCCTTCTTCAGCTGAGCAAGCCTAATTGCTCCTTCCCCTGAAATTTCAGTAGGAGTTTGTTCCGCAACTATTGGAGGCATTGCCTCAGATCTGGGATGGCGAGATTCATGCCTAGAAGATTGAGAGGCTGACTGGTAGTACGAGGAATCAAAAGGATGAGAAACATGGACAGGAGGTTGTATAGGAACTCTTGGAGGAGGAGTGCGCGATCGAGACCGATGTCTGTAATGCCTATCTCTCCGTCCTTGGCTAGAATACCCGGAGTACCTGCGATCATAATCCTTATCTTTTTCTCTCCATTGTGACTCGTAATATGAGGATGATTTGCGAGCATGTCGCAGGCTCCCTAACATCAAGCCACGTCCAGTCATAATATCTGCAAAGCGAAATGAGAATAAAGTTAGTGGTTTCTCGAAACCGATGACCAAGGACTCAGGGCTATGTAGTGTCGTGAAATGTGTGTGAATATGTATTCACCCCCGACTAACCAGAAGTGTCGGCTGAGCTAGTAATAAAAGGCTCGCTCAATTCTAGAGTACGATGGAACTCCTCCATCCCGGCATCATGTTGAAAAGACACATCATCCGGGATTGGAAGACCGGTAAGCCCTTCGTAAAGACTTTCAGTTCGCGGAGGAGACATCTCAGAAATTCTAACTCCGGGAGAAGATCGGGCCGTGAAAACCGATTTCCATCTCCCCTTCTTAGTTAGTGTGATGACGGCTGCCTTGCATTTTCTTTGCTCTTCAACATCCTGAGCCACGTCTGTAGGCTCCAACAACGGATCGTCGTCGGTATGAGTTCTTTCAGAATCAGCCTCCTCGGTTATGATAACTTTGGGCTTCTTATGCTTGACTCGTTTTTTAGAGACAATCCTTAGTGCCCCTTCAAACAGTATGCTCTGCCCTCGTTCAATCAATCCGTAAGTCCGGAGATTCCTATCCGTCAAGAGCAGCTCAATATCCCTATCTCCACTCGGGACTTCTCGAAGTACCCGCACCATCTCCTTAAATTGCCCGCCCTCAGGTCGCTGAATCGTCGCTGTAAAAAAGAGAGAAAACATAAGTTTCGCTTTGACCGCAATTGCCTTAGTAATTACTTGATAACTCAGCTACACTCACGTCTGAATAACCATCGCCGGGCAAACCCCGGAGGACACCTGACATAGAACCATTCCGTCCTATAGTAACTCAACCTGGTCCAGAACCCAGTGACCACATGGCAGTTCCTCACCGCTTCCAGAAATGTGAAGGAAGGATAATCACCTCGAGTTTTGAAATAAAATAGATATTTGGTCTCGGTCGGGATCGGCGGTCTATGAAGGTACTCCTTGAAGACGATGAATAAACTATTCACCAAGGCATACCCGTTCGGGTGTAGTTGAGATGGAGCGATCCTCAAAAAAGACAACACCTCCCTTATGTGCTCATTGAACGGAGGAAGCGTCCCAGCCGCGCACGCGTGGCGATTAAATGCTGTATATCCCTCCGACGGGTTGTGTGGTCTATCATTCGGCCCCGGCAATAAGACGTCATCCAGTGACAGGCCGTGCCTCAAGCATATTCTCCCCAACATATCTTCAGAAATATTGGACTGAACGGAATCCGACGGATTGGCAATGAAAGACGGATGTGGAAGTTCGTCCGGGGCCGGACCAATAATCTCAGGTTCGATATCTGAGACCTCTGGTCTCGGAGCAGCTGTACTTTGAACCTCCTGCTGTTGCGAACTTGAAGGTTCCATAACTAGCTAACTCATGAGAAACCATCGTTAGACGACAAAGGACCCGTGCGTTCCCCAGTGTAAAGTGTATGAATGTATGTTGTATAGTGCCATGCATTACTTGAATGAATATCGCAGAGTTAAAGGAAATATGCAAACGACAAAGCTGCGAAGTCCAGTTATAATGACCGTCATCGCTGACCGTCATCATAGAACCGTTTATATGATGGAAATTGATTCAAATAGAAGTTGTTATCGTTCCATCGACGAGCTTAAAAAGGTGGTCAGGTATGCAGTTTAATATATCCAAATATGCAGGAATGAAGATCGTCAGAGTTATGCTTAGAAACGTCAAACTTTGGAATCCATCATAGAGGGTTCGAACCGATCACAGGGACCTCGTTCGAAACCAACCTAACATCACTTCGAATCGATGACTGGAAGACGCGCTTCGAAACAATGATCGGGTGTCGAGTTCGAATCGATCAAAAATGGATGACTTCGAATCGATCCTTGTTTGGCTAGTTCGTACCGATCAGAAACCCCCAACTTAACATGGATATCGTTCGAATCGATCCTCTTCGTGTTCGATATAAATTTGAGAACTTCGAACCGATAGCCGATGGATTCGAATCCATCGATTCGAATGGACCCATCGAATCCATCAATCGGTGCGAACTGCGTCACCTCCATAAATTCATCGAAGAGATCGATACGAAATCCAAGAAAAATGATGCCGCCATCATCGATTCGTACAAGAGTCCACAAATGGTTTCGATGCACCCCTAGACCAGATCCGGCTTTACCAATCACCACAGTGGCCAATCGATGAAGAAGATGCGGTTTCGAAGTAACTTTGCCGTTTGGATTCGAAGATAATTACCTAATTTGAGTGATGGGTTCGAGGAATTAAAGGCTTGGATCTCGAATGTCTCGAATACGAAAACACGGTGCCCTCTTTTCTGATGTTTCGAAGCGATGCAATGCACAGTAAAAGCAAGGCGAGAGTAAAAAGTAAAAAATAAAAAAAGTAAAACCCTCTGCTATTTATATGAAGCATGGGATGTGACCGGGCCGCTTCGTATCCCAGTTAACCCAACCGGTCACAATCGGTCAAATACCAGATCGATTCGAAGTCAGCCTTTGAATCCATCTGCCTAAGGCCCTATCGATTGGAAGTTCACCGCATATTTCATCGGTGCGAAGCACGCAGCAAAGTGACGAGCTGCATCGATGCGAAACAAACGTTGGGCGCATCAATTCAAAGCCCTTGTCCGCATCAACGACTTCATATCCATCCATAACCTATCGATACGAAGTACTATGTCGTATCCATCCTTTCAAATCGGTTCGAATGTCAATTTCGTACCCATCATAGCATAAGCGTGCTGCGTTCATACGAGCGCAGGTTTCGAATCCATCGATGCTCAAACGCATCGGTTCAAAATCTTACACTCGCACAAATTCCTTCAGCTTTCAATATCGGTTCAGGAGAGGATCGATACGAAGGGACTTTTCAAAACAACCAACAAGCATTGTCTCAATTCAAATTTCAAAATCGATTCAGGAGAGAATCGATATGAAATTCAATAGCAAACAAAACTAACAACGACTTGTAGACGCACGACGTTAACAAAGATCAAACTAGCATATGTGCATATATATCGAACTAACATTCGACTCTAAGCATTTGCAGGGATCAAACACTTATCTTGTTACAAATGCAACAACCAACGGCTAAGCGCTATTATACAACAATCAATTATATCAACGCAAGGTTGCAGCAATACAGAGTACGAGTCTCAACAAAAAGAGAGCAATGATTGTTCGGAGAGAAGTTGTAGCTATTCAAAGCACGTCATGTTCCCACAAGACGTACTTTGGGGGGCAAAATGTTATCCCGCTTTTTGGCAAAGCCGCGATACCAAAAGATCGATCGAAAAACAGAGAATAATTCATCTCAGAGGTTGGTCATATTTTGTTTCACTATGGATATCGCTGAATTTTTTCCGAGTCCAGGTTGAGCTACAATTGATAGGACACGACAAGAAAGGCCGTAGAAGTCAGCATCTCAAATTTCAAGTCAATCCGAGTTCATACGCTCGAGTTATGATCGGTTCAATTTGGAGGGGAAGACCTAGGTTTCGAGCCGATGGCTGATCAATGGTTTGAAACGATCACCTTCGAATCCATCGACTTCGAACCAATCAACGCGCCTCGGGTTCGACTCCATCACCTTCGAATCCATCGAGCATCAGTTGTTCGAACCCATTGACGGAGCCTCATTCGAACCCATCCATGAAGCGCTGTTCGAATCCATTTAAGAAGCTTCGTTCGAATCCACTGGGTCAACCGGCCAAGGTGACGTGTCTTTCATCGGTTCGAATGCGCCGAAGTATGTGGAGTCGAAGCATTCAACTCGAAGCAAAACCCAGATCGAGGCGAAGTGTGCGCTCCACGTCAACACGAAGACACGCGCCACCATGGTTTCAAAACCATCGATTCGAATGCATGGTTTCGAATCAAACAGCCACGCAATGAACCCCATTTCGAATCCATCATATGTCCCAATCTACTGATCCAAATGCCTCGAAATTTTCACAGAAGTTGAATACATGTTGAAGAATGCCCACACCAAATTTCACCTTGATTGGATGATTTTATGATCGATTCGTATGGAGTTCGAATCGATGCCAAAGTGGGCCCATATTTCCTGAGGCTACGCGTGTGGGCCCCCTCACATGCCAGAAGTGGTCTCCCGAGTTTTCAGCGAGGTATCGGCAGCCTACGCCTATAAATAGAGCTCCAGAGCCAACATAAAAGGGATCTTTCGACTCTCAAGCGCCCAGACTCTACCGGATCGAGATCTCCATCATCCTACATCATAATTTTACTGTTGATTTCGAATTTCCAGTTGTAACTTGTTGTTGATTGCTGCAACAACCTGTAATCATTGAAAGAAAATTAATAAAACATCAAAACACTTCACAGTGGACGTAGGCAACACGTCGAACCACTATAAATCGCTTGTCTACGCATTTATTTTACTGCTGATTGGTGTTTTTGTTAGATAATATCTGTTTTGAATTTACATTCTTCGCTATTATCTCTTCAACGACTCCCGAAGAGTGTTGTGCCCAATTTTGACACAAACAATATTATTTTCTTTTGAATTTAATACTCGGGTCTGACCGAGTTATTACAGGTTGTAGATATCTTGCTTTGGGTTGCTGCTTGAGCTATGATGTCTTTTCATATTTTTGGAGTAGTCGTCGTCATTTATAGTAGTCTGTGTAATTGTATTGGAAGATATGTATTCATGTATATTATATATGTTAATGTACTTGTATATGTAACTTCCAGAGTCGACCGTTGTAGTTGTATCATATGTACTGTATCACATGTATTGTAACTGACATCAGTTATTATATATATGAGACTTTTTGTTTTATCTGTGTTCCGCATTTATATTATCTGTGTTATTATTATATTTATTGTCCTAAACTATTAGGAACCATCGTAGTTCATTTTATACTGGAATTGAGTATGCCGATGGGAGTAAATAAATAAGAGATGAAAAATAAAAATATATACAACTCCTATCGAAATAACCAATACTAATGTAAGGCCTAACTACGGACGGCCGCTCCTATCCATCCTTATTCTTCGTGATAACAGACAGTATGTCCTTTAATACTCTTTGTTATTGTGAGCATAGAGGTAGGGCATCACAAGATCCAACTGGATTCCTCAAATATGTTAAATTTAATTTCATATGTTGTCATATATGGATTGTGTAGGATAATCTATATAGATTATTGTGGTGTTTTGGAATTTATTGGATGCTATTGTAGCACTGGCCTAGATTTGATAATTTAAATATCATAAATATATTTTTACAATTTAAGGAATAAAGGGGAATTTTTGATGTAAAAATATTATATTGGAATTCGGGTTATTTTAAAGAAGTTGAGTTAGAAAAATATATTGATTTTTGAGTAACACTTAACTATTGAGAATTATTAAATGGAGATTTTAAAAATGAAGTATTTAAAAATAATTTATAAATGGTATTTGGAAAATATAGAAAGGAGTTGAAGTCGATATTAAAATAGATTGGAAGTTATAAATGGGATTTTTAAAAGAATGGATTTATAAAAAATGGAATTTTATAAATAAGATTGTTTTTATAAATAAGAAAAAAAACTCAAAGGAGTTATAAAAGTTATAAACAATGTTTATAAGCAAAAGAAATCGATATCAGGATGATAAATTGGAAATATAAAATTCATAGGTGAAATTATATTAGAATAAGGAAATAGGGTGAGGAAAATAATGGATTCCTATTTTTTGAAAAGTGAAAAATGGTTATGGAAATCGGAATGGAAGTGATGGAAATCGAGAGGAATTTATAAGTTTTTTTGGTTATTGAGGTTCAAAAAAAATATTTTTAGATTTTAAGAAGCGAATTTGTTATAAAAGGGAAATTTTATTATTTTAAAAACATGGAATTTTAAACTAGTTGAGATTGAAATACTTGGTAAGAAGATTTTCAAACGTTAAGTATTTATTTAATAAATTCTAACTTTAAATTCAGCTGCGGAATTTTTTTTATTCATCTAGAAATGAGTTATAGATGTTATAAAACTGTTTTCAATATTTTAAATAATAACTTAAACATATTTTAAATAAATTACTATTCTTTAAAGAAAATACTCGTTATACATAAGGTTTTGAAATGATTGATAATTTATTTATAAATTTTCTCGAGATGTGTGGATGGGGTTTATTAAAGGATGATATTTTATAAGAGAAATCTTATAAATGGAATGTTAGAGACTTAAAAAATTCCCGATGTCTAGATGCGATAACTTTGGGAAGATTTTGAATTCATTTAAAGGAGTTACAAATGGTTTGTTGGGATTATAAACAAGCGTAATCAGTATGGAAATCGTAGGAAGAACTTATTAAAATTCCGGAGACGTATGAGATAGGTTATGAAATATTTCCAGATTTAATCTTAAAATGGTACTGTAAATTATACGTATAAATATTTTCCTAAGTATTACAAGGAAGGTTTTGGAAAATATTTTTAGTGGGAAAAGATCTGGAATAGAAATATTTCTAAGTGTTATAAAAATGGAAGTTGGAAATATTGCTAAATATTGGTAATGGGGAATGTCCTGTTATGGATTCATGTATTGAAATTTGTTTCCAAATATAGAAATATCGAAAGAGATTTAATATATATCTTGCTGAAGATGTTTTGAAATAAATATTTTGAAGAATTATAAAAAAAGGGTTAGTGTCAGCCTATGCATGTTTTATTGATAGCTAAGTAATCGACTAACAATATTGGCCAATTTTGATAATCGCTTCGAAGAGACTGGGGTCGGATTTAATTACCGGAAACCACTTCGATCCGGTTTGAACATATTTTTTTAAGACCTTGAATTATATTTTAAAGTGTAAAAATATAATTAAATGAATTTGGAAAATACTTAGATCTTCAATAATGGAATTTTAAAGATAATAGCAAGAATGGTATCTTTGGATGAAGATAGTAAAGTATAAGTTTTAAAGTATAAAAGAGAGAAAGAATTTATCAGCAATACTGTTTGAGTGACATTTGTTTTTAACCCATTTGATAGTATTTAAAGAAAGTAAAACTTGTTATTGTTTTGTCAATATGCTTGTAACGCTGAGATAAATGTACGAATACTTTTGAGAGTATTGAAATTTGTAGAAAATGTATAGGAAAGTTTTATTTAAATAATCAAGTGAATTAATAAGGGAAATTTTGATTAATAAAAGAAGTTTTATTAGACAAAAAGGAGTTTTGCTAATAAAAGAGGTTTTAATTAATAAAGAACTAATTAATTAAGAAGGAGATTCAAAGTCGTTTATATGACTTGATCGTGCTTGTGTGTGTCGATCATGCTTTTTATGTTGCTTGTGGAAAGTACACCAAGCTTAGTATCCCTTATGCGATCATTCTCATTTAGTTAAATTGACCAAATATTAATCTGGAAATATAAAACACAAGAATTATATTGTATAGTTATCTTTGGTGATGCTATACTTACGTATATACTCATTTTGCTCTTTATGGAAAAATGATAAGGAAATCCAACACCATTCGGTTAGGAGGTGATCTCCGCTCTTATGTATTGTCTTTTCATTTCTAAAAGAACCAGAGTTGAGTTTACCAAAAATTGATGGTTTTTTGAAGTGCCTAGTAAGCGGGGGATGAGAGCACTATACTTATATGTGATGACTCGAAACTGTAACCACTCGAAAACCATATACATGTTTTACGCTTTAGAAGAGGTTCATGATTGGTTTAAGATGCTGGAATCTATATGGAGATTCGAGATCTGTTCGAGATGCTCGAACATATGTGTTCGTGATCTATTCAGAATGTGAGAATCCATGTGCGGTTCCGAGATCTGTTGACATGTGAGAATCCATGTGAGGTTTTGAGATATGTTTGACTTGTGACTCAGGTGCTAGAATGCCTTACAAAGCCTCACCGATGGATATGAACTAGATATAGGATGCATAGCCATAGGTTTAGCTAACCCAAGATTGAAGGTGACGCTGCCATAGAGATTCCTATAGGTATTCATATGTGATTAGTGCACTTCAGCCTCATGCTATGGCAAACTATGTACTTCCTATCCTACATCAGCTAGGGATGGACGACGCTTCCGGAGGATATCTCTGATCCTTGTATAGGTGGACCGTTCTCGAAGTATTGAGGGCACTTCCATGGAATCCTACATAATTAGGGGACGTGACTTAGCAGTTTTGACTGTATACCGATTATTATTGTGATGTACTATGACGATGTACCTTTCTTACACCCAAAGACGACACTTAATACATCTTCGGTATTCATGTGCCGATCATCTAACTGTTCGAAAGACGGGTCATGGGGTAAAGAAAATAAAAGACAAGGAAAGCAAATTCATATTTTTCGCACAAACGGCAGGGTTACATATACATCATCACAGAGTAGTACGTAAGATTACCCTAAAATGTTACGTCAAAGTTACAATAAGTATTATTCCCAATAAGAATGGCCATATCATCCTACATAAATTACTAATACATAATGTATAGTCAGAGCGGAAATAAACCTAACTACTAGATACAATGAAAGCTTCTGCTCCATAATGCTTCCAAAATTCTCCAAAGAAACATGGCTACTAGGCTACTCATAAAAATTTTAGTACCCAAGAGTTTAAAGGAAAGATATAAAACTCCGAGATAGACATGGGTCTAGTAAGAGTAAAGCATAAGTTTAACATTATAAAAACCTTCAAACTAAAAGTATCAAGTAAGATCATGCCACATATAAACACGGATGGGTTTATACCTTACGATAACCTAAACATTTCTATATAAAATTCTCATATATTATCATAATGTCTAGGTTTAAAATAAATATGGAATCATAGCCGAAATTGTAATGTTATTAAATTCCAGCATAATAGTTATACAATGAAGTCCAATGGCTCGTATTGGAAAATGGATTCCAGCTATGAAACAGTAAGGATCTACCCATCGAATTCGTACACCTCTAGATAAAATGTACGGGCGGCCACAATGCATTCCACCTCTACTACTCAGGACCGGCTGTACCCCTTACTGGGTAGGGTCAAATATGATCACCACTTGCTTGCAATCAACAGCCATAAAAAGGAATCCCGAAGCATACATAAATCGAAGATATTGCTCTAGATTTGGCGATGATCATACCCTACTGGAAGCGACCAACATAGACCTGCTGTATGCCCCTGCTTTAGTCATTTTCCTGGTTGATGAGGCTTGAGGCTGCGATTACCTTTTTACATAGCAACCATCTTGGAATACTAACACTGCCCTCCAAGCAGCAATGCAATGCTAGTGTTCATTCATACAAGTTATTCCGGGACCGAACAAACATTCAACATTTACCATTTTTCATTTTGAAATCACCCTAAAAAAGAATAGAACAGCTTCATAACATACTTCATAACAATCCATCGCAAACATTATTAGTTTGGAGTGGTTCAGATAATTATACTTATCCGGAATTGGTGTCTCTAAACTAAGCAACAATTCCTGGCTTATCAATTCCGGTTCTTTTGGAAGTATATAATCGGTATTTGAGTCCTTACCGGGGAACTCTAATATACACAACATACTTCCTGAGTTAAAATAGGTTACGTTATAAATTGTGGAAATCCGCTACTTAGGGTAATTATACAAAGTTCACATATGAATAACCATATACTTAATTTAAAAATGACCGAGTGGTAGGAATTAACCCTCCCATGTCTATCACGTTTTAGATATTTTGGCCTTGCTCTATCCCTCGCTTAGAAATAAATTCTAGACTTCCCAAATAGAGGATCGGCCTACGCATTAGCTTTTAGTGCTAACTGTGAGTTGGCTTACTTCCCATAATGTGCCATCACATTAACATTGGTCTCGTATTTGTTCGAGGTTAATTAAGGGTAATCGATAAAGAAATCCCTTGATTTAAAACATTTTTTGAAAAAAGAAAGACAGTCTTAACAACTAATATTTTGAAACAAAATAGATTTTTAAATTGAAAAACCTTATTAATTGATTAAATAACAAAATAAACCTTTATTAAATAATAATTAAATCTTAATTAAGTCTTAATTAACACCTTAATTAAATTTAAATTAATCAATAATTAATTAAATCCCTTAAATAAAAATTAATTAATAATTATACTAATAAATAATTAACAATTAATTATTAATAAAATATCAATTAAATTTAATTAATTAAAATTAAATTAATCGATTAGCACTTAAGTATAAATTACCTTTATTAACCAATAATTAAGTACTAATTAGTTAATTAATTAATTAAAAAATCATTTATTAATTAAATGATCAATTAAATAATAATTACCTTTTTAATGCTTATATAAGTTTTAAAAAAAATTCAAAAAGATATCTAAATGAAAACATCTTTAAAGTCCAAACAAAGTTTGAATCTTCGAACCACACATATAGCGACTATCGCTATACAACCTATAATTTTTAGAAACTTGAAATTTTATTTGCTAAGTCTTTTCCAACTCTAACTCTTGGAAAACTTTACCAAAACATAAAGGTATGTTTCTTGAAAGCTAAAGCAAGTTTTATATTCGAAAATATCTTGAAATTTTAAAACCAAAGATTATAGTTTTTATACAAGAGATTCCATGCACTTAAGTTAGCAAAAGTGCCAACATCCTTAGCATACAATCATTCATTCAACATCATAACATGAATAATTACATCACACCCATATCACAACATAAAATCATGTCATAACCAACATATACAAGCAAGGATTATAACTTGCAACTAATTTGACATTTCAGTTTTCAAATTCCAAACTATTTGTCACCTCATCCAAATGCATACACATATATCCAAGGTAACACAATTTATATCCAAACAAAACCATATTTTTACGACAAATCAAGCATATTTTAAGTTATAAAAATTTGTTAAATGTTAGATCTTTACTCACCAACAGTCAACGAAAACTAAGCTAACTTTCCCTATAACTCGAACACGGCCTAGGTGTTTGCTTCTAGCTTGAAAAAAATGAAGTCTTTAAGTGGTTTATGGCCACAAAAAATTCAGCCCCAGGGAATATAGGTTGGGCCTTGGAAATATAAGGTGGAATTGAACTTGATTTTTGGATAGGAAGTGAAGTAGATGATGAAGAAGTGTTTCTAGAAGTTTTGGAAGGAATTAAATGGAAATCTAAGGGTTTTTAAAACCATTAAATATATTAGGAAGCCATGAAAGGCTTTCTTAAGAGCTTAGGAATTTTGTAAATGAAGATAAGAATGAGGAAAAAGGAAAATAAATTAAGATTTTTTTTATAATACGTTTATAATTTAATTTACTAAAATACTTTGTGTACTTTACCCTCCTCCCGCACTTTACCACCTCACTACTCTCGTCTCCCTCCCTTCAAATCAAAGCCAACATGCTTTTATTATATATGCACTTTATATTTCTAAAGATATGATAACTTACGTCACATTCATTTACATCTACATTTTGTTTTTAAACATTTACATAAAAAGTCATATCATATATTATATATTTCTTTAGTTAATATATACACTTATATATTAAAAATCCTAACTCATTTACAAAAACGTGCACAACGTTTTCCGACAACTTTTCGATGCATAAAGGTCAAAAATTCGAAAAACGATTTCCTGGCACATTTTCTATTTTTATTTGAACTAATTATTTTTGTAAACAAAGATTTAAAACCTATTTCGCCATCATTAGTAATTATTAAAATGAGTTTATTTGATTTATAAAATGCACTAATTAATTATTAAAAATATATTTAAATATTAAAATTTTAAGTGATTAAATCCAAGGCCGTTACACTCTCCCTCACTTAAAAGAATTTCGTCCCGAAATTAACAAAACAAAGAGATAACTCATGACAACTTAAAAGGTGATACATTATATATCATGAAATCCATAAAAGGGTTCTACACTATACATTATAACACAATAATGCATAGGCTAAACATACAAATAATGGCTATCCCAACATCAATTCAAAGTAGGCTTCCCTCATATGGTCCGCCATCCACCAAGTATAACCTTGAGGATCCTCACTCTATTGAATCTTTACTAACTTCACCACATTTTTGCGCATTCGCTTCTCATTCTGATCTAAAATATGAAATGGATGTCTTAAATCGCTATCAGGTTCGGTTATATCTCCAAATCCTCTTAAACCGATAGCTCCATAATCAATGATGGGTCATGAACATACTTTCTCAATGTGACACATGGAAAACATTATGGATCCCCAACTGTCTTTCTGGTAATTCAACCCTATATGCGAGAGGTCCAATCCTTTCAATAATATTAAAAGGTCCAATATACTTGGGTGTTAACTTCCCATCCCTTCCAAATCGAACAACTCCTTTGATTGGGGCAATCTTTGTAAATACGGAGTCTTTGACTTAAAACTCCAAATCTCTTCTCCTTTTATCGTCATAACTCTCTTGTCGATCCTGGGCTTCCTTCGTTCTTCTCTTTATCTTTGTAACCTCTTTAGTAGCTTCTCAGATCATGTCCGGTCCAAGTACTAGTCGATCTCCATCATGATCCCACATGCTGGTGACTTTCTTGGACGTTCATTGAGAGCTTTATAAAGTGCCATGCCAATGATTTCCTGAAAGCTATTACTATAGGAGAATTCTACTAAGTGGATATGATCTTCCCACGATCCTCAAAAAGCTTGAATACATGACCTTAGAAGATCTTCTAGAATCCAGTTCACCCTTTCCGTTTGTCCATCTGTTTGGGGATGATATGTCATGCTCAAGTTTAGCTTTATCCCTAAAGCTACTTGTAACGCCTCCAAAACTGACTTGTAAAGATGTGATCTCAATCACCTACAATGGTTACTAGAACTATGTGCAATCAAACAATCTCCCTCATGTAAATTTTCGCCAAAGAAGCTGCTATTCTCGTTAGCTTTATTAGAATAAAATGAACACTTTTCGCCAACATGTCCAGAATAACCCATACTCCTTCATTTGCTTTTCTAGTTCTGGGCAGACTACCAATGAAATCCATCGATATTATCTCCCATTTTCAATTTAGGATTTCCAAGGGTTGAAGTAAACCAACCATCTTTTGGTGATCACCTTTTATATATTGACAGTTCAAACATCTTCTCACAAAGACTGAGACATCTCTCTTCATTCTAGGCCACCAAAATACTCATTTCATATCTCTATGCATCTTAGAAACCCTCGGGTGGATACTTAAATTGGATCGATAACGTTCCTCTAAAACCTCTTATGTAAGGCCATCAAAATTTGGGATGCAGATTCTACCATTCATACATAATATACCATGGTTACCTAACTCAAAACTTGAACACTAGCCACCCTTAACATCCTGGATGATCTTTCTGAAACACTCGTCCTCCCTTTGATTACTAGCAAACCTTTCCAAATGACTTGGTTTAACTTCCAAGAGAGCCAACACTGCATTCCTACTAAGAGTGTCTACAGCCATATTCGATTTTTCCTGGTGTATATAGAATATCTAAGTCGTAAGTTGCCAGGAACTCCAACCATCGTTGTTGCCTTAGGTTTAGTTCCTTCCAACTGAAAGGGTACTTCAGGGGCTTGTGATTCTTGAAGAACTCAAACTTTTCACTTATTTAAAGAAGAAAATTACTAACTAGGATCCATAAAGACTAGAAATAAACAAAAGAGCAAAAGAAGGATTCTTACCCGGCAAATAATGCCTCCACATCTTTAATGCAAATACTATGGCTAACAGCTCCAAGTCATGTGTTGCATATTTCTTCTTGTGCGGCTTTAACTATCTACTTGCACAGACTATAACTTTCCCATGCTACATTAACACTATGCCTAAGCCAACCCTACATTCATCCGTATAAAAAGTTAACCATTCTCCTCCATCAATAAAAGTCAAAACAGGAGCACTGGTCAAACTTTCTTTTAACTCGAGGAATGCATCCTTACACTTCTAAGTGCACTCAAATTTAACATCCTTTTTCATTGGCTTGGTTAGATGAGTAGCCATATTGGTGTAATCCTTTATGAACATCCTATAATAGCCCACCAGCCCTAAAATGCTTCTCACCTCAATATGAGTTTAAGGTCTTTTGAAATCTTGTATAGCATCTATCTTAGCCATTTCCAACAAGACTTCCAAACCGTGTCTGTGCTCTTCCTTGGTTTTTGAGTAGATAAGAATGTCTTTGATGAAAACCAACACAAACTTATTCAACACATTTTAAAAGCTCAATTCATAAGATCGACAAAGAATGCAGTTGCATTGGTTAGCCCAAAAGGCATAACCAACCACTCATAGAAAAAATCTGGCCCTCTAAAAGCAATTAAGTGTATACTATCCCCTGCTACCCTTAATTAATGGAAACCCGTAGTTAGATCTAATTGGGAGAATACTATCTCTATGCAGTTGGTCAAATATATCATCTATGTGATGTAAGGGATACTTATTCAGGATTGTCAGCTTGTTTAACTCCCTATAAGTCACACATAGGCTTAATGAACCATTGGACTTAGCCACAAAATCTACAGCCGATCTCCAACTCAAACGGCTCTGTCTATTCAATTCTCTTCTTAACAAATCATCGATTTGATTTATTACCTCTTGCTTCACTGTCGAGGCCATTCTACGAAGGGTTTGAACGACAGGTCTCGCATCGGGAACCAGATCAATTCGAAATTCAATTTCCCGATGGAGAGCCAAACTGCTAACTGTCTAAAAAAATCAAGAAATTTTTCAACGACTTCTATCGATCCTAACTCTTCGTGGGATGATTCTAAAGAATAAAGGAAACTACTCATAAGTTTATAAGGCTTCTTACAAACTATCTTTTACAATGCCTTTCCGGAATTGGGCTTCAATACTACCCTTCTCTTAGCGCAATCTAGAATAACTCCATATTTTGACAACAAATCCATATTGATTATTATCACATCAAACCCATTATATCCAAGACAAATAGGTCACAAAAGTGACGATGTTTTCAGATACCAATTTGTACTCTTTTACAAATCAAACGTAAATTAGTTATACCACCTAAGGAGCTGGACACATAAATAGTGGTTTCTACAAATTTCGGGATAAATTGTAACCAATCTCCTAATTCTTTAGAGACAAAAGTATGAGAAGCTCCAGTGTTAAACAAAACATGAACTAAAATACCATTTATAAGAAAAGTACCTTCCAAGACTCCCTTCCCATTAACATCTTCAGAGTTTGAGAGTTTATCCTTGATTGCGTAAACTTTAATCTACTGAACTTTCTTCAATTATGGGTAATCCTTAACCATGTGTCCAAGCCGGCGGCAATTATAGCAGAGCGTCTTTTGGACCATTGGAGAGATAACCTTCAACTGTTGACAATGTGGTGAAATGTGCCCCTTTTTATTACACTTGAAACATGCAATGTCCTTGAACTTGACTCCTTGATTTCCTCCGGCCGATTTTCCTTTACCCTGCTTCTTTTTCTAATTCTCCCTTTTATTCGGGTTAATGGTAACGCTACTAGGTGCTGTTGCTGGGTTCTTATTCAAAAGCAAATCATACCTTAAGGCCATATCTACTAAATCTACAAATGATTCCTTCACATGTACGGTCATCTTTTCATGGAATTTTTCACTCATACCTAATACGAACATCTCGTTTTTGTTTAATGGTGGATCAATAAGTCCAAGGTCGAAAAGAGATAACTCATTCAATTTCGTCTCATATTCAGCCACCGACAGGTTTTCCTGTTTCAGGTTAATGAGACTTTTATATAAGCATGTTTTGCCCGCAGCTGGCATGAATCAGCCTTCGAATACTTCTTTGAATCTAGCCCATGATGACTCATCTTCTAGAATATTTATGGTGATAGAATCCCACCATGCAGTTGCACCCTCTTGCAATGACCATGATGCCAAGAACCATTTATGATCATCAGAAATGTCCAAACCTTTGGAAATCTTTTCACACGACCGTACCCAAGCTTGTACTTTAATGATGGATTTGGTACCCTTAAAAGGTACTCCTCCTTGGTTTGTGTGGTCCTTGCACAGAGTTGCGAAGTTTACTCGAGGGTGCACTAGAGCTGCTACTTTAACAGCAAATCCACCCCTTCCAACATTCGAGGTTCTTCCATTTTTGGTTAATGTGCTATTATTTCCTCTCCCATGTCCCCTCCTCATACTCTTTCTTATTACCTGAATAAAGTAAGACATCTTTAGAATACATGGATGAGATTACCTTAGGAAGAAGAGCATAAATCCAAATATAGATGCTGATCAAAACCACATGGAAATGCACTTTCTAAGTTCGAACTCGTTCTAGGGTACTACTAACCCTATCTCTAATGAGTCGACCCCAACCAAGGCCTAGGTGTTTACTCAACCTAAGCTCTGATACCAAGTTTGACGATCTGCCTTTCTTACACCGAAAGAATTCACTTAATACATCCTCGATATTCATGTGCCGATCATTTAAGTATCAAAAGACAGGTCTTGCGGTAGAGAAAATAAAAGACAGAAAGAAAATACAGATTTTTCACATAAGCAGGATTACATATACATCATCACAGTATAGTACATATGATTACTTCAAAATGTTAAATCAAATTTACAACAAGTACTATTCTCATCAAGGGCAGCTATATCAGCATACCTAAATTACTAACACATAATGTATAGTCATAGGGGAAATAACATGACTACTAAATATAGGGAAAGCTTCTTCTCCATAATGCTTCCTAAAATGCTCCAAAGAAACCTGATTACTTGGTTACCCACAAAAATTTGAGTACTTAAGAGTTTAAAGGAAAGAAATTAATCTCCGGGTCAGATATGTGTCTGGTGTGAGTAAAGCATGTTTAATTTTATAAAAGCCTTCAAATTAAAGTTACCTCGTAAGACCACGCCACACATAAACACGGATGGGTTTTTACCTTATGATAACCAAAACATTTCAACATAAAATTCTCATATATTATTATAATGTCTGGGTTTAAAATAAATATGGAATCATCGCCAAAATTGTTACAGTATTAAACTCCAGCATAATAGTTATACAATCAAGTCCGAAGGCTCGTATTGGAAAATGGATTCCAGCTATGAAAGAGTAAGGGTCTACCCACCAAATCGGTACACCTCTAGATAAAATGTACGATAGGGTATAACGTATTGTACCTTTGCTACTTAAGACCGGCCCTACTTCTTACTAGGTAGCGTCGAATAAGATCACCACTTGGTTGTGATCAACAACCATAAAAAGGGATCCCAAAGCTAACATAAACTGAAGATATTGCTCTAGATTTGGCGATGATCATCCCTAATAGGTGCGTCCCACATAGCCCTGTTGCACGCCCCTGCTTTAGTCATTTTCTCGATTGATGAGGCTTAAGGCTACCATTACCTTTTTATATAGAAACCATCTCAGAATACTAACACTGCCCTCCTAGCAGCAATGCAACGCTAGCATTCATCCATACAAGTTGTTCCAAGATCGAACAAACATTCAACATTTGCCATCTTCCCTTTTGGAATTACCCTTGGGAATAAAAGTACAGCTTCATAACATAATTCATAACAATCCATTATAAAGATTATTAGTTTGGAGTGGTTCAGATAAATTATAATTATCCGAAATCGGTGTATCCAAACTAAAAGATAATTCCCGACTAACTCAATTCCGATTCTTTTGGAAGTATATAATAAGTATTTGAGTCCTCACCAGGGAACTCTAATATAAACAACATACTTCCTGAGTTAAAACAGGTCAAGTTATAAATAGTGGACAATCCGTTACTTAGGTAATTATACAGAGTTCGCATATGAATAACCATATACTAATTTAAACTTGACCCATTGATAGGAATTAACCATCCCATATCTATCATGTTTTTGATATTTCGGCCTTACTTTATCCCACGCCTAGAAATAAATTCTAGTTCTCACAAATAGAGGATCCGCCTACTCATCGTCTTTTAGTGCTAACTATGGGTTGGCTTACTTCCCATAAATGTGACATCACATTAACAATAGTTTCATATCTATTTGAGGTTACTTAAGGGTAATAGACAAAGAAATTCCTTGATTTAAAACATTTTTGAAAAAAGAAAGACAGTCTTAAAACAACTAATATTTTGAAACGAAAATGATTTTTAAACTAAAAACCCTTATTGATTAATTAAATAACAAAGTGAAACTTTATTAAATAATAATTAAATCTTAATTATGTCTTCATTAGCATCTTAGTTAAATTTAAATTAATCAATAATTAATTAAATCGTTTTAAAAAAAATTAATTAATATTTAATAAATAATTTAAAATAATTAACAATTTATTATTAATTAAATAGAAATTAACTTTAATTACTTAAGTAATTAAAATTAAATTAATTGATTAACACTTAAGTATTAAGCACCTTTATTAACCAATAATTAAGTACTAATTGCTTAATTAATTAATTAATTATCAACTAAGTAAATAATCAATTAAATAATAATTACCTTTTTAATTACTTAATATAAAGTCAAAAACATATTTCAAAAAAAATCTAAGTGAAATCATCTTTAGATTCCAAGATGAGTTCGATTCTTCGAACTACACATATAGCGATCATCGGTATATGACCCGTAATTTTTAAAAAATTGAAAAGAAAATTTCTTAATCTTTTCCAACTCCAACTCTTGGAAAACTTTACTAACACATAAAGGCATGTTTCTTGAAAAATAAAGCAAGTTTTAAATTCGGGAATATCTTGAAATTATAAAACCGAAGAATATAGTTTGTATACAAGTGATTCTATGTTACTTAAGTTAGCAAAAGTGCCAAATTCCTTAGCATGTAATCATTTATTTATTACCATAACATACATAATTAAATCGCACCCATATCACAACGTGAAATCATGTCATAACCAACATATACAAGTAAGGATTATAACTTGCAACTAACTTGACATTTCAATTCTCAAATTCCAAACTATTTGTCACCTCATCCAAATGCATACACATATATCCAAGTTAACACAATTTATATCCAAACAAAACCATATTTCTATGACAAACAAGCATATATTTAAGTTATATTTTTTTTAAGTGTTAGATCTTTACTCACCAACAGTTCACGAAAACTAAGCTAACTTTTCCTATAACTTGAACACGGCTTAGTCCTTTGCTTTTACCATGAAAAAATGAAGTCTTTAAGTGGTTTATGGCCACAAAAAATTTAGCCCTAGGAAATATATGTTGGGCCTTGGAAATATAAGATGGAATTGGACTTGATTTTTGAAGAGGAAGTGGAGTAAATGATGAGGAAGTGTTTTAAAAAGTTTTGGAAGGAATTAAATGGAAATCTAAGGTTTTTAAAACTTTGAAATATATTACGAAGCCATGAAAGGCTTTCTTAAGAGCTTAGGAATTTTAGAAATGAAGATAAGAATGAGAAAAAATGAAAATAAATTAAGAAAAAATTCTTTTATGTTAACAAGTTAATTTACTAAAATACACTATGTACTTTGCCTCCTCTCACACTTTGCCACCTTACTTCTCTTGGGGTTCCCTTCAAATCAAAGTTACATGCATTTATTATCTATGTACTTCATGTTTCTAAAGATATGATAACTTCTGTCACTTTTATTTACATTGACATTTTCTTAAAACATTTACATAAAAAGGCATATCATACATTATATATTTCATAAGTTAATATGTAACAATCCAAAATTTGAGCTATAATAATTAATTAAAGAATTAATTAAACAACAAAATAAGTTTGCGAAATTCCAAGAATCGAACCATGGAAGTTGCACCATTAGGTCCATGGTAATTTTTTGATCAATTTCCATATATACCTTGTCGAAATCCGAGCTAGTATAAAGAAGTTACAAGAGAAATAAGAAATCAGAATTAAATAAGCAAAAGCGGAAGAAAAAAAAAAGTATACGTATCCATAGGTCAACCCTTATTTGGGTCAGGTCAACCTATGGGTCGACCCCCAAAGGGGTCGGGTCAATCCGCAGTTCTACCTAGACGGTATTTCGTCCAAGTACGAGTCGAAGAGAGTGATTTTGATTTTTGGCCAAATCCCGCGTTCATGCTTGCATTCGACGGTTCCTAGTGAGCCTATGACGTGGTTACACCCAATTTAGTCTTCAAATACGATGGCCCGAGATCCTTAAGCCACACTATAAATAGAACCCTAGCCTATCTATTTTTCTCATTCAGATTTTCTCCCAAATGGGTTCATTGCCTGAGGCTGAACCTTAAATAGAAAAAATTTCCAGGGAGAAATCATTTTAATATAAATATTCTATGCTGTAGAAGTGGATCCAGGAAGGCCCAGGACTAGTGCTAAGGACCACAGGTGAGTGTTTTGTAATTATTTTAGATTTGTAAGCAATTTAAAATAATAAGGTTCTCAATAGTTATAGTTTTTCTACAATTTTGAAATAGTTTTTATGTAAGGTTATTTACAGTCAGTTTTTAAGTAAAATTCAGAAGGTATTTTCAGTCTATTTTTATTTGTCTATTTTATTCAGTTATTTATAGTTATTTAGAGTTATTTACATATGTTTTAAGTTAGAATTTAGCCTATAAATGTTAGTTTCTTTTTACGGAAATTTAGTCTTTTTTGACACAAATAAAATATTAAAAGGAGAAGAAATCGCAAATATGGATTAAAATAGAATAACACTAAATTTACAGAAATCAGATGTAAAATGAGAAAAATTGAAATAAAATTATGGACTGAAATAGGCAAATTTAAGATATTTGCAAGCATGATTATAACAAGTGGTTATAACTAAAAAATTTAGAAGAGCAGCAGTGGCAAGAACAATTATAACATAATTATAATTAGAAAGATAGAAACAACATAAGGGACTTATTTTAAAACTTGGATCTTGGATTAAGTTAATAAGCAAATATAGCAGAAACAACAGAAGGAGCATATTTTAAAACTTAGATCGTGGATTAAGTTAATAAGTAAATAGAGTAGTAGTGGCTCGTACTGATAGCATTCCCTCTCAGGTTTAGGACTAATGGTTTCACACGTAGGTGAGGCTAGGACATTCTTATACTAATTAGGGTAAATAAGTGGCCGATAGATCGAGGCTCAAATTTGAGGATTTAGGCAAGCATAGGCGATTTGTTTGTTAGGACCAGTACCATTGCATTCCTTTTCAGGTCGAGGACTAATGGTCTCACATGTGGGTGAGGCTGGGCATGCTTATGCTAATTAGGGTAAATAAAGGGTCAAATAGGAGGCGACAGTTAGTGTGTACCAGCGATGATCGAGTGTGCGACATCGATTAGGCTAAATAATTCACAATTGCATCCTAAGAACTAAAGAGGTGCCTTTTTCTGTGAACAACATGATTTATTCACAGAGGCACAACAGAGATAGGAAAGGCCGATCAATGGGTAGGGTTAGGATATCAGCCTAATCAAGTTAGCAGTTAGGATTTTATCCTAATCAAGATTAGCAGTTGAGATAGGATTAGAGTTTCAGCCTAATCACAGAAGCTTAAGATAAGTGTAAACAATCAAAGAAAACAGTCAAAAAGAATCAGAAACAGTATTTTATCTGATTTTTATCTTTTTGTATTTTCTTTCAAGCTAGAACTATTGCTTAGTCTATTATCTTTATCTTGCTTAGAAATGCTAATAATTACTTTCACTCACCAGACTTGTTGTCTGACCCACTCCTCTATCTTTACTTTTCCCTCCATAGGCCAGTAGAGTTGAGGATAGTTGATTCAGGTTGCTTGGATATTTATTTTTGGAGTCTCCTCATTTCATATTTACTCATCGACTTTCCTTCTTTTTCATTTGGCTTATGATGGATTAGCACTTGTGAGAGGGATTATTATTGTTATCGTTATATTTATACTTTGATTTTAAGAGACTGAGATGTATTTTCATGAGACATAAGAGATTTTTGAGATACGTTATGTTTTTAAGACTTATTTTAAGATGAAGTTTAATTTTGAATGATAAGTTATTATTTTAATGTTTTTGCGGTTTTTACTATTTTTGTCTTGTCAATCTGAGCACTTGTCACGACCCAAAATTCAGCGTTCAAAAATCGACACCAAATACCTCACTTGTATTCTACTACCGGAGATTCGAACGTCGAATTCCAGTTCAGATGAAGCTTATAACAACATCAGATGAATATAAACAGCGAAAACAAAATGAACTGCCATATATCAATATTCCATAGACAACATCATCACAATATTCATTACAACATCATCACCAACATCAGAGTATTCTTATACATATAACACAACTTCAAAATAGACCATCATGAGTCTCTATGATGCTTTAGCTATACCCATAACGCACCACATCCTTTGGTGTGCCCTTTATGGGAATACTAAGGGGTGTGGAGTATTTCATTTAGTATCAGAGCCTAAGGTTACAGGATTACTGAGAACTTGTTTTAAAAGTAAAGTATTTTTAGAAGGTAACATATCTTCACACTAAATGTATTTTTTAGAAAGAAACTCTTGTTATAGAAATAGTTTTCAAATATAAGAGAGTTTTTATAGAAATTCCGTCAAAGTCCAGTTCAACCTTCTTTCAATTCTTTCGAGCCTAAATTTTCTTTTCTTTGCATAGTTTGGCGGATACCCCAAATCTTCCAGAGGGAGTCCAAGTCCCTGGCTAGTTCCGTAGATACCTCCAAGCTACGACACCAGAGGTGCAAGGGTAAGCGCCCAATGTAGCACCGGTAGGAGGAGGTCTCGTTAATCTGCCAGCAACAACTAATTTTTCTAAGCTATGCAAGGACTTCGCTAATCTAGGAGGCAAGAAGTTTTCTGGCACAGAGGATTTCGTAGAGGCATTAACTTGGTTAAGAACATGGAGCAGATATTTGGGCTGTTAGAATTGAAGGACCAATAGAGAGTTCAGCTTGCATCTTAGTAGCTAAAGGGAGAGGCTTATTACTGGTGGGAGATTGTAGAGATGGAGGGTAGAGACATTGGTTGCTTTGGATTTCGTGAACGGTTTAAGAGAAAGTTTTTGTCGCAAGCCAAGGAAAGCATGCAGTTGGAGAAGTTCATTAGTCTAAAGCAGGAGAGTCTTTTGGTGAAAGAGTATATAAATTAGCTTAATGAGTTATCGAGGTTCGGGATGGAGCTTGTTAATACACCACATAGAAGGCCACTAAGTTTGCTAAGGGCTTGAACCAGCCCCTCCAAGGGTTGGCATTGACACATGTACCTATGGGAGCGACATATGAATCACTTGTGGAAATGGCCCTCATATCAAATATTGCTAAGGAAAAAGAGGTTAAGGAGGTTCCTAGATCAGAAAACTCTAAGAAGTAGTGGTGGAATAATAATAAGGATAAGGACAAGAAGAAAGGAGGAGGGCCTCAAAAGGGATAGATCAAGAAGGATGAGAAATGTCATAATTGTGGATTGGTCGGGCATCACTCAAAAGACTATAAGAAGGACACGATGAAGAGGAGATGTTACAGCTGTGGGTAGCCTGGACACCTTAGTAGAGCTTGTCCTCAAAGGATAGAGCAGAAAGCAGGCACACTTACGGAGCAAGTACAGGCTTTGGATGCAGGACCTTCTAGTAGTGGAATGGACCGAGGTAGAAAAGTCTATGTAGAAGGTTTGATCTCTATTTTGGATTTTCCTATTCGAAATCTTTTTGACTCCGGAGCATCGCATTCTTTCATTTATAGTTCCTTGGTTGATTTTTTGCACTTAGATATTTGTTTGGTTGTAGACCCTATAGTTGTTTCAAACCCCGTAGGAGGATCGACACATTTCTCTATGATTTGTAGGGGTTTGAAAATTTATATATTTGGCTTAGAGTTTGATTGTGATGCCTATGTACTAGGATTTTCGGAATATGGGATGAATTTGTAATGGACTGGTTATCCATTTATGGTGCGATGTTAGACCGCGAGAGGAGAGTCGTTTGACTAGAGATATTTAGGGGACGGACTCTTGAGGTTTCTTGCAACACACATGGGTCTGTCATGTTGAGCTTCCTTTATTGCCTTGATTCATCACTAGGAGAGTTAGATTCTGTAACATTCCTGATTTTAAGGCCAAATTAATTTAATAATTAATTTGATCTTTGGAATTAAACTTTGAAATATTTGGTAATTAATATAAAATTTTGAATTAAAATGTGAGGTTAGTTGGTAAAATTTATTTGAGTTTCTCCCCAAACAATTAAAATGTGGGTTTTATAAATAGATTGTGAAAACAGGAATTAATAAAGGCTTTAAAGTTTATATATATGTATATAAGTGGATTTTTAAATTGTATCTGGAATTTGAAATGCAAGAATACATATTCTGAGAAATAAATTGGATTTAAGAATTTTATATACTAGTAGAGATTTGTTTTCTATTATATATACATATATGTAAATATATACGTTGTGATTGGGAAGATAGGATTTAAGATCAATATAAGAATTTTTTTCTTCAGGATGTATAAATAGTTATAAAAGGAAATATGAATAGAAAATAATATAAAGATATTTGAATTTAATTTTATGAAATGGATTTTAAAAGTTGTTTGAAGTTAAACCTTTATTCTAAAGACTTATATACATATATAATCTATATATGTGTTTATTATTAAAATACAACTAAACTTTGAAATTAATTTCTTTAAAAAGTTATGATTTGTACAACGACTTGAATTTAAAATTCAAAACAAGAATTAATATAAAATATTTACCTTTCGAAATTTAATAGGATATATTGTAAATAAAATGTGATTTTGAAGTTAAATAAATACATACATATATATATATGTATTGGAAATAAAAAAATTGATTTAATAAATAAATTTACAAAAGCTTTATAAACTAAGAAATATATATATGTATAGAAATCAAGAATAGAAGTTTTAAAAAACTCACCTATATGTGTACATATCTTTTGAAAAAAAATTTACAAAACAATTTGAATTAAGGAGTTAAATATGATTTGTGTGTGTGTGTGTGTATTAAACATTAAAGATAGAATTCATAAATCAATAAAAACATGATTTGTAAATTTATTAAAGTTAAGGTTTAAACCATATTTTACAAACAAAATTTTGTACAAGGATATAAACATAAAAATGGGTTGTTTTGGACAAGTGTAAGCCATGCATAAGTAAATAAAAATAGTGCAAGAATTTTGGCATGCAAATGAACAAGTGGAAAAGAAAGTCTGTTTTCTTTTGAATTAAAATTGAAGGCATGCATAGAGAGAAAAAACAGAAACCATGTCATTTCTTTCCTCAAAACTGAGAAACCAAATTCAAAAGTTATCAACCATCAAAACAAAAAAACTACAGATCAAAGTATTTCAACATCAAAACCAAAAAAAAAAAAAAAAACAGAGATCAAAAGGGAACAAAAGTAGTTTCAATTCTGAAACCAAAACAAGGTAAATTTGCAAACTGGAAATTCCGAACATGCTGTCAAAGATCTGAAACAAATCAAGTTCAAGTAATCTAAACAAGTACAGAGGATATGAAAATGAAGCTTCAGGCAAATTGAAGGATGCATGCAATCCAAGTTACAATTCAATCAAGATGTTTTCCAATTTTTCAAACTCAAAAGCAAAATCCTCTGTCTCAACAGTTCCAGGCTTCTTCTCTGTCAAACAACTCAGGTAATTCAAGAAAACCCATAAGTAAAGTTAAAATTTAAAATTTGAAGCAACTAAAATCGTAATTAACACTATTATTTTCAACGTGAGGAAATGATAACCAAAGCAAAGAAAATGTGAAAATTAATCAAGGAGCAGTTCAAATGAATCCAGCTTGGAAAACCAGATCTGTTTCACTGTCTCTGTTTCTTTCTATTAAACCACTATGAGCAAACTCTTAAAACCCCTTTTTACTTTGGTTTGCATGTGATGATCATTGATGGATGAATGTGGATTATGATTGCATGTGTGTATATATGGAAGTGTATATATGTAGGTCTGTACTTATGCTTAAAACACTCTGTTCAAAGTTTACAGGTTTCAAACCTTGTCAGGGAAAAAAAATCTAGGATCTTTTCCTCTGATCCTTTTCAGGCTTAAAGATATAAACAAAATATGTTCATAAAATCAAGATATAAGTTCTAGTAAATATTCTTTGTTAAACCAAAAGATAAATTTGACTGGAGAAGAAATTACACAGTGAAACTTGAAAAACATGTCAAATTTGAATTTCATAATTCTTTGATTTACCTACATTACTAATTCGTCTTGGAAAAACCATGAATTTTGATGAAAAAATCAAGATTTTTAATATCGTATTTATTGAGAAATTCGAAGTTGAACAATTTTGGGTTTTTTGTCAAATTCTGGTGATCAATGAAGTGGTGGGTCTCGAATTCATAGGTGGAGGTAGCTGGAGTCTAGGGGATTCAGGAAAAAATGGTAAATATTTTTTTTTTAATGACTCTAATGGCGGCTCGACATGATTTTAGGGTCCGTGGTGTCGTTTTAGTTGATGGTTTTTCCATGGCATCTGTGACAATGTCGAAGCATCGGGATTTGTAGCGAGGTGGAGATCGATGCTTTGATTCGTGACAAAGCTTTGGTCAGGACGGCGTGGTCGATAGTGACTGGGATCGGCGGCGTAGGGAAAATTTCGTAAACTAGTTGGGTTTCTGGGTTGTTCCAGTTTTGGCTCCAACATGTTTGATTCCATTTTCGTGATTGATGCTTGGATATGAAGGGAGGAACCAATATAGGGGGTTGTCTATGACTTATTGCCGTCGGTAAAGTTGATCGAAGATGATTCGATCACCTGTGCACGTGTACGGGTGACGATAATGTCAATGGATATGGGTTTCAGGAAGAAGAACTTTGCCTCGAAGATGATTCCAGGGAGAAAGGGTTGCGGGTCGAGTAGACTACCGGGGTAGTGTGAGAGTTAAAATTTTACCAGACTTTAAAACTTGAAATTTTAAACTAAGCTTTAAAAAGAAAACGAAGAAGAAAGCTCGGGAATTTTGTGTTTTCACTCGGGTGTCTGCTCGAGTAAGTTATGGAGGTGACCAAGGTTGTTAATTAAAGGTTAAAAAGTTTGAGTTTTAACAAGTTAAGTTTAAACTAACTTTCTTTAACAAATTTTTTTTTTTTGAGTAATAAATGATTAATTAATGTTTGATTAAGTTAGGGAAAGTATTTTCAGTTTTTATTGATGAAGTTTAAAATGTGTTTTTTTTTTAAAAATTGATTGTTAAAGTAATTTTATAATGGAAAATTCCAAGATGTTGCAAAGGTGATTAAATGATAATTCCTTAAAAATAGTAATTGAAGAATAATTAATCAATTTCTTAATTGATGATCAATAGGTAATTTATTACTAAAAGAAAAAAATATAATAATTACTTAATGAAAGTAATTAAGGATGAATAATTAATGATTTAAAACTTGATAAATCGAGTGTTTAAAGGTTATTAATTGTGGAATAATTAATTTATGTGATAAAATTAATTAAGGTAATTAATTTGAGAATAATTAATTAATTAAAGGTTAATGAATTAATGAAAGTAATTAAAGAATAATTAAGATAAGTAATTAAGGCGTAATTACTGAATGAATTAATTAAAAGTTAATTTAAGGTTAGTTAATTAATTAATAATTAAAGGTGGATTAATTTATAATTACTTAAGGTCATTTATTAAAGGTTAATTAATTTTGCAATTAACTTAAAGGTTAATTTAATTAATGTGATCAATTATGGAATAATTAATAAATCAAGGATGATTAATTAGAAGGGTAGTTAATTAATTTTATTAATTAATATTAAATGAAAATTTTGGGTAATTAATTCATAAGTAATTAATTTAATTGAAAATTAAATTGAATTAATAAGCATTAACACATTTAGTTAATCCTGCGTATAAATAAGTATTGAATGCTTGAATTGCTTATGAATGGTTGTATAGTATAAGATGCCATGAATTGATTATCCTATCCGATCTGTGATATTCTGATTTGTGTTGTAAACTATGATGTAATTTATTCATATGTGATGTACTCTATTCACTCGTGATGTAACTTATTTTTCTATGTATCTGTGTATATAGATAAGCGTTATTGGAATATACCGCTTATCGATATTGATATGATTGAATCTGTGATGATTGATGTTGTTGCACTATTGTGTGAAACCGCTGGACTACACCTTACACACACAAATATGGATCACACTTGGAAATCGATTAAGTCACAGATATTTGAATTAATTTTTTTAAAATGATTTTAAAGTATTTTGAATTCAAATGATTTTTAGAAATGGAATGGAATTAATATGAAGAACTTTGGAAAAGAAGTTTTAAAAATAAAAGTTATTTTGAATAACTTAATATAGTTTTGAAATTTAAATAATTTGATTTGGATTTGAATTCAATAATTGAAATTGAATTCAATGATTTGGGAATTATGGTTTAAAAAGATTATACAAGTTATAAAGGTGTTTATATGGGTTCTTAACCATTTAAAAAGTACTATTTTGGGAATTTTAAATTTAAACCCAAGTTTTATACTTGAATGGCTTTAACTTACGTAAATGTAATTAGCTTTAACTTATGTGAAAGATTATTAAACCTTGTTTTGAAATCGAAGAGAGTTTTAAATGGTATATCTTTCGTATAAAAGATTTGAATTGGAAATAGTTTGAAAGTTATGAATTAAATCTTTAATTTAAAGACTGGATTTGTTAATCCAATTTCAAATGAAATTGTTTTGAAAAGTCATGAATGAACCTTGTGGAAATTTGGTGAACTTTGTGAAATGAACCTTTTTGTTTAAAAGATTTGAAGTTGTAATTTTTTTAAAGAAAGGTTTTGGATAATAAGTTGTGACTTCACTGAAATCCTGTATCCATATGTTTTTAAATTTTGCGCTCATTATTAGGTTTAGCCGGGAGAGGACCTTGTGGCATATAACCCATTTCGAATAATGATACGTCGATATGGATAGCATTTGAAGACCGGTGGTGAAGACCGGGTATTTTTGAGAACGAAAGAATAACCCGTCGATTGTCTCTGCACGGAGTCGCGCCGGTATAGAGATTCCCTAAGTGATGGGAAGTCCGACCGGGATTGGGAATACCCGGATTTGCAAGGGTTTCTTCGGAAGTGCCTTCGATTCCGTTCGAACCCGGGACAGACTTGTATGGATGTGTGTCTGACATTACACTCTGATATGTAAAACCGGTTTCTATCAAATACATTTCTGTTTGGTGGCGAAGATTCATTCTCTTAGCTTAACACCCTTCTCTGAGACGTACGAGCTTAGAGGTTATGTAGTTGATGGTTACTAGTGATACATTCCCAATTTGGTAATGTGGCACACGAGGTGCTGCTGATCATTTGTTGATCAAAGCATGACTTTGTGAAAAAGTATAGCTTCGTGGACGAGACCTCATCGAGCCACACAACCCGGTAATGGTCGAAACATGAAAGATGCGGCAAGGTTTCAGGGGTCGCACCCCTAGGATATGTCCATTCCTTCTGGAAAAGAGTGGTATCATGGTATGGAGCCCAGATACTTATTCATGTGGACGCTGTATATATTTATTACTGTGTGATGTTGTTGGTATAGAGGGCCCTCGGATAAAGGTCGCAAACGACCGGGATGGAATATCTTAGGTGTTACTCCCGAAAATTGAGGACACCGGCCTTGTGTTGGCAGAGAGCCAGGTAGGTTCTTGGGGCGTCCCTCCAAAGGCGTACCCATGTGGCAATGAGAAGTTCCTTGGCCTGACTATTTGTTGGAAAATCCAAAGAAACAATAGGCGCCTAGTACGGTTTTAGTTGTATAACCTGCCATGGAATTTGTTGGTAACCTGCTATTGAACATGGTAGCTATAGTAGGCATACGACGAAATGTTGTATGCTGGCTAAGATTAATATTATACTTTCGAAAATGTTTTCCACTATTCACTAATAATAATATCAAAATCGTTTCGCGTATCAAGCATTTTGGACTATCATAAGGAGAAATCTCATCCAATTCTGCGTTTGCATGGTGTGTGTGGTGGGAGGCCTTATGGTAGTTTCATTTTCCAAAAAACATTGCGGTTTGCAATGTTTTAAATTCCTTTGTTGTTTGTTTTTAAAATATAAAAATGTTTTTTGTTTACTCATACCAATCTCCTGACTGACCTGGAGTTTATTGTTCCTTTCCTAAACTTTGGGTGCCCACAATTTTCCACACGGGCAGTCTAGAGTTGGGTTTTTCAGATAGTCGAATAGTAGTAATTGATTCGACAGCCTTCGAAGCCCTTTGGGTTTGTGGATCTCATTTTCTACACTTCAGCATTCACGACTGACCTTGCTTAGCTTTAGATTGAAGATGGAGTTTTTGGAGTTTTGGCTTTGGAGCATTAGACTGGAGTTGCAGTTTGATATTGTAGATATCTCTTTTGCTATTTATTTTCCGCTGTTGTGTATTGTCTCTGATATTCTTGTATCATATTGATATCATTGTTGTATATCATTGGATATTGTATTTATTGGAGTTATATATGATATTCATTTCTTTTCTTTTGCTGTGTTGTTATACTTAATGTGTTATAAGCTCTGGCACGAGTCAAATTTCAATGGTTGAATCTGCGACATTCGAGTACAAGTGAAGTACGGGTGTCGATTTTCGAGCGCTAAAATTTGAAACGTGACAGATTCAGATCCAGTTGTTAGAGATTTCTTAGACGTTTTTGAGGAGGTTAGGGGCAACCCCCAAAGAGAGAGAGATCGACTTTAGGATTTATCCGAATGACAATGCTAAGCCAGTGGCATTACGCGCGAGAGATATGGCTCCTAGGGAGAGGAAGGAGTTAAGTAAGCAGACCGGTGAGCTATTGGAGAAAGGCTTCATCAAGCGGATCATATCCGAGTGGGGAGCACCAGCCGGCTTCGCTACAAAGGCGGATGGTTCCCTTTGACTTTGTGTAGACTATAGGGAGTTGAATAAGCTAATGAAGAAGAACCATTACCCACTTCCTATGATAGACGATCTTTTCGATCAGCTCGTTGGCTCTTCAGCATTTTCTCCGCTTGACTTAGCCATCGGATTTAATCAGCTTAAGGTCATTGATGGTAATATCAATAAGACAACATTTAGGACACTCGATGGATTCTTTGAGTGGTTGGTTATACCATTTGGGCTGATCAATGCCCCAGCCTATTTTGTAGATTTAATGAGCCGTGTTTTTCGAGATGTCCTAAATAAGTTCGTTGTAGTGTTTGTGGACGACATTCATGTGTTTTCCAAGAGTATGGAAGATCATGCTATTCATCTTGAGGAGGTTCTTCGCACATTTCGTGTTCATCGTTTGAAAGCAAAATTCTCGATGTGTCACTTTTGGCGTGAGGAGTTGCTTTTTTGGGCATGCAGTCTCGAGAGAGGGTTTAGCTATGGATCCCGCTAAGACAGTAGCAGTACAGGATTGGAAGGCTCCTAAGAATGCTACCGAAGTTAGAAACTTACTAGGTTTGGTTGGTTATTATAGAAAGTTTATCATAGATTTTGCTAAGATTTCAGCATTCGAGGTTAAGCCTACCCTCATAGATCATACTGGCTCAAGGCAGCAGAGGATTCAGAGCTTGTGGATATTCTGGATAGGATTAGCAGAGGATATGACTCTAGACATCTCCAATGCTATTCCATCGATAGAAAAGGGTGGCTAAGAAGAGATGGAACACTTTGCATCCCCCGCACTGGTGATTTGACGAGAGTAGTTCTAGAAGAACTATACCATTCTCGGATGACTATTCATCTGGTTGGTGATAAGATGTATAGGGACATGAAGAGAGTTTTTTATTGGAGTGGCATGAAGAAGGATGTAGCAGAGTTCGTGGCCAAGTGTCTTCTGTACCAAAGGGTTAAGACAAAGTAGAAGAGGCCTGGCAGATTACTTCAACCATTGGATGTACCCAAATGGAAGTGGGAAAGTGTTTCGATGGACTTTATAGATGGTTTACCCCGATATAGGAAAGGGAATACTAGTATTTGGGTGATAGCAGATCGTTTGACTACGAGCGCCCACTTCATTCCGATCAAGAGTAAGAGGACAACACCTCATTTGGCATTCATATACGTTCATGAGATAGTCAGACTTCATGGAGTTCCTCTAACATAGTGAGCGACATAGACCTTATCTTTACTAGCGAGATTTGAAGGAGCTTGCAAGAGGGTTTAGGGACACAACTTAAGTTTAGTACGGCCTATCACCCTTAAACGGATGGCCAAACGAAGAGAATAAATAGAGCTCTTGAGGATTCATTGAGGATATGCATTCTTGATTATGGAGGAACTTGGGAGGAGCGCCTTCCTTTAGTGGAATTTGCATATAACAATAGGTTTCAGGCTAGCATTAGGATGGCTCCTTTTGAAGACCTTTATGGAAGACCCTGCAAGTCGCCTTCGTGTTAGTTGAAGTCTAGGGAAAGAGTGTTATTTGGTCTTGACATGGTTAGAGAGACTTCTAAAAAGATTGATTTGATTAGAAGAATAATGAAGAAGTCCCAAGATAGATAGAAACCCTATGCAGATAAGCGGAGAAGTGATATTTGGTTCGAGGTAGGAGATTTGGTTTTCATTAAGGTGTCTCCACTAAGAAAGGTTGTGAGGTTTGATCAAGTGGGAAACTTGCTCCTAGATTTGTAAGACCATTCCCCATTGTGGAAAGGGTAAGGAAGATGGTGTATCGGATAAAGCTATTAGAGAGGCTCGTGGGAGTTCATGATGTTGTTCATGTTTCGCACTTGAGAAAGTTCTTACATGATTTAGTGAGGTAGTGGAACCTAGCCAACTTGAGGAATTTGAAGTGGAGGGAGAAACATTGGTTCGTCGCATTCCTACCATGATCATTGGGCATGATATCAAGAAGCTTAGAAATAAGGAAGTCCCTTTGGTTAAGGTGCAGTGGGGAGAAAGTGTTGAGGACGCTACGTGGGAGGCTGAGGAGAAAATACGTACCTCTTATCCGTACCTCTTCGATAGTACATCTTGAATTTCCTATTTCCATCATTAGTTTTGATTAGGTTCTTTCCTTTAGTATCCTTTGAAAGGGTAGATCTGAGGATTTATCCTATGGATGGTAGGACTAAATGTAAACATGTTACTAGAACATGTTATGTAACATCCTGCCTTTTTGTGCGCTTCAAACTGACGATAAACCACACATGTCAGACATAAAGCATACAGAAGGGCGGACTGTTATGGGGTAAATAAGAAAAAGCAGAGAAAGAAAAAGAACAAAACAGAATCTAGCATCGGAACGATAAACTATAATAATCAAACATACGGTTCATGAAGTTGTTTTACAAAATTTTCGATTATACTTATACAATACATATCAGAGTTACACATACCAGAGAACAATAAATAATGCAGCGGAACAGTATGAATGTAGTGGAGTACTATAATAAATAATAATAATAAATCTTCGTCTTCGTCCTCCAAAAATAAGGTCTTCAAAATCCTGAAATGCTCAGGAAGACCCGAGCGAATTGAAAAGACAAAACACTCGAGTCAGAACAAAAAGTTCTTATGTAAGTTAAATCAACAATAAATAATATGAGTGGAATGACGTCAGAGATGTTTACAGGATTTGACATCTCCTATCCAGTGTCTAACGTGAGTGCGGTAACTCAAGAGATGCTCGGGATTCACATCTCCTAAGGATCCGTTAAACTATTTACTATGTAGTAATATTTCGCTATTATAATAATGTCTAATAGTAAAATATAATTTCTTTTTAATAGCGTTAAGGGGTTACCCATATAGCCCTTAACACGTAATAGTGCTAATAGTCTATACAGTACCGTAATACCTCCTGATCGGGAAGCTACCAGAGGATACATCATAGGTACGACACAAATCAAACTCGTACAAGGCGCGCTAGGGTAGGTGAAACGGCACAACTAGGCAATGCCAGGGTAGATATACCAATTACGCTTCCCGGTCGGTGGTAACGCGCAGCGTGCAGCTACCGCCCACATCGAGCCACACCCCCAAATTAAAAATCAAAAGTGGCCACTGAATCAATCCAAAGTTAGAGTATAATATCGAAGGGATGTGTCCGATAAAAGGGGCTACCTTCTTAACCCGTCAATCGCTCCTGTTTTAGCCACCTTATGCCAACTCATGGGAGTCGGGTCCACGTATTTACCTCAAAGGAAACGCCGCCACCATCCTACTTCATTCTGGAATCCCCACTGCGTACACGGTTGTTAAAGTAGTTTTCAGAGTTGGCAGAGAGTATGACAACTTCCGATCCCGGTCTCTTTAACAACCAAACATTATTATAACACCGCGGTCTTTTCAAAGTGGTTTATACTTTTTAAACCAGAATATAATATCCATTTCAAACCATATAAATACTATATCATTTCCAATTTAAAACCAAATCAATATGATGTCCTTTTATTTCAAATCAATATAATATCATTTTATTTCAATGTATCCCCTTTTTCAAAATCATAGCACTTCCAAATTATATACTTCAAAAACAAACATTTGAAAATTTAACACCTTCAAACATAATGCTTTGAAATTCACAACTTCGAAACATTTCTATTTCTATAAACATTTCAATTTCGATATATTTCAAGGCTTTAAATATTCCAAGGTTTCAAAACTAAATTTGATAATTTCCATTCAACAATTAAATTTCCTATTATTTAGTTTTGAAATAATTTACATAATAACCCCTTATCATTTAATAAGATTCAAATTTTAAATAACTAGATATTGCCATCAATTCATTTTACTTGAAATAATCGTTTAATTCACGTAGAAATAAAAATCCAGTTATAAATATCATACCTTTTTAAAATTTCAAGTTAATAAATTTTACATCAACTTATGGAGTTTAATTCTTAAATAGGCTCAATTTCAATTAAATTTCCAATTTACCTTCCAAATCTTAATTTATTTAAATCATTATAACCTCTATATTAAAGTATGATTTAAATACTTCACCATATTTTATTTTAATAAAACCAAACTCCATTATTAAACTTATTATTAATCAACTAATTTACACATAACTTAAATACATGAATTTAACTATATATAAAATATTTTAATATAATATCAAAAAGAATCGATATTTATTAAACCGTATAATACTATCCAAAACCATAGAAATCATTTCCAAAATATTTATATATAGACCACGGTGTCTTTATATAATTTTCTATCCTATCGTAAAGTGATACGGATATTTATCATTTCAACCCGTAATTTAAAATAAAATATATGGTTATATCATTTCAAACCGCAATCCCGAATGAAATAAAAATTTGATAACAACTTGCAGTTTATAACAATATAAATAAAACATCCATTCATCCAATATCAATCATTAAACATTATCACAATCATCATCCAATTCAAACAATAACATTAATATAGAACAAATGATAAATAACAGGTAATTACTTGCAGCTTATATACAATAACAAATTAATTTAACCGGCAGTTTATTTGCAATAATAAATTGAATAACAATTTAATTCAATAAACTGAATTTACCTGCAATGACGATAAAAATATACCAAACAACAATAATTAAATTCTAATCGCATCAAAAATAAATTTAACAAACATAAGAAATTTTAGAAGTTGTGAGTGGTTTAAAACACTCACCTTTTGAATTTAAATTGAATTTGAATCCAATTTAGACCCAAAAATTTAACAGTGTCGAAATCCGTCCAAACCAGGGTCAAAATGTCTGGAATTTCCATACGATCCTAGCAGGGGAAACCGCGAGTGAAACGGACCTCGTATGTGGAAGTTATTGATGTTAGAACAATTGGATTTGAAATCAAAATAAAACAAAAAAACAAATGGACAATGAAACGTACACTGAAGCCACGTCAGCACGTCACTCATGCACAGAAACCCTATCTCTTGTTCGCACACGATACCAGTGAAGCCGCCACCTCCTGAAGCGTGTTGCGTGCGCGCCACCTCAACAGAAAGCATCGCCTCCTAAGCCACTGCCAAGCCCAAGCTCCGGCTCCCCCACGCGAGCCAGTCTCGTTCACATAAAATCGAGCAGTCGCCGTACAAAAAAACGAAGCCTTATTTGAATTTTTGAGTCAAATCTAGCCGTTAATTCGCGAAACAAACCATATAGACGAACTCTTCTCATCAATCTCCATCAAACCCTACCCTCGATTCGACGATTCGACACAGTTGATCGTGGCACGATGAACGGTCGAGAATTGATTTGCGATTTTCGGACAAACGGTGATTCAAAACCAAAAACAAACCGCAGATTTGAGATGCGTACATCGAGAGCTTCGATATGTAATTTTTTTGAATTTTTTTGAGGAGTTTGAAATTTTTACTTTGGATTTGATTTGGAATTTCAATTGGATCTAGAATTTTATTGTCTGCCATTGAGGAGGAGGTGAAGAGGAATTGTATGCAGAGACAAATTTGAAATAGAGGTAGGCTAGGGTTTATAACAGGGTATATGTAGGCAAGGTTGAAATAGAATAGATGGACCTGATTTATAAATGCGCTAAATGATGAGTGGCCCGACAAGCCCGTTTCGACTGCGAAATGATATTGGGTCAACCGATATATCAAAATAGATGTTATAAAATATTTTAAACGCAATGGAAAAGGTTTGAAGTCCAAATCCCATGGCATGAAGAAGTTATGCTAAAATCAATATTTTTCAAATTGATTTCAATTGATTACAGTTTCATTTATTTCAAGGCGTTTCAAGTCCGTACGATCAAACAACAGGTCCGATCGCTACGAAACTTGAAATCCTATAATAATTCACTGTTACGGATCCGATGAAACTTGTTTCGTCGAAATTCGAGTCAGTAGAAAAATGGCTATTTTTCCAGTTAATTAAATAAATTAAAAATAAATTGATTGAATCAAATTTTCAATTTCAATTCGAAAATTGACAAATTTCATGACTTTCTCAATCATTTACAATGTTTTAAACAAATTTAAACGTCAATTTAGAGATAAAAAATTTATAAATTTCAATATTAACCTCAATTTCATTAAATTCAAAATTATAAATTAATTTCCAATAATTCAATTAAATTGACTTCTCATTCTTTTATTCAATTCATTATCGTCAACGGATGAAATAAATATTGGATTCAAAATCTATCACATGAATATTCTCACATTCCATCCTCATTTCAACTAGCATAATAAATTAAATATTTAATTTCATTTATTTGCAATTAATCCAATTATTGAATTCTAAATTTCAATTTAACTAATAAATCTTGGTTTCCATTCTTTAAATCAACCAATTGTCATATTATAAATAGAATTGACATTAATTCCAATTATTCCTTTACTTTACACTAACATGGATTTTATCAAAGTACAGTAAAATACGTATTATTTCATAAATTAATATACTTTTGAACTTATTTCCCAATTTATTAATTACAATCAGTTAATATCTTACCATAGGTTCCAGAAATTTGTTTGCACTAAATTAGTTACTACATTAATTCTCATTAATATAACATTAAGGTTTATTTAACTCTAATTGATTTCCGATTTTATTATTAAACCAAAAAAACAGGTAACTTATAACAAGTGTTACCATGCCTTTAATTATTCTCGTGAATTCCCTATTATTAACTATATTACTCTTATTCCATTAGCTAATCAAGTATTTACATTCGTTTCATACATTCAAATTTCATAACCAATTATAACAAATTTCAATATCTCACCTGACCTTTCATTTCAATTTATCCATTTATTAAGTTTTACATTAATAAATCTTTATTTTCATTCCTTTAATTCAACAACTTGTTCTATTATGAATAACATTAACATTGTTTCCAAATATTACCTATATCAACATTAACATAATATTTTATTTAGATTTATTGCAATTGATTCCAATTCAATTTCTATTTCCTAATATACTCTAATTTAACAACTTCTAAACATTGTATTACTTCTCACATTAAATGTAACTTTTGTGTATATTTATTGAAATTCGATTTCTCATTTCAATTAATAGACTAAATAAACGGGCAACACATAATTATTGCCACCGTTTACATTTAACTACATTTATAAGTTTATTGTTACAGACCCAAGTTACAACATTTACATAATTTCAATTTACCGTAATCTCATCCAATCTATTAATTATGTACAAATTCCTTTTTTTACACAACACTTAAATTTATTTACTTATTTTAAATTTTATACCCAAGGGCAACAATTTACTTTATTTCATTAAATTGCAACTTCATTTAAAATTGTTAATTTTATGCACTTAATTTCTAACATTCGCTCCAATATAAATTATAAGATTTTTATTTCTTTCTAAATTTAATTAAAAAATCTTATAAATTTAACCAATTAAATTATTGAAATTTACGGGTCGTTACACTCTCCCCCACTCAAAACTTTTCGTCCCCGAAAAGGAAAAAGAAGGGAAAAGAAGAATTAGAAAATCAATATATGTTACTTAAAACATTAAATTTATAAACAAATAAATTTACAAAATAAAATAATTTAAAATATAATATACCAATTTATATCCATTAAATCTTTTTAATACTCAAATAATAAAGCTTGGAAAACATTTTCAAATATTTTCTAAGTCCAAAAGTTACGGAAAATTTTGGCAGAGTCTCCTTTGTACGGAGAGGCTAGGGAGAAAATATCATATAAAATATAACAATATACGACATATTTTCCAAAATAATATATCCCAACACGGGAAAACAATATAATAACGCTATAAACCGTAATCCGAATACGTACCTATTTGTCGGGCAATTAACGCTTAATTATGAAATCAAAAGCTGTAGTAATTGCTTCCATAACCTGTATTTCACATATATAATCCAAAAAGAGTTAATAGTTATATAAAATGAATGTTTAAAGTTGCTTCAACCATAAACAACCAAATCAATACAAACATCAATCACGTGCAACACGGCATACGACCATCACATAGAATCAACACGAATCAATCGTTCATTCATATCAACAAAACAAATAGTTGTTCGGATTCAAAACTTCAAATTGTATAGGATGAAAAATAGACTACTAAGTGCACCATTTACTCAACAGTCTCTGATGAAGCTAAATAGATTATTCATACATCCCAACAATTTTAAAATATCCTTACCCACACAACCCAAAACCAAAACAAACAACAACAATTTCAAACAACAGATTTAGTTTATCCTTATTAATTCCATTCATACATTTGTTGTTTGACTTCTCTTTTTCATTCATATAATGGTTTATCTTTTTTAATTTACATTTATTTCTTGCAATTTTATTTGGAAATAGCTTCAACTTATTTACTTAAGTTTAAAATTTCTTACTTACAATATCTGCCTTCTATTATATTTAATTAGTATTATTTCAGTTATACTTAAGTTTATACCAACTACAACACTAAATACTTATTTGTTAAAGAATTTCATTACCTCAAGTTTATTACTTGTATAATATCCATTACATTTTCTTATTAACATTTCAACTTTTATAATCGGTAAGTTATATATATGTTTTTAAGGATGTAATCGAAAGTTATACAAATTTGTTCTATTTCCTTTAATAAATTTAATGTACAATAATATTATTCTTTGTTTCATAGATTAAAATTTCCAATTTCCATTAATCCCATTTACAACTTTGCATTAAATCTCTTATTTCATTTAGAGGTTTCAATTATTAATTTTTTACATTCCATTTCACTACACTAATTGAAAATATCAATTAACGGAAACTTAAGAACTAAATACCGGGTTAAATTTCAAATCATTTTAAAATAACATATAAATATATACTTACAAATATATATATCAAATTATATTTAAAACAATTTTAAATTTATATTTGTTTTTCAAAATAAATCTGTTGTAAAACTACTACAGTGGCCTTCCCACTTTGAAACTCGAAAATGAACGTCGATGATGCATGCACTCAACACCGAAATTATTTTCCAACGACAGAGAGGGTAGTACAGAAGTTATTTCTTTCCAAAATTTATTTAAAACAATTCTTTCAAATTATGCTGAAATATTTATATCAGAAAATACTTCTAAACAATATTATTGTATTCCAAAATCCTTTGAAAGATTTTCAAAATCCCGAAACTTAAGTTCTAAAATTTCCAAATTTCATTTTTTGTGTCTTTATTCCAACCAATACTTATAGATTACACTACCTAACAACTAATATATTACAACCAAATATATATCTTATTTAGAAAATTTATTTTATATATGGAAAATATAATAGAAAAAATTATTTCATTCACCTATATTAAAAAACAAATATTGTGTCGGATTGTCCTATTAAGTGTTTAGAAATCCCTACTAATGTCATAGCGTCCTATGCACCAACCAGAGTTTATAAATACAAAACGGAACAAATTAACACAATATAAAACCATTTTATAAGACTAACAAATACGCTCTCTCATATATATACGCTCAACGACTCATCATAGGGCATTACTACCCAATTAATAAAGAATCAGACCCCACAAAGCTAAGGTTTATCGCTAAACCCAAGCTCTGATACCAGATGTAACATCCTGCATTTTTTTGCGCTTCAAACCAATAATAAATCACACACGTCAGACTTAAAGCATACAGAAGGGCAGACTGTTGTGGGGTAAATAAGAAAAAGCAGAGAAAGAAAAAGAACAAAACAGAATCTTGCAGCGGAACGATAAACCATAATAATCAAACATACAGTTCATGAAGCTGTTTTACAAAATATTCGATTATACTTATACAATACATATCAGAGTTACACATACCAGAGAATAATAAATAATGCAACGGAACAGTATGAATGTAGTGGAGTACTACAATAAATAATAATAATAAATCTTCGTCTTCGTCCTCCAGAAATAAGGTCTTCAAAATCTTGAAGTGCTCAGGCTGACCTGAGCAAATTGAAAAGACAAAACACTCGAGTCTGAACTAAAAGATCTTATGTAAGTTAAATCAACAATAAATAATATGAGTGGAACGGCGTCATAGATGTTTATAGGATTTGACATCTCCTATCCAGCGTCTAACGTGAGTGCAGTAACTCAAGAGATGCTCTGGATTCACATCTCCTAAGGATCCGTTAAACATTTACTATGTAGTAATATTTCGCTATTATAATAATGTATAATAGTAAAATAAACTTACTTTTTAATAGCGTTAAGGGGTTACCCATATAGCACTTAACACGTAATAGTGCCAATAGTCTATACAGTACCGTAATACCTCCTGATCGGGAAGCTACCAGACGATACTCCATAGGTACGACACAAATCAAACTCGTACAAGGCGCGCTACGGTGGGTGACATGGCACAACTAGGCAATGCCAGGGTAGATATACCAATTACGCTTCTGGGTCGGTGGTAATGCGTAGCGCGCAGCTACCGCCCACCTCGAGCCACACCCCCAAATCAAAAATCAAAAGTGGCCGCCGAATCAATCCAAATTCAAAGTATAATATCAAAGGGATGTGTCCGATAAAAGGGGCTACCTTCTTAACACGTCAATCGCTCATGTTTTAACCACTTTATGCCAACTCATGGGGGTCGGGTCAACGTATTTACCTCAAACGAAACGCCGCCGCCATCCTACTTCATTCTGAAATCTCCACCGTGTACACGGTTGTTAAAGTGGTTTTTAGAGTTGGCAGAGAGTACGACAAATTCCGGTCCCGGTCTCTTTAACAATCAAACGTTATTATAACACCGCGATCTTTTCGAAATAGTTTATACTTTTAAAACCAGAATATAATATCCATTTCAAACCATATAAATACTATATCATTTCCAATTCAAAACCAAATCAATATGATATTCTTTTAGTTCAAATCAATATAATGTCATTTTATTTCAAATATATCCCCTTTTTCAAAATCATAGCACTTCCAAATTATATACTTCAAAACCAAACATTTGAAAATTTAACACCTTTAAAACATAATGCTTTGAAATTCTCAACTTCAAAACATTTCAATTACTATAAACATTTCAATTTCGATATATTTCAAGGCTTTAAATATTCCAAGATTTCAAAATGAAATTTGATAATTTCGATTCAACAATTAAATTTCCTATTATTTAGTTTTGAAATGATTTACATAATAAACCCCTTATCATTTAAATAAGACTCAAATTTTAAATAACTAGATATTGCCTTCAATTCATTTTACTTGAAATAATCATTTAATTCACCTATAAATAAAAATCCAGTTATAAATATCATACCTTTTTAAAATTTCAAGTTAATAAATTTTACATCAACTTATGGAGTTTAATTCTTAAATAGGCCCAATTTCAATTAAATTTCCAATTTACCTTCCAAATCTTAGTTTATTTAAATCATTATAACCTCTATATTAAAGTATGATTTAAATACTTAACCATATTTTATTTTAATAAAACCAAACTCCATTATTAAACTTATTGTTAATCGGCAAATTTATACATAGCTTAAATACATGAATTTAACTATATATAAAATACTTTAATATAATATCAAAAAGAATCAATATTTATTAAACCGTATAATACTATCCAAAACCATAGAAATCAATTCTAAAATATTTATATATATATAGACCATGGTATCTGTATATAATTTTCTATCATATGGTCAAGTGATACGGATATTTATCATTTCAATTCGTAATCTAAAATAAAATTTACGGTTATATCATTTCAAACCGTAATCCCGAATGATATAAAAATTTGATAACAACTTGCAGTTTATAACAATATAAATAAAACATCCATTCATCCAATATCAATCATCAAACATTATCACAATCATCATATAATTCAAACAATAACATTAATATAGAACGGATAATAAATAACGGGTAATTACTGGTTGCTTATATATAATAACAAATTAACTTAACTGGCAGTTTATTTGCAATAATAAATTGAATAACAATTTAATTCAATAAATTAAATTTAACAGGAATGATGATAAAAATATACCAAATAGCAATAATTAAATTCTAATCACATCAAAAATAAATTTAACAAACATAAGAAATTTTAGATGTTGTGAGTGGGTTAAAACACTCACCTTTTGAATTTAAATTGAATTTAAATCCAATTTAAACCCAATTGATTTCCAATTTTATTATTAAACCAAAAAAATAGGTAACTTATAACAAGTGTTACATGCTTTAATTACGCTCATTAATTCCCTATTATCAACTATATTATTCTTATTCCATTAGCTAATCAAGTATTTACATTTGTTTCTTACATTCAAATCTCATAACCAATTATAACAAATTTCAATATTTCACCTGACCTTTCATTTCAATTTATCCATTTATTAAGTTTTACATTAACAAATCTTTATTTTCATTCCTTTAATTCAACTGCTTGTTCTATTATGAATAACTTTAACATTATTTCCAAATATTACCTAAATCAATATTAACGTAATATTTTATTTAGATTTATTGCAATTGATTCCAATTCAATTTCTATTTCCAAATATACTCTAATTTAACAACTTCTAAACATTGTATTACTTCTCACATTAATGTAACTTTGTTTATATTTATTAAAATTTGATTTCTCATTTCAATTAATAGACTAAATAAACGGGCAACACATAATTATTGCCACCGTTTACTCTTAACTACATTTATAAATTTATTGTTTACAGACCCAAGTTACAACATTTACATAATTTTAATTTACCGTAATCTCATTCAATCTATTAATTATGTACAAATTCCTTTATTTACACAACACTTGCATTTATTTACTTATTGTAAATTTTATACCCAAGTGCAACAATTTACATTATTTCATTAAATTGCAACTTCATTTTAAATTGTTAATTTTAATTACAATTGCTACACTTAATTTCTAACATTCACTCCAATATAAATTATAAGATTTTTATTTCTTTCTAAATTTAATTACAAAATCTTATAAATTTAACCAATTAAATTGTCGAAATTTACGGGTCGTTACATGTTATGTATGTTGGACGCTAGTGGTTAAAAGTGTTTGCTTGTGGATGCTAATGGGCGCATACACACACACATACACTATGCACTATTATCTCTTAGAGATCGACCTAACTAGGTCACTAAAGCATATGCATATGGATATGTGTGCACTTGCATTTTATTTTATTTCCATGGTTACTATAATGAGTGATTATCATATGATTGTTGCATTTGGGTGATGATTGTAGCACGCACGTAGAAATATCAGTTATCATTAGGGAATTTGCATTCATTTGGATACATGGCATGGACATGAGTGCACAAAAAGGAGGTCGACTGAATCAGTAGACTGCATAATCTTTTGCATTAATTATAGACATTAACACTATACTATTGCATATAACATAAGTTTCAATAGAAAGCTTAAGGACAACGGATATAATGGATGATGGTTGAATATGTGGTTGTAGGATTTGGAAGTAAATATTTATTTCATTCTTTTGTCCTTGAAGATTTCGAGGATGAAATCATTTAATGAGTGAAGAATGTAATAACCGAAAAATTGAGCTATAATAATTAATTAAATAATTAATTAAACAATAAAATTAGTTTGTGAAATTGTCAGAGTCATGCCTTGGAAGTCACACCATTGGGTTCGTGGTAATTTTCTTATCAATTTCCATATATAACTTGTCGAAATCCAAGCTAGTATGGAGAAGTTACGAGAGAAACAAGAAATCGGAATTAAATAAACAAAAACAAAAAAATTAACGTATCCACGGGTCGACCCGCACTTCTACCTGGACAATATTTCTTCCAGGTACGCGTCGAAGTGAGTGATTTTGATTTTTGGCCAAATCGTGTGCGTTCGTGCTTGCATCCGATGGTTCCTAGTGAGCCTATGGCACGGTTGCACCTGATTTAATATCAAATCGGACGGCCTGAGATCCCTAAGCCACACTACAAATAAAACACTTGGCCTAGCTATTTTTCTCATTCAGATTTTCTCCCAATTAGGTTCATTGCCTGAGGTTGAACCCTAAATAGAAAATTCTTCTAGGGAAGAAATCTTTTTAATAAAAATATTTTACGCCTTAGAAGTGGATCTAGTAAGGCCCAGGACTAGAGATAAGGACCATAGGTGAGTGCTATGTAATTATTTTTGTTTTGTAAGCAATTTAACATAATAGTTTTCTTAATAATTGTAGTTTTTCTACCATTTCGAGATATTTTGTATGTAAGTTTATCTACAGTCAAATTTTAAGTAAATTTCAGAAGTTATTTTCAGTCTATTTTATTTAGCTATTTTATTCAGTTATTTACAGTTATTTATAATTATTTACATCTGTTTTAAGTTGAAATTTAGCTTGTAATTGTTAGTTTATTTTTATAGAAATTTAATCCTTTTTGACGCGAATAAAATATTAAAAGTGCAGACTTCGCAAATATGGATTAAAATAAAATAACACTAAATTTGCAGGAATGAGGCGTAAAATGAGAAAAACTGGGATAAAAATAGAGATGGATTGAAATAGGCAAATTTAAGATATTTGTAAGCATGATTATAACAAGTGGTGATAACAAAAAGAAAAAAGAAATTAGAAGAGTAATAGTTGCAAGAACAATTATGACATAGGTTATAATTAGAAACAAAGAAATAATAGAAGAGGCTTATTTTAAAACTTAGATCTTGGATTAAGTTAATAAGCAAATATAGCAGAAACAACAGAAGGGGCTTATTTCAAAACTTAGATCTTGGATTAATTTAATAAGCAAATATTGCAGTAGCGGCCCGTACTGGCAGCATTCCCTCTCAAGTCTAAGACTGATGGTTTCACACGTAGGTAAGGCTAGGACACGCTTGTGCTGATTAGGGTAAATAAGTGGCTAATAGATAGAGGCTCAAATTTGGGGATTTGGGCAAGGGTCACAAAGTTAGAAGATTTATTTGTTAGGACCAACGTCGACAGCATTCCCTTTCAAGTCGAGGACCGATGGTCTCACACGTGGGTGAGGAAGGGCATGCTTATGCTGATTAGGGTAAATAAAGGGTCAAATAGGAGGCGGTAGTTAGTGTGTACCGACGATGTCCGAGCGTGAGAATTGATTAGGGTAAATAATTCGCTACTGCTTCCTAAGCGCCAAAGAGGTGTCTTTTGCCATGACCAATAGGTTTGGTACACTGTGGCACAACAGATATAGGAAAGGCCGATCAATGGGTAGGATTAGTATTTCAGCCGAATCAAGTTAGCAGTTAGGATTTCAGCCTAATCAAGATTAGCAGTTGATATAGGATTAGGGTTTTAGCCTAATCACAGCAGTTAAAGACAAGTGCAAATAATCAAATAAAACAATCAAACAAACAGTCAAACAAAATTAGAAAAAGTGTTTATCTAATTTTTATATTTTTTGTATTTTCCTTTCGAGCTAGAACTATTACTTAGTCTATTATCTTTTTGCTTAGAGGCGCTAGTAATTACTTTCACTCACCAGACTTATTGTCTGATCCACTCCTCTATCTTTCCTTTTTCACCCATAGGCCAACAAAGTTGAGGATAGTTGATTCAGGTTGCTTGGAGATTCAATTTCGGATTTTCTCATTTCAGATGTGTTCATCTGCTTTTCATCGTTTTCATTTGGCTTATAATGGGTTAGCACTGTGAGAGGGATTATTATTGTTGTTGTTTTCCTTATACTATGATTTTATGAGACTGAGATGCATTTTCATGAGACATAAGAGATTTTGAGATACGTTATATTTTTATACTTATTTTAGGACGAAGTTTAATTTTGAATGATAAGTTATTAATTAAATGTTTCCGCTGTTTTTACTTATTTGTCTTGTGAATTTTAGTCTCTATGATGCTTTAGCTATACCTATAACACACCACATCCTTTGGTGTTCCCTGTTTGGGAATACTAAGGGGTGTGTGGGTGTTTCATAATATATACACTTATATAAAAAATCCTAACTCATTTATAAAAATGCATGTATGTGTTAAACAAATGTGCACAACGTTTTCTACAACTTTTCGACACCTAAAAGTCGAAAATTCGAAAAACGATTTCTGGGCACGTTTTCTATTTTTCTTTGAACTAATAATTTTTGTAAACTAAATTTAAAAATTATTTCGCCATCATTAATAATTATTTAAAACGAGTTTATTTGAGTTATAAAATTCATTAATTAGTTATTAAAAATATATTTAAATATCAAAATTTAAAGTGATTAAATCTAGGGTCGTTACATGTACACTCGCATGCATCTCAATTATTTGATTACGTATATTTCATACCGTTCACATTGTTATAGTATAATTGGATTTTCTAGTAGAAATGATTTGGTTATCATATGGTAAAAATCCATCCGTATTTATTTGTAGCGTGGTCTTATGAGATATCTTTATTTTTGAAAGTTCTTAGAAATATACAAATCCATATGATTTGAGTTTTCTCATAATGATTTACTAGACTGATCCGGGTGTTATTTCTTATAATGCTTAGATTAGCCTTGAGTATGTTTCAAGATTTAGCCGGATGTTAACGCTAAAATTTGAACGCTAACACCCCGGTGTACGAGTTGTAGTTGTGAAAGCACCACCCGATAACTCGGGAACAGATTACAAGCAGATGATAGCGGAAAAACAGTAAACAACAACAATTTTGTAGTGGTTCGGCTTAATGGAATAGCCTACGTCCACTTTAAGTACTTTATTGATGATCTCGTTACAAGCTGATACAATTCTTTCCAAGTACAATACACTTTGAATTACAAGTCACTTAGAACAAGTAGATTAAACTTCAATGGAGATTAGAGTCTTTAAATCCATGTCGGATGTGTGTGATCTTTTCTCGAAGTTGTTTTTAGCGTTCTTCGTGTCTTGAGAGCTTTAAGTGTTTGATTGGTTTGGAATGCAGCGGAGTAACAGCGCTTGAAGAGAATGAGCCAAAAGTCCCTTGAACGTTGGAGGTGGTTGCGTATTTATAGGCAAATTTCTAGGCGCTGGAATTGTCAAGTCATGAGTCGTGACCGACTCAAGATGAGTCGTAAGTCGTGACCGACTCAGGATGAGTCGTAAGTCGTGGGCGACTCAACTGGTTGAGCCCAGACTTCCTATCAGAGCGTCTCCGGTCCTTTGTATATAGCGCAAGTCCTAACTCATCTGCGAGTTAAAAGGTTGTGGTCCAAAATGAAGCGGTATTGGATTTCTGCATAGTAGCTTTAAGTCGTGGACGACTCAAGCTAGGTCGTGAACGACCTACCATAAGTCGTAGGTCGGTCCTTTGTTGTTTTGGGATTTTAGTCAGTTAGGTCGTTTGACACCTTAGGTCGCTGGGTCGTTAGAGAACTTGAGTCGGTCTATCCCATACACCGTTAATTCCTTGAGTCGCTCCACTCCTCTAAGTCGCTTTAAGTTTTAACTCGTTGGCTTGTTGAGTCGGTAGCTTGTTGAGTCGGTAGCTTGTTGAGTCGGTAGCTTCTTGAGTTGGACTATTCTCTTAAGCTGCTAAGGTTACTAAGTCGTTTGCCCGTTGAGTCGTAACTAGATAGGTCATTGATTCGGTTCATATCTTAGGTCGGTAATCAGTTGAGTCGGTGACTCGATGAGTCGTGAGGCCTCCTGAGTCGTAGATCCTTCCTGAGTCGTTAAACATCTTAAGTCGTGGTTCACCCCAGGCCTTAACTCGTTGGTTTCGTTGACTCGTGAGCTAGAACGGGGTTAACATTTGCCCCTCGAAGCGCACGCTTAAGTCGTAAGTCGTGTGCTTCGACTTATCATAACTCGGGCGAGCCGATTCAAGTTCCAGCTCTTCCAGGTATAAAGCGCTTGACTCGTTCCTCCTATCTCCCACTTTTTATTTCTTATCCTTTGAACCGTGTCTGCCATTAACGCATCTTCAAGCTCTCAAAGGCGATTCCAACCTGATTTTTCTTCGATCATCTTTATCATCACACCGTGTAAGAGATTTTGCATCTTTTTTTTCAATTGCTGATGATTGCCGATCTCCGCTTCTGTTTTTCCCCCTTATCCTTGCGAATACTATTACATCGGACATTGATGGATTAAAGGCAGGCGGTTTAATCTTACTTGTAACGGTTTGAGATTTGAGGCGACCTAGTGGTGTGATGGAACTGGGGTTAACCATTGCGAGGTTATTGGGTTATCAGGTCATGGATTAGATGGTTGATGGGTTAGGAGTTAGATGGTTAATGGGTCAGACTGATTCGAACATTGCCGTAGGTTTGACTCGGCTATTTTTATATGATCCAGCGACCCTCGCGATTCAACCATGATACGACTCAACATGCTTCACGACCTAAGCCTTGAGTCGTGGCCGAGACAAAACCTTTGAGTCGTGGCCGAGATAAGACCCTTGAATCGTGGCCGTGATAAGACCCTTGAGTCGTGGCCAAGATAACACTTGGAGATTTTCTTGTTATTTTGAACCAGAGCTCCTTTAACATACTCCACGACCTAAGCCTTGAGTCGTTGCCGAGATAAGACTTGGAGATAATCTCCTTATTTCTACGACTCATGACTTAGGGCATTGCCGACTCAGAACTTTTGAACCGTTGACGAGTTATGACTTGCATGAATTCTGTTTGAATTTTGGACCATTGCATTAACTTTGAACTGTTGAATTTTATTGCATTCATTCACAGGTTATTTTGACTTGCAGGCTAACAACCTGTTCAATACAACATTCACAGAAAACTGGGACGAATATACTGTCATCGATTGCCCATATCAAATGACAGATTAGTTAATAACAGATAATTAACTTAAACAAATCGTGTGAACGAAGTGCTATCGATCTCAAGTAGAATATTAAAGCAACACTGAAACAATCGATTGAAACTGACCAGCCTGCACTAATATTATGCTTGAACTCTAAATTAACAAGTTCTGAAATTACCATAGCCGATCAATCGTCAACCAGTTTAATTCTAGTTATATTTACTTGTTATTTTTATTAGTTCTGCACAACACTTCACACTTTTAGGAAACGTGCACCTTCGCATTTGAACACCCAGTTGCTTGTGTAGAATGACATCTCAATAAGAAGAACCGATGGGCCAGGCTGAAGATGTCTTCCCAGTAGCCAACTTGTTGAATAATCCTCCGGAGAGAACTCCCACCACTCTGAATCAGCGGGTGTTTACTCAATTGCTCACCCAGCTTGGCATTGCCGAATCTGATGCCTTACTGCCGGGGCCAAATGATACTGCAGATAGGCCTCCTTCTGGCTTTATTGCTGTCAACCGCCAAATGTGCTTGAGCGGTGCCATACCACCTTTTAATGACTTACTTCGGCAGTTCCTGCTTCGATTATCTATCTCTCCATTCCAATTGCACCCCAATGGCCATGCCATTCTGATGGGGTTATGTGTGCTTTTTAGTAAAGTTCTGGACAGATTACCGAGCTTTGAGGAAATCTGCTACCTCTGCTCATTCACAAAGATTAAAGATCATCCCTCTATCGTAATCATAAGGAGTGCTCGAAACCGAAAACTCATCACTGATCTTTCTGATAGCGTTCATGGATTTCTAAATCAGTATTTCTTTGTTCGTTGCCCTCCAGGGTTTTATGCCATCTGGAGAGTATGAAGTAAGATTATCCTGTTTTTATTTTTCCAATCTTGGATTTTTCAAAATTTGAGTTGCTGAATGCTAACTTTGCTTCTTTTCCCTGTTTTAGCACTTCCTCTTCCCTCTAGAGATCCATGCTATAAACAAATTTTTGAGAGATTGAACGCCGTGGCGGCAGAAGAGAGGAGTATAAAGTTCTTGTTAAATGATGGATTTTTACATCAATATGGGCTTCTTCATCCTTCTCGCTTCGCTCAGTCTCGTGAAGTCCCAACTGAAATTCCTGATTCTCCGACGGAAACTCCTGATGCCCCGGTCCCTATTAAAGAGCACATTCAGGGAGGAACGTCTATAGAAACTCCACTGGTGAGATGTTCAATTCCGAAGGACGTTGCGGAGCCGTCTGATAAGTATGCACTTGCCCCAGTTATCGAAGAGAAAGAAACTCCACGATCCTCCGGAAGATCTGCCGACGAAGGGGTTGAAAAAGCCAGTCCCAAAAAACATGATGGTGATGATGTTTTCGAGGGGTTGAGCGATTTAATTGTGACTTCTCAAGAACTTTTCAAAGATGATGTTTCCAAAACTGTTTCTTCTGTAATTGAGGCGACATCTTCTCTACAACAAATGTCAACTCCTCCTACTCAAGTTATCACTACATCTATTCCACAGAGTGGTCTGTAACTTGATGCGCGTAGTTTACACGTTACACAACACTTAGGATTTTTCATCACTTCTACGCGTTTATCTTCTTGTACTTTAAAGATTTCTAAAGCTTATTATTTTTATTCCAGATTCTCCCATGGGGCGCAGTGGCTCGTATTATGATGATTTCCAGTGCTACGGGAGGCGTAGCCAGTATGATTACAGGCGTTACCTCCCTTCTTACAGAGAATCGGATGAAGAGAGGGCCATCAGGAAAGCCGACGAGAGACGAGCATATGAAGAACGTCACCGAAGGGAACAAGAAAGACATGACCCTCCCCACAGAGATGATGATACTCAAAAGAGAAAAGCTCACGATGAGAGAGGTAAAGGTCACATAGACGATTCTTCTAGCAAGCGGGCTAGACTTACCGAAGAAACAATGACGACAACTTCGGAACATGTTCCTGCTCAATCTCCTACTCCCGTTCGCTCCGACATTCAGGCAATCATCAACCGGCCCGCATACCAAGTTGGGCAAGGTCCTCCCACTCTTCAAAGTCGATTCCCTCAGTGGTGCCTGAGAGGGGTTCGGTTTGATTTCGACTTGGTTCCTCTCGACAAATCGGCTATGCTGCGAAATCTTGATACTGTCAGGACCGATATTGAAAGAATGTCGAACTGGCAAAAACTTGTCGACGAGCTTCAGAGAGTTAACCGAGCCAATCTTGAGGCCATGCTCACAATGGAGAACGATAAGGCTGAGTGGCAGAAGACTCTCGAACAGCATGACGCCGAAATGAGAAGTATTGCTTCCTATAATGAAAAGCTGGAAGCGGAAGTGGAAAAGCTTAAGGAAGAATTAGTTACTTCATCAACTTCCTATTCTCAAAAGGAGAGCATGCTTCAGCAACAAGTACGAGATGCGCATGCCAGTCAAAGGGCTGTCGAGGATAAGCTTGCACACAAGGAAAAGGTCATAGAAGAATATCGTGCTGAAACTGTACAGCTGCGAGAACAGACCGGCTCTCAAAGCTTGGAGATAGAGTTGTTAAAAACTCGACTTGCTATGGCCGAAAAGGAGCGTGATGAGGCTGTTGCTGGTAAACTTGCAGCCGAAGAGGCTCATCAAGCAACCAAAGCTGACATTAGCTCCACATTATTTGATTTTTATCTGCACAGCATTTGGGGCGTGGCAGCCTTGCCTTTCTAGGCCCTAAATACGAAATTACATTAGCTGAAGTCAGGGAGGCAGCACTTGATATGCTAGGTGGTAAAGGTGCTGGCTACGCTGAGACAGCTCTTGAAGAGCATTATCTTGATGATGATGCCCGCGCCGCTCTTGCCAAGGGAAAAGAGCAACTCGCCAAGGTACGGGCCGGAATGGCGGAAGGGGAACATTCTGAGAAAGAAATACCGCCTACCTCTTCTGAACGCCCTTTAGTTTCTTCCGAAGTGGACATTACAGGCTCTAGTGCTCATTCGCCGCCTCCTATAAGAACCGGGGTAATCACCCCTACTGATGATGAGGCTTTGGAAGATATCGGGGCTCAGAATTATGAGATTGAACTTACGAAGCAAACATCTTCAGGTAATTTTGATATTGGTCCGATTCAGGTGGATCGCTTGCTTACTCCTCAAAAGTTTGATGAGCTTCTCAATTACTTCTTGAATCTCGACGAACCCATATCTCCCTTCTCTCGGGGAGATACTAATATTTTTAATTTCTTTTCTTCTGCAGTTGAAACGCCAAGTGTTGTGCAGACTTTACTTCCTCCGGTTATCCCTCCTCCGTCTCTTCAGGTGACTCCTCCTTCTGCTTCACAACCCGGGTCACAAGAGGAACAGATTGAGGCTCTTCATGGCTTGGATGACCCTATTGCTTCGCAAGAGCAGAAGGACGAGGGACTTGAAGGAGGCGAGATCTCTCCGGAGCGGACTCCCTCTGATGACGTAGTTTTTTCCGCTCTTGTAACTCCAGGGAGTGAGTCTTCTTCGAAGAGAAGAAAGAAGCACGGAACATCGAAGAGGAGGGGGAAGAAAATCATCACTACTGAAGAGGAACCGGAAGTTGCACCGGTTGCACCTCCCTCTCCTTCTTCTCTTATGCCTATAGGTAGACCTGAAAAATTAATCATTCGGCCAGGCAAAGGGTCCAAAGTTGGCAAGAAGAAGTGAAGAGTCGGACTTCGGGCTTTTTTGACTCCTTTTTTGTGGAATGGTCGGATGTTGTGCAGGCACCGGCCCCTGCTTTTTTATTTTATTTTGAAACCTGTATCTGCAATTGAATAAAATGATCCTTTATTTGCACAGACTCTTGTTTGAATTTGAGAATGCATTTATTATTCATTTTTGCACAAGTTTATTTATATGATATTGCGGTGAGCTTGTGGTATTTTGTATGTAATTATACCGTGTTGCCCCCATACCATGAGCTTACTGCAATATCGTATACTTTGAGGGGATTTGCACTCTCATTTTTTGAAGAATAATTACTTCATTCTCGAAGAGAATTTTTGTAGAGTGCAACTTCCTTCATATAAGTTTTTACGCTTTGTCCTTCGAAGAAATCACTTTTTCCTTTTGCATATGCATACATCTTGCTAAGTGAATTCTTCTATGTGGTGAAGCGGGCCTCTGAAGGGTACTTTAACTTTAATTCTTCCTTTGAAAGTTAAAGTATGCCCTTGATGAGGTTTTTTTTTTTAATAGAAATTTGTGCCCCTGGGGAGGGATTTTTTCACGTTTCAACACTTGGAAGTTTTATTTCAATCTTGGTGAAACGTGTTCCTCCAAAGAGTTGTGCCTTTGAAGAAAGCCTTTTCACGTTTCAACACTTGGAAGTTTTATTTCAATCTCGGTGAAACGTGGGCTTCTGAAGAGGTCTTTCCTTTTAATTGTGTCCCCGGGAGGGGGTTGTACCTCTGAGGAGGGATTTTTCACGTTTCAACACTTGGAAGTTTTATTTCAATCTCGGTGAAACGTGTACCTCCAAAGAGTTGTGCCTTCGAAGAAAGCCTTTTCATGTTTCAACACTTGGAAGTTTTATTTCAATCTCGGTGAAACGTGGGCTTCCAGGAATGTCTTTATTTTAATTGTGTCCCCGGGAGGGGTTGTACCTCTACGGAGGGATTTTTCACGTTTCAACACTTGGAAGTTTTATTTCAATCTCGGTGAAACGTGTACCTGCAAAGAGTTGTGCCTTCGAAGAAAGCCTTTTCACGTTTCAACACTTGGAAGTTTTATTTCAATCTTGGTGAAACGTGGGCTTCCAGGAAGGTCTTTATTTTAATTGTGCATTTCAACTTTGGTGAAGTGAAATTCCGAAGAGTGGTTGTTACACTTCAACTCCTGGCGAAATGTGCCTCCGAAGAGGTCTTTATTTTGTTTGCATTTCAACTCTGGTGAAGTGAAATTCCGAAGAGCGGTCGTTACACTTCAACTCCTGGTGAAATGTGCCTCCGAAGAGGTCTTTTAATTTGTTTGCATTTCAACTTTGGTGAAGTGAAATTCCGAAGAGCGGTCGTAACACTTCAACTCCTGGTGAAATGTGCCTCAGAGAGGGTTTTCATCGCCTGGAAGTTACTCTCTCATGGTTGGAGGGTCAAGACTCCTCCAATCTTTTTTTGTTGAGTAGAGAACTTTCTTTTTTGTAGCGTATGACCCATTAGAGGTCTTTATTTTCCGAAGAGTTGTACCTCCGAAGAGGACTTGTGCTACCGATGATGGCTTTGGTTGTTCCTCTGTCTACTTGCTTATGCCTTTTTCAATGATCCTCTGCTTCTTCTTTTTTTTTAACTTTCATTCCCTTTCCTCACAAGTAACTTGTTTAATCCAAGGAAGTGTGCTTCATTGTCAGGCAATTTCGTGAGAACGAACATTAGCTTCTTAATTGGATGTTTGTTTGTTCAAACGATCTCAATTTATTAGCAAAGACCCGTTTCTGTCGAAATTATAGGTCGTTCAATTGAAGTACTTCCTATCTAGGATTTGAATTCGGGGCTTTTTTGAAATTTGGCGAGGATCACTTGGTCTTTTTATGTGCAAGTTTCACTTCCGTTGTCTGCAAAAATTTAAATCGACATTTCAGTAATACACTCTATGTACTTTTCATATCGAAAATAAAGCAGACATGTAATAATAATAAGGAACACAAGATTTATAGTGGTTCGGCCAGGAAATCGGGCCTACATCCACTTTATATTCTTTCATTATTTACTTGCATCAGTTTTACAATTGCCTTCAATTACAAGAATCATACATTCATAATTCCTTTTACAATATTTCAACAAAATTTTCAAGTATAGTATGGACGCAAATGGTTGTTGTTCCATGCCCTTGGAATTTGATCTCCTTCAACAGTGGTGAGTTTGAATGTGCCGTCAAGAAGCTTCTGACCTATGACATATGGTCCTTCCCAATTTGGCCCAAACACACCTGTCACTGTCATAATTCTCTTCAGGACTAGGTCTCCAATCTCAAAGCTGCGTTGGCGAACTTTGGAATTGAAATGTCTGGCTATTCTTTGCTGATGAGCTGCAATTCTGAGATTAGCCTCATCTCTTTTTTCATCAAGGAGATCTAGCGCTTCAAGCTGTAGCTTTTCGTTTTCTACTTGAGTGAAATGGGTTCTTCTGTGTGAAGGGACCTCTATTTCTACCGGAATCATTGCCTCTGACCCGTATGCCAATGGAAACGGGGTGTGCCCGGTCGCAGTTTTGTGAGTGGTTCTGTATGCCCATAGCGCCAGTGGTAGCTTATCGACCCAACCACCTTTTGCTCTTTCAAGTTGCTTCTTGATGGTTGACTTAATAATTTTGTTTACGGCTTCCACTTGCCCGTTTGCCTGCGGATGAGCCACTGCTGAGAAGCTTTTCCGAATTTTGAATCGCTTGCAAAAATCTTGGAATTCTTCACTTTCAAACTGAGTTCCGTTGTCTGTAATTATTTTTTGAGGCACACCGTATCTGCAAATGATGTTTTTAGTCACAAAACTTATCATCTTTTTTGAGGTGATAGTAGCCAGTGGTTCAGCTTCTGCCCACTTAGTAAAATAATCTACAGCAACAATGGCGTATTTAATTCCAGATTTGGCAGTTGGCAACGGTCCTACAAGGTCTATTCCCCATATTGCAAGCGGCCATGGACTGACCATCTGTGTGAGTTCAGTGGAAGGAGCTCTAGGAATTTTGGCGAATCTTTGACATCTGTCACATTTTTGGGAATACTCTACTGCATCTCGATTAATTTCTGGCCAAAAATATCCGTATCGGAGAATTTTCTTTGCTAATGTTTGGCCACCTGAATGATCACCACATTCTCCTCCGTGTACCTCTGCTAGGATTGCTTTAGACTCTTCCCTGGATACGCATCGAAGTAATGGCATTGAGAATCCCCGTCTGTATAATCGGCCATCCTGGATTATGTATCGAGAGGCTTGTCTGAGTAACTTTTGTCGTTCTTTTGAGTTCCCTGGTAAGGATCCATTGAGAAGATATTCTGTTATCAGAGCCATCCATGATTTTTGCTCCTGAGACATGCTCATGATCCAATCAATGTCCATCTCATCAATGCTAGGAGTCGACAGGACCTCCACTGGAGTTAGCCCCAGAAATTGAGCTTCACCTGTGCTAGAATACTTTGCGAGAGAATCTGCTTTCGTGTTTTCCTCTCGAGGAATGTGACTTATCATGTAATGATCGAAATCACCCAGGAGCTCCCAAGCCTTTGACAAGTAGACGGGCAGATTCCCCCCTTTTGCTTGGAATTCCTTTTTGACTTAGCATACGATAAGCTGAGAATCACTGAATATCTGTAACGCTCGGATGTTTAATTCTTTAGCAATCCTTAAACCAGCGATAAGGGCTTCGTATTCTGCTTTGTTGTTTGTCGAAGGAAATTCCAATCTTAGTGCATAGCATAATGATCGTCCCTTTGGGGTCTCAAGTACGACTCCGGCTCCAGAACAGTAGTCGTTTTTCGCACCATCGACATATAACTACCATTGGATGGGGGAATCGTCGACTGTTTCCTCCTCATTGTTACCCTTATCTGTGAATTCTGCAATGAAATCTGCTAAAGCTTGTCCATTGATTGCTTTGCGGGGATGATAAGTGATATCATACTGACTGAGTTCAATATTCCACTTTAGAAGACGACCCGAAGTTTCAGGGCGAAACAGGACTTGCTTTAAAGGTTGATCAGTGAGGTCTTTGATAGGATGAGCTTGAAAATATAGCCTCAACTTCCTAGACGCAATTAGTAAGCAATAGGCGAGTTTTTCCAACTTAGAGTAATTCATCTATGCCCCAGTGAGTCTTTTGCTGATATAGTAAACTGGATGTTGAATCCTTTTGTCTTCCCGTATCAGCGCTGCACTTAAAGCATGAGATGATACTGCCAAGTATATAAGAAGATCCTCGCCATCGCCAGGCCTAGAAAGTATTGGAGGCGTCTCCATATGGCGAATCAATTCATCAAAGGCTATTTGGCATTCGGGAGTCCAATCGAAGTTTTTCTTTCCTTTCTTTAGGACGTCAAAGAATGGGATGCATTTATCTGTGGCTTTGGAAATGAACCGACTCAAGGCGGCGACTTTTCCATTGAGACTCTGCAATTCCTTCTTTGTTCTAGGAGCTTTGACTTCTTTCAATGCAGTAATTTGAGCTAGACTGGCCTCAATGCCCCTAGCGCTCACGATGAAACCTAAAAACTTGCCGGATTCCACTCCAAATGAACATTTTAAAGGATTGAGCTTCATTCCGTATTTTCGGAGGACAGCGAACATGTCTGCTAAGTGTTCTATGTGATCCAGTGCTTTCTTAGACTTTACTAACATGTCATCGACGTAGACTTCCATAGTCTTGCCCAGCTGCGGTTTGAACATAGCATTAACGAGTCTTTGGTATGTTGCCCCTGCATTCTTCAATCCGAAGGGCATAACTCTGTAGCAGTAAAGACCGGTGTCGGTGATAAAACTCGTGTCCTCCTGATCTGGCTCATGCATCATGATTTGGTTATATCCGGAGTAAGCATCCATAAAAGATAACAATTCGTGTCCCGCTGTTCCGTCTACCAGTTGATCGATTCTGGGTAATGGGAAGCAGTCTTTGGGGCAGGCCTTGTTTAGATCTGAAAAATCGATGCATACTCTCCATTTTCCATTGGCTTTCTTAACCAGCACTGGATTTGAAACCCAATTCGGATATGTAGATTCTTTGATAAAATTATTCTCCATGAGCCGATCGACTTCTTCTTTTAATGCCGCTTACCTTTCTGGACCTTGAGTTCTCCTTTTCTGCTTCACAGGTGTAAATTTTGGATCAATATTTAGAGCATGCACTGCAACTTCTGGGGATATTCCGCACATATCAGCTTGAGTCCAAGCAAAAACATCCAGATTTGCCTTTAAGAAAGATATTAAGATATTCTGAATTGACGCATTAAGTTGTGAGCCCACATTCAACACTTTGTTTGGGTCCTTTGGGTCAACAGGTATTGGTATTGTCGTTTCCACCGGTACCACTCTATTTTCCCCTGCACTGACTTTTCTCGGGTCCATTTCTTTCCTTGCTCCGCTGTGCTCGCCAGTGCAGGGTCTGCCCTGTAATTGCTACAAGGCTGGTTCTTTGATGCGGACTGGGGCTGCCGCATTTTTTCCCATTTCTCTTTTTCTGGTTTCTCGTAGTTCTGTCAGATAGCACTCTCGCCCAGCATTTTGATCACCTTTTATAACTCCTACTCCATTGTCCGTAGGGAATTTAATAGTGAGGCACCACGGGGCAAGAACAGCTTTGAACGCTGCCAGAGTTGGACGACCAAGGAAAGCATTGTAAGCAGAAAATTCGTCGACAATCACAAAAGTTTGCTTGCGGACCACTTTTCTCTCTCCTTCTCCAAGTTCCACAAACAAATCAATGGTCCCTACCGGCTGCTTTGGCTCCCCAGTGAAACCAGCAATTTTCTGCGATGAGGCTTGCACATCAGCCATAGGGATCTTCATTTGGTCGAATGTTTTCTTAAAGAGAATATTGCAGGATGCGCCACAATCAATGAGAACTCTCCTGGCAATAGCTGGCCCGACACCAGCCGAGATGACTAGAGGATCCAAGGTTGGAGCTTCAATACCTGCGGAATCCCTAGCTCTGAACACAATATCATCATCGAAAGTTCTTTGTTGCTTCAAGGGCGTAGCACCTTCCAAAACAAATACATCTTCCTCGGTCGGTACATACTTTAAAGCTCGGGTATACCTTTCCATCTCACCCCAGCTCCTGCCTGCTGGGTGAGGTCCTCCTGTAATGACATTAATAATGGGCCTTCCAGATTCATGCCCTGCAGCCTTCTCAATCGTCCTAGTCCTAGGCTGTTGAGTAGGAGCCTGTTGCCCCTGACTAGATGAAGCAGGATTGTTGTTATTCTTTTTCACAAATTGCTGCAGTTTGTTTTCCCTTAGCAACTCTTCAATCGGATTTTTCAACTGGCGGCATTCGTCGGTCTCGTGACCGGGTTGATTATGGAAGCGGCAGAACTTCCCACTCTGTATAGCCTTTTTCCCGGTCCTTAGAGGAGGAGGTTTAGGAAAGTCAACAGAATCTTTAATGGCAAGGTAGATACGTTCCGGCGTATCTGATAAAGGAGTATACTCTGATGGCTTGAAGGATCGGGGCTTCTTCAGATTACTCTGTTTCTTCCCATTGTTATTTTCCCTTTTTTGCCCTACAGATTCATTCTTGCGTGGAGCAATAGTGTTATCTTCAGCTTTTCCCAACACTGCCTTTACCGGTACGGGACGGCTTTCTAAGCGTATGAATTCATCTGCTTTTTTATAGAATTTTTCAAGGGAATTTGGTTCCTTCATGTTTAGCCATTTCCCAAACTCGCTTGACTTGTCAATACCCTTCATCAGATAAGTCAATATCATTCGCGGTTCTGCATTGTCCACCTCAGCTAGCGCTATATTAAAGCGGTTTAAGAAAGAATCTGATAGTTTCCCCTGGATTCTGTTCCAAACTTGACAGTGACATGATATCCTTAGCTTTTGAGGTGTATAGTCTGAAGTGCTCCTTGAACTTCCGAGTTAAGTCAAAAAACTGATCGATAGATCGGACTGGAAGTTTGGTGAACCAAAGCAGAGCTACACCTTCGAGATACACAGGAAAATATCGGCACTTTATTTCATCAGAGGCTCTGGCACCAGTCATGTGCCAATCATACTTGTATAAGAATTCGTTCGGATCACTCGTCCCCCTGTAAGCTGGAATGGTTGGTGGGACAAACTTCCTTGGGAATTCAGCCTTTAAGATTTTCTCGGTAAATGGAGTTTTACTTGGGGCGAAACCCCATTCTTTCTCGTCTTCAACCCTCTGCATACTTTCTTTCATAATTTGTCGGACCATTCCAGAAAGATACTCCTCATCATGTCGAGTTCTAGATCCACCAACCTCTGGAGGTGCTCGTTCAAAGGGGCTAGCAGCTCTTTCAGGAGCATTTCTTTCTTCAGCATCACGAATGTTGCCAGCCAAATTCCTTTCATTATCTGCCGGTTGGCGGTTTGCCCCAAGCAAATCGTTCAACCTATTCAGAATTAGGGCATTTTGGGCATTCTGAGCCTCAAATTGTGCATTTTGGGCATTTATCTGCTGGTTCAGCCCTAAGATTGCAGCATCCAGCTCTGCCTTTGTAACTCCGACAGCTGGAGTGGCTTGATTCGATATAGGGGAAGCGGAGCTTCCCTCTTGAATATTCCCAGATCTGACAGATCTACTCTTACTTCCAGGAGCCATAATCTCGGATAGACTTTTGGTTTTCAAGGAAATTCTCTCTACAAACCTCTGTGAAGCAATGATGATAACTCTCCTGAGTTCAGTTCTCAGTGAAAGCACCAAAAATGTTAACGCTAAAATTTGAACGCTAACACCCCGGTGTACGAGTTGTAGTTGTGAAAGCACCACCCGATAACTCGGGAACAGATTACAAGCAGATGATAGCGGAAAAACAGTAAACAACAACAATTTTATAGTGGTTCGGCTTAATGGAATAGCCTACGTCCACTTTAAGTACTTTTATTGATGATCTCGTTACAAGCTGATACAATTCTTTCCAAGTACAATACACTTTGAATTACAAGTCACTTAGAACAAGTAGATTAAACTTCAATGGAGATTAGAGTCTTTAAATCCATGTCGGATGTGTGTGATCTTTTCTCGAAGTTGTTTTTAGCGTTCTTCGTGTCTTGAGAGCTTTAAGTGTTTGATTGGTTTGGAATGCAGCGGAGTAACAGCGCTTGAAGAGAATGAGCCAAAAGTCCCTTGAACGTTGGAGGTGGTTGCGTATTTATAGGCAAATTTCTAGGCGCTGGAATTGTCAAGTCATGAGTCGTGACCGACTCAAGATGAGTCGTAAGTCGTGACCGACTCAGGATGAGTCGTAAGTCGTGGGCGACTCAACTGGTTGAGCCCAGACTTCCTATCAGAGCGTCTCCGGTCCTTTGTATATAGCGCAAGTCCTAACTCGTCTGCGAGTTAAAAGGTTGTGATCCAAAATGAAGCGGTATTGGATTTCTGCATAGTAGCTTTAAGTCGTGGACGACTCAAGCTAGGTCGTGAACGACCTACCATAAGTCGTAGGTCGGTCCTTTGTTGTTTTGGGATTTTAGTCAGTTAGGTCGTTTGACACCTTAGGTCGCTGAGTCGTTAGAGAACTTGAGTCGGTCTATCCCATACACCGTTAATTCCTTGAGTCGCTCCACTCCTCTAAGTCGCTTTAAGTTTTAACTCGTTGGCTTGTTGAGTCGGTAGCTTGTTGAGTCGGTAGCTTCTTGAGTTGGACTATTCTCTTAAGCTGCTAAGGTTACTAAGTCGTTTGCCTGTTGAGTCGTAACTAGATAGGTCGTTGATTCGGTTCATATCTTAGGTCGGTAATCAGTTGAGTCGGTGACTCGATGAGTCGTGAGTCCTCCTGAGTCGTAGATCCTTCCTGAGTCGTTAAACATCTTAAGTCGTGGCTCACCCCAGGCCTTAACTCGTTGGTTTCTTTGACTCGTGACCTGGAACGGGGTTAACACGGACGCTTTGGAGCTTCAGGGGATGCGTTGGATGCCTTTAAGACTTATTCTCTTATTTATTTTCTGCTACACCACTTGTTCTATATCTAGCAACATTTGTGAGGACATGCTTTTATAACTATCCAGGTTGATGATAGGTTTGTTTACTCTGATTGTTATATATATTAAATATTTCTTTTTGGGAAAATATCATTTGGAATATTATATATTATCATTCCGCATATGATATTCAGATATTCTATTCATCTTTCTTGTCTTGTTTTTATTTTCTTTTACCCTAACATTCTGTCTTCCAACAGTTGGTTTCTCGACATGTGAATACCATTGATGTATTAGTGTCTATATTAGGTAGTCGAATAGGCCATTTGTTACATTTGGTATTAGAGCTGAAGGTTAAGCGAGAACCTTCGCTTTGGTGGGGTATAACTAATTAAGATATAGGGTAATGGAATGTCATATTATGACTTGAATGTATTATACATGAGAGTACTTGTTATTTTTATAATAAATATTTTGTATTGTTTTGATTGGTATGTCGAGTGGTTTATGGATTTTGGTCAATACGTGTTGCTAACGTTATCTATAAGGATCTCTGAACACTTAACAAGACAACCGACATAGTATTATGTTGACACTTGTAAACAAAATAATTTTACATAAGATTATATTATATATATAAAAGGAATAATTTTCAAAAATAGATTTAGTTATTTATGATGCGTTTGTTTTTTAGGAAATGATAATATTCAATTATCACCATTTATTGTTGGATTAGTTATGCTGGACCAGTTTATAAGCAGTTTTACCTTTTCACTACATGGGTTGGGTAGGTAATAACTTGTGGGGACATTAAAATGAACACCATGGGAATTAAATTTTATAGCTTGACTATAAGGCGATCGGTGGTAACATTGAGTTAAAAATTTAATTTTAATAAATGTTGTTTATTGTGTAATCTTTGAGAAAGATATGACATTTTAAAAATAAATATTTATCAAATAATATTATATAAGGAAGTAACTTTATATAAGCATGGTCTATAAAATATAGTTTATAAATAAATAGCATTTAAACTAAGAATTTAAGAACTTAAATCTTGGTGTTTTTTTTATTTTTTTTCAAAGTTGTGAAGAGAAAATGATACTAGTATTTATTTGAAAGTATTTATGTATAGAAATGTTTTCAAAAGGTTTTTACAAGTGATAGCAAGTATTGAACTCAATTCCATCGCTGGAAAATAATTTTGGTGATCACTACAACATCATCGGCTTTATTTTCAAGTTTAAAAGTATGGAATGCTACTATAGTACTTTTTCTTTATAGTTGTTTTAACAAAACAAATTTTGATTTAGTTTCCGAAAGTATGATTCGATATATAAAAGCTATAAGTTTATATTATTTCAAAATGATTTGATATAAACCTGGTGTTTAATTGTTACTTTTTCATTTAAGTTATATTATGGATGCATCTATCATATGCACTAGGTTAGTTTGGTTGTGCATCTTGTTTGATCAGTTGATTAGTATTTTTCAATTATTGGGATTAAAAAAATTCGACAATTTTGGCCAGTTAGAAACAACCAAATTGATATAGAAATTTAAAGCTTAGTGTTTTTATGAAAATATAAAATTGAGATTTTATAACTCTTAAATTGAAAGATAATTGAATATAAACAAGTTTTAAATTGACTAGATATCCCCGTAAAGATAAATAAATGTGATTGTTTTGTATATACTCTTAGGATGTAATGGAGTTTTATATAAGTATGAACTAAAGTTATATAAAGTTTAATATCTTGAAGTAAACTTTTATGAAATGATTCAAAAATGATTTTAGTATTGAATGAGGAATACTATAGGGAAAATGAATGTGAATTAGAATGAAAAGTAATTGGTATAAGTTAAGAAACTAATTGGAATAAAGTATGTAAGCTGTACATAGATTATTTTATTTGAATATCATATTTTTATCTAAGATTCGAGCACATCGTATTCGAGGTGATTTGCAGCTATCCAATTAGGATTTTTCACTCGATTCTTGACGGTGAATACTTGATATGAATTCTTGATATGATCTTGAAGTTTTCTATCATAATAAAAGGCTATGTAAGGAGAACAAAGGGTTCTAGTCAAGAAATCTGGTTGGAGTTCGGAACAAGGAGGTCAAGTGAGAAATACTAGTTCGAAAGTGAAATTTATGCGATCAAGCGAGTGATCAGATTAAAGATTGCATATGGATGATAAATGTATATCGTGCGGGCTTTAGTATATTTGTATGTACTAACCAATAAATTTGTAAACGCCCAAAAGTGTTTGAAAAGTAGACTTGGTCGAAATGTGCTTGGTCGACCTCTTAATAAATAAATTCGCTAATCCCAAAAGTAAGTCTAAAAAGGGTTAATCAAAGAGAAGCATCTTCAAAGCTAGTCGACGTTATAGATTGAGGCATGCATAATGTCAAGTTCATATCAGTTCTGAAAAGAGTCATTAAAGTTGCGTCGAAAGTCATATATAATAAAAATCGATATGCAAGACAATGTGCAAGTTACAATTCAAGAGTTAAGTAGACAAATATGTTATGCAATTATTTGATGTTCAATTACGTATGTGTACGACATTTGAGTGTTGTAATCGGCACAAATTCCCAAATCAATTTAGGGTTTACAAAGTTGAAAATGTAAGATATGGGAGAGAATGAATCCATCCCTTTTCTATGACCCTATGTCCATATTTATAGAAATGGTCACACGTAATTAAGCTTGGCTTCGGCATGCTTCAACAACAACTTCAAAATTGGTTATCTCTAGCATTAAGGATCTCTTCATTAGTTGTTGGCAGCATTATTGATAAAGAGGGACTTCACCTTGCATGGAATCGTCATTGATGATTTGCGGCACCATTGAATAATTGACAAAGTGCGGTACCAACACATATAGGCATGGAAGAATAACGACATGGAAAAGTGATGACATTAGTGACAGCTTTGATGACTTTAAGTAGCATCATTAATGAATTTGGGATTTGACACTATCATACAGTTGTAACATGAATGATGTGTGGCGACATGGTTGGCTTTGATAGCTTCCATTGTGTTAATGCTTAAAATCGAACGCTAACACCCCGGTGTGTGAAATTTGAGTGTGAAAGCACCACACGATGGTTCGGGAATAGAATATCAGCTAAGATAACAGAAAATAAAGTAAGAGACAATGATTTTATAGTGGTTCGGCTTAAAGAGTAGCCTACGTCCACTTTAGGTATCTTTATTACTGATTTTGTTACAAAATAATACAATGCTCTTCAAGTAAAAATCTCTTTAGTTACAAAATACTTTGAGCAAGTAGCTTGAGCTTCAATGTAGATGAAAGTCTTCGAATCCATGTCGGATGTGTGAAAGTCTTTCAAAGTAGCTTGTAGTGTTCTTCGAAACTTCAAGTATGGAGTTGGTTTAGAAACTGGCAGAATATCGGCGCTTGAAGAGATTGTCCAAAAAGTCCCTTGAAAGTTGGAGATGGCAACGTATTTATAGAGAATTCTGGGCAGGAAACATTACCAAGTCCTAAATCGTAACCGGCCTAAGTTGGGCCGCGGACGACTTAAACTAAGTCGTGGGTCGGTTGCGACCTAAATGCTGGGTCGAGATTTTGGAAAGGCATCCTTGCTGAACTCTGGATATATCATAAGTCCTGAACCATGTACGAGTTAAGAGGCCGCGTGCTAAGTAGCTGCATCGGACTTGCCTTCCTTTGCCTGGGTCGTGAACGACCTAGCATAGGTCGTAAGTCGGTCACGACTCAAGTGTAGTTCGTGATCTTGTCCCTATCCTGAGCAGTTAGGGCGGCAACCTCCTTGGATAGTTAGATCGGCATCTATCATAGGCCAGCATCCATGTTAGATCGGTATCCTACCTAAGCCTTAGGTCGGTGTCCCCTCAAATCTTAAGTCGGCATCCTTGTTAAGTCGGCAACTATTAAGGCATTAGGCCGGTACCCATGTTAGGTCGGTAGCTATCTTAGGTCGGTATCCTTTAAGTCTTAGGTCGGCTTTCCTGTTTTAGGCAGTTAGGTCGGTATCTCTCTTAAGTCGTCGAGTCATGGCCGAGGCGGGGTTAACATTTGCCCCTCGAAGTACACGCCTAATGGTTAGGTCGTGTGCTTCGATATGATTTAACCCGTCCCCCTCTAGGTCGGCAGGTCGTACGCGACTTAACAGTTAGACCAATTGCGCCGCTTCAGGTTCCTCCATTTCAAGGTATAAGTCATACATCTTCTCCTTCCTCTTCATTCAATTCTGCCATTAACATTTCCCTGAGCTCTCAAAGGCGATTTCGTTCCATCAATCACCGATAATCATTACGTAAGTAAATCTGCTTCCTTCTCGATCCCCTACTGTCATTGATTCATGAATCCCATTCAAACTTCACCCACCTCCTCGCACAATGCTTCATCACGAATCTTATCATACTGATAGTTGATGATCCTGAGGTGGCTCAATTCGGATTCAAACGATTGATGAAACGATGCCGATGGGTTACTACTTCGGGCTAATTAATCTTGATTTACGTTAGGATTGTGAGGTGTTGAATTCGTGGGGGTTTTGAACTGGTTTAATGGATGATCCGATGGCATGAAATAGCAAGAATGAAATGAGGGTTTTTTTGTTGAGGGAGTGGCTATCGGGTTAACGGGTTGGGTGGAGTGAGATATTGGTTTGGACGCGACTCAACAACTTTGGGTGACCTAACTTTTGGCAGATCTGATTCGATGCGACCTACACCTTAAGTCGCGGCCGAGCTGAGACTTGGGGAAACTTACCGACCTAATTAATGTAACCAGAGCCTTAAATCGTTGCCGAGTTTGAACTTGGGTAAACTCACACCACTTTGAAACGAAGCCTCCTATGACTTAAAAGACCAACGATTTAAGGAACCAGAGACTTATTCTTAACCCGCGAGAGATTCCTTGGGTCGCAGCCGAGTTAACACTTGGATGCTCAAGTTGAATTCTCACTCAAAAGCATAATCCCAACTTGAATACTTAACTTGATCTACTAGACTGAATTGCTTAAATCCTAGATTGTTTTAACTTTGTTGCCTTATTTCACAGATCATGTTAACTTGTAGGCTAACAACCTGCTGAAAACAATAATCACAGAAAACCATGGCGAATATACTACCATTGACTACCCACATCAAATGACAGATTAGTCGACATAGAGTAATCAACTTAAACACACTGTATGAAATGCTGTGAACCAATAAATTAAAGTGAAATATCAATGTAAAGCATCGCTATCTTGAACTGATTTGTTTGCATCTACATTTCACTTTCATAATTAAAACAACAAACCCTGGACTTTATAACTGACAAATGCTTGCTAGTTTTTATTCCATTTATATTCGCTTATTGCTTTGTTGATTTTACACAACACTTCAAACATTTTAGGAAACGTGCACCTTCATGTTTGAATATCCAGTTGTTTGTGTAGAATGACTTCCCTCCAAGAAGAAGAAGTGGTAGCTCAAGCGGGAGAGACCTTTCAGATAGCTGTTCCCATAGAGAATCCTCCAGAGAGAACTTCGACTATCCTAACTCCGAGAGCGTTTATTAAGCTACGTACTCAATTTGGTTTTGCTGAAAATGATGCCCTACTTCCCAGGCCAAATGATACTACCGACAGTCCTCCCCACGGTTTTGTCGCAGTCAATCGTCAAATGTGCCTAAGCGGGGCGATTCCTCCCTTTAACGACTTCCTTCGAACCCTTCTCCTTCGGTTGTCAATCTCTCCGTTCCAACTTCATCCTAATGGCTACGCCATCTTGATGGGGTTGTGTGTTTTGTTTAGGAGAACTCTTGATCGCTTGCCAAGTTTTGAAGAAATTCGCTACTTATGCTCGTTTGCAAAGAGTAAAGACCATCCTTCCCTTATTATTGTGAGAAGTGCTAGAAACCGCAAGCTTATTTCTGATCTTACCGAAAGTGTTCGTGGATTTTTGAACCAGATTTTCTTTGCTCGCTGCCCCCCACGGTTTTATGCCATCTGGAGAGTAGGAAGTAAGATTACCTGTTTCTATTTTCTCCATTTTCAAATTTTTCGAGATCCGAATTACCAATTGCTAATTTCATTCTTTGCTCTTTTCAGCACTTCCTCTCCCCTCTAGAGATCCAAGCCATAAGCAAATTTTTGAAATATTAAGTGCTGTCACTGCTAAAGAGAGAAGTATAAAGTTTTTGTTGAGGGACGAATTTTTGCATCAGTATGGACTTTTACACGCTTCTCGCTCTACACACCCCCATGAGGTTCCAGACTCCCCATCTAAAGCATTAGATGCCCCAGTTTCCACTGACGAACCCATACCAAATGAACCTGCCTTCGAGGCTTCTCTGGTGAAGTGCTCTACTACTGTCGATGTTGCGGGGTCGTCTGGCAAATTCGCACTTGCCCCAGTCATTGAGGAAGAAGAGCCTCAGGGATCTCCCCAACATTCACAGAAGTCTGGTGAAGAAGTCGGGAAAACAAGCCCTGTCAAGTAGAGCGGGGATGACACTTTCGAATGGTTGAGCGACCTTTTTGTCACCTCACAGGAGCTCTTTAAAGACGACCCTGTCACTACTAGGGTTTCTTCTTCAGTAGTGGAAGCGACTTCTTCTTTGCAACAAGCTCCGTCGACCCAAGAGTTGACGTTAACTACTACTCCCACGATTCCTCCGCAATCGAAGAGTGGTTTGTAGTTTGATGCGCGTAGTTTGCACATCACACACACTTAGAACCTTTCGGCACTTTCATGCACCTAACTCTTTGTACTTTGAAGATTCTAAAGTTACGCTTCTTTTCTCTGAAGACTTTTAAGACTTGTCTTTTTTTTTTAAATTTCAGATTCTCCGATGGGACGCAGCGGCTCTTACTATGACGACTTTCAGCGCCACGGGAGGCGTAGTCAATATGACTATAGGTGCTACCTTCCCGTTCACAGAGAAAATGACGAAGAGAGAGCCGCTCGAAAGGCTCAGGAGAGGAGGGCTCAAGAAGAGCGTTACGAGAGGAGAGAAAGGGAGGAGCACCATGATTCTTCCCAGAGAGGTGACGACTCTCACAAAAGAAAGCCACATGACGACCGGGGAAAAAGTCATATAGTTGAGGACCCAAGCAAGTGTGCCAGGCACGGTGAGAAGCATGCATCTTCAACTCCTGAAAAGGCCGCTGCCCCCATCTCATTTGACATCCCCTCCGGCTCTCCTGCTCTCGGGAAGACAGACATTCAGACAATAGTCAACGGGCCTAAATTCCAAATTGGACCAGGCCCGGCCACTTTGCAAAGCCGGTTCCCGCACTGGTGCCTGAAGGGAGTGCGATTCGATCTTGACTTGGTCCCTATTGACAAACAAGCAATGCTGCAAAATGTTAATGCTGTTAGACTTGATATCGAGTGGATGTCAGGGTGGCAAAAGCTTGTTGATGAGCTTCAAAGGGTCAACCGCGTGAATATAGAGGCCATGCTGACCATGGAAAATGATAAGGCCGAGTGGCAAAAAAATTTAAGCCAGCATGATACTGAGATGAGGAACATTGATGATTAAAATGAGAAGCTTGAAGCAGAAGTTAAGAAACTTAAACAAGAGCTTGCTACTTCTTCTACCTCATTTACTAAAAAAGAAGAAGTACTTCAAAAGCAAGTTCGCGATGCTCACGCTGCTCAGCGACATGCCGAGGCACAACTTGAGGCTGAGCAGAAAACAATGGGAAGGTATCGTGCTGACGTTGCAGAGTTACGGGAGAAGGTCAACTCCCAGGATTTGGAGATTATGAGGCTGAAAGCCCAATTGTTAAAGACCGAGAAGGAATGTGACGAAGCTATCACTGGAAGGCAGGCTGCCGAACAGTCGCATGAGGCGACTAAAGCCAACATCAACTCCACTTTATTTGACTTCTATGTGCATAGCGTTATGGGACGCGGGAGCCTTTCATTCTTGGGACCGAAGTATGAGATTACTCTGGCCGAGGTTTGGGAGTCAATTCTTGACATGCTTGGAGGTACAGGCGCCGGCTATGCTGAAGCATCTCTTGCAGAACACTTTCTAGATGATGACGCCAGAGCTGCCCTAGCCCCGGGAAAATAGAAGCTTGCCAAAGCATGAGCTGAGGTAGGGGAGCAGCACTTTGTGAAAGAAGCACCATTAACTGCCCCCGTCCCTCCTTCGGTTTCGGCCGATGTTGACATCACAGGTTCCGGTTCTCATTCTCCATCCCCTGTTGAAGTTACAACTGAGATCACAAGCACGCAGGGTGGAGATGAAGGCGAAGAGAGAGGCGAAGCACAGTCTTATGAGGTTGACATTAGGAAGCCGACTTCTCCAGGTAACTCTACCGTTAATCTTGCCTAAGTGGACTGTTTGTTTGCTCCTCATGAGTTTGATGAAATTTTTAATTATTTCTTAAATCTCAGTGAGTCGCTATCTCCTTTCTTCACGGGAGATACTAATATTTCTGGCTTTTCTTCTTCTGTAGCAAAAACGCCAAGTGCCACACAAACTTCTCCTCCTCCAGGTGTCCCTCCTCTGTTCCCTCAAATCACTCCTATTTCCCAGCTGGGAACACAGGAAGAATTGATAGGAGCCCTTCAAGGCTTGGATGAACCAATCGCTTCGCAGGAGCAGAGGGACGAATGACTTGAAGGAGACGACAAATCCCCGGAGCATACTATTTCTAATGACGTAAAACTGTCTGCTCTTGTTACCCCGGGAAGTGAGTCTTCTTCAAGGAGGAGGAGGAAGCGTGCCACTTCCAAGAAAAGAAAAAACATTCTTGTTTCTGAAGAGGAAGCGAAGTTGTTTCGGCAGTATCCCTCTCTCCTTCTTCCCCAACTCTCCCAAGCCGTCCTGAAAAACTGCCTACTAGGTCAGGTGAAGGCTCTAAAGGTGGTGGCAAGAAGAAGTAACGGGCCCTGCTTCCCCTTATTTTCACTTTTTGCTTTTTGCACGTACTGGCCGGAGATTGTCGGGTACCGGCCTCCGCTTTTCTTTTATTTTGAGACCTGTACCTGTACAAAATTTTGACAGTATTGAATAAAATGATTCTTTCTGTTTGTACAAACTTCTGTTTGTATTTGAGAATGCATTTACTCTTTGTTTTTGTACAAGTTTCTTTATATGATATTGCAGTGAGCTTGTGGTATGTTGTTCGAGCGTAATTTTTACCAATGTAGCTATACCATGCTGCCCCTATACCATAATCTCGTTGCAATATTTTCAACTTTGAAGGGACTTGTACTCTTATTTTATGGAGAATAATTATTCCATACTTGGAGGAATATTATTCTGCTCAAAATAGAGTACAGCTCGCTCCATATGAGTTTCCACGCTTCAACCTTCGAAGATATCACTTTTTCTTTTGTGCATACACACATTTTTACAAAGTGAATTCTCCTATGTGGTAAAGCGGGCCTCTGAAGGGCACTTTAACTTTTTTGAGGAAGAGTATTTTCAAGAATAGATGAACCAATCCTCCTTTGAAAGCTAAAGTATGCCTTTAAAGAGGTCTTCTTTTTTTTTATTGCGCCTCAGTGGAGGGTTTTTGATCTTTGTTTTGCATTTCTGATGAAATGCTCCTTTGAAAAGTTGTACCTCTGAGGAGGGCTTTTTCACGTTTCAACACTTGGAAGTTTTATTTCAATCTCGGTGAAACGTGTGCCTCCGAAGAGTTGTGCCTCCGAGGAGGGCTTTCCACGTTTCAACACTTGGAAGTTTTATTTCAATCTCGGTGAAATGTGTGCCTCCGAAGAGGTCTTTCTGTTTGATTGCGCCTCTGGGAAGAGGTCTTCTTGTTTGATTGTGCCTCTGGGAAGAGGTATTTTTGTTTGATTGTGCCTCTGGGAAGAGGTCTTTTTGTTTCTACCTCTTGGGAGAGGCTTTTATTTTTTCCCTGTTCGCTGGGAAGCGGGCCTCCGAAGAGGGCTTTTCACATTTCGACTCGTGTGAAGTTTTATTTCAGATCACGGTGAAATGTGTGCCTCTGAGTAGGGCTTTTGGCTGGAAGTTTGGAGTTTCTTTCTCTTAGTTGGATGGATTCATGGGAGTGTATCACCGATCAGTCCACAACTTTATGTCGAGAAAGAACTCTCTTTTTCTGGCGAGGCCCGCTCGAGGTCTTTTAGCATTTCAACTGTGGTGAAATGGGCCTCCGAAGAGGGCTTTTCACGATTCAACACTTGGAATTTTTATTTCAATCTCGGTGAAACGTGCGCCTCTGAGTAGGGCTTTTGCCTGGAAGTTTGGAGTTTCTTTCTCTTAGTTGGATGGATTCACGGGAGTGTATCACCGATCAGTCCACAACTTTATGTCGAGAAAGAACTCTCTTTTTATGGCAAGGCCCGCTCGAGCTCTTTATCCTCCGAAGAGTTGTGCCTCTGAAGAGGGCTTGTGCCTCCGAAGAGGTCTTTTGCTGTTTGATGCTTGCTCGCCCATGTCTCTTTGCCATCTATTCATGTCGGCCATCCCCGTTATCTTTTGTAAGTATCATCCCTTTTTAGTTGCCAATAATTTTCCTTATCCAAAGAAATATACTTCATAGTTAAGTGAGTTGGTGGTGGTAGACACAGGCTATTTAACTGGATGCTTGTTTGTACAAACATTCGTAGTTAGCTAGAAATGGTCCATTTCCATCAACATCGCTAACTTTTGTTCGAAGCACTTCTTTCGTAGGTTTTGAGTATGGAAATTGTGAATGGTTTAGCGTTTGCTTGATGGATGATGTCGGAGATCGCTTGGTCTTGCGATGGGTAAGCTTTGTTTTTATGGCCTGCATTATTAAATCGACATTTTAGTAACACAATTAACGTATTTTATATGTCGAAATAAAACAAAGCAGTTTATAGTAGTAGAGAACACAAGATTTATAGTGGTTCGGCCAAAAGCTGGGCCTACATCCACTTTATAGCTTTTCATTATTCACTTGCTTTACAATTGCTTTCAATACAAGAATCATATATTCGTAATTCTTTTACAACATTTCAGCAAAGCTTTTAAGTAAAATATGGACGCAAATGATTGCTGTTCCAAGCTCTTGGGATTGGTTCTCCTTCGACAGTTGTGAGTTTGAATGTGCCATCAAGAAGTTTTGTGCCTATAACATACGGCCCCTCCCAGTATGGCCCAAACACACCTATGGCTGTCATAATTCTCTTCAGGACTTGGTCCCCAACTTCAAAGCTGCGCTGACGAACTTTGGAATTGAAGTGCCTGGCTATCCTTTGCTGATGAGCTGCAATTCTAAGCCTAGCCTCTTCTCTTCTTTCATCAAGGAGGTCAAGCGCTTCCAGTTGCAGTTTATCATTCTCATCTTGATCAAAATGGATCCTTCTATGTGAGTGAACTTCTGTTTCCACTGGAATCATCGCTGCTGATACGTATGCCAATGAAAATGGAGTATGCCCAGTCGCAGTTTTGTGGGCAGTTCTGTATGCCCATAGTGCAAGCGGTAGCTTATCGACCCAACCACCTTTTGCTTTTTCCAGCTGCTTTTTGATGGTTGACTTGATGATTTTGTTTACTACTTCCACTTGCCCGTTTGCCTGTGGATGAGCCACTGCTGAGAAGCTTTTTCAGATCTTGAATCGTTTGCAGAAATCTTGGAATTCGTCACTTTCAAACTGGGTATCGTTGTCTGTGACTATCTTCTGAGGCACAGCATACCTGCAAATGATATTTTTAGTCACAAAACTTATCATTTTCTTAGAGGTAATAGTAGCCAATGGTTCGGCTTCAGCCCATTTAGTGAAATAATCAACAGCAACGATAGCATATTTAATTCCCGATTTGGCAGTCGGCAAAGGCCCAATGAGATCTATTCCCCAGATAGCAAACGGCCATGGACTGACCATTTGTGTTAACTCAGTAGAAGGTGCTCTAGGAATTTTGGCAAATCTTTGGCATTTATCACACTTTCGGGAATAGTCGGCAGCATCTTGATTAATTTCTGGCCAAAAGTATCCATAACGGAGGATTTTCTTTGCTAAAGTTTGACCACCTGTATGATCCCCACATTCCCCTCCGTGTACTTCAGTCAGAATTGTCTTAGCTTCTTCCTTTGTCACGCATCGGAGTAATGGCATTGAAAATCCTCGTCTGTACAAACAACCATCTTGAACTATATATCTGGAGGCTTTCCTCATCAGCTTCTGTCGTTCTTTTGAACTTTCTAGCAAAGAACCATTGAGAAAATATTCAAATATCAGAGTCATCCATGATTCTTGCTCTTGGGATACATTCATAATCCAATCAACATCCATTTCATCTGTGCTTGGAGCTGACAAGACTTCGACGGGAACTAATCCTAATACTTGAGCTTCACCAGTACTCGAATACTTTGCGAGAGAATCCGCCTACATGTTCTCTTCTCGGGGTATATGGTTTATTGAATAACGATCAAAATCTTGAAGGAGCTCCCAGGCATTTGATAAATAGGCAGGTAGATTCCCTCCTTTAGCTTGAAATTACTTCTTGACTTGGCTAACAATAAGTTGAGAATCACTGAAGATCTGCAATGCCTTGATGTTTAGTTCTTTAGCGATCCTTTAACCAGCGATGAGGGCTTCATATTCTGCTTCATTGTTTGTCGAAGGAAATTCTAGTCTCAGTGCATAACATAGCGATCGCCCTTCTGGGGTTTCAAGGACAACCCCTGCTCCGGAACAGTAATCATTCCTTGCGCCATCGGCATACAATTTCCATTGGACTGGGATGCTATAAGTGACTTCTTCCTCACTATCACCTTTATCCGTACATTATGCGATGAAATCTGCTAAAGCTTGTCCATTGATTGCTTTCCGGGGATGATAAGTGATGTCATATTGGCTGAGTTAAATATTCCATTTCAAAAGACGGCCCGAAGTCTCAGGACGGAATAGGACTTCCTTTAGAGGTTGATCAGTGAGGACTTTGATGGGATGAGCTTGGAAATACGGCCTCAATTTCCTTGATGCGATCAACAAACAATAGGCGAGCTTTTCCAACCTTGAATAGTTCATCTCTGCCCTAGTGAATCTTTTGCTGATATAATAGACTGGGAGTTGAATCCTTGTGTCTTCTCGTACCAACACTGCATTGAGAGCATGAGATGAAATTGCCAAATATACGAAGAGATCTTCACCATTGTCAGGCTTTGAAAGTATCGGAGGCACTTCCATATGACGAACCAACTCATCAAATGCCTTCTGACATTCAGGAGTCCACTCAAAGTTTTTTCTTCCTTTCTCCAGAGCATCAAAGAAAGTAATGCATTTGTCAGTGGCTTTTGAAATGAACCGACTCAAGGCAGCAACCTTTCCATTGAGACTTTGCAATTCCTTCTTCGTTCTAGGAGCTTTGACCTCTCTCAGGGCAGTGATCTGAGCAGGATTAGCTTGAATGCCCCTAGAGCTCACAATGAAACCCAAAAACTTTCCGGACTCCACTCCAAATGAACATTTCAAGGGATTAAGCTTCATTCTATACTTTCGAAGTACTGCGAACATCTCTGCCAAGTAATCCATGTGGTCCACTGCTTTCTTAGACTTCACTAGCATGTCATCGACATAAACTTCCATTGTCCTGCCAATCTGCGGTTTAAACATGACATTAACAAGCCTTTGGTAAGTTGCCCCTGCATTCTTGAGTCCGAAAGGCATGACCTTGTAGCAATAGAGTCCAACATCTGTGATGAAGCTTGTGTCCGCTTGATCTGGCTCATGTATCATTATCTGGTTATATCCGGAGTATGCATCCATAAAAGATAACAATTCATGCCCTGTCGTCCCATCCACCAACTGATCGATTCTGGGCAGCGGGAAACAGTCTTTGGGGCAGGCTTTGTTCAGATCTGAAAAGTCAATGCATACTCTCCATTTTTTGTTAGCTTTTTTAACTAGCACTGGATTTGATACCCAATTTGGATAAGTAGATTCTCTGATGAAATCGTTCTCCATGAGCCGATCCACTTATTCTTTTAATGTTGCCGTCCTCTCAGGACCCTGAGTTCTTCTTTTCTATTTCACGGGTGTAAACTTTGGATCAATGTTCAGAGTGTGTACTGCAATCTCTGGGGATATTCCACACATGTCAGCATGAGTCCAAGCGAATACATCCAAATTTGCCTTCAAAAATGAAATCAGAACATTCTGAACTGTTGTGTTGAGTTGTGAACCCACATTAAGCACTTTGTTTGGGTCCTTTGGGTCAACGGGCACCGGCACTGTTACCTCTACCGGTACTACCCTACTCTCCCCTGCATTGGCTTTCCTTGGATCCATCTCTCTTCGTGCGCCACTATATTCACCAGTGCAGGGTCCACCCTGTAATTGCTACATGGTTGGTTCTTTGATGCGGACTGGAGCTGCCGCACCTTTTCCCGTTTCTCTTTTCCTTGATTCACGCAACTCTGTAAGATAACATTCTCGCCCTGCATCTTGGTCTCCCTTAATCACACCAACTCCGTTATCTGTGGGGAATTTTAGAGTCAGACACCATGGGGCAAGAACAGCTTTGAACGCAGCAAGAGTTGGTCGGCCTAAAAAGGCATTATAGGCAGAGAATTCTTCAACAATTATAAAGGTTTGCTTTCGAGCCACCTTCCTCAGTCCTTTTCCAAGTTCTACAAACAAATCTATGGTCCCAATCGGCTGTTTGGGTTCTCCAGCAAACCCGGCAATCTTAAGTGATGAAGCTTGAACGTCAGCCATTGGAATTTTCATTTGATCAAAAGTCTTCTTGAAGAGAATGTTGCATGAAGCTCCACAATCAACTAGAACTCTCCTCACAGTAGCCAGCCCAATACCAGCGGATATGACCAAAGGATCTATGGTAGAAGCCTCGATACCCAAAGAATCTCTGGCACTGAATACAATATCATCTTTGGAAATCTTTTTTAGCTTTAAAGGCGCATCATTTTCTAAAACAAAAACATTCTCTTCAGCTGGTACATGCCTCAAGGCTCGGGCATACCTTTCCATCTCGCCCTAGCTTTTTCCTGCTGGGTGAGGCCCTCCAGTTATTATATTGATGACAGGTCTTTCCGATTCATGTTCTACGGCCTTCTCACTTGAGCCAGGATGGTGAGCGGGAACTTGTTGTCCTTGAATCGACGAGGCTGGGGCATTTCTATTCCTTTTCACATACTGTTGGAGCTTGTTTTCCTTCAAGAGTTGTTCAATTACCTCTTTCAACTGACGACATTCGTTGGTGTCATGACCGGGTGGGTTATGGAACCGGCAGAACCTTTCACTTTTTTCCATCTTACTCCCAACTCTCATTTAGGTGGTGTCGGATAGTTGACATCATCCTTGGTCGCAAAGAAGATGTTCTCAGGGGTTTCAGTCAAGGGTGTGAAATTGAAAGGACGGCCTTTCTTAGCATCTCCCTGTTTATTTCCACCATCATTTCCCCTTTTCTGAGTGTTAGGTTCTTTCTTGCTCGAAGGAGCACCATTGTTTCCGGCTTCTGCAGATACCACCTTAGCCGGTGTTTAGAGGCCCTCCAAGCGCATGAATTTGTAACGACCCGCTATTTTGGACTATTCGCATCCGCACATGTCGGACTTGAATAATTCAAAATACCGAATTGTTAATTATAATTTGGCAAAACTGAGATATACAGTAAATAAAAAATCACAGAACACAGACAAAGAGTAATAATATGCAGCGGAAGTAAAAGAGATAGTAGTTCATGAAGCTACTATATAAATATATAAGATACATCAGAGTTTACAACAGAAGAGAAATACGATACATCAAATACAAATCAGAATACATCACTGGAATCATCGAATACTGAAAGCAGAATAGATGGCTGGATCTTCAAGCAAAGCTCCAACTCCAAAGATGAGCCTCGAAAGCTGGTACTCTCGGTCTGACACGAGCGTAAAGCAAACACAAAACACTCGAGTCAGGATTAATATTCTCATATCAATAAATCCAACTCAAGTGAAATAGCAATTGAAATACAAGTAACTCAAAGGATGTTGGAATCACCATCCTCTAAGGATCCGTTAAACTATCTACTATGTAGTAATATACGCTAAATAGATAATGTCTATCAGTAATATAAAATATCAAAATAGTGTTAAGGCGTTACCATTATCCCCCTTAACACATTTTATATAAATGTCATAGTCTATACAGCACTGTAAACTCCACCGTAAACTAGTGGGATATCAGGGAGTACTCCATAGGTATAACACAAAACAAATTCGTAGTGGTCGCGTATATAGGGATACAAGTATGACAAGGCACATGAGGCAATACCCAAGGTAGTGAAACTACCGTTCGCCTGATCCGGACTGGTGAGAACGCATCGCCGCAGCGATCGCAACACCGCGAAACAACACTCCCAAAAGTACGAGGGTGCACCAATCAATCACAAGTAATGAGTAGTAGTTACGAAGAAGTGTGTTCGCTCGAGGTGGCTAACCCCATTTGGCCCGGCACGGCTCTTGATTTTAGTCATTTCCAATTTGACACAAGTGTCAAGGCTATCCATTATCGTTCACTTTCTTCAATCATCAACGTACATCATTCCAACCACTTCATTCTGGATCATCACTCCGCGTATAGTTATTAAAGTGGTTTTCGGTTTAGATAGAGAGTATATCCATAACCGATTCCGGTTTTTTTAATAACTTTCGTAATTTTATACCGATTGGTCGTTTAATAAATTTCAAAACCAAACAAAATCCAATTTCAATTAGAATTTATAAATCAACATTTCATTTGTCTTTCAAAATCAATTTCCAAAAATCTATGTTTCAAAACTCCGAAATTATCATTTCAAGGTCTTACAATTCAATTTCAATTTTATTTAAACAATTCCAATATTGGTTCAAGTTCATATATAAGTTTTATTCCGAAAATCATTTAAATGATTAAATTCAACATTCAAACTAATTTAATTCATTTATCAACTTCATTCGTTAAGTTACTTTATTATTCAAACAATTTTACTTAATTCCCAATTCATTAAGTCAATTACTTAAGTTCATCTTCATTTTATCAAAACTTCAAATTAACTAAATTAGATTTGTCAAATCAATTCTCAAAATTACAAGTCTTACATTAATTTCAATAAATCACATTTTATTTCTTGTTAAAGAAATTCAATTTCGTTCATTTACTTACTTAGTTACAAATCACAAACTCAATTAACAAAACTAACTTTCAATTTCACTTATTTACTTATTTAAATATTTTCCAAACTTCATAAATAAAGCAACTCCATTTCATTTGTTAACGAAGATCAAATTCACTTAAACGAAAGTTCGATTTTCTCTTATCAAAGAATTCAATTTTTATTCAATTATCAAATAATTAAATCTCATTCAGTTATTAAACAATTTCAATCTTAATTATTAATAATTTCAAAACTTAATAATTACAAACTTGATTATAAATTCAAACTTAATTATTAATTCATTTTCACTTAATTATGAATTCAAACTTAACTATCAAATCATTTCAACTTAATTATAAATTCAACTTAATAATTTCAAACTTAATTATAATTTCAAACTCAATTATTAAATGATTTCAACTTAATAATTTCAAAACTCAATTATTACTAATTCCAAATTATTTATTAATAATTCCAAATTTGGTTATTAAATAATCAAATTTCAAACAACGTTCTTTCATCAATTACTACGTTAATATTTGTTTCTGATTTCAATCTTAACATTGCCTTTCAAAAATTCAAATTTCGACTCCATTTCAAGACTTATTCTTTGTTCGAATAAAATCATTATTTTACTTTTAATCAAATTATTGACCAATCGGATTTTATTTAATTCTCTATCCTAAGACAAATTCATTTGGGTATTTATCATTTCAACCCGATTCCAATTCAATTCAAAAATTAAAGCATAAAAAAGGGAACTTGCAGGGTGATAACTGGAATGGTGTCAAAGTGAATAAACAAGCAATAACAACAATCAATAACAATACAATAATCAATTCAAATAATCCCGAAATAATCGTACTAATTCACATTTTTGTTTGTGCAAATTAATATAATTATTTCTAGAATCTACACTATCATTTCATGTAGATTAAAGATTACTACATTACGGGTTTTCACTTGTCATTCAATTTCAATTTCAATTCTACAACAATTTATTCAATATACGTTCAAGGTTCAAAGTGTAATTTATCAAATTCTACGTGTCAATTAACTTAACAATTTCAAGGGGTCATTTTATTCAAATTAACTAATCAAATTCAACACATATGTCGATTCACATTTAAACTATCCTACGTCAAATTCAATTGCATAATATTTATCACTTTATACATTACAATTTAACATCCCATAAAACAACAATCAATCAATCAATTTCAACCAAACTGTATTATCATCATGTAAATAATTAATAGATAATGGTGTCAGATGTCATAGGTGAACTGATACATAAATAACAGTGCAATAAATAACAGCAGCATATATCAATTGTCGTTTCAATTGAAATCAAATTTAATAAATAAAAGAATATTAATCGTGAGTGATTGCTCACCTTTCGAGGCTAGAGAAAATAGGAGATGGCACGGATACGCACACTGATACGGACACTGAAATGGAGTTACAAATCCAAGCATGATTCTCAGAGCAAAGTAAGATTGGCACGAATCGACGAGCAAAACTGTTAAGTAGGAATTGCCGAAATCCAATCAAAACATTCAACATAGCAACAATTACAAAACATGTCCTACGTCAAAGTTTAACAATATAATTCTATGTGCTACCGAGATCGAAATGGTCTGAAATTTGGTATGAATAAAGATCAAAACTTGTATTTCAAAACTGCAAATAATCACTTGATTCCAACGTAAGACGGAGGAGATACGATGCGTCAAACATGAACTCAGGTCGTGTTTGCAGCAGTGTAAAATAATTTTAAGTACAAGAGAACATCTGCCTGGGTCAAACTTCTTGATCCTCGACCACTAATCAAACGATGTCGGATTTTGCTGAAATTTGACATGCATAAACTTGGTAAATTCGACTCTTTTTTAAAAATAGAATCAATCCATTCCGATAAAACATGAGTGAGATATGATATCGTGAACATGAAGTCTAACTGCTGTTCAGAAAAAAAATAAACATGCAAACATATTCAAATACACAACCCATATTTTAAAATCAATCTTTAATTTATATATGAACATACTTTATCATATAATACTGTTATATAACTTATATATCATATTCAATGAACATATGCAGACTAGCAATATATTTAACATTTCTGCCAAAATAGATATACAATACATATATATATATATATATATATATATATCAAAAGTAACTATCTATACACTAAAAAAATAGGCTGCTACATATGTGTGGGCAACACATATAAAAAAACAAACATATAAATAATCTTTATAACACATGCATGCAACTGTAACTAATAAAACTCATATTTTAAACAAATTATATAACTTGTATAGATTTATATGTACTGTAAGTAAGGGAAACATCTTGCTACAGCAAGTTATACACCATATAACTTAATATATCACATGCAAACCATTCACAAACACTGCTCAAGCAGTAAACATATGCAAGTCATATTAATATACCCAAACAAGCCTATGCATATAATTTTTTCAAAATAAAAGAATAACTAACACTTTATATAAAAAAAAATAAAAGAAACAATGGTGGACAGCACACAGAATGTACAACACATAAGATAGGCATATATCTTTACATACACATAAATAAACAATTTATATATATAAATTATAAGTATACTTATATACCTAAATGGACGAAATCATAATGATGGAAGAGATGCCGAGCTAAGTACTGCAGCTGATGCTGACTGGATGGGGACTGATGGTGGTCTCGGCGAGATCGGAGCAAGGTGATAGTGGTCCCGGCTTGCGTGGCCGGAGGTGGCTACTGTGCTGGCTGTGTCGGAAGGAGGAGTGGTGAGCAGAGGAACGTGGATGGGGAGATAGCATGTGGCGTCGGTTGTTATGTCGTGGAAAGGAGAGAGAAAGGCAGAGGGTGGAAGGCGAGGTAACCGTGTAATATGAGATTGCAAAGATAAAGATAAATGAGAAGAAGAAGGTTTGCACAATAACTGCAGTACAATCTAAAATGTATATAATAGTTTCTCAAATTTAAGTAACAGTGAATGGGAAAAGAAATGGGTTGAGAAGAGGAATCCAGTTGATCAAGATTGACGTGTACATCTTTAATAATATAATACTTGTACACATTTAATTCAAGTGGAACAAGTCAAAATGTGAACCGACGATTTCAACGAAAATGTCAAAAGTCCGTATTGATTTCTGAAAAAAATATAAATGCTAGTGGCCAAATGATGTCGACAGTTGGATAGGTGAAAGGTAAGTAATTCAAAAGGTTTTAAAACGGGTTCCGATACCGTTATCTATTTCACAGTTTCTACCGCGTTCCAGACACCGACATACAGAAGTGAATATGCCGCAGAGATCAGCACGAAGAGACGGTCACAACGGTATAAAGATATCAGTGGTATGATTGAATTATAAAAAATTTAAATTTTCTATTACGAAAAATGCAAGAAAAACGCAGAAGAATAAGATCGACGGAGCCAAAGATGTCCGAATTTGGAAAAACGACAAACTGACATCTTGCTCAGAAGATGGTTTAGAATTTTTCTATGTCAAAATATTTTAGTTTTGAAAACGTTTTATTTTCATCGCTTTTTAACTGATTAGATTGAAGTAAATTTACGCGCGACATAAACTTTCATATTTTCGGACGAAACTTTACAAGTTGCTATGTTTAACTAGACGCATTCCAAATATTAAATTTTTGTTTCGAAATTTTATCGTTAAAATGTCACAAAATTTAAATAAAGTACGTACTAAAACCGGTTAAAATTTACGGGTCGTTACATTCTCCCCCACTCAAAACTTTTCGTCTCCGAAAATGAAGGAAGTAGGAGAATAGAAACAACAAAAGAAAATAGACTTGAACTACATAATAAACAATTTATTTAAACCATATAAATTTCAATTTAAATTAGTTTATGTTCAACAATTTGTTTTTAAATCAAGGTTTTCATTAAATTGATTTGATTTCACATTTTTTAATGTTAGGTACAAAAGGTTACTTCAAATAAATTGAATTCTAATTCAATTAATTCAAAATACTCACTTACGTTGATTTAATTTCAATTTACTAATTTTCGAAACAAATTTTTTCTATTAATCACATCTATTATTTATCCAACTTGTCATTCTATTTATTTCCATAAACATTTTAAAGTTTTAAATTTAAGTGAATAACATTTATTATGCGCACTCACATTTTATTTATAAAGACAATTTATATAATATTTATCCAATTTTCTTACATTAACAATTTCAAAGATCATAAATTGAATAGTCCATTATTATAATCATAGTTTATTCGACAAATTTAATTCTTCTTTATTCCAAATTATTATTAGATTTTTTTTTTTATATACTTGGTATATCCTATCACATATATATTAAGTATATTTACATTTATTATAACTACTCAAATTTATTTAAAAAAACTTCCTTAACATCATTTTATACTGTATAATATTCAATTACATAGTTAACCTTTGAAATCTAGGTAAATTATATAAAATGCGATTGAGCATAATGCAAGTAAAATTTCTACTTTAATTATTCAGGCTTAATCGTTTATTCAAAGTATTGATTTCATTTTATAATTGAATTATCCTTTATCATAAATTTAAGGATTTAATTTTCGAGTAACTTCAAATATATTTGGAGATATATAATATCAAATTAGATTTAAATCATATATCATACTTTAAGAAATTCAATTCAATTTATTTTTAAAATAAACTGTAGCAAAGCTGCAGAATAGTCTACTCACTTCGAAACTCGAAAATGAATGTCGATGATGCGGCTGTCATCACCGAAATTATTTTCCAGTGACAAAGAGAATAACACTGATTTAAACATTCAAAATTCTTTGAAACGGTTTCTACTCGAAAATATTTTAAATAATATACGCTTTAAAACTTTTAAAATCAAAGTTTGAAATCGCCGGAAATCAAATTCTTAAATTCCTGATTTACATTCATTTCAAATTCCAAATCAAATTATATCCGCGTTTTATAAATTCATTTATTTATATTATACAATAGCCAATGGTTTTCAAAACAATAAATGAAAATTAACTTTTTCCACATTTCGGACAACAGATTCATTAACAATTTAATTTCAGAAAAATTTATACTTATATATAATATAATCATACAAAATTATTTTATTTACCAAATTTGAAAATAATATTGTGTCAGTTTGCTCTGCTCAAGTGTTTTCGAAATTCTATCGATATTGTTGATCAGACGAATCGATCGAAAACCCAAATCAACATCAACAAATCAAACAACACAATAGATTTTAAACATTTCTAACATTAATTTACAAATACACTTCCTCGCTCGACGATATAATAATGGATTTTAAAATAAGTATAGAATTCACTTTTGATGTAAATTAAGTCAAGAGAGTTTTGATTCAAAGATAAGTTCGAAACAGAAGATAAGATAATTCAATTAACAAAATCGGAAGATGGATAAGCTTATTAAATTCACGGGCAACCTTAACTGGGCCGACCGTAAATTCAAGAATAAGATCGATGCTGAATTCCGAGATAAATCAACATTTGATCTCAAGAGATAGAATTCCATTATAGCAGGGAATATATAGCATCGTAAACCGAGGATATAGAAATTTCCGGTAAATCGACGTCTATTGTAAATGAGTTTCACCCACTTACAAATAATTCGAAGATTGGCAAGACCGCCGATCTATTATAGATATCATTCGAAATGGAGTTATGGGATACTCCAGAATTTAAAAGAAGACGAATAGTGAGGGACAATAATGAATTTTGGAACCGAGGGACGTTCCGAAAATTCAAAGGAATTGAGTTAAAAGGAAGAGATTGAAACTCGAATGAGAGTGATTCTGTAAATACATTTACCCTATATGCTAAGTTTTGCCCAGAGCTACCAAAGCTCTGATACCAACTGTAACGACCCGCTATTTTGGACTATTCGCATCCGCACATGTCGGACTTGAATAATTCAAAATACCGAATTGTTAATTATAATTTGGCAAAACTGAGATATACAGTAAATAAAAAATCACAGAACACAGACACAGAGTAATAATATGCAGCGGAAGTAAAAGAGATAGTAGTTCATGAAGCTATTATATAAATATATAAGATACATCAGAGTTTACAACAGAAGAGAAATACGATACATCAAATACAAATCAGAATACATCACTGGAATCATCGAATACTGAAAGCAGAATAGATGGCTGGATCTTCAAGCAAAGCTCCAACTCCAAAGATGAGCCTCGAAAGCTGGTACTCTCGGTCTGACCCGAGCGTAAAGCAAACACAAAACACTCGAGTCAGGATTAATATTCTCATATCAATAAATCCAACTCAGGTGAAATAGCAATTGAAATACAAGTAACTCAAAGGATGTTGGAATCACCATCCTCTAAGGATCCGTTAAACTATCTACTATGTAGTAATATACGCTAAATAGATAATGTCTATCAGTAATATAAAATATCAAAATAGTGTTAAGGCGTTACCATTATCCCCCTTAACACATTTTATATAAATGTCATAGTCTATACAGCACTGTAAACTCCACCGTAAATTAGTGGGATATCAGGGAGTACTCCATAGGTATAACACAAAACAAATTCGTAGTGGTCGCGTATATAGGGATACAAGTATGACAAGGCACATGAGGCAATACCCAAGGTAGTGAAACTACCGTTCGCCTGATCCGGACTGGTGAGAACGCATTGCCGCAGCGATCGCACAACCGCGAAACAACACTCCCAAAAGTACGAGGGTGCACCAATCAATCACAAGTAATGAGTAGTAGTTACGAAGAAGTGTGTTCGCTCGAGGTGGCTAACCCCATTTGGCCCGGCACGGCTCTTGATTTTAGTCATTTCCAATTTGACACAAGTGTCAAGGCTATCCATTATCGTTCACTTTCTTCAATCATCAACGTACATCATTCCAACCACTTCATTCCGGATCATCACTCCGCGTATAGTTATTAAAGTGGTTTTCGGTTTAGATAGAGAGTATATCCATAACCGATTCCGGTTTCTTTAATAACTTTCGTAATTTTATACCGATTGGTCGTTTAATAAATTTCAAAACCAAACAAAATCCAATTTCAATTAGAATTTATAAATCAACATTTCATTTGTCTTTCAAAATCAATTTCCAAAAATCTATGTTTCAAAACTCCCAAATTATCATTTCAAGGTCTTACAATTCAATTTCAATTTTATTTAAACAATTCCAATATTGGTTCAAGTTCATATATAAGTTTTATTCCGAAAATCATTTAAATGATTAAATTCAACATTCAAACTAATTTAATTCATTTATCAACTTCATTCGTTAAGTTACTTTATTGTTCAAACAATTTTACTTAATTCCCAATTCATTAAGTCAATTACTTAAGTTCATCTTCATTTTATCAAAACTTCAAATTAACTAAATTAGATTTGTCAAATCAATTCTCAAAATTACAAGTCTTACATTAATTTCAATAAATCACATTTTATTTCTTGTTAAAGAAATTCAATTTCGTTCATTTACTTACTTAGTTACAAATCACAAACTCAATTAACAAAATTAACTTTCAATTTCACTTATTTACTTATTTAAATATTTTCCAAACTTCATAAATAAAGCAACTCCATTTCATTTGTTAACGAAGATCAAATTCACTTAAACGAAAGTTCGATTTTCTCTTATCAAAGAATTCAATTTTTATTCAATTATCAAATAATTAAATCTCATTCAATTATTAAACAATTTCAATCTTAATTATTAATAATTTCAAAACTTAATAATTACAAACTTGATTATAAATTCAAACTTAATTATTAAATCATTTTCACTTAATTATGAATTCAAACTTAACTATCAAATCATTTCAACTTAATTATAAATTCAACTTAATAATTTCAAACTTAATTATAATTTCAAACTCAATTATTAAATGATTTCAACTTAATAATTTCAAAACTCAATTATTACTAATTCCAAATTATTTATTAATAATTCCAAATTTGGTTATTAAATAATCTAATTTCAAACAACGTTCTTTCATCAATTACTACGTTAATATTTGTTTCTGATTTCAATCTTAACATTGCCTTTCAAAAATTCAAATTTCGACTCCATTTCAAGACTTATTCTTTGTTCGAATAAAATCATTATTTTACTTTTAATCGAATTATTGACCAATCGGATTTTATTTAATTCTCTATCCTAAGACAAGTTCATTTGGGTATTTATCATTTCAACCCGATTCCAATTCAATTCAAAAATTAAAGCATAAAAAAGGGAACTTGCAGGGTGATAACTGGAATGGTGTCAAAGTGAATAAACAAGCAATAACAACAATCAATAACAATACAATAATCAATTCAAATAATCCCGAAATAATCGTACTAATTCACATTTTTGTTTGTGCAAATTAATATAATTATTTCTAGAATCTACACTATCATTTCATGTAGATTAAAGATTACTACATTACGGGTTTTCACTTGTCGTTCAATTTCAATTTCAATTCTACAATAATTTATTCAATATACGTTCAAGGTTCAAAGTGTAATTTATCAAATTCTACGTGTCAATTAACTTAACAATTTCAAGGGGTCATTTTATTCAAATTAACTAATCAAATTCAACACATATGTCGATTCACATTTAAACTATCCTACGTCAAATTCAATTGCATAATATTTATCACTTTATACATTACAATTTAACATCCCATAAAACAACAATCAATCAATCAATTTCAACCAAACTGTATTATCATCACGTAAATAATTAACAGATAATGGTGTCAGATGTCATAGGTGAACTGATACATAAATAACAGTGCAATAAATAACAGCAGCATATATCAATTGTCGTTTCAATTGAAATCAAATTTAATAAATAAAAGAATATTAATCGTGAGTGATTGCTCACCTTTCGAGGCTAGAGAAAATAGGAGATGGCACGGATACGCACACTGATACGGACACTGAAATGGAGTTACAAATCCAAGCATGATTCTCAGAGCAAAGTAAGATTGGCACGAATCGACGAGCAAAACTGTTAAGTAGGAATTGCCGAAATCCAATCAAAACATTCAACATAGCAACAATTACAAAACATGTCCTACGTCAAAGTTTAACAATATAATTCTATGTGCTACCGAGATCGAAATGGTCTGAAATTTGGTATGAAAAAAGATCAAAACTTGTATTTCAAAACTGCAAATAATCACTTGATTCCGACGTAAGACGGAGGAGATACGATGCGTCAAACATGAACTCAGGTCGTGTTTGCAGCAGTGTAAAATAATTTAAGTACAAGAGAACATCTGCCTGGGTCAAACTTCTTGATCCTCGACCACTAATCAAACGATGTCGGATTTTGCTGAAATTTGACATGCATAAACTAGGTAACTTCGACTCTTTTTTAAAAATAGAATCAATCCATTCCGATAAAACATGAGTGAGATATGATATCGTGAACATGAAGTCTAACTGCTGTTCAGAAAAAAAATAAACATGCAAACATATTCAAATACACAACCCATATTTTAAAATCAATCTTTAATTTATATATGAACATACTTTATCATATAATACTGTTATATAACTTATATATCATATTCAATGAACATATGCAGACTAGCAATATATTTAACATTTCTGCCAAAATAGATATACAATACATATATATATATATATATATATCAAAAGTAACTATCTATACACTAAAAAAATAGGCTGCTACATATGTGTGGGCAACACATATAAAAAAACAAACATATAAATAATCTTTATAACACATGCATGCAACTGTAACTAATAAAACTCATATTTTAAACAAATTATATAACTTGTATAGATTTATATGTACTGTAAGTAAGGGAAACATCTTGCTACAGCAAGTTATACACCATATAACTTAATATATCACATGCAAACCATTCACAAACACTGCTCAAGCAGTAAACATATGCAAGTCATATTAATATACCCAAACAAGCCTATGCATATAATTTTTTCAAAATAAAAGAATAACTAACACTTTATATAAAAAAAATACAAGAAACAATGGTGGACAGCACACAGAATGTACAACACATAAGATAGGCATATATCTTTACATACACATAAATAAACAATTTATATATATAAATTATAAGTATACTTATATACCTAAATGGACGAAATCATAATGATGGAAGAGATGCCGAGCTAAGTACTGCAGCTGATGCTGACTGGATGGGGACCGATGGTGGTCTCGGCGAGATCGGAGCAAGGTGATAGTGGTCCCGGCTGGCGTGGCCGGAGGTGGCTACTGTGCTGGCTGTGTCGGAAGGAGGAGTGGTGAGCAGAGGAACGTGGATGGGGAGATAGCATGTGGCGTCGGTTGTTATGTCGTGGAAAGGAGAGAGAAAGGCAGAGGGCGGAAGGCGAGGTAACCGTGTAATATGAGATTGCAAAGATAAAGATAAATGAGAAGAAGAAGGTTTGCACAATAACTGCAGTACAATCTAAAATGTATATAATTGTTTCTCAAATTTAAGTAACAGTGAATGGGAAAAGAAATGGGTTGAGAAGAGGAATCCAGTTGATCAAGATTGACGTGTACATCTTTAATAATATAATACTTGTACACATTTAATTCAAGTGGAACAAGTCAAAATGTGAACCGACGATTTCAACGAAAATGTCAAAAGTCCGTATTGATTTCTGAAAAAAATATAAATGCTAGTGGCCAAATGATGTCGACAGTTGGATAGGTGAAAGGTAAGTAATTCAAAAGGTTTTAAAATGGGTTCCGATACCGTTATCTATTTCACAGTTTCTACCGCGTTCCAGACACCGACATACAGAAGTGAATATGCCGCAGAGATCAGCGCGAAGAGACGGTCACAACGGTATAAAGATATCAGTGGTATGATTGAATTATAAAAAAATTAAATTTTCTATTACGAAAAATGCAAGAAAAACGCAGAAGAATAAGATCGACGGAGCCAAAGATGTCCGAATTTGGAAAAACGACAAACTGACATCTTGCTCAGAAGATGGTTTAGAATTTTTCTATGTAAAATATTTTAGTTTTGAAAACGTTTTATTTTCATCGCTTTTTAACTGATTAGATTGAAGTAAATTTACGCACGACATAAATTTTCATATTTTCAGACGAAACTTTACAAGTTGCTATGTTTAACTAGACGCATTCCAAATATTAAATTTTTGTTTCGAAATTTTATCGTTAAAATGTCACAAAATTTAAATAAAGTACGTACTAAAACCGGTTAAAATTTACGGGTCGTTACAGAATTCATCCGCTTTCTTGTAGAATTTGTCAAGTGAGTTTGGTTCTTTCATTTTCAACCATTTTCCAAATTCACTCGATTTGTCAATCGCCCTCATCAAGTATGTTAGGACCATACGTGGCTCAGCATTATCTACCTCAGCCAATGCTATGTTAAAACAATTCAAAAATGATCTGATGGATTCTCCTGGATTTTGCTCTAGACTTGACAGCGACATTATATCCTTTGCTTTTGAAGCATACAATCGAAATTGCTCCTTGAATTTCCTGTTCAAATCGGAGAACTGATAATTGGACCTGACCAGCAGCTTTGTAAACCACAATTGAGCCACACCTTCTAGATATACCGGGAAATATCGACATTTGGTTTCATCAGACGCTCTGGCACCTGTCACATGCCAGTCGTACTTATACAGAAACTCGTTAGGATCAATCGTCCCCTTATAAGCCGAAATAGTAGGGGGAACAAATTTCCTCGGGAACTCTGCCTTCAAGATCTTTTCAGTAAATGGATTTTTTCTTGGAGCAAAACCCCACTCTTTCTCATCTTCATCTCTTCGCATATTTTCCTTCATGATTTGACGAACCATACCCGAAAAATACTCTTCATCATTTAGAGGCTCTAGAGGGCAAACATCAACCACTCTCTCTGAATTCTGTCTTGACAATCGTTCACGGAGGGTCGGCTGCGGCCCTGATCCTCCAGCTTGGGGAGGTGTCCTTTCCACAGGATCTGTGGCTCTTTGAGAAATGTTCCCTTCAACATCCTGAACTCCCACAGTAGGGTTTCCATCATTATTACCTGGTTGATGGTTTGCCCCAAGTAGATCATTTAACTTACTTAAGATCAGGGCGTTCTGGGCATTCTGAGCCTCCAAATGTGCATTTTGAGCATTCAATTGTTGATTCAACCCCAAAACCACGGCGTCCAATTCTGCTCGCGTAACTCCAACAGTTGGAGCTGCTGGACTTGAAGGAGGAGAGGTAGCAGTATTCACTTGAACATTGTCGGATCTTACAGAACTTCGTTTTCTCCCAGGAGCCATTATTTCCAATAAACTTCTGGTTTTAAAAGAAATCCTTTCAACAAACCTTTGCGGAGCAATGGTGGAAGTATCTTGAGTTGGGCTCTCAATGAAAGCACCAAAAATGTTAACGCTTAAAATCGAACGCTAACACCCCGATGTGTGAAATGTGAGTGTGAAAGCACCACCCGATGGTTCGGGAATAGAATATCAGCTAAGATAACAGAAAATACAGTAAGAGACAGCGATTTTATAGTGGTTCGGCTTAAGGAGTAGCCTACGTCCACTTTAGGTATCTTTATTACTGATTTTGTTACAAAATAATACAATGCTCTTCAAGTACAAATCTCTTTAGTTACAAAATACTTTGAGCAAGTAGCTTGACCTTCAATGTAGATGAAAGTCTTCGAATCCATGTCAGATGTGTGAAAGTCTTTCAAAGTAGCTTGTAGTGTTCTTCGAAACTTCAAGTATGGAGTTGGTTTAGAAACTGGCAGAGTATCGGCGCTTGAAGAGATTGTCCAAAAAGTCCCTTGAAAGTTGGAAATGGCAACGTATTTATAGAGAATTCTGGGCAGGAAACATTACCAAGTCCTAAATCGTAACCGGCCTAAGTTGGGTCGCGGACGACTTAAACTAAGTCGTGGGTCGGTTGCGACCTAAATGCTGGGTCGAGGCTTTGGAAAGGTATCCTTGCTGAACTCTGGATATATCATAAGTCCTGAACCGTGTACGAGTTAAGAGGCCGCATGTTAAGTAGCTGCATCGAACTTGCCTTCCTTTGCCTGGGTCGTGAACGACCTAGCATAGGCCGTAAGTCGGTCGCGACTCAAGTGTAGTTCGTGATCTTGTCCCTGTCCTGAGCAGTTAGGGCGGCAACCTCCTTAGATTGTTAGATCGGCATCTATCTTGGGCCAGCATCCATGTTAGATCGGTAACCTACCTAAGCCTTAGGTCGGTGTCCCCTCAAATCTTAAGTCGGCATCCTTGTTAAATCGGCAACCTTTAAGGCATTAGGCCGATACCCATGTTAGGTCAGTAGCAGTCTTAGGTCGGTATCCTTTAAGTCTTAGGTCGGCATTCTTGTTTTAGGCAGTTAGGTCGGTATCTCTCTTAAGTCGTCGAGTCATGGCCGAGGCGGGGTTAACACATGGACATTGACAATGTTCACTGTCAAAATCATTTGTAAAGCTTCTAACGACATCGACGATGTTAACACTAAAGAATGTCGGCATTGATCATTGGCGACATCAATGAAGGTGATGTTGATGTAGCGCGACAAGGTACAAAACATTACTGGGTAACTGATATGGAAGAGGTACATTATCGAGAGCTTGTTATGGTGACCATAAGTGAATAATGGTGTCGACAAAATTCAGCATTAATGAAATGTGCTAAAGGTCTGGGTTATAGTGTTGATTGAGCTTGATACCTTTGATACTTTGGTTACAAGCGACACTGTATGCATGTCTTTGATGCTAATCCATCTTCACGCTCCCAATGTTGATCATTAGCACCATAAATGTATTGTGGTTGCATGTCTTTAAGAGTAATGATGGAAGATGACGTGGTCAATGAATGGTTCTCCATAATGAAAGTCAACATCATTTCCATATCTTTGTTGTACATCTTCGAAGTCAATACTTGCCAAGGCTTCGACACTTCTTCTTATGATGAGGTTCAACATCATATCCTTAGATCTTTGGATCAGAAACCATAATCTCTCAGGAAATTACATGGATAACATTTTCTCTCCACCCCCTACCCAACGCCCCTTACCCCTGGCCCCGTAGTTTAGTAGAAGCATTGACTTTTCAAGGCAATAATCTCAAACATATGGCTTGCCGCCTTTCTAGTTTATTCAATCTGGTGAGGTTCCTCTTTCTTCTGCAATTCAAACTCGAACAAAGGAAGTTTTCAAATTAACGTGAGCATTTAAAATCTTAAATTCCATATATCCAGGTGAACATATAATTTTGATATTAACGTATTTTGCTTTATGGCATAACTCATCTGGCGTTAGATACTAATCTACTTTCTTGGCACAGTTTTATTAGTGCAACATCATATTCAAAATTCTTTCATGTTGGTAATCATTGAAGTTTCTTAGACATACCCATAAACTTGTTCTTTTATCGTAAGTTAAACATTTCTGTTGTTTTAGTTAACCCAAAAGCGGCATTGTTTATTCAATGGTCATTAACTTGTTGTAAAGATTATTTTGGACTTTTAAACCTTTTATTGTTTAGATATCTTGTAGATTACCTACATGCTCTTAAGATTGAGCATTCAAATTTGGAACAATACACCTGGTAGACAGACGGAGGGATAGGCAAGAAGCTCTTCAAAAAGACTAGTATGGGCTCTAAAGCTTTTCCTCCTACGCTAATACTTCTTTGATTGTCGAAGATTGGCTTTCAACATTAAGATGCTTGTAACTTTTAGATTAGATTCCATTGTTGTTCTACTTCTTATTCCTTCTCACTGTAATTTTTATCTCCAAACCTGAAACCTAATTTAATATAGGTTAGTGATTTAAGTTATTTAAAATTCTTTGAAAAAATTAAAAGAAATATCTGGTACTAGTTTTGAAGAAAAGTTTTAGGAAACAATTTGGTAATAAGGAAGCTAGGAATTCAGCATATGATCTGATGATAAGAAATTCAAAATACTATCTTCTGGCAATAGGAGATCCATACTATCTAGTAAGAAGAAGTCTAGAATATCTTGTGATAATAAGGAGACAAAAAATCTTCTGGTAATAAGAAATCCAGAACTCCGCCTAATAATAAGAGAAGACCGAAAATTCATATCTACCAATAATAGAAGGCCAAAAATTTAATATGGTTATAATAGATAACCAAAAATCCGATCTGATAATAACATAACACTAAAAATCCATATATGGCAATAATAGAAGACCAGAATTCCCTGTTGATACCTGAAGATTTTGATCAATGACAATGTGCTTCAACAAAAAAGGAAGAGATATGTGCAAAGCTAAAGGAAGATCGATGAAGACCAAACAAATATAAGTATGATTTTTATATAGGTCTTAGTCTAGATTTATTGTTAAAATCTATGCTCACGAGGCTTACACGAACACTAGAACACATTTTATGAACTTCATTTTTATTTAAACTTTCACTATGCATATTTTAGTAGTTCAGTCGACTGAACAGGAATGGTCAGTCGACTGGAACTGGTACACATATATAAACATGCATAGTTTCAGTCGACTGAACTTCCTGCACAGTCGACTGGATTTGTTCTTGAAAATTTTACTTCATATTTTCAGTTGACTGAATTCCCTGCTCAGTCGACTGAATTTGAACCTGCGAATTTTCTCTGAAAAGACACCTTCTTCCTCCCAAGTGTTGCAACCATTCTCCAATGAAAATGGAAGCATCTCTTGTTTGCAACCTTTGACAACAAATGCACCTCTTCTACAAGTATAAATACATGATTCTAACATCATTCAATTTAACTGAATTCTCTTGCTTTAATCTTACTATTTTCTTGATCATATTCTCTAGATATTCTCAAAGCAATCACCAATCTATTGCTTGAATCACTGTTTTGTCTATAACATTCTTTTGATTCATAGCAATTCACATTTCCTAAATCTTCACAAACACATTGCATACTCTCGAGGAAAAGATTATAGGAATATTGTACTACATTAGGCTCATTAGTGTTAACAAGAACACAACAAGTCGAATATTGTTTTTTAGTAATTGAGTTGAAGTCCTCTTCAGTAGTTGTGGCAAGAAATCCCGTTCGGTTGTTCGGGTAAGTTGTTAATTTATTCCTCCGGGTTAAGTGAGGGTTGTTAGTAGAATTCCTAAGAGAAGCTTATGGACTGGACGTAGGACAAGAGGTCCGAACCAGTATAAAGTCTTGGTGTCTACTTTACTTATTGCTTATCGTTATTTATCTATATCATTCCGCTATTCCATATTATACGATCCTACCGCATAGCCCCCTCTTTTAATTGGTATCAGAGCAAGGCCGTCCTATAACCATAACACCGTTATCAAACATATTGATAATATGGAAAATAACGCAAGTACAAGCACAACATCTGCCTATACTTCTACATTTGCGGAAGGACAATGTACCCAAAGACCCCCTATTCAATGGACTAAACTACAACTATTGGGCTACAAGGATGAGGATTTATATGCAAGCAACAAGTTTCGAAGCCTGAAATGCTACTCAAGCAGAGTTTGTTGTACCCACGACCGATTATCCTACATGGACACAAACTCAAAAGAATGAAGCTAGTGCAAATGCCAAAGCTATTAATATGCTATTTTGCGCCCTGGATAGAAATGAATTCAACCGTGTTAGCATATGTACTACTGCATATCAGATATGGTAAACACTTAAAGTCATACATGAAGGCACAAACAAGGTTAAAAAAACAAAGATATCAATGCTAAAGAATCAATTCCATAACTTTAGAATGCGACAAAATGAATCCATCAATGACATGTACTCGAGATTTCAAGACATTCATCATGCTTTAATCGGACTAGGAGAAAAATACATGGATTTTGACATTGTGTCTAAAGTTCTAAATTCACTCACTGATGAATGGGAAAGAAAAGTACTAGCAATCGAGGAAGCAAATGATCTATCTACAATGAAACCAAAATAATTGATTGGAAATCTTATGTCGTATGAAGTAAATATGCAAGCTAAGAAAGATCAAGCTCAAGAAAGAAAGAGTGTAGCTTTTCATGCAGAAAAGGAAGAATCAGAGTCTGAATATGAGGATTTAGCATTTATAGCCAAAAATTTCAAGAAATTCTTAAGATATAGAAAAGGAAATAAAAACGGATTCAATAAGAATTTCTTGAACAAACCTACATCCTCGAATATAGAATGTTTCAACTGTCACAAGAAGGGTCACATGCACAAGGATTGCCCAGAGCAAAAGAAGGAGAATCAAAAACTCTCAACAACAAAAAAAGAGAGAGAAACTCAAAAAGAAGGCATTCTCTGTGACACGGGATGATTCGGATTCATCTTCATCCGAAAGTGAAAATGATAGCGACAATGAACAGGCAAATGTATGCTTCATGGCTCAAGAATCTGAAGTAAGTAATTTAACTTTCGATGATTTAATTGAAGTAAACACTGAACTTTTGAACACAATAAAAACTCTTAAAAAGAAACTCAAAGAAACTCGTGAAAATCAAAACAAAGCTGAATTTGAAAGGGATATGTTAAAAGATGAAAAGAAAATTTTAGAAGAAGAACTTGAAAAAGTTCAAGAATCTCATTCAAATTCGGAAACTCAATTTCACTTTTAAGTCAAGAATTTGAAACTCAAAAGACAAAGAATGATATAATTGTTTCTGAAAATCATGAGTTAAAAACTAATATTAGACAAGTTGAGTTAGAAAATAATAGTCTTCAAGCTAGATTAGATAACATCACTAAAAATGTTTCTAACTTTAACAAAAGAAGAGAAAATTTATCTAAGATTTTAGAAAATTCTCAATCCTCTTCAAATATACATGGATTAGGATATAAAAAGGAGTCAAAAATCCCTAAAAAGAAAAATACAAATTTTAAGAGGAATATTGATTCAAAACAACAAATGTTATTAAGAGAACCTATTAAAATAAAAGTAGAAACCAAGATAGTCAAAATTTGGGTTCCAAAGTCTAACAATATTTTAATTAGGAATAAATATATTAAAACATTTATGGACGGTGTTCATAACAATAAAAACTATATTTATAAAAAGGATACTGAACCGAATTGGGTTTGGTTTCTAAGATCTAACTCTTAGGACCTTATTAAAAGGTGGATACCAATATATTTATTAATATTTTTTGCAGGTCCCACTCAAGAAAAGAAAATGGATTTTGGATAGTGGTTGCTTTGTTTCACAATTATATACTTCTACAAATTATTACTTCCTTTTTGTCGATGACAAAGGGGGAGAAAATCTATGGTACTAACTTTGTTTCATAGGAAAGATAGTGCATACATTCAGGGGGAGAAAATAAGTAAATACATCTCTAGAATAAATCTGTATTGTCATCAATCAAAAAGGGGGAGAATGTTGATACGCGAAGATTTTGATCAATGACAATGTGCTTCAACAAAAAAGGAAGAGATATGTGCAAAGCTAAAGGAAGATCGATGAAGACCAAACAAACATAAGTATGATTTTTATATAGGTCTTAGTCTAGATTTATTGTTAAAATCTATCCTCAAGAGGCTTGCACGAACACTAGAACACATTTTATGAACTTCATTTTTATTTAAACTTTCACCGTGCATATTTTAGTAGTTCAGTCGACTGAACAGGAATGGCCAGTCGACTGAAACTGGTACACATATATAAACATGCAAAGTTTCGGTCGACTGAACTTCCTGCACAGTCGACTGAATTTGTTCCTGAAAATTTTACTTCATATTTTCAGTTGAATGAATTCCCTGCTCAGTCGACTGAATTTGAACCTGCGAATTTTCTCTGAAAAGACACCTTCTTCCTCCCAAGAGTTGCAACCATTCTCCAATGAAAATGATAGCATCTCTTGTTTGCAACCTTTGACAAAAAATGCACCTCTTCTACAAGTATAAATACATGATTCTAACATCATTCAATTTAACTGAATTCTCTTGCTTTATTCTTACTATTTTCTTGATCATATTCTCTAGATATTCTCAAAGCAATCACCAATCTATTGCTTGAATCACTGTTTTGTTTGTAACATTCTTTTGATTCATAGAAATTCACATTTCCTAAATCTTCACAAACACATTGCATACTCTCGAGGATAAGATTATAGGAATATTGTACTATATTAGATTCATTAGTGTTGACAAGAACACAACAAATTGAATATTGATTTTTAGTAATTGAGTTGAAGTCCTCTTCGGTAGTTGAGGCAAGAAATCCCGTTCGATTGTTCGGGTAAGTTGTAAACCTATTCCTCCGGGTTAAGTGAGGGTTGTTAGTAGAATTCCTAAGAGAAGCTTAGAGATTGGACGTAGGAAAGAGGTCCGAACCACTATAAAATCTTGGTCTCTACTTTACTTATTACTTATCGTTATTTATCTATATCATTCCGCTATTCCATATTATATGATCCTACCGCATTGCCCCCTCTTACAATCCCTATTTAGCAATAATAGAAGACCGAAAATCCAATTCGATAATAATATGAAAACTTGAGTTCCACAAGAAAACTAGAAATTCAATAGTAAGTCCAAAAACCGAAAAGATAGCCAGGAATTCATTTGTTTAGAAAATCCGAAATTCAATCAAAAGCTCAGTCAAAAACTCAGTCAAAAGGTTGTCAGAATTTCATCTAATAATAAGAAACTAGGAAACCCATATGGAAGTAATAAAAAACCAAATCATATAGTAATAGTAATTTGAGTAAACTTTAAGAAAAAGATTCATAATTTCATCTAACAATAATTTTGTAGCCCTGCTTAAAATGCTATATCCAAAACTTTTTACCTTGGACACTTCGAATAGCAATGGAGATTCCCATTCTTCAAAGGATTGCCTCCTATTAAAAGATATGTAGTTTTTAAGGTGTTTATTATTATTTATTATTATTATATTGGAGCCAAGTAGTTCTATTCAACCATTTAGTCGTTCAGCAAATTAATTCCATTCAACCATTTTGATGTTCGGCAAAGTAGTTCCATTTAGCTATTCAACCATTCAACAAAGTAGTTCTGTTCAACCATTCAACCATTCAACAAGGTAGTTCCGTTCAGCCCTTCGACTTTTCAACCATTCAATAGAGCAGTTTCGTTTGGTTTGTTTGGTCGTTTAGGAGGGTAGTTCCGTCCTACTATTTGGTCGTTCAACGGGCCTAATTAATTTACAGGAAATTATTGTCAAGGACAAAATTTCACGGCTTTTTAGCCTCAAGGACAGACCTTTAATATTTTATCCTGAAGGACAACTTTCTATAGGTATCAGTTTTTAGTTATTGATAACATTTTTTAGGTATCAGTTTGTAGTTATCGGTAGCAGTTTTTAGGTATCAGTTTTAGCACTGTAGTAGTTTTGTTGTCCTTATGAATAATTTTGAAAAATGTTTGTCCTTATGAATAATTTTTAGAAGAATGTTTGTCCTTGTGGTAAAAATATTGAGGTCGTGTCCTTAAGGCAAAAAATGTACAAATCTTTGTCCTTTAAATTAATTCCCCCATTCTTACTTTATAGACCTTGCTTTGAAGGTTTCCCTACTTCTAGATTTAGATTAGACCTATTAGAAGTTTGTTTTATTCTATTCCTTGAAGTTATTCCTACTTTTCTAGTAGGGATTTATCTTTTACTTAGTTCCTTTTACCTCTCCATTGGGTTTCAGATTCTTTCATATCTTTTATCTTTGCCTCTTTTCGGGTCTTGGACATCCTCATCCCTTTTCTCTTTGCCCCTTCTTGGGATTTGCTTCAACTTTGGCTATATATATCTTCGTTCTTTTAATTTTTTCCCCTTCTTGGGCTTAGTCTCTATAGACATCTTCGTCCGTTTATTTCTTTATGCCCCTTCTTGGGCTTTGCCTCTGCTTTGGGCTCTAGACATCTTCGTCCTTTACCTTTTGTCCCTTTTTGGGCATTGCCTTTGTTTCGAAGTGTTATAGCTTATGCTTGATTAATCTTCTTCTAAAAGATTGTTAATTGCTACTAAACTAGTTCCTCCCTATGAAAGGTGTCTGGAGTGGACATCAGAGGCTTTTGTCAATCCCTCTTGGAGGTGCTTTAGAGAGGATCTTAGAGGGTTTTGTCCCTCCCTCTAGGAAGTACTCTAGATTAGACATCGGAGCCTTTATGTCCCTCCCTCTAGGAGGTGCTTCTGAGTGGATATCAGAGGCCTTTTATCACTCCCTTTGGGAGGTGCTTCGGAGTGGACATTGAGGCTTTTTGAAAAAATTTCTTTTGAAAAATTTGGTTGTAAAGTAAATTTTGGCCAACTGAAATATTTATGAAAACCCTGTTGAATTAATAAACTCAGCTTTTCTGTCATGAACTTCCTTTAAGACAAAATTTTCTAAAAAAGGACTTCTTTGATAAATTGAGGAATTATTTCCTAAAATTGGTCTTCCTTTTTGAAAGGATTTTGGATACTTGAACCGTTTGATAAAGATGTCCCTTCTTAGCGTTGTCACCATGAAGGGTTTTTAAATCATTCTCATAATAGAAACTTGAATCTCAAATAAGAGACTGAATGGTCATGATTAATGCACTAACAGTCCTTTAATAGAAATGGGCTCTTCTAAATCGATTTTTTGCCAATGATTCTTGGTAGTTCTAAAACCTTCTCTTAAGAAAATGTGTATAGATCTTTCCTTTTCAATAATTTCAAAAAACATTGAAAACGCCTTTGTCAGGACATGCTCAATCAAAAAAAATTTTGTGCACTTACTAAATCTAAGCAATATTGTTTGGAGATTTTGTAAATCTTTCTTGAAATAGATAAAAAAATTCCCTGATTCGTAGGGTAACTAGAAATAATCCTTCTTGCCTTTTGAAAGTAATATTCCTCAAAATCATGTTTAGTAAATCTTTTGGTAATAAAATAGCCTACTTAAAATAAGGTTGGTGTGTATTGCTTCCACCTCTATATGGTATATTTAATTGCATCTCTTCTGGTTTTGCTTAACAAAAAGAAATACCTTGTTTGTAAGTTTGAAAATTCATTATTCATGAACTAATATACTTTTGTGCACAAGAACATGCTTTTTTCAAAGAATCCCTTCTTTTGGGAAAGACTATGGAGATTTACCTTTTTTTAGAAACCAGTCTATGATGGAAGTTTGATGGTAATCAGAACTCCATAAAAGAAATCCTTTATACCATATTGATTTAGGCCACGGGACAAAGAGCTATTTTATCTTGGATCTCTGAATTATCTTCTTTCAAAGACAGCCACAAATTTGTGCTGCTTGGACCTCGAAATCCAGAACCTTTTGGATGCAGTCGATTGGTATTATTTTGAACTATAAAGAAACTCGAATTTTATATCAATACTGATGAATTTCAAGTACAAATTAAAGTAGAAATTTTTATGAGTAAAGATAATCCACAGTGGGCAACTGTCACAAACTTCACAGTTTGATTGGAATCTGAATTTGAAGTTGTTAAGCTGCTTTGTCCTTGCAAAAAATGTTAGACTTTAAGTGCCTTGGCTATTCTCTTTAGAATGAGAAATCCTTTAAGTTTCTTTAATGAATTCCTTTAGAGATCCTAACTGGATCATATTGTAAATTATTCTTAACAAGACATGACATTTCGTCAATCTTATGTCCATTTACCTTGTGATAATCACAATAATTTTTTCCTTTATTCGGCTCAAGATGGTTCTGTATTTTGTAGGAAGTAGAGAAATTTTCATCGTTTTTTGTTGCGCCAATGATGTAGGAGAGGGTTTTGTTCAAATTTACATTATTTGATTCAAAAATCTACTTCTGACTTCCTCTTCTACTCTTATTCCCTTTTATCCTCTTGTGGGGATGTTCGGAGTTGACCTTCTCCTCTTTTCTGTTTTGTTGAGATTTCTTCATGGCATGGTACATCTCGTCCATTTGAATGAATTTTTTGACCTAGAGATAGAAGTGTTATAGATCTTTGCATCCACAAATGTAAAGTTCTTTCCAAAATGGAATTTGCTTGATTAGCCCCGAAAGAACTACCATTAGCTTTTCTTAATCGGTCGCAGTTTCTACTTTTAATGCTTTTGTTAAATCTATTTAGGTATTTGTCAAGTAATTCCCCTAACCGTTGCTTGATATTTGCTAACATATTGGAATCCATAGTTGTGTCTTTGTATATGTATAACTGCACCATGAATTAATAAGAAAATTACACCTAAGAATAAATGTCCCTTTCTTGATAATACCTATACCATTTAGCAGATGCTCTATGAAATGTTACAAGAAAGTGCTTACAACGAACGGCCCCAGGGGTGTTATACAAATCCATCCGGTTCGAAAGCTAGAAGGTGATCTTATGGATCAGTGCATCCGTTATACTTTAACAAAGGAATTTTGATGTAAGATGGAACTCTAACAACAAATATTTCCTTTGACAAAGGTGCTCTTCGAAGGCTATTATCTTATCTTAGGTCAAGGATAAGCATGTCCTTTGTTATTTGGTTGGTTTCATCACCATGATAGTCTCCATTATATTCCTTGATTGAGCTATCCAATTGTTCAAGGGGCTTTTTTGCTTGTATTTCTTTATTTTTTATTTTATTGACTTATAGTAATCCTTTTTCTTTCTTTTGTTTGCAACTTTGGTGAGCATGTGCTCGATATCTCATCTTAGATATTACTTAGAGATTTTGCTTCCTCGACCTTATTGCTTGTGAGTTTTGTTAGAGTTTAAGGTTTTCCAACTTCCATATTCCTTAAACTAAAACTCGAGATAGTATTATCCTCCACAGTTATTTGTGGTGTGGCTTCTTCATTTGGGATGTTGCATTATTTCTTCTAGTTCTCACCATTTTCTTCGAAACAAATGAATTATACAAAGTTAGTCTATGGAGAAAATTATAAGGGGTTAGAGGTTTGAGCTCTCCTTTTGGTGCCAAAATTTTAACAAATAAATTCATCAACACCTAGAAGTGGCAGAAAAATAGACTTGGTTGAATTGTGCTTGCTGGACTTGTCAACGAATAAATTTGTTAACCCCAAATGTATATAGAAAATGGGTTAATCAAAGAGAAGCCTATTCGGGGCTAGTCGAAGTTATAGGTGGAGGCATGCATGATGTTAATTTTATATTAGTTCTAAACATAGTCTTTGAAGTCATGTCGAAACATATATGATCAAAATCGATATGCAAAGCAATGTACAAGTCATCATTCAAGAGTTAAGTAGACAAATATGCTACGCAATTTTTGATGTTCAATTCCTTATGTGTACAACATTTGATTGTTACAATCCGCACAAATTCCCAAATCAATTTAGGGTTTACGAAGTTAAAAATGTAAGAAATGGGAGAGAATGAATACGTCCCTTTTCCATGACCCCGAGGTCCATATTTATAAAGGTCGGCGTGCGACGTGATGCTGGCTTCGGCATGCTTCAATAACAGCTTCGGCGTCGGTGACCTCTTGCATTAAGGATCTCTTTGTTGGTTATTGGTAGCATCATTGATGAAGCGTGGTTTCACTTTATATAGCATCATCATTGATGATTCGTGGGACCATTAAATAATCGATGAAGTGTTGTACAAACACTAAGGGTATGGAAGAATAGTGGCATGGAAAAGTGATGACGTTAGCTACAATGTTGTTGACTTCGAGCAATATCATTAGTGAAGATGGGAATTGACACCATCATACAGCTGCAATGTAAATAATGTATGGTGGCACGGTTGGCTCTGATAGTTTGTATAGATATTGACGATGTTCACTATTAATATTTTTTGCATAGCTTCAATCAACATCGATGACTTTGACACTGAAGAATGTCGGCATTGATCATTGGTGACAACAATGAAGGGTGATGTTGATGAAGTGCGACAAGGTACATAGCATTACTTGAAAGCTAATATGGAAGAGTTATATTGTCGATGAGCTTGTTATGGTGGCCATAGTGAATAATAGCGTTGACAAAGTTCAACATCAATGAAATGTGCTATAGGTCTCATCGACAATCATTGATGGCTATTGATGTTGATTGAGCTTGATACCTTTGCTCGTTCCGTAATACACAACGTTGTATAAATGTCTTCGATGCTAATCTATCTTCATGTTTCCTTGTTGATCATTAGTGCTATAAGTGTATTGGGGGTTACATGTCTTCGAGAGTAATGATGGAAGGCGACATGGTCAAAGAATGGTTCTCCATCATGAAAGTAGACATCATTCCTATATCTTAGGTTGTACGTCCTAAGATAAGAGTATGCATGTGTGTTGGTTTATAGGAATTAACTCTTTGAATTTTTTGAGGTAGTATGGATAATCAGCTAAGTAATAACCCATGGTTGTTGAACATTAGGTACGTAGGTTATTTGTCATCATTGTGCGATGAGAGGATTTCTGACCAGGGCAAACCGTGAGCTTTGTTTGATATTGATTGCAGTTCCATTTAGTATCGTTATGTGATTATTTCTTTGGTTACTAGTGATTGCAATACTGTTAGGTATTGATGTGTGATTGTTGCATTTATTGCTCATATTGGTATTTCGAGGAGGAAATATTTAAGGGGAAGAATGTAATGACCTAGAATTTTGAATGCTTTATATTTAAATATCGAAATTATTTAAATATTCAAATCTTTGATTTAATGTAATAAAAATTGATTTAACAAGCCTGCTAAAACTCCTTTTAAATAATAAATGATAATGGTAAACTTTAATTTACAATTAAATTGATTAAACTTCCAAGGCTATTTATTATATAATGTTCCATTGTCATTGTGAGATTCTGTGTTGTTTCTATTTTCTTCTTTTACCTCTTTCTTCTTTTCCCTAATGATCTAGTATTTCTGGCATTTGATTGCTCGGCATTCTGTAGAGTGGACGTATTGATGGTGGTTTTTGGAGGTCGAAAATATCAGGCCGTGACAATAATAAAGTTTTAAAACTTTATTTTCAATAATTTACATTTCAACAAATTAATGTTGAATTAGATTACTTCATTAAGTTATTAACCCTAAATTAACATATTTCCCATAATTGACAATTTATTCAACCTAATTCCCAACCAAACAAGTCTTAAATCCAATTTATTCTTCAAAACTCATTGTTTATTTAAAATAAACAATTGTAACAAATTTATACCTTAATTTATTTTTTGGCAAAGCCAGCGGGGTTAAAAGGACCCCTACCTAATATTTATACCATGCAAAATTATACAAATATAAATAAGAAGTACAGAGACATATAGGAAAGAAGAGACAATAAAAAGCAAATAAACATAGCCACAAACAATAACCACAAGCAACACAGGAACGCCACTAAGGAACAAGCAAAAAACATGAAGTAAGACCCAAAGTAGCCAACCATAGCCATCAACAAGCTCAATAAAAGGAGTCGAAGCATACCACCTCATATATCACACAAGACCCAAAGCAGCACTACAAAGACCCTAAGAAAAACACCAAAATTAGCAGGAAAGCAACACCATTAAGAGGCATTCAAATGTTTAGCAATAGAGAGGAACAAATTGTGTTTAGGGGTAGAAGTGCCATAAAACACCCTCTTGTTCCTTTCCATCCAAACAAAATAAACAAATTTTTTGAGAAGCTTTAATAATAAATCACTTTTACTACTCTTCCATCTAGTAGCTTTGAAGATGTTATACCATTCAATAGATGAGATCATACTAGGATTGTGTAGGTTAAGAGACCTCAAAACTCTTTTCCAAATGAAAAAAGAGTAAGGGCAGTTAAAAAATAGGTGACAAATACTCTCATCCTCATTGCAACACAAAAGACAGGTAGCACATATAACCAGATTTCTTGCCCTAAGCTTATCAAGAGTCTGAGTAGCATTCCTTATCACCTTCCACAACATGATATTTTCTTTAGGGAGAGATATGCTCTTCCAAATTCTAGAGTGCCAAGGGAAGCAGGACAGATGAGAAGCCTTGGAAGTGAACTTATAAACAACAACATTTGAATGATTCTTCTCAGCCCATAAATCATGGACATTATCCTTTAAGTAAGCATTGTTCTGTATATTATCCCATACTTGTCTGATAGCATAAGAACTAGAGTAAGGAAGGTTAATGTAACCATTAGACCAGAATGAGCAAACCTTAGCTCTATCATTGATCCCAAACTGGACCCTCAAATTAAAACTAATCATATTCGCAAGAATGCAGCCTTGAGCAGACCAAGGATCAAACCAAAAGGAAGTATCATCATCCTTAATACATTTCTGAAAAATGGGGAGAAAGGTAGACCTGCATCTAAGAATATTTCTCCAAACCCAGCTACAATTCCTAGGGATATCCTTAGTCCAGAGATACATATTCTTGATCAAATTAATCCTAGTCAAAGAAGCCTAGAGGTTGTTTCCATTATTCATCAACTTATCAAATCTAGTAGAAAGAGCTGCCTTGTTCCATCCCTTGACGTCCAAAATGCCAAGACCACCAGAATTGAATGGACAATAAACATAAACGAAGGCAATGGGAATCAGTTTATTAGAAAAAGGATTGTCGTGCCAAAGAAAATGATTTAACGCAAAACTAATCATGGATAGGAGCTTAGCATGCAAAATATAGATCCTTGCATAGTATAAGCACAAGGAAGAAGCAATGGATTTAACAACAACTAGCCTATCATCCATAGATAAGGACTCTGACAAGGAAGATAATCTGGCAATGATTCTTTTAAACAGCTGTAGACATTGATTAGTTCTGGTTTTGGAGGAGCAGACAAGCATACCAAGATAAGTCTCATTATCATCAAAGGGAGATAATCCAGATAAAGCAGTAATAATACTCTTATGATTATCATCTAACCCTGCAATTTTATTCTTGGATTTGCTTCTATTAATGTCCAATCTAGTTAACAGTTTAAATATAGTCAGTATGTTCATAGCACCACTTGACTTAACATTAGGTTTAGTAAACAAAATTAAATCTTCAGCAAAAAGAAGAGAGGAAATTCTCAGGCTCTTACAAAGACGGTGAAAGTCAATAAGCTTAAGAGCCATGGCATTATTGATAAGGCCAGTGAATAAATCCATGATACACACAAAAAGTTAAGAAGAAATGTGGTCCACCTGCCTAATGCAATGAGTAGCACCGAAATAACCAAAGGTACCACCATTTTGTCTAATACAAAATTTAGCTGTAGAGATACATGTGAATATCCAAACCAAAAAAGAGGTAGGGAAGTTCATTCTATAAAGATATATATGATTGATTTCTAATTAACAGTGTCATAAGCCTTTTGAACATCTAATTTCATCACACATCTGGGAGAGATATTAAATCTATTATAGCCTCTCAATAGCTCATTGGACAAGAGAATATTATCAGTAACGTCTTTATGAGGAAGGAAAGCACTTTGGTTATGAGAAATGGTGGTAGCTAATACATGCTTTGTCCTAGCAGCCATAATTTTAGAGATGAATTTGCATATAACATTGCAGCAGGTGTTAACGCTAAAATTGAACGCTAACACCCTAGTGAAAGTAGTAAAAATGTGAAATCACCACCCGTTAGTACGGGAACTAGAGATATGCAGAAGATAACAGAAAATCAAGTAAAAAGACAGCAGTTTTTATAGTAGTTCGGCTTAATGTCAAGCCTACGTCCACTTTAACCATCTTTATTGCTGATTCGATTACAACTTTTACAATGATCTTCGATTACAACACAACTAAGACAAGAAGCTAGAACTTCAATGTATAAGAGCTCTTTGAATTCATGTCGAATGTGTTAGATCTCTCTTGAAGTCCGTAGAGATGTCTTTGGTGTTTGAAGTGTCAGATGAGTCGAGAAAACAGCAGACTATAGGCGTTCCAGAAATGAGCCCCTAAAGTCCCCTCTTCAGTGGAGTAGGCAAGGTATTTATAGGGGATTTCTAGAATTAGGTCGTAGGTCGTGGGCGACCTAAGGGTTAGGTTGGTCATGCTATAGGTCGTGGGCGACCTAAGGGGTAGCACGAGAGGGAGTGGTGACCTAAAGAACTATGGCATAAGAAGTAGCGGTATAAAAGCCGGCGGCATAAGGAAGTTGCCTTGGTTTGTTTAGGTCGTGAGCGACCTAGTAGAAGATGCAGTATGTAGCTTAGGTCGCGAGCGACCAAATGGAAGAGGTCATATGAATTCGGCTCTTGCTAGTGGAAGATGCTAGGTCGTAACTCGTTAAGTCGCTAGGGCTTTTAGGTCACTAGGTCATCGCTTCATTGAGTCACTAGGTCGTGGGTTTCTTAACTCGTTAGGTCGCTAAGCTCTTCAACTGGTTAAGTCGTCAGGTCGTTGGACCATTTAATCCATTAGGTCGTTGGGTCCTTTAATCCATTAGGTTGATGGACCTTTAGGTCGTTAAGTCGTGCAAAAGAGGAGTTAACACTTGTCCCTCGAAGTATACGCCTAGAGGCTAGGTCGTGTGCTTCGATACTTCATAACTCGTACATGGCTGAGTTGTTAGGTCGTGAGCGACCTAATAAAGGAGTTAGGTCATGTACGCTGATTCAAATTCCTCTGCCCCTGTATATAGGTCGCATAACACTTCTTCCTCTCTTTACTTGCCTCAATTCTCAAAACCGCCATTGAAGAAACTCCGAGCTTTCAAAGGCGAACTTGAACTAACCGGTCTCCGATCATCTTCATCATTACATCACGTAAGTGGATTCGCTCATTATCCAATCCACGATCACCATCAAATCACGAATTCCTCCATTTGCCATCCCTAATCCAATTTTGTATGCTGTGTTTCACCATGAATGGTGTTACAATAGATCCTTGACTGCCTTTGGTTGCGATGTCATTGCAATTTTCGAAAATGCAGTAGCACATTGGATCCATGATGGATCTAAGGTGATTTGAATCGGTTTTGGGTGATTTGGTGGTGTGGTGAGACGGTGGATTTCATGGTAGAGATGATAATGGGTTATTGGGTTAACGGGTTTGTGAGTTAGGCGATTTGCTGAGTGGAGAGGAGCGAACGGGTTAAAGAAAGTTAGGAAATGATCGGTTTAGGAGCTTCGGATGACCTTAGGCTTATCGGTTTGAATGTGAATCGCACGACCTAACTTGTTTGCGACTTAAGTTGCTCGCGACCTAGCTTGCTTGCGACTTAACTTGCTAGAATAACATAAGGCTTAAAGCAGAGCGACCTAAGGAAGCCCGACCTATGTTAGGTCTCTTGGGCATGATCTAGACGACCTAAGGAACCCCGAGTTAACTTAAGTCATTCTTGCGACCTAAGAAGTGAATAGGGCTTGAACACTTGTAAAATTTGACTTAACTTGATTAAATTTCCAACTTGAACAACCAGAATGAACTGCTTGAACTTGTTGCACTTTGTCATAGATTATATTAACTTTTAAAGCTAACAACCTATTAAATACAGCATTTGCAGAAAACTAGGGCGAATATACTACTACTGATTGCCCACATCGAATGACAGATTAATCGATAAAGAATAATCAACTTAAAGAAATTGTACGAATGGAGTGTTATGAAACAATAAATTCTAGTGAAGTATTAAAGAAAAGCAAAATTAATCAACTAAAGCTGATCTGTTTGCATCAATACTGCACTTGTACTTGGACCTAAAATAACAAGCCCTGAAACTTTATAATTCACAATTTCCTATTAGTTTAATTTCAGTTATATCTGCTTGTCATTTTATTAGTTTTGCACAACACTTCATACATTTAGGAAACATGCACCTTCATATTTGAATATCCAGTTCCTTGTGTAGAATGACTTCTCAAGAAGAGATAGTATAGCAAGCTGGAGAGGTCTTCCCAATAGCTAACCCCTTGGATGATCCCCCGAAAAGAACTCCAACTACTCTGAATCAACGGGTGTTCAACCAACTATGTATTCAGTTTGGTATTGCTGAGGCAGACGCTTTGCTTCCTGGGGTAAACGATACTGCTGATAGGCCACCACTTGGTTTCATCGCAGTTAATCGTCAGATATGCTTGAGTGGAGCTATTCCTCCCTTTAACGATTTTCTTCGACAACTCCTTCTCCAATTAACTATATCTCCCTTCCTGTTACACCCTAATGGCTACGCCATCTTAATGGGACTGTGTGTACTGTTCAGGAGGACACTCAATCGTCTTCCAAGCTTTGAAGAAATTTGTTACTTATGCACATTTGCGAAGAATAAAGATCATCCTTCTATAATACTTGTGAGAAGCGCGAGGAACCGTAAATTGATCACCGATCTTCGCGAAAGCGCCCATGGGTTTCTGAACCACTTTTTCTTCGTCCGTTGCCCCCCAGGATTCTACAGCATTTGGAGAGTAGGAAGTAAGCTTGCCTATCTCCGTTCTTTCCATTTCTGAGCTTTCCAAAATCCGAGTTGTTAAGTGCTAACTTCATTCTTTACTTTTACGGCACTTCCTCCTCTTCCTAAAGATTCCAGCTATAAGCCGACTTTTGAAAGACTAAGTGCTGCGGCGGTTTAGGAGAGAAGCATTAAATTTCCGTTGAAGGACGAATTTTTGCATCAATTCGGACTTTTGCATTCTTCCCGATCTACCCAGCTTCATGATGCCCCTGGTTCTCAAGCAGAGACTCCAGATGCCCTAGTTTCCGCCGAAGAACTTACACCGAAGGAACCTACTGCTGAGACTTCATTGGTGAAGTGTTCTGCTTCCGTTGACGTTGCGGGGTCATTCGGAAAATTTGTACTTCCCCCAGCTATCGAAGAGGAGGAACCTCCTCAACACTCCGGGAAGGCTGCTGACGAAGGAGCTGAGAGAACGAGTCCCGCTAGGCATGACGGTGACGACATTTTTAAGGGGTTGAGCGACTTGGTAGTTACTTAACGTGAGCTCTTCAAAGATGATACTACTGCTTCTAAACTTGCTTGTCCAACAGTTGAAGTGACATCAGTTTTGCAAACAACTCCACGAACCCAAGAGATAACTCATAAGCCGAAGAGTGGTTTGTAGCTTGACGCGCGTTGTTCACACGCCACACACACTTAGGATTTTAGCAGCTTTGTGCACTTAACTTCTTTGCTTTGAAGATTTCTGAACTTGTCTCTTCTTCATTTTCAAGTTCTCCAATGGGACGTAGCGGCTGATACTATGACGACTTTCAGCGTTATGGAAGACGCGATTCTTATGATCCAAAGCGGTATCTTCCTACCTCTACGGAGACCGACGAAGAAAGAGCCGCAATAAAAGCTCGCGAGAGGTGGGCTTATGAGGAGCGCTATGGGAGAAGGGATGAACGACATGATTCTTCCCAGAGAGGGATGATTCCCACCAAAGGAAATCTCATGATGACAAAGGTAAAAGTCACATCGCTGAAGATCCGAGCAAGCGGGCCAAGCTCAGTGAAAGGCCGGCGTCTGCAATTCTGAAAAGCCCGCTGCTCCCATCTCTTTGGAAATCCCTTCCAGCTCTCCTGCCCTTCAAGGAGCTGATATTCAAACGATCATCAACAGGCCTCCATATCAAATTCAAAATGCACCGCCTGCACTTCAAAACCGGTTTCCACACTGGTGTTTAAAAGGAGTGCGCTTCGACTTGGACTTGATTCCTATTGACAAGCAAGCCATGCTAAGGAATCTCGACACTGTTAAACTTAACATTGAGAGAATGTATAGATGGCAAAAGCTAGTTGACGAGCTTCAAAGGGTGAATCGCTTGAATCTTGAGGCTATGTTAACCATGGAAAGCGATAAGTCCGAGTGGAAGAAAACTCTCGACCAGCATGATGTAGAGATGAAGTGTTAACGTAAAAATCAGACGCTAACACCCCGGTGCAAGTAATGTAAGTGTGAAAGCACCACCCGTTGATACGGGAATCAGAAATAAGCAGGAAAATATCAGAAAAACAAGAAAAGGCACAGTTTTTATAGTGGTTCGGCTTATAGTCAAGCCTACGTCCACTTTCAATCTCTTTATTGCTGACTCACGTACAACTTATACAACTTTCTTCGATTACAACACACTTTAGACTAACGGATCAAACTTTGCTGTAGAATAATCTTTCGAATCCATGTTGAATGATGTAGATTTTCTCTTGAAGTTTGTCGTAGTGTCCTTGGTGTTTGGAGTGCTTGAAGTGCTGTTTGAGTTGAGAAAACGGCAGAGTATCGGCACTTCGAGAATGAGCCAAAAGATCCCCTCAAATGTTGGAGTTCAGGCCATATTTATAGGGCTCTTCGGAGTTAGGTCGCTGATGGGTAGGTCGTAGGTCGGAGATAACGACTTAAGGTAGGTCGTAGACCACATGTGAGCGACCTAGCATAGGGAAGCTTCGGCCCTTCCTGGTAACACTGGTCTCTTCTGAATGAATTACTAGGTCGTGGACGACTTAGGGGAATGGTTGGCAACCTTACAACACTAAGATATCCGATGTAGCGACCTAAGTTGACTTGTTAACCCACTATGTCGCATAGCCCATTAGGTCATTAGGTTGCTTGCGATTTTAGGTCGTTAGGTCGCGGAGCTCTTTAGGTCGTAAGGCCTTTTAAGTCACTAGGTCGTTGGGCATTTTTATTCCTTGGGCCGTTAGGTCGCTCCACCTTTTAGGTCGGTAGGTCGCTGCCTGTTAGGTCGCTAACTCGCTTCATACTTTAGGTCGCTAAGCTGCCAGGTCTTTTAGGTCGTTGTGCTTACGTAAGTCGCTGGGTCACTCCAACTTGTTAACCTCTTTAGGTCGCTTCGTTGTTGAGTCGTTAGGTCGTATAATAAAGGAAGTAACATTTGCCCCTCAAAGTACAGGCCTAAGTCGTAGGTCATGTACTTCGACTTAGTTCCTTAGGTTGTGAGCGACTCAAACGGTTTGCTATGTCGCGTGATAGTATGCCTTCCTTTCATATAAATTGCTTAACGCGCTCCTTCTTCGCTTTACCTGCTCCATCACTCTAAGCTGCCATTAACAAATATTCGAACTTCCACAGGCAAATTTGTGCTAGCCAGTTGTCGATTCATTTTCACCATCGCTTTGTGTAAGTAAACTCGACCTTTATCCTATCCACTATCGCCATCAAATCATGAATTCCAATCTTCTGACTCCATTCCAATTTCGTACATCGCGCTTCATTCTTGAGTTATGCTGATCGCCATTAGCCATGTTGCCATTGCGATCCATGAGAGCATAGCACGGTACTGGATTTATGATAGATCTGAGATGATTCAGATCAGTATTTGGGTGATTTGGTGGTATGGATAGACGATGGGTTTCGTTGAGAAGATGGTGGATTTTCGTGGCTAATGGGTTATCGGGTTAGGATGTAGGAGTTGCTGGATAGAGGTGAAGGAAGCGAGCTAGGAAAAAAAATCATAGTGGTGGCAACAGGAGATGGTCCAAGGCTGCCAAGTTTCATCAGAGGCAACCTAACAAATCCGAACGACTTAAGAGACTTTGCGACCTAATGTGCTTAAATGAGCTTAGTGCCCGTGACTTAAATTGCACACGACTTAACTTCTTAGGTCGTGTTAGTATCCTAATGACCTAAGACTTAGTCAGATTTACACTGTCTTGATTTGAAGCTTAGTGACTTAAACTTTAGATCATGCGAGCGACTTAGGTCTTGGATGCGCACGGCCATGCCTTGTTTTCCTTGCGACTTAACTCACTTGCGATTTATCATATCTGCGACTTAGGCTTTAGGTCGCGGCCGAGCTAGGACTTGGATGATTTTGCACTGCCGAGAAACTTCTTGCGGCTTATACCTAGCTCGCTTACTTGTTAGGTCGCGTACGACCTAGGACTCGAGCAAATCCTTACTGCCTTGACTTGAAGCCTTTTAATTTGAGCTTTGAACTGTCGAGATAACTTGCATGACTTTGGTATGCTTTCTTAACTGATTATACCAAATTTGATGCTAATAACCTGTTAAATACAACATTTGCAGAAAACTAGGGCGAATATACTGTCATTGATCGCCCATATCGAATGACAGATTAGTCGATAAAAGATAATCATCTTTAAAGAAATTATACGAAATGTTGTGTATCAACAAATTCAGGTGAAGTAGTAAAGCAATATTAATCAACTAAAGCCGATTTGTTTGCATCAATACTGCACTTGCATTTGAACTTAAAGTGACAAGTCCTGAAATTTTACAATCGTCATATGTTTATGAATTTAATTCCAGTTATACTTGCCTGTCACTTTATTAGTTTTACACAACACTTCACACATTTAGAAAACGTGCACCTTCACATTTGAATATCCAGTTCCTTGTGTAGAATGTCTTCTCAAGAATAGATAATCGAGCAATCGGAAGGAGTCTTCCCGATAGCTAATCCATTGGACGATCCTCCGGAGAGAACTCCAACTACCTTGAGTCAGCGGGTACTCAACCAATTACGTATTCAATTTGGGATTGCAGAAGCGGATGCTAGACTCCCCGGCCCGAATGATACTGCTGACAGGCCACCTCTCAGTTTTGTAGCCTTTAACCGTCAGATGTGCCTTTGCGGTGCCGTCCCCCCTTTCAATGAATTTCTTCATCAACTCCTTTTCCGGCTAACCATCTCTCCCTTTCAACTACATCCCAATGGCTACGCCATCCTGATGGGATTATGCATTTTATTCAGGAGGACAGCTAACCGTCTTTCGAGTTTCGAAGAGATTTGTCACTTATGCTCATTTGCGAAGAATAAAGGCCACCCCTCTTTTATACTCGTGAGAAGTGCCAGAAATCGTAAACTTATCACCGATCTTTCTGAGAGTGCTCATGGTTTTCTGAATCAATTCTTCTTCGTCCGCTGCCCCCCCAGGGTTTTATGCCATTTGGAGAAAAGGAAGTAAGATTGCTCATTCTTGTTCTTTCCATTTCAGCTTTTCAAGATCCGAATTGCTAAGTGCTAACTTCATTCTTTTCTTTCACAGCACTTCCTCCTCCCTCTAGAAACCCTAGTCACAAGACGACTTTTGATAGATTAAGTGTCGTGCCGGCTGAAGAAAGAAGTATTAAATTTTTACTGAGAGATGAACTCCTGCACCAATATGGGCTTTTGCACCCTTCTCGCTCTACTCACCCTCACGAAGTTCCCGATTCTCCGGTCAAGTCACCAGATGCCCCAATTTATGCTGAGGAACCTATACTTAAGGAACCTACTTCTGAGGCTTTGCTGGTGAAGTGCTCTACTTCTACTGATGTTGGGGGTCATCCGGCAAACTTTCACTTGCCTCGGTCATCGAAGAAGAAGAAGAAGCTCAAGAACCCCCCCAACACTTAGAGAAATCCGATGAAGAAGGAGCTGAAAAGGCGAGTCCCGCCAAACAGAGCGGGGATGAGATTTTTAAAGGGTTGAGCGATCTGATAGTCACTTCACAAGAGCTCTTTAAAGAAGACCCTGCTTCTGTTAAAGTTATCTCTTCAGCAGTCGAAGCAACTTCCACTTTACAACAGACCCCGTCAGCTCAAGAGTTGACGTTAGCTATAAAACCCATCATCTCCCCGAAACCGAGCAGTGGTTCGTAGTTCGACATGCGTAGTTTGCACGCTACACAAACTTAGTATTTTTCAGCATTCTAATACACTTACATGCACTTGTCTCCAAATATTCTCAAGCTTTGCCTCTTTTCCACTTTCAGGTCTTTCAATGGGGCGATGCTCTTATTACGATGACTTTCAGAGCTACGGGAGACGTGGCTCTTTTGATCCCAAGAGATATCTTCCTTCTTACAGGGAGACTGACGAAGAAAGAGCCGCACGAAAATCTCGTGAAAGGCGTGCCCATGAAAAACGCCATGAAAGGCGGGATGAGGGACACGATTCTTCACAGAAGGAAATGAATCTTATAAACGGAAGTCTCGTGACGACAAGAGGAAAAGTCAGATTGCTGAAGATGTGAGTAAAAGAGCCAAACATGGCGAAAGACCAGCATCCGAGATTTCCGAACAACCTGCTGGCCCTGTTCTGCCTTAATCTCTTGCCCTGGCACGTACCGATATCCAAACAATCATTAGCAGGCCCTCATATCAAGTTGGTCCAGCCCCAGCTACTCTTCAGAGTCGATTCTCGAATTGGTGCCTGAAAGCAGTGCGCTTTGATCTTGACCTGGTCCCAATCGACAGGCAGGCTATGCTTCGCAACCTTGACGCCGTCAAGCTTGATATCGAGAGAATGTCAAGTTGGCAAAAGCTTGTCGATGAACTCCAGAGGGTAAATTGCGCGAATCTTGAAGCCATGTTAACAATGGAAAACGACAAATCTGAATGGCAGAAAATTCTGGAGCAACATGACGCTGAAATGAGAAGCATTGCCACTTATAATGAAAAGCTTGAAGCGGATGTTGAAAAGCTTAAAGAAGAGCTTGCTACTTCCTCCACTTCCTACTCGCAAAGAGAGCAAGTACTTCAACAACAAGTGCGAGACGCTCATGCCGCTCGAAGAGATGCCGAAGATAGGCTTGAGATTCAAAAAAGAATTAATGAGGGTCATACTGCTGACATCGCGGAGCTGCGAAAGAAGACGAGCTCCCAGGACGCGGAGATTGAAATGCTAAAACTCCAACTCTCTAAAGCTGAAAGAGAGCGTGATGAGGCCGTTGCCGGCAAAATTGCAGGTAAAGAGTCTCATGAAGCAACAAAAGCCAACATTTGCTCAACATTATTTGACTTTTACTTGCATAGCGTCATGGGGTGCGGTAGTCTTTCCTTTCTAGGCCCCAAATATGAAATAACTCTGGCCGAAGCGTGGGAGGCTATTCTTGACATGCTCGGTGGTGCTGGCTATACTGAAGCGGATTCAGAGGCAAACTGTCTTGATGACAATGCACGTGCCGCTCTTGCCAGGGGAAGAGAGCAGCTTGCCGAAGAGAGAGCCAGAATAGCAGAAGGAGGACATGCAGGGAAGGCAACTTTAACCGACCCAGTTCAACATTCGATTTCAGCCGATATCGACATTGTTGGTTCCGGTTCTCATTCTCCGCCTCCTACTAAAGCCGTCACTGAGGGTGCAACCGCTCATAATGGAGATGAGAGTCAAGAGAGCGGTGATGCGCGGGGCTTCGAAGTCGACATAGTAAAGCCTGCTTCGCCAGGTAACCATGCTATTGATCTCGCTCAAGTGGACTGCTCGTTTGCTTCGACCGAGTTCAACGAGCTTCTTGATTATTTTTTAAATCTCGACGCGCCACTAACTTCTCTCTTTACGAGAGATACTGACTCTAGCTTCTTTTCTTCTATAGAGAAAGCACCGAGCATTGTTCAGACTTCCCCTCCTCCAGTTATTCCTCCTCCACCTCTTCAGGTCACTCCTCCTTCTCTTTCTCAACCAGGGTCGCAAGAGGAGCAAATAGAAGCCCTTCGAGACTTGGATGATCACATCTCTTTACAAGAACATTGGGGAGAAGAACCTGAAGAGGGCGAAAAGACTCTGGAACCAACTGGTTCTGATGATATGCCACTAACCGCACTTATCTCTCCAGGAAGTGGGTCTTCTTCTAAGAAGAGGGGGAAAAGTGGTGTTTCGTAGAAGAAGAAGGAAGCTTCAGCTGGCGAAGAAAAAGCAGAGGAAATTCCGACTGTGCCCCTTTCTCCTTCTTCCCCTACTCTTACGAGCCGTCCCCAGAAGTTGATCATCCGGCCAGGCGCAGGCTCTAAAGGTGGAAAGAGGAAGAAGTGATGGCTTTGGTCCTGTGCTTTTTATCTCGCTTTTTGCTTTTGGCTTGTATATAAACTTGTGTTGAACGGGGATTGTGCGGATACCGATCCCCGCCTTATTTTGTTTAGAAACCTGCATATGTATATAATTTTTTTTATAGTATGGAATAAAATGATTCTTTTACTTGCACAAACTCCTGTCCGTATTTGAGAATGCACTTATTCTTTACTCTTTTTTTTATATACACAAGTTTCTTTATTTTCTCTGTGTGATGTTGCAGTGAACCTATAGTATGTTGTTTGAGCATTGTTTTCATTCTTGCACTTATAATGTACTGCCCCCATACCATGGTTTATTGCAATCTCTTCCACATTGGCAAAGTTTTAGAGAACAATTCATCTATTTCAAGAAGACTTGTACTCTTTCTTTAGAGAACAAATTTTCCATTTGAAGGAGGTTTGCATCTGTACTTTATAGGATAATATTTCCGTTTTAAGAAAATATTTTTCGTATTTAGTAGAATGCGCCTCGTATTGGAGAAGTTTTTTCTCTTTTCTTTTTGTTGCAAAGTTTTTACACTTCACTTTTGGAGAAAATCACTATTTCTTTGGCAAGTGAGTTTTCTTTTGTGGTAAAGTGGGCCTCCGAAAAAGGGCTTTGAATAGCTTGTGCCTCCGAAGAGGGCTATTGTTTGATCGTGCCTCTAGGAAGAGGGTTTTTTTTTTGATTGTGCCTCTGGGAAGAGGGCTTTTTGTTTGATTGTGCCTCTGGGAAGAGGGCTTTTGTTTCTGCCTCTGGGGAGAGGCTTTTATTTTTTCCCTGTTGACTGGGAAGCGGGCCGCCGAAGAGCGCTTTTAGCATTTCAACTTTGGTGAAATGGGCCTCCGAAGAGGGCTTTTCACATTCCAACACTTGTGAAGTTTTATTTCAGATCTCGGTGGAATGCGTGCCTTCGAAGAGGTCTTGTTATCATTTCAGCTCCGGTGAATTACTTCAACTCCTGGTGAAATGGCCTCCGAAGAGGGCTTTTCACATCTCAGCTCTTGTGAAGTTTTATTTCAGATCTCGGTGAGATGTGTGCCTCTGGGTATGCCTGGAAGTTTATTCTTCATGGTTGGCTGGATTCACGGGGCGAACGCAAGTTACTTGGACGTTTATTTGCGCGGATTGTCTCAACTAGTGAACAAGCGCCTTGCCTTCCACTTGGAAAGGTGCCTCCGGTCATCTCATGGATTCACGGGGCGGATGCAAGTTACTTGGACGCTTGTCTGCACAAACTGTCTCAGCTAGTGAACAAGCGCTTTGCCTTCCAGTCGGGAAGGTGCTTCCGGTCATTCCATACCAATCTTTTTTGTTGAGAAAGAGAACTTTCATTTTTTGGCATGCCCCATTCGAGGTCTTTATCCTCTGAAAGTTGTGCCTCCGAAGAGGGCTTGTGCCTCCGAAGAGGTCTTTGACTGTTTGATGCTTGCTCGCCCATGTCTCTTTGCCATTTATTGATATCGGCGATCCCGTTATGTCACAAAAGTTTGCAGGAACATTCCCTTTCTATTGCCAGTAGCTTCCTTTATCCAAAGAAGTGTTCTTCATAGTTAAGCGAGTTCGCGGGGGCAGACACAGGCTATTTAATCGGATGTTTGTTTGTACAAACAACCATAATTAGTTAGCAAGGGCCCACCTTCAGCAGAATCACTAACTTTTTGCTTGAAGCACCTCTTACGTAGGATTTGAGTGTGGAAATTTTGAATGGCTTAGCATTTGCTTGTTTAGTGATGTCAGGGATCGCTTAACCTCGAAATGGGTAAGCTTCATTTTTCATTACCTGCAATGTGAAATCGACATCTTAGTAATACATTCAAAGTACTTTACATATCGAAATAAAACAGGGAACTTATAATAGTAGAGAACACAAGATTTATAGTGGTTCGACCAAAAATTGGGCCAACATCCACTTTATGGTTCTTATTATTCACTTGAACTAGCTTTTACAATGGCTTTCATTACAAGAATCACACATTCATAATTCTTTTACAACATTACAGCAAAGCTTTTAAGTATAATATGGGTGCAAGTGATTGTTGTTCCAAGCCCTTGGAATTGGATCTCCTTCGACAGTTATGACTTTGAATGTGCCATCAAGAAGCTTTTTGCCTATGACATACGGCCCTTCCCAGTTTGGCCCAAACACGCGTGTAGGTGTCATAATTCTTTTTAAGATTAGATCCCCAACTTCAAAGCTGCGTTGGCGAACTTTGGAATTGAAGTGCCTAGCTATTCTTTGCTGATGAGCCGCAATTCTGAGTTCAGCCTCTTTTCTTCTTTCATCAAGGAAGTCAAGGGCTTCAAGTTGCAGCTTTTCATTTTCAGCTTGATCGAAATGGATTCTTCTATGTGAAGGGACCTCTGTTTCTACCGGAATCATTGCATCTGATCCATATGCCAGAGAAAATGGAGTGTGCCCTGTCGCAGTTTTGTGGGTAGTTCTGTATGCCCATAGTGCTAGTGGCAGCTTATCAATCCAACCACCTTTTGCTTTCTCAAGCTGTTTTTTAATGGTTGGCTTGATAATTTTGTTCACTGCTTCAACTTGCCCGTTTGCCTGTGGATGAGCCACTGCTGAAAAGCTTTTTCGGATGTTGAATCGTTTGCAAAAATCCTGGAATTCTTCACTTTCGAATTGGGTACCGTTGTCTGTGATTATCTTCTGAGGCACACCATACCTGCAAATGATATTTCTAGTCACAAAATTTATCATCTTTTTAGAGGTAATAGTAGCTAGCGATTCAGCTTCAACCCATTTGGTAAAATAATCAACAACAGCAATAGCATATTTGATTCCAGATTTGGTGGTTGGTAAAGGCCCGATAAGATCTATTCCCCAAATAGCAAATGGCCATGGCTGACCATCTGCGTTAGCTCGGTGGAAGTTGCTCTAGGGATTTTGGAAAATCTCTGGCATTTGTCACACTTTCGGGAATAGTCTGCAGCGTCTCGGTTGATATCTGGCTAAAAATATCCACAACGGAGAATTTTCTTTGCTAAAGTTTGGCCACCTGTATGATATCCACATTCTCCTCCATGCACTTCGGCTAGAATTGTCTTAGCTTCTTCCTTGGTTACACATCGGAGTAATGGCATTGAAAATCCCCGTCTGTACAATCGGCCATCTTGAATTATGTATCTTGAAACTTTTCTTAACAATTTCTGGCGTTCTTTCGGATTTTCTGGTAGTGAACTGTTGAGAAGATATTCCTTTATCGGGGTCATCCATGACTCTTGCTCTTGAGATACGGTCATGATCCAGTCAATATCCATCTCATCAATGCTAGGGGTTGACCGGACTTCCACAGGGGCTAATCCCAATGATTGAGCTTCACCAGTACTAGAATATTTCGCAAGAGAGTCTGCCTTCCTGCTCTCTTCCCGGGGTATATGGCTTATTGTGTAGTGGTCGAAATCACCCAGAAGCTCCCAGGTCTTTGACAAGTAAGCTGGCAGATTTCCCCCTTTAGCTTGAAACTCTTTCTTAACTTGGCACACGATAAGCTGAGAATCACTGAAGATTTGCAATGACTTGATGCTCAGTTCTTTAGCAATCTTTAGGTCGGCAATAAGAGCTTCATATTCTGCTTCATTATTGGTCGAAGGAAATTCTAATCTCAATGCATAATACAATGACCGTCCCTCAGGGGTCTCAAGAACGACCCCAGCTTCAGAACAGTAATCATTCCTCGCCATCCATATATAACTTCCATTGAATCGGGGCGTTATTAATCACCACTTCCTCACTGTCACCTTTGTCTGTACATTCTGCGATGAAATCTGCCAAAGCTTGTCCATTAATTGCTCTTCGGGGATGACAAGTAATGTCGTATTGACTGAGTTCAATATTCCATTTCAGAAGATAACCCGAAGTCTCAGGGCGAAACAGGACTTGCCTTAGAGGTTGATCAGTGAGGACTTTGATAGGGTGAGCTTGGAAATACGGCCTCAATTTTCTTGACACGATCAGTAGATAATATGCGAGCTTCTCTAACTTTGAATAATTCATTTTTGCCCCAGTAAACCTTTTGCTAATGTAGTAGACTGGGTGCTGAATTTTTGCGTCTTCTCGTACCAGTGCCGCACTAAGAGCACAAGATGAGACCGCCAAGTATACAAAAAGATCTTCACCGTTGTCGGGCTTAGATAGTATCGGAGGTGTTTCCATATGACGAATTAACTCATCAAAAGCATTCTGGCATTCTGGAGTCCAGTCAAAGCTTTTCCTTCTTTTCTTCAGAGCATCAAAGAACGGAATGCATTTATCAGTAGCTTTGGAAATAAATGGACTTAAGGCAGCGACTTTTCCATTGAGACTTTGCAGTTCCTTCTTCGTTCTAGAAGCTTTGACTTCTCTTAAGGAAATGATTTGAGCAGGATTAGCTTCAATGCCCCTAGCGCTCACATTGAAACCCAAGAACTTTCCGGACTCCTCCCCGAATGAACACTTCAAATGATTAAGTTTCATTCCATACTTTCGGAAGACAGCAAACATCTCTGCCAAGTGATCCATTTGGTCTGCTGCTTTCTTTGATTTAACCAACATATCGTCAACATAAACTTCCACAGTCTTTCCAATCTGTGGCTTGAACATCGCGTTAACAAGTCTTTGGTAAGTTGCCCCTGCATTCTTCAGTCCGAACGGGAATGACTTTGTAGCAGTATAGACCAACATCGGTTATAAAACTCATGTCCTCCTGATCTGGCTCATACATCATGATCTGGTTATATCCGGAGTAGGCATCCATAAAAGATAACAATTCATGTCCCGCAATTCCATCAACCAACTGATCAATCCTGGGTAACGGAAAGCATTCTTTGGGGCAGGCCTTGTTTAAATCTGAAAAGTCGATGCATACTCTCCTCTTTTCGTTAGCTTTCTTAACCAGTACTGGGTTTGAAACCCAGTTTGGATAAGTAGATTCTCTGATAAAGTCATTCTCCATCAGCCGATCCACCTTTTCTTTCAATGCTGCTGACCTTTCGGGACCCCGGGTTCTTCTTTTCTGCTTCACAGGTGTAAAATTTGGATCAAAATTCAAAGCATGTACTACAACCTCTGGCGATATTCCACACATATCAGCATGGGTCCAAGCGAACACATCCAGATTTGCTTTCAGGAATGATAGAAAAATATTCTGAACCGCCGCATTAAGTTGTGAACCTACATTCAGCACCTTGTTTGGGTCTTTTGGATCAACAGGAATTGGTACCGTTACTTCCGCTGGTACCACTCGATTCTCCCCTGCACTTGCTTTTCTGGGATCCATTTTTCTCCGTGCTTCGCTACATTCGCCAGTACAGGGTCCACCCTGTAATTGCTACAAGGTTGGTTGCTTGACGCGGACTGGGGCTGCCGCATCTTTTCCCATTTCTCTCTTTCTTGCTTCACGCAGTTCTATCAAATAGCATTCTCGTCTCGCATTCTGATCCCCTTTCACAACACCAACTCCATTATCTGTAGGGAATTTCATAGTAAGGCACCAGGGGTGAGAATTGCTTTAAAAGCTGCAAGAGTAGGCCGGCCTAGGAAGGCGTTGTAAGCAGAAAATTCATCAACAATTACAAAAGTCTGCTTTCGGACCACCTTCTTCTGCCCCTCTCCGAGTTCAACGAACAGGTCAACAGTTCCAATCGGCTGCCCGGGTTCCCCAGTAAACCCAACAATCTTTTGTTACGAAGCTTGAACGTCGGCCATTGGGATCTTCATCTGATCAAAGGTCATTTTGAAAAGAATATTACAAGAAGCACCGCAATCAACAAGTACTCTTCTTACGATGGCCGGTCCAATACCTGCACAAATAACCAAGGGATCTATGGTAGGGGCTTCAACACCCATAGAATCCCTGACCCTGAAGACAATGTCATCATTAAAAGTTTTCTGCTGCTTCAGAGGTGCAGCATCTTCTAACACAAAAACGCTCTCCTCTGCTGGTACATATTTCAATACATGAGCGTATCGTTCCATCTCCCCCCAGCTTCTGCCAGTTGGGTGAGGTCCTCCTGTAATCACAATAATAACGGGCCTCTCCGATTCACGAGCTGCTGCCTTCTCACTTGAGCTAGGACGATGAACAAGAGCCTGTTGTCCTTGGGTTGACGAAGTTGGGTCATTCCTGTTCCTCTTGACATATTGCTGGAGCTTATTTTCATTTAATAGTTCCTCAATCAATTCCTTCAAGTGACGGCACTCATTAGTATCATGCCCGGGTTGGTTGTGGAACCGGCAGAACCATCCATTCTTCTTAGCTTTCTTATTAACTCTGATCTTAGCTGGTGTGGGGTATTCAACAGTGTCCTTAGTTTCAAAGAAGATGTTTTCTAGTGTATCAGTCAAGGGAGTGAAGTTAAAGGGACGATTTCTCTTCGTGTCGCCTTACTTCTTTCCACCATCGTTTCCTCTCTTCTGAGTGCTAGATTCTTTCTTACTCGGAGCAGCATTATTGTTTCCAGCTTCTGTCGATACCACTTTGACTGGTGCTTGAAGGCTTTCCAATAGCATGAATTCGTCCGCCTTCTTATAGAACTTGTCAAGCGAATTTGCTTCTTTCATTTTCAACCACTTTCCAAATTCACTTGATTTATCAGTAGCCTTCATCAAGTACGTCAAAACCATTCTCGGCTCTGCGTTATCTACTTCAGCCGAAGCTATATTGAAACGATTCAAGAAAGATCTAATGAGTTCTCCAGGATTCTGCTCCAAGATGGATAACGACATTATATCTTTCGCTTTCGAAGCATAAAATCTGAATTGTTCCTTGAACTTTCGAGTCAAATCAGAAAACTGGTCTATGGATCGGACCGGCAGCTTTGTGAACCAAAGTAAAGCAACTCCTTCCAAGTATACCGTAAAATACCAGCATTTGATCTCCTCAGAAGCCCTGGCACCCGTCATGTGCCAATCATACTTGTACAGAAATTCATTAGGGTCACTTGTCCCCTTATAGGCTGGAATGGTAGGAGGGACGAACTTCCAAGAAAATTCTGCTTTCAAAATTCTTTCAGTGAATGGAGTCTTGCTCGGAGTGAACCCCCATTCTTTTTCGTCTTCCTCCCTTTGCATACTTTCCTTCATGATTTGTCGGACCATCCCTGAGAAATATTCCTCATCATTAAGGGGCTCAGCAGGACAGGCATCGGCCATCTTCTCAGAAGTTTGCCTTGACATGCGCTCACGGAAAGTTGGTTGTTTCCCCGATCCTCCAACTTGGGGAGGTGTGCCTTTGACAGGGCCAGCCGCCCTTTGAGGAACATCTCTTTCTTCAACATCATGAACATTGTCAGCAAAGTTTGGTTCGTTATTCACTGGTTGACGGTTAGCCCCAAGCAAAGCGTTCAACCTTTCCAACATCAGATTGTTTTGGGCTTCCATCTGCTGATAAAGCCCAGAAACCGCGACATCCAATTCTGCCCGCATTACTCCAACAGTCGGAGTTGTTTGGCTTAAAGGAGGAGAAGTGGCAGTAGTTTCACGAACATCGTCGGATCTAACAGACTTACACTTTCTTCCAGGAGCCATTATTTCTGATAAACTTATGGTTTTTAGAGAGATCCTTTCCGCAAATTTCTGTGAAGCTATGATGACAGTATCCTGAGTTGGTTTCTCAGTGAAAGCACCAAAAATGTTAACTTAAAAATCAGACGCTAACACCTGGTGCAAGTAATGTAAGTGTGAAAGCACCACCCGTTGATACGGGAATCAGAAATAAGCAGGAAAATATCAGAAAAACAAGAAAAGGCACAGATTTTATAGTGGTTCGACTTATAGTCAAGCCTACGTCCACTTTCAATCTCTTTATTGCTGATTCAAGTACAACTTATACAACTTTCTTCGATTACAACTCACTTTAGACTAATAGATCAAACTTTGCTGTAGAATAATCTTTCGAATCCATGTTGAATGATGTAGATTTTCTCTTGAAGTTTGTCATAGTGTCCTTGGTGTTTGGAGTGCTCGAAGTGCTGTTCGAGTTGAGAAAACGGCAGAGTATCGGCACTTTGAGAATGAGCCAAAAGATCCCCTCAAATGTTGGAGTTCAGGCCGTAATTATAGGGCTCTTCGGAGTTAGGTCACTGATGGGTAGGTCGTAGGTCGGAGATAACGACTTAAGGTAGGTCGTAGACCACATGTGAGCAACCTAGCAGAGGGAAGCTTCGGCCCTTCCTGGTAACACTGGTCTCTTCTGACTGAAGTACTAGGTTGTGAACGACTTAGGGGAATGGTTGGAAACCCTTACAGCACTAAGATATCCGATGTAGCGACCTAAGCTGACTTATTAACCCACTATGTCGCATAGCCCATTAGGTCATTAAGTCGCTTGTGATTTTAGTTCGTTAGGTCGCGGACCTCTTTAAGTCGTAAGGCCTTTTAAGTCACTAGGTCGTTGGGCAGTTTTATTCCTTGGGCCGTTAGGTCGCTCCACCTTTTAGCTCGGTAGGTCGCTGCCTGTTAGGTCGCTAACTCGCTTCGTACTTTAGGCCGCTAAGCCGCCAGGTCTTTTAGGTCGGTGTGCTTACGTAAGTCGCTGGGTCGCTCCAACTTGTTAACCTCTTTAGGTCGCTTCGTTGTTGAGTCGCTAGGTCGCATAATAAAGGAATTAACATGAAGAATATCACCGATTACAATGAGACGCTTGAAGCGGAAATTGAAAAACTCAAAGAAGAGCTTGCCACTTCTTCCACTTCCTATACTCAAAAGGAAGAAGTGCTTCAAAAACAGGTGAGAGATGCTCATGCCGGGGAAAGAGACGCTGAAGCCAAATTCGAAGCACAGAAGAAAGTTGTAGAAAGTTACCGAACTGATGTTGCTCAGTTGCGAGAAAAAACCAGCTCCCAGAACTTAGAGATTGAAATGTTAAGAGCTCGACTTTCAAAAGTTGAAAAAGAGCATGATGAAGCTATCGCCGGCAAAGCAGCAGCCGAAGATTCTCATGAAGCAACCAAAGCCAACATCAGCTCTACCTTATTCGAGTTTTATATACATAGTGTCTTGGGGCGCGGTAGCATTTCGTTTTTGGGCTCGGAATACGAGATTACATTAGCCAAAGTGTGGGAAACCGCACTTGATATGCTTAGAGGCGTTGGCTATGCTGAAGCAGATCTTAAGGCACACTATCTGGATGATGATGCACGTGCCGCCCTTGCCAAGGGGAAGGAGCAACTTGCTATAGAGCGAGCCGGAACGGCGGAAGGAGAATCTTTACGGAAGGCACATTCGACCGACCCGACTCTTCCTTCGGTTTCGACCGACATTGATATCATTGGCTCCAGTTCGCATTCCTCACCTCCTTCCAAAGCTGACATTGAAATTGTAACTGCTCATACTGGAGATGAGGCTCAAGAAAGCGCTGAAGCACAAGGCTTTGAAGTTGACGTGATAAAGCCAACTTCTCCAGGTAGCTTCAACGTTGATTTAACTCAAGTAGACTGCTTGTTCGCTTCTCATGAGCTTGATGAACTTTTTGATTATTATAAGCCTTGACACGCCACTATCTCCTCTCTTTGCGGGGAATACTGACTTTAACTTCTCTTCTTCTGTAGTGAAAATGCCAAGTGCCACGCAAACTTCTCCTCTTCCAGCTGTTCCACCTCCGTCTCTTCAAATTACTCCTCCTTCTTCTTCTCAACTGAGGTCGCAAGAAGAATTAATAGAAGCTCTTCAAGGCTTGGACGACCTGGCTGCTTCGCAAGAGCAGAAGGCTGAGGAACTTGAAGAAGGTGAAAAGTCTCCGGAGCAATTTCATGATGACACAAAGCTGTCTGCACTTATCACTCCGGGCAGCGAGTCTTCTTCAAGGAAGAAGGGGAAGCGTGTAACTTCGAAGAAGAGAAGGAAAAGCACTTCTGCTAGCGAATAGAAGGCGGAAGCAGACCTAGCTGTACCTCTATCTACTTCTTCCCCGACTCGTCCAAGCCGGCTCCCAAAATTAACCATTAGGCCAGGCGAGGGCTCTAAAGGTGGCGGGAAGAAGAAATAATGAGTCTCGCTCTACCCTTCTTATTTTGCTTTTTGCTTGTACATAAAGGCTTGTATTGACCGGAATTTGTGTGGGCACTAGTCCCCACTCTTTTGAAACCTGCACATGTATAAATTTTTTATAGTATGGAATAAAATGATTCTTTTTATTTGTACAATCTTTTGACTGTATTTGTGAATGCATTTATTCCTTATTTACGCACAAGTTTCTTCACTGTGATATTGCAATAAGTTTGTGGTATGTTGCTTGAGCGTTGCTTTTAGTAACCTAGCTATATTGTATTGTATTGCCCCCATACCATGGTTTATTGCAATTTCTTCCATTTGGTAAAACTTTGGAAATAAGCTCTTCTGCTTCGAGAAGACTTGTACTCTTAAGTTGGAGAACAATTCTTCTGTTTCGAGAAGACTTGTACTCTTTCTTTAGAGAATAATTTTTCCATTTTGAGAAGGCTTGCACTCTTTCTTTAAAGAATAATTTTTCCATTTTTAGGAAATGTTACTCTGCTTTAGTAGAGTGTGCCTTGTATTGGAGAAGTTTTCTCTCTCTTTTGTTTGAAAAAGTTTTTACACTTCACTTTCGGAGATAGTCGCTTTTTTTTACAAGTGGATTCTCCTACGCGGTGTAGCGAGTTTCCAAAGAAGGCTTTGAATTGTCACTACAACTTCTAGGGAAGAATATTTTCAAGATGGGGAAATTGATCTTCCCTTGAGAGATGTAGTGTGCCTCCGAAGAGGGCCTTCTTCCTTCTTTTTTTTTTATTCTTTTTTTTGTTGTGCCTCGTTGGATGGCTTTTTTGCTTCGTTCACTCGAAAGTGCTTTTCTTGGGATGTGCCTCCAAAGAGGTCTTGTGCCTCCAAAGAGGTCTTGTGCCTCCGAAGAGGTCTTGTGGTGCCTCGGGAGAGGTCTTCTGCCTCCAAAGAGGGCAGGTGTGCCTTTAGTGAAGGTGAGTGCCTCTGAAGAGGGGTTGTGGTGCCTCGGGAGAGGTCTTCTGCCTCCAAAGAGGGCAGGTGTGCCTTTGGTGAAGGCTTGTGCCTCCGAAGAGGGCTTGTGCCTCCGAAGAGGTCTTTATTTGATAGCCTGGAAGTTACTTTCTCATGGTTGAATGGATTCACGGGGTAGACGCAAGTTACTTAATTGGATGTTCGTTTGCACAAACGATCGTAACTAGTTAAAAAGGGCCCTCGGTGATTCCAACAATCTTTTTTGGTTGAGAAGAGAACTTTCTTTTTTAGGCGTGCCTCGTTAGAGATCTTTATCCTCCGAAGAGTTATGCCTCCGAAGTGGGCTTGTGCCTCCGAAGAGGTCTTTGTGTGGTTGGCTCGCCATGAAGGTTGCGTCTCACGGTTACGTGGATTCACGGGGCAGACACAAGCTATCCAACCGAATTTTCGTTTACACAAACGATCGCAATCAGCTAGTAAGGGCCTGGTGCCTTCGCTTTGGGAAGGTGCCCCTCCGCTAGTTCCACCAACCATTTTGTTGAGAGGCAGGACTCCTTTTTGGCTGTTTTCTGTCTGTTCGTCATTTTCTCATTAGCGATTCCCTGTTATCATTTCCAAGCACATGTTCCTTTCTTTTGCAAGTAGTTTGTCTTATCCAAAGAAGTGTACTTCATTGTTAAGCAAGTCCGACGGAATCACTAACTGTTTTCATGAAGCACTCCTTATATAGGATTTGGAATCTGGAATTTTTGTGGCTTGACATTTGTTTATTGAGTGATTTCAGGGATCGCTTGGCCTTGTGATGGGTAAGCTTTATTTTAAGGGCCTGCAATGTTAAATCGACATTTTAGCAATACATTTAAAGTATTTACACATCGAGACAAAACATGCATTTTATAATAGTATAGAACACAAGATTTATAGTGGTTCGGCCAAGAACTGGGCCTACATCCACTTTATAGTTCTTATTATTCATTTGCACTAGTTTTACAATAGCCTGCAATACAAGAATCATACATCCATAATCATTTTACAAATTTAACCAAAGATTTTTAAGTAAAATATGGACGAAAGTGTTTGCTGTTCCAAGCACTTGGAATTAGATCTCCTTCGAAAGTTGTCAGTTTGAAAGTGTCATCAAGAAGTTTTTTTCCTATGACATACGACCCTTCCCAGTTTGGCACAAACACTCCTGTTGCTGTCATGGTCTTTTTCAAGACTGGATCCCAAATCTCAAAGCTGCGTTGGAGAACTTTGGAATTGAAGTGCCTGGCAATCCTTTGCTGATGAGATGCAATTCTAAGTTGTGACTCTTCCCTTCTTTCATCAAGGAAGTCAAGTGCTTCAAGTTGCAATTTTCATTTTCAGCTTGGTTGAAACGGATTCTCCTGTGTGAGGGAACCTCTATTTCCACTGGAATCATTGCTTCTGATCCATATGCTAATGAGAGTGGAGTGTGCCCAGTCATAGTTTTATGGGTAGTTCTGTATGCCCATAGTGCTAGTGGCATCTTATCGACCCAACCACCTTTTGCTTTTTCCAACTGTTTTTTGATGGTTGAGTTGATAATTTTGTTTACTGCTTCCACTTGCCCGTTTGCCTACGGATGAGCCACTACTGAGAAGCTTTTTTGGATCTTGAATCGCTTGCAAAAGTCTTGGAACTCTTCGCTTTCGAATGGGTTCCATTGTCTGTGATTATCTTTTGAGGCACACCATACCTGCAAATGATATTCTTAGTCACAAAGTTTATCATCTTTTTAGAGGTAATAGCAGCTAATGGTTCAGATTTAGCCTATTTAGTGAAATAATCAACAGCAACAATAGCATATCTGATTCCGGACTTGGCAGTTGGCAAAGGTCCGATGAGATCTATTCCCCAAATAGAAAATGGCCATGGACTGACCATCTGCGTTAGCTCGGTGGAAGGTGCTCTTAGGATTTTTGCAAATCTCTGCCATCGTTCACACTTTCGGGTGTAGCTAGCAGCATCACGATTAATGTCTGGCTAAAAATACCCATAACGGAGAATTTTCTTTGCTAGAGTTTGACCATATGAATGATCCCCACACTCTCCTCCATGCACTTCAGCTAAAATTGTCTTAGCCTCTTCCTTGGTTGCACATTAGAGTAGTGGCATTAAGAATCCCCGTCTGTACAACCGACCGTCTTGAATTACATATCTCGAGGCTTTCCTTAATAGCTTCTGACGCTTCTTTGAATTTTCTAGAAGGAAGCCGTTAAGTATATATTCCTTGATTGGAGTCATCCACGGCTCCTGCTCTTGAGAAACAGTCATGATCCAGTCAATCTCCATTTCATCAATACTTGGGGCTCACAAGACTTCTACAGGAACCAATCCCAGTAATTGAGCTTCGCCAGTGCTTGAATACTTTGCGAGAGAATCTGCCTTCATGTTCTCTTCCAGGGGTATATGACTTGTCATATAATTATCGAAATCACCGAGAAGTTACCAGGCCCTTAACAAGTAAGCAGGCAGATTTCCTCCTTTAGTTTGAAACTCTTTCTTGACTTGGCATACAATAAGCTGGGAATCACTGAAGATCTGCAACACTTTGATATTCATTTCTTTAGCAATCTTCAAGCCGGCAATAAGAGCTTCGTATTCTGCATCATTATTTGTCGAAGGAAATTCCAGTCTTAATGCATAGCATAATGATCGCCCTTCAGGTGTTTCAAGCACAACCCTAGCTCCAGAACAATAGTCATTTCATGCGCCATCAACATATTGTTAACTCCACTTTTTCAGCATGGCCGTGATATCAAAAATCGACCGAGAAACCAATGATAGTTCGTCTCGAAGAATAGTCAACTCAGCATCCCAACAAAGCAAGTTCTGTTGAATGGCTTTTCAGATAAGATCCCCTACGGAGGGGGGGTCCAAGGGGGGTGCCAACCCCCCAAGGTGGGGGTGCGGGGGCAACGCCACCGCTACGGTGATCGACCTGCCCGGTCAGGTCGCAGGGGTCCAGGGGGCAGCGCCCCCGGCGGGGTGCGGGGTAGCGCCCCGTTCAAAACGGTATACGACTTAGAGAATGGAGCGACCTATCCTCTACTCGAAGTCAACGACCTAACTGATGAAGCGGGTTAACGAGCTAACAAGTGGCACGACTTACCGACTTAATAAGGCTGCCGACTTAATAAGGTTGCCGACTTAACAAGGTTGCCGACTTAATAAGGTTAACGACTCAATAAGCTTAACGACTCAAGAACTGTGCGACTCAAGGTCTTCACGACCTAACAATTCAAGGGCTGAACGACCTACGAGTTAAGGATCTACAAGTTAAAGACTCTACGAGTTAAAAGGTCTACGAGATAAGGATCTACGGCTTAAGGCCTCCACGAGTTAAAGAGTCTACGAGATAACAATCTTACGAGTTAGAAGATGGCGCGATAGGAAGTCTACGGCTCAAAAGATTAGTTGTTCACGACCTAAGACTTGGAGACAAGTTCAACACCACGCTGTAGTAAGAAGAATCGCTGATGACTTACGACCTATGATGAGTCGTGTACGACTCATGCTAGCATAAAGGAAACTGCATTTGGTTAACTCGTGAACGACTTAGAACTTGTATCATTCATTCAGATGGGTGCATAACCCTGGGCCAAGCCATGAACCCAGTAAATCAGCCGCGACCTACCATGAGTCGTACACGAGTTACGACTTATCATGAGTCGTACAAGAGTTACGACTCATCATGAGTCGTACACGAGTTACGATCTAACTCCGAAGATGCCTATAAATACGCCCATAACTCCAACAGAAGGGGGACCTTTTGGCCAACCACATTTCAAGTGTCAATACTCTGCTGAATTCTCAACTGACCCGACACTTCAAGTTCGAAAGACATTTCAACTAACTTCAAGGGAAAATCTAACGCCATCTACATGGATTCGAATAACTATTCTCTACCAAAGTTCTAGTTGTTTGTCTCGTCATAATTGTAATTGAAGATTGTTGTAAAGTTGTAATCGGTTTAGCAATAAAGAGAATTGAAGTGGACGTAGGCTTGCCTTGAGCCGAACCACTATAAAATCGTTGTTATTCGCCGTTTTTTCTGTGATTTTCTGCTTATACTCTGCTCCCGAATCATCGGGTGGTGCTTTCACAATTACACTTCATACACCGGGGTGTTAGCATTCAAATTTTAGCGTTAACACATATAATTTCCACCGGGTCGGGATGTCATTAGTAACTTCTTCCTCGTTGTCACCTTTATCTGTGTATTCTGCAATGAAATCTGCTAAAGCTTGTCCATTGATTGCTCTTCGCGGATGGTAAGTGAAATCGTATTGGCTGAGTTCAATATTCCACTTCAGAAGATGACCCGAAGTCTCAGGGCAAAATAGGACTTGCTTTAGAGGCTGATCAGTGAGGACTTTGATAGGATGAGCTTGAAAATATGACCTCAACTTTCTGGAAGCTATCAGTAGGCAATATGAGAGTTTTTCTAGCTTTGAATAATTCATCTCTTCCCCAGTGAATCTCTTGCTGGTGTAGTAGACCGGGCGCTGAACTTTTGCATCTTCCCGTACTAATGCTGCACTGAGGGCATGAGACGAAACTGCTAAATATATGAAAAGATCTTCACCGTTGCCGGGCTTATAAAGTATTGGAGGCGTTTCCATGTGACAAATTGTTCATCGAAAGCTTTCTGACATTCCAGAGTCCATTCAAAGTTTTTCTTTCCTTTCTTCAGAGCGTCAAAGAATGGAATGCATTTATCCGTGGCCTTGGAAATAAACCGACTCAAAGCAGCAACTTTCCCATTGAGGCTCTGCAATTCCTTCTTTATCCTAGGTGATTTGACTTCTCTCAGAGCAGTAATTTGAGCAGGATTAGCCTCGATGCCCCTAACACTCACAATGAAACCCAAGAATTTCCTGGACTCTACCCCGAATGAACATTTCAAAGGATTAATCTTCATTCCATACTTTCGGAGGACTGTGAACATTTCTGCCAAGTGATCCATATGGTTCACTGACTTCTTTGACTTCACCAACATATCATCAACGTAAACTTCCATAGTTTTGCCAATCTGTGGCTTGAACATAGCATTAACAAGTCTTTGGTAAGTTGCCCCCGCATTCTTCAGTCCGAAGGGCATGACTCTATAGCAGTAAAGACCAACATCGGTGATGAAGCTCGTGTCCTCCTGATCTGGCTCATGCATCATGATTTGGTTATATCCAGAGTAAGCATCCATAAAAGACAACAATTCATGCCTGGCCGTTCCATCCACCAACTGATCAATCCTGGATTACGGGAAGCAGTCTTTGGGGCAGGCTTTGTTTAAATCTGAAAAGTCGATGCATACTCTCCACTTTTCATTTGCTTTTTTAACCAGCATGGGATTAGAAACCCAATTTGGATAAGTGGACTCTCCGATGAAACCATTCTCCATGAGCAGATCTACTTCTTCTTTTAATGCTGCTGACCTTTCTGGACCCTGGGTTCTTCTTTTCTGCTTCACAGGTGTAAATTTCGAATCAATATTCAAAGTGTGTACCGTGATTTATAGAGATATTCCACACATATCGGCAAGACTCTAAGAGAATACATCCAGATTAGCTTTCAAGAATGATATCAAGATATTTTGAACCGTCACACTAAGTTGAGAACCCACATTCAGCACCTTGTTTGGATCTTTCGGGTCAACGGGTACTGGCACCGTTGCTTCCACTGGCACCACTCTATTCTCCCCTGTACTGGCTTTTCTGGGATCCATTTCTTTTCGTGCACTACTACGCTCGCCAGTGCAGGGTCCACCCTGTAATTGTTACAAGGTTGGTTCCTTGATGCGGAGTGGAGCTACCGCATCCTTTACCATCTCTCTCTTCCTTGCTTCTCGCAACTCTATCAGATAACATTCTCACCCAGCATTCTGATCCCCTTTAATAACACCGACGCCATTATCCGTGGGGAACTTCATAGTGAGGCACCACGGGGCGAGAATTGTCTTGAATGCTGCAAGAGTTGGCCGGCCTAGGAAGGCATTGTAAGCAGAAAATCCATCAACAATCACAAAAGTCTGCTTTCGAACCACTTTTTTCTGCCCTCTCCAAGTTCAACGAATAAGTCAATAGTTCCAATTGGCTGCTTTGGTTCTCCAGTGAACCCAGCAATCTTCTGCGATGAAGCCTGAACATCAGCCATAGGAATCTTCATTTGATCGAATGTATTTTTGAAGAGGACATTGGAAGTGGCGCGCAATCAACAAGCACACTTCTTACAATAGCAGGCCAATGCCTGCAGAGATGACCAAGGGATCCATGGTAGGAGCTTCAACGCCCATAGAGTCCCTGGCCCTGAACACAATATCATCATTAAAAGTTCTTTGCTGCTTCAAAGGTGCAGCGTCTTCCAACACAAAAACATTCTCTTCTGCTGGGGTATGCTTCAAAGCACGAGCATATCTTTTCATCTCGCCCCAACTTCTGCCTGCCGGGTGAGGGCCTCCCGTGATTACATTAATAACAGGCCTCTCCGATTCATGAGCGGTAGTCCTCACACCCGAGCCAGATGGATGAGCAGGAAGCTGCTGGCCCTCAGTAGATGAAGTTGAGTTGTTCCTATTTCTCTTAACATATTGTTGCAGCTTGTTCTCTCTCAGCAGTTCTTTAATCAAACTTTTCAAATGGCGACATTCGTTAGTATCATGACCGGGTTAATTATGAAACCGACAAAATCTCCCACTTTGAACAGCCTTTTTCCCAAGCTTCATCATAGGTGGTTTAGGATATTCCACGGCATCTTTGGTAGCGAAAAAGATATTCTCCGGAGTATTAGTTAAAGGAGTGAAATCTGAAGGTTTTAAGAAGCAAGGTTTCTTCACATCCTTCTGCTTCTTCCCACCGTTATTCTCCCTCTTCTGACTTCCGGATTCCTTTTTGGTAGGAGCGGCAGTGTTATTCTTAACCTCTGTCAATGCCACTTTCGCCGGCGTAGGAAGGCTTTCCAAGCGCATGAACTCGTCAGCTTTCTTGTAGAATTTCTCAAGCGAGTTTGGTTCCTTCATCTTCAACCATTTCCAAAACTCACTCGATTTGTTGATAGCCATCATTAAGTACGTCAAAACCATTCATGGCTCTGCATTGTCGACTTCAGCTAAGGCTATGTTAAAGCGGTTTAAGAAAGATCTAATAGATTCTCCGGGATTCTGTTCCAGGCTGGACAATGACATTATGTCCTTCACCTTTGAAGCATACAATCTGAATTATTCTTTAAACTTCCGAGTTAAATCAGAGAACTGGTCTACTGATCAGACCGGTAGCTTTGTAAACAAGAGTAGAGCCACTCCTTCCAAGTATACCGGAAAGTACCGGCATTTGATCTCATCCGATGCTCTAGCACCAGTCATGTGCCAGTCATACTTATATAGAAATTGGTTAGGATCACTTGCTCCATTATAAGCCAGAATGGTGGGGGGAACAAACTTCCTTGGGAATTCCGCCTTCAGAATCCTTTCGGTGAACGGAGTTTTGCTTGGAGCGAACCCCCACTCTTTTTCATCTTCTTCCCTTTGCATACTTTCTTTCATAATATGTCGAACCATACCCGAGAGGTATTCCTCATCGTTTAAAGGCTCTGCGGGACAGACTTCAGCCATTTTCTCGGAAGTTTTTCTGGACAAACGTTCGCGAAGAGTCGGCCGCGGTCTTGATCCTCCAGCTCGGGGAGGTGATTCTTTGGCGGGGCTAGCTGCCTTTTGAGGAATATTCCTCTCTTCCGGATCATGAACATCATCAGCAAGGTTTTCTTCATTATTCACTGGTTGACAGTTAGCTCCGAGCAAAGCATTCAACCTATCAAGCATTAAAGTGTTCTAGGCTTCCATTTGCTGATATAACCCAGACACTGCAACATCTAACTCTGCCCGTGTAATTCCAACACTTGGAGCTGCTTGACTTAATGAAGGAGAAGTGGCAGTATTTTAATGGGCATCACCGGGTCTAGTAGATCTGCGCTTTCTTCTAGGAGCCATTATCTCTAATAGACTTCTGGTTTTGAGAGAGATTCTTTCAACGAACTTTTTGCGAAGCAATGATGAAAACACCCTGAGTTCGAGTGTTCTCAGTGAAAGCACCAAAAATGTTAACGCTAAAATTGAACGCTAACACCCCGGTGAAAGTAGTAAAAATGTGAAAGCACCACCCGTTAGTATGGGAACTAGAGATATGCAGAAGATAACAGAAAATCAAGTAAAAAGACAGCAGTTTTAATAGTGGTTCGGCTTAATGTCAAGCCTACATCCACTTTAACCCTCTTTATTGCTGATTCGATTACAACTTTTACCACGATCTTCGATTACAACACAACTAAGACAAGAAGCTAGAACTTCAACGTATAAGATCTCTTCGAATTCATGTCGAATGTGTTAGATCTCTCTTGAAGTCCGTAGAGATGTCTTCGGTGTTTGAAGTGTCAGATGAGTCGAGAAAACAGCAGAGTATAGGCGTTTCAGAAATGAGCCCCCAAAAGTCTTCTCTTCGGTGGAGTAGGCAAGGTATTTATAGGGGATTTCTGGGGTTAGGTCGTAGGTCGTAGGCGACCTAAGGGTTAGGCCGGTCATGCTATAGGTCGTGGGCGACCTAAGGGGTAGCAGGATAGGGAGTGGCGACCTAAAGAACTATGGCATAAGAAGTAGCGGAATAAAAGCCAGCGGCATAAGGAAGTTGCCTTAGTTTGTTTAGGTTGTGAGCGACCTAGTAGAAGATGCAGTATGCAGCTTAGGTTGCGAGCGACCTAATGAAAGAGGTCATATGAATTCGGCTCTTGCTAATGGAAGATGCTAGGTCGTAACTCGTTAAGTCGCTAGGGCTTTTAGGTCGCTAGGTCGTCGCTTCATTGAATCACTAGGTCGTGGGTTGCTTAACTCGTTAGGTCGCTAAGCTCTTCAACTGGTTAAGTCGTCAGGTCGCTGGACCATTTAATCCATTAGGTCGCTGGGTCCATTAATCCATTAGGTCATTGGACCTTTAGGTCGTTAAGTCGTGGAAAAGAGGAGTTAACATCATGCAATGGGTCTAAAGTGGGTAATAGAAGAAGGTTGATGAATCTTAGGAACCAAAGTAAGGCAGGCGGCATTAATTCCAGCTAATAGCTTATTGTGTTTGAAGAAATTAAGGATGGCCTTAGTCACATCTTGCCTAACAATTTCCCAGGTGACTTTGGAAAAATGGGCAATAAAACCATCAAGCCCAGGGCTATTAGATCCCTTCATATAGAAAATGGTATCCTTAATTTCCTCAGGAGAAATTTCCCTAATCAAAATTTCCTTATTACTGTTAGACATGGAAGGAAGAGAAACTTGAGAGAATGAATGCATGGAAATATCAATCATGTCATGGTTGGCAAGCAGGAACTTATAGTAGACCAGAAAAGCTTCCTGAATAGAATCATTAGTATTACAAGAATTTCCACTCATATCATTAATATTACTGATATTAGACGAAGCATGTTATATCTTTAGGGAATTATGAAAGATTTCTGAGTTCTTGTCCCCGTGGATTTGCCATTTAAGTCTGGCCTTCTGCTTAACCATTTTGATCTCCTCCCCAAGAGCAAGAGATAAACTGAGCCTGAGATTTATTTCTTGTTCATTAAGCAAAGAATTATTAGGATCAGAAAGGATATTCCTTTACACCTGCAACAAATTATCTCTAATCGAGGAAGGGATGCTACTTCCATTCCCATAATTTGCCTTAGCCCAACTCCTCAATTTGTACTTCAAATGCCTTAGCTTAATCTGCAAATTGAACATTGGATTACCGAAAATATGCATATTCCAGCAGTTAGCAACAACACTTAAAAAGTCATGATTATCAGTCCAATTATTAAAGAATGAAAATATGGAGTGTCTTCTCTCAGTGACCATGCCCAGTCCAAAATCAAAGGAGAATGATCAGAAAAAGATGGAGAGGGGATTAAGGTATTTAGCTTAGGCCATTTCAACACAGAGGCAAAATTTTGATAAGATTTATCCAATACAAAGAGAGTTTTATTACCAGATCTGCTAGAGTTATTCCAAGTATAGAAACAGCCAGAGGAAGCAATAGGGAGAAGTTGGGCATTATAAATGGAGTTATTTAAAGGCCTAGTATGTTGATAAGAAAGTGGAGAACCAACATTTTTATCAGTACACAGTTGCATGCAATTCCAGTCCCCAATACAAAGCCAAGGAGAGTTAAAGGTGAGAATACCGGGAAGTTTATCAAGGAACAATTGTCTATGAGAAACACAATTTTCAACATAGACCACTGTTAAAAAGAATTCAGTAGAAGAAGGGATATTAATGATTAGTGAACGAATGTTAACAATTTTCAGCTTAGACCTCTAGTTTATTTTATTTTCTCCAATATTAAATTAAAACTACTGTTATAATTTAATATCACAGGTAATAACCAAAACCAGGGTTGTTACAGACTCCCCCTTATAAAAATCGCGTCCTCGCAATAAAGAAGGGCTGTATTCAGCACAATTTGTTTCATCAAACAAAGGAAAAGAAGATAAGCTCGAGATTAAAATTCTCACCTTCAACATGCGAAGATAGAAAACCAGGATATGATCGCTCGATAAATTATCTGGTTTCCATAGTGCAATCGTTGGGATTATCGGACCATTGAATCATAATGAGCGGCACATTCTTGCTTCCAAGGTGCTCAACTCTAAAGCAAAAACACGCACATGGTGTTGCACAAATGATAAATCAGGAGAAACCTTAGGTTCTTCTAATGAATGAGTATCAATCACATAATCAGAATCTTGTAAACACTTCCTAAACTAAGAGATGCGAAACACGTCATGAACTCCAGAAAACCAATCGAGAAGTGCTACTCTATAAGCAACAGGACTGATACGCTCTATAATAGGAAATAGTCCTATATATCGTGGTGCCAATTTCCCAGTCTGGCTAAAGCGTACCACTCCTTTCAAAGGAGAAGCTCGAATAAAGATAAGATCAATAACAGACAACTCAAGAGGTTTCCTATAGTTGTCCACGTAGGATTTTTGACGACTCTGTGCCTCTTTCATTCTTCCTCTAATAAGAACGATCTTCTCAAATGCTTCATAAATAGATCTAGGGCCTAATACAAGATTTTCCCCTGGACTCGAGCCAACACGAAGGAGAACGACCCGGTCTCCCATTTAGGCTTCAAAAGGAGCCATGCAGATAGATGATTGGTAGTTGTTATTATAAGCGGACTCATTCAAAGGAATGTGATTCTCCCAGCTACCACCAAAAATCAAGAATATAAGCTCGAAGTAAATCCTCAAGAATACAATTCACCCATTTGGTCTGTCCATTAGACTGCAGATAATAAGCAGTGGTGAAATTAAGCTTTATGCCCAAAGCTTGTTGAAGACTTTGCAAGAAGTGACTCGTAAAGAGTGGATCACGATCACATATTATAGAACTAGGAGTTCCGTGCAATCTCACGACCTCGTTAATATAAAGTTTCGAAAAATGAGAGGCAGTCCTATTTAACTTAATAGGAATAAAGTGTGCGGACCTAGAAAGATGATCCACAATGACTTAGAAGCTTCGGAATAGAGGGGAGACTTAGCACAATTTTATCCTAAACTTTACCAACAAGATGGTAGTCGATACGACCTTCCATAAAGTTATGAAAGGAGCCATATCGATATTAGATCAAGTACCATTAGGCAAAGGAAACTCAATAGGAGGTAGGTGGTCTCTCCAAAACCAAACACATATGACTGCATAAATGCAAGCCGCTAAATAATTGCACTAGGGCAAGAAAACACAAAAAAGGATTTTATACTTCCTTTCACTAATCATACGTTCCCAGAGTTTACTAACCCACTATCTACATAATCTAGTTTTCAGTTTTCAATCATTTGAAAATTTTCAAAGCTCCTTATTTAAATTTTAATTTAAACCCATTACTATTTATTTAAAGTAGATAAAAAAATTTGAATTATTTTATCTTCAAATTCAACCATAAATATGTTACAGTTTGTAACATACTTCCTCACCAAAATTCACTTAGTTATACTCATATTAAAGAGAAGTATTCTATTAGACTTATTAAAAGAAATAATCATTTTCAATTTTAGACCTTCTATAAAGAACACAAGTTTTGACGTAGAAAACAACAAAATCGGAGAGCACTTATAAAATGAAAGTTGTTCTACTAAGTGTTAGCTTTCCAGCAATTTAAAGATCATCAAAAATGGATCCACGGTTTGAAAGTTATGCCAAATTTACTTTCAGTTTAAATTTTCAAAATTTTATGGTAGGACTGAAATGTCCATCCACTTTCAAACCCATTTTAAGCTAAATAAAATGCAAAATTTTCCAACATGGCAAAAATAAAATTTATAGCTTGTAGAAAGCACTTTCATTCATAGAAAGATTGAACGTAATTGGAATTATGAATCCCAAATTATTGCTGTTTTAGTACAACACTTTACAAATAAAATCTTAGCTTTGAAAATCAATTTAAAATTTGAAAATTCCAAACTATTCTATTTCTAAATCATATTTTCAAATCAAGCTTTTATGCTAAGTCATTTATTACATAACCCTCTTTCCTGGAAAGCTAAGACTTTTAAAAATTATAATTAACTTTATGTAAAAACAATTTACTATTAGGATACACTTTCTTCATTTTACTCAAACAAGTTTGTCAAACAATTAATTTAGAAAACTCATTTTGAAAGAGATAGTTAATTTTTTCTATTATCAAAAAAGAGTTATCAATCCAAAATAAATTTTGTATTACATATTAATTTATTTCAATATTACAACTAAATTTACTGTGTCTGACTATCTCATCATAGTGTTTTGGAAATTCCTTTCGATAACGTTGATCAGGCGTATCGACTAGAATTCTTAAAGCACTCAATGGACAGTCCAACAGAAAATTATTTTCTATATGATAAAGATGGCTCTTATATAATTTCAAAATATTCTTTACTTGACTCAATAAAAGGAATCCAATTATACTCATAAGCATATCTTTTATTAGAACGATTTTCAATTTTAAAATAGTTGCTTACACTCATCATCTACGAATCCAAGGATGAATTCATCGAGATATTCCCAGAATACTCAATTCATAAGATCGATGAAATAAGTTGGTGTGTTCATCGAACCGAATAGCCCAACGAGCTACTCAAAAGAACCATACAAGTGCGGAATGCAGTAAGAGGACTCTATTCTCCGCAACTTGTACTAATGAAAACCGGTGGTAAGGTCTAGATGAGAAAAGACCTTAGCACCACTCAATTGATCGTACATGTCATCGATCCTAGGCAATGGTTACTCGTTAAGCTTTCTAAAATCGATTCAAAGCCTAAGAGTACCATCGGATTTCTTACAATGGTGACAGCGACACCTCACGGTGAAAAACTGGGCTGAATGAATTGCTTGGCTTCAAGCCCCAGCAATTGCTTTTTGAGTTCCTTATTTCCTTAATGGACATCCTCATGGGAGGATTGCTAACAGGTTGAGAACTAGGAAGGAAGTTGGTACAATACTTAGTTGCCCGATTAGGTGATAAACCCCAAACGCACTCACACACATCAACAAAATCACAAACGACTAAAATTCGAGATACATCTTCATCATCTCGAGACTCAAGAGCAAACAAAGATGCTTTGGAATTTGCCTCAAAATTCCGAAGAATAAGAGACAACAGATCAACTGAATTAGGATACTTAGGCTATAGGATCCTTTCAGAACACATAATTTGGGCTGATAATATACAAGCTAATCCATCCCCAAAATATTATCAAACCCAAAATAGTGATTAATGTGTAGATTTGCACGGAAAGAAAAAACTACAAAGAACAATCTCTGCATTCTCCCAAAACATGCTAAGTTTTGTGGATCCCCACAATAGGATTTGCAACTCTCAAAGAAGTAACAAGACAAGAAACATCCAATGATATAACGTACCCCTTCGATACAAATGAGTGTTAAGCACCCCTATCGAAGAGATCTTGAATAGAACAATCTCAATTAGAATTATTCATAGGGTAAGATATCATTAGCTCAATTATGGAGTACTACAGAATTTAAAATTACATTCCTAAACGTATTCCCATTTATCTACCCCCAAAGGACTTGAAAAGGTTAAGGCACGATTAGACACAACCTCGATTAGGGACGATGTTTTCACTCATATTATACTTGATGTATTGTAGTATGTATACTGTTATGTGTTTATTGCATTTTGTTTACTAACTGTTAGTCAATACCATACTAGAAAACAATATCATCAAATCAAAAATATCAAAAAGAACATAACTCGCCTCATATCATCGGCAAGTACAAAAGAAAATATAATGGTTTTCACGAACCATAGCTCCTAAATAGGAAACCTCAAATCTCAAACTTCGCCAAAGTATGGCAATCTCAAATAACTCCTAAAATAGGAACTCATGAATCTCGAAACGTGCCAAAGAATGGCAATCACAAATAATAACCCGAAGGTTCATAGCTTCAAATGACCAAGTCCGGAATCAACCGAAGAAGTAACACATATGTTTCATACCACATGTTTTACTTAATCGTTTAATTCTCTATCTTATACGTTCGAAGTGTGCAAAATAGTGTATTTTATATAGACAATAACTTGTTTGAGAATACTAGTTTTTAAAACAATTTTTCGAAAATCGTTTGGAAAACTAACCTTTGAAATTCTCTTATTTATAAAGAATATATTTTTTTAATAGCTTTAAAAATAATTTTAAATTATATATTTCAAAAGCTATTTTAATATAAAAATCATTTCGAAAATTGTTTAGAAAATCCGTGCTCGAAAACAATAGAAAGCATCAGAAAATACTGAAATTTCACCATATGAAAACATCTTAAAAACTCGTCAATCCCGCATACGGATCAACGAAAACATTGGCTTACCTATTGATAGGATAGAGCTCTTCAAAAACATCTCAAAACATCATAAAACTAGCTATAAAAATTGGTGGAACAAGCTCAAGAAATCACCAGAACATAAGAAAGTAGGATGTAGAAAACACAAGGGCCAGGTCGACCTTGTTATTAGTAGGTCGACACTAAGGTCGACCTATCAATGGCATGGGTCGACCCTAAGGTCGACCGCTAAGTGTAGTAGGTCGACAACTAATACGCGATTTCTACGGGCTGTGCAATCTTGTTTGATTCGAACTTTGAGCAAATGTTTCAGGTGGTTACAAGAAGAACTAGGCCATGAAATTTTATGTGCGATAACTACAAAACACAGATAATGATCTGGAAAAGGTTTCACACCATTCCGATATGAAGTCATAGAGATATGGGTCTTCAAAGATGAACCTAAACCAAGATTTAGATGGAAACTATAGTTCGAAACATTCAATTTACAGTAAATCAAATATGAACATAAATTGCATTCAGATTTTACAAATTGCTTGTTCTTGCTAGAGATGTGAGTTTTTACTCACCTTAAAGAAGATTTGAGCATTTAAACCTGTAAGCTTGGATCTTTATGGTCATGAGAAGCTATAATAACCCGTTACTGACAAGAAAGGAAGCATGCAGCAAGAAGAAAATGGATTACCAACAATATCTTCTCAAAACCGAAAGTTGAGGAGATGATGTGGGGTTTTGGTTTTTGATTACCTGTAATACACTTTGATTTTCCAATTTTCTCTTTTAATTTCACCAAATATGAAGCTATTTTTGAAGAATAAAGCCATTGTTTCTTTTTCTCGGTTCTGTTGTTGAGAAGAAGAGCAACTGTGAAAAGAAAGTACGTATACTTTCTTTCTCAGATGTTTCTAGAAATGGGCATTGGGTTGGAACCCATTATCCAATTACCCATTAGCTATACTTATTTAAATTTTGGCTAAGTAATTCATGTTTTCACTATTTTTCTTATTATCTACTCCTATTTACCTATAATAAATCCAAATAAATTTATACAACAAAAGTTTATGTTGACTAAACGTTTTCACAACATACAAAAGATTATTTTAGCTACAAAAATTAATTTCTGTTAATAATTTTTCATTTTTAATTAAATACATATCAACTTCATTAATATTTATACAAAAATTATTTTCTTGTCAAATTAAATTCAACAAACCATATCAACTTCATTTTACATCCCAAATTATTTTAGAACAAAATTCCATTTTTTTTCTTTTATAAAATACCTCATAATAAATTCAAACACTTCATGTAAAATAATTAAAAATCAAATTTGGAAATAACTTTGCAACATTACTGCATTTTCTCAATTTAAAACCTGTTTCTCCCAACTAACATAATAAAGTTTTAAAACATTATTTTCAATAATTTACATTTATTTCAAAAAATTAATGTTGAACTAGATTACTTAATTAATTTATTAACCCCAAATTAACATATTTCCCATTATTGACAATTTACTCAACCTAATTCCCAAACAAACAAGTCTTAAATCCAATTTATTCTCCAAAACTCATTTTGTATTTAAAATAAAAAAATTTAAAAAATTTATACCTCCAATTTATTTTATTTTCTCCAATATTAAATTATAACTGCCGCTTTAATTTAATATCATAGGTAATCACCAAAACCAGGGTTGTTACAACATATATGAATCGATATAAATTGAATATTACCTTAACCATAGCCAAGATGCAACACTTTAGCCATAAGAAGGATCATCCCACATCGATGCAAGAAGACGTCTGTGAGTTCTTAGAGCCAAAGCTAGAGGCACTACTGCACTGTCGGTCCCCTTTGACTGAGAGAAAGTCTGTCTTCCATTGCTTACCGATGGCAGGTGGACATTGCGAACTTCGTTCTAAACTCTTCAACGCTGGGGGCTAAAGACGGGCCCAAGGGCCTAGAGAACCGTTAGTTCACACTTGACCTCAATGGGAGGTACTTCAGACCAAATTCCAGGAAAGACGACCATATCCGCCCAGATCCCATCGGTTTTTAGAAAAGGATCTTCTACTTTAGCTAGGCGTCGTCGATATCCTTCACATATCACTAGTACAACATATGCTTCTTACTTCACCTCGTTTTCTTCGGTTGTGCTAATAACCAATGAAATAGTGTTATTTGTATCGGTATCTCTGGAACCGAAGCAAATGCATCGATGCAAATAGTGTTATTTACATTAGTAGCGAATGCACCGAAGAAACGAGTGTTATTTACTTCAGTTGTCCTTACAATAATGCAAATAGTGCAATTTGCATCCATTCCTTAGGAACCGAAGCAAACACACCAAAGAAAAGTGTTATTTGCATCGGTTTCTTAGGAACCGAAGCAACTGCAAATTATTTTAACCAAATTAAATGCACATACTAGTTATCATAAACAACACCTTACATATGTCATAATTTATAAGTTATTATAATTAATGATTATCAATAAACAATTTATAATTACTATTTATTATGAATAATCAACAATTATTTCTTTATTTATAATATTATAGTTAATTTATAATAATCAGTAAATTATAGTTAATATTTGTTAATTAAATTTAATAATTAATAATCAAATTAATAATTGATATTAAATAACTAATAATTACATTTAATAATGTGTTCTTTGACATATGCTTGTCTTACGCTTATATGCCAAGATTTTCCATTATAGGTTCTCTTATATGCTCCAGACATTATGGATTCACTATCACAATATATGGGAATGGATGAGGATGGTTGTGGCCACAACTCTATTTCCATCAATAAATTACGTAGCCATTCTGCTTCCTTTGCCAATGCATCTAAATCTATGAATTCAGCTTCCATTGTAGAATGTGCGATGATTGTTTGTTTCTTGGAGGCTCATGATACAGCACCATCTCCTAGAGTACAAATCCATCCAGTAGTTCCTCTATTTTCATTTTCAGGGGTTGCACCGCTTGCATCTGAATATTCTTCTAAAAATGTTGGGAAATTTTCATATTGGAGTCCTAATTCAGTTGTCCTTTTAAGATATCCTAGAACTCTTCCAACTGCTTTCCAATGTGCAATACCGGGGTTATTTGTATATCTGCACAATTTGCACACAACTACTGCTCTTCTAGAATTAGCAAATAATTTGATTGAGGAATCATAGGGGCTACTTACTTCTTTAAAATTCTAATGTTTGTATTTTAAAACTAATTTTTTAATATAGTATGACTGATATAAAGCATATCCTGCACTATGTTCCTCACTTTGATTCCTAAAATAGTATCAATTTCGTTTAAATCCTTCATTTTGAAACAAGAAGTTAAATATTTCTTTGTCTCATTTATGCCATTCATGATAGTACTAAATATTAGAATGTCATCCACGTATAGACATATAATTACACCATAACTATCTATGAATTTGGAATAGATGCACTTGCCCGCACTATTATGCTTAAATCCATTGGAAAAGATTACAGCATCAAATTTCTTATGCCATTGTTTGGGAGCTTGCTTTAGCCCATATAAAGACTTGACTAGCTTACAAACTTTGTTTTCATTTCCACTAAGGATGAACCCTTCTGATTATTCCATATATACCTCTTCATCTATGTTTCCATTAAGAAAAGCGGTCTTAACATCCATTTGGTGCACATGCAATCCATGAATAGATGCAAGAGAAAAAAGAACTCTTATTGAGGATAGTCTAGCAACTGGAGCATAATTGTCAAAATAATCGATGCCCTCCTTTTGTCTGAATCCTTAGGCAACCAAGCTTGCCTTTAATGTTTGAATAAATCCATCCGTGTTATATTTCTTTCGAAATACCCATTTACAACCTATTGGTTTAGACCCTACCGGTGGATCTGCTAGGATCCAAGTATTGTTAGATAGTATCTAATCCATCTCATCTTTTATTGCTTCTTTCCCGAAGGCAGCATCCCTTGAAGCCACAGGTTCCTTATAGGTTTTAGGGTCTTCTTCATTGTGCAGATAAAAAATAGTTTCGCCTATTATTTCATTTCTATTTCTAACTACAAGATGAATCACATCGTTTGGTGAGACGAAATCAGGATCCAAAACTTTGGTTTTTCTTGTTCGTATACTTCTTATAGGTTCCTCGGTCATGCTAGGAAGTTTTCTTTTAGAAGAAGTATGCTCGATATTTGCATTATCTTCTTCGGAGACAATTTATGCAGGAATTGATGTTTGTGTGAGGTCACATATAAATTTATTTTCGATGAATTCAACATCCCTTGACTTTACAATCACATTGGACTCTGTGTCCAATAATATATATGCTTTTGAATTTTCAGCATATCCTACGAATACACTTTTCAAGGCTCTTGGTCCTAGCTTGCTTCATTTTGGTTCTGTAACTCGATAAAAAGCTAAACACCCCCATATATTTATATATTTCAGGCTAGGCTTTCTGCCTTTCCCTAATTTATAAGGAGACGCTTTTTTTTTCTTTGATGGAATTCTATTATGCAGCTGATATGCAGTTAGAAGTGCTTCTCCCCACAGATTTATGTTCTGTTTAGCATTTAAAATCATAGCATTAGCCATTTCTACCAAAGTTCTATTCTTTCGTATGGCTAAACCGTTTTGTTGTGGAGTATAGGGTGCACATGGTTGATGAATAATACCGTTCTCTTCACAAAAAGAAGAAAATTCTGTAGAGAAATATTCTCCACCTCGATCACTTCGTAGCACCTTTATTTTCTTTTCCTTTTGATTTTTAACATTGGTTTTAAATCATTTGAAGATCTCAAAAGCCTGATCTTTTGATCTCATTAAATAACATTGTATATCTAGAGTAATCATCTATGAAAGTAATAAAGTATCTATTGCCTCCTCTAGTTAATATGCCATTTAATTCACAAATATTAGAATGTATCAGTTCAAGTAGTTGAGTGTTTCTTTAAGATTTTGGAAAAGGCTTTTGCACATTTTTGCTTGTATGCAAATTTCACATTTTGATGGATTTGTTTTATCATAAGTGATTAATCCTTCTTTAAACATAAAGTATAATGATTTAAAATTTAAGTGTGTTGATCTGTTATGCCATAAGTGAAATGAATCAACAATATAAGCAAATTCATTCATTTTATTAATACTTAGTTTTAACAACCATTGCAAGCGTATCCCTTTCCAACAAACACACATCCTTTAGTTAAAATAAGACTATTTCCATCTAAGACGCATTTAACACCTTTGTTACAATGAAGGCTGGCGGAAACCAAATTCTTGTGTATTTCTGGAATGTGCAGAACATTAAGAAGAACAAGTTTCTTCCCTGAAGTGAACTCTAATTCAATAGTTCCTTTAACGACAACTGCTGCAGTGTTATGGTTGCCCATTAGAACTTTGTTTTCATTGGAAACTTTCTCATATAACTTAAACATTGACTGATTGTTGCAACTATGTTTAGAATCATACCACCAATCAGTATCTATGATGTATCAGTCAGGTTTAATCATGTCACCATGTCTATGTGAAAATGACTTATCATTGCAATGATATCAAAAACATCCTACTCAATCATGTTGGTAGTGTAAGAAGATCCTTGATTTTGTTTTTCCTTTCCAGGATTGTTATTTTGTCCTTTTTCCTTTTTCTGCTTTTTGAAAAATCTACAATCATGTTTGAAGTGTCCAGTTTTGCCACAGAAATAACAATCTTTCTTGTTTTTTCCCTGGTCATTGTTGTTGCTGCCTTCAACTCTTTTCCGTTTTGCAGAGTTTTTATTCCCTTTAGTACCCACAAAGTTGACATTGAAGCAGTATTAAAAAACCTCTTTTCACAAACTCGAGCTACCTCTTCAATCCGCAGATGCTTTTGAATTTTTTTTCATTGTAAAATCTTCAGAGGAATAATAAGTTTATTTGAATATTCGCTCCAGTTTTATTGGAGTTTTTCCATTACCGCACCAACTTGCAATTGCTCAGGGATAATAATTTTGACATCCTTGAGTTTATTGAAAATAACTTGTGATTCATCGACTTGATATAGAACAGAGGAGTTTTCAAGCATTTTAAATTCAAAAAATTCAAAAATTAGGAACTTATCTGTGCCTTCATTGATGTATTTAGCCTCCAAGGACGTCCAAATTTCACACGGCGATTTGATAGAAGTGAAATGATTCTATAATCGATCAGATAATGTGTTCCATATGTGCCCTCTACTAACCACTCTCTTGCAGAGAGCAGTGGACTACAAGAGCAATCTGTGTTTTGTTGAAGTGGCGGAAGGAGTGCAGAGAAGATGGGAAGGAATATGCGAAGTAATTTTTGAGTAGTTGGAACCTGTTTATATAAGGCACAAAAAGGCATAGATGCAACTTTCAGTAAGCCAATGGACGTGACTGTTAAAATTCAAAAAAATTAAAAGAGGCAACTGCTCGAACAGTCGCCGCGCACGGCCTAAGTTCCTAATCTTTGAAAGTAATATGTATATGTAGCCATGTCTTATTCTTACTTCTTTCTACTCATATTCCCTTTGTTCTATTACATATTTAACGTGAAATATACCCAAATCTTAGACGATGTGGGACTTTAAAATATTTCAATCTTTTCAACACTATATGTTTTTCCTTCTTGAGTTATGGAAGAAATTTTTGTTGCTGAAGGTTCCCATCAATGTGTGTGTTTTACACAATAAATACCGATTTGTGACTTAATTTTGTTTGAATAGAATTGTTGTTTTTAATCAGGAGAGTTAGTTGTTCCCATCAATATTACATTACAGCAATAGAGGCCAATTATGAATTCTATTCAATGGTGGGATCTTTATTGATAGAATGCATATTCATATTGCAGTTTGTGACCACCATATTAGATGGCAATCTCCAATCTTTGGATCCATGTTATTTTTTTAATCGTCTTTTGATTGACATAATAATTTTGATTACGATCATAGCAAGGAGACCAAATTGAACATGGAAATATCATAGTTTGGATTATGAGGAAAGCGAATGAGTTAATCTAGACTGTTTGATAAGGTTGAATATTTGAAAAGAAAAAAGAGAGAGAGATTGACTATGCTACATAATGCTTCAATCATAATTTACTTGTTTTACTTATCAAATGTCTTGCTACATATATCATCATTTTATTTTACCATCTTAACCATGGGATGGTGTATACCTTTCATAGTACAATACTCTAAATTATTTTTTTAATGCAAAATTTAAAACTTCCTGAAATTTTATCTTATTTGCAGATAGATTGTTCATATACCATGCTTCTTTGTCATCTTCATCTAAGGATCCTAGATCAACACAACGAAAAACATCCAATGCCTGTAAAAGCTATGGTGGGAAACATTCTAAACATGGTCAAAATCTCGATAAGGAAGCATGGTGAGAAATGATGGGTTAGTGCTCTTAAAATATATCGACCCACGGTTAAGCTGGAATGGACTGTCTAATGGTAAACCAAGGAACAACAAGGAAAGCAAGGACATCATTTATAGGGTCTAATATACTTTTGTTGAGCTTAAAAAGCTCTCTAAAGAAAGCAAGGCATGTCAATGAATATGATCTACAATAATCCTTTGTGAAGCTAATGTTTATTGAAGTGCACATATTCTTTGAGTTATAATTTCCGCATAGATAACTCATTGGATAGAACAAAATCTAGAGGTAGAATTATCGAATGCAAACACTAAGGTAATCCATCAGAATCAAGAATAGCAAAGAGTTAAGTGAAGAGAGTAAAAGGAGTTGGAATGATACTTATAGACGAGCATGAGAGTGATCTAGCCATTTCATTCATTTACTAGCACAATTGTTGGACGATTAGTTGGCAAAAGAACTGTATCTTTTGTTAAATCCACAAGGTCGGTTTTACTTAAGTTCCTTTTATTCACTTCATAAAATTTCATTGTTTTCTAGGTTTTTTTAGTCCAACGTTAAAGAAATTGTACGCCATGTTAAACCATTCTAAATAAAGTAATTACATATAAGTTATTTTGATTGCTTCGGCGTGATGTAGAAGTCATTGGTTGAACCATTCAAATAATTGTGCATTATGAAAGCATGTCTCTATTTATAGTTTTTAACGTACATGCTTAAGCAAGGAGAAAAGAGTTACAACTCATTCAGATTTTTCTTCTTTATAATACACTATTTGACTAAACTTTCATCCGAATTTTTACAATGTCTTCGTACAGCAAACCAAAGATAAAAGTCCAATTCATTATTACAAATCTATTTTGTTTGAGTTTAGGATCCACAAGTAATTTTTTAATGTTTTAGTAACCTATCGTCCGCACCCTTTAACCTACTACAAAATATAACATATTAAACTACAATTCTTTATTAATTTAAGTCAATTGCATAAGTAGGCTTAATAAATATATCATATCTCTAGCTTAATAAATATACATCATTTGAATATATTTTTTTAAATGGGCAATTTTAATAATGTACATGTAAAAGGCTTGAGTCGATGGATTATGCTTTGCTAAGGCCCATAAGTTTTGGTAAAAGAATTTATGTTGAATTACCAAATGAGGATGAAAGGAGACCAATTTTTGAAGTTCATAATTGAGATAAGGTTATTGCTGCTGATGCTGATTTGGATGTTGTTGCTCACAGTTATTATTGCTTTGATCTTTCTAGCATTGATCTTGTTAAGTAAGTATATAAGTTTTTGCATAATTATTTATTTGATGTTTGAAGTGAATTTTTAAAAATTGTAAATGATTCATGTATCTTAGTGTGAAAATCTAGTATGTAACTAGGGATATAATTTATATGTATGAATCACCATTTTATATGGATTATGAACACTATAATTAAATTATATATATTTTTCTATTATGTTGCTCAATTTGTATTTGCCATGCTGTTTGATTTTAAATGATTATAAAATAACCTACAATAATTAATATATATATATATATATATATGATACACAAACACACACACACACATATCCATCATTGCTTATTTGTGTTTTTTGGGGATTTGTGAGGAGGGTTTTTTTGCATCGGTTGTTAGTAACAGCCAATGAAAAAGGGATGTATTTTGCATCAGTTATTAGCAATAATCGGTGAAAAAGGAAAATTTTTGAAGCCAATTGTAACATTCCTGGGATTTTATCAAGTTTAATTTGGAAATTAAATTAATTTTTAAGATAAATTGTGAATTAATTAAAGATTCCTAGAATAAATGAATAATTTTTGATTATAAATAGAAAATTTGATTAGAAATTTAAGTATAAGTAGCTTACAAATAAAGATTGGATTTAGAAAAATATAATGTATCAAAAAATAAAAATAGAAATTAAAAGCTTGAGATTAATATAAAAAGATAATGATAGTTGTTTTCTAAATTTTATTAATACTTGGAAGTTGTAATAAAAAGAAAAAAATTAGTGTACTCATTTTCAAAAATGTTATTTTTATATTAAATTTTCATACATGAACAAAGGTGGTTGATTGTTAATATGAAATTTTTACATTCCTCTTTTCTTTCAAAAGTTGTACAAAATAAATAGATAGTAAAAAAAAATGTGTGAATGAAAATTGTAAAAATAAACAAGTATATAAACATTATGAACAAAAAATTAAAAGTAAGAGAATAATTGAAATAAAATTTTGTTGTGTAAATATAAATATAAAAATTTATAAAATAAAAAGAAAGAATCCTTTGTCTTGTAAAATTGCAAATGATAAATATATACATAAGGGGATGGAGTAAACAAATGTAAACATACATAAAAGTAGACAAGAAAGCAAATCAACATGCATATATTCCATAATCAATTCCTCTTTACAAATGGCATTCAAATCATTTGATTGAATAAAAAAATGGAATTTAAAATTATGAAAAACTTTTCAGTTTCCCATATGAGATTGTTAAATATCTTAGCAAATCTGAAACAACAGTGACAAAGATTTGGGTATCTCAAATCTAAAACCCCAAGAAAAAAAAATCAATCAGAAAAGATTGCCATTCTCTTCTCTTCTCAAAATCTCAAAGCAAATAATTCTGGAACAAAGATTCAAAAATCTCAAACCTGTATGCAGCAACAGATCAGAAAAAAATCTGTTCAAAAAGGATTTGAGCAAGCAAAAGCTTCAACAAAGCAACTTCAACCTGAAGCATGCAAATGCCCATAATCAGGCAATATCAATGTCAATGCTCCAGGCTTGATAGTATATCCAAGCTGGAAATCAAAAGTCAGGAAGCTATTAACCAGAAGATAAAATTTGCAGTGAAAAGAAAAAAATCCACGAATGCAAAGGCTTCAACCTGAAATGCATTAGAGCAGTGCAGTTCTCTCTTGGATTTAAATAAAGATAAGTAGATTTCCTTAAAGCTTTGAATTTAATATTGTTAATCAATAATAAATCATAAGTTTAAAACAGTTGAAACAAAATCAAAAAAATGCAGATTCAACTTGAAAGCAAATGTAAATTGAAGTCTGCAGCTTGGAAAATAAATCAAGTTTGAAGCTTTAGAACAAATTCAAACTATAAGTAAGTAGAATTAAAATTGTTGGGTTTGATGAATTAAATGAACAAGTACAACAGTGATTAAACAAAAGTTTTTATTCACGAGTTCCAGACTCCAGCCTCAGGCAAGACAAATCAAAATCAAAATAAGGAAAAATCAAAAGCCTGCAAACTCAAAACAATCTTTCCTGTCTCTGTTCTTGTCTCTGCTGCAAATCATCAGGTGAGCAAGCTTGACCAGTTCTATATTTTGAATGTTTAGATTGTGTTTGGAATATAGGCTTGTGAAATCGTATGGATATACCTGCATGTATGTGTATGAAGTACTGTGGTCATGTTTGTGCTTACACAGGAACAACTCTCTGTTGTTCTATAATCCCAAACCCATCACTGTGAGCAAACTATCCTGTTATTTATAGGTTGTGATGAATGCTTGATATAGATACTGTGAAAATCTTTGGTATGCATGTGAATAGGGGTGTATATGTATAGAATGGATGTGCATGCTTTTGATAGGGGTCTGTTAGTAATAAGATAACCAAACTCCAGAGGAAGAAAAATTAATATCTCAGATTTTAAATAAATTTAGATGATGATTCCCAAATGAAAGTTGATCATATTAGTATAATACTAATTCTAAAAATATTTTCGAATGTGTTTATGCAGCAAACATTCTAAAACTTTAGAATTACAGTGATAAACATTTATATCAGAAAATTCAAGTGTTATAATTTCTAGTTTCTGTTATATGATTGGATTCGTATTCGAAATTTATTAATTTTGTAATAATATTGGAATTTTTAAGCTTGAAATTGATGGAAATTTTCGAATTGATCAATGGTGGGAGTTTTGTCAAAATCTGGTGATCGGCGTGGTAATGTTTGGCGAAACTCGGCGTGGAGGTGCTGGGATGGTCATAGATTGTTAGAAAAATACTCGTTTAAATTCTTGATCACTGTGGTGATCAAGCGACGTGATTCTAGGGTTTATGCAACAGTTTTTAAGGTCGGGGTTCTTTGAGCATTTTCGTCGAAATGGATGAAGTATCGGCGATCGGTCCGGTGGGGATTGCAGCATATGGTCAAGACGAGGCTTCGGTGAAGTTTCGATGGCTTCCGATGGCCAGAGGCGAGAGGACAGTGTGGTTATGGTGGTTCGGTACTATTTCAATCTGGGTGTTGAACCACTCGATTTCAAATTGTGGTCAATTTCGACGTTCTGGGTTGTCGTGGTGACTCAAGGGATGATGGGTGGTCTCTTGATGATCGGAGCATCGAATGGAGGTGGCCGCGTCGATCGTGCACATGCACACACAAAAATACGTGCATTAGTGGGATCAGGTAGTTTTTTTTGGTGTTTGGGGAAGAAGGGAGGCGACTCGAAGCATGTCTTGGGAAAGATATGGTGTAGCTCGAGTCTTAACTCGAAGCAAATGGGTTAGCCTCGGAATAAAATTTGTTATAGGTTTCAAAAAAAAAAAAAACCTGTAAGGTTGTTTCAAAAATCTAACAGAGTTTAAATTTAAAATAAATTAAATTTGAAACACAAGATTTAGACAAAGTTAAATCAAGTTTAAATATAAATTCAAATTCTACTTTGTATCCTAATTTTGAATTAAATAAGTTTATATATTTAAATGTTTAAGTAAGTTTAAAATGTTTTAAGTAGATTTTAAATGATTTGAGTCTTAAGATGAATTTTGAAACTAGAAGTAAGATCTAAACCAGGTTTTTGTAAATCTGGGTACAGAAATGAAGTTATATCTTAGTTTTTGAAATAAAGGAATAATGTTTATTTTAAAGTTAAATTTATTAATTAAGAGTTAAATGATTAACAATTAAGGATAAATTAATTAAGATGATGAATTAGGAGAATTTGTGAAAGCAAGTAAGGGGTGGTTTAATTGATTTTAAGTTAAGGTTAATAAATCTATAATTAAGGGCTAAATGGATTTAATGCAATTAAGTAATGAAAATTAATTAATGAAATCAATTAATTGCTTAAAGGTAATTACTTAATTAAAAGTAATTAATTTATAATTAAAAGTGGATAAATCAAGTGTTTCGCATTGAAGTCACGTATCATAACAAATTAAGAATGATTAACTTAATGATAATTAATTAACCTAGGGATGATTAATTAATTAATTAGAGATAATTAATTCAATGATAATTAATTAAGTAAGGGTCAACTAATTAATTAAAGATGATTAATTAAATGGTGAATTAAATAATTAAAGGTTAATTGTAAAAAAAAAATTATCAAAATGATTTGTAATTAATATTAAATAACTAGGATTAGTAACCCATAAGTAGTTAATCTGATTTGAATTAATCAGATAATTAACCGACCTTATTTATGTAGGTTTGGATTCTATAGGATGGTTGAATTGTTTGATATCCCTGTTTGTGATGCTCTGTTTTGATTTGGGCTATGTTTACTGGAATTTATTATCTGTGATATATACTTATGATCTGTGAATAAAAGATAAGCGTTACAATTGGTTGGTACCACTTATAAAATATAAGCGTTATAGTTTATACCGCTTATTAAGTATATTGCTACATTTGAATCTATGCTGATTGATGGTGTGGCACTTTTATTGTGTAAAACCCCTAGACCACACTTATACACACACAAATATGGATTGCACGTGGAGATGGGTTAAGTCACAGATTTTTGAAATAGTTTTAAAAATTGAATTTTTGAACCCAAAATAGTTTTGGAATTAGAATTGAAGCTTTTGAAAATGAATTTCAAAGATAAAGTTATTTTGAATAACTTGATTGAGTTTTGAAATTTAAATAATTGGGTTTAAATTGGAAGTCAATATTTGAATTGAATTCTATGATTTAGGAACTAGGGTTTAAAAAGGGTTATTCAACTTATAAATGGGTTTTTAAACCATTTTAAAAGTGTTGTTGGGAATTTAAATTTTAAACCCAAAGATTTTAACTTGTATAAATATAATTGGATTTTTATGAAACTGAAAACTTTATATTTTCAAATAATAAGAGCTTTCACATAAGAAATGAATTTCCAATGGGTGTTAAAAGGAATTCAAGTCTAAAATAAAATGGTTCTCCAAGTTATAGATAAAACTTTGGAAATGGGTTGAAAGCTATAAATGAGATCTTTAATTTAAAGATTTAAATGAGTTAATCCTGTTGAAATGGAAATTGTTTTTGGAAATCTATAAATAGATCTTTGTGAATCTAGGTGAACTTTGTGAAATGAATCTTTTTATTTAAAGATTTAAAATGGTAATTTGTTTAACCATTTAAAAGAAAGGTTTTGGGTTTTATAAGTTGTGACTTAACTGGAATCCCATGTCCATATGTTTTTAAATATCGCGCTCACTATTCGGTTTAGCCGAGAGAGGACCTTGTGTCATATAACCCATTCCGAATAGTGATACGACGTTATGGATTGCAATTGAAGACCGGTGTTGAAGACCGGGTGTCTTCAAGAACGTTAGGATAACCTATCGATTGTCTCTACACCGAGTAGCTATGGTATAGAGATTCCCTAAGTGATGGGAAGTCCGATCGGGATTGTAGATACTCGGATTGGCAAGGGCTTCTTCAGAAGTGCCTTCGGTTCTGTTCGAACCCGGAACAGACTTGTATGGTTGTATGTCCGACACTACACTTTGAAATATTAAACTGATCTCTATCACATACATTTCTGCTTGGTGGCGGAGAATTTATTCTCTTAGCTTAACACCCTTCTCTGAGACGTACGAGCTCGGAGGTTATGTAGTTGATATTTATCAGTGATATATTCCCAATTTGGTAGTGTGGCATGCTAAGTGCTGCTGTGTGTTGATAATCATTTGTTGATCATTTGATCAAAGCATGGCTTTTGTATAAAGCGTAGCTTTGTGAACGAGACTGCATCAGGACCTCACACCTCGGAAATGGTCGAAACAGGAAAGATGCGGCAAGGTTATGAGGGTCGCGCCCTTTAGGGTGTGTCATTCCCTTCTGGTAAAGGGTGGTATCATGGTATGGAGCCCAGATGCTTACTCATGTGGATACTGCAGATCTGTTACTTTGTGATTGCTTTGTGGTTGTTGGATTAGAGGTACCTCGGATAAAGGTCCCAAAGGACCGAGGGATGGCATGCCCGAGTAGTAGTTACCTAGTAACAGAGTTAACCCGACCTTGTGTTGGAAGAGATCCGGTTAGGTCTCGGGACGTCCCGCCAGAGGCGATTCCATAGACAGTAGGAAGTTCCTTAGCCTGACCATTTGTTGGTAATCCATTCATCCAATACGTGCCTTGTACGGTTTTAGTTGTAGAACCTGCCATTTACTTATGGTGGTTACCACTGTTTAGATGGTAGCTATAGTAGGCATAGTTCGGAATGTCTATGCTGGCTAGGATTTATATTATACTTTCGAAATGGTTTTCCACATTTTGCACTTATGGTATTAATATCAAAGAAACTTTCTCGTATTAAGCATATTTGACTATCATAAGAAGAAATCTCCTCCAAGTCTGCGTTTGCATTGTGTGTGTGGCGGGAGGCCTTATGGTAGTTTCATTTTCTAAAAAGCATTGCGGATTTCAAATTTAAATTCTTTTGTTTGTTTTAAAAGACCAATTGCTTTTGTTTGCTCACACCAGTCCCATGACTGACCTGGAGTTTATTGCTCCTATCCTAAACTCTGGGTGTGTTAACGCTAAAATTTAAACGCTAACACCCCGGTGTATAAAGTGTAGTTGTGAAAGCACCACCCGATGATTCGGGAACAGAGTATAAGCAGAAAGTCATAGAAAAAGCAGTGAATAACAACGATTTTATAGTGGTTCGGCTCAAGGCAAGCCTACATCCACTTTAATTCCCTTTATTGCTAAACCGATTACAACTTTACAACAATCTTCAATTACAATTACGACGAGACAAACAACTAGAACTTTGGTAGAGAAGAATTCTTCGAATCCATGTAGATTGCGTTAGATTTTTCCTTGAAGTTAGTTGAGATGTCTTTCGAACTTGAAGTGTCGGGTGAGTTGAGAATTCGGCTGAGTATTGGCGCTTGAAATAATTGGCCAAAAAGTCCCTTGAATGTTGGATATGGTCATGTATTTATAGGCAAATTTTTCCCTTAGGCCGCAAGTCGTGACCGACTTAAGTTGGGTCGTGGACAACTTAACTAGTTGCAACCGGTTTAAAGCGAGCCCGGGCTTCACAGAGGCATTTTCGTTCAAGTCCCAAGTCGCCTCCGAGCTAACTCCTCCCCTTCCTAGTAACACGGCATCGGGTTCTTTATTCAGTGGCTTTTAGGTCGCGGCCGAGTTAGTCTGGTAAGTCGTAAGTCGCGACCCAACTGATGAGTCCAAGGTCGTGTACGAGCTAAGAGATCACTGTGCCCTGCAGCGGCATTGACTTCCTTTGCTCAATTCATGTCCGGCCTAACATTGGTCATAGGTCGGCTGCATTTTAGGTCGGTAACCTTGTCAAGGCGTTAAATCGGCATCCATGTTAAAGCTTTAGGTCGGCATGCCCCTCTAACCTGTTAGGTCGGTAACCTTATTAAGGTGGTTAAGTCGGCGACCTTGTTAAAGTGTTAGATCGGCACCTCTCTTAGGTCTTAGGTCGGTCTCCCTTTGAAGCCTTAGGTCGGTCTCCCTTTGAAGCCTTAGGTCGGTCTCCCCTTGTTAAATCGGCAGAACATGAGCTCGCTCATTATTCTGGATCGGTGAGCCACGGCCGAAGCGGGGTTAACATTTGCCCCTCGAAGTACGCGCCTAACGGTTAGGTCGTGTGCTTTGATGTCCTTTAACCCGCCCGTTCTCTAAGTTGGTAGGTCGTACGCGAGCTAATAGTTAAGGCGCATGTGCCGCTCCAGATCCCTTCACTGCAAGGTATAAATCACATCCCCTTCTTCTTTCTCATTACCTGCTCTCTCGATCCCGCCATTAAAAACTTCCCCAAGCTTCAAAAAGGCGATTTTGCTCCATCAACCACTGATAATTGTTACGTAAGTGAATCTTCTTCAATCATAGGTTATTGTTGGTCCACGAACCCCATCACTCACACTTAAACCGCCACTTCGCATAATGCTTCATCATGATTTCTATTGCACCCATGGCTGATGGAGTTTAGGTTGCTTGGTTCGATTTTAACTGACCGATGATGAAGATGATTCAGGCTAGTTGAATTTGATTCGTGCTAGGGTTGCAAGGCCTTGAATTTGCGGCGGTTTTGAACTAATTGATGGGACGATCCGATAGCTTAAATGAAATGAAGGCTGTGGTTGATGGAACGGTTATTGGGTTAGCGGGTTGATTGGCGTGGGATGTTGATTCGGGAACGAGTCAGTGAAGTTGGGTCAACTAGCCTTTGGCCGACCTGGCTCTTAAGTGAAATAGCCTAAACTTTAAGTCGTGGCCGAGTTAACCCTTGGGAGAAAATTGCCAACTTCTGCTGATCCAACCTTTAAACCGCAGCCGAGTTGACCCTTTGAGGAATTTCACACCATTTTTTGAATCGTAGCCGAGTTAACACTTATGCTTTGGGCGTGTTGACATTTTAAGAGCATAGACCCACTTTGATTTTCTGAATCGAACTGCCAAACTAAGTTGCCTAAATTTTAAACTGCCCCAACTTTAAATTTGTTTGAATCTCATTGTATTATTTCACAGATTGTATTAACTTATAAGCTTCCAACCTGCTGAAAATAATAAACAAAGAAAACCAAGGCGAAAATACTGCCATTGACTGCCCACATCAAATGACAGATTAGTCGAGACAAGATAAGCAACTTATATACACTGTATAAAATGTTGTGAATCAATCGACTAAAGTAAAGTATTAATGCAAATCATCGTTAACTTAAACCGACCTGTTTGCATCAACATTACACTTGCATGTTAGAATAACGAACTCCGGATTTTATAACTGACAAGTATTTTGCTGGTCTTTTATTCCAGTTGCATTTGCTTATTGTTTGATTGATTTTACACAACACTCCACACACTTTAGGAAACGTGCACCTTCATGTTTGAATATCCAGTTATTTATGTAGAATGACTTCCCATCAAGAAGAAATGGCAGCTCAAGAGGAAGAAACTTTTCCGGTAGCTTTACCTATAGAGAACCCTCCAGAGAGAACTCCAACCATTCTAACCCCGAGAGCATTCACTCAGCTGCGCACTCAATTTGGTTTTATTGAGAGTGATGTCCTGCTCCCTGGGCCAAGTGATACTGCCGACAATCCTCCCCGTGGCTTTATTGCAATCAATCGTCAAATGTGTTTAAGCGGAGCGATCCCTCCTTTTAATGACTTTCTCTGAATTCTTCTCCTTCGGTTGTCAATCTCTCCGTCCCAACTTCATCCTAATGGTTATGCCATCTTAATGGGGTTGTGCGTTTTGTTCAGAAGAACTTTTGATCGCTTACCAAGTTTTGAAGAAATCCGTTATTTATGCTCGTTTGCAAAGAGTAGAGATCATCCTTCCCTTATAATTGTGAGGAGTGCTAGAAACCGCAAACTTATTTCCGACCTTACCGAAAGCGTTCATGGATTTCTGAACCAATTTTTCTTTGCTCGCTGCTCCCCAAGGTTTTATGCCGATTGGAGAGTAGGAAGTAAGATTACTTGTCTCCATTTTTAAACTTTCTCGAGATTCGAATTACCAGTTGCTAATTTCATTCTTTGCTCTTTTCAGCACTTCCTCTTCCCTCTAGAGATCCGGTCCATAAGCAGACTTTCGATAGATTGAGTGCCGTGGCTGTAGCAGAGAGAAGCATCAAGTTTTGGTTGGGGGATGAATTATTGCACCAATACGGGCTTTTGCATACTTCTCGTTGTACACATCCTCATGAAATCCCAGACTCCCCGGCTAGAGCATTGGATGCCCCAGCTTCTACAGATACATCCAAACCAAAAGGACCTGCTCCTGAGGCTTTGCTAGTGAAATGTTCCACTTATGTTGATGTTGCGGGGCCATCTGACGAACTTGCCCTGGTTATTGAGGAAGAGGAGCCTCAGGGATCTCCCCGACGTTCATAGAAATCCGGCGAAGAAGCCGAGAAAACTAGCCTTGCCAAGCAGAGTAGGGATGATACTTTCGAAGGGCTGAGCGACCTCTTTGCCACCTCGCAGGAAATCTTTAAAGATGATCCTATCACTACTGGGGTTTCTTCTTCAGTAGTTGAAGCAACTTCTGTCCTGCAACAGACTCCGTCAACTCAGGAGTTGCCCCTGACTATTACACCCACAACCACTCCTCAATTAAAGAGTGGTTCGTAGTTTGATGCGCGTAGTTTGCACGCCACACACACTTAGAATTTCTTTTCGGCACTTTTATGTTTCTCACTTTTTGTACTTTGAAGACCTCTAAAACTTATCTTTTTTTTTATTTCAGATTCTCCGATGGGGCGCAGCAGCTCATACTACGATGATTTTCAGCGCTACAGGAGGCGTAGCCAATATGATTATAGGCGTTACCTCCCCTCTTACAGAGAATCTGATGAAGAAAGAGCCGCCCGAAAGGCTCAAGAGAAGAGGGCTCAAGAGGAGCGCTACGAAAGAAGAGAGAGGGAAGAGCGCCACGATTCTTCACAAAGAGGTGACGATTCCCATAAAAGAAAAACCCACGATGACAGAGGAAAAGGTCATGTGGTTGAAGATTCGAGCAAGCGAGCCCGACATGGTGAGAAGCACACCACTACGACTCCTGAAAAGGTTACCGCCCCTGCCTCGCTTGATATTCCTTCCGGCTCTCCCGCTCTCGGGAAGTCAGACATCCAAACCATAATTAGCAGACCCAAATTCCAAGTTGGACCGGGTCCTGCCACTTTGCAAAGTCGATTTCCTCAGTGGTGTCTGAAGGGAGTAAGGTTTGACCTTGACTTAGTCCCCATTGACAAGTCTGCCATGTTACGAAACCTTGACGCCGTTAAGCTTGATATTGAGAGGATGTCGAACTGGCAAAAACTTGTTGACGAGCTTCAGAGGGTTAATCGTGCAAACATAGAGGCCAATCTCACCATGGAAAATGATAAAGTCGAATGGCAAAAGGTGCTCGAGCAACATGACACCGAGATGAGAAGCATTGCTTCTTACAATGAGGAGCTTGAAGCAAAAGTTGAAGAACTGAAACAAGAGCTTGCTACTTCCTCAACTTCTTATTCTCAAAAAGAAGAAGTGCTCCTCAAACAAGTGAGAGATGCCCATGCTGGCCAAAGGGATGCCGAAGACAGGCTCGAAGTGCAGAAAAGAATTAGCGAGGGCTATGTCGCTGACATTGAAGAGCTTCGGAAGAAGAATAACTCCCAAGAGGCGGATATCCAAATGCTTAAGCTTCAACTTTCTAAAGTTAAAATGGAGCGTGATGAGGCCGTTGCCGGCAAAATTGCAGCTGAAGAATCTCACGAGGCAACGAGGGCCAACATCAGCTCAACATTATTTGATTTCTATCTGCATAGCATCTTGGGGCGCGGTAGCCTTGCCTTTCTAGGCCCTAAGTATGAAATTACACTAGCTGAAGTTTGGGAGGCAGCACTCGATATGCTCGGTGGTAAAGGCGCTGGCTACGCTAAGTCAGCTCTTGAAGAGCATTATCTTGATGATGATGCTCGCGCCGCTCTTGCCAAGGGGAGAGAACAGCTTGCAAGATTAAGGGCCGAAACAGCGGCAGGAGAATATTCAGGAAAAATCACCTCAACTACTCCTATTAAATCTTCTCCTTCAACCGAAATTGATGTTATCGGTTCTAGTTCTCATTCCCCATCTCCTACTAAAGTCACCACTGATATTACAGGCATACAAGGTGGAGATGAGGGCGGCGAGAGTGCCGAGGCACAGGCTTACGAAGTTGGCATCAGGGAACCGACTTCTACAGGTAACCCTACTGACAATCTTGCCCAAGTAGACTGCTCGTCTGTTTCTTATGAACTTGATGGGCTTTTTGACTACTTCTTGAATCTCAGCGAACCTTTATCTCCGCTTTTTGCTGGCTTAAACTTTTTTCCTTCTGCAGAGAAAACGTCGGGCATTGTTCAGGCTTCTCCTCCTCCAATTATTCCTTCTCCGCCTCCTAAGGTCACTCCTCCTTCTGCCTCGCAAGCCGGGTCACAGGAAGAGCAAATAGAAGCCCTTCACGACTTAGATGATCCCGTTGCTTCTCAAGATCCGAAAGGATAAGAAACCGAAGGAAGCGAGAGTACGCCAGAACCCACTGGCTCCGACACTGAACCGTTATCCAAACTTCTTTCTCCAGGGAGTGGGCCTTCCTCCAAGAAGAGAGGGAAGCAGGGAGTTTCCAAGAAGAAGAATAAGAAGGAATCTTTAACTGGCGGAGAAGAGACGGAAGAAAGTCCGATCGAGCCCCTTTCTCCTTCATCCCCTACCCTTACAACCGACTTAAAAAGTTGGTCATTCGACCAGGTGCGGGCTCAAAAGGTGGGCGGAAGAAGAAATGATGGCTCTAGTTCTATGGCTTTCATATCGCTTTTTTGCCTTTTCTTGCATGCAATGACCGGAAATTGTGCGGGTACCGGCCCCCCGCTTTTCTTTTGTTGGAACCTGTACCTGCATATAAAATAGTGTTGAATAAAATGATTCTTTTTCTTTGTATAAACTTCTGTCTATATCTGAGAATGCATTTACTATTTATTTTTGTACAAGTTTCTTTGTACGATATTGCAGTGAGCTTGTGGTATATATTGTTCGAGCACAATTTTACCGATGTAGTTACGCCATGCTTCCCCGTTACCATAAGCCCATTGTAATATTTTATTTTATGAGGAACTTGTGCTTTTATTTTTTAGAGAATAATTATTCCACATTTGGAGGAATATGATTTCATTAAAAAATAGAGCACAAATAAGTTTCTTCGCTTCAACTTTCGAAGATATCACTCTTTATTTTGTGCATATGCACATTTTATTGAATGAAATCTTCTATGTGGTAAAGCGGGTATTTGTAAAGTACTTCAACTTCTTTTTGAGGAAGAGAATTTTCTAGAACAAGTAATTCACTCTTCCTTTGAAAGTTAAAGTGTGCTCTTAATGAGGATTTTTTTTTTTTACTTGCCACAGTAAAGGGCTTCTTGATTTTTGTTTCTTTGAAAAGTTGCACCTCTGAGGAAAACTTTTTCGCGTTTCAACACTTGGAAGTTTTACTTCAATCTTAGTGAAACGTGTGCCTCCGAAGAGGTCTTTTCTGCTTGATTGTGCCTCCGGAAGGAGGTCTTTTCATTTCTGCCTCTGGGAAGAGGTCTTTCTGTCTTATTGTGCCTTTGGGAAGAGGTCTTTTTGTCTTATTGTGCCTCTGGGAAGAGGTCTTTCTGTTTCTGCCCCTTGGGAGAGGCTTTTTTTTTTTTTTTAATCATTTCATCTCCGGTGAAGTGAAACTCCGAAGAGCGGTTGTTACACTTCAACTCCTGGCGAAATGGGCCTCCGAAGAGGGCTTTTATTTTGTTTTACATTTCAACTCTGGTGAAGTGAAATTCCGAAGAGCTGTTGTAACACTTCAACTCCTGGTGAAATGGGCCTCCGAAGAGGGCTTTTATTTTGTTTTACATTTCAACTCTGTTGAAGTGAAATTCCGAAGAGCGGTTGTAACACTTCAACTCCTGGTGAAATGGGCCTCCGAAGAGGGCTTATATTTTGTTTTACATTTCAATTCTGGTGAAGTGAAATTCCGAAGAGCGGTTGTAACACTTCAACTCCTGGTGAAATGGGCCTCCGAAGAGGGCTTTTATTTTGTTTTACATTTCAACTCTGGTGAAGTGAAATTCCGAAGAGCGGTTGTAACACTTCAACTCCTGGTGAAATGGGCCTCCGAAGATTGCCTGGAAGTTACTCTCTCATGGTTGGAGGGTCATGACTCCTCCAATCTTTTTTGGTTGAGTAGAGAACTTTATTTTTTGCGGCATATGCTTCGTTAGAGGTCTTTATCCTCCGAAGAGTTATGCCTCCGAAGAGGACTTGTGCCTCCGAAGAGGGCTTTAGTTGTTCCTTGTCCACTTGCTTATGCCTTTTCAGTGATCCTCTATATCTTTTTTTTAAGCTTGCACTCCCTTCTCTTACAAGTAATTTGTTTAATCAAAAGAAGTGTACTTCATTGCTAGGCCAGTTCACGAGAACGGACTTGAGCTTCTTAATCGGATGTTTGTTTGTTCAAACTTCTCAATTTATTAGCTAAAGCCCGTTTTCGGCGAAATTATTGACCGTTCAATTGAAGCTCTTCTTATCTAGGATTTAAGCTCGGGAATTTTGTGACTTGGAATTTGTTTGTTGAATGATAACAAGAATCACTTGGTCTTGTAAAGTGCAAGTTTTGTTTTTGTTGCCTGCAAAAATTTAAATCGACATTTCAGTAATACATTTAATGTACTTTTCATATCGAAAATAAAGCAAACATGTAATAATAATAAGGAACACAAGATTTATAGTGGTTCGGCCAAGAATTTGGGCCTACATCCACTTTATAGTCTTTCATTATTCACTTGCATCGGTTTTACAATCGCTTTCAATTACAGGAATTATACATTCATAATTCTTTTTACAATATTTCAACAAAGCTATCAAGTAATGTATGGACGCAAGTGATTGCTGTTCCAAGCTCTTGGAATTTGATCTCCTTCGACAGTAGTGAGTTTGAATGTGCCGTCAAGAAGCTTCTGACCTATGACATATGGTCCTTCCCAATTTGGACCAAACACACCTGTCGCTGTCATAATTCTCTTTAGGACTAGATCTCCAATTTCAAAGCTGCTTTGGCGAACTTTGGAATTGAAATGTCTGGCTATCCTTTGCTGATGAGATGCGATTCTGAGCTCAGCTTCTTCTCTTTTTTCATCAAGGAGATCTAGTGCCTCAAGCTGTAGTTTTTCATTCTCCGCTTGATTGAAATGGATTCTTCTATGTGAAGGGACCTCTGTTTCTACCGGAATCATTGCCTCTGATCCGTATGCCAATGAAAACGGAGTATGCCCAGTCGCAGTTTTGTGGGTAGTTATGTATGCCCATAGTGCTAGTGGTAGCTTATCGACCCAACCACCTTTCGCTCTTTCAAGCTGCTTCTTGATGGTTGACTTGATAATTTTATTTACTGCTTCCACCTGCCCGTTTGCCTGCGGATGAGCTACTGCTGAGAAGCTTTTTTGGATTTTGAATCGTTTGCAAAAATCTTGAAATTCTTCACTTTCGAACTGAGTACCATTGTCTGCAATTATTTTTTGAGGCACACCATATCTGCAAATGATACTTTTAGTCACAAAACTTATCATCTTTTTTGAGGTGATAGTAGCCAGTGGTTCAGCTTCTGCCCACTTAGTAAAATAATCTACAGCAACAATGGCATATTTAATTCCAGATTTGGCAGTTGGTAACGGTCCTACAAGGTCTATCCCCCATATTGCAAACGGCCATGGACTGACCATCTGTGTGAGTTCAGTGGAAGGAGCTCTAGGAATTTTGGCGAATCTTTGGCATCTGTCACATTATCGGGAATAGTTTGCTGCATCTCGATTAATTTCTGGCCAAAAATATCTGTATCGGAGAATCTTTTTCGCTAAAGTTTGACCACCTAAATGATCACCACATTCTCCCCCATGCACCTCAGCTAGGATTGTTTTGGACTCTTCCCTGGATACACATCGAAGTAACGGCATTGAGAATCCCCGTCTGTATAACTGGCCATCCTGGACTATATAGCGAGAGGCTTTCCTCAGTAGCTTCTTTCGTTCTTTTGAATTTTCCGGTAAAGAGCCATTGAGCAGATATTCTGTTATTGGAGTCATCCATGATTCTTGCTCTTGAGACACGCTCATGATCCAATCAATATCCATCTCATCAATGCTCGGAGCCGACAGGACCTCCACTGGAGTCAACCCCAGAAATTGAGCTTCGCCTGTGCTAGAGTACTTTGCGAGAGAATCTGCTTTCATGTTTTCTTCTCGAGGAATATGACTTATCATGTAATGATCGAAATCACCCAGGAGTTCCCAAGCCTTTGACAAGTAAGCGGGCAGATTTCCCCCTTTCGCTTGGAATTCCTTCTTGACTTGGCATACAATAAGCTGAGAATCACTGAAGATCTGTAATGCTTGGATGTTTAGTTCTTTAGCAATCCTTAAGCCAGCGATAAGGGCTTCGTATTTTGCTTCATTGTTTGTTGAAGGAAATTCCAATCTTAGTGCATAGCATAATGATCGACCTTCAGGGGTCTCAAGTACAACTCCGGCTTCAGAACAATAGTCGTTTCTCGCGCCAACGACATATAACTTCCATTGGATTAGGGAATCGTCGATCCTTTCGTCCTCACTGTTACCCTTATCTGTGAATTCTGCTATGAAATCCGCTAAAGCTTGTCCGTTGATTGCTTTTCGGAGATGATAAGTGATGTCATATTGACTGAGTTCAATATTCCACTTTAGAAGACGACCCGAAGTCTCAGGGCGAAACAGGACTTGCTTTAAAGGTTGATCAGTGAGGACTCTGATAAGATGAGCTTGGAAATATTGCCTCAACTTCCTGGATGCAATCAGTAGGCAATAGGCGAGTTTTTCCAACTTAGAGTAATTCATCTCTGCCCGAGTGAGTCTTTTGCTGATATAGTAAACTCGATGTTGAATCCTCTTGTCTTCTCGTATCAGCGCTGCACTTAAAGCATGAGATGATACTGCCAAGTATATAAGAAGATCCTCGCCATCACCATGCCTAGAAAGTATTGGAGGCGTTTCCATATGGCGAATCAATTCATCAAAGGCTTTTTGGCATTCGGGAGTCCAATCGAAGTTTTTCTTTCCTTTCTTTAGGGTGTCAAAGAATGGGATGCATTTATCTGTGGCTTTGGAAATGAACCGACTCAAGGCGGCGAATTTTCCATTGAGACTTTGCAATTCCTTCTTCGTTCTAGGAGCTTTGACTTCCTTTAAGGCGGTAATTTGAGCTGGACTAGCCTCAATGCCCCTAGCGCTCACGATGAAACCTAAAAACTTTCCGGATTCCACTCCAAATGAGCATTTTAAAGGGTTAAGCTTCATTCTGTATTTTCGAAGGACTGCGAACATGTCTGCTAAGTGTTCTATGTGATCCACTGCTTTCTTAGACTTTACTAACATGTCATCGACGTAGACTTTCATAGTCTTGCCCAATTGCGGTTTGAACATAGCATTTACAAGTCTTTGGTATGTTGCCCCTGCATTCTTCAGCCCGAAGGGCATAACTCTGTAGCAGTAAAGACCAACGTCGGTGATAAAGCTCGTGTCCTCCTGATATGGCTCATGCATCATGATCTGGTTATATCCGGAGTAGGCATCCATAAAAGATAACAATTCGTGTCCCGCTGTTCCATCTACCAATTGATCGATTCTGGGTAATGGGAAGCAGTCTTTGGGGCAGGCCTTGTTTAGATCTGAAAAATCGATGCATACTCTCCATTTTCCGTTGGCTTTCTTAACCAGCACTGGATCTGAAACCCAATTCGGATAGGTAGATTTTTTGATAAAATTATTCTCCATGAGTCGATCAACTTCTTCTTTTAACGCTGCTGACCTTTCTGGACCTTGAGTTCTCCTTTTCTGCTTCACAGGTGTAAATTTTGGATCAATATTTAGAGCGTGTACTGCAACTTCTGGAGATATTCTGCACATATCGGCATGAGTCCAAGCAAAAATATCCAAATTTGCCTTTAAAAAAGATATTAGGATATTCTGAATTGACACATTAAGTGGTGAACCCACATTCAACACCTTGTTTGGGTCCTTTGGGTCAACAGGTACTGGTATTGTCGTTTCCACTAGTACCACTCTATTCTCCCCTGCACTGGCTTTCCTAGGATCCATCTCTTTCCGTGCTCCGCTGTGCTCGCCAGTGCAGGGTCCGCCCTGTAATTGCTACAAGGCTGGTTCTTTGATGCGGACCGGGGTTGCCGCATCCTTTCCCATCTCTCTTTTCCTTGTTTCTCGTAGCTCTGTCAGATAACACTCCCGCCCAGCATTTTGATCCCCTTTTATAACTCCCACTCCATTATCTGTGGGAAATTTAATGGCGAGGCACCATGGGGCCAGAACAGCTTTGAATGCTGCGAGAGTTGGACGGCCAAGGAAAGCATTATAAGCAGAAAACTCGTCAACAATCACAAAAGTTTGCTTGCGGACCACTTTTCTTTCTCCCTCTCCAAGTTCTACAAGCAAATCAACGGTTCCTATCGGCTGTTTTGGCTCCCCAGTGAAGCCAGCGATTTTCTGCGATGATGCTTGCACATCAGCCATAGGGATCTTCATTTGGTCGAATGTTTTCTTGAAGAGGATATTGCAGGATGCGCCACAATCAATGAGAACTCTTCTGACAATAGCTGGCCCGATACCAGCTGAGATGACTAAGGGATCCAAGGTAGGAGCTTCAATACCTGTGGAATCCTTGGCTCTGAACACAATGTGATCATTGAAAGTTTTTTGTTGTTTCAGGGGCATAGCGCCTTCCAAAACAAATACATCTTCCACGGTCGATACATACTTCAAAGCTCGGGTATACCTTTCCATCTCACCCCAGCTCCTGCCTGCTGGGTGAGGTCCTCCCGTAATAACATTGATAATAGGCCTTTCGGATTCATGCCCTGCAGTCTTTTCACCTGTCCTGGGTTGATGAGCAGGAGCTCGTTGCCCCTGACTAGTCGAAGCGGGATTGCTGCTATTCTTTTCCACAAATTTGCTGCAGCTTGTTTTCCCTTATCAATTCTTCAATCAAAATTTTCAATTGGCGGCATTCATCGGTATCATGACCGGGTTGATTATGGAAGTGGCAAAACTTTCCGCTTTGTACAGCTTTTTTCCCGGTTCTCAGAACGGGAGGTTTAGGATAATCAAAAGAATCTTTAGTGGCAAGGTGAATACACTCCGGCGTATCTGATAAAGGGGTATATTCCGATGGCTTGAAGGAACGTGGCTTCTTCAGATTTTTCTGTTTCTTCCCATCGTTATTTTCCCTTTTCTGTCCTACAGATTCATTCTTGCGTGGAGCAACAACGTTATCTTCAGCTTTTTCCAATGCTGCCTTTACCGGTACCGGACGGCTTTCCAGGCGTATGAACTCATCTGCTTTCTTGTAGAATTTTTCAAGGGAATTTGGTTCTTTCATGTTAAGCCATTTTCCAAATTCGCTCGACTTGTCGATGGCCCTCATCAGATAGGTCAAGATCATCTGTGGTTCTGCATGGTCTACCTCGGCCAGCGCTATATTAAAGCGATTCAAGAAAGATCTGATAGTCTCCCCTGGATTCTGTTCTAAACTTGACAACGACATGATATCTTTGGCTTTTGAAGCGTATAGTCTGAACTGCTCTTTGAATTTTCGGGTTAGGTCATAAAACTGATCTATAGACCAAATTGGTAGCTTGGTGAACCAAAGCAGAGCTACACCTTCCATATATACAGGAAAATATCGACATTTTATTTCATCAGAAGCTCTGGCACCTGTCATGTGCCAATCATACTTATACAAGAATTCGTTCGGATCACTTGTTCCTTTGTAAGCTGGGATAGTTGGAGGGACGAACTTCCTTGGGAACTCAGCCTTTAAGATTCTTTCGGTAAACGGGGTTTTACTTGGAGAGAAACCCCATTCCTTCTCATCTTCATTCCTTTGCATGCTTTCTTTCATGATTTGTCGAACCATTTCAGAAAGATACCCCTCATCATTTCGAGCTTTAGATCCACCAACTTCAGGAAATGTCCGCTCAGAGGGGCTGGCAGCCCTCTCAGGAATGTTTCTTTCTTCATCCTCATGAATGTTGCCAGCAAAGTTCCTTCCATTACCCGTTGGTTGACGGTTTACTCCAAGCAAGTCATTCAACTTATTCAAAATTAGAGCATTTTGGGCGTTCTGAGCCTCCAATTGTGCACTTTGGGCATTTATCTGCTGGTTCAGCCCTAAGATTACAGCATCCAACTCCGCTTTTGTAACCCCAACAGGTGGAGTGACTTGATTAGGTACTGGGGAAGCGGAGGTTCCCTCTTGAACATTTCCAGATCTAACAGATCTACTCCTTCTCCCCGGAGCCATGATTTCAGATAAACTTCTAGTCTTTAGAGAGGTTACTTCAACAAACATTCGTGGAGCAGTGATGATAATACTCCTGAGTTCAGTTCTCAGTGAAAGCACCAAAAATGTTAACGCTAAAATTTGAACGCTAACACCCCGGTGTATAAAGTGTACTTGTGAAAGCACCACCCGATGATTCGGGAACAGAGTATAAGCAGAAAGTCACAGAAAAAGCAGTGAATAACAACGATTTTATAGTGGTTCGGCTCAAGGCAAGCCTACGTCCACTTTAATTCTCTTTATTGCTAAACCGATTACAACTTTACAACAATCTTCAATTACAATTACGACGAGACAAACAACTAGAACTTTGGTAGAGAAGAATTCTTCGAATCCATGTAGATTGCATTAGATTTTCCCTTGAAGTTAGTTGAGATGCCTTTCGAACTTGAAGTGTCGGGTGAGTTGAGAATTCGGCTGAGTATTGGTGCTTGAAATGATTGGCCAAAAAGTCCCTTGAATGTTGGATATGGTCATGTATTTATAGGCAAATTTTTCCCTTAGGCCGCAAGTCGTGACCGACTTAAGTTGGTTCGTGGACAACTTAACTAGTTGCAACCGGTTTAAAGCGAGCCCGGGCTTCACAGACACATTTTCGTTCAAGTCCCAAGTCGCCTCCGAGCTAACTCCACCGCTTCCTAGTAACACGGCATCGGGTTCTTCATTCAGTGGCTTTTAGGTCGCGGCCGAGTTAGTCTGGTAAGTCGTAAGTCGCGACCCAACTGATGAGTCCAAGGTCGTGTACGAGCTAAGAGATCACTATGCCCTGCAGCGGCATTGACTTCCTTTGCTCAATTCATGTCCGGCCTAACATTAGTCATAGGTCGGCTGCATTTTAGGTCGGTAACCTTGTCAAGGCGTTAAATCGGCATCCATGTTAAAGCTTTAGGTCGGCATGCCCCTCTAACCTGTTAGGTCGGTAACCTTATTAAGGTGGTTAAGTCGGCGACCTTGTTAAAGTGTTAGATCGGCACCTCTCTTAGGTCTTAGGTCGGTCTCGCTTTGAAGCCTTAGGTCGGTCTCCCTTTGAAGCCTTAGGTCGGTCTCCCTTTGAAGCCTTAGGTCGGTCTCCCCTTGTTAAATCGGCAGAACATTAGCTCGCTCATTATTCTGGATCGGTGAGCCACGGCCGAGGCGGGGTTAACAGGGTGCCCACTATTTTCCTACACGGGCAGTCTAGAGATGGGTTTTTCAGATAGTCAGGTTTAGTAGATTATCTGGAGCTAGTTCAGTCTTTGGATCTGAACCGCACTGGTTCATCTGTGTGCATCGTGATCGGGAGTGCGAGCTATTGCTGGATTGGTGTTTTGAAGATGGAGTTCTTCCTTGAAGACCACCTTGGAGATTTTCGTTCTGCTGCTGATGTAATCTTTTCTTTCCGCTGCTATTGTCTTGTATCATATCTCTGTTGTATATTCATTGTATCATTCTGTTGTATCAAATATTGTATCATGTTGTACATCAAATATATATTCTGTTTCTTCTGCTGCGTTGTACTTAATGTGTTATAGGCTCCGGCACGACTCGAATTTCAACGTTTGAATCTGCGGAATTCAAGTACAGTGGAGTACGGATGTCGATTCTCGAACGCTGGAATTTGGATCATGACAATTTTGTTATCAGAGCTGAGGGTTAAAACTTTAGCTCAGGAGTATAACACATTAAGTAGCTCATTAGAGATAGGGTGAAGTATATCCTAGAATGAGTAATTCCTAAGATATCCATTCGAATGCCTCAGTAAATTCTCTTACTATCCACTAATAGTAAGTATGAGTGCGAGAAGAGGACGAGATAGGGGACAGGGGAGTACCACTATAAATGGTCAATACCCTGCAACAGCGGAAACAACTTTTTCTATCAATCTCCTTTGATTCGATTTCGAAATTATTTTGATTGCTTTGTATCAGCTCCAGGAAGAAGTTTCGGTGCGATGGTGGCCCTACGTATCGTCATAGAGAATTCTTACTTCGTATCTTCATCGGTTTCTTATCAGCTTTTCGTTCTAAACTTTAATGAATTTGAAAATTGGAAATTTTAAATAAATTGGAAATTTTAAAAATTAAGTAAATTGGTTAACCAATACAAGGCTAAATTTGAGTTGTATCAATAAAACAATATCTAGTGTTTGAGAATTATGGAAGATTAAATCCATTTATCTATTCTCTGGGATCCGATATATTCTATGAATGATTAGTTATCCCTTCGAACTAATCAATGCCCTTGCATATTCATAGACCGATGGACCCAAATATCTAGTGAAATAATTGTATGAGTTTATTCTCATATTGTTGATATTCTGATTTGGTAAGCCAAATACAGAATTGTTACGCAGTCTGAATTGGAAAGATACTTCTTTATCTTTTGTCTATTCTCTGTTGTCTCCTTTGCAAATTTCGAGGATGAAATTTTTTTTAAGGGGGGAAATCTGTAACATTCCTGGGATTTTATCAAGTTTAATTTGGAAATTAAATTAATTTTTGAAGATAAATTGTGAATTAATTAAAGATTCCTAGAATAAATGAATAATTTTTGATTATAAATAGAAAATTTGATTAGAAATTTAAGTATAAGTAGCTTACAAATAAAGATTGGATTTAGAAAAATATAATGTATCAAAAAATAAAAATAGAAATTAAAAGCTTGAGATTAATATAAAAAGATAATGATAGTTGTTTTCTAAATTTTATTAATACTTGGAAGTTGTAATAAAAAGAAAAAAATTAGTGTACTCATTTTCAAAAATGTTATTTTTATGTTAAATTTTCATACATGAACAAAGGTGGTTGATTATTAATATGAAATTTTTACATTCCTCTTTTCTTTTAAAAGTTGTACAAAATAAATAGATAGTAAAAAAAATGTATGAATGAAAATTGTAAAAATAAACAAGTATATAAACATTATGAACAAAAAGTTAAATGTAAGAGAATAATTGAAATAAAATTTTGTTGTGTAAATATAAATATAAAAATTTATAAAATAAAAAGAAAGAATCCTTTTTCTTGTAAAATTGCAAATGATAAATATATACATAAGGGGATGGAGTAAACAAATGTAAACATAAATAAAAGTAGACAAGAAAGCAAATCAACATGCATATATTCCATAATCAATTCCTCTTTACAAATGGCATTCAAATTATTTGATTGAATAAAATAATGGAATTTAAAATTATGAAAAACTTTTCAGTTTCCCATATGAGATTGTTAAATATCTTAGCAAATCTGAAACAACAGTGACAAAGATTTGGGTATCTCAAATCTAAAACCCTAAGAAAAAAAATCAATCAGAAAAGATTGTCATTCTCTTCTCTTCTCAAAATTTCAAAGCAAATAATTCTGGAACAAAGATTTAAAAATCTCAAACCTGTAGGCAGCAACAGATCAGAAAAAAATCTGTTCAAAAAGGATTTGAGCAAGCAAAAGCTTCAACAAAGCAACTTCAACCTGAAGCATGCAAATGCCCATAATCAGGCAATATCAATGTCAATGCTCCAGGCCTGATAGTATATTCAAGCTGGAAATCAAAAGTCAGGAAGCTATTAACCAGAAGATAAAATTTGCAGTGAAAAGAAAAAAATCCAAGAATGCAAAGGCTTCAACCTGAAATGCATTAGAGCAGTGCAGTTCTCTCTGGGATTTAAATAAAGATAAGTAGATTTCCTTAAAGCATTGAATTTAATATTGTTAATCAATGATAAATCATAAGTTTAAAACAGTTGAAACAAAATCAAAAAAATGCAGATTCAACTTGAAAGCAAATGTAAATTGAAGTCTGCAGCTTGGAAAATAAATCAAGTTTGAAGCTTTAGAACAAATTCAAACTGTAAGTAAGTAGAATTAAAATTGTTGGGTTTGATGAATTAAATGAACAAATACAACAGTGATTAAGAAAAAGTTTTTATTCACGAGTTCCAGACTCCAGCCTCGGGCAAGACAAATCAAAATCAAAATAAGGAAAAATCAAAAGCCTGCAAACTCAAAACAATCTTTCCTGTCTCTGTTCTTGTCTCTGCTGCAAATCATCAGGTGAGCAAGCTTGACCTGTTCTATATTTTGAATGTTTAGATTGTGTTTGGAATATAGGCTTGTGAAATCGTATGGATATATCTACATGTATGTGTGTGAAGTACTGTGGTCATGTTTGTGCTTACACAGGAACAACTCTCTGTTGTTCTATAATCCCAAACCCATCACTGTAAGCAAACTATCCTGTTATTTATAGGTTGTGATGAATGCTTGATATAGATACTGTGAAAATCTTTGGTATGCATGTGAATAGGGGTGTATATGTATAGAATGGATGTGCACGCTTTTGATAGGGGTCTGTTAGTAACAGGATAACCAAACTCCAGAGGAAGAAAAATTTATATCTCAAATTTTAAATAAATTTAGATGATGATTCCCAAATGAAAGTTGATCATATTAGTATAATACTAATTCAAAAAATATTTTTGAATGTGTTTATGCAGTAAACATTCTAAAACTTTAGAATTACAGTGATAAACATTTATATCAGAAAATTCAAGTGTTATAATTTCTAGTTTCAGTTATATGATTGGATTCGTATTCGAAATTTATGAATTTTGGTAATAATATTGGAATTTTTAAACCTGAAATTGATGGAAATTTTCGAGTTGATCAATGGTGGGAGTTTTGTCAAAATCTGGTGATCGGCGTGGTAATGTTTGGCGAAACTCGGCGTGGAGGTGCTGGGATGGTCATAGATTGTTAGAAAAATACTCGTTTAAATTCTTGATCACTGTGGTGATCAAGCGACGTGATTCTAGGGTTTAAGCAACAGTTTTTAAGGTCGGGGTTCTTTGAGCATTTTCGTCGAAATGGATGAAGTATCGGCGATCGGTCCGATGGGGATTGCAGCATGTGGTCAAGACGAGGCTTCGGTGAAGTTTCCATGGCCTCCGATGGCCAGAGGCGAGAGGACGGTGTGGTTATGGTGGTTCGGTACTATTTCAGTCTGGGTGTTGAACCACTCGATTTCAATTTGTGGTCAATTTCGAAGTTTTGGGTTATCGTGGTGACTCAAGGGATGATGGGTGGTATCTTGATGATCGGAGCATCGAATGGAGGTGGCCGCGTCGATCGTGCACATGCACGCACAAAAATCCGTGCATCAGTGGGATCATGTAGTTTTTTTTTTTGGTATTTGGGGAAGAAGGGAGGCGACTCGAAGCATGTCCCGGGAAAGATATGGTGTAGCTCGAGTCTCAACTCGAAGCAAATCTGTTAGCCTCGGAATGAAATTTGTTACAGGTTTCAAAAAAAACTAAACAAAACCTGTAAGGTTGTTTCAAAAATCTAACAGAGTTTAAATTTAAAATAAATTAAATTTGAAACACAAGATTTAGACAAAGTTAAATCAATTTTAAATATGAATTCAAATTTTACTTTGTATCCTAATTTTGAATTAAATAAGTTTATATATTTAAATGTTTAAACAAGTTTAAAATGTTTTAAGTAGATTTTAAATGATTTGAGTCTTAAGATGAATTTTGAAACTAGAAGTAAGATCTAAACCAGGTTTTTGTAAATCTGGGTACAGAAATGAAGTTGTATCTTAGTTTTTGAAATAAAGGAATAATGTTTATTTTAAAGTTAAGTTAATTAATTAAGAGTTAAACGATTAACAATTAAGGATAAATTAATTAAGATGATGAATTAGGAGAATTTGTGAAAGCAAGTAAGGGGTGGTTTAATTGATTTTAAGTTAAGGTTAATAAATCTATAATTAAGGGCTAAATGGATTTAATGCAATTAAGTAATGAAAATTAATTAATGAAATCAATTAATTGCTTAAAGGTAATTACTTAATTAAAAGTAATTAATTTATAATTAAAAGTGGATAAATCAAGTGTTCACATTGAAGTCACTTATCATAACAAATTAAGAATGATTAACTTAATGATAACTAATTAACCTATGGATGATTAATTAATTAGAGATAATTGATTTAATGATAATTAATTAGTTAAGGGTTAACTAATTAATTAAAGATGATTAATTAAATGGTGAATTAAATAATTAAAGGTTAAATGTAAAAAAAAAATTATCAAAATGATTTGTAATTAATATTAAATAACTAGGATTAGTAACCTATAAGTAGTTATTCTGATTTGAATTAATCAGATAATTAACCGACCTTATTTATGTAGGTTTGGATTCTATAGGATGGTTGAATTGTTTGATATCTCTGTTTGTGATGCTCTGTTTTGATTTGAGCTATGTTTACTGGAATTTATTATCTGTGATATATACTTATGATCTGTGAATAAAAGATAAGCGTTACAATTGGTTGGTACCGCTTATCAAATATAAGCGTTATAGTTTATACCGCTTATCAAATATATTGCTATATTTGAATCTGTGTTGATTGATGGTGTGGCACTTTTATTGTGTAAACCCCCTAGACCACACTTATACACACACAAATATGGATTGCACGTGGAGATGGGTTAAGTCACAGATTTTTGAAATAGTTTTAAAAATTGAATTTTTGAACCCAAAATAGTTTTGGAATTAGAATTGAAGCTTTTGAAAATGAATTTCAAAGATAAAGTTATTTTGAATAACTTGATTGAGTTTTGAAATTTAAATAATTGGGTTTAAATTGGAATTCAATATTTGAATTGAATTCTATGATTTAGGAACTAGGGTTTAAAAAGGGTTATTCAACTTATAAATGGGTTTTTAAACCATTTTAAAAGTGTTGTTGGGAATTTAAATTTTAAACCCAAAGATTTTAACATGTATAAATATAATTAGATTTTTATGAAACTGAAAACTTTATGTTTTCAAATAATAAGAGCTTTCACATAAGAAATGAATTTCCAATGGGTGTTAAAAGGAATTCAAGTCTAAAATAAAATGGTTCTCCAAGTTATAGATAAAACTTTGGAAATGGGTTGAAAGCTATAAATGAGATCTTGAATTTAAAGATTTAAATGTGTTAATCCAGTTGAAATGGAAATTGTTTTTGGAAATCTATAAATAGATCTTTGTGAAACTAGGTGAACTTTGTGAAATGAATCTTTTTATTTAAAGATTTAAAATGGTAATTTGTTTAACCATTTAAAAGAAAGGTTTTGGGTTTTATAAGTTGTGACTTAACTGGAATCCCATATCCATATGTTTTTAAATATCGTGCTCACTATTCGGTTTAGCCGAGAGAGGACCTTGTGTCATATAACCCATTCCAAATAGTAATACGACGTTATGGATTGCAATTGAAGACCGGTGTTGAAGACCGGGTGTCTTCAAGAACGTTAGGAAAACCTATCGATTGTCTCTGCACCGAGTAGCTACGGTATAGAGATTCCCTAAGTGATGGGAAGTCCAATCGGGATTGTGGATACCCGGATTGGAAAGGGCTTCTTCGGAAGTGCCTTCGGTTCTGTTCGAACCCGGAACAGACTTGTATGGTTGTATGTCTGACACTACACTTTGAGATATTAAACTGATCTCTATCAAATACATTTCTGCTGGGTGGCGGAGAATTTATTCTCTTAGCTTAACACCCTTCTCTGAGACGTACGAGCTCGGAGGTTATGTAGTTGATATTTATCAGTGATATATTCCCAATTTGGTAGTGTGGCATGCTAAGTGCTGCTGTGTGTTAATGATCATTTGTTGATCATTTGATCAAAGCATGGCTTTTGTATAAAGCGTAGCTTTGTGGACGAGACTGCATCTGGACCTCACACCCCGGAAATGGTCGAAACAGGAAAGATGTGGCAAGGTTATGAGGGTCGCGCCCTTTAGGGTGTGTCATTCCCTTCTGGTAAAGGGTGGTATCATGGTATGGAGCCCAGATGCTTACTCACTGCAGATCTATTACTTTGTGATTGCTTTGTGGTTGTTGGATTAGAGGTACCTCGGATAAAGGTCCCAAAGGACCGGGGGATGGCATGCTCGAGTAGTAGTTACCTAGATACAGAGGTAACCCGGCCTTGTGTTGGCAGAGATCCGGTTAGGTTCTCGGGACGTCCCGCCAGAGGCGATCCCATAGAAAGTAGGAAGTTCCTTAGCCTGACCATTTGTTGGTAATCCATTCATCCAATACGTGCCTTGTACGGTTTTAGTTGTAGAACCTGCCATTTACTTATGGTGGTTACCACTGTTTAGATGGTAGCTATAGTAGGCATGGTTCGAAATGTCTATGCTGGCTAGGATTTATATTATACTTTCGAAATGGTTTTCCACACTTTGCACTTATAGTAATAATATTAAAGAAACTTTCTCGTATTAAGCATATTTGACTATCATAAGGAGAAATCTCCTCCAAGTCTGCGTTTGCATTGTGTGTGTGGCAGGAGGCCTTATGGTAGTTTCATTTTCTAAAAAGCATTGCGGATTTCAAATTTAAATTCTTTTGTTTTTTTTAAAAGGCCAATTGCTTTTGTTTGCTCACACCAGTCCCATGACTGACCTGGAGTTTATTGTTCCTATCCTAAACTCTGGGTGCCCACTATTTTCCTACACGGGCAGTCTAGAGATGGGTTTTTCAGATAGTCAGGTTTAGTAGATTATCTGGAGCTAGTTCAGTCTTTGGATCTGAACCGCACTGGTTCATCTGTGCGCATCGTGATCGGGAGTGCGAGCTATTGCTGGATTGGTTTTTTGAAGATGGAGTTCTTCCTTGAGGATCACCTTGGAGATTTTTGTTCCGCTGCTGATGTTATCTTTTCTTTCCGCTGCTATTGTCTTGTATCATATCTCTGATGTATATTCATTGTATCATTCTGTTGTATCAGATATTGTATCATGTTGTACATCAAATATATATTCTGTTTCTTCTGCTGCGTTGTACTTAATGTGTTATAGGCTCCGGCACGACTCGAATTTCAACGTTTGAATCTGCGGCATTCAAGTACAGTGGAGTACGGATGTCGATTCTCGAACGCTGGAATTTGGATCGTGACACCAATAGCCCCCTTTTGCATCGATTGTTATTGACCATCAATGCAAAATACACCATTTTGCATCGGTTGTTAGTAACAACCGATGAAATAAGTTTTGACCTATCACATTGTCTACATTTGCATTAGCTGTTGAGCTAAAGCAACATGGGTAAACAACTGATGCAAATGACAAGTTTTGTAGTAGTGTATCATTGTTATAGGTCCTAACATCAGATTGGCGGCCAAGAAGTCTCTCCCATGTAAGGGGCCATCATCATCCACGATAGCGGATCTAGCCTCCAAGAAGAAATGGCTTCCCTACGTAAGCAGATGTACATGATTTGGACAAGAAAATTTGATGATGATGGGGGTTTGATGACGAGAATGGAGACCCATTCTCTAAAGAAATCTTAAGTGCGTACATCCACCACAGCTATGTCTTACCTCTCATAAACAACTATAATGGGGTTGTTGACCCATCTGATCATATCACCTCCTTCAACTGGGTGACCGAGTTGGTCAAATCTCCAACTATGCAAAATGCACCATTTTACCTCCACTTTGACTAGGCCAGCTTCTTACTGCTTCCTTCATCCGCAAACTAGAAATGTCCACTCATAAGCCCAACTGTATTCTGACTTCAAGATATTTTCTTTGCAACGAAGACAAGAATAATGATGGTCAATGAGTTGGGCAACATAACACTGGGTTTGACCAAGTAACTTTACTTGTATGTCAACCGATTTAATAGGGAATCCACCAGGCTAAGAGAAGTAGAGAAGAATAGCTTGGTAGTAGCCCTTTTCTCAAGGGTGAAATATCAGTCTCGTATTTGAAGGAATTGCAGAAATAGCCGGTTTGTCCCTAACTAACTTTCTCTAAAGGGCAAACAACATTACAGGAGTAAAGAAGGCTGAAATCTTTAATAGTGATGATGAAGGCAGCTAGAGTAGTAAGTCTAGCCAGGGAGAGGATAATCGTTAAAATAATGGTCGGTAGGAAATAATAAAAAATCACTCCAACGATTGAGCCAGCTTCAAGCTCAGGTGCACTAATTATGCAACCCTAAACTGTGATAAGGAAACTATCTATCATATCACATGCAATCATGTCGCAGTTCAATAGCCCGCTTCCTCTTGATCAGGATAGAGGGAGGAGCCCAGGAGCAATGGTAAATAATATAAATTTCATCAGTTCAATGATCACTCGACCAATGAATGTCGACATCTCAATGATGAGGTTGACCAGCAAATCTGCAAGGATATATTGGTACAGTATGTTGGGAAACTAGTGGAGCTGTGTAACGCCCAACAAATCCCATCTATCCTACCTAAACGGGCATACCACTATATTGTAAACACGATCAATACCAAAATCCTATCATTATGTTATAGTCCGCATGCGATAGGCACCAGTCTAGAAGCTAAGACCCGCTATATGAGGGAGCCATCAGATCACATTTATTTATTAGACCTTCGAGCCCGAATGGTCCTCTAGGTCAAGAGGACTCCACTAATATTTCATTCAACATAGAGGATATGAGAGGGTTTTATTTCCCCATTCACGGCCCTATGGTAATTTCAATCAGCATGGCAATACAAAGGTTCGACTAATCCTCATTGATGTGGGCAACTCTTTTGATGTAATGTTCAAAGATGTTTTTGGTAGAATGAAGCTTTCTACCTCTAGCCTTGCTTCCTATGCATTACCCATTTAAGGGTTCGAGGCCGTAGGCATAGTACCCTCATGGGTCCCATGTGGTGACTTTCAACAAGAAGCCACATGTGGCAAAGATTCAAGTTCACTTCATTGTTGTACACAATCCTTTCGTATACAATATTCTAATGGTAAAGCCAGCCATGGTGGACAAGGATGCAATAATAGCCAACCTACATATAATAATGAATTTCCCAACCAAAGGAGGAATAGGATGTGTGTGAGGCAACCAGCAAGCCTTTTGAGTTTGTTACAGCATCTTCCTACAATAAGCGAAAAAGAGTGTAATTATGTTATAACAAGAAAAAGCAACCCTCAACAATTACACACTTGAGAGAACGTGCGAGTTGCTCTTTGCTCCCGTTCACGTCTGGGTTACCCGGATTACTGTTAATGAACATCACATAGTTATCACTGTCCCAAATCAAGAATGCCTAGCCGACACAAATAATCTTTTCCTGGCTAGTCAAAGCAAGACCAAAGCTCATCACTACATGGAATGAATGTGCTCACCCCTACTGGTATGCGAGATTAAAAGACACTACGACTCCTTTCCTTTAGCCTGTTGATAGGAACACAAATGTCTGTGTTAACTGAAGACATTATTGAAAGCATGATATAAACGTTGGACTAGTATGACTTAGAGGAGAGTGTTGAAGATGATAATGATGACTTATTTAATCCTTGGATGGGTATTCTAGCCCCAAAAAGGGGCTGGATACAGCGCTTTGAAGCAGTATTGACTGATAATGACGGCTCCAGCAAGGTCATCTGTATAAGCAAAGAGTTGAGACTAGAAGTAAGAGATCAATCGATTTGTTTCCCAACACCCTACTCAACAAAAGAGGCGACCACTTGACCCTGAGTGATAATAGGTACTCAAGGAGGAAGTGGAGAAAGTTTTGGAAAATGGTTTTGTCCACGAGATGACATATCCTATATAGGTAGAAAATCGGTGCTCGTTCGTAAACGTAATGGGGCCTGAAGAACTTATAACAACTTTTCAGATCACAACAATGCGTGCTAAGGGCAATTTTCCTCTACCTCACATCGACCAGCTCATGGACGCGACCGACGGACATAAGCTACTTACATTTACGGATGCCTACTTCGAGCATAACCAAATTTCCATGCACAGTCCTAACTGGTAGCATACCTTATGCATCACCAGTGCCAAGCTCTATGGTTTTTGGATCTTTCTTTTTTGCCTTTACAATTCTAGGAAACATATCAAGGGCTAGCCAACCGAATGTTCACCCTGCAAATCATCTATTCAATGGAGGTCTACGTAGATGACATGTTGGTTAAGTCTGAAAGTGTTGGGCGCTTATGAGGAATTTTGCTAAGACTTTTCGCATCCTCTGTAAACACAATATGATGCTCAACCCTAAATAATGTTCTTTCATGGTACAATCTATAAAGTTCCTTATCTTTGTAGAGAGCACCAAAGGCGTCAAAGAAAATCCTACAAGACTTTGGTATTTAAGCAGATGTAAGTATCGTGCACGGTCAAGCAAGTGCATAACCAAAATGGAATGACTATGGTGTTGAACTGCTTCGTGTTGAATGCCACAGACTGCTACATATCCTTCCTTGACCAGACTAAGAAGGGGAACTCATTTGCATGAAGTGGAGATTGCACTAAAGCCTTTAAAGAGTTGAAGAGACACTCGATCTCACCTTTGGTGCTGTCGAAGCCTATTGATGGAAAGGACTTATATCTTACAGTGACTGACCGTGTGATCAGCGTCACCTTGTTCCGCGATAAAGAAATATTCCAACACTCTGTCTACTATGTAAGAAAGAGGTAAAAGCGTCCTGAAATAAGATATTCCACGTTAAACAAGATGGCCAACTGCCTACTCATGGTCACCCAACGTCTACGATAATATATCCAAGCTCACCCCATCAAAGGTTCTCACTAATCAGCCATTGAAGCAGGTGTTGAGCCAACCCAATGTAGTGGGTCGACTATTGAAATGTTCTGTGGTGCTCAAACAACACCACATCACCTTCTACCCTCACACCTTAATCAAGGGTCATGCTATGGACAGTTTCATAGCAGAATGTTCCAACATGGAAAGTGGCCATGAGGAGGCAAGCAATTTTCCCTCTTCGTAAATTAATGCTAATTGCATGATTACTGAGAAAGGCATGAGGCTAGGGACGGTGTCGGTCATGCCCAATGGTAAAGAACTTTACTTCGCCGTACGTTTTGGTTTCAAGGCCACAAACAGTTAAGCTAAATTGAGGTTATTGTAACACCCCAAAAATTTTAATAATAAATTAAAATATTAATAGGGGTAAAAACATAGTTTTGCAAAAAAGGGTAAAATAGTAAATTTCTATGAATGGAGGAATTTGAGGAATCTAGCTTTTCCATTGGATTATGTAGACTTTTTTAACCCAAATTCATATTTAAGTTGTCATAAACGGATACCACATGAAGAAGATACATAACATTTGCTGTAGCGCGCATTTTATGTTTTGCATCTACTTCGGAAGTAAATTTAAGTTTAAGAAAAGAAAAGAAAAATGGTATAATGGTGGGTGTGCATTTAAAAAAGAAAAGATTGAAAACAATATTTATGTGCATAGAAGTAAAAGTTTGTTTTGAAAATTGAGCATTTAGTAAAATTTACACAATTCTACGTTTTGAAAATAAATGTATATACATACGAGTAAAAGATTATTTTAAGTGAAATGTGTTGATAAAGATGCTAGTTATGTATACACACACACACACACTTAAATGGTTAATAATATATATGTATATGCACACATAAATTAAGAGATAAACCAACTGATTGATTGATCAAATGATTGATTGATTAAAGGAAGTTATAAATAAATAACATATTAAGAAGGCATCCAGGGTCAACGTACGTAATTGAACATCCTAGATATTTTTACTTGTAAATGAAGCAATCAATCAATGGTTATAACCAATATAAACCCCTATAAATACACACCTAACCTAAACTCTAGTTCTCTATTGCAAATTAACAATAAAGATACTCTACCCAATTTCTCTCTAAACCCTAATTCCTTCTCCAATTCTTAAATAAATAAAAAACTCCAAATCAAGCCCAAATCTTAATCTAAATCAAACCTAGAGCCAAATTAAAAAGAGATCTAGCAATAAGAGAGGAGTCGAAGAATATCTAAGGGAAATACGCTATTTGGAGATCAGGTCTGAAGCTTGGGACCGAGATGAGTGGGCATTGATTAATTAAATGGTTAAATAATTATTTTTGAATTTATTTTAGGTTGATTGGATTATTAAACTTCCAAATTTAACTGTTAATTTAAAATTTAGATTAGTAAAATATCAATCTATAAGTTAAATTGAATTTGAAGTTAAATCTAATTACTTTGATATGTTAAACTGTAAACCTTTTTTATTTATTTAAAAGTGAATATGTTGGATAATTAATTGAACATGCATATGGATTAGAAAAATAGGTGCAAATTGGATAATCAACTTGGAAATTGGATAATTAAATTTGATCTAATTTTGAAAGTATGGCTAGTTGTTAACCTATTTTGTCATCAAATTGTAAGCCCTGATCTAGGCCTTAAAATGATTTCAAATTTAAATATTGAAAATGTAAATTAAGATAGAATTAGACATTTCTATTAATTAGATTGTTGATGACACCTTCATTAATTGAATTGAAGTAGTTTAATAATTAAAATAATCTCAAAATAATTAAAATCTAAAAGGAAACGAACCCTTAAAAACAAAATGGAATGGCCGAGCATAAGGATGATGGTTGACCGTGGGCAGTTGATTTATAGTGCTTCCATGCCGGCCGTCTAGCTTATTATTGGAGAGATTTAGATTTTTAGGCTTTAGGTTCAATTAGTTAATGAAATTGATGAAACGTAAAAATGCATATTGAACTATTTTGATGTATGTGCGAGAGAGTGGGGAAATTAATTCCATATTTGAGTTATAGGGAAAATTTACTCCACTAAGTGGAAAAGATCCAGAATATCCATAAATGTTGGCAATTGAACAGTCCGTTAGTTGGATGTATAAACTGGATTTAGTAAGTCGAGGGCAATTTATTCGCACTAGTTCTAGGCAGTGTTACATATGAGTGGGCACAACACCGACGGGAATACTTCCTGGGGGGGTTCGGTCCTAACAAGAGATTCAGGTATGACACGTTTTCTTGCACAACGTGCTAATAGTGGATGCTGGAGCAAGACAATAAGTGGCCATTTGATGTGTGATGGTACTAAATGGAGCTCGGTCCTGGCGGTGATTCGTACATGGTGAACACCAGAGTAGGCAATAAGCGTCAGTTTGCCATTATGATCAAGAGATAAAAACGGATGTGTTGGATGAAATTCTTTATGAGAGTGCAATTCTTGTTCACTCCCTCTAAGCGTAGTGGAGTAGGTAAGAGACAGAAGGTCCCAGTTTGCCCGATCGATGGTGAGAGGTTTTGACTTATAAATCTGACCTAGTCAGTTAAATAACTATCCTTAGGTATATAACCTTAGGAATTCACTGACAGTGTGTACACTCTATGACACTTAGAGTAGATTTAAAACTAACTGCTCTTAATCGTCTTATTAGTTTTGTTCTTATTCACCAGACTTTAGGTCTGACCCACCCCCTTTCTTTCTATTTCCCCACCCCCTTTCTTTCTATTCCCCCCCAGAAAAAGGTGACAGGTTAGTAGTAATTGGACATAGTATGGGGAAGAAAGGAGCTCAATGATGGAGTTCTAATATTTTCTATTGCTTTCTTACAATTACTTATTGTATTAGAAAGTAAACTTATATTGTAATTTGGAAACAATGTATTTTCAAAAGATAATATTTTGGGGAATATTTTCATGAAATGTTTATTTTTTGTATTTATATTTTAATTCCATCCCCTGTGAGATCTGAAAGTGCAGAATGTCGTAAAGACTATCTCTGTAATTATGCTCTGTATTGTTTTAAAACCCCAACAACTCGTATTTTCTCGGCATGATTCATGTCAAAAAGTGTGGGTTGTTAGATTTGGCATCAGAGCTTAGGTTTAGGACTCCCTAGAGATTAGGCACGTATTGAGAGAATGTACTTGAAAGGTTTTTCAAAAAATGGTTTTTCATAAGGTTTTCCAAAATGTTTTCAAAAATGGGTTTTGGAAATGTGTGTTCATATATATAGGTAAAAAAATTTAAATAGATTTCTAAGGATTTTATCTATATATGACAAAATTCCTTTTATTTGTGCCTATACTATCGATGGAGAAAGTTGAAAATTAATTTCCAAACATATATAGTGAGAATGAGAACAAGTTTTAGGGGATAGGAAGGAACTTTCATATTTATTTTGGTAAGAAATGCTAGTATAGGTTTCTTATACGAACTAGAAGTGAAAAATAAATTATGGATATGAAAATGAATAAAGGAGATTAATAATATAATACCCATATAATGAGAATGTGAGAAGATAAAACATATTAATATAAAAAGGACTGTATGACCTAAAAGAAATCTCCCTAGTCAAAACAGAAACCTTATTAGTAGTAAGTGTAAGTACTCACATTTACTTAAAGGAATAGCTGAAGCATTTCTATATTTAAATTAAGCACTGTATTTGGAAATAAAACTTGATTTGACCACCTTTGGAAAGAAGAATGAATTTTTGTGCATTTAAGGCACTGTTAGGTAAAAGTGGGATTAGGTATTTAGGTTCATATTGTCTACTCCAATTTAAATGATAAACTAATGGAAATGTTTTCTAAAAGTTAGAAAAGGTAGATATCTGATATTTTAAATAGTATAGAAGTTGATTTACTATCTTAGATGAAATAGTCAAATAAATTTTATTGTGTAAAATGCAAGATATAAGAATTTGGTTAAAAAAGTTATTTTTCAATAACCATTGTAAAACATTTATTTGTTTTAGGCGCATTGCTGTATTCACCCTCAATGAGCATTTTTCTTATATTAAGAGAACATTTGAAAAGAAAGCTATGGTTTTCTAATATTTTAAAAGAAAAAATAAGTTACTTTATGATTTTCTATAAAATAATCAAAAATCTATGTATCTATGTAAATTTTGTTTGAAAAGCAAGATTAAAAAGAACTCGAGGAAAAGCAAAATTTTAATACTTTGTTTTGTCTCTTAGGCACATTGTTACCTTTCAATGTGAACCGTATTTTAAGTAAAAATTTGAAAAAAATAAATAAAGGAAGGAAAAAAATCAAACATTTTGATTTAAATGGTAAAGATGAAAAGTGGACTTTACGTTTTAAAGACTTAATAGCTTGCATAAACTATGTTAGAAAAAAAAAGATTTTGATAAAAATGGTAAGGTAAAAATGTTTTGATTATCACTTAAAATTTAAAAGAAGTAAGTTAGAGTTAGATAAACAGGACTAAATAGCCCATTAGGACAAGGTTGACTATCGAATTTAAAAGAATTAGAATGATTGAGACAAAGTTGGAAAGGTAAAATGAGAATTTAATGACCTTTCCAATCGACGATTAGATGTAGTAAGTCAAACTTTCTGAAATAGTTGAGAGTAAATGTCACCATGTATCTTGCCACCCAAGAATGGTTAGAATTGTAGGATCCTTGCATAAGGAAGATTGAAAAGTTTGATTTGGGTGAACATATTTCCAAGTAAAGAAATAGTAGGCTAAGTTGCTTCATTACATCAATAATGTTGTAGATGCAAAAATAAATTTAGTATAAATGGTAAAAGGGCCAAGTAGGATCTACTTCGATCCTTATAGGGGATGTTAAGTAACAAATAGGCATTTCCTTGATTAGATTAGTCAATCTAACTAGCACAATAAATATTGGCTCGGCACTAAAGCTGTTAAGGTTGATTCCATATAGGAAAGGAAGGGATAGGATACATATAGGCTACAAGCAGTCCAAGTATTATGTTGCTCCCCTAAAGGCTATGGGTAGACCAGGTGGACATGAATGGGAAAGAAAATCTTTTGGTTTATGTTATTGGTTTATATAAGTATAGGTGTGTTCCGCGTATGCTTAATGTAGATCCTGGAATTGTAGGGTTAAGTATAACATGTATTGGAGTGTGCAGAATAAGGAGAGAATAGTCCCTAAACTGAAAAAAAACCTTCATAAAGGAAATGGTATGATAAGTTCCAAATTTTTAAATCTACATGACTTGAGCCAGTTAAAATGCAGAGTTAATCATCGCAACATTTTGAGCAATTGATACGACGTAGTAGACACCAAATCAAAAGTTGTTATAAAATGAAGTGGGATTTAAGTAGCATTTTAATTCATTGGAATGAAGTATGTAGCCATGTAAATTTTCATACATTATCTAGTTTCGGTGTAAAAGCTTATCGTCGGAAATAACAAGGAATATACCACAAAAGAAAGAGATGTACAAAATAAGTACGAACGCCGTATTTTTTTACTGTCTATTTCAATATTAACAAAAAAGATAATTCCTTGTAATTCCAATAATGATGCAAATCCGTTTTTAGATAATGTATGGAAAGTTATAGAGTTCATGTTTTCTTTTGGAAAAGATGTAGTTTCAACGCATTAAAATGCAAAAATCCCTAGGTATAAACCTAAATATTTGTTGTTAGTCCATCTGGATTAGAATGGAAAGGTATCGAATCATATTTAGCTGTCCCAACCATAGGGTGATCGGAATGGAGTGAGAAAAGGTTATGCTGGTAATGGTCTCATTTGTAAGATGACAACAAGGAATACAAAAAGAAAATTTTTTGAAAATTCAAAATGCAAAGAGGATATCCTAAATGATAGTTTAGTCAACTTTTTTGGAATGGGTAGTTAATTCAAGTGTCTAGGTGTCAATTAAGAAAAGGTGGTTTTAAAGCACGCATTGAGAATGCGAAGGAAATTTTCATGTAAATGAAGATCAAAACAAATCTTGGGTAAGATTTGACTAAAGGGATAAAAGAATTCTTCTTAAATCCCACTCGGATCGGAGGAAGGTTATCTTCTTAAGAAATTTAATGGAAGCCTGACATATAATGCACGGTCGTGGGCATAGCAACCGCATGCATATGAAGTAACCTTTAAGGGGTGTAACATTTTAATTTGATAAAGATCCGAAGGTCGGCATTCTTACATCCACTGTATCAAATGCCGCATAATCGAATGCCGAAAAACCGAATTGTTAGGGTTAAAAGGAAGAGGTAGAAGAAAAAGATAGAAGAAGTAAGAAAAAAGATAGAACAGAAACTAGATCAGAATCTCACATATCGCAGCGGAACAACATATAATAGATAAATGAATATCTTTAAAAACAAAGGACTATCTCAGTTATTACATTACATTATCATTAGAGTGTACAACAACAATATACAACACAACAAAACAAATGGACCGTTATACAAACATGTCCTTATAAGTGAAATACACAGCGGAAAGATAATATCATGTACAGGTAATACGTCTCGCATTCCAGCTCGCCACTTGAGCTCCTAAGCACTTCTGAATCCTGAATGACCTGATAACCTGACTCTAGACCGCCCGTGTGGAAAATTATGGGCACCCAGAGTTTAGGAAGAGAACAATAAACTCCAGGTCAGTCATGGGACTGGTGTGAGAACTCAAAACAGTTATTTATCTTTTAAAACAACAACAACTATAAAAGTGGAAAAATATCCTCCATGCTTTTGGAAAATGAAACTACCATAAGGCCTCCCCGCACACACACAATGCAAACGCAGAATTGGAGGAGATTTCTCCTTATGATAGTCAAAGATGCTTACTACACAAAAAAAATCTTTTTTTTTGATATTATTATTAGTGTATAGTGATGAAAACATTTCAAAAATAGAATATTAATCTTAGCCAGCATAGGTACCATTATATTATGCCTGCTATAGCTACCTCTTGAGGAGGCAGGTTATACAAATAAAACCGCACAAGGCTCGTATTGTTTCTTTAGATTTTTCAACAAATGGCCAGGCGAAGGAACTTCCTATTACCACATGGGATCGCCTCTGGCGGGACGTCTCGAGAACTTAACCAGCTCTCTGCCAACACAAGGCCGGGTTATCTTTGTAACTAGGTAACTACTACACGAATATGCCACCCCCGGTCCTTTGGGACCTTTATCCGAGGGCCCTCGATCACCAAGCAACAACCACACAGAAAAATGAGATTGGAGCAACCACATAGGTTAAGCATCAGGGTTCCATACCTGACACCACCCTTTTCCAGAAGGAAATGACATACCCTAAAGGGCGAGACCCTCATAACCTTGCCGCATATTCCTGTTTTGACCATTTCCCGGGTGTGAGGTCTGATGAAGTCTCGCCCTCAAAGCTACGCTTTTTTCACAAAGCCACGCTTTGATCAACAAATGATCAATAAATAATCATTACACAGCAACACTCAACATGCCACATTACCAAATTGGGAATATATTGCTGATAACCTTCAACTACATAACCTTTGGACTCGTACGTTTCAGAGAAGGGTGTTAAGCTAAGAGAATAAATTCTCCGCCACCAACAGAAATGTATTTGAAAGAAATATGCTTTATATCTCAAAATGTAATGTTAGACACGTAACCATACAAGTCTGTTCCGGGCTCGAACAGAAACAAAGGCACTTCAAAAGAAGCCCTTGCAATCCAGTATTCACAATCCCGATCGAATTTCCCATCACATAGGAAATCTCCATACCTTAGCTAACAGTGCAGAGACAATCGATAGGTCATCCTATCGTTTTCACAAATACCCGGTCTTCACCACTGGTCTTCAATGCTATCCATTACGTCGTATCACTATTCGGAACGGGTAATCCGAATAACAAGCGTAATAATTTAAAAATAAGTGTAGCATTCAGTTTCAACCAATTCACAACAAATAGCCATTTAAGGGTCAATATTGATAGTCGGTTATTTAACCATCAATCAATATTCACAACATCACCCGATTTCAAATAATTTCCCAAATTATTTATTTTCAAAAATATCTTTACAAGATATAATTTCCACACTTCAACCATTTGAAAACCAATTTCAATTCAATTTACACCCTTCAATCATTGAAAACAAATTTCAAATCAATTTCCTTAAATAGAAACACTTTCAAATATTTATCTATTTTCAATTTAAAATGGTTCATTTAAATGAATCAAATAATCCATACCGATTTATTAAATTTACGTTCCAAATTTGTAAATTTATTTCTACACTTTTAAAATAAATCAAGGTTTATTTTTAAACAAATTTCCCTTTCTTTTATAAATACCATAGTGAATTTACCTTTCCAAAATATCTATGAACATATGATTTCCAAGTCGATTTCTAATATTCATTTCAATTTATCTTTAAAAGATAAAATCTCAAAAAATTCACTTTATATTGGAAAAACTTTTCCATACTTATTTAATAATAAGTAATTCACAAATTTGTTTATTTCCAACACTTGGAAAATATTCAATATACTTAAATCACAAATAAGTATATAATTTATTCTTTAAGGAAAACATTCTCTTAAACACATTTACTTTATTCAAAACGAATGTTGCGTAAAACATTGTTACGACAACCCAAAACCACTAGTATAGGGATTCGAACTTAAAATAGATATATAAATCCCAATACTATATAAAACATTTCCTTTCGAAAATCATTTACTATAACAACAGTGTTATAGTCCACTATTTCCTTCTATTTCTCGAAACATCTATTTCAACAATGAATGTTGAAATCTATGGTTTCGATACTTAATACAGTTTAAAACATTTTTGAATTGTTAAATTCTATATAAAATATCACTTTCCCAAAATATTTCTTTAATATATTATTCGCCGTCCAAAATCGTGAATATACTTCATTAACCAAATTCAATTTCTACATATTTTATTTAAAGGATTATCCACTGTCCCAAAATCGTGGGTATATTTCCTTTAATAAGCTATAATAATTAAACTTATTAAAATAAGTCAATTTCGGATTTATAAAACGACGATTATAAATTCCATTTATACTTTATAACAACTTAAACTTATAAAATCACTTTATTAATAAATTCTATACATATTCCATTTACACGCCAAAATCCAGTTTATAAGTTAATTACTTATAAATCTTTTATTTTACAAAACCTACTCATGTTATAACTTCACAATTTATAAATCTATAGATTTCATCCACTTATGAAATCCATTTATACTTCATTTTAATACTTATAAAAAATCGTTTTATAATTCCAATATTTTAATTTATAAATATCAATTTTATAAATCTTTTATATAATTCATTTACGATAATTCAAAAATCCCAATTTAAACCATTTTATAAATTAATCAACTACTTATTTCAAAAAAATCACATTTCAGTTATATTTCACAAAAAATCATAAATTTTATAACATAAAATTTCAACGTTTATTTATTTAAAATCAATCAATTCCAAATTTAAATTTTATTATGAATTCTCAACTTAAATTTCAAAAATCCAATTTTATTTATTTTCGGCATCTAACGGTACCAAAAATATATTCGGCTAAAATTTATCCTTTAACGATTTCAATCTCAAAGATAATCACGTAGATTATAAATACGTCAACACACAACATTGAAACAAATTCAAATGTTTGAGGAATCCAATTGGATCCCTCCAACCTGTTTCCTTGCATCCAAAGATGTGAGCACAATACCAATTCTGCTTCGAGACGGAATATCGCGATATTTGGGATTTATAAAATACCATCCGCTATTATGCGGCACAATAGGGTCTCATCCGCTATATAATGTGGGAAATCAACTCCAAGTACATATATAATACCAATTCTATACAAGTTGGAATTATCGCGGTATATGTTTTTGATAAACAACATCCGCTTAATATACAACGTATAGGGTTTATTTCACTACAACAGATAATAATTATCATCCAATCACACAATCAAGCAATTTTAAATCTAACTATTTAAAATTTAAATCGAAATAATTTGATTGAGTGAGAAGTTCTCACCTTGAGTTTCCGATAATAGTTGCAATGTTTTATTTCGAATAAAATTAAACGTGCGTTTAATTTTACCCGAAATTTTCACTAGCTCCAAACGACTCCAAACCATCTCCATTGCGTAGTTCTCGACATAACAAAGCCAACGCAAGTCGTTTCGTTATTATCCGACCTCGTACGACAAAGTTATGATAGTTTAAAGATTATACAATTTTAAATATAATCAATTTACAAATTTATTTTAATTTTTATACCCTAATTCACATCTGCCGTTCATTTCCTTATGCAAAAATCTGGGCTGCACGCTTATCACCTTCTTCACGTTTGCATCTAGGAAATTACCACGCGCGTGAACCCATGCCGCCATTTGAATCTTGAATTTTAGCATCGCCTACGGCAACTTCGACAACGATCAGGGAGTGCCATATCGAAGGCCTTCAAGCAAGCTACCATCGCCCACCCACTGGCTCCACTCGGTCGCTCCCCTTCTTCGGAAAACATGCGCGAACTTGGCGCCTTCCAGCTTCGATTGCCATCGACTCGTGCCACTAAGAACGATCACACCCGTATAGAATCGAAGCTCTCCTCACCCTCTTCCATGTTGTAGTTGAAGCTTTCTGGAAATAATCGACGGATTGGAAGAAAATTGAGAGAGAAAGAGGCGAATATCTGGCAATTCAAACATAAGTGGCGGCCGGCTTGAATAGCTAGGTTTTTAAATTTGTTTGCAAAAGTGAATTTGTGAAGGCCTTTTATAGAAAATTTTCAAATTACTATTCACTCGAAATTTTTCGAACTCCAAATCTTGCGTGGTGACTGGCATTTTCTAGGTTTACCCCACCTTCCGGACACAATGGAATATGTTTCGAATGCTAATTCGATCATCTGTGTGAGTTACGGCAATAAACGATCAAATTTAAGTTAAATCGATTAAACAAAATTTCTATGCGTTTTGGCTTACACCGGACAAACCGTAAATCCAATTGACACGAAATTTGAAACCTTACAATAATATAACATTACGGATCTGATGAAACTAGTTTCGTCGAAATCTGAGACTATTTGAAAAAATGACTATTTTCACTAGTCAAGTAAATATTAAAATATTCAATTTTCACAATTTAACTTTTAAATCGATTTTAAAAATTCACAAACATTGTTCTAACCCCAATATAATTTAATATAACTTTATAAATCATTTTTAATCACGTTAAACCCAATTCCTAAATTTTTACGCAATTTCAAATATTAAATTGCCGATTTAATTATCCAATTAAATCCAAATATTCGAAAAATAAATTTTTCGACATACAAATTTACTTGTTGGTATTTAAAATCAATTAAACATCTGAATTTCAAATGACAGAAATTCTAGGTCGTTACAAACTTCCCCCCTTAAAAGAATTTCGTCCTATAAATTACCAAGTAAGAAAAATGCCCCAAATTCATTAATTTTTTCAAAACAATTCGTTCAAATTTGATTTACAACTCTCTTAAGTGTTTAACTTTTCCAAAATCCATAGTTAAACTTCTTACAAAATATTTACTAAGCTTCAAATCCATATATAGTTATCTTTTCAAAACCAACTATAACGTTTAACCTTTAACTTCAAATCAAAACTTAGTTTTCACAAATTTTTCTCCAGAATTTTTCGAAAATTTTCTAACGCCTTGAATTTCCAAAAATTTCGCCATAACCTCCTTTGCGCGGCTACCTCGGTACGACTACAAAATGCCACAATGGGCCCCCAATTCCAAAAAGAAAACGAAAAGCCAAGCAGCTGGACAAGAAGATCATCAAATTTCATACTGAAATTCAAATACGTACCTTTTTGTCGAGCAATTTAATTTTTATCTTCAAAATCAAAATCCCAATTCCATTTCCTTTAGTACACCTGTATATCCTGCTAGCCATAATATCCAATTACAATATTCAAAAATCATTTTGCACATTCCTTTACAAAATTTTCAATATATACTTCTTATACCATTTTTTACTTTACTATTGAAGTTATATATCCATTTTCATTCTAGATTGGATTATCAATTTCATTCGAATTCAATTTACACTTTCAATTCTGTTTGGATTCAATTTACCTTTTGAATGTTGAATTTATTAATTATCTTTCATTCACAATTGATTCATATCACTATTTTAAATTAGTTTCATTTACAAATTCAATTACATAGCTTTCAATTTAATTAATTCAATTTCATCAACACTTAATGAATTTATATACAACCAATTTATAATCAAATAACAACCAATGTATATTCAACACAACCCAATTTGTTCACTTTACATTCAACATTCATATTCACTTTGTTTACCTTCAATTTGGTTTAACACATTTAGTTAGCTTTAATGAATTAACACTTACATCCATTATTCATATCAATTTATTTATATTTGATTGATTAACATTCAATCCATTCATTAATTCGATTTCATTTACTTGCAACTGTAAATTTATTTATCCATTCACAAATTTTATTTTCATAATTCAAACTCAATTCAAATTCATTTGTTACTTACTACTCCAAATTTATTTTCAACTTAATACATTTTCTTTAAGTAATCATTTCTTATATATATAAGTTCATTTCACTTAGGCTCCTCAGACCTTTCATTAAATTTACTTTATTTAATTGATTCACTTACACTTACTTTAATTTAACTCCATCCTTTAGGTTAAATTTATTCTATCAAAATTTAAATTGCATAAGTTACCAACTCATTTGCCAATTCGATAAATATTTAAAATAGGATTCCAGAGCCTTTTCAACCTTTCAAAACCAATATTGAAAACAATTCAAATTATCCTTTGAATTTCCAAAACCAAATCCAAATTTTCCAAACAACTTTCATTTAAAATAACCTGGCAGCAATTCCTCTTTTGGAAACCCGAAAATGAACACCCACGATGTTGCGATCATCATCATAATTATTTTCAAGCGATCAAAAAGAGTTTAGAGCTTTTTTCCCTTCAAAAACATTTCTCCAAAATCTTTGAAAATTATTCTCAAACCAAAAAGATTTAAACCTTCCAAATCTCTAAAACTTCAAATATTTTCAAAAACATTTCTCTGGAATTCCATTTCAAATTACAATTCACATTTACAATTTACTATTTACATATCCCGTTTGTATATGGATTTTATTTTCTAAACTTTTTATTAAGATTCCAATTTCTTATTCAATTTCAATGATGATAATTTAATGTTATCAATTCCTAACAAACAAGCAGCCATATACTATAACAATTTACAAAGATTATTTCCTTTATCTACGAAAAAAGTTTTGGGTAAAATTATTTCATTTATCCTATTTAAAAACAATATCGTGTCGAATTGTTTTGAACAAGTGTTTAGAGATCCCTATCGATAGAGTCGTACAGACTATACCGACCAGAATCCATATACCACTCAACAAACCAATCATCACAATATAAAACAATTTTATATTCACTAACAAATACACGCTCATATCTATTATTTCACTCAAACTCATTCTAGAGTACGACTGACTCTATCTCTAATGAGTAACACCCAACAGAGCTAAGGTTGTCGCTTAACCATATGCTCTGATACCAAATGTAACATTTTAATTTTATCGGGATCCGAAGGTCGGCATTCTTACGTCCACTGTGTCAAATGCCGCATAATCGAATGCCAGAGAACCGAATTATTGGGGTTAAAAGGAAGAGCTAGAAGAAAAAGATGGAAGAAGTAAGAAAAAAGATAGAACAGAAAAAAGATCAGAATCTCACATATCGTAGTGGAACAACATATAATAGATAAATGAATATCTTTTAAAAAAAGGACTATCTCAGTTATTACATTACATTATCATCAGAGTGTACAACAACAATATACAACACAACAAAACAAATGGACAGTTATACAAACATGTCCTTATAAGTGAAATACACATCGGAAAGATAATATCATATACAGGTAATATGTCTCGCCATCCAGCTCGCCACTTGAGCTCCAAAGCACTTCTGAATCCAGAATGACCTGATAACCTAACTCTAGACTGCCCGTGTGGAAAATTATGGGCACCCAGAGTTTAGGAAGAGAACAATAAACTCCAGGTCAGTCATGGGACTGGTGTGAGAACTCAAAACGGTTATTTATCTTTTAAAACAACAACAACTATAAAAGTGGAAAAATATCCTCCATGCTTTTGGAAAATGAAACTACCATAAGGCCTCCCCGCACACGCACAATGCAAACGCAGAATTGGAGGAGATTTCACCTTATGATAGTCAAAGATGCTTACTACATAAAGCAAATCATTTTTTTTGACATTATTATTAGTGCATAGTGATGAAAACATTTCGAAAATAGAATATTAATCTTAGTCAGCATAGGTACCATTATATTACGCTTGTTATGGCTACCTCCTGAGGAGGCAGGTTATACAACTAAAACCATACAATGCTCGTATTGTTTCTTTGGATTTTCCAACAAATGGTCAGGCGAAGGAACTTCCTACTGCCACATGGGATCGCCTCTGGCGGGACGTCCCGAGAACTTAACCACCTCTCTGCTAACTCAAGGCCGGGTTACCTTTGTAACTAGGTAACTACTACACGAATATGCCACGCCCGGTACTTTGGGACCTTTATCCGAGGGCCCTCGATCACCAAGAAACAACCACACAGAAAATGCGATTGGAGCAATCACATAGGTTAAGCATCAGGGCTCCATACCTGACACCACCCTTTTCTAGAAGGAAATGTGTAACGACCCTGAAATTTTAACAATTTAAATTGGAAATATTTAATTAATTTTAAATATTTGAATGATAATTTAAATTGAATTCCAAATATAACAATGAATTTGGCGATTAAATTTTAAAATTTAATCTATAAAGAGTTGAATAAAAATTTAAATTTGACTTTGGAGTTGAAATTGAATATTGAATTTGTATTTTAAATTAAAACAAATGACTTAAGAAAAATAATTTGGATTTAAGGATTATTACTTATATAAATTAATGATTGAATTAAATTTTGATTTGAAACTATGAAGTTATTTGAATTTTTCAAGTTCATATGAAGAACATATATGAATTTAAAAATTTGAACTTGGAGTTTGTAAATTTATTTAAACAAATACACTTAGTTAGAATTTTACCAACAAAACTAAACAAAACAAAGTAAAGAAAATAATTATACAAAAACACATTGAATTTAAAAATAAAAAAATAAAATAAAATAAACATAAAATATAGAAGAAGAGAAAAATCCACTCCCTTTTTATTTTTAAACCGTTTCCCCTTTTTACCCGTTCTCATTTTTAATACCCTAAACCAAATTAACAAACGAAAAATAATGGCGGCCGTGTTCTCCTCGTTCGTTCCTCTTTGAAGCTAAACTAGGGCTTGCGATCCATTTAGGGGCTTCGATCTTCGTTCAATTGTGCTCATTACTCTCTTCGGCTGTTTCGATTATAAAGGTGAGTTTTCTCACGATTAATCGTTACTCAAGTTTTTAGATTTGTTTGAATTGGGTGTTTGGTTGCATGCTATGATTTGGGGTGTTATTTGTTATCATTTGCTCGGTCAATCCAATTTAAACTGATATGAACAGATAAGTCACTGCATGGTTCTTTGTTGGGTGTTATCTGTTATCATTTGCTCGGTTTATTTGCTTTTAAAACTGATAAGAACAGATGCTATTAAAATTTGTTTTTAAACTGATAAGAACAGATGCTATCAAAAATTTTGCTTGTTTGTTTTTACTGCATGTGATGGATTTTTGAATCTGGTTAAGGAAAATGTAGTATGAAAAATAAATACTTTAGTTCTGAAAATACTTGTGAGCAAACTTTTTCAACCTTTGATTTATTTCTGTGATGTTTGTGAGTAAACCCCTGTTTATTAAATCACTAGCTGCTGTTTGAAATGCTTGAATGACTGTTTGAAAGACACTTGCATGTGAATAAATGGTTGTGCTTGTGTTTTCTTTTGCCTGGGGATGTATTGCCTTTCCTATTTCTCTGAGTTATGATTTATAGTGTTCATATACCAAACTCAAACCCCTCTCTATTTGTTATCGGATTTGAAAAATAAACATGATGGAGTTGTTCAAATTTGTACCGTGTTTTCCAGTAATAAAATCAAGGTAAGTTTTGAAATTTTCTTTTACTGGAAACTTTAGAGAACACAGTTACCTATAAATTTTTGTTTACAGTGTAAACCATGTCAAAAACCAGAAACTCTTCCCTTATTCCTTCTGAAAGATAGGTTGAGAACAAGTTAAAGTATGTTCTGACATAGCATTTTGTTTCAGTAACTAGTTGAAGCAAGATCATGCATATTTCTTTTACTGAAAAAAAAATGTGAGCAAGCTTTATCCTTTTGACTTTAATATGGCTATATATTAAATTGATGAGATAGATGATTGAAGCATGATTAAGGTGTGAATATGAACATTGGTTGTGGTTGCATGTTGTACTTATCAGATGCCTGTGCAGATCTTAGTTCTGTGTATATTCATCTCCTCTGTCTAAAAGATAACAGGACCCAAAAATCCATAATTAAATTCATATTCTCGTATTCAATTGAATTCAAGTCATGACCTTTAAGGAAGATATGTTTGTATCAATATAACATCATTTTCAAAAATATTATTCAGCAAAATAGATGAGTAGGATTGCTGAAAACCAGGGATATCAGTGGTAGGTGAGTAAATTACCTTAAAAACAGTTTTAAAATTCATCTGAGATTGAATGATGATGCATGCAATGAAATTTGCTTCGATGATGAATATTAGTTTACATGAATGCATGTTTGAATATTCGATGTGCCAGTATGTATTAAAAAATCTTCCAGTGTTTATATTACTGAATTTATAGATATGTTTATATGAGTAAGTAACCTGTATATTCAAACACTCTGTTATCTATTGTTTCAGACCAGAATTCTTTTCAAAATTTGAATCTTCCACTAAAACATCAATATTTGGCCTTGATGATTGAATGAAATATTTTTGTTAATGTTGAAGGTAATTTTAAAATATAGTTTATGTAGTTTTTTTTAATTTACAGATAATTTTAAAAAAGGAAAGCGCAGTAAACCACTAATGCATGAATATCTTTAAACTAGGAAATGGTTGACCCCTGTGGTTGTGCATGTTTGTTTGGCCATAGTTATTACTGCTCTGTTACATTCCAGATTTTAGTCCACCCAAATAAACTCGCTTCTTTTTATCCAATCTATTTCAAGCTGAATTTTTTTTAAGGCGAAAAAAATTATACAGATGTTAGTTGATTTTTAAAATATGGTCCAGATGTTTATATTTAGGCAATACAAATTGGAACAATCAAATTCAGTAAAGATGAACCAACTTGTGAAAATTTGGTCAAGCAATTCCAGTTGCCTATATCCTTGTTTCGTACGACCCTGCCTGTGCAATTCCCTGATGCTTGAAATTTTTATCACACAACCATTACCAAGTGCCTTGTTCTTTTTCTTTTGTACACTCTAATACCCTGTTGCATTTGGTTTATTTTGTTGCACTCATTCGTAGTCTGCACCACCATATGCTTTTGTAGCCTGATCTTTGTTGAACATGTGTTTTGCTATACTATTCACTTGAGTTTGAAATTGTTGTCTCATTTGAAACAGTGCAGTCCCTTTGTTTTTGAGATATATGCATGTTGACTAGTTCACTTGCTCATATATGTTGATTCACTGATGCATTTCTCATGGTCTATTTCTTCGTTGTTATGAGCTTAATGAGTTGTGCTCATTTTGGTCTGCACTCTGTAAACTTTGAGTTGTATTTGTGAATCTTTCGTTGCTTCATGTCTTTGGCATTTCTGAGCCTCTTCCTTTGATAGCCTGTTTCAACATTTGCTGTTTGTATTGCTTTGTATGATGCCTTCTTGACTCTTTTATCTGTGCATTGGCCTTGAGTTGAACCTAGTTTTGAAACTTGGGTTTGACCTTGTTTTGATCTGATAGCTGTGCTTTTGTTTGGTGCACAAGAGTTGGCGAGGCGGTGCACACGAGTTGGCGAGGCGGTGCACATGTGTATAAATATACGTGTGTACTGCAGCCACACAGGATTGACAGATTTTAAAATTTGAAGTTGTTAACATGAAAATCCATAATAGATTTAAATTGATTCATGTGATTCATCATCTCTGTTCCATATTTTACACACTGTATTTTGGGTTGTTACCATTTTTTTCAATTCATTGCAAATTTATTTACTTGAATTAAGCTTAATCCTGACTCGAGTGTTTTTGTGTTTTGCAATAAACGCTGGGGTCAGACCGAGTATTTTTACAGCTTGGAGATTTTCTCGCAGCGAAGTTAGAGAGAGAGGGGAAAGCACTTCACTAAAGCTTTTCAGAAATTTTTCTTGTACTTAATAAAATTGTTCCGCTGTATTAAAATGTAATTCATTGTATAACTCTGATATTTGTATATAAAAGAAAAGTTCATTTATGAAAAAATAGATTATTGTTTTCTGTGATTCTGTGACTGGTTCTGTTTAAATGTTATAAACTAAATAACAATTGGTCATTTGAACATTTCTAGTTGGTTTAATTACCGACTAGAGGCGGTCAGAGCGGCGGGTCGTTACAAAATGACATACCCTAAAGGGCGCGACCCTCATAACTATGCCGCATATTCCTGTTTTGACCATTTCCGGGGTGCGAGGTCTGACGAAGTCTCATCCACAAAGCTACGCTTTTTTCACAAAGCCACGCTTTGATCAATAAATGATCATCACACAGCAACACTCAGCATGCCACATTAACAAATTGGGAATATATCGCTGATAACCTTTAGCTACATAACCTCTGAACTCGTACGTTTCAGAGAAGGGTGTTAAGCTAAGAGAATAAATTCTCCGCCACCAACAGAAATGTATTTGAAAGAAATCTGCTTTATATCTCAAAATGTAATGTCAGACATGTAACCATACAAGTCTGTTCTGTGCTCGAACAGAACCGAAGGCACTTCAAAAGAAGCCCTTGCAATCCGGGTATTCACAATCCCGATCGAATTTCCCATCACAAAGGAAATCTCCATACCGTAGCTAACGGTGCAGAGACAATCGATAGGTCATCCTATCGTTTTCACAAATACCCGGTCTTCACCACCGGTCTTCAATGCTATCCATTACATTGTATCACTATTCGGAATGGGTAATCCGAATAACGAGCGCAATAATTTAAAAATAAGTGTAGCATTCAATTTCAGCCAATTCACAACAAATAGCCATTTAAGGGTCAATGTTGATAGTCAGTTATTTAACTATCAATCAATATTCACAACATTGCCCGATTTCAAATAATTTCCCAAATTATTGATTTTCAAAAATATCTTTACATGATATAATTTCCACATTTCATGTAACGACCCAGGATTTTTATTAATTTAAATTTGAATATTTAATTAATTTTAAATATTAATAAGTGAAATTTATAAGTCGAATAAATTTTATTTCGAATAATTGGATTTAATTGGATAATTAAATCAATAATTTGATATGTTAAATTATGGAAATAATTGAAAATTGAGTTAAATATGATTGAAAATGATTTGTGAAATTTTATTTTATCATATTGGAGTTAGAATGATATTTTAGAACTTTTAAAATCGAATTAAGAGTTATTTTGTGAAAATTGAATATTTTAATATTTAATCGACTAGTGAAAATAGCCAATTTTCGAACAGTCTCAGAATTGGATGAGACCAGTTCCATTGGATCCATAATAGTTTGTTATTATCGGATTTCAATTTTCGTAGCAATCGGAGTTAACATTTGATCGTGGCAGCTCGAATGGCATCGAAATTGTTTTAATATTAATTTGGCGAGTTAAAATAGCCATTTTTCAAAAAGTCTCGGATTTCGACGAAACCAGTTTCATCGGATCCGTAATATGATATTATTTTATGGTTTCAAATTTCGTGTCAATCGGATTTACCGTTTGTCCGGTGCAAATTAAAACGCCTAGAAAATCGTTTAATCGGTTTAATTTTAAATCGATCGTTTGTTGCCATATCTTGCACAGATGACCGAATTAGCTTTTGAAACCTGTTCCATTGTGTCCGGAACGCGGGGTAAACCCCAGAAATGCCAGTCACCGTGCGTAAATCGGAGTTTGGAAAATCCAAAATGAATAGTGTCGTTCAAACTTCTATAAATAGGCCCATTCTCTTCACAAATAAAAAAAATATTGGGTTTAAAACCCTAGCCGCCGGCCCTAGGTCCAATGGCTAGAAATTTGTTTCGTTCTTCCCCTCCAATCTCAAAATCCATACGTTTTCAAGCTTCAGGTTCAACTACAAAGTTGAAGATCATCACGAGGCCTTCCTATTCAACGGTCGAGATCGTATTTAGTGGATCGAGGTGGCCAGAAATCAAGTGGAAAGGGGCCACGTTTATCTTTGTTTTGCACGAAGGAGAGTCGACCGAGCTTGGTGTTCTCCTGGCCGAAGGTGGAGCTCATCGGGGGCTACAAGTTGGCACTAGTTGATCGGCCTGGAGGTGGTCGCGAGATTAGGGTTTAAGCGTGGATGTTGGGTTCGGCACTTACTGAAGATGGAACGCGTGAGTTTGAAAAGATGAAGGGAGTAGGAACGCACGGTCATGATTTGCAGAGCAAGGATCCAATGGCTGTGTTTTAGTGTAGGTTAAAATTTAAAAATAATGTCGTAAATTGTTTATATAAAATCGTGTAAAACTTGTAAAGTCCATATCTTTTTCATACGAGGTCGAAAACGCGCGAAACAGGAAGCATTGGAATCGTATGGACGAGCACTACGCTATGAAATTGGATTAGAGTCGTTTGGAGTTAGTGAGAATTTTAGGTAAAATATTCGAAATAAATCGCTAAAACGAAATTGAAATCAAGGTGAGAACTTCTCCCTCAATCGAATCGGTTTCGATTTTTATTTTAAATAGTTATATTTAAAATATTTGAATGCATGTTTGAATGATGATTGTTATCTATTGATTGTTAAAAATAGACATTATGCGCCGTTAGTAAGCGGATGTTATTCATTAAAAACATATAACGCGAATATTTCATAAACAGTGAAATTGGTATTATATATAATAGCAATATATATATATATATATGTGCATATGTATATATTGCAGTTATTGATTTCCCACATTGTATAGCGGATGAGACCCTATTGCGCCGCCTATTAAGCGGATAATATTTTAAATCCCATATACCACGATAATTTCGTACTGGAACAGAATTGGTATTGTGCGAACATCTTTGGATGCAGGAAAACAGGTTGGAGGGATCCAACTGGATTCCTCAACAGTATTTATATTGATTATGGATATTTTGATATTTGTTGATTATCATATACGATATATGATGTCATTGTTGTCGTGATTGACTATTTGGTATGTAGCATCATTGGACCAAATTTTGGAATTTTAAAAGGATTTTAAAGTGATTTTTGAAAGTACAAGTTTATAAAATATTTTGGAATTGATTCATTTTAAAATAAATAAACGTATTATTTTAATGTTATAAAATTATGATTTTTAAGAAATATAGTTAAAAGTTGATTTTTGAGAAATATGGGTTGATGATTTTATAAAATAGTTTAATCGGGATTTTTGAGTTTATTATAAAAAGTTTAAAAATAGGATTTATGAAATTTGATTTTTTTTTATAAATCTAAGAAAATGATGAAATTATAAGGGAGCTTAAAGACGTTTTAAATAAAAGTACAAATTGATTTATATAGAAGATTTATAAATTGATAATTTATAAATTAAAAATATTTGAAGTATAAAACGAGTTTTTATAAGTGTTAGAATGAATTGTGAATGAACTTCAAAAATGAATGGAATTTATAAAATTATAAATGGTGAAGTTATAAATGAAATTTATAAATAGTAAGATTTATAAATTTTGTGAAGTTATTAAAGAATATATTTGGGTAAATAAATGAATCTTATAAGTTATAAGATTTATAACTTTGGAAGTCTTAAAAAGAACGATTTTGTAAAATAATCGTTTTATAAGCATTTAACTTATAATGTGAACTTTTGGTTTATAATTGAATTATAAATCGAATAGGTTAATAGAGGAGATTTATAAAGGAAGTAGTTATAAAACAAATAGAATTGGAATTTATAAACGTTGTTTTATAAATTCGCAAACGACTTATTTTGATAAGTAAATTGTTATAACTTACTTATGGAGTTATATTCACATTTTAGACAGTGAATAATCCTTTAAAATAAAATGTATAGAAATGATGAAATTGTTAACGTAGTATATTCACGTTTTTGAATAGTGAATAATATGTTAAAGAAAATGTTTGGATGTGATGTTTTAAATAGAATTAAAACGATCTAATGATGTTTTAAAAATGTGTTGAGATTCGAAACCATAGATTTCAACATTCATTGTTGAAATAGACGTTTTCGAGAAATAGAAGGAAATGGTGGACTATAACACTTTTGTTATAGTAAATGATTTCCGAAAGGAAATGTTTTGTATGGTATTGGGATTTATATATCTATTTTAATTTCAAATCCCTATACTAGTGATTTTGGGTTGTCATAACGATGTTTTACGCAACATTCGTTTTGGCCCATATAAATATGTTTAAGAGAATGATTTCCTTAAAGAATGAAATATATACTTAATCTCGATTTAAGTATATTGAATATTTTCCAAGTCCTGAAAATAAATGGATTTGTGAATTACTTATTAAGTAAGTATGGAAATGTTTTCCAATATAAAGTGAATATTTTGAGAATTTATCTTTTTGAAGTTAAATTGAAAATGAATAATTGAAATCGTATATTCATAGATATTTTGGAATATAAATTCACTATGGAATTTATAAAAGAAAGTGGAATTTGTTTAAAAATAAATATTGATTTATTTTTGAAGTATTGAAAACATATATCTTGTAAAGATATTTTTGGGAAATAAATAATTTGGAAAATTATTTGGAATCTGGTGATGTGGTGCATATCCATTGATAGTTCAATAACCGACTATCAATATTTACCTTTGAAAGGTATTTGTTGTGATTTGATGAATTTGAATACTACACTTATTTTTAAATTATTGCGCTCATTATTCGGATTACCCATTCCGAATAGTGATACGACGTAATGGATAGCATTGATGACCGGTGTTGAAGACCGGGTATTTGCAAGAGCGATAGGATGACCTGTCGATTGACTCTGCACCGAGTTGCTCCGGTATAGAGTTCTCCATATGTGATGGGGAATCCGATCAGGATTGTGGATATCCGGATTGCAAGGACTTTGTAACGTCCCGCCTTTTCGCACGCTTCAAATTGACACATATGTCGATTCAAACCATACGGAAGGGCGGATTGTTATGGGGTAAATAAGAAAAAACAGAGAAGAAATAAACAAAATAGAATCTCACAGCGGAAGGATAAAATATAATAATAAAATATACAGTTTATATAACTGTTTACAAAACATTTGCTTCTTCTTTATATAATAATTATCAGAGTTCACATACCAAAATATCAATGCAGCGGAACAGTGTGTAGTGCACTAGTATAAATAATAATAATACAAATCTTCGTCTTCGTCCTCCAAAGCTAAATCTTCAAACCCTGAAACGCTCGGACTGACCCGAGCGAATTTGAAGAGACAAAAACACTCGAGTCAGAACTAAAAGATATTATGTAAGTTAAATTAATAGAATTAAATATGTGTGCAGTAACTCAAGAGATGCTCGGGATTTACATCTCTTAAGGATCCGTTAAACTATTTACTATGTAGTATATTGCGCCATTATAATAGTGTCTATAGTAAAATAAACATACTTTTAAATAGCATTAAGGCTTTACATTTTCCACCTTAACACGTAATAGTCCCAGTAGTCCATCCAATATCATAGTCCCTCCTGATTGGGAAGCCACCAGAGGATACCACACCGGCTACGGGAGAAATCCAAACTCGTACAAGGCGCGATAGGGTAGGTGACACGGCACAACTAGGCAATGCCGGGGTAGATATACCAATTACGCTTCCGGGCCAATGGAAACGCGCAGCGCGCAGCTGCCGCCCACCTCGGAAAAACTCCCCACATCAAAGAAATCAAAAATGAAGGTGGCCACCAAATCAATCCAAAGTCAGAGTACAGTATCGAAGGGAAGTGTCCGATCAGAGGTGCTACCTCATTAACCCATCAATCGCTCCTGTTTTAGCCACCTTATGCCAACTCACGGGAGTTGGGTCCACGTATTTACCTTACAGGAACGTCGCCACCAACCTACTTCATTCTGGAATCTCCACCGCGTACACGGTTAGACAAAGTGGTTTTCGGTATCGACAGAGAGTATGTCCATATCCGATCCCGGTCTCTTTGCCAACCCATCGTTATTATAACACCACAGTCATTTAAAAATAGTTTATACTTTAAAAACCAGAATAAAAATTTCCATTTCAACTATGAATACGATATCATTTTAAAACCCAAAACAATATGATATCATTTTTCCCAAATATAATTCTTTCCCAAAAATCATACTGCTTTAAAATTTATAATATCTGGAAACCAAACATTTGAATTATACTTTCAAAGCATAATATTTTGAAATTCATAAATTTTAAAACCATAACTTCTAAAACTTAAACGGTTTGGATATTCAACGGTATATCAAATAAATGGTTTGACTTTAAGGTTACTTTGTATAGAAAATAATTTCCATGGCTTTACAAATATATTTCTTTATTTAAAGTCTAAACCAAAATTTAAATATCACTTTCAAGTTCCAAAACCACTTCAATTTCTATATATATATATATATATATATATATATATACACACACACACACACATATATATATATCCATTTGGAGTATTAATATTTCAAAACTAAAATTGGAATTTATTCTTTCCACAAATTAAATGTTCTATTATTTAGTCTTGAATATTCATATAAAATCCATAAATAAAACTCCAATCTCTAGCAATTAAATATTTGCTTCAAATTAATTTATACTAAAATATTCATTTTAAATTATCTTGGAAAAATCCCGTTATAAATATCATATCTTAAAACTTCCAACTTAAACATATAATATAAATTATCAAATTCCATTTCTCAAATTTTTCCAATTTTTATTTAACAGATTTATACCCAGCTTGAATTCAAAATTTAACTTCATATGTATATATATAGAAGGATAATTATTTATAAAATATCAAAGTTAAAAATTTTATAAGCCGTATCCCATCCAAACCATAGAAATCACTTTAAAATATTTATATATAGACCACGGTGCCTGTATAAAATTTTCTATCCTATGGTCAAGTGATACGGATATTTATCATTTCAATCCGCAATTTAAAAATAAAAATTTGCGGTTGTATATCATTTCAAACCACAATCCCGAATGAAATGAAAAATGCATGATAACTTGTAGTTTAATGATATACAATAAAACATCCATTCACCCATCATCAATCAAAATTATTTCAAACATCATCAGTTTAACAACCATCAATATATATACAATATAACAAGAAATAATTGACAGTTATTAACTAAAATTTTATATTCAATTAAATTTATAACTGTTTAACTAGTAGTTTATATGCAAATAAATAAATTCTAACTGTCAATTAATATGCAATAAATGAATTAAATTGACAGTTAAATTAAATAAATGCGAATTAACCGATATGCTGAATAAAACATGCCATACAATCATAAATAAATTTCTACTCATATCTAAAATAAATTTAACAAACATAAAAACTTTTAGAAGTTGTGAGTGGGTTAAAACACTCACCTTTTGAATTTAAATCGAATTTAAATTCAATTTAAACTCAAAAATCCAACGGTCTCCAAATCTGTCCAAGCCAGCGTCATCAGATCCGGAATTTAATTACGATCCTAACAAAAGAAATTTCGCGCGAAACGGGTAACGTATGAAAAAGTTGTTCAATTTTAATGAGTTGAAACAAAAATTAAAAAAAAACAAAATTAAACAACAACCTAATTAAAGCTTGCCACGTCATAAAGCTTCTTCTCAACTCACGTATGCTCGTCCAAGGAATGAACCCATTTCAACGCACGCCCTCCCCATCTTTGACCGTGCCTTTAGACCGCCCCAGGCCAGCAGATGGTGACGCGCCTCCACCATTACGACTTCCCTAGCCGAGCTCTCCAACACCCAGAAACCAATTTGCAAATAGTCGCTCCAAATCAAAACGCCCAAATTGACTTAGGTTTTGAATTTCCTGATTTGGACCGCGATTTGCCGCTGACTCGAGTATCGATTTCGAAAACAGAGACTGCGCGTAGATTCGTATGGATGAAATCTACAACATGTATTTTTTTGGAATTTTTCAGAGATGTTTGAATTTTCATTTGAAATTTGAATAGAAATAGATCTAGGTTTGCATCCATTTGAGGAGGAGAAGGAGTTGAAGAAAAGAACGTACAGACAAATGATAGAAGATGGAGGCAAGGGTTTTTTTTGATCGTCTATTTATAGATAAATCGCAAAAGAATAGGTGTGCACGAATTTTAACGTGCAAACGGAAGTGGTCCCAAAAGATAAATAATATTAATTACACACGTTATGGATTTAGGAAATAAATAAAGTCCTTATCATTTACATTTTATTTTAACGTATATACAAATGTAAATCTAGACGTTTCGTTTACGTTTCAAAATATATCCACAATTTTATTAATTTCCAAATTGATCTAAATAAATTTAGATGTAAATTAAAAGCTGATAAGTCTATCCATTGCAGTGTTAATTTCTCCACTTCCTTATATTTAGAAATTATAAATTAAGTTTTCAAAAACCTATTTTTGATTTTCAAACTTTTATATACTCATCTTTTACCAGTAATAATGATGCATAAACATTTGTTCATGGTTTCACCATATTATCCTCAACTTCCATTTTAATTTTCAATAATTACAATTGTTGAATGTTGATACTTTAATTAAATTTATACATCTTGCTTTCTATAATCTACATCAACAAATGGTCCAACTATAAATAGAATTAGCGTTAACTTCATCTTATAGGATTAACTACTCCAATTACAAAACAAATCTACGCTAACTGCACGATTTAAGTCAACTAATTGTAATTGAGTCTACATTAAATGTTATAAATTATAAATTGGAACCTCAATAAATTCGCTTATTGATTTAAAATCTTTCTATTCAGTAAATAGACATTTTATGGGTACAAATAACATTTGAATTATAACACATGTCATTAGTGCATGCTTCATTTCTTATAAACTCCCCTTTATTAACTAGAACACATTAACCAAAACAAAATAATTAATTTAGATTTATTTCAATCGATTGCCATTCTTAACTTAACATACTCAAAATGGTTAACCTAAATAATTGTTACCCTTTTACATTCAAATTCGCTTACAACTATCATTACAACAATGTTGCCATAGATTTAGATTTAATTAAATAAATTAGATAAATGGGTAAAGTTTTGTAATTATCACTAATGCCAAATATATATGCATTAATTACTACTTATTATTATGAATTCATTTATTAATTTACTAGTTGCCTTTGTCTTCTTATATCCTATTTACTACCAAACTTTCTATTTAGTTATAGTTTATCAATATATATATACCTAGGCAAATCAAGTTCTTGTCTTTTCTGTTATTTCAATTAAATCGGGTATGCACAAATAAATTGTTTATAACTTATTCTTACAAAATTATTTACATGCATTCAGTTACACCTAATTTAATGCATTGATTTTCATTTATAAATTAAAGGTTTTTCCTTTAAAAGCTTTTATTACTAACCATACTCCAACCTCTACAGGACATTGAGTTATTAAATTTGCACTTATTATGCATACCTTTAGCAACTCATATATACTTTGCGTCTATTCCCCAAATTTCACATTCTATTGTTACATAATTTGCATTGATTACTATTTATTATTATTGCTTTACTGATAAATTATATATTTGCATTGGTTTTGCTTATGCTAAATTAATTTCACATAATAAATAAGGTTTCAAAACAATCAATAACATTTCCTTAGCCCAAACCCCGTTTACCAATTATTTTCCTTCAATAATTCATGTTGCTATAAATACGTACATTTACACTTTATAGTTATTCTAATATACCTATTCCAACACTCTTAACCCTTATCTTTACTTTCACCCACTTGTAACATAAATTTTTATTTTCAAATTTATTCCCATTTACGGTTAATCAATGTTATTTTACATTAACCAATTTTAATATTCACCTTTAATTCACATCTTCAAAGTATATCTAGGAAAAATCTTTCCACCACTTAATTTACTGAATCTTATGCAGTCTTACTATAAATAGGTTTTAAATTACCATTACTGTACATTCAATTACTATCCAAAGTATTTATTCATAAATCAATTCGATATATGTTTTTGTTTCCTTCTATTTGATTTATACCTAGTATACATTTTTCTAAATCCTGTTTCATTACCTTCATTAAATGGTTATCGCATTGAGATCAAATTTATTAGCTTATATCGCATTATTACCATTAATTAAAATTGGCTTAAAAAATATTTTTATTCAATACTCTAAATAAATAACATATTATTCCATAATTACTCTTGTTTTCACATATTCCATTCAAAATTTAAACCACAATATTTACATTATTTTATTGAATTGGAAATCTCATTTTAAATTGTTAACTTTCAATAAGAACAAATGGCAACACCAAATTCCTAACATTCATTTTATTAAAAATTATGGAAAATATGACAAATTTAGTTAACGAAATTTTCGAGTCGTTACAGACTTCTTTGTAAGTGCCTTCGGTTATGTTCGAGCCCGGAACAAACTTGTATGGATTGTATGTCTGACATTACAAATTGAGATATAAAGAAGATTTCTTTCAAATATATTTCTGTGGTGGCGGAGAATTTATTCTTTTAGCTTAACACCCTTCTCTGAGACGTACGATCTCAGAGGTTATGTAGTTGAAGGTTATTAGCGATATATTCCCAATTTGGTAATGTGACATGCTGAGTGTTGCTGTGAAATGATCATTGTGTTGATCATTTGTGATAGGATCATTTGTTTGATCGTTTATCTTTGTGATCATTTCTATGATCATTTGTTGGCCCAAAGCATGGCTTTTGTATAAAGTATGTTTTTGTGGACGTGACTTCGTCGAGCCTCACACCCCGGAATGGTCAAAACAGGAAAGATGCAGCAAGGTTATGAGGGGTAGCTCCCTTTAGGGTATGTGCATTTCCTTATGGAAAAGGGTGGTATCATGGTATGGAGCCCAGATACTTACTCATGTTGAAACACTTTATTTATGATTGTGTGATGTTGATGACGAGCGCTCGGATAAAGGTCCCAAAGGACCGGGGGATGGCATACTCGTGTCAGATGTTACCCAGTTAGGGGTAACCCGGCCTTGTGTTGGCAGAGATCCGGTTTGGTTCTCGAGGACGTCCTTCCAGAGGCGTTCTCATGTGGCAATGGGAAGTTCCTTGGCCTGGCCATTCGTTGGAAATCCAAAGAAACAATACGATCTTGTACGGTTTTAGTTGTATAACCTGCTATGGAATGTGGCGGTAACCTGCTATTGAACAAGGTAGCTATAGTAGGCATAAGTGCGAAATGTCTATGCTGGCTAAGATTTATATCTTTATTTTCGAAATGAATTTTTCCTACACTATGCACTAGTACTAATATCAAATGTTCTTTTTAATGCGTATCAAGCATCTTTGACTATCATAAGGAGAAATCTCCTCCGATTCTGCGTTTGCATGTGTGTGTGTGTGCGGGAGGCCTTATGGTAGTCTCATTTTTAAAAGCATTGCGAATTGACTTTAAAAATATTCCTCTATTTTGATTTTAAAGATAAATAAACTGTTTTGAGTTCTCACACCAGTCACATGACTGACTCGGAGTTTATTGTTTTCCTTCCTAAACTCTGGGTGCCCACCAATTTCCACACGGGCAGTCAAGAGTTAAGGATTATCAGGATAATTCAGGAGTTGTTGGAGGCAAGCTAGATGGCATGGCGTATTATTAGTATATAGTATTTCTTTTCCGCTGTTTGTTGTTGTTGTTGTACACTCTGATGATTTGATGTAATGTAATATGATGTAATGTAATAACTGATATAGTTCTTTGTTTAAAGATTTATTCATTTATTTATTATATGTTGTTCCGCTGCGGTTGTGAGATTCTGATGTTGTTATGTTGTTTTCTTTCCGTTCTATTTTCTTTTCTCTCTATTTTCTATCTTTTCTTATCTTCTTCTGCCTTTTTCTTTTTTCCTAAAACCCTAACTATTTGGTTTTTCGGCAATGAAAAATCGCGTATGTTACATTTGGTATCAGAGCATATGGTTAAGCGACAACTATGGTTCTGTTGGGTATTACTCATTAAAGATAGAGTCAGTAGTACTCTAGAATGAGTTTGAGTGTAATAATAGCTATGAGAGCGTATTTGTTAGTGAATATAAAATTGTTTTATATTGTGATGATTGGTTTGTTGAGTGGCATGTGAACCTTCGTCAGCATGGTATGCACAACTATGCCGAAGGGGTTTATAAACACTTGAATAGAACAATTCGGCACGATATTATTTTAAATTGGGTAAATGAAATAATTTTACCTTGATTTTATTTTTATATATCAAGGAATAATTTTTCAGAATTATTAAAGTATATATAAGTTGATTGTTTAGTTGTTTTAATAATCTAAATAAGAAATAATTGTATAAGCAAAAGAATTATAAGAATTGAATTATAATTAAAGTGATTTACAATGGTGAAATAAACTTATATATGTAAGAAATGAAACTATATGAATATATTTATGAATATGAGTTGTAAATAAAAATGAATTTAAAGTTAAATGGAAATTTACTTTAGAATTTGGAAGCTGAATTGATTTATAAGTGGGAATTTAAGTTAAGTAAAACCAAGTGATGTTTATAAAATGAAGTATAACTTAAGAGATGTTGAATGAAGTTGATATTGGTATCAAAGTAAATTAATAAAGTTAAGTGATAGACGTGAACTTGAGTTATGTAATGAAATTCAACTTTTGTAATTGAATTGAATGAATGGATTGAATGTTAATCAATTAAATGTAAATAATTGATATGAAATAATGGATGTAAGTATTAATTCATTAAATCTAATGTTATTGGAAATTGAAAAATTGAATGAAAATCAATTTAATTGAACCAATTGAAAGTGATGATGTTAAATCAAACTGAATGAACATAAGCAAAGGAATTTGGTTGTAATTAATATACATTGGTTGTTATATGGTTGTTAGTTGATTGTATATAATTCATTAAGTATTAATGAAATTGAAAGCTAAAGTAATTGAAATCAAATTTGAAGTTAAGTGAATCTTAAATAGAATTGAATTTGATTTGGAAGTGAACCAACTTGAATATGAATTAGTGAATATAAACTAACTGAAAATGAATGTTAGTAAAAACATCCACTGTTAATGAATCAAAGGTGATTAAATTGAAAACCATTTCATTGAATATTAATGAGAATCTGACTGAATATTTATTGGTTATGAATGTTAGTTGGATGATAGTTGGTTGATGTTTGCATTTGTTGTTTTGTTGCATTTGCTATGTTGACATATATAGTTATTTTGTTGCTATATGTTGTATATCGATACTATTGTCTATATGCATGATTCTCATGTTGTTTGTTGAGTGTTTAGTAGGTGCGGATCGCGTTTGCTTCGCATTTGGAGCTCGCTTTCGCGCTATATTAGCCGTATATGCTCGCTAATAAAATATAAGGTACATATCTCGGATTAAATATCATACTTTTATACTTTTTTCCCTACGGGATGCCTCATTACTTGATGAGATGTATATTTGTGATATTTATACTGTCATTTTTTTGGGATCGAGCCGCGCAAAGGAGACTCTGGCGAATTTTTCCGAAAATTTAAGGCGTTAGAAATTTTTTTGAGAAAATTGGAAAATTTGTGAAAACTATAACTTTGATTTGGAATTAAAAGTTAAAAAATAGTAGTTGTTTTTGAAAAGATAACTAAGTAAGATTTGAAAACTTAGTAAAGATTTTTTAAGAAGTTTAACTATGGATTTTGGGAAAGTTAATAGATTCTGTAACTTTTCTTACTTGGTGATTCAAGGACGAAATTCTTTTAAGGGGGGAAGTATGTAACGACCCAGGATTTTTATTAATTTAAATTTGAATATTTAATTAATTTTTAATATTAATAAGTGAAATTTATAAGTCGAATAAATTTTATTTCGAATAATTGGATTTAATTGGATAATTAAATCGATAATTTGATATGTTAAATTATGGAAATAATTGAAAATTGGGTTAAAAATGATTGAAAATGATTTGTGAAATTTTATTTTATCATATTGGAGTTAGAATGATATTTTAGAACTTTTAAAATCGAATTAAGAGTTAATTTGTGGAAATTGAATATTTTAATATTTAATCGACTAGTGAAAATAGCCAATTTTCGAACAGTCTCAGAATTGGACGAGACCAGTTCCATTGAATCCGTAATAGTTTGTTATTATCGAATTTCAATTTTCGTAGCAATCGGAGTTATCATTTGATCGTGGCAGCTCGAAACGCATCGAAATTGTTTTAATATTAATTTGGCGAGTTAAAATAGCCATTTTTCAAAAAGTGTCGGATTTCGACGAAACCAGTTTCATCGGATCCGTAATATGATATTATTGTATGGTTTCAAATTTCGTATCCATCGGATTTACCGTTTGTCCGGTGCAAATTAAAACGCCTAGAAAATCGTTTAATCGGTTTAATTTTAAATCGATCGTTTGTTGCCATATCTTGCACAGATGACCGAATTAGCTTTCAAAACCTGTTCAATTGTGTCCGGAACGTGGGGTAAACCCCAGAAACGCCAGTCACCGCGCGTAAATCGGAGTTTGGAAAATCCAAAATGAATAGTGTCGTTCAAACTTCTATAAATAGGCCCATTCTCTTCACAAATAAAAAAAATATTTGGTCTAAACCCTAGCCGCCGGCCCTAGGTCCAATGGCCAGAAATTTGTTTCGTTCTTCCCCTCCAATCTCCAAATCCATACGTTTTCAAGCTTCATGTTCAACTACAAAGTTGAAGATCATCACGAGGCCTTCCTATTCAACGGTCGAGATCGTATTTAGTGGATCAAGGTGGCCAGAAATCAAGTGGAAAGGGGCCACGTTTATCTTCGTTTTGCACGAAGGAGAGTCGACCGAGCTTGGTGTTCTCCTGGCCGAAGGTGGAGCTCATCGGGGGCTACAAGGTGGCACTAGTTGATCGGCCTGGAGGTGTTTGTATTAGGTCGTGAGATTAGGGTTTAAGTGTGGATGTTGGGTTCGGCACTTACTGAAGATGGAACGCATGAGTTTGAGAAGATGAAGGGAGTAGGAACGCATGGTCATGATTTGCAAAGCAAGGATCCAATGGCTGTATTTTAGTGTAGGTTAAAATTTAAAAATAATGTTGCAAATTGTTTATATAAAATCGTGTAAAACTTGTAAAGTCCATATCTTTTTCATACGAGGTCGAAAACGTGCGAAACAGGAAGCGTTGGAATCGTATGGACGAGCACTACGCTATGGAATTGGATTGGAGTCGTTTGGAGTTAGTGAGAATTTTGAGTAAAATTAAACGTCCGTTTAATTTTATTCGAAATAAATCGCTAAAACGAAATTGAAATCAAGGTGAGAACTTCTCGCTCAATCGAATCGGTTTCGATTTTTATTTGAAATAGTTATATTTAAAATATTTGAATGCATGTTTGAATGATGATTGTTATCTATTGATTGTTAAAAATAGACATTATGCGCCGTTAGTAAGCGGATGTTATTTATTAAAAACATATACCGCGAATATTTCATAAACAGTGAAATTGGTATTATATATAATAGCAATATATATATATTGGCATATGTATATATTGCAGTTATTGATTTCCCGCATTATATAGCCGATGAGACCCTATTGCGCCGCCTATTAAGCGGATAATATTTTAAATCCCATATACCGCGATAATTTCGTACTGGAACGGAATTGGTATTGTGCTAACATCATTGGATGCAGGAAAACAGGTTGGAGGGATCCAACTGGATTCCTCAACAGTATTTATATTTATTATGGATATTTTGATATTCGTTGATTATCATATACGATATATGATGTCGTTGTTGTCGTGATTGACTATTTGGTATGTAGCATCATTGGACCAAATTTTGGAATTTTAAAAGGATTTTAAAGTGATTTTTGCAAGTATACGTTTATAAAATATTTTGGAATTGATTCATTTTAAAATAAGTAAACGTATAATTTTAATGTTATAAAATTATGATTTTTAAGAAAAATAGTTAAAAGTTGATTTTTGAGAAATATGGGTTGATGATTTTATAAAATAGTTTAATCGGGATTTTTGAGTTTATTATAAAAATTTTAAAAATAGGATTTATTAAATTTGATTTTTTTTTAGAAATCTAAGAAAATGGTGAAATTATAAAGGAGCTTAAAGACGTTTTAAATAAAAGTATAAATTGATTTATATAGAAGATTTATAAATTGATAATTTATAAATTAAAAATATTTGAAGTATAAAACGAGTTTTTATAAGTGTTAGAATGAATTGTGAATGAACTTCAAAAATGAATGGAATTTATAAAATTATAAATGGTGAAGTTATAAATGAAATTTATAAATAGTAAGATTTATAAATTTTGTGAAGTTATTAAAGAATATATTTGAGTAAATAAATGAATCTTATAAGTTATAAGATTTATAACTTTGGAAGTCTTAAAAAGAACGATTTTGTAAAATAATCGTTTTATAAGCATTTAACTTATAATGTGAACTTTTGGTTTATAATTGAGTTATAAATCGAATAGGTTAATAAAGGAGATTTATAAAGGAAGTAGTTATAAAACAAATAGAACTGGAATTTATAAACGTTGTTTTATAAATTCGCAAACGACTTATTTTGATAAGTAAATTGTTATAACTTACTTATGGAGTTATATTCACGTTTTAGACAGTGAATAATCCTTTAAAATAAAACGTATAGAAATGATGAAATTGTTAACGTAGTATATTCACGTTTTTGAATAGTGAATAATATGTTAAAGAAAATGTTTGGATGTGATGTTTTAAATAGAATTAAAACGATCTAACGATGTTTTAAAAATGTGTTGAGATTCGAAAACATAGATTTCAACATTCATTGTTGAAATAGACGTTTTCGAGAAATAGAAGGAAATGGTGGACTATAACACTGTTGTTATAGTAAATGATTTCCGAAAGGAAATGTTTTGTATGGTATTGGGATTTATATATCTATTTTAATTTCGTATCCCTATACTAGTGATTTTGGGTTGTCGTAACGATGTTTTACGCAACATTCGTTTTGGCCCAAATAAATATGTTTAAGAGAATGATTTCCTTAAAGAATGAAATATATACTTAATCTCGATTTAAGTATATTGAATATTTTCCTAGTGTTGAAAATAAATGGATTTGTGAATTACTTATTAAATAAGTATGGAAATGTTTTCCAATATAAAGTGAATATTTTGAGAATTTATCTTTTTGAAGATAAATTTAAAATGAATAATTGAAATCGTATATTCATATATATTTTGGAATATAAATTCACTATGGAATTTATAAAAGAAAGTGGAATTTGTTTAAAAAAAATATTGATTTATTTTTGAAGTATTGAAAACATATATCTTGTAAAGATATTTTTGGGAAATAAATTATTAGGAAAATTATTTGGAATCTGGTGATGTGGTGCATATCCATTGATAGTTCAATAATCGACTATCAATATTTACCTTTGAAAGGTATTTGTTGTGATTTGCTGAATTTGAATACTACGCTTATTTTTAAATTATTGCGCTCGTTATTCGGATTACCCATTTCGAATAGTGATACGACGTAATGGATAGCATTGACGACCGGTGTTGAAGACCGGGTATTTGCGAGAGCGATAGGATGACCTGTCGATTGACTCTGCACCGAGTTGCTCCGGTACAGAGTTCTCCATATGTGATGGGGAATCTGATCAGGATTGTGGATGTCCGGATTGCAAGGACTTCTTTGTAAGTGCCTTCGGTTCTGTTCGAGCCCGGAACAGACTTGTATGGATTGTATGTCTGACATTACAAATTGAGATATAAAGCAGATTTCTTTCAAATATATTTCTGTGGTAGCGGAGAATTTATTCTTTTAGCTTAACACCCTTCTCTGAGACGTACGAGCTCAGAGGTTATGTAGTTGAAGGTTATTAGCGATATATTCCCAATTTGGTAATGTGACATGCTGAGTGTTGCTGTGAAATGATCATTGTGTTGATCATTTGTGATAGGATCATTTGTTTGATCGTTTATCTTTGTGATCATTTCTATGATCATTTGTTGACCCAAAGCATGGCTTTTGTATAAAGTATGTTTTTGTGGACGTGACTTCGTCGAGCCTCACACCTCGGAATGGTCAAAACAGGAAAGATGCAGCAAGGTTATGAGGGGTAGCTCCCTTTATTGTATGTGCATTTCCTTCTGGAAAAGGGTGGTATCATGGTATGGAGCCTAGATACTTACTCATGTTGAAACACTTTATTTATGATTGTGTGATGTTGATGACGAGCGCTCGGATAAAGGTCCCAAAGGTCCGGGGGATGGCATACTCGTGTCAGTTGTTTCCCAGTTAGGGGTAACCCGGCCTTGTGTTGGCAGAGATCCGGTTTGGTTCTCGGGGACGTCCTTCCAGAGGCGTTCTCATGTGGCAATGGGAAGTTCCTTGGCATGACCATTCGTTGGAAATCTAAAGAAACAATACGATCTTGTACGGTTTTAGTTGTATAACCTGCTATGGAATGTGGCGGTAACCTGCTATTGAACATGGTAGCTATAGTAGGCATAAGTGCGAAATGTCTATGCTGGCTAAGATTTATATCTTTATTTTCGAAATGAATTTTTCCTACACTATGAACTAGTAATAATATCAAATGTTCTTTTTAATGCGTATCAAGCATCTTTGACTATCATAAGGAGAAATCTCCTCCGATTCTGCGTTTGCATGTGTGTGTGTGCGGGAGGCCTTATGGTAGTCTCATTTTTAAAAGCATTGCGAATTGACTTTAAAAATATTCCTCTATTTTGATTTTAAAGATAAATAAACTGTTTTGAGTTCTCACACCAGTCACATGACTGACTCGGAGTTTATTGTTTTCCTTCCTAAACTCTGGGTGCCCACCAATTTCCACACGGGCAGTCAAGAGTTAAAGTTTATCAGGATAATTCAGGAATTGCTGGAGGCAAGCTGGATGGTATGGCGTATTATTAGTATATAGTATTTCTTTTCCGCTGTTTTTTGTTGTTGTTGTACACTCTGATGATTTGATGTAATGTAATATGATGTAATGTAATAACTGATATAGTTCTTGGTTTAAAGATTTATTCATTTATTTATTATATGTTGTTCCGCTGCGATTGTGAGATTCTGATGTTGTTATGTTGTTTTCATTCCGTTCTATTTTCTTTTCTCTCTATTTTCTATCTTTTCTTATCTTCTTCTGCCTTTTTCTTTTTTCTTAAAACCCTAACTATTCGGTTTTTCGGCAACGAAAAATCGCGTATGTTACATTTCAACCGTTTGAAAACCAATTTCAAATCAATTTACACCCTTCAATCTTTGAAAACAAATTTCAAATCAATTTCCTTAAACAGAAACACTTTCAAATTTATCCATTTTCAATTTAAAATGGATCGTTTAAATCAATCAAATAATCCTTACCGATTTATTAAATTTGCGTTCCAAATTCGTAAATTTATTTCTACACTTTAAAAATAAATCAAGGTTTATTTTTAAACAAATTTCCCTTTCTTTTATAAATTCCATAGTGAATTTACCTTTCCAAAATACGTATGAATATATGATTTCCAAGTCGATTTCTAATATTCATTTTCCATTTATCTTTAAAAGATAAAATCTCAAAACATTCACTTTATATTGGAAAAATATTTCCATACTTATTTAATAATAAGTAATTCACAAATCTGTTTATTTTCAACACTTGGAAAATATTCAATATACTTAAATCACAATTAAGTATATAATTTATTCTTCAAGGAAAACATTCTCTTAAATGCATTTACTTGAGTCAAAACGAATGTTGCGTAAAACATCGTTACGACAACCCGAAACCACTAGTATAGGGATTCGAACTTAAAATAGATATATAAATCCCAATACTATATAAAACATTTCCTTTCGGAAATCATTTACTATAACAACAGTGTTATAGTCCACCATTTCCTTCCATTTCTTGAAAACGTCTATTTCAACAATGAATGTTGAAATCTATGGTTTCGATACTTAATACAATTTAAAATATTTTTGAATCGTTTTAAATTCTATTTATAATATCACTTTCCCAAAATATTTCTTTAATATATTATTCACCGTCCAAAATCGTGAATATACTTCATTCACCAAATTCAATTTCTACATATTTTATTTAAAGGATTATCCATTATCCCAAAATCGTGGGTATATTTCCTTTAATAAGCTATAATAATTAAACTTATTAAAATAAGTTGATTTCAGATTTATAAAACGACGTTTATAAATTCCATTTATACTTTATAACAACTTAAACTTATAAAATCACTTTATTAATAAATTCTATACATATTCCATTTACACGCCAAAATCCAGTTTATAAGTTAATTACTTATAAATCTTTTATTTTACAAAACCTACTCATGTTATAACTTCACAATTCATAAATCTATAGATTTCATCCACTTATGAAATCCAATTATACTTCATTTTAATACTTATAAAAACTCGTTTTATAGTTCCAATATTTTAATTTATAAATATCAATTTTGTAAATCTTTTATATAAATCATTTATAATAATTCAAAAATCCCAATTTAAACCATTTTATAAATTAATCAACTACTTATTTCAAAAAATCACATTTCGGTTATATTACACAAAAAATCATAAATTTTATAACATAAAAATTTCAACGTTTATTTATTTAAAATCAATCAATTCCAAATTTAAATTTTATTATGAATTCTCAACTTAAATTTTCAAAAATCCAATTTTATTTATTTGCGGCATCTAACGATACCAAAAATATATTCGGCTAAAATTTAGCCTTTAACGATTTCAGTCTCAAAGATAATCACGTAGATTATAAATAGATCAATAAATAGATCAACACACAACATTGAAACAAATTCAAATTTTTCAGGAATCCAATTGGATCCCTCCAACCTGTTTCCCTACATCCAAAGATGTTAGCACAATACTAATTCCGCTTCGAGACGGAATATCACGGTATATGGGATTTATAAAATACCATCCGCTATTATGCGGCGCAATAGGGTCTCATCCGCTATATAATGCGGGAAATCAACTCCAAGTACATATATAATACCAATTCCATATAAGTTGGAATTATCGCGGTATATGTTTTTAATAAATAACATTCGCTTAATATACGGCGTATAGGGTCTATTTCACTACAACAGATAATAATTATCATCCAATCACACAATCAAGCAATTTTAAATCTAACTATTTTAAATTTAAATCGAAACAATTTGATTGAGTGAGAAGTTCTCACCTTGAGTTTCGAATAATAGTTGCAATGTTTTATTTCGAATAAAATTAAACTTGCGTTTAATTTTACCCGAAATTTTCACTAGCTCCAAACGACTCCAAACCAGCTCCATTGCGTAGTGCTCGACATAACGAAGCCAACGCAAGTCGTTTCGTAATTATCCGACCTCGTATGACAAAGTTATGATAGTTTAAAGATTATACAATTTTAAATATAATCAATTTACAAATTTATTTTAATTTTTATACCCTAATTCACATCTGCCATTCATTACCTTATGCAAAAATCTGGGCCGCACGCTTATCATCTTCTTCACGTTCGCGTCCAGGAAATTACCACGCGCTTGAACCCATGCCGCCATTTGAATCTTGAATTTTAGCATCGCCTACGGCAACTTCGACAACGATCAGGGAGTGCCATATCGAAGGCCTTCAAGCAAGCTACCATCGCCCACCCACCGGCTCCACTCGGTCGCTCCCCTTCTTCGAAAAACATGCACGAACGCGGCACCTTCCAGCTTCGATTGCCATCGACTCGTGCCACTAAAAACGATCACACCCGTATAGAATCGAAGCTCTCCTCACCCTCTTCCATGTTGTAGTTGAAGCTTTCTGGAAATAATCGATGGATTGGAAGAAAATTGAGAGAAAAAGAGGCGGTTTTCTGGCCATTCAAAGAAAGTGGCAGCCGGCTTGAATAGCTAGGGTTTAAAATTTGTTTGCAAAAGTGAATTTGTGAAGGCCGTTTATAGAAAATTTCCAAATTACTATTCACTCGAAATTTTCCAAACCCTAAATCTCGCGCGGTGACTGGCGTTTCTAGGGTTTACCCCACATTCCAGACACAATGGAATATGTTTCAGAATCTAATTTGATCATATGTGCGAGTTACGGCAATAAACGATTAAATTAAAATTAAATCGATTAAACCAAATTTCTATGCGTTTTGGCTTGCCCCGGACAAACCGTAAATCCAATTGACACGAAATTTGAATCCTTACAATAATATAACATTACGGATCCGATGAAATTGGTTTCATTGAAATCCGAGACTGTTTGAAAAAGCCGACTATTTTCACTAGTCAAGTAAACATTAAAATATTCAATTTTCACAATTTAAATTTTAAATCGATTTTAAAAGTTCACAAACATTGTTCTGACCCCAATATGATTTAATATAACTTTATAAATCATTTTTAATCAAATTAAACCCAATTCCTAAATTTTTATGCAATTTCAAATATTAAATTGCCGATTTAATTATCCAATTAAATCCAAATATTCGAAAAATAAATTTTTGTACTTACAAATTTACTTGTTGGTATTTAAAATCAATTAAACGTCTGAATTTCAAATGACGAAAATACTGGGTCGTTACAAGGGGATACTATTTTGGTTAGAGTGATTATAGTTATAACTCTAATGAATTTTAGGTACCTGTGACAGTGCCTATGTAGGGTGGTTACCTTAGTCAAACCATTTTAGCTAGAGAAACATTGATTACCTTTGAACTTAGGATTTAGGTAGTAGATTATCTAAGATAGAGACCTTTGTATAATATATGTGTTTGTAAACGTGTCAATAGGACATATTATAGGTGATGGATGCTAATGGATGTTTATGGATGTGAATGGTTGCATTTCTATGCATTAGAATGTTGATTCCTTTAGGCGCACATTAGAATGATCAGCTATAGAGGTATAAACACTCATATCATGTGCATGTTTTTTCATGATTGATTCCTATATATGGATGTTATGCATATGGATGTCGCAAATGATTGTATGGTTGAGCATGCATGTAGAATTAATAGTCTATCATTAGGACCTTACATATATTTAGATGCATAGCATTAGCATACTTGCATAAAAAGGAGGTCGACTGAATCAGTAGACTGACTACTCTTATTCGTTAGTTCTGGTTCATATGCATTCCATGTTGCAGAAATACATAATTGGGTTAGAAATATTAAGGACTATGGTTGTTGTGGATGATGGATGACTAGATGGATGTAGTTGGTTGCAACTTGTTGCTTTCATTTTTCTATCCTTAGAGATTTCGATGACAAAATCCTTTAAGTGGGAAGATGTAACACTCCAGGAATTTTAATATTAAACTAAAATATTAATAAGGGTAAAAACATAATTTGTAAGAAAAGGAAGAAATAGTAAATTTCTATAAATAAAGCTGGGGAATTGTCTTTTCCTTTTGGTCAAGTAGACTTCTCAAGCCCAAATTCATATTTAAGTTGTTAGAAATGGATACATATGAAGAAGAAATAGAATATTTCTATAGCACTCATTTTATGTTTTGTGCATACTTTGGAAGTAAATTTTAGTTTAAAGAAAAGAAAAAAAAGGGTATAATGGAGAGTAAGCATTTAAAAAATAAAAGAATGAAAAAAAATTATGCGCATAGAAGTAAAAATTTATTTTGAAAAGGGAGCATTTAGTAAAGTTACTTAATTATATGTTGGGAAAATAAATGCATATACATATGAGTAGAATACTATTTTAAAGGAAATGTGTAGATAAAGATGCTAGTTAGTAATGTGTGTGTCTATACACACACACACTTAAATGGTTAAAAAATATGTATACGTATATGCATACATAAAATAAGAGATAAACTTGATTAATTCATTGACTGATTAATTAGTTGATTGATCGATTAACTGATTTATTGATTAAAGGAAGATGTAAATAAATAATTTATTAAAAAGGTGTTCAGGTTCAACGTATGTAATCGAATCGCCTAGATATCTTTACTTGTGAATGATGTAATTATCCAACGGTTAAAACCAATATAAAACTCCTATAAATACACATCTAACCTAAACCCTAATTCTTCATTTCAAATTAACAGTAAACAAAAAAATTTGGTCTTTAAAACAAACAAAAGGATTTAGATTTGAAATCCGTAATGCTTTTGGAAAATGAAACTACCATAAGGCCTCTCGGCGCACACACAATGCAAACGCACACATGGGGGAGATTTGTCCTTATGATAGTCAAACATGCTTACTACGCAAAAAAATCTTTTTGATATTATTACTAGTGCATAGTGGAAAACCTTTTGAAAATAAAATATAAATCCTAGCCAGCATAGGTACCATTATACTATGCCTACTATAACTGCCATTTTAAATGGCAGGTTCTACAACTAAAACCGTACAAGGCGCGTATCGGATGAATGGATTTCCAACAAATGGTCAGGCTAAGGAACTTCCTATTGCCACATGGGAGCGCCTATGGTGGGACGCCCCGAGAACCTACCCTGCTCTCTACCAAACAAGGCCGGCTACCCCCTTCCCGAGAAGTAAAACCTAAGATATGCCACCCCCGGTCCTCTGGGACCTTTATCGGAGGATCCTCTACACCAACAACATCACACAATAATAATGAATATACTACAGTGCCCACATGAGTAAGTATCTGGGCTCCATACAATGATACTACCCTTTTCCAGAAGGAATGGTCATACCCTAGGGGAGCTACCCCTAAAACCTTAGCGCATCTTTCATGTTTCGACCATTACCGGTTTGTGAGGCTCGATGAGGTCTCGTCCACAAAGCTACGCTTTTTCACAAAGACATGCTTTGATCATCAAATGATCAGCAGCACTTCGTATGCCACATTACCAAATTGGGAATGTGTCACTAGTAACCATCAACTACATAACCTTTGAACTTGTACGTCTCATAGAAGGGTGTTAAGCTAAGAGAATAAATCTCCTCCACCAAGCAAAAATGTATTTAATAGAGACTGGTTTTACATCTCAAAGTGTAATGTTAGACACACATCCATACAAGTCTGTTCTGGGTTCGAACAAAACCGAAGGCACTTCCGACGAAGCCCTTGCAAATCCGGGTATCCACAATCCCGATCGGACTTCCCATCATTTAGGGAATCTCTATACCGTAGCTACTCAGTGCAGAGACAATCGATAGGTTATCCTATCGTTCTCGCAAATACCCGGTCTTCACCACCGGTCTTCAAATGCTATCCATAACGACGTATCATTATTCGGAATGGGTTATATGACACAAAGGTCCTCTCCTGGCTAAACCGAATAACGAGGGTAATATTTAAAAACATATTGATATAAATTTCAGTTAAGTCATAACTTAAAATTCAAAAACCTCTTTCAAATGGTTTAAACAAAATTACCATTTCAAATCTTTTAAACAAAAGATTTATTTTACAAAGTTCACCCAGTTTCACAAAGATCTATTTACGGATTCCAAAACAATTTCCATTTCGAGTGGATTAATCCATTTAATCTTTAAATTAAAGATTTAACTCATAGCTTTCAAAACCGTTTCCAAAGATTCATTCATAACTTGGAAAATTATTTCAATTCAAACTTGAAATTCCTATAATACAAATTGGAAATTCATTCCTTATATGAAAGCTTTTATCATTTGAGAACAAACAGTTTTCATTTTGGGAAAAATCCGATTTCATTTATACAAGTTAAAGATTTTCAAACTTGGATTAAATTTAATTCCCAAAACAACACTTTAAAAATAGTTTAAAAACCCATATAAACTTGTATGACCTTTCACATTATAAATTCTCAACATAGAATTCAATTTCAATATTTGAATTCAAATTTAAGTCGAATTATTAAATTTCAAAACTTTATTAAGTTATTCAAAATAACTTTTATCTTTGAAATCCCTTTTAAAAAGATTTTCACTTTAAATCCGATCCATTTCCAAAACCATTTAGATTAAAAAATTCATTTTTAAAAATTATTTTAAAAATTTGTGACTTAACCAATTTCCACGTGCAATCCATATTTGTGTGTATAGTGTAGTCCAGGGGTTTTACACAATAGTGCACAACATCAATCATCACAGATATATAGATAAGCGGTATAACCCATAACGCTTGTCTTCATTCACAGATTCATAGATAAATTAAATTAATCAATCACAAAGATTCATCATTACGATTCGATGTGGGTTTCGGATAACCAATTGGAATCCGACTCCCTGTCGCATCGAAATCCAAATGTCGTTTTACGGGTCAAGGGGTTTTATATTCATACAATATTATATTCATCATAGGTATAACAGCTCATCACAAAGCATTACATAGCATCACATCACATATCAAATATATCAATCCATCACACAGTACACAATAACAAACAAACATCTACAATTAAGATGAATAAATGGGGTGGTTTTTAAATTTATTACCCACATAATTACTTTCATTAGTAATTTTTAATCCACGATTATTATCACTAATTTCAATTGATTAAGTTTTAATTGCCTTCATTAATTAACCATTTCTTTAATTAACTATCAAAATTAATTAACCCTTAATTGTAATTAATTAAATCTTAATAAATTATCCTTAATTAATAATGATTTCTTAATCATGTTAAATAAATTAACCTTTAATTAATTATTCTTAGTTTAATTACCTTAATTAATTAACTACATTAATTAATTATCCTTCAAAGTAATTAACCCTTAATATTTGATTAATCAACCTTTAAATCTTTAATTATCTACTCTTGATTTCTTTCACTAAGTGATTATTACTTCTATTTAATCATTCATTAATTACTTGATTAATTAACTTGAATTATTAATTATTTACTTTAAATAATAAACCCTTAATTATTAATTAATTTAACCTTAATTATAACTAATTATCCTTTAATTGATTTTTCGTAATTATTAATGAATTAATCTTAATTACAAATTATTGATTACTTGATTATCATTAACGATATAAATTAACTTACTTTTAAGTTAAAAATTTAAAACATTTGATTTTTAATTCTAAATCACTTATTAAGTTTCATTTAAAATATCTTGTTAAAAATATAAGTTTAAAACTTAATTGTTTTAAAAAAATCCTTTATTTCAAAACCTTCAATTTATACCTTCTACTCAATAAATAAATCATCATTTATAGAAGGGAATAATTCTAGAAATTCATTTAACTAATTCATTAATGTTTAAAACTGGAAATAATAAAAAGTCCCAGCCAAACCCGAGTATTCACCGAGCTAAACCCCGACGTACTCGAGCCTTACTTCGAGTTTTCCCAAAAACAACCTGAGCGAAATTTTTTCTCAAAAATTTGTTAAGTGTTAAAATCAACCCGATACAACCCCCAAACAACGCGAGCCTGACTTCGAGTTTCCTCCTCCCTAAACCGAGCATTGCTTAGAGTCTACCATCTTCTTCCCCAACACGAAATCCACTGATACGCGAATCCTTACGCGTGCATGAGGCACACGAATCTGGCGCCCTCCTATGATATCCCAGAATTTTTGACAATATAAATTTGATAATCTGTGTTAAAAATTAAATTTATTTGGTAATTTTTGATAATAAAATTTTGAATTGATCTAAAAATCATCTTTTAATGAAGATTTAAATTGGTAGATTTTTTCTTTTTAAAGCTAATAAATTTTTTTCTGTTTATAATATATATAATTGTATGTATTTAAATATATAAGCTTTGATTTGGAATTTAGTAAATCAATCTATTTTCTAATTCTAATTTATTTTGGAAAATTAGAAATTTTGATTTAAATTTAACATTTAATTTTTCATAGCAATTTAATAAATAATTATATGGTTTATACTTAAGGTAAATCTTATTTGTTTTAAAATTTATTTAATTAACTTAAATATGAATTTAGATTAGATTAACATAAACGCTTAGTTTTCTTTTCTTTTTAAAATATTGTTTGAATTTTTATATAAGAATTTAAAATACAGTTTATAAATGATCCTAATATATTGAGTAATAGAAGTAATTTATAATCTCTTCTATAAACTATTTAATATTGTTTAATTTGTTATTTTCAGATAATAATTATAATACTTAGTTCTTATGAACATAAATAAATTTTGTTAGAAATAGGATTTGTTGTTTTTAAATTTAATAAGAATTATATATGCATATATATATATATATAACTTGATTCTTAAATTGGTTTTTAAAATTAATTTAAATGTGAATTTAATGTTTTGAAATTTAATAGAATAAATACATAAAAATATTTGAATAAGCTTATATTTATATTTTTTTTAATTTCATTTCTCTTTAAATAAAAAGGAAATTTATATACACATAAGAAATAAAATAAGTAAAAGTTTTTATAGACAATTTAAATTTAAATTAAAATACTTAAATTTACATGTGTAAGTTTCTTAACACACCATGTAGACATGTGTTAAGCCATAAAGTTATCATTGTGACAAATATTTAAAATTAGAACAAGTGTCCTATTTTTCTTTTTCTTTTATTTTAATGAAATCAAAAATTTTATTTTATGAAAACATCTCCTCTAAAATCATTTTCTTTTCTTTTCTTTTTTTTCAAACTTAAGAAATTTTCAGCTATGAAATATGAAATCAATGTTCTAGCCAAAATCTAAATCTCTTGTTCATCTTCTTCAAATCACCCAAAATTTGGAATTTCATTTGAAAGTTCTTCAAAACAGAAAACATGTTCTCCCCTCAAAACCAATCTGCACTAATGTTTTCTCTAACCAAATCAGCATTCAAACCAATCTTCTTCAAAGCTATCTGAAATTCATTTTGCAAATCAAGTATTACCCGTAGCCTCTTCATATTCATCAACTTGAAAATCATTCTGAAAATTCCAAAACCTGCATGCATCTGAAGATCACTGCTTTTTTGTTTTGAAACTTCATCAAGCCTGCATTTTTCTTTTTCTGGAAAGCATGCAATTGTAATCAGGCAAAGCATTGTAGAAAAAAACAAGAAGCAACTTGAAGTTTTTAAAGCATACATGCAATTGTTAAATCTGGAAAACACAAAGACTGCAGCAACTTGAAGCTTTCAAATTTAAGCACCTTTGTAACGACCCGTAAATTTTCGATAATTAAAATAGCTAATTTAATAAGATTTCGTGATTTAGTGTTAGAAAAAAATTGTAAGTCGTTTGGAATAATAATAAATGTTGAATCCATTGGGTATAATAGAGTAATTGATGGATAAGTAAAATCTATTTAAATCAAATATTGAATATTGAACAGGTAAATTGTTGAAATTAAATATTTAAAACTAATTGAATAATTGAATAACTGTAAAATGAAAATAGTGTTCTAAATTATGAATTGGTTTTAAAAGTTGAATCTTATAAGTTCAATTTCAATATTTCAAAAGATAATGAATTATTGGATAATCGAAATTGTTTAAATTTAATACTTGGAATTTATTGAATAACCGTATAAAGGGGAATGGTTGTTCTATAATTTTAATTCATTTCAAAAGTTAAAATTTTAAGTTCATTTTCGAATATCTCAAAAGATAGTGATTCAAGAATAATAAAAATTGTTTAAATTTAATATTACAAATGTTTGAATAATTAAATTTCGAATTTGATATGATTAATTTGATATTGAAATTTAATATATGAAAATAGAGTGAATAATTGAAATTTGATTTAATATGATTCAAATTGGTTTCCAAAGTGAATGTAAGTTATATTGGGATTATAATAGAGTTAATAAGATTTTAAAATTGGAAATTATTCGATAATTGAATAACGGGTTTAATATGTTAAAAATGATTTGTAAAATTTTATTTTATCATATTAAAGTAACAATGATGTTGTATAACTTTTAAAATTGAATTAAAAGTAAATTTGTGAAAATTGAATATTTTAATATTTAATTATCGACTGAAAAATAGCCAATTTTCGAATAGTCTCGGAATCGGACGAAACTAGTTCCATTGGATCCGTAATAGTTTGTTATTATCAGATTTCAATTTTTGTAGCAATCGGAGTTTTCGTTTTACCGTGGCAGCTCGAAACGCATCGAAATTGTTTTAATATTAATTTGACGAGTTAAAATAGTCATTTTTCAAACAGCCTCCGATTTCGTCGAAACCAGTTTCATCGGATCTTTAATATGATATTATTGTAAGGTTTCAAATTTCGTGTCAATCGGATTTACCGTTTGTCCGGGGCGAGCCAAAACGCCTAGAAACTCGTTTAATCGGTTTAATTTAAATTTGATCGTTTATTGCCGTAACTCGCACAGATGATCGAATTAGCTTACGAAACCTATTCCATTGTATCCGGAACGCGGGATAAACCCTAGAAACGCCGGTCGCCGTGCGTAAATCGGAGTTTGGAAAACCCGGGATAATTAGTGTTTCGAGAAATTTCTATAAACGGCCCCTTTATTCAAAAAAAAGTATAGCTAGGGTTTGCTTCAGCCGTCGCCTCTTATAATAATCAATGGCCGAAAATCTCCTGCCTTCCTCCTCAAATTTCTTCAAATACGCTAACCTATTCGCGAAACTTTCTAAATGGAAGTTGTAGAGCACACTGAGTTCTTGATATCCAACGGTAATGATCGTGAATGGAGCAGAAAATCAACGGCAATCTGCGTTCAAAGGTCCAATGATTACTCATGGTTTTCGTGTGCCACCTAGGGCCGAGCTCCACCATATTCGAGCCGAGAGTCGAGCGCGAGACAAGCTTTGGAATGGTGTATCCTGATCGTCCTGGAAGTCGAGGTGATGGCTGCGTGTATTAAGGCATATTAGCGGCGTTGGGTTCGTGAACGCGACCTGGAGAGGATACGCGCGTGAGAAGAAGAAGCAAGTGGCCAGATCTCCATCAAGAAGAACATGCGGCCAGGATTGAATATGGAATAAAATTTGTAAATTAGTTTTTATAATATAGTATAAACTTGTAAATTCTGTATCTCCTTCGTTCGTTATCAGAATTGGACGAAACGGGGTGCGTTGGAATCATAGAGGCGAGGGCTACGCTGCAGTGCGGATTCGAAAGTGTTTGGAGCTCATTAAAATTTTAGGTTAAATCGAACGTTGTTCGATTTGATTTAAAATCGTAGAATCAAGGTGAGTGTTTTATAACGCTCACAACGTACTAAATATCTTTATGCTAGTTAAATTTGACATTATGACCTGTTATGATTTTATTTGTCGTTGTTTGATAAAAATTTAATTGTCATATAGCCTGTCATTTGAATTAACCGTTGAAAAATTAAATTGACAGTTAAATTGAAGTAAAAATTGAATTGTGATTAAATTACCTGAACTTGATAACTATGAAACTGCCATGAATTGTATTGTCTACTGGATGATGTATTTTTATGGATGTTATTGGTTGATATTTAAATGTTTGGTTGTTTAGTTGCATATATATACTGTTATGCATACATATGACACTATGATTGGTTTAAGTAATATATACTCATCCCTGACATTTAATTGAAATAAATAATTACTTGGCCATAGGATAGAAAATTATATACGGACACCGAATTGGCTAAATTAATAATTTTAAAAATCGTCGATTTGAAATTTATTTAAATGTTTTGATTTAAAAGTTATAAATAGAAATCAATTTATAGAAATCGAATTTATCGAAAAAATTGAGTTTGGAATGTTGAAATAAATTTTGGTTAAAAGAAATTGTTAAATAATTAAAGTGGAGACTTTGGAATTTAAAATCAGGATATGATTAAATTTCGAAAATTGATTTGTATAAAGATTTAACCTTAATTCAAGCTTTGAATATTACTAAGTAAAAGTGATATAAAAATGATATTTTGAAATCGAGCTTGGAATTGAACCATATTTGAAATTTGGATTTAAACTTGAATATTGATGGATAATTTTGTTAAGTGTTATAAATGGATATTTTTGAAAAATCAAGCTCCAAATCGATATAAATTGAAATTGAATTAATTGAAAGTGGATATAAAATTGAATAAATTTGAAGTCAAAATCGACATTGATTGAATCGAAATCGAAATTGAATCGGTAGAACGGAAATTGAAATTGTTTTGAATTGGCAAGTTATAATTGAAATGGTTTGGTTTTGAAGCTGTTTTATTTTGTTTTCCAAATTACTCAGTTATATAAACCATTTTGAATACTTAAACTATTTTAATCTATTTTAAATCTTCTTAACCCGATTTAAATTATTTTAAACTAATTTATCTATTTCAAATCCATTTTAAGATTTTAAGTATTTTTAACTATTTTAATTATTTAAGCTGCTTTTAAACTTCTTAAAACTATTTTCTAAAATTCTAAGCTGGTCAATAAGGTGAAATGTTTATATTTAAATCTTGAATTTAAATACGAATTGGGTTAAATGAAGTTGCAACCTAAATTGAAATCCGAAATGTTTTTGAAATCGAAATAAGATATTGAGACGAAAAATGATTTTTGAAACAGAATCTTAAATTTGAATAGATACGATGATATTTGAAATGGGTTTGATTTTTGAAGCGAACATGATATTTTGATATCACTTATGAATCGATTTGAAATGTAAAAGAGCTAATGGTGTAATAATTCGTAGTTACTAAAGAGACCGGGATCGGATATGGACATACTCTCTGTCGATACCGAAAACCACTTTAATAACTATCATACGTGGAGTGTTGATCCAGAATGAAGTGGATGGTTTGGTGAATGCGTTGACTGAAGAAAGAGAACGATATTGGATGACCCCTGATATGACTAAAACAGGTGCCGCGCCGGGCCATTGAGGTTCGCCATCTCTAGCGGACACACTTCTTCGATACCATATCTATTACATTTGTGATGCGATTTGGGTGCACCCCTTGATTTGGGAGTGTTGTTTCGCGGTGTTGGGATAGCTGCTGAATATGCTCAACATCAGTCTGGATCATGCAACTACTAGTGTCCTAGTTTGTATCGCCTCATGTACCTTGTCATAATGATTATCCTATTCGCGACCACTACGTTTTGTTTTGTGTTATACCTACGGGGTACCCTCCGATAACCACCAGTTTACGGTGGGGCTTACGGTGCTGTATACACTATGGCATTATAAAAATGTGTTAAGGGGGATTATGCTAACACCTTAACGCTATTTTGATACTTTATATTACTGATAGGCATTATCTACTTAGCGTACAATACTACATAGTAGATGGTTTAACGGATCCTTGAGAGATGGAAAATCCCGTAACATCTCTTAAGTTATTGCACGCACGTTGACACTGGATATGAGATGTCAAACCCCGTAAACATCTCTGATGCCGTTACACTCATATTTATTTACGATTGATTTAACTTTCATAAAGATATTTTAGTCCTGACTCGAGTGTTTTGTCTTTTCATTACGCTCGGGCCAGTCCTGAGTTTTTCAGATTTTTGAAGATCTATTCTGGAGGATGAAGACGAAGATTTGGTATACTATTACTATTATTACCCTTGCATCATGCTATCTGCTGCATTATTTTAATTGTTCTGTTGTATATGTATAACTCTGATAAATGTTGTATAAATAATTGTCAAAGTATAGTAAACAGCTTCATGAACTGTTTATTTGACTATTATATTTTATCGTTCCGCTGCGAGATTCTGTGTTGTTTCATTTCCTTTATTTCTCTTTCTTTTCTTTTCTTATTTACCCCAATAACTATCTGCCCTTTTGAATGGTTTGGAATCGACATGTGTATTTGATCGTCGATTTAAATTGTCCAAAAAGGCGGGTCGTTATAACGTTCCAGTTTCATACTTTTCAAAGGCTCTGCTCATCAAATTTTCAAAGTGAGTAACTTCATTCTGTTTAAAAAAATTTAAGTATAAATTTAGTTGCTTATTATACTCTGGAAATAATTGTGGTTGTGTGCTATTTACAAGTTATTACTGGTATATACATGATTTTATGAAATTATGCATGCTGTTGTAACTCGTTTTTCTGTACTTAAGTTCTAGATTTAAGAATTGCTTAAGAATATCCATTTCATTTGATTTAATATGTGTTAAGATTAAAGATTCAATCAAAATATGGTAGTGTAATATAAGTTAAGTTTAAATTTTATTTAATATAAGAAAATTCTGTATTTTCACTGGAAAAAAAATAATAACAGAATAAATTGTACATAAGTAAGAATTTGATTTTCCAGATTCATTGATTAAAGGTTTTAAACCAGTTACATTAACAAAAACTTGAATTTTAAAACTAAAGTTAGAATTTATAGTTTGAAATTGATTGAGTATTTCTGGTTTAACCAGAAATCATATTTGGGGTTAGAACCGTCGATCTAGGAGGTTGGGGTGGCCAGTATCTTTTCTGGTGATGGATTGGTGAACGAAGATGCAAGGAAAATTATTGGAAAAGGGATTAATGCAGTGAGGCAGTGGTGATTTGGGATTATGGATTTAAACCCTAGTCTTCTGTGGCTCAGAAAAATTAATCGCCGTGAATCCTGGAAATGATCGAGTTCTTCCAGATTTAAATAGGTGATTGATGGGGTATGGAAGAGTTCGTGGCCGAAGGTGAAGCCATTCTGGTGATCATCCGCGAGAGAATTTGGTGATTTCTAGTTCGACATTTTTTTCCAGTTTTGGAGCTCGAAGCTCGTTTTTGATTTTTAGATTCTACAAGTTGTTTGATGATCGGAATGGTATTGGGTGATGATCGACGACTTGCGCGTGAGGTCGCGAGAGGTCGGAGGTGACGGCAGCGGTGGTGCAGGTGCACAGGGGAACATGGCATGTCAGCTGTTTTTGGGGAAGATGGTACTCGTGTTTGTATCGGGTTTATTCGTGATTTGCTCGAAGTTTGGGGTTGATTGTCTCGATGTAGTTGTTGCTATGGGCTCGGGTGAGATAGATAGTTACAGGTTTATGTATTAGACTTGTCAATTTTAGTTTGTAATGATTTCAAGATGAAGGTGTTACTCGAGTTACTCGAGTTGTTTTGAGTCTTGCTCGAGCTAGTTTTGTTGCAGTTTAGAAATTTGTCATGTTTCAAAATTTTAAACTGAAATTTAAAATACTAGGCTAAGATTTGAAATATGTTTTAAATCTAACTTTAGATTATGGATTCAGGTTTTAATTTGAATCATAGTTGGAAATGAATAAGTTATTAAATTCAAATTTGTTTAAAATACTATAAAGGGGTTATTGTTTAAAAATGTCTTTAAATAAATTTGAATTTAAATTGGAAATTGAAATGTAAAGCAATATTTTAAACAAAGTTTAATTCTGATTCAAATCTGGATTTGAATCTTTGTTTCATAATAGATTTAAACTTCATATCTTTAAGTGTTTTAACAATTTTTAATGATTAAGTAAATTTAAATGTTTGAATTTAAAAAGGAATTTGTTTTAAATTCTTGTAAAATTTCTTTTATAGGAGAAGGTATTATTTATCACGTAATTTTAAAGGTTTTAAATTGATTTTTAAAACTTGTTAAAGTTAAATTAGAATTTGATAATTTGCTATGAATTTAATTATTAAGGTAATTAAATGAATAATCAATTTATTTAATAAATTAATGAAATGGATAGTTACTTAAAGTAATTAAGGGTTAAATCTTAAAAGTTTAAGATTAATTATTCTTAGAATAATTAACTTGTAAATTAAAAATCGTCAATTAAATAAGATTTGATTTTTAATTAATGATTAGTAATTAATTAATCAAGTGACAAAGGATTAATTAAGTTATATTTAACACTTAATTAATTAAATAATTAAGGGTTAATTATGGGTTATTAATGATTAATTAATTTGTAATTAATAATGATTAAAATAAGTTAATTACTTTAGAAAAATAATTAATGAATTGTTAATAGTAAATAATGGTTATTAACTAAGGATTATTTAATAATTAATTAATGTAATTAACTTTTAATAATTAGTTAGATTAATTAATTTAAAGATAATCATTTGTGTAAATTGTTAGGTATAGTTACTAATGGAAGTAATTAAGGAAATTAATTACTTATTGTAATTAATTGAGTTTAATTTAATTGGATAAGTTAATTAATTCAGTTTAATAAATCTAGAATAATCATTTGATGATTTGTGAAGTATAATTACTTAATGTAATTAAATGAAGAGAAATTACTTAAGAAAGTAATTAATGGCTAATTACCGAATGTAATTAATTGAAGTGATTTGATGATGGAAGTAATTTGAGTATAATTACTTTGTAAAATTAATCAAGGGATTAAGTAGAGATTATTAATTAAGGATTAATTAATTTATTTTGTAAAGTAATTAAGGGTAGTTAATTACTGGATGGAGTTAATCAAGGGTAATTAACAATTATGTTTGAATAAAGATTAATTACTTAATGTAATTAATTTAAATAGAAAATGTAATTAGAAATCATTAATTATTATAATTAATGATGTAATTAAGAATAAATTTATTTGGAAATAATTAATAAATGAAGGAATTAATTAATGTAATGAATTAAGGATCAATGTAACTAATTATAGTTAATTAATTAAGAAAGTAATTAAAGATTAATTACTATATTTGGTTAAGTATAATTAATTTGAGAAATTAATTAGTGGATAATTACTTGAATGTAATTAAAGGTTAATTAAACAGGGATGATTAATTAAAATGAATAATTGATTGATGATGAATTGATTGATTGATAATTAATTAATGGTGATGTAAGCAAGATTTATATTGATGAAGTAATTAATTTAATTCACTTTAAATTAATCATTGCTTATATGGATGGATGATGTTGTTTGCTTTGAATAGTTTGAATCTCAGAAATGAGATAAATAATGTGGAGTGATATAGATGTATTGGTTGCATTGTGATTGGATTACCTTTTGATAATGATAATATGGATTATCTATTGTGATGATTATCTATTGTGAATCTGTGAATTATCTATCTGGATGTATATAGATAATTGAACTGTTTTAAACCTTTAAAACAACTTGGCCTTAAAAGATACGCTTTGGATTTCGATGAGACCGGGATCGGGTTTCCATATTTGGATATCCGAAAACCACATCGATCCAAATTAACGATAGGTCGTGAATCTCTTGTGAAGAGTGAAGACTCGAGGTGTAAGGACTATTCGTCAGTATAACTCTAAGGGTGATTCCGAGATGAGTTTGACGGAGTAGAACTTTCAGATTCGATATAAAGATTCAGAGTGCAAGGGTTATCGTCGTTAACTCTGATGTTGATTCCAAAATGAGTGTAACGAGATAATACCTTCAGTTTCGTTTGAACCCGGAGCGAACTTGTATGGATTGGATGCTTTCAGAACATCGTCAGGTGGACGATAAGCATTCTAAGAGATGTGTTCTCTAAAGGTAATCGTAGCGTCAAGCCTCATCAACCGGGAATGGGTAAAACAGGGGAGGTGCAGCAAGGCTAAGTGGGTCATGCCCAAGTAGGACGAGATTTTCCCCTGTCTAGAAGTCCCTTTTTATTTCGGCTGTTTGGGAAGTTGGAACGTAAGCCAACTACGGGGTTGCCATGTTTTGGACTGTCCAGCAAGGGATGGTTCCGGTCTTGTGTTGCAGGGGATTGGGAGTGATCCTCGGTACGTTGATCTAGGCCACGTACTGTGACGGGAGGTACCCCGGTAGCCGTGCCATTGATGGAATCCAAAATCCAATAAGTGCCAACAGTTTTGATTGTATTACCCACTTTTGTGGCTAGTAGCTGGAATTTAATAGATGTAACAATTTCGGCTATTTCATATTTACTTGAAAACCCTAGACATATTATAATATCACTGGATTTCCTATCAAATGTTTTGGTTAGCGTAAGGTAAAAACTTTTCCATGTTTATGTGTGGGAAGTCTTACTTGATACCTTTTCTTTTCAAAGGTTTTTCAAAGTTAAGCAACTTTAACCTGTTACTCACACCAGACCCATGTCTTACCCGGAGTTTATCTTCTGTTTTCTTAAACTCTTGGGTACTCAAATTTTGATGAGTAGCCAAGGGATTCAGGTTAGCTTTTGACGAATTATGGAGGAGCAATGGAGCAGGAGGCTTCATCGTTAGATATATAGTTTCTGCTATGTGTTCTCTGTGTTGGTATCTCTTTCTTGTATTGTATTTAGTTGTAATAACTAGACAGGTGCTTATAACAGTCTAGTATGTGTTGTATATTCTGTGTAACTCTGATTAGTGTTGTATACTATGTAATATTTATGTTATTAATATAATTTATTCGTTCCGCTGTTAGGATTCTGATGTTGTTTCTTCTTTCTTCTCTTTCTTTTCTCTTTTCTATCCCTTTCTTTCTTTAAGATGACGTGACTTTCTGGGGAGAAAAAGTCGGATCGTCTCAGTTGGTATCAGAGTGCTAGGTTGAGTGAATACCTAGGCTTTGAAGTGATTTCTTTCTTGAGAGAACGTATTTGTAATTTTTTATGTATATATATATATATATATATATATATATATATTTCTACCTATTTTTTGGGTTACCCGTACAGGTTCTCCAATATAGGTTATAAAGGTAGATAAGGTAGTGGGTGTGTAACACAACTACCATTGGTTGGAGTTTGAGTGTTGAGGTTGGAAGTGTATCTGTCGAGACTGTAGACCGAATACCGTCTCGAGTAAGTTGTGCAGAGTGTAGGATTTCATCGATCTCTGAAGGTAACCTGCAAAGGTTCGGAGTTCAACTTTGAAGTTAAATGAGTAGAGTTGGATCTGTCGGTTAGGCAGAAGAGAATAATGGTATCTTGATACCTCAGGAATTAGTAGCTGTGTGATGAGACGCAGTGACTAAGGATGTCTCTGAAGATTTTTCTTTGGAACAAGTTGCGGAAGTATGTCTGTTTCGATGTTGTGGCTGGGTTCAGCAGGATGTTTCTATCTGGTTTGAGGCCTGAGTTTCTCGAAGAGTTTTGGATTAGAAAGTCTTTGGCATCGGTGTCAGCAGTGCAGCTCGGAGTATTCTGTGTGCTAGGAAAAAGGTCTTCTGGTTAGCAGTTTTTCTAGAGATGGAGTTCAGTAGCAGCAGAGCGGATCCATTTCTTCGATAGATTGGCTAGATAAGCGTAAGCTATTCTGATTGGTAAAGAGAGAACATTTTTCTTCGGATATTAGGCTGGGTTGATCGCAAAAGTGACTTGCGATAGTTTGAGTGTTCTCTTGAGATCTATAGGTTTGGTGAAGCAGCTTAGGATCAGGTGGGACATCTGATTTTTCTTTCATGGATCTATTGAACCATATTTCTGAGATGTGTTGTCCAATTTGTGCTTGAGTTCTTTATCAGCATTTTCTTCTACTCCAGATTAGAGTTGTGCAGCGGAAGCAATTTGGTAGTGCTTTTGTTTTATCTTTTCCGGATAGGAGAAGTAAGTTAGTCTTCTGATGTTTATGGAGTAGAGTTGGTGTCCTTGGTTTGGGATTTATCTTGAGGAGATCATTCTGTTGTATTATTTTGGTCCAGTTTGTTTCTAAAGACATCAGCGAAGGTTGAGCTGATCAGTGAGGTTGTAGGCAGCCCAGGATCGTCAGAAGTGTTCTGTGGATAAGAGATGAAGAAATTTGGATTCCGGAGTCGGAGATTTGATTTTGGGTAAGTTTTCTCCAAACTAAAGAGCTTGAAGATTGAGTAAGACTGGGTAAGTCAGCTCCGAGGTGTTTTGGATCTTTTCTGTGTTCTTGTGAGAATTAGTGTTTGATTTTCAAGGTTGAATTGCCAGTTTGGATAACTGGGATTCTCTGTGTTTCACGTATCTCTGAGGGAGTACGTGTATGATCTATCTCTGGTTGTGGAACCAACAGTTCAGGAGGATGTGATTGTTGAGTAAGACTTGTCTGTTGTCTAATATCCTGTTTAGTTTTGTAGATCTAGTCGGATAGGAGCTCTGTAGCTTAGCAGTATAGATGGTTTGGATTCTGTAGAGCGAGTATCCCGTTATTTATACCGGGGAAAAACTCGTGGATGTTCTATCCAGAATTTTTCTGGATAATTATATTTGTTTGTTTGAATGAATTGGTTGCTATGGTTGTTAGCATATGATTGATATATGCTTGTGTTTTAAAATAAAATCTTAAGATATATTATTAAATTACCTTTGCTTTTAAATTTCGGGGACGAAATTCTTTTAAGGGGGGGAGGAATGTGATATCCCAGAATTTTTGGCAATATAAATTTAATAATCTGTGTTAAAAATTAAATTTATTTGGTAATTTTTGATAATAAAATTTTGAATTGATCTAATAATCATCTTTTAATAAAGATTTAAATTGGTAGATTTTATCTTTTTAAAGCTAATAAATTTTTTCTGTTTATTATATATATAATTGTATAAAATAAATATATAAGCTTTGATTTGGAATTTAGTAAATGAATTAATTTTCTAATTTATTTTGGAAAATTGGAAATTTTGATTTAAATTTTACATTTAACTTTTCAAAGCAATTTAATAAATAATTATATGGTTTATACTTAAGATAAATCTTATTTGTTTTAAAAATTTATTTAATTGACTTACATATGAACTTAGATTAGATTAACATAAAAGCTTAGTTTTATTTTCCTTTTAAAATATTGTTTGAATTTTTATATAAGAATTTAAAATACAATTTACAAATGATCTTAATATATTTAGTAATAGAAGTAATTTATAATCTCTTTTATAAACTATTTAATATTGTTTAATTTGTTATTTTCAGATAATAATTATAATATTTAGTTCTTATGAACATAAATAAATTTTGTTAGAAATAGGATTTGTTGTTTTTAAATTTAATAAGAATTATATATGCATATATATATATATATATATATATATATATATATATATATATATAACTTGATTTTCAAATTGGGTTTTAAAATTAATTTAAATTGGAGTTTAATGTTTTGAAATTTAATAGAATAAATACATAAAAATATTTGAATAAGCTTATATTTATATTTTTTTCATTTCATTTCTCTTTAAATAAAAAGGAAATTTATATATACATAAGAAATAAAATAAGCTAAAGTTTTTATAAACAATTTAAATTAAAATTAAAATACTTAAATTTACATGTGTAAGTTTCTTAACACACCTTGTATACACGTGTTAAGCCATAAAGCTATCATTGTGACAAATGTTTAAAATTAGAACAAGTGTCCTATTTTTCTTTTTCTTTTATTTTAATGAAATCAAAAAATTTCTTTGATAAACACATCTCCTCTAAAATCATTTTCTTTTCTATTCTTCTTTTTCAAACTTAAGAAATTTTCAGCTATGAAATCTAAAATCAATGATCTAACAAAAATATAAATTTCTTGTTCATCTTCTTCAAATCACCCAAAATTTGGAATTTCATTTGAAAATTCATTCAAAACAGAAAACATGTTTTCCCCTCAAAACCAATCTGCACTAATGTTTTCTCTAACCAAATCAACATACAAACCAATCTTCTTCAAAGCTATCTGAAATTCATTTTGCAAATCAAGTGTTACTTGTAGCCTCTTCATATTCATCAACCTAAAAATCATTTTGAAAATTCCAAAACCTACATGCATCTTAAGATCACTGCTTTTCTGTTTTGAAACTTCATCAAGCCTGCATTTTTCTTTTTCTGGAAAGCATGCAATTGTAATCAGGCAAAGCATTGTAGATAAAAACAAGAAACAACTTGAAGTTTTTAAAGCATACATGCAACTGTTGGATCTGGAAAACACAAAGTACTGCAGCAACTTGAAGCTTTCAAATTTAAGCACCTTGTAGTTCCATACATTTCAAAGGCTCTGCTCATCAAAATTTCAAAGTGAGTAACTTCATTTTGATTAAAAAAATTAAGTATAAATTTAGTTGCTTATTATACTCTGGAAATAATTGTGGTTGTGTGTTATTTACAAGTTATTACTAGTATATACATGATTTTATGAAATTGTGCATGTTGTTGTACCTCATTTTTCTGTACTTAAGTTCCAGATTTAAGAATTTCTTAAGAATATCCATTTCATTTGATTTAATATGTGTTCAGATTAAAGATTCAATCAAAATATGGTTGTGTAATATAAGTTAAGTTTAAATTTTATTTAATATAAGAAAATTCTGTATTTTCACTGGAAACAAAATAATAACAGAAAAAATTGTATATAAGTAAGAATTTGATTTTCCAGATTCATTGATTAAAGATTTTAAACCAATAACATTAACAAAAAATTGAATTTTAAAACTAAAATTAGAATTTATAGTGTGAAATTGATTGAGTATTTCTGGTTTAACCAGAAATCATGTTTGGGGTTAGAACTGTTGATCTAGGAGGTTGGGGTGGCCAGTATCTTTTCTGGTGATGGATTGGTGAACGAAGATGCAGGGAAAATTATTGGAAAAGGGATTAATGCAGTGAGGCAGTAGTGATTTGGGATTAAGGATTTTAACCCTAGTTTTCTATGGCTCAGAAGAATTGATCGCCGCGAATCCTGGAAATGATCGAGTTCATCTACATTCAAATAGGTGATTGATGGGGTGTGGAAGAGTTCATGGCCGGAGGTGAAGCCACTCTGGTGATCACCAGTAAGAGAATTTGTTGATTTCCAGTTCGACATTTTTTTTCCAGTTTTGGAGCTCGTAGCTCGTTTTTGATTTTTAGATTCTGCAAGTTATTTGATGATCGGAATGGTATCGGGTGATGATCGACGACTTGCGCGTGAGGTCGCGAGAGGTTAGAGGTTGTCGGCAGCGGTGGTGCAGGTGCACAGGGGAATTTGGTGTGTCAGCTGTTTTTGGGGAAGATGGTACTCGGGTTTGTATCGGGTTTATTCGTGATTTGCTCGAAGTTTGGGTTGATTGTCTCGAAGTAGTTGTTGCTGTGGGCTCGGGTGAGTTAGATAGTTACAGTTTTATGTATTAAACCTGTCAGTTTTAGTTTGAAATGATTTCAAGATGAAGGTGTTACTCGAGTTACTCGAGTTGTTTTGAGTCTGGCTCGAGCTAGTTTTGTTGCAGTTTAGAAATTTGTCATGTTTCAAAATTCTAAACTGAAATTTAAACTACTAAGGAATGATTTAAAATACTAAGAAATGTTTTAAAATATGTTTTAAATCTAAATTTAAATTATGGATTCAGGTTTTAATTTGAATCATAGTTGGAAATGAATAAGTTATTAAGTTCAAATTTGTTTAAAATACTAAAAGGGGTTATTGGTTAAAAATGTCTTTAAATAAATTTGAATTTAAATTGGAAATTGAAATGTAAAGAAATATTTTAAACAAAGTTTAATTCTGATTCAAATTTGGATTTGAATCTTTGTTTCAAAATTAATTTAAATTTTATAAATTTAAGTGTTTTAAAAAATTAGAATGATTAAGTAAAATTTAAATGTTTGAATTTAAAAAGGAATTTGTTTTAAACTCTTGTAAAATTTCTTTTATAAGAGAAGGTATTATTTATCATGTAATTTTAAAGGTTTTAAATTGATTTTTAAAACTTGATAAAGTTAAATTAGAATTTGATAATTTGTTATACATTTAATTATCAAGTTAATTAAATGAATAATTAATTTATTTACTAAATTAATGAAATGGATAATTACTTAAAGTAATTAAGGATTAAATCTTAAAATTTTAAGATTAATTATTCTTAGAATAATTAACTTGTAAATTAAAAGTCATTAATTAAATAAGATTTGATTTTTAATTAATGATTAGTATTTAATTAATCAAGTGATAAAGGATTAATTAAGTTATAGTTAACACTTAATTAATTAAATAATTAGGGGTTAATTAATGGGTTATTAATGATTAATTAATTTGTAATTAATAATGATTAAAATAAGTTAATTACTTTAGAAAAATAATTAATGAATTGTTAATAGTTAATAAAGGTTATTAACTAAGGATTATCTAGTAATTAATTAATCTGATTAACTTTTAATAATTAATTAGATTAATTAATTTAAAGATAATCATTTATGTAAATTGTTAAGTATAATTACTTATGGAAGTAATTAAGGAAATTAATTACTTATTGTAATTAATTGAGTTTTATTTGATTAGATAAGTTAATTAATTCAGTTTAATTAATTTAGAATAATCATTTGATGATTTGTGAAGTATAATTACTTAATATAATTAAATGAAGAGAAATTACTTAAGAAAGTAATTAATGGGTAATTACTGGATGTAATTAATTGAAGTGATTTGATGATGGAAGTAATTTGGGTATAATTACTTTGTAAAATTAATCAAGGGATTGATTAGAGATTATTAATTAAGGATTAATTAATTTATTTTGTAAAGTAATTAAGGGTAGTTAATTACTAGATGGAGTTAATCAAGGGTGATTAACAATTATGTTTAAATAAAGATTAATTACTTAATGTAATTAATTTAAATATAAAATTTAATTAGAAATCATTAGTTATTATAATTAATGATGTAATTAAGAATAAATTTATTTGGAAATAATTAATAAATGAAGGAATTAATTAATGTAATTAATTAAGGATCAATGTAATTAATTATAGTTAATTAATTGAGAAAGTAATTAAAGATTAATTATTGTATTTGGTTAAGTATAATTAATTTGAGAAATTAATTAGTGGATAATTACTTAAATGTAATTAAAGGTTAATTAATCAGGGATGATTAACTAAAATGAATAATTGATTGATGATTAATTAATTGATTGATAATTAATTAATGGTGATGTAAGCAAGATTTATATTGATGAACTAATTAATTTGATTCACTTTAAATTAATTAAAAACGATGTAATTAATTTTATTTATTTTAAATTAATTATATTTGGTGTGATTATTAATCATTGCTTATATGGATGGATGATGTTGTTTGCTTTAAATAGTTTGAATCTCAGAAATGAGATAAATTAATGTTGAGTGATATGGATGCATTGGTTGCATTGTGATAATGATTTGGATTACCTTTTGATAATGATAATATGGATTATCTATTGTGATGATTATCTATTGTGAATCTGTGAATTATCTATCTAGATGTATATAGATAATTGAATTGTTTTAACCCTTTAAAACAACTTGGCCTTAAAATATACGCTTTGGATTTCGATGAGACCGAGATCGGGTTTCCATATTTGGATATCCGAAAACCACATCGATCCAAATTAACGATAGGTCGTGATTCACTTATGAAGAGTGAAGACTCAAGGTGTAAAGACTATTCGTCAGTATAACTCTGATTGTGATTCCGAGATGATTTGACGGAGTAGTACTTTCAGATTCGAGATAAAGATTCAGAGTGCAAGGGCAATCGTTGTTAATTCTGAAGGTGATTCCAAAATGAGTGTAACGAGATAATGCCTTCGGTTTTGTTCGAACCCGTAGCGAACTTGTATGGATTGAATGCTTTCAGAACATCGTCAGGTGGACGATGAGCATTCTAAGAGATGTGTTCTCTAAAAGTAATCGTAGCCTCAAGCCTCATCAACCGGGAATGGCTAAAACAGGGGAGGTGTAGCAAGGCTAAGTGGGTCATGCCCAAGTAGGATGATATTTTCCCCTGTCTAGAAGTTCCTTTTTATTTCGGTTGTGTGGGCAGTTGGAACGTAAGCCAACTGCGGGGTTGTCTTGTTCGGGACTGTCCAGTAAGGGATGGTTCCGGTCTTGTGTTGCAGGGTATTGGGAGTGATCCTCAGTATGTTGATCTAGGCCACGTACTGTGACGGGAGGTACCCCGGTAACCCTGCCATTGGTGGAATCCAAAATCCAATAAGTGCCAACAGTTTTGATTGTATTACCCACTTTTTTGGCTAGTAGCTGGAATTTAGTAGATGTAACAATTTCGGCTATTTCATATTTACTTGAAAACCCTAGACATATTATAATATCACTGGATTTCCTATCAAATGTTTTGGTCAGCGTAAGGTAAAAACTTTTCCATGTTTATGTGTGGGAAGTCTTACTTGATACCTTTTCTTTTCAAAGGTTTTTCAAAGTTAAGAAACTTTAACCTGTTACTCACACCAAACCCATGTCTGACCCGGAGTTTATCTTCTGTTTTCTTAAACTCTTGGGTACTCAAATTTTTACGAGTAGCCAAGGGATTCAGGTTAGCTTTTGACGAATTATGAAGGAGCAATGGAGTAGGAGGCTTTGGCGTTAGATATATAGTTTCCACTGTGTGTTCTCTGTATTGGTATCTCTTTCTTGTACTGTATTTAGTTGTAATAACTAGACTGGTGTTTATAACTGTCTAGTATGTGTTGTATATTCTGTGTAACTCTGATTAGTGTTGTATACTATGTAATATTTATGTTATTAATATAATTTATTTGTTCCGCTGTTAAGATTCTGATGTTGTTTCTTCTTTCTTCTCTTTCTTTTCACTTTTCTATCCCTTTCTTTCTTCAAGATGATGCGACTTTCTGTGGAGAAAAAGTTGGGTCTTCTCACCTCCGATCAATCTCACCACCACCTATAAGTCGACCATAACCATCGCAAGCTAGCCGAACCTCCAAAACCCCTACATCGTCGTGGTTCGCAATTGAGCATTACACTCGAACTGGTAACAATTCTGATCATCGGTAATCACCTTGCAACGCCGCTACTGACCAGTTGGACCCACGTGCTCTCGACCAAAGATACCCCGACCCTCCACGAATCCATCGCCCCCGGTCCGATCGTTTGAAACGCGCTGACGACGGCGACATTCCCTCGCGACTTCAACCCAACCCAAACACAGAGCTTAAACCCTAGTTTGATTCAAATCTCAAACAAAAATGAATTTAAAAATTTTCTTTTGCTTTTCCTACGATCTATGATGCTTAACCCACCTTCTGTTCAAAACTCTAAGAACATAGTCGCGCCTATCATCGTGATCTGCCAGGAAAGTCATCCTAGTTAAACTCAACATTTCCCACAATTCCCCAATTTAAAAATCAAAATTTTAATGCTAAAATTTATTATTTCCAATTACAAATCTGCTTCTAACATTAGGTTTTGAAAATCATTTATTCGAAATTTGACTCATATCAGATTTTTACTGTAAATTTAATTTTTTTGAATTAACTGCTTTATAAACCCTTTTGAATTCATTTTTAAAAATAATGTTAACTTGTTACAAACATTTTTATTTTAGGAATCGGAGCCTAAATTTGATTTGTCTGGGTGAAAAAAATTATTTTCAAACAATTGGAATCAACTATGTCATATATATAGAGGCATGCCTTGCCTGAGAAGTGAGTACAGTCATGATTCACCCATATACATGCATATACACTTACTAATATGTACACATCCACACAATATTTTAAATAATTATCATCACAGACCTAAAGGATCAAAAGAATTGGTTTAAGAGTTATAGTTGCTCACCTGAAACTTTTAACAGAGAAGAGCAGTTGTTGTTTTAATGCTTTGCTTGATTTGTTGTACTTGAACTCCTGTTTGCTGTTTATATTTCCAGGCTTCATAAATTGATTTGTTTTTCCAGATTTTGAAGACTAAGTTGATTTGCAGATTTTTATATTTCTCTAGATTCTGATTCTTGCATTTGCTTTGAATTTGGATCAAGCTTTTGCTTCTCAGGTTTGTTCTTTGTTTATTTCTTTCCAGGTTGAAACTTTGATTTTCAAGCTTGAATTTATTTTAGCGTTTTGATACAGGGAATGCTCTCAGGTCTGCATCAAGATTCTTGCTTTGATTTCAGATTTTTTTTGAAAGAGAGGGATTTTTGAATTTGTGTTTTGAAGATGAACCTTGTTTTTCTGTTTTTTCTCTGGTTTGAGAAGAATGAATACAACTGTCTCTTAACACTTTTTTTTCTTGGTTCCGTATTTCAGGCCTTGAGAAGATCAATGGCCTGATTATATTTTTTTCTTTTTTTTTCGAAAGTTAATGCCACTTGTAAACTTGTTTCTTTGCATGCATTACACTTGTTGTTTGTAGGGAGAATTGTGTTTAAATCCTTTGACTCAAATTATTTTGTATATTTTAGTTTTAAACCTTTATGTAAATGTATTTTCACATACAACCTATGTTTACATTTTGAAAAATGTTTATGTTTCCTTTTTGCCAAATGTTTATGTTTCCTTTTATATTAATATCTACACAAATAAAATTTCTATTGTTTTTCACATATTTATATACATATATTTTCTACATTTTCATCCATACATCCTTTTTATATTTATTTTTTTGTACAACTTTTAAAAAGAAAAAAATGATCTAAATACTTTAGTCGCATATTAACAATTAATCACTTTTTATTTACATAAGAAAATTTGAATTAAAAATAATATTTTGCAAATGAGTGCATAAATCTTCTTTTAATTACAACTTCCAAATGTTAGTATATCTAGAAATTTGGAAACCAAACTTTTTATTAATTTAAAGCTTCTAATTTCTATTTTATTTTGAATACATTTTATTTTGAAATCCAACATTTTTTGATAAAATACATATTCTTGTACTTCAAATCAAATTTTCTATTTATCTTTAAATCAATATTTATTTCAACATCAAATTTTATTTATAAAATTACTCACCCTTAATTTTTAAACCAAATTCTACTTTGTAATCTAAAAATTTTATTTATTCTAGAAATTTTCTAATTAATTAATTGATTAATTCACAATTTTAATTCCAAAATAAAATTAATTGCCAAATTAATCTTTGTTAATTTATAGGAACGTTACAGATTCCTCCCTTAAAAAAAAATTCGTCCTCGAAATTTGCTAGGGAGACGTGAAAGAATAGATGATAGATAAAGTAATGATTGATCAAATCAGATCGAAATATTTATTCTGCATTTGGCTTCCCAAAGCAGAATATCAAAAAATATAAGAATCAACTCATTCAATTATGAAGTAATTGGGTAATCTGATCTATGAAGTATACAAGGGTATTGGTTAGTTTGAAGGGATAACTAACCGTTCGTAGAATATATCGAAATCCAATGAAATAGACAGAAATAGATTTGACTACGATCTCAGATTCAAGATTTAACTTATTTACGAATAGTTGAGAAATAAAACTATGGCTAGTTCTCATGTCGAACAAACATGAAAATTAATTTAATCGTAAACGAGAAGGTTACCTTATAAAATCTCTTTTCCTTTATCAGCCTTTGAGGTTGAAGAATCATCTCTGGCTGCATACACCTTATTTACTAGAGCTTGCTTATGAGCTGGACAGTCTTTGATCCTATGTCCTGGCTTGTGGTAGTAATAGCATCCCGTAGATTCCTGATCTGGCCTCTTAAATGGCTCTCTCAATCCGGGCTTCCAAGGATTCTTGCATTTGTCCGAGTAATGACCTTTCTCCAAGCAATTGAGATAAGTAACATCTTTCACCCTTTTCTTCCGTGTATTCTTTTTTTTTTTATCTTTCCTCGGTTTCTTTCCACCAAACTTCTTTTTCCTCCAATTCAGATTACTTGTATTCCCTTTTTCCTCTGGAACTTCCTGCTTATCTAGAGTATTGTTTCTATAAACTATATCAATTAATTCAGAAAACGATTCCTTAACGTGAGTAGTCATTCTCTCCTGAAATTCCTTGTTCATTCCCCGAATAAACTTTTCATTCTTCTTTAACGGTGTATTCACCAATTCTGGACCAAATCGAGATAATTCATTGAATTTGTTTAATTATTCCTCAAATAATAAGCTTCCTTGCTTCAAATCCGCGAACTCCTGGTACATTCGGGAGATACCAGCAGACGGCATATACCACTGCTCGAACACTTCCTTGAAACGATTCCAAGTAAATTCATCTGCCGGTTCATCCGATGTAACTGCTTCCCACCAAGCTAAAGCCTCTCCCTAGAGTTGCCAGGAAGCTAGCAATCACATATGATCATTTTCCAATTTCAGTCGTTTGAAAATCCTTTCACTCGATCGGATCCAGGCTTGTTCTTCGATAACAGTTTCCTTGCATGTGAATGGCTTTCCACCAATTCTAGAAAAGCTTCGATATAAATCAGCCAGATTTGATTGAGATTGAATGGGAATGTCTATCATTGCAAGGCCCTGACAAGTTAAAGTGGTACTTCCCTATCCCCAATCTCGTCCTCTTTTTCCACCCATTCTTACTATCTGTCAATAGTAAGAAAACCGATTTAGGCATTCGGACGAAATTTCTTAGAGAATAAAAACAGATAAAGATAATAGATTGAGAAATTTGGATTTTGGTTTCACTGGTTATCCTCATTCTAGGGTATACTTCACTCTATCTCTAATGAGCCATCTAATGTGTTACACTCCGTAGCTAAAGTTCTTACTCAACCTTTAGCTCTGATACCAGATGTGACGAACCGAACACGATGTCCGACAAACAACATCAAATTCATATTGTCGGAGCTTGCAACAACATTAGATGATAAATAATACAGCGGAAATAAAAGCACTAATACAACAGGAATACAATATCCAATACATTAAGTTGATACGATGATAATCATCAATATCAGAGAATATACAACACAAAATACAATAGAACACTATACAATATGAGATAAGTCTTCAAAAGAAACTAATACTGCAACTCCAATCCAAAAACTCCAAACTAGAGCTCCAAAACTTCAAGCTCGATCCACCATCAAGGTTGCACAAAGCTAAGCAAGGTCAGCCCGTGCACTCCAAAGACTCCAAAATGTATCAAATAGAAATCTGAAGGCTACCAAAACGATATCTACTACCTGACTATCTGAAAAACCAAACACTAGACTGCCCTTGTGAAAAATTATGGGCACCTAGAGTTTAGGAAGGGAACAATAAACTCCGGGTCTACCATGGGACTGGTATGAGCAAACAAAAACATTTGGTCTTTAAAACAAACAAAAGGATTTAGATTTGAAATCCGCAATGCTTTTGGAAAATGAAACTACCATAAGGCCTCCTAGAACACACACAATGCAGACACACACATGGGGGAGATTTCTCCTTATGATAGTCAAACATTCTTACTACGCAAAAAATCTTTTTGATATTATTACTGGTGCATAGTGGAAAACCATTCGAAAATATAATATAAACCCTAGCCAGCATAGGTACCATTATACTATGCCTACTATAGCTGCCATTTTAAATGGTAGGTTCTACAACTAAAACCGTACAAGGTGCGTATTGGATGAATGGATTTCCAACAAATGGACAGGCTAAGGAACTTCATATTGCCACATGGGAACGCCTCTGGCGGGACGATCCGAGAACCTACCCGGCTCTCTGCCAAACAAGGCCGACTACCCCCTTCCCGGGAAGTAAAACCTAAGATATGCCACCACCGGTCCTTTGGGACCTTTATCCAAGGATCCTCTACACCAACAACATCACACAGCAATAATAAATATACTACAGTGCCCACATGAGTAAGTATCTGGGCTCCATACCATGATACTACCCTTTTCCAGAAGGAATGGTCATACCATAGGGGAGCTAGCCCTGAAACCTTGCCCCATCTTTCCTGTTTCGACCATTACCGGTTTGTGAGGCTCGATGAGGTCTTGTCTACAAAGCTACGCTTTTTCATAAAGCCATGCTTTGATCAACAAATGATCAGCAGCACTTCGTATGCCACATTACCAAATTGGGAATGTATCACTAGTAACCATCAACTACATAACCTCTGAGCTCGTACATCTCAGACAAGGGTGTTAAGCTACGAGAATAAATCTCTGCCACCAAGCAGAAATGTATTTGATAGAGACCGGTTTTATATCTCAAAGTGTAATGTCAGACAAACATCCATACAAGTCTGTTCTAGGTTCGAAGAGAACCGAAGGCACTTCCGAAGAAGCCCTTGCAAATCCGGGTGTCCAAAATCCCGATCGGACTTCCCATCACTTAGGGAATCTCTATACTGTAGCTACAATCGATAGGTTATCCTATCATTATCGCAAATACCCGATCTTCACCACCGGTCTTTAAATTCCATCCATAACGATGTATCATTATTCGAAATGGGTTATAGGACATAAAGGTCCCCTCCCGGCTAAACCGAATAATGAGCGTAATATTTAAAAACATGTGGATATGGATTTCAGTTAAGTCACAAATTAAAATTCCAAACCCTCTTTCAAACGGTTTAAACAAAATTACCCTTTCAAATCTTTTAAACAAAAGATTTATTTCACAAAGTTCACCCAGTTTCACAAAAATCTATTTATGGATTCCAAAACAATTTTCATTTCGAGTGGATTAATCCATTTAATCTTTGAATTAAAGATTTAACTCATAGCTTTCAAAACCGTTTCCAAAGATTCATTCATAACTTGGAAAACTATTTCAATTCAAACTTGAAATTCCTATAATACAAATTGGAAATTCATTCCTTATATGAAAGCTTTTATCATTTGAGAACAAACAGTTTTCATTTTGGAAAAAAACCGAGTTCATTTATACAAGTTAAAGTTTTTCAAAGTTGGGTTAAATTTAATTCCCAAAACAACACTTTAAAAATGGTTTAAAAACCCATATAAACTTGTATGACCTTTTACATTATAAATTCTCAACATAGAATTTAGTTTCAAAATTTGAATTCAAATTTAAATCGAATTATTAAATTTCAAAGCGTTATTAAGTTATTCAAAATAACTTTTGTCTTCGAAATCCCTTTGCAAAAGCTTTTCACTTTAAATCTGATCCATTTCCCAAACCATTTAGATTCAAAAATTCAATTTTTAAAATTATTTTTGAAAATCTGTGACTTAACCAATTTCCACGTGCAATCCATATTTGTGTGTGTATAGTGTAGTCTAGGGGTTTTACATAATAGTGCACAACATCAATCGTCACAGATATATCGATAAGAGGTATAACCCATAACGCTTATCTTCATTCACAGATTCATAGATAAAGTAAATTTATCAATCACAAAGATTCATCGTTTTGGATAACCAATTGGAATCCGACTCCCTGTTGCATCGAAATCCAAATGTCGTTTTACGGGTCAAGGGGTTTTATATTCATACAACAGTATATTCATCATAGGTATAACAGCTCAGTACAGAGCATTACATAGCATCACATCACATATCAAATATATCAATCCATCACACAGTACTCAATAACAATCAAACATCTACAATTAAGATGAATAAATGGGGTGGTTTTTAAATTTATTACCGACATAATTACTTCCATTAGTAATTTTTAATCCACGATTATTATCATTAATTTCAATTGATTAAGTTTTAATTACCTTCATTAATTAATCATTTATTTAATGAATTATCTAAATTAATTAACCCTTAATTAGTAATTATTTCTTAATCATTTTAAATTAATTAACCTTTAATTAATTATTCTTAGTTTATTTACCTAATTAATTAACCACATTAATTAATTATTCTTCAAAGTAATTAACCCTTAATATTTGATTAATCAACCTTTAATCCTTAATTATCTACTCATAATTTATTTCACTAAGTGATTATTATTTCTATTTAATCATTCATTAATTACTTGATTAATTAAGTTGAATTATTAATTAATTTGTAACGACCCGGAATTTTGGGCAATATCAATTTAATAATCTGTGTAAATAATTTAACTGGTTTGATAATTTTCTTTATAATTTTAATTTAAAATTTGTGAATTTAATCTTTTAAAGGTTAATAAATATATAATCTGATAATTGTAATCAATATCTTTCTGACAATTTAAATTTGATAAGAATTGTTTTTCAAAGCTAATCAGATTTTATTCTGTTTATAATATATACAATTGATATATTGTGAATAGAAGAGCTTTTGTTTTAAATTAAAGATTAATTTTCAAATTGTAATATATATGTATGTATATGTTATAATTTGAGTTGTTTTGAAATTTAGTTTAATATATTGATAATTTAATATAAATGAATTGTAATTCAAAGATTTTCTTTAAAACTTAATATTTTTCAAAAGTTAATTTAAAGAGTAATTCATTTGTTTTCAAAATATGAGATTTGTTATTTATTTAAACATTTTGGTTTTGCTTTCTTTTAAAATGCTAATAAGATACATGTACGAAGATTTCATACTTATTTCTTTAAAATTCAAAGCATATTATCATAAAAACATTTCATAAATACTTTATGAATACATTTATAACTTAAAATGATTTAACTAAAAGGTAAGAACACTTGTAAACTCTTAAAACATACTTGAGACACTTGTTCAAATTAATAACAAGTGGCAATTATCTCATTTTAATTTTAAATAAATGTAAAAGAAGAAAACTAGTTTTTTTTTCAAATACTCTTTCTTTGTTTTCATCTCTTATCTAAAATTAATGGAAATCTGAGAATATCAAACTTGAGATTTTAAAATCAAAAGCAAAATTCTTCATATCAACAAATTTAAAACCTGAAGCTTGAATTTAAATCTGAAATTAAAGTCCTGCAAATTAATGTTCTTCTCAACATCAACTTGCATTTCAAATAATGTTCACCGGCAACTTCAACCTGCAATCAAACTAAAGCATGCAAAGAGATTTTCAAAAGCAATCAAAGTATTTTTCAGATCTAAGATGATTCAAACCTGGAGTATAGGTGTAGAACCTGCTCTGTTATAAAATCGGTCCTACAAATTTACTGAGGTGAGTAAACCCTTTTAAAAGCAGTTTTAATAAATCTATTGTTGAATATGGATGCATATGTTGAATTGTGTTAAGATGATGAATTTATGTGTATATGAAATATTATATACATGCATATTAAAAGTGTGGAGTGTCTGGTAATTATCTATAAAATTTCATCTCTGTTCTTTACAGAGGTTATTTATAAAATAAAAATCTCAAATCTTCCAATCTATACTCTATTGAACTTGTGATGTGAATGAAAGTTGTAGATTTATGTTTGTTGGTAATATTAAAAATAGTTTCTGAAAATTTAAATTCAAAATCAATTTTTAAAATGAAATTTACAGTAAACATTGTTTCATGCCAAAAATCAACCACCTTGTTCTTAGATTTGGATTTCATGAATGTATTAAGGATCAAAAATTATGATTTTTAAGGTATATATCATGATTTTCAATTGAGAAATTCTTGTGAATTTGGTGTTTGTGTGGAAATTGGGTTTTTGTAAATTGCCGAGAAACGACTTGATGATTTCAGCTAGGATTTGGTTCGAAGCAAGTTTATGGATCATAGATTAGGGGAAAAATGATATCAAAATTTTCCAATGGCTGATTTGTTGGAATTAAATCGAATTAGGGTTTTAGTTTGCGTTTTGCTCGGCACTGTTGTTTTGATTTTTGCGACTTGGATCTGGAACCGGGGTTGTTCGCGTTTAGGGTAAATGTAGCTTGGAGACTGTGGCGTTCGATGGTGTGGACGGAGATGATCTTCGGCGACGAGTTGGTCGGCCGTGGGGAGTTTTGTTGTTCGTTGTTTTGCAGTTGTTCGAGTTGAATTTTTGAATTTTGATTCGAGAGTGGATTCTCGAATCTGGGTTGGTCATCGTGTTCGCACAAGGATTTGGGGTTGTAGGGGGTTGTCGTGCCGATCGACGGCGGCCAGGATGGACGGTGCACGTGCACCGTGCACGACATTGATCTGCTGGAGTTTTTCGTTTGGGGGAAACGATGAGGAGCTCGAAGATGCTCTCGGGATTTTAGCTTGTTGGACTCGAAGTCAAGGTGGTTTCGGTTTGCTTCGGGGTTAACTCGGGTTGGTTAGCGTTTTGCTTCGGGATTTTCTTTTGGGTGCTATCTGGTAATAGGTTTATCACTAGATTGCATTATGACTTGAGTCGATTAAATTAAAATTCAAGCATATTATTATAAACAAGTTTTATAAAGGAATAAAAATAAAAACTTTAAAACTTGTTGTTTAAAAATTTAATGTTAATTAAATTTATAAAGTATAAGTTGAAAATTTTATATATTTTATTTCAATTTAAATTTATTTAAAGTGATTTCATATTTAAGGTAATTTAATTACATTTTGGAAGGATATTTTGAATTTAAATATTAAATCAAATTTTAAGTTAAAATGTTAAGAAATGATTCAAACTTAAGATTTCAAATTTTATATTGAAATAAATAAGATTAGTTTAAATGTTTTAAAGTATTGGAAATTTTGTAATTTGTTACTAAATTTTCTATTTTCAAATAAGATTATCATTATGATTTTGTAAACCAAGCTTAATAACTTGTCTTTAAAATTAATTTATATAATTCAAATGATTTGTTTATAGAAATAATTAAGGTTAAATTATTTGAATATGACTTAAGAATAATTAATTAAGTATAATTGTTAATAAGTAAGAGATTAAATAAAATTTATGTTTTCTTAATTAATTAAAGATTTTCTTTAATTATAAGAAGATTAGTTAATTAATTAATTGTTTAATTAATTTTAAATAATTAGTTAATTATTTATTATATTTTAAATACTCACTTAATATGGATTAATTAAGTATAATTACTTAATAAAGAAATTAATGATGAATTGTTGAATGTAATTAAGAAAGTTAATTACTTATGGAAGTAATTAATGGAAAATACTCATGGGAGTAATTAAGTTGAAGTGATTATTGGGTAATCGCTTGTTGTTATCAATTAAAGAATTGATTAATTTAATTGTTTTGAAATTAATTAATTAATTAGTAATTAATTTATTTAAAGAATGAATGACTGTTTAATAATGGAATTAATTATTTGTAAGGTAATTAATTAAGAAAGTAATTAAGATTTATTAATGTAAGTAATTAAGAGTTAATTACTTAAGTATTTTAGTTAATTAATTAATGTGATTAATTAATTAATAAATGAGATTAATTTAAGATTAATTACTAAATGTAATTAATTAAAAATGTAATTAATCAACAAAGTAATTAATTAAGGGTTTATTTATTAATTTAATTGAATAATAATTACTTAATGATGTAATTAAGGATTAATTAATTGGATTAATTAATCAAGGATTAATTTAATTAAATTAGAAATTAATTAAGTAAGAAGTTATTTAATTAAGATAAGTAATTACAAATTGTTAATTACTGATTATGATTTATGAGTTGATTAATTATAAGTTAATTATTTAATTAATTAAAGTAATTATTAATTAATAAGGATCATTAGTTAATGTAATTAATGATATTAATCAAGGTTGATTAATATAAGTAATTAATTTAAGGGTGATTAATTATTGTAATTAATTAAGGTTTAATGAAATTAATTATAGTTAAGTGATAAATGAAGGATCCTTAATTATTATAATTAATGATAGTAATTAAAGGTTAATTACTGAATATGGTTAAGGATAATTACTTGAATGTAATTAAATATAATTAATCAAAGAAGATTTATTAAGAAAGATCATTAGAGATGATTAATTTATTTATTTGGAATAATAATTAATGAAGAAGGATTATGAAATCCAATTGATTAAGAGATAATCAATTCTGTTTTGGATGATTGATTAATATGGATTGATTGATTAATATTGGTTAATTGATTGATATTGGATGATCAATATTTGGAGATTGATGATTGGCTGATATTGGATGTTTGATATTGGTTTGATATTGGATGATCTGGATATATCTGTTATGTGATATTGTGATGTCTCGAAAATTTAGGCAATAATTATTTAATAATTTCTCTAATAAATATTTTAAAATGTGAATATTGATTTAATAAATTAATTTAAACTGAAATTATCTTTTGAAAATTTATAATTATTTAGTTTGTTAAATGATATTGTTTTCAAAGGTTAAAAATATTTAAGTAATAAATTTATCTTTCTAACTGATTTAAAAATATTTATTTATAATGTATAAATGTTTATACGTTGTAAATAGAGGATTTGGTTTAATTTTAATTTATATTAAATAAAGGATATTTTCTAATTTATATATACAATTGTATAAATTGTAAATTGATTTAAGTTGATTTAAATTGTTAACTTTTCAAAAGTTTGTTTTAAAGATCTATCTTATAATTTTCATAGAAAGTAAATAAGTATCTAATTTGTTTTTAAAAATAAATATAGTTTAAATTTTGTTTTATAATAAAAATTTGTTTTGTTTTATTTTAAAATTGCTTTTCTTTTGAAATTTAGTTCATAAAGAATATTATTTTAAAAATAATTAAACAAACATTAAAATAAATGTTATAAGAAGTTATAAATAAACATGTAATTATTTCAAGGCTAAGGTTAATACAACATTTAAAACTTGCTAAAAACAAATTAGTAATGATTTAAGATAATTTAAATACAAATATAAATTTATAATTTTCTTTTCTTTATTTTGAAAATGTACATGTGTTAAACTTTTAAACTAAATAGAAGACACTTGTAATTAATCTACATCATAATGCAACAAGTGGCAATGTTTGTTTATTTTTGAAATTTATTCTTTAGAATAAGAAATGCACAATGCATTTTGTTAAAAAACCCATTCTCTTCAAAAGGAAATCTGAAAATCAGATTTATGGGAAGCAAAATTTCAAAACCCAAATATACAACTCCAATTCAATCTGCCACTTCCACATCAAATTTCAAGTTCAACTTCTAATCCGCAAAACCTATCCACTCAAAATTCTGCAAATAAATACCATCTGAAATCTATACACAAACTAAAAACCCAAATCTGCAATGTAACAATCTGTTCTATCTTCAAAGTCTGTAATCTGTATGAGATCAACTTCAAATCTGCAATTTTTTAACATCAATTGAAGTTAATCTGAGAAAATGAGGATGAAGTTTTAAGAATCCAACTACAGCAAGCAAATGCAAATCTGGTTCCAGGAAATTCAAAATCAGGTTCCAGGAAGTGAATTTGAATCAGACATTGTTCTCTGCCTCTTCATTAAAAAGGTGAGTAAACCTTTATTTTTAAAAACAGTTCTTCTTACTAAAATCAGTGCTAAAGTAAATACTAGAACTTAAGTTCAAATGCAAACTGTTTTCATTTAAAGAAAACAAGAATAATAAGTAAAACTTCTGTTTTTCAAAATGCAGTTCTTCTTTCTGGATGAATCTTATTGCATGTGTGAACTATAGCGTCTAATGATTGCTTTGAGATTGAATATAAATGTGTGTTTATAAGTATGATAATGCCTGCATACTTGTTTCTGAGTATTATATATATTTATTGCTCTGTGGTTGATAACAGCCCCTTTTTCACTAGATAAATTGATAATTTCATGTACAATTGGAATTTGACAATGATCACTGAAGAAAATTGGTTAATAACATCATATTCTTGGTTTTAAAAATAGTTTAAGATAGTATTGTTCAACAAATGGACTGTAAAAATTTAGATTACAGTTTTAAATAAACTATAGGGGAAAGGCATTTCTGCTTCAAAACAGAAATGGGAAAATTTGAAAATGTCTGTAAGCTAGTGGATTTAGGGTGTTATGATGCTTCATGTTAGTGGAGTATGGATGTAAGAATGGAGTAAATTTGGTGGTTGATGATCAGAGAGAGAGAAGAGTTTGGAATTGAGTTTTTTTTCCAGGTTTTCAAAAACCTGATTTTAAGTGTGCAGTTCTTAGCATTTGCATATGCTCTATGTTGCATCGAGTAGGAGGGAATTTTTAGGAGGTTGCAGAAGGGTTGTAGATGGAGCTATAGCCGGAGTTGTAAGTGGTCTGGTGATCGGTGATTTGGTTGCAAGACGTTGACAGGTTTACATTGGTAACTCAGTTCGGCAGTTTGGTGTGTGCAGGGTTTTTGTCTCGAGTCAATGCTCGGGTATTTTTGGTTCTGACTCGAAGAAAAGGGTTTAAAAAACTCAGAGTAAAAATGATGGGTTCTCGGGTTTTTAGTTGCAGGTTTAAAAACCTGTAGTTTTTGCACTTTAAATTTTTGAATGAAATACATATTTTAAATTGAAACCTGGATTCAAGTATGAATTGAAAACTGAATTCAAATGAAGTTTTGAGTTCAAGTTTTTTTTAAAAAAATGATGAAACTTTTGAATTTAAACAAGATTTAAATTCAGTTTTAAATCAAAATTAAAACAGTTTCAGGTTTATAAACCAGAAGCTTTTGCAGTTTTTTTTAAAAAAAATGTTGAATGGAAATCAAATTCTTGTGCAGAAGTTTGATTCATGTATAAGTTGAAATTGAATTCAAATAGAGTTTAAAATTCAAAGAATTTTTTAAAATGAAATATTTTAAATTTAAACAAGTTTTAAATTTAGTTTTTAAATCAATATTAGAACCGTTGCAGGTTTTAGAACCTGTAATTTTGCAGTTTGTTGTTTAAATAAAATTCATATTTTAAATTTCGACTTGATTCAAGTATAAGTTAAAAACTGAATTCAAATGTAGTGTGAAATTCAAAGTGTTTTTTTAAAAATGAAATCTTAAATTTAAACAAGATTTAAATCTAGTTTTAAATCAAGAATTAAAATAGTTTTCAGGTTGCTCTTAAAACCAGGTTTTTGATTCAAACAGGTTTTTGTTAGTTTTGTATGTTTTAAATTTTTGAACAGATTTGAATATTTTAAGCAAGTTTAAACTCAGTATGAAATCAATTTAAAAACTGTTTCCAGGTTTCTTTGAAACCCAGTTTTAATTTCAAAGCAGTTTTAAATTTAAAATGAATGAACATATTCAAATGTTTAAAAGTGAATTTGAAAATGAAATTTCATTTCAAATAAGTTTAAACTTGAAAGAATTTAGTTCCTTTAGTATTTGAAAGTATTTGAAGTAAAATATGAAGTGTTTGATTTAAATTTGAGAGTTGAAAATAATCAATTTATTTTCAAAGTTTAATTTATCAAGTAATTTAGTTTAAATCTTTCTTTTAAATTTAAGTAATGAATGTTGTTTAACATTCGTTTTTATTTTAAGGTTTATAATTATTTGTGGAATTAATGTTTAAATAATTAAACATTTGAATCTTTAAATAAATTGGAATTTGAATTTAATTTTTAGAAATGTATTGTTTTAATGCATTTTGAATTTAAATGAGTCGTTTGATAAGTAATCTAAATTATTTTGAAAATATTTAAAGTAATTAAGGATTTTACTTAATTATTTGATTTTTTAAATAATGATTTAGATTAATATGAAGTAGAAAGGAATTATTGATAATTAATCTAACTCAAATTTTCTTAAGTATGTAATTATGAAATGTTGTTAATTAATAATTGGTGATAATTATCTAGGGATAATTTAGTAATTAATTAATGTAATTAATTTTGATAATCAACTAGATTAATTAATTGAATGTAATTAATTTTTAAAGTAATTAAGGATTTAATTACTTATTGTAATTAATTTGAATATTGTGATTTAATTAAGTTAATTAATTTAGTTTAATTAATTTAAATAAATCATCTAATGATTTTTAGAGAGTAATTACTTAATGTAATTAGTGGAGCAAGATTACTTAGAGAAGTAATATTGATAATTACTGGAATGTAATTAGTCATTTGGATAATTACCTTTGGAATTAATTAAGGAATTAATTAATGATTAATTATTGGTTAATTAATTTGTTAATGAGTAGTTAAAGATAGTTAATTACTAAATTGAATATTAATCAAGGTGATTAATAATTAGATTAATTATTAGATGTAATTAATTTTAATTAAACAATTTATTTAAATATTAGGGATTATTAATTATTATAATTAATGATGCAATTAAGGATTGTTTGATTAAGTTAAATTAATTAAGTGATTAATTAATTGTAATTAATTAAGGACAAATATAATTAATTATAATTAATTAATAAATGAGTAATTAAATGTTAATTACTTATGATTAAGGTTAATTAATTTATGAAATTAAATTAAAGACTAATTACTCACTGTAATTAGAGAATGATTAATCAAAGTTGTTTAATCAAGTTAAATACTTAGTGATTAATTAATTAACTGGGTTAATTAATTAATGGATGTTAAGCAGGATTTAAATGAGTAATTAATTTAATTTAAATTAATTAGAGATGGTTGTAATTAATTTAATTCATTTTAAATTAATTATAATTGATGGTTAATTAAATCATTGCTTATGGATGTTATTGATTGAATGTTGTGATCTCAGCAATGAGATGGGCCGTATCTGTGACGACCCAAACTCGATGTCCAATAAACGACATCAATTTCGCATCGCCGGAGCTTATAACAACAATTAGATGAATATAAAACAGCGGAACAGAATCAATATCATAAATAACATCACTGTTACAACATCAACATAATATCCATACTGCAACAGAGTACATAATACATACACTACAACTCCAAATACAACATCATGATAATATAATAGTGAACATGTATCCAAAAGTCCTCAAAATGAAAGAGGTGATAACGAACTCCCAAGAGCTAAACACCTGAAGTCTCCAATAGCTCGTAAGATATATCCAAGATAAGAGCTCCACAATACCGCTACTCCAAAATATAGAAACCTGCTACTAGGCTGCCCGTGTGGAAATAATGGGCACCCAGAGTTTAGGAAAGAAAACAATAAACTCCGGATCAGTCATGGGACTGGTATGAGTAAACAAAAAAACAGTTGCATTTAAATAAAACAAGATTTATAAAAGAATTTTCGGAATGCTTTTAAAAATGGAACTACCATAAGACCTCCCGCCACACACACAATGCAAACGCAGAATTGGAGGAGATTTCTTCTTATGACAGTTAAATATGCTTGATACGAGAAAAGAATTCTTTGATATTATTACTAGTGCATAGTGAAGTAAATCATTTCGAAAATAGAATATTAATTTTAGCCAACATACGACCATTATCGTATGCCTACTATAGCTACCATGTTTTGTGGCAGGTTACCGCCACGCTGCATGACAGGTTCTACAACTAAAACCGTACAGGGCTCGTATTGTTACTTTGGATTTCCAACAAATGGTCAGGCTAAGGAACTTCCCATTGCCACTGAGAACGCCTCTGGAAGGACGTCCCCGAGAACCAAACCGGATCTCTACCAACACAAGGCCGGGTTACCCCTAACTGGGTAACTACTGACACGAGTATGCCATCTCCCGGTCGTAACCAACCTTTAACCGGGGCCCCAGCAACAAATCACAAAATCATATATATATATATCTGCGATATCCACATAAGTTAAGTATCTGGGCTCCATACCATGATACCACTTCTATCCAGAAGGAAATGTACATACCCTAAGGGGTGCTACCCCCAATAACCTTGCCGCATCTTTCCTGTTTTGACCATTTCGGGGTGTGAGGTCCGACGAAGTCACGTCCACAAAAACACACTTTATACAAAAGCCGTGCTTTGGGTCAACAAATGATCATCACAATGATCACCAAGATAGACGATCAAACAAATGATCCTATCACAAATAATCAACACAATGATCATTTCAGCAACACTCAGCATGTCACATTACCAAATTGGGAATATATCGCTGATAACTTCAACTATATAACCTCTGAGCTCGTACGTCTCAGAGAAGGGTGTTAAGCTAAGAGAATAAATTCTCCGCCACCAACAGAAATATATTTGAAAGAAATCGGCTTTATATCTCAACTTGTAATGTCAGACATACAATCCATACAAGTCTGTTCCGGGCTCGAACAGAACCGAAGGCACTTACAAAGAAGTCCTTGCAATCCGGATATTCACAATCCTGATCGGATTCACCATCACATATGGAGAACTCTATACCGGAGCAACTCGGTGCAGAGTCAATCGACAGGTCATCCTATCGCTCTCGCAAATACCCGGTCTTCGACACCGGTTCTTCAAATGCTATCCAATTCGACGTATCACTATTCGGAATGGGTTATACGACACAAAGGTCGTCTCCCGGTTAAACCGAATAGTGAGCGTTAATTTAAAAAACAATGTGGGCGTCATTCATAATAATTCATAGGTTCGATGTGGGTTTCGGATAACAAACTGAAATCCGATTCCCTGTCGCATCGAAGTTTAAATGCCGTTTTACAGACAACAGGGTTTTCACATCTATACAGAACAAATCATAATCACAGTGCAATAACATGGCAATTACATTCTACATAATCATAAACAAAAATATCAATCTAGTGCATAGCAATAGTTAATTATTTACCAATCAAAGTGAATGGGATCTTACCAATTAATTATTTTTAAATCAATGATAAAAATTTGGATAAATAAATTAAATCTTTGATTAACTCGATTAATTGTTTCAAAATTAACAAATTCTTAATTACAAATTTAATTAAATACTTAATTGTTTATTTATCAATTTAATTACAAATCATTCTTAATTACTTTTCATAACCCTTAATTAATACCCTAATAAAACTTAATTATTCATTCATTGATTTCTTAATTTCTTAGTTAATCACTGATTAACCCTTAATTCTTAACGAAATTACTTAATTAATTAACTATTAGTTCATAGTTAAATTTTTCATAATCAATAAATATAAATTATTCACTAATTTATATTTACAAAGAAATCTCTCTTAAACTTTTGAAATTAATTTATTACAAATTTGAGAACTTAAATGTTAATTTAAATTCCAACACTAGTTTTATATAAATTACTTGATTAAAATATAAATTAGATTCAGAGAACCTTGTTAAGTTTTTACTTATTTTATTAACTTGTAATGAAACCTGATTTAATTGTCATACATCAATTATCACTTAAACTTGTTTAAGCAATTTACACAGCATTTTTAGTTTGCAGGTTTTGGAAATCAAACCGAGCAACTTCAGTTCACTCGAGTAACTCTCGACCCTTTTCATTTTCTTCTCCGAGTCTCTCTCTGTTCGCTCGCGCATCATCTTCCCTGTTTTTTTTTTATTTTACTTTATGCTGAAGTAACTAAATCACGGTCCAAACCAATTGGAACAGATCGATTTAATAAACACGAACCCGAAGTGACAACCCAATCCTTTCGAGAACGACTCGAAGACAAATTAGAGTTCCTCCGATACTTCATCCCCTTCTCGAGTCAGACGTGCACGTGCACGTGTCCCAACGCCACCGCCCTCAGATGATCGTCGCGATGATGCTCCACGACCCCACGAACACCCTCGAACACAAAATCATACCCAGTTTCCATGGAAACCCATTGAGTCGAAATCGAGCTAAAACTCGATCAAACATTGTAGCCTTCGCCAGAACTTTGCCCCTCCCCATCGCCTCCGCTCTCGAAACCACCAGCCACCTTCACCGAAATCGCTTCACACCTTCCCACTGCCTTTCCCCCACTCGCGATCCCTTCCGATGATCACCTGAGGACCCGCGAACCCCAAAAACATCACATTAACTGAAGCACCATTAAACCCTAAATCTAATTCGTACTCCCAATTCACGCTATAGAAAAATAAATTTGTATTTTTCCCAACATTCTTGAGTATTAAACTAGCTCCACGCGAAATTGCATCATTCAAGAATCTTTCGATAATCAGGAATTTATTTAAAAGCAAAATTTGTTAAAATATGATCTGCTCCTGAGATATCCAAGTAAAAATCATCATATTTATTTTAAAAATCCTATTTTTGTATACTTACTCGAATTATGTAATCAAATCAATGCTTTATCATACTTGGATTTATCATCAATTTTGTTCCACTGTAAGTTTTGAGGTTGCACAGCCAAGAGTTTTCACTTCAAACTAAAAATAAAATCTGTAAACTGTAAATTTAGTTTACACAACCTGTTTTGTTTTAAGAATCATAAGTTAAAAATGTTCGTATGGAAATGTTTTGGTTTTATTTTCCTACTTCACTCTGTTTTATAACCAGAAGCTAGAAGAACAGATATCACAACATATGCAGAGTTATTATTTAAAACTTACATAGCTAAATAAACTGTTCACAAACTAATACACAAGTTTTTAATATCCAAGCAGTGAATCTACTCACCTGGAAAAATATTGAAACAGGGGCTATATAATTGTTTTGTTTTGATTCTGCAGTTGAAACTTCCTTCTGTTCTTCTTTCTTTCTGTTTTGATCACCTGAATGCTCTTGAGTTTATGAAATATGATGTTTTCTTTTTCAGGTTTGCAGAAGTTTGTTGAATGAAATAACTAAGGCAATTGATGTTCCTTTATAACAGATTTTTTTACTGAATTTTATTAAAACAAGTACAAGTTTAAACATGCTGGGAGTAAAACATTTAATGCAGGTATGTTCTTTGTAGATGCTTGCATTTAATGAAAGTATGTAGGGTTTCATGCTTGTATATTTTCAGCATGCTATTTGATTTGTTTTATATTTTAATAATGTATGAGTTTGTTTTACTTTATTTTATTTCTTTTGCTTACCCCTTTTAGTGTACTGGCCTGTACATTTTCTTTTTGCAAGTTGTTTAGTTACTTTGTTAATTTAAGCATGTTATGTTTTTTTTTTCTTATTGTTTTGTTATCTTGCTTGTTTATTTGTTCATTTATTTGTTTGTTTATTCTTTTGTTAATTGTTTGTTCTTTGGTTCAACTATTTGTTTAATTATTTGTTCATTTGTTTGATCCTTTGTTTATATTTTTTTTATTTATTTATTTGTTTGATCTTTTATTTAATTATTTGTTTAGAAGTTTAATTATTTGTTATGTGATTTAAATCTTATAATTTCATCATAACTTTAACAAATTTTAAATTCTATTAAAAGATCATCTATCAATATCTCTTTTTATTTAATTCTATATTAATGTGTAATATTAATATCAACAATAAAATATTTAGATTAAATTTTACTAGTTAGATCCCGAAGTTCAAACTATTTATCTATTTTTAATTTTCAAAAATTTCGGGATGTTACAGTATCTGTATGATATGAATGTTTGGTTTATGTATGATGGTTTGTGATGGATTATTTGGTTGTGATGATTATTTGTTTATGGATGATACAGATTATCTGTTTATGTTATGAATATGATTATCTATTGTGATATATAGTTTATCTATCTATGTGAATTAGATAATAATGAAATAAGTTAATTGTTTAAAACCCTTAAGTACAACTTGGACATTAAGATGGCGTTTGGTTTCGGTGAGACCGGGATCGGGTTTCCATATTTGGATATCCGAAAACCACATCGATTCCAATTAAACGTTAGGTCGTTAATCCAAGTGGAGCAAGTGAAGACTCGAGGTGTAAGGGCTATACATCAGTATAACTCTGTGGGTGATTCCGTAATGAGTTTGACGGAATAGTACTTATAGATTCGAGATAGTGATTTGGAGTGCAAGGGTTATTGTCGTTAACTCTGAGGGTTATTCCAATACGAGTGTAACGAGATAATGCCTTCGGTTTCGTTCGAACCCGGAACGAACTTGTATGGATTGAATGCTTTCAGAACATCGTCAGGTGGACGATGACATTCTAAGATTTGATATGTCCTATAAAGGTAATCGTAACATCAAGCCTCATCAACCGGGAATGGCTAAAACAGGGGAGGTGCAGCAAGGCTTCGTGGGTAGCACCCCGTTGAGAGCAAGATTTTCCCTTGTCTAGAGATCCCTTTTTATTCGGTTGTGTGGGCAGTTGGAATCGCACGCCAACTGCGGGGTTGTCTTGTTCGGAACTATTCAGTAAGGAATGGGTCCGGCCTTGTGTAGCAGGGGATTGGGAGTAATCCTCGGTACGGTGATCTAGGCCACGTACTATGACGGGCGGTACCCCAGTAGCCCTGCCATTGATGGAAACCCACTTTCCCTACGAGACCCTACGGATTTGATTGTATTACCCACTTTTGTGGCTAGTAGCTGGAATTCAATAGATGTAACAATTTCGGCTATTTTTTATTTACTTGAAAACCCTAAACACCATTATAATATCACAGGATTTCCTATCAAATGTTTTGGTTAGCGTAAGGTAAAAACTTTTCCATGTTTATGTGTGGGAAGTCTTACGTGATACCTTTTGTTTTCAAAGGATTTTCTAAAGTTAAGCAACTTTTATCCCCGTTTACTCGCACCAGACCCCTGTCTGACCTGAGTGTTTATTTTCTGTTTTATTAAACTCTTGGGTACTCATATTACGTATGAGTAGTCAAGTGTTTCAGGATTGCTTTGACGAGTTATGGAGGAGGTAATGGAGCAGGAGGCTTCAACGTGTAGATATATTTAGTGGTTCCGCTGTGTTTGAGTTAAGTCTGTTTCTCTGATGTACTTGGATTGTAATTGTTGGACAGATGTTTATAACTGTCTAGTTTGTGTTGTATTAGCTGTTTAACTCTGATGTATATGATACTCTGTAAAGTATTATGTGATATATTATAAATTATTCGATTCCGCTGTGAGATTCTGATGTTGTCTGTTCTTTCTTTCCTTTCTTTTCTCTTTTCTATCCCTTTCTTTCTTCTTAACGATGCAACTTTCTGGAGTTCGGAAGTTGGGTCGTTACAGATATGCTGCTTTGTGGACATGAATATTGATATGAATTATCTATTGTGATAATATAATTCATCTATATATTTACATATCATCCTGAATATAAGTTTAAACTGTTAAAACCCTTAAGTATAACTTGGACATTAAAATGGCGTTTGGTTTCGGTGAGACCGGGATCGGATTTCCATATTTGGAATCCAAAAACCACACCGATTCCAATTAAACGTTAGGCCGTGTATCCAAGTGGAGCAAGTGAAGACTCGAGGTGTAAGGACTATACGTCAGTATAACTCTGTGGGTGATTCCGTAATGAGTTGACGGAATGGTACTTATAGATCCGAGATGGCGAATCAGAGTGCAAGGGCTATGGTCGCTGACTCTGAGGGTGATTCCAATAATGAGTGCAACGAGATAGAGCCTTCGGTTTCGTTCGAACCTGGAACGAACTTGTATGGATTGAATGCTTTCAGAACACCGTCAGGTGGACGATGAGCATTCTAAGATAGATGTGTTCTACAAAGGTAATCGTAACCTCAAACCTCATCAACCGGGAATGGCTAAAACAGGGGAGGTGCTGCAAGGCTTCGTGGGCAGTCCCCACTTGAGAGCGAGATTTACCCCTGTCTAGAGGTCCCTTTCTATTTCGCCTTAGTGTGTGGTTGGTCGCGCCAACTACGGGGTGGTCTTGTTCGGGACTGTCCAGTAAGGGACGGTTCCGGCCTTGTGTTGAAGAGGAGTGGGAGTACTCCTCGGTACGTTGATCTAGGCCACGTACTGTGACGGGCGGTACCCCAGTAGCCCTGCCATTGTTGGAAACCCATTTTCCCTACGAGACCCTACAGTTTTGATTGTACTACCCAGTTTGGTGGCTAGTAGCTGGAATTTAATAGATGTAACAATTTCGGCTATTTCTTATTTACTTGAAAACCCTAGACACTATTATAATATCATTGGATTTCCTATCAAATGTTTTGGTTAGTGTAAGGTAGAAACTTTTCCATGTTTATGTGTGGGAAGTCTTACGTGATACCTTTTCTTTTCAAAGGTTTTTCCAAAGTTAAGCAAATTTTAACCCGTTTACTCACACCAGACCCCTGTCTGACCCAAGTGTTTATTTTCTGTTTTATTAAACTCTTGGGTGCTCATATTTGTATGAGTAGTCAAGTGATTCAGGTTAGCTTGACGAATTATGGAGGAGATATGAAGCAGGAGGCTTCGACGTGTAGATATATATTGATTCCGTTGTGTTTGTTTGGTATCTGTTTCTGTTGTACTTGAGTTGTATAGTTAGACAGAAGTTTATAACTGTCTATTATCTGTTGTTTAAGTTGTGTACTCTGATGTAATGAGATACTATGTAATATTTTATGTGATATATTATATTTCATTCGTTCCGCTGTGAGTTCTCCGATGTTGTGTGTGTTCTTCTTTCTCTTACTTTTCTTCTTCTATCCCTTTCTTTCTTCAAGATGATGCGATTTTTTGGGAGTAGAAAGTCGGGTCGTCTCATAATTACTTTACTTAATAAACCCTTAATTATTAATTAATTTAACCTTAATTATAACTCATTATCCTTTAATTGATTTTTCGTAATTATTAATGAATTAATCTTAATTACAAATTATTGATTACTTGATTATCATTAACGATATAAATTAACTTACTTTTAAGTTAAAAATTTAAAACATTTGATTTTTATTTCTAAATCACTTATTAAGTTTCATTTAAAATAACTTGTTAAAAATATAAGTTTAAAACTTAATTGTTTTTAAAAAAAATCCTTTATTTCAAAACTTTCAATTTATACCTTTTACTCAATAAATAAATCATCATTTATAAAAAGGAATAATTTCAAAAATTCATATAACTAATTCATTAAAGTTTAAAACTGGAAATAACAAAAAAATCCCAGCCAAACCCAAGTGTTTCCCCAGCTAAACCCCGACGTACTCGAGCCTTACTTCGAGTTTTCCCAAAATCTACCCGAGCAAAATTTTTTCTCCAAAATTTGTTAAGTGTTAAAATCAACCCGATACAACCCCTAAACAACGCGAGCCTGGCTTCGAGTTTCCTCCTCCCTAACCCGAGCAGTGCTTCGAGCCTACCATCTTCTTCCCCAACACGAAATCCACTAATATGCGAATTCTTACATGTGCACGATGCATACGAATCTGGCGTCCTCCGATCAATCTCACCACCACCCACAAGTCGACCATAACCATTGCAAGCTGGCCGACCCTCCAGAACCTCCTACGTCGCCGTGGTTCGCAATTGAGCATTACACTCGAACTGGAAACAATTCTGATCATCAGTAATCACCTTGCAATGCCGCTACTGACCACTTGGACCCACGTGCTCTCGACCAAAGATACCCCGACCCTCCACGAATCCATCGCCCCCGGTGCGATCGTTTGAAACGCGATGACGACGACGACATTCCCTCGCGACTTCAACCACCCAAACATAGAGCTTAAACCCAAGTCTGATTCAAATCTCAAACAAAAATGAATTCAAAAATTTTCTTGTATTTTTCCTATGATCTATGATGCTTAACCCACCTTCTGTTCAAAACTCGAAGAACATAGCCGCGCGCATCATCATGATTTGCCAGGAAAGTCATCCCAGTTAAACTCAACATTTCGCACAATTCCCCATTTAAAAATCAAAATTTTAATGTTAAAATTTATTATTTCCAATTACGAATCTGCTTATAACATTAGATCTTTTAAAATCATTTATTCCAAATTTGACTCATGTTAGATTTTTACTGTAATTTTTTTTTAATTAACTGCTTTATAAACCGTTTTGAATTCATTTTTAAAAACAATGTTAACTTGTTACAAAAATTTTCTTTCAGGAATCAGAACCAAAATTTGATTTGTTTGGGTGAAAATAATTATTTTCAAACAATTGGAATCAACCCTGTCATATATACAGAGGCATGTCTTGCCTGAGAAGTGAGAACAGTCATGATTCACCCATATACATACATATACACTTGCTAATATGTACACATCCATACAATATTTTAAATCATTATCATCACAGACCTAAAGGATCAAAAGAACTGGTTTAAGAGTTATAGTTGCTCACCTGAAACTTTTAAAAAAGAAGAGCAGTTGTTGTTTTAATGCTTTGCTTGATTTGTTGTTCTTGAACTCATGTTTGCTGTTTATATTTACAGGCTTCGTATATTGATTTGTTTTTCCAGATTTTGAAGACTAGGTTGATTTTCAGGTTTTTTTATTTCTCCAGATTCCAGTTCTTAAATTTGCTTTGAATTTGGATCTAGCTTTTGCTTCTCAAGTTTGATCTTTGTTTATGTGTTTCCAGGTTGAAACTTTGATTTTCAAGCTTGAATTTATTTTAGCTTTTTGATACAGGGAATGCTCTCTGGTATGCATCCAGATTCTTGCTTTGATTTTAGATTTTTTTTGAAAGAGAGGGATTTTTGAATTTGAGTTTCGAAGATGAACCTTTTTTTTTGTTTTTTCTCAGGTTTGAGAAGAATGAATACAACTGACTCTTAACACTTCTTTTTTCCTGGTTCCTTATTTCAGGCCTTGAGAAGATCAATGGCCTGATTATATTTTTTTTCAGAAGTTAATGCCACTTGTAAACTTGTTTCTTTGCACGCATTACACTTGTAGTTTGTAGGGAGAATTGTGTTTAAATCCTTTGACTCAAATTATTTTGTAAATTTTAGTCTTAAACCTTTATGTAAATGTATTTTCACATACAACCAATATTTACATTTTGTAAAATGTTTATGTTTCCTTTTATATTAATATCCACACAAATAAAATTTCTATTGTTTTTCACATATTTATATACATATATTTTCTACATTTTCATCCATACATTCTTTTGTTATTTATTTTTTTGTACAACTTCTAAAAAGAAAAGAAAAATGATCTAAATACTTTAGTTGCGTATTAACAATTAATCACTTTTTATTTACATAAAAAAATTTAATTCAAAAATTATATTTTGCAAATGAGTGCATAAATTTTCTTTTAATTACAACTTCCAAATTTTAATATATTTAGAAATTTAGAAACCAAACTTTTTATTAATTTAAAGCTTTTAATTTCTATTTTATTTTGAATACATTTTATTTTGAAATCCAATATTTGTTGATAAAATACTTATTCTTATACTTCAAATCAAATTTGCTATTTATCTTTAAATTAATATTTATTTCAAAATCATATTTTATTTATAAAATTACTTATCCTTAATTTTTAAACAAATTCTACTTTGTAATCTAGAAATTTTATTTATTAACGAAATTTCTTAATTAATTAGTAAATAAATTCACAATTTTAATTCCAAAATAAAATTAATTACCAAATTAATCTTGGTTAATTTTTAGGAATGTTACTCAATGGTTGAAAAGCCTAGACTATTTCATTTGGTATCAAAGCTGAAGGTTAAAACTTTAGCTCAGGAGTATAACACATTAAGTAACTCATTAGAGATAGGGTTACACATACCCTAAAATGAGTATATCCCTAAGATATCCATTCAATGCCTCAGTAAATTCTCTTACTATTCACTGATAGTAAGTATGAGTGCAAGAAGAGGACGCGAATGGGGACAGGGGAGTACCACTATAAACGGCCAATACCCTACAATAGTGGAAACAACTTTCTCTATTAATCTCCTTTGATTCGATTCCAAATTCTTTTGATGGCTTCGTGACAGCGCCAATAAGAAGTTCCGGTGTGATGGTGGCCCTACGTATCGTTGTAGAAAATCCTTACTTCATATCTTTATCGGTTTCTTATCGGTTTTTTCATCTAAAACTCTAATGAATTTGAAATTTTAAATTGGAAATTTTAAATAAATTGGAAATTTTAAATTGAGTAAAATTGGTTAATAGAAAGGATAAATTTGAATTGTATCAATAAAACGATATTGGTTAACACCAAATTTGAAATTCCATTATAATTTCTTGTGAGTATCAAAGTCCGAAGAGGGACAAGTTGGTATATACTTTGGAGTCTTCCGACCTAAGTTGGAATCCATGTCTAGTGTTTGAGAAATTATAAAAGATTGAATCTATCTATCTCCCTAGGATCCGATATATTCTACGAACGATTAGTTATCCCTTCGAACTAATCAATGCCCCTGCATATTTCGTAGATCCGATGACCCAAACATCTTGTGAAATAATTATATGAGTTTGTTCTCATATTGCTGATATTCTGATTTGGTAAACCAAATGCAAAATAAATATTTCGATATGATCTGATCAATCATTTCTTTATCTATCATCTATTCTTTCTCGTCTCCCTTGCAAATTTCGGGGATGAAATTTTTATAAGGGGGGAATCTGTAACATTCCAGAAAATTTACCAAGTTTAATTTGGCAACTAAATTAATTTTTAAAAATAAATTGTGAATTAACTAGAGATTTCTAGAATAAAAAATAATTTTTGATTATAAATAGAAATTTAATTTGAAATTTATGCATAAGTATCTTACAAACAAATGTTGAATTTTAAAACAAAATGTATTAAAAATAAAATAGAAATTAAAAGCTTGAGATTAATAAAAAGATGATGATGGTTGTTTTATAAATTTTTAATTTTTATTGATATTTGGAAGATGTAACAAATTTCAAAAGATTTATTTTTAAGATTTAATTCTCTTATATAAATAAATGTGACTACTTGTTAATATGAAATTATTTTTTTTTAAATCCTTCTTTTCATTTAAAGGTTGTACAAAAATAAATAGATAATTAGAAAAATGTATGAATGTAAATTGTATAAATATATAAGTGTATAAATATGTTGAACTAAATTAAAAATTGAATGTGAAAAATGGTATAAAGTTATATTTAAGTGTTATTAGCATGAAGATGTAAAATGCAAACTTATATACATAAAAAACTTAAGTGAATATAATATAAAGTTTATTTTTAAAATTATTTTGTCTTTGTAAAATTATAAATATCAAACATACATGTGCAAGCATAAAATTTACAAGTGTTTAGATTTCATAATCATGATGATTTTTACAAATGGCCTTCAATATCATTGCTACAATAGAATAATAAGATTAAAAAAAGGCGCAGCGAGACAATTCCACAGCTGCGGATTTAAAAAAAAAAAAATTCAGTTTCCCATATGAAATTATTAAGCTTCTCACCAAATCTGAAAGAATAGTAAAACAAAGATTTGAGATCACAAACCTCAATATCAAGGCAACAGTAAAAAAGGAAAAGAAAAATAAAAACAGGCTGAGGAGTCCATTCTTCTCTCTTCTTCATACCTAAATCTAAAATTTGAAAGCAATGAAATATCTCATCAACAACCACTTGAAAGTTCTACTCAAAACAAAGTTCAATCTGAAAAAAAAATCAACCTGGAAATTTACATATGAAGATCAATGCAAAACGAGCAGAGCTTCAGGTTGCTAGTGCAGTAATTCTCTGGGGAAATCATTAAGCAAGTAAATTTCTTTTAATTTTTTTTTTGAGTTTGATGTTAGTAATCAATAATAAAACAAAGAATTTAAACAATCATATCAATCAGTTACAGAAGGAAATCAAAGCAGTTTTCAAAAGCTAAAACAAAGTCAACTCAAACCTGGAATTTAAAAATCTAGACAGAACCTGTTTCAAATTTTCAAAACAAGATCAAGTTCAGGTCGAATACAACTTCCAGATCAGGCATTCAAAATTCAACAAAGTAAATCAGGCTCTACATTCTTTGTTCTCTGTTCCTTTCTGTCAAACAACACCAGGTTAGCAAACTATCCTGAATTAAGCTTAAATCTTTGTTATGCTTTGATATTTGTGGTAATTCTGGGGTGAAAATTGTTTGCGTGTATGATAATTAGCTGGAATATGATATGAATTGCCCTGTAATTCTTGCGTATGCCTGGTTACAATACATTATATCTCTCTGATACATATACAGGCTCAAGATCATAAGGAAGAAAATCCGATTACTCCCTATATAATCTGTTTTAGACATTGATTCCTGAATAAAAAATGATCATAGGAATGTAACATCAATCTTAAAAATAAATTCATACAGATTTATCACGTGATTATATTCAAAACCAGGATATTCAATGATGACCAAATATAAATCAGTTTAGTTCCAAGATTCAAATTCATAACTTCACTCGAAATTATAAATAATGATTTTTGGCAAAAGTTTCGTGATTTTTAAGTTTGAAAATCGGACGAAATCGTGAGTTAAACAGAATGGGTATTTTCGTCAGGATCCGATGATCAACGACGAGTTGGGCATCGCGATTAAGGGTGAAGCTAGCTGGTACATCGGTGGATACGAAAAAAATACAAGATGATTTTATATTTCATCGTGGTGATTGGAATATGGCAATCTAGGGTTTAAGCCAAATTTAAGTTAGTGTCAGGAAATTTTGACTCTACATCATTAGTATTGCATCGGACTTCATCGCATGTGGGGGGATCGAAAGGTGGAGATGTGAGGCGGCTGTAGGTTGATCGGTGTGGGTCCCAATTGACGAAGTTCGTCGACGCGAGGGATTATTTGTTGATGGGTTGGTTCCAATATTTGGGTCGAACTGCTCTTTTTCGAATCGTGGTCGTTCTCGGTGATTTAGGTGATCGTGGCAACTCAAAAGGTGATGGGTTATCCACTAACGATGGCGAGGCTGGCCGAAGCTTCGGTGATCATCGATGCACGTGAATGCATGCACATGTGTATTTTGTTTTGCGTCAGTGAGGAAGAAGGTGGTCGCTCGAAGGACATGTCGAGGAAGATGATGTTTGGCTCGAGTATAGACTCGAGTGCGTTTGTGTCGTGTCGGGTGTTTTTAAACACTAAAATGAAATTTTTGAAGTTGAAGGGGACGCGGGGGAAAATTTGGAAGAACCCGAAGCGGAGGGGTTATTTACTCGGGGAAGTCTCGAGTGAATCTCAGGTGCATATAAAAAACAGTATTTTTAAGCTTAAACAGAAATTTAAATTTTTAAACTTGTTAAATTCAGGTTTTAAATAATGGTTTTAATTTAGGTAGTGGATTAAGGAAAGTTTTTAGTAAGATGTTTTAAAAAGTTTTAAGTTTAAATTATTTAAATTGTGGCATTTTTAAATTTATCATTTCAAATAAGTAATGTAACTAAAAGTAAATTTAGATGAAATCTTGACTTGTAATTCTTAATTAACCTTAATCCCTTACGTTAATGTCGTTTTATTGTAAGGTTAACTAATTAATGATTTTGATAAAGATTTAGTGATGAATCAAGAATAGATAATTTATAATTACTGGAATAATTAATTCATAGTTGATTTAAAGACTAATTAATGTATTAATTTAAGATAATTGATTCATAATTAAGGATTAATTAATCAAGGTAATTAGCTAAAGGTTAATTAACTAAGGATAATTAATCAATGTATTTAAGGTGATTTAAAATATGGAGTAATTGATTTATAAAAGTAATGAAGAGTTGATTAATTAACAATTAAGGATAAATTAATTTAGATAATTTATTAGGAAATCATAAATTATTGAAGGTGATAACACTTAATCAATTGAAATTAATGATAATAAATCGTTGATTAAAAATTTCTAGTGAAAGCAATTAAAGGTAATAAATTGCTTAAAGATAATTACTTAACTAAAAGTAATTAATTAGAGATTAAAGGGGGATTAATCAAGTGATTAACATTGGTTTGAGATTAGGGATAATCACTCATCGTAATTAACTAAGGATAGTTAATTTAATGGTAATTAATTAATCATGGTTAATTTATAAATCAAAGATAATTAATGAAAAGGTTAATTATTTAATAATTAGGAGTTGATGAATTATAATTAAAGGTTAATTAATTATAAATGGTTAATTAATAAATAATTAAAGAATAATTAACCAAAATTATTTGTGATTTATTAATATTAATTAACCAGGATTAGTAATTCATAAGTGATTAATATAATTTGAATTAATCAGATACTTCATCGCTCTTACTTATGGATGTTTTGGATGATTGAATTGTTTGATATCCTTGATTGTGATTCTTTGTTCTGATTTGAGCTGTGTTTGATGTAATTTATTATCTGTGATGAATATTTGTTGTAGGAGTATGAAAAACCCCTTGACCCGTAAAACAACATTTGAATATATTGTTGTCGGATTCCAGTTTGTTATCCGATAACCACATCGAATCGTAATAGCGAATCTTTGTGATTGATAAATTTAGTTTATCTAAGAATCTGTAAATGAAGATAAGCGTTATCGTTATACCGCTTATCGATATTGATATGATTGAATCTGCGATGATTAATGTTGTGCACTATTGTGTAAAACCCCCTGGACCACACTTATACATATACAAATATGGATTGCACGTGGAAATTGGTTAAGTCATAGATTTTTGAAATAGTTTAAAATTTTAATTTTGGATCGAAATGGTTTTGGAAAAGGATTGGGATTAAAATAAAAAGCTTTTGAAACGGAATTTCAAAGATAAAGTTATTTTTGAATAACTTGACTTAGTTTTGAATTTTGATTTGAATTTGAATTCCAAAAAATTGAAATTAAACCTATTTATGATTTAAAAGGGTTATACAAGTTTATATGGGTTTTAAACCATTTTAAAAATTTTAGTTTGGGAAATTGAATTTAACCCAAAGATTTTAACTTGTATAAATATAAATGGATTTTTCTAAAATGAAAACTATTTGTTTTCAAATAATAAAAGCTTTCACACAAGGAATGAACTTCCAATTTGTGTTAAAAGGATTTCAAGGCTAAAATGAAAATGGTCTTTCAAGTTATGAATAATCTTTGGAAACGGGTTTGAGAGCTATAAGTTAAATCTTTAATTTAAAGATTTAAATGAGTTAATCCAAATTCAAATGGAAAGTGATTTGAAATCTGAGAAAGGATCTTTGTGAAACTAGGTGAACTTTGTGTGATAAATCTTATTGTTTAAAGATTTGAAATGGTAATCTGTTTAACCATTTGAAGAAAAGTTTTGGATTTTATAAGTTGTGACTTAACTGAAATCCCATATCCATATATTTTTGAATATTGTGCTCACTATTCGGTTTACCCCGAAAAGGACCTTGTGTCATATAACCCATTTCGAATAGTGATACGACTTTATGGATTGCTTTTGAAGACCGGTGGACAAGACCGGGTTTCTTCAAGAATGATAGGATAACGTGTCGATTGACTCTGCACTGAGTTTCTTCGGTATAGAGTTCTCCATATGTGATGGGAAGTCTGATCGGAATTGTGGATGACCGGATTTGCAAGGGCTTCTTCGGAAGTGCCTTCGGTTTTGTTCGAACCCGGGACAGACTTGTATGGTTGTATGTCTGATACTACACTTTGAGTTATTAAGCTGATCTCTATCAAATACATTTCTGTTTGGTGGCGGAGAATTTATTCTCTTAGCTTAACACCCTTCTCTGAGACGTACGAGCTCAGAGGTTATGTAGTTGATATTTATCAGTGATATATTCCTAATTTGGTAGTTTGGCATGCAGAGTGCTGCTGTGTTTCATTTGTTGATCAAAGCATGGCTTTTGTATAAAGCGTAGCTTTGTGGACGAGACTGCATCAGGACCTCACACCCCGAAAATGATCGAAACAGGAACGATGCAGCAAGGTTATGAGGATCGCGCCCTTTAGGGTGTGTCATTCCCTTCTGAAAAAGGGTGGTATCATGGTATGGAGCCTAGATACTTCACTCATGTGGATACTGCAGATCTATCACTTTGTGATTGCTTTGTGGTTGTTGGAGTAGAGGTACCTCGGATAAAGGTCCCAAAGGACCGGTGGATGGCATGCTCGAGTAGTAGTTACCTAGTTACAGAGGTAACCCGGCCTTGTGTCGGCAGAGATCCGGTTAAGTTCTCGGGACGTCCCGCCAGAGGCGTACCCATGGACAGTAGGAAGTTCCTTAGCCTGACCATTTGTTGGAAATCCAAACAAAACAATACGTGCCCCATACGGTTTTAGTTGTATAACCTGCCATGGAATGTGGCGGTAACCTGCTATTGAACATGGTAGCTATAGTAGGTATACGATACTAGTCGTAAGCTGGCTAGGATTAATATTATACTTTCGAAATGGTTTTTCTACACTATGCACTAGTAATAATATCAAAGTAATTTTCTCGTACCATGCATATTTGATTATCGTAAGGAGAAATATCCTCCAATTCTGCGTTTGCATTGTGTGTGTGGCGTGATGCCTTATGGTAGTTTCATTTTCTAAAAAGCATTGCGGATTTATTTTAAATTCCTTTGTTGTTTGTTTTAAAGATATAACTGCTTTTTTTTTCTCATACCAGTCCCACGACTGACCTGGAGTTTAGTGTTCCTTTCCTAAACTCTGGGTGCCCACAATTTTCCCACACGGGTAGTCTAGAGTTGGGTTTTTCAGATAATCAATAATAGGTATAGATTCGATAGCTTTCAGCCTTAGGATTTGGCAATCGCATTTGGATCGTGTTGCTTATTTTTATGCATCGTTATTGGGAGTTTGAGCTACTTCTAGATTGGTGCTTTGGAGATGGAGATTACCGATATAGGAATTATCTTGAAGACCATATTGGAGATATTGTTCCACTGTTGGTGTTATATTTTCTTTCCGCTACTATTGTCTTGTATCACATCTATGATGTATATTGATATTCATTCTATCATTCAGTTGTGTCAGATATTGTATCAATGTTGCATATGCCATATATATTATTCCTCCTGCTGCATTGTACTTAATTTGTTATAAGCTCTGGCGAACCAGATTCGACGTTTGGATCATTGGCATTTGAATATGAGTGTCGTATTCGGTGCCGATTTTCGAAAGTCGAGTTAGGGTCATTTCACTGTAACTCCTTCCCTTTTGGCCTTTTGAAAGGACTGCAAATGTCCATGACGGTCTTGGACTTTATTGAATGCATGATATACTAGTTGGACAAGTGTGACTTAGAGAAGAGTGTTGAAGATGATAACGATGATCTGCGTAATCCTCAGACGAGAGATTCTACCCTAATAGCTGGCAGGCTACACCGCTTAAAGCGGTATCGATTGACAAGGATGACTCTAACAAGGTCGTCTGTATAGGAAAATTGTCGAGCCTGAAAGAAGGGATGGGTTGATTTGTTTCACGAGTGTAACGACCCGTATTTTACGTGTCGATATATCGTAGGATTCTAGGTCGTTAGTGTTGATAAGTCGTCCTTAACCTAAGTCGTAGGGGAGGATAACCCGTATGCTGTTGGAGTCGCGAGGAAGTTAGATTGGAAGGTTAACTCGAGTTAGTGTTGGAGCGAGTTAACGGGTTGGTGGTCTTTGCGAGTTACGAGTTAATGAGTTAGATAGCGACTTAGGGGATGGACGAGTTAGTGGGGTTGACGACCTAAGGGGTTAGGTCGTTTGGATGTTAGGTCGTTGAGGAGTGGTGAGCGGCCTAATGTGTTAACGAGGTAGTATGTTGAGTCGTTAGCAAGTTAGGAAGTATGGCCGAGTCAAGGAAGCTGCCGAGTTAGCGAGTTAAGACTCAAGGCTGGGACGAGTTAGTAGATATGACCGGGTTAAGGCTTTGACCGACCTAAGTAAGTTAGTAACTTATAGGGTTTTGCCGAGTTAAGGACCAGCGACTTAAGGTCTCCACCGATCTAAGGGCTAACGAGTTTGGGTGTTAGCGAGTTAGGAGACAGGTCGTGAACGACCTATAGGGGTAACGACCTAAGTTAGGTCGTTGAGCGACCTAAGGGTTAGTGTTAGGTCGGTTGGTAAGATAGGTCGTATCTCGTAACTCGTTTACGAGTTAGTAGTGATAGTTAGGTCGCTAGGGAGGATAGGTCGGCAGGCTCGATGAGTCGTAAGTCGTAACCCGTTAGGTCGTTGAGTCGTTGGGATCGATGAGTTGTGTCCCGTGTTTAGTTAGGTCGTTATAAGTGTTAAGTAGCTCAAGGCTTATGCTGTTAGATCGTGTGACCCTGTGTTGGTTAGGTCGATACCCTTGCTATATTGTTAGGTCGGCTTTGTTGATGAGTCGTTGGGGGCTTAGGTCATTGTGTCGCGTGCATACTGTGGGCCTTAGGTCGTAATATAGTTAGGTCGTAGAATGTTAGGTCGGCAACGACCTAAAACCGAGCTACGAGTTACGACTTAAGGGGGCGACCAGCCTATAAATACGCGACCATTTCTTCACTTTTTGGCACCAGTTTTTGAAGCGACGAAGTGCTACCATTTTGAGAGCTCGACTACAACATTTCTTCATCTCCTTTTCTCCATTCCAATCTAGTTCTAATATCCATCCAAGATCGAAGATTCAAGGGCCAAAGTTGAAGATCTTCATCCGTTCGAGTGAGATTTCATCGATTGAAACGAGATTTTTCCGGATCAAGCTTGGGTATTTGCTGTCCAGATCTGAAGTGGGTTTCTTTTGAAGTGTTCGAGTGATTCGGTGAGTGGTAGTTATCTCTCACGCGGACCCGAAGGAGTATATTGGATTGGTGGCTTGTTTGAGTGTTAAAGTTAGAGATTTCATGCATTTTTCTTAGTTCCAAGACTAGATTCATTACTTTTGAAGATGTTTACCTATGCAAGTTCAATTAACAAGTTATAGAGACAAAACCCATGTTTTATATTTGTTAGATCTATGCTAAAATCCATGATTTCATATATGTTAGACTTATGCTCATTTATTTACGAAATTGCCATTATAGTTGATATTGCTTGATTAGATCTTGTTTGAATGCTTGATTGTTTGGATGTATGATTGATTTGATTGTCTCGAGTTAGCTTGTAGTTGATTTGGGACAAGATGGTTGAAGATGATTCAAAAGCTAAGTGGAAAGGCTCTTGAATGGTGAAAGCTGCTGTGGTATATGAAGCGGATGATGAAGCTCATATGGATGGGTTCGAGGACTTTGCTATAGTTAGAGGAAGCAAAGTATGATGACGAAATGGACTTTGCCATGATATGTTGAGGCGAAGTATGATGATGAGATGGACTTTGCTAAGATGCGTTGGAGCAAAGCATGATGTGGAAGCCTTGGTTTAATCCAGACGGGATCATCCCAAGCATGTTGATTACTCGATGATGCGGTTCGAGTTGGTGGATCGAGAGGTGCTTGAGCTGTAATGGGAATAGTCGTCGAGGAGGATGACTAGAAGGCTGAGATCTTATCGTTATTGAAGGTTCTAGCAAGCTCAAAGCAAGAGTACGTTGGGTAGATCCGTTATACCCAGGCGCGGGTCATGATGACGTGCTAGTACTCTGGGTAGATTCGTTATACCTAGGCACGGGTCACGAGGACGTGCGGAGTTATGTCTAGAACCGGGGTTGCCATTAGCCCTTGACGGATGTTTGAAAGATGAGTTGGTCATTCAATTAACGATAAAATCAAGGCAATGATAACAGTGATAGCCGGAGTCATGGATGGTTGGATGTATCATCATTCGGTCTCAAGAGCGGTGTTTTCTAGGTGCTTATCTGATCTTGGTTTAGGCCTTGGGGGTTTGTATTTGGAAAACATCGACCTTGACTCGAGTGATTATTGCTTTATTTTAATTATCTGCTTTTCTATGCTTGCTTCTCCTTAGTGTGTGTCTGGAGGCTATCACTGTAGAAAGAGGTGGGGTGGGATGATTTGGGTTCCTATTCCTTTTATCCCTTATGCTCTTTTGGTATGTTTGATAGTTGATTTACTGCTCACTAAGACTCTGTCTGACTCAAGGTTTTATGTCTCCTCTTATTACCTTGGGCTGTTCATCCATGTTTGGGATGGGCAGACTAAGTGACAGGTGACAGGTGCTGATCTTAGTAGCTCACGCTGATGATGATGAAGACGAGCAGGAGGCTTTGCATATTATTTTCATATTCCATGTCCTGGATATTCCGTTGTTTGTTGATTACTCTGAGTGCTATGTAGTGAGGCTTCTTGTATTCATGATTCAGACCATGTATAAAGCTATTATGATTAGATGATGATATTCTGTTCTATGGGAGCTTCACTATATTATATTTCTCTATTGTATTTTATCCATGTGCTTTGAGTTTTACGATAGAGTCTGCGATGTTTATTTTACCCTTGACTACCGTCCATGGCTGCCTGGCACACTTTCAGCGCACCATTCCCTTGTTTCCGTGCGGAGTCATAGGCGGTCGTCACATTTGGTATCAGAGCTTTGGTTAATCGATTTTAGCCAACGCTCGCTGACGTAACTACGTATGAGAGACGTAATTGTATTTTGATTATGATGACTTCGATCATGAGAAGGATACCAGCTTCAGGGCCATCAGTTGATGTTGGAGTTCAAGTTCAAGCTCCAAGACCGGTGGATTTTGCTAAGCTTTGTAAGGATTATACTGCTCTTGGAGGGAGGGTTTTCTTGGGAACGGAATCGACTATTGAAGTGCAGAGATGGATGGATGCTTGTAGGAGGATCTTTGGAGATTTAGGAATTGAGGATGCAACTAAGAGGAAGCTTGCATCGAGACAGCTTCAAGGGAGAGCTGCTGATTGGTGGAATTCTATCACCATAGACACTCCAGAAGAAGAGATTACTTGGGAGCAATTCCAAGTTAGATCTGAAGCCAAGTTTATCTCTACGGCTCAGAAGTCTGTTTTGTTTAAAAAGTTTGTTGAGCTCAAGCAAGGTGGGAGATCGGTTCTTGAGTACGTTTCTGAGTTTAAGGCCTTGTCCAAGTATGCTCGGTCGTATATTGAATCTTCTTATCAGAAGAATGAGAAGTTTGTGACAGGCTTGGACAGTTATCTTGGAAGGCAGTTGGTGGATCATCTGGACGATCCATTTGAGAAGCTGGTGGAGAAAGCTCTCAGGCACGAGAGTTTGTTTCCTAAGGAAGTATCTGTTGTTGCTGTTACCAAGGAGGAGTCTAAACCACAGCAGGGTGGAAACAAGAAGAGGAAGCAGCAACAGCAGAAGGGTAAGGATGGTCAGAAGAAGCTGAAGGGGGAAAAGACCTGCTATAATTGTCGGCAGAAGGGTCGTCTCTCCAAGGATTGCAAGAATCCGAAGGTGTTGTTGAAGTGCTACAACTGTGATAAGCCGGGGCACATTAAGAAGAACTGTCCGGAACCGATAAAGGACAGGTAGGTTGTGCAAGCTTGTGCTTTGGGGGCTGTCCCGTCATCTTCGAAAGCTCCTACTGCTGAAGAGAAGGGGAAGAGTGTGGTGGTTCAAGGTACTCTTTCCATTTGTGGTGTTCCAGTTAGAGTGTTGTTTGATACTGGAGCGTCGCATTCTTTTGTTTGTGATGATCTTGTAGGCCGGTTAGGTTTGGAACCGGATATTGTTGATAGGCCATTGGTTGTGACTAATCAAGTTGGGGGTTCGTCATGTTTGTGTATGATATGCCGTGGTCTAGTTGTGTCGAGTCGTGATTGCTCTTTTGTTTGTGATTGTTTTGTTCTGAACTTTACGGGGTTCGGAATTATTTTGGGTATGGACTGGCTTAGGAAGTATGCGGCAAAGGTTGATTGTGAGAGGCTGGAGGTGACAGTCGGGAATGTGGAAGGGCGAAAGGTTGCGATACGATGTAAGCATGAAGAAGGCGTCTTCATGAGCTTCATGTATTCGCTGGTTGTTCCACGGGATGTACTGTCATCGGTGCCTATTGTGAATGGATTTGAGGATGCCTTTGACGAAGTCAAAGGGTTACCGCCGCATAGGGAGATCGAGTTTTGTATCGATCTAGTTGAGGGAGCCAGACCTGTTGTGATGCCTCTTAGGCGGATGGCGCCTAGGGAACAGCAAGAGTTGAAGGTGCAAGTTGATGACCTTTTACGGGAAGGATTCATTCGGCGTAGTGTGTCCGAATGGGGTGCACCAGTTGTGTTCGCAACCAAAGCGGATGGATCGTTGAGGTTGTGTGTGGATTATCGTGAACTGAATAAGGTGACTAAGAAGAACAAGTATCCATTGCCGAGGATAGATGACTTGTTTGATCAGCTTCACGAGGCTAAGGTGTTCTCTCAGATGGATTTGGCAACGGGATTTCACCAGTTGAGAGTGGCTAAGGATAGTGTGCCGTAGACTGCTTTTAGGACACCATCCGGTTTTTATGAGTGGCTGGTAATGCCGTTTGGATTGACTAACACACCAGCATATTTTGTGGATCTTATGAATAGAGTGTTCAGAGATCAGTTGAATAAGTTCGTGCTTGTGTTCGTGGATGATATTCTGATTTATTCCAGAACTGAGGAAGAGCACAAGACGCACTTGCGTATTGTTTTGGAAATCTTACGGAAACATCAGCTGAAGGCTAAGTTTTCGAAGTGTCACTTCTGGAAGAGTGAAGTGAGATTTTTAGGCCATGTTATCTCTGGAAATGGAATAGCGGTTGATCCCGCTAAGGTGGCAGCGATCCAGGATTGGGCTAGACCTAAGAATGCATCTGATGTGAGAAGTTTTCTTGGATTAGCTGGATATTATCGTCGGTTTATCAAAGACTTTTCCAAGATAGCTGCACCATTGACAGGATTGACGAAAAAGAATCAAGTGTTTAGATGGGATGATAAGTGTGAGCAAGCTTTCGTAATCCTGAAAGAGCGACTGACGAGTGCTCCTGTTTTGACCATTCCTAGTGGGAATGATGAGATGGTGGTTTACACCGATGCATGTGGTACTGGACTTGGAGCAGTGCTAATGCAGAAAGATAAAGTTGTTGCGTATGCTAGTCGACAACTGAAGCCGCATGAAAGGAATTATCCGACTCATGATGTGGAGTTAGCGGCAATTGTTTTTGCTTTGAAGATGTGGAGACATTATCTATTGGGAGTTAGATTCGAGTTGTTTACAGATCATAAGTCGTTGAAGTATCTGTTCTCTCAAAAGGATTTGAATCTTCGACAGCAACGGTGGCTAGAGTTTTTGGCATCATATGATTTTGGTATAGCTTATACTCCGGGAAAAGGTAACGCAGTAGCTGATGCGTTGAGTCGAAGACATGCAGGATTGAGAGCCATGTTTTCGGAATGGAAGAGTCTCGAGTATTTGGCTGGATTTGACTTCAGGCCTAGATGTGAATTGGAACCTGAAATGTTGGCAAACTTATCGATAAGACCTACTCTTGTGGAAAGGATTGGCGAGAGCCAAAAGCGAGACGATAAGCTTGTCAAGATTATCCGTGACTTGGAATCTGGATTGGAACTAGGGAAGGATAAAGGATTCGAGGTCGATCGAGAGGGTTGGCTTCGGAAGCAAGGACGACTAGTTGTTCCAGATATAGATGAATTGAGAGATGAAGTTCTGAAGGAAAGTCATCACTCGAAGTTGACAATTCATCCAGGAGGAAATAAGATGTATCGGGATATGAAGAGAACCTATTACTGGGAAGGTATGAAGAAGGATGTTGGAAATTTTATTTCCAAGTGTATGAATTGCCAGTTAGTGAAAGCTGAGCAAAAGAAGCCCAGTGGATTGCTTCAGCCATTAGAAGTTCCTACATGGAAGTGGGAGAAAATATCAATGGATTTTATCGATGGTCTACCTAGAACCAGAGCAGGGAATGAGGGGATTTGGGTCATAGTAGATCGTTTGACCAAGAGTGCAAGATTCATTCCTGTTCGATCGTCTAGGACTGCATCGAAGTTGGCTGAGTTGTATGTTAAGTGGATAGTTCGATTCCATGGTGTTTCGAAGAATATAGTGAGCGACCGAGATCCTTTGTTCACTAGTGGATTTTGGAAGAGCTTCCAGGAAGTTTTGGGAACTGAGTTGTGTTTGAGTACAGCTTACCATCCCCAAACAGATGGTCAGACTGAGAGAGTCAACCGAGTTTTGGAAGATCTCCTCAGAGCATGTGTTTTGGATTTCGGAGGATCATGGGAGGATCATCTTCATTTGGTGGAGTTTGCGTATAATAACAGTTACCAGTCAAGCATTGGTATGGCACCATATGAGGCACTGTATGGAAGACCGTGTAACTCTCCGACATGTTGGTTGGAAACCGGAGAAAAGCTGATACTTGGGCCAGAGATGATTCGACAGACTACGGATTGCATAGAGATCATTCGGCAGCGAATGAAGGCAGCCCAGGATCGCCAGAAAAGTTATGAAGATAAACGTCGTAAGGATTTGGAATTCGACGTAGGAGATATGATTTTTGTGAAGATTTCTCCTCTGAAGAATGTTATTCGATTCGGGAAGAAAGGAAAGTTGACTCCGAGATTTGTTGGACCATTTCCGGTCATCGAGCGAATTGGAAAGCTCGCCTATAAATTGGAATTACCGGGAAAGATGTCGGGTGTGCACAATGTTTTTCATGTATCTTATCTACGGAAGTATGTGCACGACTCAAATACGGTGGTTTCTGCTGATAGCTGTGAAGATTTGGAGGTTGATCCAGTGGTTACGAGACCTCATAAGCCGCTTCGTGTTGTTGAAACTGACACGAAACAGCTTAGGAGGAAGACGATTACGTTGCTCAAGATACAATGGAGTGATGATGTTAACGACTGTACGTGGGAGGAGGAAGAGAGGATGAAGGCAGCTTATCCCGAACTCTTCGAGGTATGGCCCTAAGGTGTCGTGACATCTCATGAATTTGTACCTTGTTCTAACCTTAGAATTCTGCATGCTTGGCTAGAATTGGATGCATGGTTTGTTGATTGCTATGGATGGTAGGCATGCGGAATAGTTTAGGTTGCTGTTGTTTGCTTGGAATTTCGGGGGCGAAATTCCTAAGGGGGAGAGAATGTAACGACCCGTATTTTACGTGTCGATATATCGTAGGATTCTAGGTCGTTAGTGTTGATAAGTCGTCCTTAACCTAAGTCGTAGGGGAGGATAACCCGTATGCTGTTGGAGTCGCGAGGAAGTTAGATTGGAAGGTTAACTCGAGTTAGTGTTGGAGCGAGTTAACGGGTTGGTGGTCTTTGCGAGTTACGAGTTAATGAGTTAGATAGCGACTTAGGGGATGGACGAGTTAGTGGGGTTGACGACCTAAGGGGTTAGGTCGTTTGGATGTTAGGTCGTTGAGGAGTGGTGAGCGGCCTAATGTGTTAACGAGGTAGTATGTTGAGTCGTTAGCAAGTTAGGAAGTATGGCCGAGTCAAGGAAGCTGCCGAGTTAGCGAGTTATGACTCAAGGCTGGGACGAGTTAGAAGATATGACCGGGTTAAGGCTTTGACCGACCTAAGTAAGTTAGTAACTTATAGGGTTTTGCCGAGTTAAGGACCAGCGACTTAAGGTCTCCACCGATCTAAGGGCTAACGAGTTTGGGTGTTAGCGAGTTAGGAGACAGGTCGTGAACGACCTATAGGGGTAACGACCTAAGTTAGGTCGTTGAGCGACCTAAGGGTTAGTGTTAGGTCGGTAGGTAAGATAGGTCGTATCTCGTAACTCGTTTACGAGTTAGTAGTGATAGTTAGGTCGCTAGGGAGGATAGGTCGGCAGGCTCGATGAGTCGTAAGTCGTAACCCGTTAGGTCGTTGAGTCGTTGGGATCGATGAGTTGTGTCCCGTGTTTAGTTAGGTCGTTATAAGTGTTAAGTCGCTCAAGGCTTATGCTGTTAGATCGTGTGACCCTGTGTTGGTTAGGTCGATACCCTTGCTATATTGTTAAGTCGGCTTTGTTGATGAGTCGTTGGGGGCTTAGGTCGTTGTGTCGCGTGCATACTGTGGGCCTTAGGTCGTAATATAGTTAGGTCGTAGCATGTTAGGTCGGCAATGACCTAAAACCGAGCTACGAGTTACGACTTAAGGGGGCGACCAGCCTATAAATACGCGACCATTTCTTCACTTTTTGGCACCAGTTTTTGAAGCGACGAAGTGCTGCCATTTTGAGAGCTCGACTACAACATTTCTTCATCTCCTTTTCTCCATTCCAATCTAGTTCTAATATCCATCCAAGATCGAAGATTCAAGGGCCAAAGTTGAAGATCTTCATCCGTTCGAGTGAGATTTCATCGATTGAAACGAGATTTTTCCGGATCAAGCTTGGGTATTTGCTGTCCAGATCTGAAGTGGGTTTCTTTTGAAGTGTTCGGGTGATTCGGTGAGTGGTAGTTATCTCTCACGCGGACCCGAAGGAGTATATTGGATTGGTGGCTTGTTTGAGTGTTAAAGTTAGAGATTTCATGCATTTTTCTTAGTTCCAAGACTAGATTCATTACTTTTGAAGATGTTTACCTATGCAAGTTCAATTAACAAGTTATAGAGACAAAACCCATGTTTTATATTTGTTAGATCTATGCTAAAATCCATGATTTCATATATGTTAGACTTATGCTCATTTATTTATGAAATTGCCATTATAGTTGATATTGCTTGATTAGATCTTGTTTGAATGCTTGATTGTTTGGATGTATGATTGATTTGATTGTCTCGAGTTAGCTTGTAGTTGATTTGGGACAAGATGGTTGAAGATGATTCAAAAGCTAAGTGGAAAGGCTCTTGAATGGTGAAAGCTGCTGTGGTATATGAAGCGGATGATGAAGCTCATATGGATGGGTTCGAGGAGTTTGCTATAGTTAGAGGAAGCAAAGTATGATGACGAAATGGACTTTGCGATGATATGTTGAGGCGAAGTATGATGATGAGATGGACTTTGCTAAGATGCGTTGGAGCAGAGCATGATGTGGAAGCCTTGGTTTAATCCAGACGGGATCATCCCAAGCATGTTGATTACTCGATGATGCGGTTCGAGTTGGTGGATAATGGTGGCTCGAGAGGTGCTTGAGCTGTAATGGGAATAGTCGTCGAGGAGGATGACTAGAAGGCTGAGATCTTATCGTTATTGAAGGTTCTAGCAAGCTCAAAGCAAGAGTACGTTGGGTAGATCCGTTATACCCAGGCGCGGGTCATGATGACGTGCTAGTACTCTGGGTAGATTCGTTATACCTAGGCACGGGTCACGAGGACGTGCGGAGTTATGTCTAGAACCGGGGTTGCCATTAGCCCTTGACGGATGTTTGAAAGATGAGTTGGTCATTCAATTAACGATAAAATCAAGGCAATGATAACAGTGATAGCCGGAGTCATGGATGGTTGGATGTATCATCATTCGGTCTCAAGAGCGGTGTTTTCTAGGTGCTTATCTGATCTTGGTTTAGGCCTTGGGGGTTTGTATTTGGAAAACATCGACCTTGACTCGAGTGATTATTGCTTTATTTTAATTATCTGCTTTGCTATGCTTGCTTCTCCTTAGTGTGTGTCTGGAGGCTATCACTGTAGAAAGAGGTGGAGTGGGATGATTTGGGTTCCTATTCCTTTTATCCCTTATGCTCTTTTGGTATGTTTGATAGTTGATTTACTGCTCACTAAGACTCTGTCTGACTCAAGGTTTTATGTCTCCTCTTATTACCTTGGGCTGTTCATCCATGTTTGGGATGGGCAGACTAAGTGACAAGTGACAGGTGCTGATCTTAGTAGCTCACGCTGATGATGACGAAGACGAGCAGGAGGCTTTGCATATTATTTTCATATTCCATGTACTGGATATTCCGCTGTTTGTTGATTACTCTGAATGCTATGTAGTGAGGCTTCTTGTATTCATGATTCAGACCATGTATAAAGCTATTATGATTAGATGATGATATTCTGTTCTATGGGAGCTTCACTATATTATATTTCTCTATTGTATTTTATCCATGTGCTGTGAGTTTTACGATAGAGTCTGCGATGTTTATTTTACCCTTGACTACCGTCCATGGCTGCCTGGCACACTTTCAGCGCACCATTCCCTTGTTTCCGTGCGGAGTCATGGGCGGTCGTCACAACGAGGGAGATCAAGGATGTGTTTAGTTGGGGCATGCTAACCTGACCGTCATCAACCCCTCAATTATATGCCATGCCCTCAACCTTGACCTAATGGCTTACCTTATTCAGCAAATGACGCGATCGCTTAAACCCTAACAATAAAAAGTGCTCAAGGTAGAAGCGAAGAAATTTTCAGCGTACACTTTTGTCCATGAGGCAACATACACTGTATGTGTAACAACCCAAAATTTTGATTGCTTTATATTCAAATATCAAAATTATTCAAATATGTAAATCTTCGGTGTATTATAAAAAAATGATTTAATAAGCCTATTTAAACTCCTTTTAAACAATAAATGATAATGGTTAGCTTTAATTTATAATTACAATGATTAAACTTGTCTTATCAATAATATTTTGTAATTAACGCACGAAATTGTCATCCTAGGGGACTGTCCCTGATTTTGATGAAATTAGCGTTGTTGGGTCTAGAATAATGAGTTATTATATGTCAACAAGTTTTGTAATGATTTGATATACTATATGGTCGTGCAAGCTAAAAACGTGTAGCATTTAATTTTAGGAACTAAAATATAATACAATTTCACTATAAATACCCCCACATGCTTAAACCCTTTTCTTTACTTTTCCTTTCTTCCTTCATCAAAAATTAGCCACACCAATCTTTCACTTCTATTAGTTTTTTCATGATCTAGGATCAACGATATATAAAATTAGTACCGTTGGCTTCATTTGATTGAGGGTTTCGAATAGGTATAGGCATCAGTCGGTGCGTCAATGATTGGATGTGCTGACTTTGCTTGGCCGACGCTAGGGCTAGAGATTGTCGGCGATTGGGGCAGAGATAGGCCATGGCGATGATTGCATTGTGTTTCTTGTGTGAAGGCGGAGTGATGGTGGTGATTTTTGGCTGTGCGATGTAGGTTTTTTTTGCGATATTTGGGTTATTGGCCAGTCGTACCAGGTTGCATGTAGAAGGAGAAGGCCGGAGTTGAATTCAAGCATACTGTTAGACTCAGGGTAGCATGTAAGTCAGTGGCGATAGTTTGAGGAGGTGTAGCACTGTCTATTGTAGTGCGAAAATTTGTACAGTAACGAAGCATTATCCTATCACTTTTACTTTGCATGGATTGTGCTTCAAGATGTCGGGTGGAACGTAGAGGTTCAAGAAGAGAGGAACAACGACGAAGTCTGTCTGTCCGGCGGTAGATTGGAGAGGGAGGATTGGAATAGGAAAGTTGAGGCTATGGGTTTGGTTATTTATCAGCGGTACGCTGTAGGAACATAGATGTAGGGGTAATTAAGGTAATTCACCAAGTAATTAAGTTAATTAATGAATTTTTAAATCAAAAATCTTATAAAATCAATAACTTTTGCATACGAGGTCCAATCGAGATGTCGTCTTTTAACTTTGCACTCGTAATGAGATACTCTACATCATAGGATGGTTTAGGCGTAGTTGAGATTATTCACCAGTTGATTGTATATTATGGTGTATATAATCTTGTTGCGCAATGTATATACATTAAAATTGATAACAGTGCAAGTTATTATTTTTTAAACCCTCCTTACTTCAGGAAGCAAGTGACAACATTAAGTAGTATAATCTCTCTTATAACCCTCCAAAAATGTATCATGGCCCCGACTCGTTTACATGTTTGATGTTGTTGTTTTATTTAATTGGAAATTGTGTGTGAATAATAAAAGTGAAATGCTGCTATAAACGTACTTTGAAATCCATTATGTTTAACACTTGTTAAATTTGTTAAAATGTGAGTATATTATGGAAATATATATATTGGATTGTTCTAGCACATGTTTTGATTATGTTTGACCTAAAGGAATTTGTTTGAAAGTTATAGAAATTATGAAACAAAGTTATGATGGAAATCTTAGATTTTAATAAAATAAAAGGGCCTTTAATTTAGATATTTTCCCAAATCTTTTTAAAGGAGTGTAACGACCTACTATTTTCAACCATTCGCATCAGCACATGTCGGACTTGAATTTCTCAAAATACCAAATTGTAAAATAAATTTGGCAAAACATAGCATAAATAGTAAATAAATAAATCACAGATCACAGACACAGAGTAATAAATGCAGCGAAAGGAAAGAAATAATAGTTCACGAAGCTACTATATAAATACATCAGAGTCAAACAAGATACAATAGAGATAACAAGATACGACGGAGGTCTCAACATGATAACCAGGTATGAATCAGAATACATCACTGGAACCAACCGGATAACTGGAATCAACTGGATAACCGAAAGTGAAATAGATAGCTATATCTTCAAGAAAGCTTCCAACTTCGAAGGTGAGTGCCTAATGCTGTATCACCCAGTCTGACCGAAGCGTAGAGCAAAACACAAAACAGTCGAGTCAGGACATACATACTTATACAATGTAAACCAAATCAAGTGAACTGCAATATAAGGTACAAGTAACTTAAAAGATGCTTGGGACCACCCATCCTCTAAGGATCCGTTAAACTATTTACTATGTAGTAATATTTTGCTATTATAATAATGTCTATAGTAAAATAAACTTACTTTTTAATAGCATTAAGGGGTTACCCATATAGCCCTTAACACGTAATAGTTCCAGTAGTCTATACAGTACCGTAATACCTCCTAATCGGGAGGCTACCAGAGGATACTCCATATGTACGACACAAATCCAACTCGTACAAGGCGCCTAGGGTAGGTGACATGGCATAACTAGGCAATGCCAGGGTAGATATACCAATTACACTTTCGGGCCGGTGGTAACGCGTAGAAGCTACTATCGCCCACCTCGAGACACACCCCCAAATCAAAAATCAAAAGTGGCCACCGAATCAATCTCAAAGTCAGAATATAATATCTAACGAGTGTGTCCAATCAGAGGAATGACCTCATTAGCCCGTCGATTGCTCCTGTTTTAGCCACCTTATGCCAACTCATGAGAGTCGGGTCCACGTTCATACCTCGAAGGACGTCGCCACCATCCTACTTCAACCTGGAATCTCCACCGCGTACACGGTTGTTAAAGTGGTTTTCGGAGTTGGTAGAGAGCATGACAACTTCCGATCCCGGTCTCTTTAACAACCAAACGTTATTATAACCCATGGATATTTATTTCAAAATCATTTATACTTTCAAACCAAACTAGCATATCCATTTCAAAACCATATCATTTCTTTCAAAATAATATATACTTTCAAAAAAAGTATCATACTCATTTAAAAACCATATCACAATAGTACCATTTCCATTTCAAAACTAATTCAATAATATTCATTTAAAGAAAACCCAAATTTCCAAATCACTGAATATTTCCTTCAATTTACTAAACTTGAAATATTCCTTTAAATTATCATAGCATTTTGGAAATGTAACCTTAAAGAATCATAGCATTTGTGGAATGTAATACTTTCCTTTTTTATATAATCAAGGTATTTATATACTTACAAATTTTAACATGGTCATTTTATTATAGCCTTATAGTTAAATAAACTTTGTTACTATAATATCCAACTAAAGCTGAAATTCTTATGTTAGCTTAAAAGTACCTTATTAACTTACATTATTATTTCAATAATGAAACTTTATTATTTTAATCATTTAAAATATTCCATTTACATTAATTAAAACTTACATATCAAATGTACATTATCAACTTACATTTTATTATTACAGTAAGGAACATTTATCATTTTAATCAATTTAAAATACACCATTACATTAATTAAAACTTACACGTCAAATGTACATTTTAACTTACATTTATTACAATAAAGAGCATTTATCATTTTAATCAATTTTACACTAATTAAAACTTACATTATCAAATGTACGTTTTAATTTACATTTTTATTACAGTAAAGAGCATTTATCATTTAATCAATACTACACTAATTAAAACTTACATTATCAAATGTACGTTTTAATTTACATTTTTATTACAGTATAGAGCATTTATTATTTTAATCAATATTACACAAATTAAAACTTGCATTATCAAATGTACATTTTAATTTACATTTCTATTACAGTAAAGTGCATTTATCGTTTAATCTACATTACATTAATTAAAACTTTACTTGTTTCTTTCATTAATTAAAACTTTACATGTTTCTTTCATTAATTAGAACTTTACATGTTTCTTGCATTAATTTAAAACTTTACACGTTTCTTTCATTAATTAAAACTTTACATGTTTCTTGCATTAATTAAAAACTTTACCCATTGCTTTCATAAATTAAAACCTTACATGTTTCTTGCATTAATTAAAACTTTACATGTTTCTTGCGTTAATTAGGACTTTACACATCTCTTTAATAAATTAAAACTTTACATGTTTCTTGCATTAACTAAAAACTTTACATGTTTCTTTCATTAATTAGGACTTTACACATTTCCTTCATAAATTAAAACTTTACACGTTTCTTTCATAAATTAAAACTTTTTACATTTCTTTCATTAATTAGGACTTTACACATTTCTTTCATAAATTAAAACTTTACACATTTCTTTCATAAATTAAAACTATAAATGTTTCTTGCATTAACTAAAACTTTACTCTTTAAACCAAGTATCAGCTTATAACATTTTAACTTATAAAAACTGATATCTCTTTATATTTCAAATCTTTAAATCAAATTTTAAGTTAAAATTCCATATAATCCAAAAATTTCAAAATACTTAATAATTTTTTAGGAAAATATTACTTTAAAAATATTAACCATGGTCCTGTGTAGTATTTTCTAACCTAGGTCAAGTGATACGGATATGTATCATTTCAATCCATAATTTAAAGAGAAAAATCCTGGTTCTATCATTTCAAACCCACAATCTCGAGGAAAACAAATACGACAAAAATCAATAAAAAATCACTCGAGCCTATCATTTCAGCCCATAGTAATATTCCTTATCCTAAAGTCTGTTCGGGTATGTCTCATTTCAACGCATAGTGATAGGGAACTTGTAGTGGTGATTAACAGAAATAAAATAATAGTGTGCATATAATATCATAACAAATGATGTAACAAATATATAAACAGCATTTATCATCATGTAATCACAACACAGGCATATATGAATGACATATCAATGTCTACAGATTCACTTGTCATTTTTTTTGTAAAAATATAAGTATATATGTCTAGAGTGAGAAAAACTCACCTTTTTAAACTAGAATCGACAAATTGAGAAAAAAAATCCAAACCCCGCAAAGCATGAAAAATCACGACAAAGCACAATGCAAACTTGAGTGGATGAAGAGTCAGATCCAAATCTGTATGCAAACAAATATTACATACATAAGAATATGATTCAATACAAAACGATAGATGTTAAAACAATGGAAATATAAATGAATCAAAGTGACATAACTTACCTTAATCAATCAATGGCTTGGCTACACCACATACGGGTTCAACCATCATCTTTTATTGCTTGGTCATGATGGTTAGAGGTGTGCTAGAGGCCAGAGGCCGAGTATAAGCATGAAGACCAAAGAAGAAACAAAAAGAGAAAAAAAAGAAGAGGAAGAAAAGCCATGGATCTAGAGCTTGAGTATAATTTTCTTTCATGCAAATGATAATGAGAAATTTTGGGAAGTTTTTACGTGTGATAGGAAAGAGAAATTCATGGCAAGATTAAAGGAATGAACGGCTAAGGTATGTAATAAAGTGGCTATGAAATAAAAGACGAGATATTGAATGGTTTGGAAAATAAAATGGCAACAAATACTTGATGTATTTAATAAAAAAATTCTTTCTTTCAAGGGATGAAATGAGAAATGGAATAAAATGAGATATGTTTGAGGAGTTATGTACATGAATGATAAAAAGAAATACACGGCTATATAAAAAAACAGCTAAGGGGTTATGAATACTAGGGAAACGGAAAGGCACAAGTTAAGGAGGAAGAAACGTATAATATATTTTATTTTTAAATACAAAATAAAATGAGAGATGGGAAATAATTTTTTTGTACGTGAATTTTCAACTTCATATGTAAGGCTATGAGTAGAGTAATTCATGGCTAGGAATGAGGAGGAAACGGAAAAAAAAAATAAAGGCCATGCAAATGAAAAAGGCAAGAGTTTAAACAATGAAACATATGCCTCTTAAATTTCTCCAAGTCATTTATTTGCATACATTTCTCTCTAGAAATGAAATGTGAATTAAATGTGTACGTGAATTATGAAGTGGAGTGGATGGCAAGAAAAGATTTGAATGGCTAAAGAGGAGTAAATGATAGGAAAATAAAAAGGCTAGGAAATAAAAGGCAAGAAATAAGGAGAAAGAAACACACACACACATTATTCTTAAATGCAATTGAAAAGAGGATATTTTGAGATGTTTGTATGTGATTAATAAGAACAATTCACGGCTATGAATGGTGAATGGCTAGGGTAAGTAATAAAGAGGGTAGGTAAATAAAAAGGCAAGCGTTAAAGAAATGTAACGCATGTCTCCTTGATTTTTTCCAAGCATTTTATGAAAAGATATATACACAAGTAAAATCCAATAAATAAAGTTTAGACAAAAAAAATTCAAAAATAAAATAAAATAACATAGAAAATAAAAATATAGAAATGAACATAGAAAAATAGAAATTGAAATACAGAAAATAACTGCATGCAAAACGCTGTAATTTATCTAATTTAAAAAGTATAACTCAGAATTTAACAAAACGAAAAGCAGAACAGATATCGTAAATAGATTATGCTTCAAAGAAAAAGATTAAAATTTAGAAATTCAATTTTTTTAAAAATTTAAACTGAAAATTCAAATTTTGACCAAAATATAAAATTTTCAAAAATTGTTTATTTATTTCATTTGGAAAATAAATTGCAAACAAATTCCAAACTTACATTGGAAAAATTCTAAAATTCACTTTTAAATGATCTAAAAATCAAAATCTCAAATAAAAATTTAATTAAAAATATTCAAAAAATTATGGATTGTTACACTCTCCCCCACTCAAAACTTTTCATCCCCGAAAAGGAATGAGGCATGGAAAATAGAGACAACAGATAGAATGAGATAGAATTAAGACAATATAAAAAAAGAAGATTGAAATTATACCTGGTAACAGTCGTTATAGGTAAATTCAACAAGATGCAGATGATCTTCCCAAGATCCTCTGTAATAAAGGACACAAGCACGAAGAAGATTCTTGAAAAGTTTTCCAAAATAGACGGGTAAAGGTATTTTGGGAGGAAGAACTACAGATCGAACTTTAGGAGATAAGATCAATTTGGAATTCAATTACCCGCTTAGGGTGCAGGAGGATAGGAACAACCGAAGGATAAGAGATTGGAAAACAAAATAAGATGATAAATTTTAAAACCATGATAGTTTTAATGTAAATTAATAATTGATTTCATCCATTTGATTTTTCCTAAGTTGATTAAATCTTATCTATTTACAATTTCATTATCTTATCACCCAATTAACAATTTCTGAAATCGTGAATTTGAAATCATTTATTATACTCAAAATTTTATTCAATAAGTTTCATTCTTCTTTATTCCAGATGGCTATTACATTTATTCCACTTAATATATGTCTAATCACATATATTAAGTATACTTACACTTATTATGACTTACTCCAATTTATTTATAAATACCTTTAACATCACTTTATATTGTATATTATTCAATTAACTTTTTATTCTATTTACCTTTAATAATCCTTTTATAACTAAAATTTAAGATTATAACATTTATTATAAACACTCAAATTTTATTTATAAAATCCTTTTATATTGTATATTATCCAATTACATAGTTAACTTTTAAATAATTTAGGTAAGTTATAATGAAAATGCAATAGAATATTATACAAATAAAGTTTTCTAATTCAATTATTTCAACTTAAATATTTATTCAAAAATTTTGGTTCATTTTATAATTGAAAACATTCTTTAAGGTAAATTTAAGAATTACATTTCCGATTAACTTCAAACCATTTAGAGGTAAATAAATACATATACAATATATACGAAATCAAATTTAAATCATATATCCATATATGTATATATATTATAAATCAAGTCATATTTTTGAAATTCAAACCAATTAAATTTTCAAAGAAAAACAGTAGCAAAGTTACAGAATAGTCTCTTCACTTCGAAACTCGAAAATGAATGTCGATGATGGATCATCGAAATTATTTTCCAGCGATAAGAGAAGGGCACTGACTTAAACATTAAAAATTCTTTGAAAACAATATCTATTTGGAAAACACTTTAAATGATATATCTTTTAAAACTTTTAAAACCCAAATTTGAAACCATCGGAAATTAAATTCTCAAGTTCTTGATTTAGATTCATTTTAATTTCCAAATTAATTTATAGCTTTGTTTTATAGTTCAGTTATTTATATAGGGACAAAAGCCAATTGTTACAAGATATATATATATATATATATATATATATATATATATATATATAAAGTCAAATATTATTTCTTAATAACCTATTCAATTAATTATTAGAATTCAGAAAATCAAACTCATACATAATATAATTAGACAAAATTTATCATTTACTAAATTTTGAAGTCAATATGGTGTCAGTTTGCTATATTCAAGTGTTTTGGAAATCCTATCGGTAGCGTTGATCAGACGAATCGATCGGAAACCCAAATCAACATCAACAACTCAAACAACACAATATATAAAACATTTTAAATATAGGTTTACAAAGCAAGAATAGGGATTCAAATTTGATTGACTCAAATCAAGAGAATTCTGATTCGAAGATAAGTTGGAAACAAAAGATAAGATGATTAAATTAACAGAATAAGGAATGGATAAGCTTACATAAATCGCGGTAACCTTAACCGAGTTAACCGTGACTTCAAGAATTAGATCAATGTGGAATTCTGAGGTAATTCTACATTCGATCTTAAGAAATAGAATTCGAAATAACAATAGGTACTAGCGTCTAAACCGAGGATACATATAAATCTCCGGTGAATCAATGCTAATTGCAAAGGAGTTTCACCTCTTTACAAGTCATTTGAATGTTGACGAGACCGCCGATTCATTATAAAGATCATTCAAAGTGGAGTTATAAGGTACTCCAGATTCAAAAAAAGAAGAATAGTGAGGGACAAGAATGAATTTTGAAACCGCAGGGAACGTTCCAAAACTCAAAAGAAACCCAAGTCGAAAAGGAAGAAATTCAACTCAAATGAAAGTGATTCTGTAAATAAATTTACCATATATGCTAAGTTTTCCTAGTGCCAAAGCTCTGATACCAAATGTAACGAGCCGCGCCAGTGGGGTAATGTCCACTGTAGCATACATTGGTACCTGTGTTCTGCCTTTACGGCCAGCCTCTCGACTGCACGACCAGCCCCCACGGGGACATGTAGGAGTAAGAGTCATCCACTCGCTACAAAACCAAATGCGAGAACCCCCTATCAGGCTGCACCCTCCAATTGCAATGGCAGACACACATGTATGACTTGAATTGCTTGCTATTTTCAACCATTCGCATTCACACATGTCGGACTTGAATTGCTCAAAATACCGAATTGTAAAATAAATTTAGCAAAACACATCATAAATAGTAAATAAATAAATCACAGATCATAGACACGGAGTAATAAATACAACGGAAGTAAAGAAATAGTAGCTCATGAAGCTACTATATAAATACATTAGAGTCAAACAAGATACAACAGAGATAACAAGATACAACGGAGGTCTCAACATGATAATCAGGTATGAATCAGAATACATCACTGGAACCAACCGGATAACTGGAATCAACTAGATAACCAAAAGTGAAATAGATAGCTATATCTTCAAGCAAAGCTTCCAACTTCGAAGATGAGTCTCCAATGCTGTATTACTCAGTCTGACCCGAGCATAAAGCAAAACACAAAACACTCGAGTCAGGACATACATACTTATACAATGTAAACCAACTCAAGTGAACTGCAATATAAGGTACAAGTAACTTAAAGGATGCTTGGGACCGCCCATCCTCTAATGATCCGTTAAACTATTTACTATGTTGTAATATTTCGCTATTATAATAATGTCTATAGTAAAATAAACTTACTTTTTAATAGCGTTAAGGGGTTACCAATATAGCTCTTAACACGTAATAATGCCAGTAGTCTATACAGTACCGTAATACCTCCTGATCGGGAGGCTGCCAGAGGATACTCCATAGGTACGACACAAATCAAACTCCTACAAGGCGCGCTAGGGAAGGTGACACAGCACAAATAGGCAATGCCAGGGTAGATATACCAATTGCACTTTCGGGCCGGTGGTAACGCGTAGCAGCTACTACCGACCACTTCGAGCCACACCCTAAATCAAAAATCAAAAGTGGCCACCGAATCAATCTCTAAGTCAGAATATAATATTGAAGGAGTGTGTCCGATCAGAGGAATGACCTCACTAGCCCGTCGATTGCTCCTGATTTAGCCACCTTATGCCAACTCATGGGAGTCGGGTCCACGTTCATACCTCAAAGGTCGTCGCCACCATCCTACTTCATTCTGGAATCTCCACCATGTACATGGTTGTTAAAGTGGTTTTCGGAGTTGGTAGAGAGTATGACAACTTCCGATCCCGGTCTCTTTAACAACCAAACGTTATTATAACCCATGGATATTTAATTCAAAATCATTTATACTTTCAAACCATACAAGCATATCCATTTCAAAATCATATCATTTCTTTCAAAATAATATATACTTTTAAAAAATATCATACTCATTTCAAAACCATATCACAATAGTATCATTTCCATTTCAAAACTAATTCAATAATATATCATTTAAATAAAACCCAAATTTCCAAATCACTGAATATTTCCTTCAATTTACTAAACTTGAAATATTCCTTTAAATTATCATAGAATTTTGGAAATGTAACCTTAAGGGATCATAACATTTTTGGAATGTAATACTTTCCTTTTTTATATAATCAAAGTATTTATATACTTACAAATTTTAACATGGTCATTTTATCATAGCCTTATAGTGAAATAAACTTTGTTACTGTAATATCCAATTTAAAGCTGAAATTCTTATGTTAGGTTAAAAGTACCTTATTAACTTACATTATTATTACAATAATGAAACTTTATTATTTTAATCATTTAAAATATGCCATTTACATTAATTAAAACTTACATATCAAATGTACATTATCAACTTACATTTTATTATTACAATAAGGAACATTTATCATTTTAATCAATTTAAAATACACTATTACATTAATTAAAACTTACAGTCAAACGTACGTTTTAACTTACATTTATTACAATAAATAGCATTTATCATTTTAATCAATATTACACTAATTAAAACATACATTATCAAATGTACGTTTTAATTTACATTTCTATTATAGTAAAGAGCATTTATCATTTAACCAATACTACACTAATTAAAACTTACATATCAATTGTGCGTTTTAATTTACATTTTTATTACAGTAAAGAGCATTTGTTATTTTAATCAATATTACACTAATTAAAACTTACATTATCAAATGTACGTTTTAATTTACATTTCTATTACAGTAAAGTGAATTTATCATTTAATCAATATTACATTAATTAAAACTTTACATGTTTCTTTCATTAATTAGAACTTTACATGTTTCTTGCATTAATTAAAAACTTTACACGTTTCTTTAGTTAATTAAAACTTTACAAGTTTCTTGCATTAATTAAAAACTTTACACATTTCTTTCATAAATTAAAACCTTACATGTTTTTTGCATTAATTAAAACTTTACATGTTTCTTGTACTAATTAAAAACTTTACACGTTTCTTTCATTAATTAGGACTTTACACGTTTCTTTCATAAATTAAAACTTTACATGTTTCTTGCATTAATTAAAACTTTACATGTTTCTTGCATTAATTAAAAACTTCGCACGTTTCTTTCATTAATTAGGACTTTACACATCTCTTTCATAAATTAAAACTTTACGTGTTTCTTGCATTAACTAAAAACTTTACATGTTTCTTTCATTAATTAGGACTTTACACATTTCTTTCATAAATTAAAACTTTACACGTTTCTTTCATAAATTAAAACTTTACATGTTTATTGCATTAATAAAAACTTTACATGTTTCTTTCATTAATTAGGACATTACGCGTTTCTTTCAGAAATTAAAACTGTACATGTTTCTTGCATTAACTTTACACTTTAAACCAATTATCAGCTTATAACATTTTAACTTATAAAAACTGATATCTCTTTATATTTCAAATCTTTAAATCAAATTTTAAGTTAAAATTCCATATATTCCAAAATTTGAAAATACTTAATAAATTTTTAGGAAAATGTTACTTAAAAAATATTAACCATGGGCCTGTATAATATTTTCTAACCTAGGTCAAGTGATACGGGTATGTATCATTTCAATCCGTAATTTAAAAAGCAAATTCGGGTTCTATCATTTCAAACCCCCAATCCCAAGAAAAATAAGTACGACAAAAATCAATAAAAAATCACTTGAGCCTATCATTTCAGCCCATAGTGATATCCCTTATCCTAAAGTTCGTTCGGGTATGTATCATTTCAACCCATAGTGATAGGGAACTTGCAGTGGTGACTAACAGAAATAAAATAATAGTATACATATAATATCATAACAAATGATGTAACAAATATATAAACGGCATTTATCATCATGTAATCACAACACATGCATATATGAATGACATATCAATGTCTACGGAATCACTTGTTATTTTTTTCACAAAAATATAAGTATATATGTCTAGAGTGATGAAAAATCACCTTTTTAAACTAGAATCGACAAATTGAGAAAAAAAATCCAAACCCCGCAAAGCACGAAAAAGCACGACAAAGCACAATGCAAACTTGAGTGGATGAAGAGTCGGATCCCAATCTTGTATGCAAACAAATGTTACATACATAAGAATATGATTCAATACAAAATGTGACAACCCTGTATTTTTTTTATATATTATAATTATTTTGATTTAAAAAAAAAAACTTATTTTACTTATTTTAAATGATTAAATTTTATTACTTAAATATAAATCTTGATTTTATATGAAATTATAATTCCAAACTTGTGTAATTTGAATATGTTCCTGAAATGTTGATTTTGGTCAAAATAGTCAAACTTTGACTTTTGACTTAAAATTTTAAAAGTTTAAAATTATAAATTTTATCTTTTATTATGAAATTACATAAAATTCTAAGAACACCACTTTTCGTTTCGTTGAAAACGGAGTTAAAATTTAAAAGTTATGTACATTTCAATTTCTAGTATAATTTGTTTTATTGTGCAATTTTGCCTATTTTAAATTTTATAAATCATATTTTTCTTTCTTATATTTCTTTTAATATGGGTAGATATGTTAATTTATGTATATTTTCATCTCTAAATATTTTAAAATATATAATAGGATTTTTCTAAAATTTACTATGATGATTTCCTATTTTTAAAAGGCTGTTTCCTTTTTCTGCTATTTTCTTCGTCTAAACTATATTTTAATTAAAATTTATTTATTTATTTATTTTGTGAATTCATTTTATTTTGTGTTCTTATCTTTATTTATAAATATTTTTAAGTACATAAAAATTTTTCCAAGTTCATTGCACTTATTTTTCATATTTTCAGGACTAGTTGTAAATTTTGCTGTTTTATTTAATTAAACTATATATAATTAATAATTTATTTATTTATTATTGTTTATTTTCTAAATTTTCGTATTTTTATCTGGATTTATATATATATTTCAGTTATTTAAAATTAAAAAGAATTTAGTGGAAATTTGAAAGGTTTTGTGACTCTTTAGTTGCTTAAGTCTCTTTGTTTTCCCACCTTTTCATTTTCTAACTCTTGCATTCAATTGAGGCCAACCATATCTCATTTCTTTCAGCTGATCACATATCATTTGCACGTAAACAAATGTCCTCCTTCATCTCCTAAAAACTCACGGCACTTCAAAGAAAAATAAGGCTTCCATTCTCCTCTTATCTTCTTCCTTTTTCCATTTGTTTGCCTTGATTTTTGCCCTGCTTGTTCATGCTTTGCTCAGCCTAACCTCTCCACCATCAGCTCCACCATCTCCTCCACCATCTACAGCAACTCCTCCTCCCCCTCCTCTGACATTAACCAAGTTTTGCCAATCCATTGAGCTTAGCATCACAAACTTTGCACCAAACCCCTTGAAATTGCCTAGCCTAGCCATATACTCCACTATCTCCTTCATATCTTGCCTTGGCCACCTCCTATTGTTCCACCACCACCACGATACAACCTTTGACCCTCCACCTACCCACTGTCCAGACCTGAACCAGATCAGGCCGTGGCCTCCCCATGTTGAAAACTCCACAAAAATTGCAAGCAAACCCTTAAAACTAGCCTAGCCAAGCCTTAATGCCAATATCCTTTCACATACTCCTCTTGGCCACCCCTAGAACCACCACCACCAGCAACCACATGACCTTTGGGTGCTGCTATACCATCACTCTCCACTGTCTAGATCTAGAGTAAGAATAGCCAGCCCAAGTGTGCCATAGGTCGAGCCAAATATGGACCAAAATCCTTATTTATGCCTTGTAGTCATAGTTTCATGTACACATACCTTTGCACCATCATCAAATCCATGATACGCTGACCTGTTGCATCCAAACCTGATCCAAAACCATTCCATTACAGTGCTTTTCCAGTCCATAGCTGAAGCATACAAAGGTGAATGCAAGTGCAAAAGTTCTAGCTTTGAATTGTGTACTTATTCCTAGCATTGTTTTGTAATATCTTGGTTTATAATTCATGTTTGTTATTGTTTGTTTGATTTGTATTCAAGGGAATTAATCCTTGGCTCCTCCATTCGTATCTGTGTCGTGCTTTTGTGCTTGTGTAGATTCCGTTCGTGAAATTCGTTGTTGTGTCTCCAGCTCAAACCGGTGAGTTATTCTCACCAGATAATCTGTACCTATATAACTGATAAACCGACACCATTTGAATCTGTAAATGTATTGCATCATGTTATAACTGCTATATTATGATCATATGATGTTTACACCTGTTATTACACCTGTTATATCACTTGTTACTGTTTATTATTCTATTCTGTTTATTTATATCAGTTTATCACACTACAAGTTCCCTTTTGATTAGAATCACTATGGGTTGAAATGATATATACCCGAACGGACTTTGGAATAAGGGAAAATTGTTATGGGCTGAAATGATAGGCCTGAATGATTTTCAAATCATTTATTTAACTTGGGATTGCGGGTTTGAAATGATCAAACCCGGATTTTTCTTTTTAAACTGCGGATTGAAATGATACATATCCGTATCACTTTACCTAGCGTAGAAAATTATATATAGACCCGTAGTTAATATATGTTTTCCTAAAATCTTTAAAGTTATTTTAGAAATGTAAATATTATATTATTTTTATTTAAATATAATTAAAAAGGATTTTTGTAAAATATTATTGATTTTATGAATAATTGTAAGTGAATTGAATTAATGGAAAAGTTAGAAATTTTGAACGTAAGTTATTTTGGAAAAATTGATTTAATTATAATTGGAAATTTAATTGAATATGAATTTATGATAATTTGAATATAAATTGAATTTAAAGTGATTTTATATCATATTAATGATTTTTAATAAAGCTGAAATGTGAAATGAATGAATATTTTAAGTTGAAATTTTGAAATATAACTAAAATTGGAAATTTATGAAATTGACTTGAAAGGGAAATTTTAGTTAAGTAAATAAAAATAAAAATAAGTTATATTTGAGAATTTTAACATAAATGTTAAGTTGAAATTTAATGTGGTGAATCTAAAATTGAACATTTCATTTTGATAAGTGAATTATTATTAAAACTTGATTTTTGAATGGAAATTTAACTTTATAAAATCATGAACTTGAGGAAAATTAAATGATGTTTATAAATGTGAAATGTATGATTTTATAAGTTAAAAAATGTTTTAAATAAAAATATAATTGGTTGATAAATTTTATTGAATATTTTTTACTGCATTTTTGAAATTCTATTAATTACAATGTGAATGATATTGCAGCATTGTAAATGCTGTAGTTGACGATAATGAACTAAAAAGCTAAATTGAATTAAAAGCTACTATAGAAACTTTTTGTAAGTGCTATAATTTTTGAATTTAACTAAGTTTATTTGAAATTTAAGTAAACCCTATTACAACATTTTAAAATGTTGTCTTTTGTTAAAGTGAACTGTTTTGAATGTATTTTTCCGTAGCATTTTCTAAATGCCACGAAAAGTGAATCTTTACTGTTTTAATAAACTTAAGTGAATAAATGAACATTGAAAGTTGAAAATTTTGGAAGTTTAATAATTTAATTATTAAACATAATAACTTCATTTTAGTGATTAAAAATGATTTTTGGAATATAAACTGTTTTGAAATATGAATTGAAATGGTATTTTAAATTGAATAAAATGAATAATGATATTGAAATGAATGTGGTTGTGAAAAGAGATGATATTTTGATATATTAAATGGTTGAAATGTGGTTTCGAAAAGATATGATATATTGAAATGATTTGAAATGAAGTTTTGAAAGATACGATATTCTGGTATATATTAAATGATTCGAAGATGAAGTTTTAAAAGTTATGATATTTTGAAATTAAGACGATTTGAAAATGAAGTTTGAAAGATGTGATGTTTATGTATTAAAAATGATTTGAAATGACTTGATAATTATTTTGATAAATGTTGAATTTGGAAGATATGATGTTTATGTATTAAAAATGATTTGAAATGACTTGATAATTATTTTGATAAATACTGAATTTGGAAGATGTGATGTTTATGTATTAAAAATGATTTGAAATGACTTGATAATTACTTTGATAAATATTTGAATTGAAAGATATGGTATGATGATATATTGAAATGGTTTGGAAATGATTTAATCTTTATTTTGATAAAGATTTGGGTTGAAATGATATTTTATTTTGAAGTATAAAATATGTTTTAAAGTTATAACTACGGGTTATAATAACGATTGGTTGTTAAAGAGACCGGGATCGGATATTGTTTTATAGCCGGCCAATACCGAAAACCACTTTAACAACTGTGTACGCGGTGGAGATTCCAGAATGAAGAAGGATGGTGGCGACGTTCTCGAGGTATATTACGTGGACCCAACTCCCGTGAGTTGGCATATATGACTAAAACAGGAGCTATACCGGGCTACACAAAGGGTCGCACCCTTTCATCGAGCATGCTCCATCGGAAACCATTCTATTACTTTTGTGATTCGATTCGGTGGCGCCACATTTGATTCGGGGGTATTGTTCGTGGTGGGCGGAAGCTGCTGGCTTGCCGTCACCACCGGTCCGGGAGTGCAAACGGTGTATCCACCCTGGCATTGCCTCGCGTGCCGTGTCATATCCTTATATCGAGCCCACTACGATTTTGGTTTTAAAGATCCGACAGCGTTAAGGTTCATCATCCCCTTAACGCTATTTTCTATATGATTATACTTTACTGATTAGACACTACTGTATATAGCGCAATATACTACATAGTAAATAGTTTAACGGATCCTTAGAGGATGGGCGGTCCCAAGCATCTTCTAAGTTACTTGTACCTTTACTACAGTTCACTTGAGTTGGTTTACATTGTATAAGTATGTATGTCCTGACTCGAGTGTTTGTATTTTTATTTACGCTCGGGTCAGCCTGAGTTATTCACAGATTTGGATTTCCACTTTCTGGAGATTGGAATCGCTGGAGATTATCTACTTGTCATGTTTATCTTTTGAAACCTGTTGTTCCTTTCAGCGCTTGTATTAGTTGACTTCTACGAAGTGAGACTTCTTTTGTACCTTATTTCCTCTATTGTATTTTATGTAACTCTGATATTTTTATATAGTAGCTTCATGAACTACTATTTCTTTTGCTTCCGCTGCACTATTATTACTCTGTGTCTGTGATTCTATGATTTTTATTTACAGTATATTCTGAGATTTGCCAAATTTTTATTTACAACGCGGTATTTTGAGCAATTTAATTCCGGCATGAGTGTCTACCTATACACTTATAATGGATGCGAATGGTTGAAAATACCACGGTTGTTACAGTTGGTATCAGAGCTTTGTTAGCTCTAGGCAAAACGCAGCATATGGAGTAGATGTATTTACATAATCCCTTTCATTCGAGTTGAATCTCTTTCTTTTGACTCGATTCCTTTGAATTTTGGAACGTTCCCTGTGGTTCCAAAATCCATTCTTATTCCCCGCTATTCATCTTCATTTGATTCTGGAGTATCCCATAACTCCACTTCGAATGATCTTTATAGTGAATTGGCGGTCTCGCCAATCTCAAAAATTTTCTTGTAAAAGGGGTGAAACTCCTTTACAACAGCATCGATTCACCAAAGATTTTATATCCTCAGTTTAGATGCTAGTATCTCCTATTATCCAAAACTCTATCTTATGAGGTTGAATGTAGATTTACCCTAGAAAATCCACTTCGACCTTATACTTTAAGTCACGGTTGACCCGATTAAGGTTGCCCGTGATTTATATTAGCTAATCCACCTCCCTACTCTATATTTAATCATCTTGTCTTTTGTTTCCAACATATTTTCAAACATTTTGAATTGTATTTGTCAATCTATATTTTTTATATATTGTGTTGTTTGAGTTGTTGATGTTGATTTGGGTTTCCGATCGATTTGTCTGATCAGCGCTATCGATAGGATTTCTAAAACACTTTGATAGAACAAACTGACACAATATTATTTTAAAAATTTGGTTAATGAAATAAAATTTTGATATATATATCTATGGAACTTAATGAAATGATTCAAATTGATAATTTGAAATGATAATACTTGATTTATCATTTATTGTTCTATAAATGAATTTATAAATAATTGTTTATAAATTGATTTGGGAACTTAAATGAATTTAGAAAAGAAATCTGAGAATTTATTTTCCGATGATCTCGAACTTTGGTTTAAAAGTTTTAAAAGGGTTATATTATTTAAAGTATTTTGAATAGAATTCGTTTTCAAAGAATTTTAAAGGTTTAAAATTAGTGCTCTTCTCTTTGTCGCTGGAAAATAACTTCGGTGATGATCGCGACATCATCGACGTTCATTTTCGAGTTCGAAGTTAAGAGACTGTTATGTAGTCTTGCTACAGCTTTGTTTTGGGGAATTTAATTGATTTGAATTTCTAAAATATGACTTGATTTATAATAATATAGATATATGATTGAAATTTGATTTGACATAATATATATATTATGACTTATCTCTAAATGGTTTGAATGTAATCGAAAATTTAATTCTTAAATTTTATTTTTAAAGAATATTTTCAATTATAAGAAATTTTTTGTTAGTTTAAGATGATTGGATAATAAGATAATGAAACTTGATATAGTTAAGATTTATTTAACTTGTGTAAAAATATTAATTATCAATTTAAGTTGAAATTTCCATGCTTTCAAATCTGCTTCCTTATTTTGCTTTCCAAACTATATTTTGGTTGTCCTTATCATCCTTATCTTGATATAGATCGGTATAGGCATCTTTCTACAATCTTTATGTTAGAAATCTTTCTATAATCTTTGATAGATCTTTGGTAATCATTTTGAATCTACCTTTTCGTGCCTGTGTTCTTAATTTTGGAGAATCTTGGAAAGATCATCTCCACCTTGTTAAACTTACCTATAACAACAGTTATCAGGTATAATTTCAATCTTCTTTTCATCTTATCTTAATCCTATTTCACTCTATCTTTTTTCTGTGCTTTTCCGTACCTCGTTCCTTTTCGAGGACGAAAAGATTTGAGTGGGGGAGAGTGTGACAACCCTGTATTTTTTTTATATATATTATAATTATTTTGATTTTAAAAAAAAAAACTTATTTTACTTATTTTAAATGATTAAATTTTATTACTTAAATATAAATCTTGATTTTATATGAAATTATAATTCCAAACTTGTGTAATTTGAATATGTTCCTGAAATGTTGATTTTGGTCAAAATAGTCAAACTTTGACTTTTGACTTAAAATTTTAAAAGTTTAAAATTATAATTTTTATCTTTTATTATGAAATTACATAAAATTCTAAGAACACCACTTTTCATTTCGTTGAAAACGGAGTTAAAAATGTAAAAGTTATGTACATTTCAATTTCTAGTATAATTTGTTTTATTGTGCAATTTTGCCTATTTTAAATTTTATAAATCATATTTTTCTTTCTTATATTTCTTTTAATATGGGTAGATATGTTAATTTATGTATATTTTCATCTCTAAATATTTTAAAATATATAATAGGATTTTTCTAAAATTTACTATGATGATTTCCTATTTTTAAAAGGTTGTTTCCTTTTTCTGCTATTTTCTTCGTCTAAACTATATTTTAATTAAAATTTATTTATTTATTTTGTGAATTCATTTTATTTTGTGTTCTTATCTTTATTTATAAATATTTTTAAGTACATAAAAATTTTTCCAAGTTCATTGCACTTATTTTTCATATTTTCAGGACTAGTTGTAAATTCTGCTGTTTTATTTAATTAAACTATATATAATTAATAGTTTATTTATTTATTATTTTTTATTTACTAAATTTTCGTATTTTTATCTGGATTTATATATATATTTCAGTTATTTAAAATTAAAAAGAATTTAGTGGAAATTTGAAAGGTTTTGTGACTCTTTAGTTGCTTAAGTCTCTTTGTTTTCCCACCTTTTCATTTTCTAACTCTTGCATTCAATTGAGGCCAACCATATCTCATTTCTTTCAGCTGATCACATATCATTTGCACGTAAACAAATGTCCTCCTTCATCTCCTAAAAACTCACGGCACTTCAAAGAAAAATATGGCTTCCATTCTCCTCTCATCTTCTTCCTTTTTCCATTTGTTTGCCTTGATTTTTGCCCTGCTTGTTCATGCTTTGCTCAGCCTAACCTCTCCACCATCAGCTCCACCATCTCCTCCACCATCTACAGCAGCCCCTCCTCCCCCTCCTCTGACATTAACCAAGTTTTTCCGATCCATTGAGGTTAGCATCACAAACTTTGCACCAAACCCCTTGAAATTGCCTAGCCTAGCCATATACTCCACTATCTCCTTCATATCTTGCCTTGGCCACCTCCTATTGTTCCACCACCACCACGATACAACCTTTGACCCTCCACCTACCCACTGTCCAGACCTGAACCAGATCAGGCCGTGGCCTCCCCATGTTGAAAACTCCACAAAAATTGCAAGCAAACCCTTAAAACTAGCCTAGCCAAGCCTTAATGCCAATATCCTTTCACATACTCCTCTTGGCCACCCCTAGAACCACCACCACCAGCAACCACATGACCTTTGGGTGCTGCTATACCATCACTCTCCACTATCTAGATCTGGAGTAAGTATAGCCAGCCCAAGTGTGCCATAGGTCGAGCCAAATATGGACCAAAATCCTTGTTTATGCCTTGTAGTCATAGTTTCATGTACACATACCTTTGCACCATCATCAAATCCATGATACGCTGACCTGTTGCATCCAAACCTGATCCAAAACCATTCCATCACAGTGCTTTTCCAGTCCATAGCTGAAGCATACAAAGGTGAATGCAAGTGCAAAAGTTCTAGCTTTGAATTGTGTACTTATTCCTAGCATTGTTTTGTAATATCTTGGTTTATAATTCATGTTTGTTATTGTTTGTTTGATTTGTATTCAAGGGAATTAATCCATGGCTCCTCCATTCGTATCTGTGTCGTGCTTTTGTGCTTGTGTAGATTCCGTTCGTGAAATTCGTTGTTGTGTCTCCAGCTCAAACCGGTGAGTTATTCTCACCAGACAATCTGTACCTATATAACTGATAAACCGACACCATTTGAATCTGTAAATGTATTGCATCATGTTATAACTGCTATATTATGATCATATGATGTTTACACCTGTTATTACACCTGTTATATCACTTGTTACTGTTTATTATGCTATTCTGTTTATTTATATCAGTTTATCACACTGTAAGTTCCCTTTTGATTAGAATCACTATGGGTTGAAATGATATATACCCGAACGGACTTTGGAATAAGGGAAAATTGTTATGGGCTGAAATGATAGGCCTGAATGATTTTCAAATCATTTATTTAACTTGGGATTGCGGGTTTGAAATGATAAAACCCGGATTTTTCTTTTTAAACTGTGGATTGAAATGATACATATCCGTATCACTTTACCTAGCGTAGAAAATTATATATAGACCCGTAGTTAATATATGTTTTCCTAAAATCTTTAAAGTTATTTTAGAAATGTAAATATTATATTATTTTGATTTAAATATAATTAAAAAGGATTTTTGTAAAATATTATTGATTTTATGAATAATTGTAAGTGAATTGAATTAATGGAAAAGTTAGAAATTTTGAACGTAAGTTATTTTGGAAAAATTGATCTAATTATAATTGGAAATTTAATTGAATATGAATTTATGATAATTTGAATATAAATTGAATTTAAAGTGATTTTATATCATATTAATGATTTTTAATAAAGCTGAAATGTGAAATGAATGAATATTTTAAGTTGAAATTTTGAAATATAACTAAAATTGGAAATTTATGAAATTGACTTGAAAGGGAAATTTTAGTTAAGTAAATAAAAATAAAAATAAGTTATATTTGAGAATTTTAACATAAATGTTAAGTTGAAATTTAATGTGGTGAATCTAAAATTGAACATTTCATTTTGATAAGTGAATTATTATTAAAACTTGATTTTTGAATGGAAATTTAACTTTATAAAATCATGAACTTGAGGAAAATTAAATGATGTTTATAAATGTGAAATGTATGATTTTATAAGTTAAAAAATGTTTTAAATAAAAATATAATTGGTTGAGAAATTTTATTGAATATTTGAAGTTAATTTACTGCATTTTTGAAATTCTATTAATTACAATTTGAATGATATTACAGCATTGTAAATGCTGTAGTTGACGATAATGAACTAAAAAGCTAAATTGAATTAAAAGCTATTATAGAAAATTTTTGTAAGTGCTATAATTTTTGAATTTAACTAAGTTTATTTGAAATTTAAGTAAACTCTATTACAACATTTTAAAATGTTGTCTTTTGTTAAAGTGAACTGTTTTGAATGTATTTTTCCGTAGCATTTTCTAAATGCCACGAAAAGTGAATCTTTACTGTTTTAATAAACTTAAGTGAATAAATGAACATTGAAAGTTGAAAATTTTGGAAGTTTAATAATTTAATTATTAAACATAATAACTTCATTTTAGTGATTAAAAATGATTTTTGGAATATAAACTGTTTTGAAATATGAATTGAAATGGTATTTTAAATTGAATAAAATGAATAATGATATTGAAATGAATGTGGTTGTGAAAAGAGATGATATTTTGATATATTAAATGGTTGAAATGTGGTTTCGAAAAGATATGATATATTGAAATGATTTGAAATGAAGTTTTGAAAGATACGATATTCTGGTATATATTAAATGATTCGAAGATGAAGTTTTGAAAGTTATGATATTTTGAAATTAAGACGATTTGAAAATGAAGTTTGAAAGATGTGATGTTTATGTATTAAAAATGATTTGAAATGACTTGATAATTATTTTGATAAATATTGAATTTGGAAGATATGATGTTTATGTATTAAAAATGATTTGAAATGACTTGATAATTATTTTGATAAATACTGAATTTGGAAGATGTGATGTTTATGTATTAAAAATGATTTGAAATGACTTGATAATTACTTTGATAAATATTTGAATTGAAAGATATGGTATGATGATATATTGAAATGGTTTGGAAATGGTTTAATCTTTATTTTGATAAAGATTTGGGTTGAAATGATATTTTATTTTGAAGTATAAAATATGTTTTAAAGTTATAACTACGGGTTATAATAACGATTGGTTGTTAAAGAGACCGGGATCGGATATTGTCTTATAGCCGGCCAATACCGAAAACCACTTTAACAACTGTGTACGCGGTGGAGATTCCAGAATGAAGTAGGATGGTGGCGACGTTCTCGAGGTATATTACGTGGACCCAACTCCCGTGAGTTGGCATATATGACTAAAACAGGAGCTATACCGGGCTACACAAAGGGTCGCACCCTTTCATCGAGCATGCTCCATCGGAAACCATTCTATTACTTTTGTGATTCGATTCGGTGGCGCCACATTTGATTCAAGGGTATTGTTCGAGGTGGGCGGAAGCTGCTGGCTTGCCGTCACCACCGGTCCGGGAGTGCAAACGGTGTATCCACCCTGGCATTGCGTCGCGTGCCGTGTCATATCCTTATATCGAGCCCACTACGATTTTGGTTTTAAAGATCCGACAGCGTTAAGGTTCATCAACCCCTTAACGCTATTTTCTATATGATTATACTTTACTGATTAGACACTACTGTATATAGCGCAATATACTACATAGTAAATAGTTTAACGGATCCTTAGAGGATGGGCGGTCCCAAGCATCTTCTAAGTTACTTGTACCTTTACTACAGTTCACTTGAGTTGGTTTACATTGTATAAGTATGTATGTCCTGACTCGAGTGTTTGTATTTTTATTTACGCTCGGGTCAGCCTGAGTTATTCACAGATTTGGATTTCCACTTTCTGGAGATTGGAATCGCTGGAGATTATCTACTTGTCATGTTTATCTTTTGAAACCTGTTGTTCCTTTCAGCGCTTGTATTAGTTGACTTCTACGAAGTGAGACTTCTTTTGTACCTTATTTCCTCTATTGTATTTTATGTAACTCTGATATTTTTCTATAGTAGCTTCATGAACTACTATTTCTTTTGCTTCCGCTGCACTATTATTACTCTGTGTCTGTGATTCTATGATTTTTATTTACTGTATATTCTGAGATTTGCCAAATTTTTATTTACAACGCGGTATTTTGAGCAATTTAATTCCGGCATGAGTGTCTACCTATACACTTATAATGGATGCGAATGGTTGAAAATACCACGGTTGTTACACAAAACAATAGATGTTATAATAATGGAAAAATAAATGAATCAAAGTGACATAACTTGCCTTAATCAATCAATGGCTTGGCTACACCACATACGGGTTCAACCATCATCTTATATTGCTTGGTCATGATGGTTAGACCTGTGCTAGTATAACGACCCAAAATTTTCGACCTCGAAAATTCCAGATAGTTAGAAAAGAAGAAAAGAGAAAGAAGAAGAAACAGGAACAAGTCACAGAAACCTCACATTCGCAGCGGATCAAAATATAATATCACATAAATAACAGTTTACAAAAAAAGAACTGTATCAGTACATTTACATTTTATACATCAGAGTTACAATATTTACACAACACTGGACATTTTAGAATAACATGTCCTATGTATAAATAACTATATATCACAGCGGAAACACTCCATACGTTGCTGCCATCCAGCTCGCCTCCTAAGCTCTAGAACGTCCTTACTTGAAAATCTGTAATACTCGGTCTGACCCGAGCATTACACCAAAGTAACACCTAGGTCAGGCTGGAAACCAGCGTGAGTAAATCCATCTAATATGGAACACAAAAGCAAACAGCCAAAATAAACCCGGGGTAACTTGTACCAATTACAAGTTCACAAATTTTTATAGACGTTACTTATTTCACTCATAAATTTCTAAGTGCTAAACTTAGATTAAATGGTCCAGTTCACTTAAATCATTTCATTTCAGTCCATTGATTTTACATATCAAATCTGTACAGAATTATTATAGATTACAAATCGAAGTGGTTGCGGGTATTTACTAATACCCGACTCTGGTCTCTTCGAATTCAATTACTGTATTAACCCATGTTATTCAAATGAAACACAATTCAACCTTTAAATACAAGATGTCACCTTTTATACACCAATTCATCCTCGATAAATAACCACAGTATCATAGTTCACCTAAGCATATCATATCACGAAACATTACATTTAAGAGATATCAACCAATTCAAGACATTTGACATCATTCAATTGTTCATAAGCAAGGTTGATCACTTCCTAATTAATTTTAATTAATCTTAAATTAAATTAATTATCAACCTTACCACTTAGATTACCTCTACTTAACACTAATTAATTACAAATCAATTAATTAATCATCTTTTAATCGTTCACCTCAATTAATCAACCTTGATTAATTATGCTTTAATTACGTTATGTAATTGGCCCTTAATTAATTACACAAATTAATTATCCTCAAACCAATCACATTAATTAACCTTTAATTACCGTCTTAATTAACTATTTAAAATCAATTACTTTAATCCTCAATCAATTACATTAATTAATTATTCTATAATCACTTTCTCTGATTCATTAACCTTTAATTGATCTCATTTATTAATTAACTAACCTTTTATTTGATTATCTTAACAAATCAATTCTTTAATTAATTACACTAAGTATTCAATCCTTAGTTACTTTCATTAGTTAATTTTCTTTAACTAATTAAATTCTTATATTAAACTTAAAACATATAGGATTTAACCTATTATAATCAATTGAAACAACAATTTGAAAGAAAATTAAAAACTTCAGAAGTTCTTTTAAAATTTGCAATTACTTCGTTTAAAAACTGGGTTTACATTTACTTTGAAACATATACATTTTAAAATATCAATTTACTTAAATGTAGATGTTTAGTTAAAACGTTTGGAAAGTAAATTGACTTTTTTTCAATTTAAACCCAAATTTCTTCATTTACAAAATCTTGTTTTAATCAAAACAAAACCATTGGATCGAAGTCCCATACGAGATTTCATCGGGTTGAGCCCGAAGACCAAAATTAACGAAAGCAACAGATCACCATCCTAATCTTCTTCCTCATCTATCCTCTGCTATAGGGAAAAAAACCCAATCAACTGAATTCCGATCCACGCATAATACAGATGGCTCAACTTCGATCCCACACAACTATCAATCGATCATCGCCAGATGACGCAACTCAGAGCCAACCCACAATGCCTCACTCATTTCATCTTGCCCAAAAACATCCGCGTGCACTCTGTGCACGTGTACAAACTCATCTACGACCATCTCACCGCCGCGACTGGCTCACCAGGTCACTCAGCATCTCTCAACCCCAAAGACAACATCGCTGAAGGCTCCCATCCTTTCGATCGAAAATTCGATCACCTGCTTTATTTTCCTGAACCAGAAAATCTAACACGCCACCACCAATTCATCTGCCTCACCAACGATCAATAATTCCTTCGCACGCCACTACCCCAAATCAAAAGTTCACCCATGCAGCTATCTCCATGCCATAATTTACGAACTCCGATCATGCCACTAGCACCCAAATCGACTGCGATTTCTATAGAAGTCGAAACCATTCAAAACCCTAAAATTGATCACTCCACACAACCCAAGCTTCAATCCAAAATTTAGCATGGTCGATCACCTCTTCTTGCCCAAACGCACCTCCCAGTGGCGCCGACCAGACGTCATCACCACCCAGAGTGACGAAATTAATTTTTTAAAGGAAAATTTAAATTTTAAAATCTCTCATTTTATAAACTGTTAAATATCACGATTTAACTTCTAAAAATCTTTTTTCTACTCAAGAATCCAAATTATATGTTCGAATTCTTGTTTTAAGCACGTTGAATTTTTATTAAAATGTGTTCACTTGCTATAAAAACAAGCCTTAGTCCATCACACAACATAATTTGTTCTCGAACTATTTTTAACTTATACTATAAACATAAATAATCATTTTCATAGTTTATAACATTTTCAGATTTAAACTAGAACAAATGATATGTATTTTTGAAACAGGACTGTAAATGTTTAGCAGAGTAATAACTATCAAGATTTTTAAAAATAAGTCTCTCGATGTACCTTCCATTTTCCAGAAATCTTCAAACTTAATTCTTATAAATAAAAATTTTAAAACATAATAATATTTAATCAACAACTTTTATTTGTATACTTCAACCAGGTAGAGATTAGAAGAAGAGAAATGAAAATTCTTTTTGTTATATTGGCTTGTTAGAAAATAAACAGAGTAGATTTACCAATATGCATATCAATATACATTCATATTAACATGATTCCAGATTTTATCATGCATTCATACCTAGATTATAACATACATTACAGGATTTACACAAGGCATTACAGAACATCAAATTTAAACTAATTTAGGGGTTAAATTTACTGACCGTTGATGTTGAACTGAGTTTGAACTTTGGTTATTTTGAAAACTTAAAACTTGGAACATGAAAACATTTGGTAACTTGATGCTGGAATTTGTTGGTTAGATTGGACACGAGGCTTGATTACCAGATTGTATTTTCTGTTGAATTCCTTAGCTATGTTATTTGTTTTCCTATGGTTTAAAATCAGGCTTTAGCCTTTGATTTGTTTTCTTCATTCTTAGTTTTGTTTTTAGGAAATGAATTGTTAAAAGAAATGATAGAGAAGAATAAAGAGGATTATATAACTTAGTTTTTCTCATTTATTATTTAATTAAATTCAAAAAGAAATTTAAGTTTTGCCACTTGTTCTTTTTCTAAGCTAACACTTGTAAGTGCATGTTATATTTATTTTACAAATGTCTTAATTATGAATTTTATGTTTATCTCCTTGCTAAATTTTTATTTATAGTGATTATTTATTTATGTGTTATCTTTATAAATGTGCATTATGTTTACATATTTATATATTTATATAAATTATGTAATTTAGAAAGAAAGAATATTAACTTTTTTTTACTAATTCTTAATTAAATTTTATACTTAAGTTGTTATTATACTTAAATTGATAACAATACATAATTACTAATATCCAATTTACTTTAATTATTATTTTTACTTTTTTATTATTATTCTTTTTTTATTCAATCAATGCTTCCAAATTATTTTACATATACGCGTGTGTGTGTATACATGCACACCTATATACTTGTATGTGTATACTAAAATATTTCAACATTATAAAGTTTATACATATCTATTAACCTATTTTAATCTACCATCAGGTTTATCATTTCTAGATAATTATTTATTATAGTTTAAATTCATACATATATATCTAGATATTTCTAAATTATCAGAATTCCGTTTTATATAAAAAATAAAGATTTATAAAAGAAGATCATCAAATAAATATTATCAAATGAATATTTATCTAAATATTTATAAGTCAATATTTATAGTTCAAATTGACCAATATACATATCAGATATATTCTAATCATCAAAATTTCATTTATTAATCCTAATAAAATCAGTATTTCTATAATTAACCCAGTTAATTATCAATTAACAGATGCTTAAAAATTCGGGTTACCACAGCTAGAGGCCAGAGGCCGAGTATAAGCATGAACAACAAAGAAGAAACAAAAAGAGAAAAAGAAAGAAGAGGCAGAGAAGCCATGGTTCTAGAGCTTAAATATAATTTTCTTTTACGTAAATGATAGTGAGAAGTTTTGGGAAGTTTTTATGTGTGACAGGTAAGAGAAATTCATGGCTAGATTAAAGGAATGAACGACTAAGGTAAGTAATAAAGAGCTTATGCAATAAAAGACAAGATTTTGAATGGTTTGGAAAATAAAATGGCAACAAATTCTTGATGTATTTAATAAAAAAAATCTTTCTTTCAAGGGATGAAATGAGAAATGGAATAAAATGAGATATGTTTGAGGAGTTTTGTAAATGAATGATAAAAGGAAATACACGGCTATATAAAAAAAATAGCTAAGGAGTTATGAATACTAGGGAAACAGAAAGGCATAAGTTCAGAAGGAAGAAACGTACAATATATTTTATTTTTAAATACAAACAAAAAAAATGAGAGATGGGAAATAATTTTTTTGTACATGAATTTTCAACTTCATATGCAAGGCTATGAGTAGAGTAATTCATGGCTAGGAGTGGGGAGGAAACGGTAAGAAAATAATAGAGGCCATGCAAATGAAAAAGGCAAGAGTTTAAACAATGAAACATATGCCTCTTAAATTTCTCCAAGCCATTTATTTTCATTCATTTCTCTCTAGAAATGAAATGTGAAGTAAATGTGTACGTGAATTATGAAGTGGAATGGATGGCAAGAAAAGATTTGAACGGCTAAAGAGGAGTAAGTGATAGGAAAAAAAAGGCTAGGAAATAAAAGGTAAGAAATAAGGAGAAAGAAACACACACACACACACACAAATATATTATTCTTAAATGCAATTGAAAAGAGGATATTTTGAGATGTTTGTACGTGATTAATAAGAACAATTCACGTCTATGAATGGTGAATGGCTAGGGTAAGTAATAAAGAGGGTAGGTAAATAAAAAGGCAAGCATTAAAGAAATGTAACGCATGTCTCCTTGATTTCTTCCAAGCCTTTTACGAAAAGATATACACACAAGTAAAATCCAATAAATAAAGTTTAGATAAAAAATAGAAAAATAAAATAAAATAACATAGAAAATAAAAATATAGAAATGAACATAGAAAAATTGAAATTGAAATATAGAAAATAACTCCGTGTAAAACACTGTAATTTATCTAATTTAAAAAGTATAACTCGGAATTTAACGAAACGAAAAGCAGAACAGATATCATAAACAGATTCTGCTTCAAAGAAAAAGATTAAAATTTAAAAATTCAAACTTTTTTAAAATTTAAACTGAAAATTCAAATTTTGACCAAAATATAAAATTTTCAAAAATTGTTCATTTATTTCATTTGGAAAATAAATTACAAACAAATTTCAAACTTACATTGGAAAAAATCTAAAATTCACTTTTAAATGATTTAAAAATCAAAATCTCAAACAAAAATTTAATTAAAAATATTCACAAAATTATGGGTTGTTACTAGGAGTTTGTGAAAAGTTATTAAAGTATTTTAAAAAGAAGTTGAAAGCTTGGATATGTTTTATAATTATATATGGATTTCAAGGTAAAGGCTTTTAAATTATAAAACATGCTTTTATGGTTTTTAAATAAGTTATAAATAAAGTATTTTGAAGTAATGTTTTAAGTCAAATATTTTCAACCACACTATAAGTATTTTTAAGTGTTTTTAAGGTATATAGTTTTTAGTAAATTTGTCAAAGTTTTATTAAAGTAATTTAAAGCTTATGTAAAATAATATCATTTTAAAAAGTTTTTTCGCAAATATATAAGTTTTGAAAAGAGCCAATTAATCCCTTTTATAAAGTAAGAAAATTTGGATTTCAACATATGTGTTAAAATGAAAGGGATTGTGAAGTTAAGTGAAAGTACATTAATTTTTCAAATTAATGTAGAGAAAAGTAAATACCTTTAGGATTGTGATTATGGCTTTAATTAGGATTATTTTAATGTAATAATAAGGTAAATGTAATGACCCGGATTTCTTGATGGTTAATTTTGAATATTTAAATGGTTTTAAATATTTGATTTGGAGTTATAATTTGTTAAGTAAGTTTTTAGAACTGAAATTTTGAGCGATTTCGTGAATTTTGAAAATCTTTGATTTAATCGACGCATTAAAATAGCGATCGGAGGCATAGTCTTGGAATTCGATAAAACCAGTCCCATTGGATCTATAATAATATATTATTATAAGATTTCAAATTTCGTAGCGTTTGGAGACATCGTTTGGTCGTACGAAATATAAAGGCATTGAAAATTAATATCGAAATTTAATATAATAATTGAGTCCAAAAAGCTATCTTCTCCATACGATCGCATTTGGACCCGAAACCGTTTCCATTACGTTTGGAATAAGGGTATAACATTATAAACGCCTAACGGCATGCCTCGATAGGAGACTGAGATTTCACAGTAGATAATATAGGATATCTTCAATATTTAAATATTCTAAATCATATCAAAAGTCAATCTCTATCAACGAAATGTGCTTGAGACGTTTTCCTAGGTTAAATCACGATCTATTACTTTCTTCCTTTCAAAATCAATTTGTTTAACACAAAAAAACCACAGTGTCTCTTCGTATGGAAAAAATACTCGGTCGGAAAGAAATCGCGATGGTGAGGTAGAAGGGGCGGTCTATTTCGGTGTCTATGGTAATCAAGGTGACGACATGAGGTGATATTCGACAACAGCAGCAGTCGTGGAGGAGGCTAGGGAATGGTGGCGAGCTCCGATGAGCGTGGAAGAGTCACAACTGGGGTGGTGCTTAATATGAAGTGACGTGACCTACAAGAAGTCGTGACCTTGGATCGATGAAGGGTTGATTTGGGGTTTTGGTGGCCCATCAATTAAGTTTTTGCTCGATTGGAGAGGTGGACGCGTGAAGCTACAGACATAGGCGAGCTTCGGTGGCAGTGCGATGGTTATCGCCGAGGTCGGCAGGGCTGTTCGTCGATGATAGGGGATCATGCAATAGTGGCAGTTTGAGGGTAAATGACTGCTTAACATTTTAATTAAAGAGTAATTAGTATACTAACTATGATAAAAATTTGAATTGTTAATTTTTATAATTCATAATTTGCTTACAAGGTTAAATTGTACTAAATCGGTGCAGAAAATATAGAGTTGGAATGGATTGCAAATAAAATCAAGGTGAGTAAAATCTCACTCATTTGGATTGCTAGAGTAATTAAAAATGTTGACTTTAAATTTTTGTTTGTTTGGTTGGTTTTATAAATTATTATCTATTGAGTGTTAAATATATATATATATATATATATATATATAGTAATATATTTACAAGTATTTGGAGTGATATTCCCGCACATTATAGCGGATGAGACACTATGCGCCGCCATAATAGCTGATGACCCCATATACCGTGATATTTCCCTTGAAGTGGCATTGGTATTATTTTATGTTATATTAAGATCTATGGATGTAGGGAAACAGGTTGGAGGGATCCAACTTGATTCCACAAAAATGTTAAATTTAATTACATATATTGTCATACATGGACTATGTAGAATAATCTATATAGATTATTTTGGTGTTTTTGAATTTATTGGATGCTATTGTAGCACTGGCCGGGATTTTGATAATTTAAATACCATAAATATAGTTTTAAAATTTAAGGGATAAAGGTAATTTTCGATATAAAAATATTATATTGGCATTGGGGTTATTTTAAAGAAATTGAGCTAGAAAAATATATTGATTTTTGGGTAACACTTTACAATTGAGAATTATTAAATGGAGATTTTAAAAATGAAGCAATTAAAAAGGATTTATAAATGTTATTCGGAAAATATAGAAAGGAGTTGAAGTCAATATTAAAATAGATTGGAAGTTATAAATGAGATTTCTAAAAGAATGGATTTATAAAAAAATGGAATTTTATAAATAAGATTGTTTTTACAAAGAAGAGATAAAACTCAAAGGAGTTATAAAATTTATAAACGTTGTTTAAAAACAATGGAAGTCGATATCGGGATGATAAATTGGAAATATAAAATTCATAGGTGAAATTATATTAGAATATGGAAATAGGGTTAGGAAAATAGTGGATTGCTATTTTTTGAAAAGTGAAAAATGATTAAGGAAATCGAAATGGAAGCGATGTGATAGAAATCGAGAGGAATTTATAAGTTGAACTAGTTATTGAGGTTTAAAAAAAAATTAAATTTTAACAAGCGAGTTTGTTTTAAAAGGGAAATTTTATTATTTTAAAACTATGGAATTTTAAACTAGTTGAGATTGAAATACTTCGGTAGGTAGATTTTCAAATGTTAAGTATTTATTTAATAAATTCTAACTTTTAAATTCAGCTCTGGAAATTTATTTGTTCATCTAGAAATGAGTTATAGATGTTATAAAAGTGTTTTCAATATTTTAAATAATAACTTAAACGTATTTGAAATAAATTACTATTCTTTATAGAAAATACTCGTTATATATATATATACGGCTTTGAAATGATTGCAAATTTAGTTATAAATTCTCTCGAGATGTGTGGATGGGGTTTATTAACGGATGAGATTTTACAAGAGAAATCTTATAAATTGAATGTTAGTGACTTAAGAAAATTCCCGATGTCTAGATGCGATAACTTTGGGAAGATTTTGAATTCATTTAAAGGAGTTATAAATGGTTAGTTAGGATTATAAATAAGTATAATCAGTTTGGAAATCGTAGGAAGAATTTATTAAAATTTCAGAGACTTATGAGATAAGTTATGAAATATTTCCAAATTTAATTTTAAAATGGTTTTGGAAATTATACGTATAAATATTTTCCTAAGTATTGAAAGGAAGGTTTTGGAAAATATTTTTAGTGGGAAAAGATCTGGAATAGAAATATTTCTAAGTATTATAAAAATGGAAGTTGAAAATATTTCTAAGTATTGGAAATGGGGAATGTCCTGTTATGGATTCAAGTTGAAATTTTTTTTCAAATATAGAAATATTGAAAGAGATTGAATATATATCTTGGTGAAGATGTTTTGAAATAAATATTTTGAAGAATTATAAAAAATAGGGCCTAGTGTCTGACTATGGATGTTTTATTAATAGCTAAGTAACCGACTATCAATATTAGCCAATTTCGTTAATCGTTTCGATGAGACCGGGATTGGATTTAATTACCCGAAAACCACTTCGATCTGGCATGAACGAAACGAATGAATACCGTGAAGATGATGAAGATGGTGATTCGGCTTGTCCAGACCAAGGACAACTAGTATGGACGAATGCTTTCAGAACATCGTCTTTGGAGGACGATGAGTATTTTATATAGAATTTTGTTCTTGAAAGGTAACGCTTAGCCTCGAGCCTCATCAATTGGGAATGACTAAAACATAGAAGATGCAGCAAGGCTAAGTTGGTCGCACCCAATTAGGGTATGTTATCACTTTTCTAGATGTCCTTAGAAACATATATATTATGGATACGGTTATGCATGAAGAAGGAGCGGTCGATGGAAGGGTGGGAGCACCCATAGTGATAACATATTCGGTCTATCTAGGTTAGGGTAGGCCGATCTTGTATAGCAGGGGATCCCGACGTGGTCCTCGGTACATTGTTCTAGAGGTGTACTATGGTAGGCGGTACTCCAGTGGCCTAGTCATTCGGTAGAATCATTCTCCAATAAGCGTTGTACGGTTTTGATTGTGGCAAACTATGCTGAAACTTGAGACGCAAGCATTTTAGCTACTTTCTATTTAATTTCTATAGACACTATTATAATATCAGATGATTTTGATAAAAATCGTTTTGGTTATCGTAAGGTAATAAGCCGTCGTGTTTATGTGTGACGCGATCTTACGAGATACCTTTGTTTTGAAAGGATTTTGATAATGTTAATAATTCAAATTGAGTGTTTTTTCTTACGCTGGTTTTCCAAAATGACTCGGGTGTTATTTTATTATAATGCTCGGGTCAGACGAGTACTACAGATTCAAGACAGAATGCTATGGAGCTCAGGAGACGAGTTGGATCGCAAAGACGCATTTTCATACTTGGTTTATTCTTTCCGCTATCCGAGGACAAGTGATTATAACTGTCCAGATTGATGAATTGATTGTTGTACTTTGACGATTGTATGTATACAAACTATTACAGATTCTTTTGTATAAAATCTGTTATTATATATTAAATTTTGTTCCACTACGATTGTGAGATTCTGTGTTTGTGTTCTATTTTCTTCTATCTCTTCCTTCTTCTTTACCCTAGTTATTTGCTCTTCGTACAATTTAAATTGAAAAAGAGTGATTATTATCAACTTAAAGGGTACGGAACTGCGGGATGCTACATTCGGTATCAGAGGTGAAGGTTAAGCGAGAACCTTGACTCTGGTTGGGATTACTCATTAGAGATAGAGTAAGTAGTACCCTAGAATGAGTTGAGTGTATTAATAGATATGAGCGCGTATTTGATAGTGAATACAAATAGTTTTGTATTGTGTTGATCTATCTATTGAGTGGTATATAAATTCTGATCGAATAGTGGGTTGCCACTAAATCGATGAGTTTCTAAACACTTGAATGCGATAAACTGACACAGTGTTGTTTGAAGCGAGTAGATGAAATAATTTCACCCAAACTATATTTTGATATAAAAGGAATAATTTTCTACAAATTATTATAGTAGATTGATGTGTTTGGTTATTATTATATAACCAAAATAAGATTTAAAAATTGAAAATGGTTATATATAACCGAAGGAAGATTGTATAAGTACGAATTATAAAGATGAGATAGGAACTACAAATAGGTTCAAACCAGAATTTGGAATATTAAATCCCACAGATTTTTTTGGAAATGTTCCCAAAGTATTTCGAAATAAATAATAGTATATTATATTGGAGATATTTTTGGAAGAAAAATAGTTTTAAATGGATTTTGGAAGAGATGTAGCACTGAACTCACTTTAGTCGCTGGAAAATAATTCTGATGTTGATGGTCACATCATCAGTATTCATTTTCGAGTAACTAAGTGAAGGTTTATTGCTGAAATTGATTTGATTCAAATTTGTTGGGAAAACAAGTTTTGTTTAAAAATTTCAAACGGAATTGTTTTGGATAAAATCATTTTTATTTGGTAATTTGAAGGGGTGGTTTGTTAAACCAAAAAAGTGTGTGTGTGTGTGTATGTATTTGATTTCAAAGTGAATTGGAAAATATACCAGGTGTTTGAATTTTGAAATTTTAATATAAATGTTGAAGAAAACCTCGGAAATAAGTATGAACTTATGAAGTGAGGATGATTTCAAAGGAAATTATGGAATTTGAGTTTTGGAAAAATAAATTTTAACTTAAGTAAGTTAAAATAGATTGTGTGAATTAAATTTAACTTGAGGAAAGTTAAATAAATTTATTGGAAATCGATAATAATTTCTATATGAATATAAACGGGGAAGTGGGAAATTTTTAAATTGGAATTAAATTCGTACTAGATTTAAACTAAATGGATGAAAAATAAATTTGTTTGGAGAGAAATTAATTTAAGTATGAATAAGCCGAATATGGGTGTGAAATGTTAGTAAAAGGGAATTGAATTTAAATAAAAAGGGAATTGGATTTGAGTCATATTGAATTGAATTAAATATGTAGATGTGAAATATAACGTGACTATATAACTATAAGTTATAAAATTTGAATTAGATTAGAAAAAATATCGAATGGAAGTAAATTTAAAGTAAGAGTGGTAAAGTAATTGTATAACCATAAGTTGTAAATTTTGAATGAAATGAAATTTAAGTGAAAAATATGTAAATTATGAATAGATGAGTTTGTATAACTTGTAAAATTTATATTTATGGAATGATAATATACTTGGGCAATAAATAAATGTATAATCTCGAGTTAAAAATAAAATGTGAATATATTCGGGTATAGAATTGATGGAAGTGTGAAAAATAAGTTGTGTGACTTATAAAATTGAAAAGTAAAATAGAAAACCCAAAATAAAAATGATTTGATATTTTTGGCAAGGGAAAAAAATCTGAACTTTAGTGTTAAAATGAAATTTCTCTCGAGAAAAATTAAATGAAGTGATTTTTGAAGTAAAAACCAGATATTGAATTACGAATTGGAAGTGAACTAATTAGATATTTAATCTGTTAATTGAATATAGAATGGGTATTGACTTGGATAAATAAATTGAATTGTGGATTAAAAAGTGAATATTGGAATTGGAACTTGAATTATAAATAAAATTCGACTTAATTATAAGTGAATTAAATAAAATCGAAAATGTGTCAAATAAAATGGAAATGGTTGAAATATTGATGACATAAGTTATAAATAAATTTAATATGAGTGTAAATAAATTGAATATGGTCTCGAGTATAATTTAATGGAATTCAAGAATGTAGTTGAGTATGGGGAATTAAAATTTGAAGTGGATTAAGTGGGCGAACTAATTAAATTAATTAGTAAATGAAATGGAAGTTGGTTGAAATGAAAATAAACTTGAGTTATATAGTAAATTAATTGGAAATAGATAGATTAAATTAAGTAAATATTTGGATGGAGGCTTGGTTCGAATAAATTTGTAGAATGGTCATTAAATGAAATAAAATGGAATGATTCCTAGTTCAATCAAATGGATTGGAATATAATAAAAGTGAATAAGAAGGAATGCAATTGAATTGATTGTAGATAAATTTGAAACGGGATAAAATTGAATATAAATTGATGTGAAATCAATTTAGAATAACTATAAACGGAAATGGTTATTTTACTAATTAAACAGCGCTGAATTTGCATAGAAAATTTGTGTTTGACGAAAATGAAAGTAAATAAAATTCTATGAATTAATAAAAGTGAAATAAATTGATTTCTACGTAATTTTGGAATGGGTATGATTTTATTTGGCACAAAAGTAAAGTGATGTAAGAAAATTTATTTATAGATCATTTGAATGGAATAAAATGACACACAGATCGATTGAAAGTAATTAAATTGGTGTTGGAACATTAAAATTGCTTATGATTACGTGTTAAAATGCATTGTTTATAAAATCTATATGTTTTAACCACTTGAATGAATGAAATGTTATTGAATTTCATGTTTTGGTACTTACGGGTTTAAATTGAGTGAGTACAGGTACCCAGAGGAACCATTTGGCTAGATTTGGGTTGCGAGATTTGCTTTCGAAGTAAATGCTTGCTTAATAATGCTTAAAAATGCTAAAATAAAGTACATTTTCGGATTAAATACCCTAATATATATATATATATATGATTTTCGACGGTGTGGGTCGATGTATATATATTTATCTCTCTTGTAATATTGCAAAAGGTCCGCCGTAAAAAGGAGACTCTGTAGAATAAATTCGGAAATTTAGGGTGTTAGAAAAAATTTAAAAATATTCGGAAAATTTTTGTTAACGGCAATTTTTTTTCGAATTGTAATCGGAATAAAGGATTTAGGAAATAGAATTAGAACTAGTTGTTTTGATCGAAACTAACGGATTAGAAAAGTGAATATCGAATTTTCACTAAGTGGGTTTAGATAAGTTAATGGGTTTGGAGCATTTTTTCCGCCTTAGCAATTTTGAGGACAAAATTATTTTAAGGGGGTGGAATGTAATGACCAGTATTTTTCGACGATTAATTTTGAATATTTAAATGGTTTTAAATATTTGATTTGGAGTTATAATTTGGTTAGTATGTTTTTAGAACTGAAATTTTGAGCGATTTCATGAATTTTGAAAATCGTTGATTTAATCGACGCATTAAAATAGCGATCCGAGGCACAGTCTCGAAATTCGATGAAACCAGTCCCATTGGATCCTTAATAATGTATTATTACCGGTTTCAAATTTCGTACTGTTTGGAGATATCGTTTGGTCGTACGGAATATAAACGCACTGAAAATTAATATCGAAATTTAATATAATAATTGGGTCCAAAAAGATATCTTCACCATACGATTGAATTAGGACCGTAAACTTTTTCCATTGCGTTTGGAATAGGGGTATAACATTATAAACGCCTAGCGGCATGCCTCGATAGGAGACCGAGATTTCACAGTAGATAATATAGGATATCTTCAATATTGAAATATATTAAATCATATCAGAAGTCAATCTCCATCCGCGAAATGTGCTCGAGACGTTTGGCTAGGGTTAAATCACGATCTATTCCTTTCTTCCATTCGAAATCAATTCGTTTAACACAAAAAAAACCATGAAAACTCTTCGTACAGAAAAAATTATACTCGATCGGAAAGAAATTGCGATGGTGAGGTAGAAGGGGCGGTCGATTTCGACGGCAATGGTAATCGAGGTCACCATATAGGGTGGTATTCGACAACAGTAGTAGTTATAGAGGATACTAGGGAATGGTGGCAAACTCCGGTGAGCGTGGAATAGTCGGACTAGGCGGTGATTAATATGAAGCGACGTGACCTACGAGAAGTCGCAACCTTGGATCGGTGAAGGGTTGATTTAGGGTTTTGGTGGTTGATCGATTAGGGTTTTGCTCGATTGGAGGGGTGGACGCATCAGGCTACAGGCGTAGGCGTAGGCGAACTCAGGTGGCAGTGCGATGGTTATCAGTGAGGTCGGTGGGGCTATTCGTCGATGATAGGGGGAGTAGGCAGTAGCGGCGGTTTGAGGGTAAATGACTGTTTAACATTTTAACTAAAGATTAATTAGTTTATTTACTATGATCAAAATTTGAATTATTAATTTGTATAATTCGTAATTTTCTTACGAGGTTAAATTGAACGAAATCGGTGTAGAAAATATAGAATTGGAATGGATTGCAAATAGAATCAAGGTGAGTAAAATCTCCCTCATTTGGATTGCTAGGATAATTTAATAATGTTGAATTTAAATTATTGGTTGTTTGGTTGATTTTATAAATTATTACCTATTGAATGTTAAATATATATATATATATATATATATATGTATGTATGTATGTATGTATGTATATATGTATGTATGTATGTATGTATGTATGTAGTAACATATTTACTAGCATTTGGAGTGTTATTCCCCACATTATAGCGGATGAGACCCTATGCGCCCGCTTAATAACCGATGTCCCTATATACCGGGATACCCCCCTCAAAGTGGGATTGGTATTATTTTATGTTGTATTAAGATCTGTGGATGCAGGGAAACAGGTTGGAGAGATCTGTAACAACCCGGGGTTTTTTGCATCGATTTAATATCGTCATTAAACAATTAATCGGTTGGCTAATTGTTATGGGAATTTTTAAACCAGGTTGAAATTCTTTTAGTAATTTGATTAAGGAACTGTGTGGTCTTTAAAAATCATCTTGGCCCATTTTTCTTCTTGGTGCCATGTTTATCAAAGGAAAACCCTATACCCGTTATTTCTTTTCACTGGGCAACCTAAAAATTTAACAAACGAAAAAAAAGAAAAATGGCGGCCGTGCTCTTCGTTCAAAAAAAATTAGGGTTTCGGGATTTAGTTGATGCCGATTTACACGGTTCGAGCCAAAGTTGATTTCCTTCCTCGAGTGGTCGATCATCTCTTGAGATGCGTGCGTGCGACTGCTCGTTTGAGTTCGACTTCGCTTCGTCGATAAGGTGAGTAATTTACACTCACATCTTAAATTCGAACTCAGTGCTATGCTCGTGTTCGATTTTGTGTTGATACTAGGGTTTTGAAATCTAACTTAGTTGAATCTCTGTCACTTGTTGACTTCGGCCATTCGATTTGTTTTGATGTTGAGGATTTCACTGATTTTGATTTTGGACTGCATATTTCTTTTGACTTTGGCTTTGAAACATTTTTAATGCTCGGCATTGGTTAATTGTGTTCATCCCTGACTTCGGTTTTGACCTTTTCTGATGATGTTAATTTCACTGTGACTTTGGTTACACCTTCACTGTGACCTTGGTTACTCCTTGCTCGACTTTGGCCATCCTTCGGCCACTTGATTTCGTTAAAAATCGTACCTTGGTTAATGGGTTTCTCTGACATTTTTGAACTAAATGGGTCATTGACAAACTTTGGTTGATGCTTGAATTTGTTGCTCTGGCTTACTCGTTTAGCTTGATGTTATGGAATAAGAGTAAAAACACTTGTGCATTGCATTGTCATTAACGTGCCTGTAGTGTTCACTGTTTTAACTTGAGCCTGCACATTTAGGTCATGTTGATGGTGAGGCTATGTATTGATTTCTTGTATTCTGTTGATCTATGATTTTTGGAATTAGTATGTTTATTTTGTTTCGGCCACAGTACTACAGTCTATTACATGCTGCCTTAATTATGTTCACTGTAGTCACAATGTTGCTCTGTGCATTTGATTTAAACTAAGTTGAATAGTAACTTCACTGTGTTCGAGTTGTATGCATACTAGTCGAGTTATGTTCCTTCCACTGTTGCATATATGTGATTGTCCATCCATGTTGTAAGACCTGTAGCATGCTTTGTTCATGCATTTTGATGGTACTGTCCAATTTCATTTAGTGTTCACTGATGCATCATGTAGTGTCATTTACTACTCTGGTAGCTGATGCTCTATTAGTGTATGGTCTGGTCCACTGGTCGAGTTCTTTGTTTGATGTACTTGAGTCTGCATCCCTGATCACGTCACTGTTTGCATTGTCGACTTTTGTGGTCTATGTGGTCGAAGTTTTTTTGTTGTCCATTGTTTGGACATTTGGGCTCTTTTGAGTTGCAATGTATTTTTTCACTGTTGGTCCCATTGTTGCTGTGTCATTTACTTGGTGCATTTGTTTGCACTGTACATTCAAGTGTATTGGTCTTGAGCTCCTATCTATGATCATGTGCAGTTTTGTTGGTTGTATGTCTTGCATTCATTTGTTCTTCATTATTGGGGCTGGTTGATTATCATTTATGCAGCTTGCATTGATTCTACCAGTTCACTGTTAAGTTCATATGCATGATGTGCTTGAGTCTTTGCTTCTATGGTTGGTCTTGTTATTTCTTTGATATTGTGTAGCCTGGTCTGAAGTACATTTTGGTTCAGGTTGCACATTGTATCTGACCATGTTTGTGGTCGTGTTTGTGTACTCTGATGCTTTTATCTGGTCTGACCTGAGCTTCACCTGAGTCAAGCTGATTTTTGGTTGAGACTTGTTTTAGTCGTCTAGACTGTTTTCCTACACTTGTACATTTTTAAATTGCACCTGTGTTGAATCCAGTTTCACAACTCGGGTTTGACCTTGTGCTGATGTCGAGATTTTAATTATATTGCACCTGAGTTGAATCCGTCTTTAATTTGGATTTGACCTTGTGTTTGATCGTGAATTTTCATTGTGCCTTTATGTGCACTTTGTTCATTGGATGGTTCATTTTGATTTGGGTTGATGCCATCCGTTTCTGGTTCTTTGATCTTTTGTGTACATCATCACTGTAGTGGCAAGACAGTGCAGGCAAGCGTGTACTGCAGCCACACGGTATGGCTTTTATTGATATTCTATTTTGTTTTTATTTATTGATCTTTTGCGTATTTCAGGTACTGTAGTGGCGAGGCAGTGCACACGTGCGTGTACTACAGCCCTACTCGAATTGGCATTTTAATTGATATTTCAATTGTTTGAACTGTTTCGTTTATTCAATTCAATATGTTTTGAATTGTATTTTGATTGGTTTAATTTGATGATTTTGTTGTGGTCTAATTATCAACTTGATAATTAGATTTTGATTCTCTAATTATTTACTTAATAATTAGAATTTGTCGTTAATTGCCGTTTAGGCAATTCTGTTGTTTTCTAAATTATCTTCATTGATAATCTTTTTTTTATCTTCGTTGGTAATTTGGATTTACTGATTTGTTGTTTAACACTATTACGTGTTATATTTATCGTTATCCAATTCTTTATTTAAGGATCAGATAGACGAGATTTATTGTGATTGTCGTCTATTTGTTACTTAATTATTATTGCTACTGTGCACTAATAACTGAGCTTGAGTTAGACTGACCCGTGTATTATTTTCTTTTGAATTTAATACTCGGGTCAGACCGAGTTATTACAGGTTGTAGATATCTTGCTTTGGGTTGCTGCTTGAGCTATGAAGTCTTTTCATATTTTTGGAGTAGTCGTCGTCATTTATAGTAGTCAGTGTAATTGTATTGGAAGATATGTATTCATGTATATTATATACGTTAAGGTACTTGTAAATGTAACTTCCAGAGTCGACCGTTGTATTTGTATCATATGTATTGTATCACATGTATTGTATCACATGTATTGTAACTGATATCAGTTATTATATGTATGAGACTTTTTGTTTTATCTGTGTTCCGCATTTATATTATCTGTGTTATTATTATATTTATTGTCCTAAACTATTATGAACCATCGTAGTTCGTTTTATACTGGAATTGAGTATGTCGATGGGAGTAAATAAATAAGAGATGAAAAATAAAAATATATACCACTCCTATCGAAATAACCAATACTAGTGTAAGGCCTAACTACGGATGGCCGCTCCTATCCGCCTTATTCTTCGTGATAACAGACAGTATTTCCTTTAATACTCTTTATTATTGTGAGCATAGAGGTGGGGCATCATAGTTGGTATCAGAGCTTGGGGTTTATGGACATAATATAAAACATAACTTAGATGGAAAATGTTTCACAACTATTTGTCGATGTTTTATTGTTCTTTGAGTAAACTAAAGTTTTGAAATTATGATGAAAATTTTAAATATCTTTATATAAAAATATGAGAAAAATTGTGTTCTGTTGATTGGTTGATTTGTGTTCTGTTTATCAGAGTGCACAGCGAAAACAGTGAGACTGCTTCGCTGAGTACAGCTGATAACCTTTTTGATTTAAAAAAATATCAAAATATGAAATTGAAATAAATTTCATTTGTTGTTCACATAGCTGTGTTTAATTTGTTTTCTTTGAAAATTTCGAATCCGATTTGAGGATCCGAAGCGATTGCAGTTATGTGATTTTGTTGAGTTTTTTTTTGGCTGTTTTGAATTATGTTCGTTGAAGATATATTTAAATGATTTCTTTGTTTATTTTGTGATATACGTGCAAATTTATGTTGCACGTTACTACATTAATTTTACATTAAACCGATGTTTGGTTTTGAACATATTTTGTTGCCGTTATTTCATAACGGGATTTTCACACCAGTGCTGAATTTTTGAAGCACAGTGTTTTGTTGACATTTTTATTGAATGAAAATTCACCGGTGTTATATTTTGATGCAAATTTTTTTGATGATATTTTGATATTTAATATTACTGTCGCTTTGACTTCAATAACCGTCAATTTTAAAGTGGACTATCAAGCGGTTATCCCGCAATGCTGACCTTTTTGTCCGTTTTACGGTATTTTGAGAAGTTCAATTTCCTTGTCGAAGTTGCTACTGATGTTGCTGTTTTAATCACGTGTTTTAAAAAATTTTGCAAAATAAAATTGTTTTCAAAATTTTTACAATTTACGCTTTCAAAAGAATGAGGAAGCGATTTAAACGTTTCAGCAAAATCGAGGACTATGACCCCTTTTCTTTTACTGATTCGCTTAATTCTGGAATTATCCGTTTGAGAATGTAAATTATTACTTTTATAAAATAAATGAAATTGTTTCTGAAAGTTTTGCAATTTACGCTTTCAAAAGAATGAGGAAGTGATTTAAACGTTTCAGCAAAATCGAGGACTATGACCCCTTTCTTTTACTGATTCGCTTAATTCCGGACTTGTCCGTTTGAGAATGTGAAATGTTATTTTTGGAATACACAATTTTGCACTTTCAAGGAAACGATGAAGAGAATTAAACGATTTAGTAAAACTCATGGTTATTGGACATGTGCGTTTGCTATTTCGGTTAATTCTGGACTCATTAATTGACATATTTGCTGTTTTGATGATTTTTGTGTGCTTTCGAGCCACTATGATGGACCTTCAGGTCATATGATGGACCTTCAGGTCAAATACCAGTACTAGACCTTCGGGTCATATGTTGGGCGCCAGAAATTATGATGACAGTACTTGGTACACTTCGTCCATATGAGATGCACGTGCGGCGTAGCTTAGACTCGCCATATGATGGGATCGATCCAACCTTTTATGTTGATTTTCTAGTTATCGTAATTGACTCTAGATATTGTTGTTTCCAATTATCTGCAAGTAATTGGATATTTGTTGATATGAGTTCTAATTATCTTTGTTGATAATTAGATATTTGTTGATTCTGATTATCGTTTTTGATAATTAGATATTTGTTGATTCTGATTATTGTTTTTGATAATTAGATATTTGTTGATTCTGGTTATCGTTTTTGATAATTAGATATTCGTTGATTCTGATTATCGTTTTTGATAATTGAATATTTGTTGATTTGAGATTTGATTATCGTTTTTGATAATTGAATATTTGTTGATTTGAAATTTGATTATCGTTTTTGATAATTGAATATTTGTTGATTTGAGATTTGATTATCGTTTTTGATAATCGAATATTTGTTGATTTGAGATTTGATTATCGTTTTTGATAATCGAATATTTGTTGATTTGAGATTTGATTATCCTTTTTGATAATTAAATATTTGTTGATTTGAGATTTCTGATTATCGTTTTTGATAATTGGATATTTGTTGTTTTCTATCTATCTCTGTTGATGGTTAGAGTTTGCTGATTATGGAGTTCGTGTTTTTTTCTAATTTTTGGTTGATAACTAGATGTTTGCGATTTTGTGATTTGTGATTTGTGTTTTCTAATTATCTTTGTTGATAATTAGATTTTGCTGTTTTCTAATTATCGTATCGATAATTAGATATTGTTGTTTTGTGATTTATGTATTCTAATTATCTAATTGATAATTAAATAATGCTGATAATTGCATTTATTCAGTTTTGTTGTTTTCTGATTATCTATTTTTTAATTGGTTTTTGTTGAGAATTTGTGAATTCCTTTTATGAAATTAAAAGATTTCTTTGGCATTTGTGTTCTTGACCATTATTTTTCTAGCTTAACTAGTTTATGTTAGAAAAATAATTGTTATTGACGACTTTATTCATGAAAATTGCGGGGATGCAATTTTTATAAGGAGGGGAGTCTGTAACAACCCGGGGTTTTTTCATCGATTTAATATCATCATTAAACAATTAATCGGTTGGCTAATTGTTATGGGAGTTTCTAAACCAGGTTGAAATTCTTTTAGTAATTTGATTAAGGAACGGTGTGGGCTTTAAAAATCATCTTGGCCCATTTTTCTTCTTGGTGTCGTGTTTATCAAGTCAAACCCTATACCAGTTATTTCTTTTCACTGGGCGACCCAAAAATTTAACAATTGAAAAAAAAGAAAAATGGCGGCCGTGCTTTTCGTTCAAAAAAAATTAGGGTTTCAGGATTTAGTTAATGCCGATTTATACGGTTCGAGCCAAAGTTGATTTCCTTGCTCGAGTGGTCAATCATCTCTTGAGATGTGTGCGTGCGGCTGTTCGTTTGAGTTCGTCTTCGCTTCGTCGATAAGGTGAGTAATTTACACTCACATCTTAAATTCGAACTCAGTGCTATGCTCGCGTTCGATTTTGTGTTGATACTTGGGTTTTGGAATCTGACTTAGTTGAATCTCTGTCACTTGTTGACATCGGCCATTCGATTTGTTTTGATGTTGAGGATTCAACTGACTTTGATTTTGGACTGCATATTTCTTTTGACTTTGGCTTTGAATCATTTTCAATGCTCGGCATTGGTTAATTGTGTTCATCCCTGACTTCGGCTTTGACCTTTTCTGATGATGTTAATTTCACTGTGACTTTGGTTACACCTTCACTGTGACCTTGGTTACTCCTTGCTCGACTTTAGCCATCCTTCGGCCACTTGACTTCGTTAAAAATCGTACCTTGGTTAATGGGTTTCTCTGACATTTTTGAACTAAATGGGTCATTGATAAACTTTTGTTGATGCTTGAATTTGTTTCTCTGGCTTACTCGTTTAGCTTGACGTTATGGAATAAGAGTTAAAACACTTGTGCATTGCATTGTCATTAATGTGCCTGTAGTGTTCACCGTTTTAACTTGAGCCTGCACATTTAGGTCATGATGATGGTGAGGCTGTGTACTAATTTCTTGTATTCTATTGATCTATGATTTTTGGAATTAGTATGTTAATTTTGTTTCGGCCACAGTACTGCGGTCTATTACATGCTGCCGTAACTATGTTCACTATAGTCACAATGTTGCTCTATGCATTTGATTTAAACTAAGTTGAATAGTAACTTCACTGTGTTCGAGTTGTATACATACTTGTCGAGTTATGTTCCTTCCACTGTTGCATATATGTGATTGTCCATCCATGTTGTAAGACCTGTAGCATGCTTTGTTCATGCATTTTGATGGTACTGTCCAATTTCATTTAGTGTTCACTGATCCATCATGTAATGTCATTTACTACTTTGGTAGTTGATGCTCTTGTATGTATGGTCTGGTCTACTGGTCGAGTTCTTTGCTTGATGTACTTGAGTCTGCATCCCTGATCACGTCACTGTTTGCATTGTCGACTTTTGCGGTTATACGGTCGAAGTATTTTTGTTATCCATTGTTTGGACATTTGGGCTCTTTTGAGTTGCAATGTATTTGTTCACCGTTGGTCCCATTGTTGCTGTGTCATTTACTTGGTGCATTTATTTGCACTGTACATTCATGTGTATTGGTCTTGAGCTCCTATCTATGATCATGTGCGGTTTTGTTGGTTGTATGTCTTGCATTCATTTGTTCTTCACTATTGAAGCTGGTTGATTATCATTTATGCAGCTTGCATTGATTCTACCAGTTCACTATTGAGTTCATATGCATGATGTGCTTGATTCTTTGCTTCTGTGGTTGGTCTTGTTATTTCTTTGATATTGTGTAGCCTGGTCTGAAGTACATTTTCGTTCAGGTTGCACATTGTATCTGACCATGTTTGTGGTCGTGCTTGTGTACTCTGATGCTTTTATCTGGTCTGACCTGACCTTCACTTGAGTCAAGCTGATTTTTGGTTGAGACTTGTTTTAGTCGTCTTGACTGTTTTCCTACACTTGTACATTTTTAAATTGCACCTGTGTTGAATCCAGTTTCACAACTCGGGTTTGACCTTGTGCTGATGTCGAGATTTTAATTATATTGCACCTGAGTTGAATCTGTCTTTAGTTTGGATTTGACCTTGTGTTTGATCGTCAATTTTCATTGTGCCTTCGTGTGCACTTTGTTCATTGGATGGTTCATTTTCATTTGGGTTAATGCCACCTGTTTCTGGTTCATTGATCTTTTGTGTACATCATCACTGTAGTGGCAAGGCAGTGCACGCAAGCGTTTACTCCAGCCACACGGTATTGCTTTAATTGATATTCTATTTTGTTTTTATTTATTGATCTTTTGCGTATTTCAGATACTGTAGTGGCGAGGCAGTGCACGCGTGCGTGTACTACAGCCCTACTCGAATTGGCCTTTTAATTGATTTTCAATTGTTTGAACTGTTTCGTTTATTCAATTCAATATGTTTTGAATTGTATTTTGATTGGTTTAATTTGATGATTTTGTTTGTCTAATTATCAATTTGATAATTAGATTTTGACTTTCTAATTATTTACTTAATAATTAGAATTTGTCGTTAATTGCCGTTTAGGGAATTCTGTTTTTTTCTAAGTTATCTTCATTAATAATCTTTTTTTAATATTTATCTTCGTTGATAATTTGGATTTACTGATTTGTTGTTTAACACTGTTACGTGTTATATTTATCGTTATCCAATTTCTTTATTTATGGATCGGATAGACGAGATTTATTGTAATTGTCGTCTATTTGTTAATTAATTATTATTGCTTCTGTGCACTAATAACTGAGTTTAAATTAGACTGACCCATGTATTATTTTCTTTTGAATTTAATACTCGGGTCAGACCGAGTTATTACAGGTTGTAGATATCTTGCTTTGGGTTGCTGCTTGAGCTATGAAGTCTTTTCATACTTTTCGAGTAGTCGTCGTCATTTATAGTAGTCAGTGCAATTGTATTGGAAGATATGTATTCATATATATTATATACGTTAATGTACTTGTATATGTAACTTCTAGAGTCGACCGTTGTAGTTGTATCATATGTACTGTATCACATGTATTGTAACTGACATCAGTTATTATATATATGAGACTTTTTGTTTTATCTGTGTTCCGCATTTGTATTATCTATGTTATTATTATATTTATTGTCCTAAACTATTATGAACCACCGTAGTTCTTTTTATACTGGAATTGAGTATGTCGATGGGAGTAAATAAATAAGAGATGAAAAATAAAAATATATACCAGTCCTATCGAAATAATCAATACTAGTGTAAGGCCTAACTATGGATGGCCGCTCCTATCCAGCCTTATTCATTGTGATAACAGATAGGATTTCCTTTAATACTCTTTGTTATTGTGAGCATAGAGATGGGGCATCACAAGATCCAACTGGATTCCTCAAATATGTTAAATTTAATTTCATATATTGTCATATATGGATTGTGTAGGATAATCTATATAGATTATTGTGGTGTTTTGGAATTTATTGGATGCTATTGTAGCACTGGCCTAGATTTGATAATTTAAATATCATAAATATATTTTTATAATTTAAAGAATAAAGGGGAATTTTTGATGTAAAAATATTATATTGGAATTTGGGTTATTTTAAAGAAATTGAGTTAGAAAAATATATTGATTTTTGAGTAACACTTAACTATTGAGAATTATTAAATGGATATTTTAAAAATGAATCATTTAAAAATAATTTATAAATGGTATTCGGAAAATATAGAAAGGAATTGAAGTCGATATTAAAATTGATTGGAAGTTATAAATGGGATTTTTAAAAGAATGGATTTATAAAAAATGGAATTTTATAAATAAGATTGTTTTTATAAATAGTAAAAAAAACTCAAAGGAGTTATAAAATTATAAACAATGTTTATAAACAAAAGAAATCGATATCAGGACGATAAATTGGAAATATAAAATTCATAGGTGAAATTATATTAGAATAAGGAAATAGGGTGAGGAAAATAATGGATTCCTATTTTTTGAAAAGTGAAAAATGGTTATGGAAACCGGAATGGAAGCGATGTGATGGAAATCGAGAGGAATTTATAAGTTGAACTGGTTATTGAGGTTTAAAAAATATATTTTTAAATTTTAAGAAGCGAATTTGTTATAAAAGGGAAATTTTATTATTTTAAAAACATGGAATTTTAAACTAGTTGAGATTGAAATACTTGGTAAGCAGATTTTCAAACGTTAAGTATTTATTTAATAAACTCTAACTTTAAATTCAGCTGCGGAAATTTTTTTATTCATCTAGAAATGAGTTATAGATGTTATAAAAGTGTTTTCAATATTTTAAATAATAACTTAAACATATTTTAAATAAATACTATTCTTTAAAGAAAATACTCGTTATATATATGGTTTCGAAATGATTGATAATTTATTTATAAATTCTCTCGGGATGTGTGGATGGGGTTCATTAAAGGATGATATTTTATAAGAGAAATCTTATAAATGGAATGTTAGAGACTTAAAAAATTCCCGATGTCTAGATGCGACAACTTTGGGAAGATTTTGAATTCATTTAAAGGAGTTATAAATGGTTGGTTGGGATTATAAATAAGCGTAATCAGTTTGGAAATCGTAGGAAGAACTTATTAAAATTCCGGAGACTTATGAGATAAGTTATGAAATATTTCCAGATTTAATCTTAAAATGGTTCTGTAAATTATACATATAAATATTTTCCTAAGTATTGCGAGGAAGGTTTTGGACAATATTTTTAGTGGGAAAAGATCTAGAATAGAAATATTTCTAAGTGTTATAAAAATGGAAGTTGGAAATATTCCTAAATATTGGTAATGGGGAATGTCCTGTTATGGATTCATGTATTGAAATTTGTTTTCAAATATAGAAATATTGAAAGAGATTTAATATATACCTTGCTGAAGATGTTTTGAAATAAATATTTTGAAGAATTATAAAAAAAAGGGTTAGTGTCAGCCTATGCATGTTTTATTGATAGCTAAGTAACAGACTATCAATATTGGCCAATTTTGATAATCGTTTCGAAGAGACCGAGGTCGGATTTAATTACCGGAAACCACTTCAATCCGGTTTGAACGTATTTTTTTAAACCCTTGAATTATATTTTAAAGTTTAAAAATATAATTAAATGATTTTGGAAAATATAGATCTTCAATAATAGAATTTTAAAGATAATAGCAAGAATGGAATATTTGGATGAAGATAGTAAAGTATAAGTTTTAAAGTATAAAAGAGAGAAAGAATTTATCAGTAATACTGTTTGAGTGACATTTGTTTTTAACCCCTTTGACAGTATTTAAAGTAAGTAAAACTTGTTATTGTTTTGTCAATATGCTTGTAACGGTGAGATAAATGTACGAATAATTTTGAGAGTATTGAAATTTGTTGAAAATTTTTAGGAAAGTTTTATTTAAATAATCAAGTTCGATTAATAAGTGAAATTTTGATTAATAAAAGAAGTTTTATTAGACAAAAAGGAGTTTTTCTAATAAAAGAGGTTTTAATTAATAAAGAACAATTAATTAAGAAGGAGATTCAAAGTTGTTTATATGACTTGATCGTGCTTGTGTGTGTCGATCATGCTTTTTATGTTGCTTGTGGAAAGCACACCAAGCTTAGTATCCCTTAGGCGATCATTCTCATTTGGTTAAATTGACCAAATATTAATCTGGAAATATAAAACACAAGAATTATATTGTATATTTATCTTTGGTGATGCTATACTTACGTATATACTCATTTTGCTCTTTATGGAAAAATGATAAGGAAATCCAACCCCGTTCGGTTAGGAGGTGATCTCCACTCTTATGTATTGTCTTTTCATTTCTAAAAGAACTAGAGTTGAGTTTACCAAAAATTGATGGTTTTTTGAAGTGCCTAGTAAGCGGGGGATGAGAGGACTGTACTTATATGTGATGACTCGAAATTGTAACCACTCGAAAACCATATACGTGTTTTACGCTTTAGAAGAGGTTCATGATTGGTTTAAGATGCTGGAATCCATATGGAGATTCGAGATCTATTCGAGATGCTTGAACATATGTGTTCGTGATCCATTCAGAATGTGAGAATCCATGTGTGGTTCCGAGACCTGTTGACATGCGAGAATCCATGTGAGGTTTTGAGATATGTTTGACTTGTGACTCATGTGCTAGAATGACTTACAAAGCCTCACCGGTGGATATGAACTAGATATAGGATGCATAGCCATAGGTTTAGCTAACCAAAGATTGAAGGTGACTCTGCCATAGAGGTTCCTATAGGTATTCATATGTGAGTAGTGCACTTCAGCCTCATGCCGTGGAAAACTATGTACTTCCTATCCTACATCAGCTAGGGATGGACGACGCTTCTGGAGGATATCTCTGATCCTTGTATAGGAGGACCGTTTTCAAAGTATTGAGGGCACTTCCATGGAATCCTACATAATTAAGGGACGTGACTTAGCATTTTTGACAGTATACCTATTATTATTGTGATGTACTATGACGATGTACCTTTCTTACACCCAAAGACGACACATAATACATCTTCGGTATTCATGTGCCGATCATCTAACTGTTCAAAAGACAGGTCGTGGGGTAAAGAAAATAAAAGACAAGGAAAGAAAATTCATATTTTTCGCACAAACGGCTGGGTTACATATACATCATCACAGTATAGTACATAAGATTACCCTAAAATGTTACATCAAAGTTACAATAAGTATTATTCCCAATAAGAATGGCTATATCATCCTACCTAAATTACTAATACACAATGTATAGTCAGAGCGGAAATAAACCTAACTACTAGATACAGTGAAAGCTTCTGCTCCATAATGCTTCCAAAATGCTCCAAAGAAACCTGGCTACTAGGCTACTCATAAAAATTTTAGTACCCAAGAGTTTAAGGGAAAGAAATAAAACTCCGAGATAGACATGGGTCAAGTAAGAGTAAAGCATAAATTTAGCATTATAAAAACCTTCAAACTAAGGTATCACGCAAGATCATGCCGCACATAAACATGGATGGGTTTATACCTTACGATAACCCAAACATTTCTATATAAAATTCTCAGATATTATCATAATATCTAGTTTTAAAATAAATATGGAATCATAGCCAAAATTGTAATATTATTAAATTCCAGCATAGTAGTTATACAATCAAGTCCAATGGCTCGTATTGGAAAATGGATTCCAGCTATGAAAGAGTAAGGGTCTACCCACCGAATTCGTACACCTCTAGATAAAATGTATGGACGGCCACAATGCATTCCACCTCTACTACTCAGGACCGGCTGTACCCCTTACTGGGTAGGGTCGAATATGATCACCACTTGCTTGCAATCAACAGCCATAAAAAGGAATCTCGAAGCATACATAAATCGAAGATATTGCTCTAGATTTGGTGATGATCATACCTTAATGGAAGCGACCAACATAGCCCTGTTGTATGCCCCTCCTTTAGTCATTTTCCTGGTTGATGAGGCTTGAGGCTGCGATTACCTTTTTACATAGCAACCATCTTGGAATACTAACACTGCCCTCCAAGCAGCAATGCAATGCTAGCATTCATTCATACAAGTTGTTCCGGGACCGAACAAACATTTAACATTTACCATTTTTTATTTTGAAATCACCTTCAAAAAGAATAGTACAGCTTCATAACATACTTCATAACAATCCATTGCAAACATTATTAGTTTGGAGTGGTTCAGATAATTATACTTATCTGGAATTTGTGTCTCTAAACTAAGAAATAATTCCTAGCTTACTCCATTCCGGTTCTTTTCGAAGTATATAATCGGTATTTGAGTCCTTACCGGGGAACTCTAATATACACAACATACTTCCTGAGTTAAAATAGGTTATGTTATAAATTGTGGAAATCCTCTACTTAGGGTAATTATACAAAGTTCACATATTAATAACCATATACTTAATTTAAAAATGACCAAGTGGTAGGAATTAACCCTCCCATATCTATCAAGTTTTCGATATTTTGGCCTTGCTCTATCCCTCGCTAAGAAATAAATTCTAGACCTCACAAATAGAGGATCAGCCTACTCATTAGCTTTTAGTGCTAACTGTGGGTTGGCTTACTTCCCATAAATGTGCCATCACATTAACATTGGTATCGTATTTGTTCGAGGTTACTTAAGGGTAATCGAAAAAGAAAGACAGTCTTAACAACTGATATTTGGAAACAAAAAAAATTTTTAAATTGAAAAACGTTATTAATTTATTAAATAACAAAATAAACCTTTATTAAATAATAATTAAGTCTTAATTAACACCTTTATTAAATTTAAATTAATCAATAATTAATTAAATCCCTTAAATAAAAATTAATTAATAATTAATCTTCAATAAATAGTTAACAATTAATTATTAATGAAATATCAATTAAATTTAATTAATTAAAATTAACTTAATTAAAATTAAATCAATCGATTAGCACTTAAATATTAATTACCTTTGTTAACCAATAATTAAGTACTAATTAGTTAATTAATTAATTTAAAAATCATTTATTAATTAAATGATCAATTAAATAATAATTACCTTTTTAATGCTTATATAAGTTTTAAAAAAATTCAAATAGATATCTAAGTGAAAACATCTTTAAATTCCAAACAGAGTTCGAATCTCCGAACCACACATATAGCGACTATCGCTATACAACCTCTAATTTTTAGAAACTAGAAATTTTATTTGCTAAGTCTTTTCCAACTCTATCTCTTGGAAAACTTTACCAAAACATAAAGGTATGTTTCTTGAAAACTAAAGCAAGTTTTAAATTCGGAAATATCTTGAAATTTTAAAACCAAAGATTATAGTTTTTATACAAGAGATTCCATGCCACTTAAGTTAGCAAAAGTGTCAACTTCCTTAGCATACAATCATTTATTCAACATCATAACATGAATAATCACATCACATCCATATCACAACATAAAATCATGTCATAACCAACATATACAAGAAAGGATTATAACTTGCAACTAATTCGACATTTCAATTCCCAAATTCCAAATTATTTGTCACCTCATCCAAATGCATACACATATATCCAAGGTAACACAATTTATATCCAAAAAACCATATTTTTACGACAAATCAAGCATATATTTAATTTATAAAAATTTGTTAAATGTTAGATCTTCACTCACCAACAGTCGACGAAAACTAAGCTAACTTTTCCTATAACTCGAACACGGCCTAGGCCTTTGCTTCTAGCTTGAAAAAATGAAGTCTTTAAGTGGTTTATGGCCACAAAAAATTCAGCCCTAGGGAATATAGGTTGGGCCTTGGAAATATAAGGTGGATTGGACTTGATTTTTGAAGAGGAAGTGAAGTAGATGATGAAGAAGTGTTTCTAGAACTTTTGGAAGGAATTAAATGGAAATCTACGGGTTTTTTAAACCATTAAATATATTACGAAGCCATGAAAGGCTTTCTTAAGAGCTTAGGAATTTTGGAAATGAAGATAAGAATGAGGAAAAAGGAAAATAAATTGAGAATTTTTTTATAATATGTTAATAATTTAATTTAATAAAATACCATGTGTACTTTACCCTCCTCTCGCACTTTACCACCTCACTACTCTTGTCTCCCTCCCTTCAAATCAATGCCAACATGCTTTTATTATATATGCACTTTATATTTCTAAAGATATGATAACTCATGTCACTTTCATTTACATCTACATTTTATTTTTAAACATTTGCATAAAAAGTCATATCATATATTATATATTTCTTTAGTTAATATATACACTTATATACTAAAAATTCTAACTCATTTACAAAAACGTGCACAACGTTTTCCGACAACTTTTCAATGCATAAAGGTCGAAAATTTGAAAAACGATTTCCTGGCACATTTTCTATTTTTATTTGAACTAATTATTTTTGTAAACAAAGATTTAAAAACTATTTCGGCATCATTAGTAATTATTTAAAATGAGTTTATTTGATTTACAAAATGCACTAATTAATTATTAAAAATATATTTAAATATTAAAATTTTAAGTGATTAAATCCAAGGCCGTTACACTCTCCCTCACTTAAAAGAATTTCGTCCCGAAATTAACAAACAAAGAGATAACTCATGATAACTTAAAAGGTGATACATTATATATCATGAAATCCATAAAAGGGTTCTACACTATACATTATAACACAATAATGCATACGCTAAACATACAAACAATGGCTATCCCAACATCAATTCAAAGTAGGCTTCCCTCATATGTCCGCCATCTACCAAGTATAATCTTGAGGATCCTCACTCCATTGAATATTTACTATCTTCACCACATTTTTGTGCAATCGCTTCTCATTCTGATCTAAAATATGAAATGAATGTCTTAAATCACTATCAGGTTCGGTTCTATCTCCAAATCCTCTTGAACCGATGCCTCCATAATCAATGATGGGTCATGAACATACTTTCTCAAATGAAACACATAGAAAACATTATGGATCCCCAATAGTCATTCTGGTAATTCAACCCTATATGCGAGCGGTCCAATCCTTTCAATAATATTAAAAGGTCCAATATACCTGGGTGTTAACTTCCCACCCCTTCCGAATCGAACAACTCCTTTGATTGCGGCAATCTTTGTAAATACGGAGTCTTCGACTTCAAACTCCAAATCTCTTCTCCTTTTATCGTCATAACTCTCTTGTCGATCCTCGGCTTCCTTCATTCTTCTCTTTATCTTTGTAACCTTTTTAGTAGCTTCTCGGATCATGTCCGGTCCAAGTACTAGTCGATCTCCAACCTGACCCCACATGCTGGTGACTTTCTTGGACGTTCGTTGAGAGCTTTATAAAGTGCCATGCCAATGATTTCCTGAAAGCTATTACTATAGGAGAATTCTACTAAGTGGAGATGATCTTCCCACGATCCTCAAAAAGCTTGAATACATGCCCTTAGAAGATCTACTAGAATCCAGTTCACCCTTTCCGTTTGTCCATCTGTTTGGGGATGATATGTCATGCTCAAGTTTAGCTTTATCCCTAAAGCTACTTGTAATGCCTCCAAAAATGACTTGTAAAGATGTAATCTCAACCACCTACAATGGTTACTAGAACTACGTGCATTCAAACAACCTCCCTCATGTAAATTTCCGCCAAAGAAGCTGCTATTCTCGTTGGCTTTATTAGAATAAAATGAACACTTTTCGCCAACATGTCCAGAATAACCCATACTCCTTCATTTCCTTTTCTAGTTCCGGGCAGACCACCAATGAAATTCATCGATATCATCTCCCATTTTCAATTTAGGATTTCCAAGGGTTGAAGTAAACCAACCATCTTTTGGTGATTGCCTTTTATATATTGACAGTTCAAACATCTTCTCACAAAGACTGAGACATCCCTCTTCATTCTAGGCCACCGAAATACTCATTTCATATCTCTATGCATCTTAGAAACCCCCAGGTGGATACTTAATTTGGATCGATAACATTCCTCTAAAACCTCTTATGTAAGGCCATCAAAATTTGGGATGCAGATTCTACCATTCATACATAATATACCATGGTTATCTAACTCAAAACTTGAACACTAGTCACCCTCAACATCCTGGATGATCTTCCTGAAACACTCGTCCTCCCTTTGATTACTAGCAAACCTTTCCAAATGAGTTGGTTTAACTTCCAAGAGAGCCAACACCGCATTCCTACTGAGAGCGTCTACAGCCATATTCGATTTTTTCCTGGTGTATATAGAATATCTAAGTCGTAAGTTGCCAGGAACTCCAACCATCGTTGTTGCCTTAGGTTTAGATCCTTCCAAGTGAAAAGGTACTTCAGGGGCTTGTGATTCTTGAAGAACTCAAACTTTTCACTTATTTAAAGAAGAAAATTACTAACTAGGATCCTTAAAGACTAGAAATAAACAAAAGAGCAAAAGAAGGATTCTTACCCGGCAAGTAATGCCTCCACATCTTTAATGCAAATACTACGGCTAACAGCTCCAAGTCATGCGTTGCATATTTCTTCTTGTGTGGCTTTAACTGTCTACTTGCATAGACTATAACTTTCCCATGCTACATTAACACTATGCCTAAGCTAACCCTACATTCATCCATATAAAAAGTTAACCATTCTGCTCCATCAATAAATGCCAAAACAGGAGCACCGGTCAAACTTTCTTTTAACTCGAGGACTGCATCCTCACACTTCTAAGTGCACTCAAATTTAACAACCTTTTTCATTAGCTTGGTTAGATGAGTAGCCATCTTGGTGTAATCTTTTATGAACATCCTATAATAGCCCACCTGCCCTAAAATGCTTCTCACCTCAGTAGGAGTTTAAGGTCTTTTGAAATCCTGTATAGCATCTATCTTAGCCATTTCCAACAAGACTTCCAAACCGTGTCTGTGCTCTTCCTCGGTTTTTGAGTAGATAAGAATGTCTTTGTTGAAAACCAACGCAAACTTATTCAACACATTTTAAAAGCTCAATTCATAAGATCGGCAAAGAATGCAGTTGCGTTGGTTAGCCCAAAAGGCATAACCAACCACTCATAGAAAAAATCTGGCCCTCTAAAAGCAATTAAGTGTATACTATCCCCTGCTACCCTTAATTAATGGAAACCCGTAGCAAGATCTAATTGGGAGAATACTCTATCTCTATGAAGTTGGTCAAATATATCATCTATGTGATGTAAGGGATACTTATTCGGGATTGTCAGCTTGTTTAACTCCCTATAAGTCACACATAGGCTTAATGAACCATTGGACTTAGCCACAAAATCTACAGCCGATCTCCAACTCAAACGGCTCTGTCTAATCAATTCTCTTCTTAACAACTCATACGTTTATAAGGCTTCTTACAAACTATCTTTTACCATGCCTTTCCAGAATTGGGCTTCAATACTACCCTTCTCTTAGCGCAATCTAGAATAACTCCATATTTTGACAATAAATCCATATCCATTATTATCACATCAAACCCATTATATCCAAGACAATTAGGTCACAAAAGTGACGATGTTTTCAGATACCAATTTGTACTCTTTTACAAATCAAGCGTAAATTAGTTATACCACCTAAGGAGTTGGACACATAATAGGGATTTCTACAAATTTTGGGATAAATTGTAACCAATCTCCTAATTCTTTAGAGACAAAAGTATGAGAAGCTCCAGTGTTAAACAAAACATGAACTAAAATACCATTTATAAGAAAAGTACCTACCAAGACTCCCTTCCCATTAACATCTTCAGAGGTTGAGGGTTCATCCTTGATTGCATAAACTTTAATCTACTGAACCTTCTTCAACAATGGGCAGTCCTTAACCATGTGTCCAACCCGGCGGCAATTATAGCAGAGCGTCTTTTGGACCATTGGAGAGATAGCCTTCAACTGTTGTGGTGAAATGTGCCCCTTTTTATTACACTTGAAACATGCAACGTCATTGAACTTGACTCCTTGATTTCCTCCGGCTGATTTTCCTTTACCCCGCTTCTTTGTCCAATTCTTCCTTTTATTCGGGTTAATGGTAACGCTACTAGGTGCTGCTGCTGGGTTCTTATTCAAAAGCATATCATACCTTAAGGCCATATCTACCAAATCTATAAATGATTCCTTCACATGTATGGTCATCTTTTCATGGAATTTTTCACTCATACCTAATACGAACATCTCGTTTTTGCTTAATGGTGTATCAATAAGTCCAAGGTCGAAAAGAGATAACTCATTAAGCTTCGTCTCATATTCAGCCACCGACAGGTTTTCCTATTTCAGGTTCATGAGACTTTTATATAAGCTTGTTTTGCCCGCAGCTGGCATGAATCAGCCTTCGAATACTTCTTTGAATCTAACCCATGATGACTCATATTCTAGAATATTTATGGTGATAGAATCCCACCATGCAGTTGCACCCTCTTGCAATAGCCATGATGCCAAGAACCATTTTTGATCATCAGAAATGTCCAAACCTTTGGAAATCTTTTCACATGACCGTACCCAAGCTTGCACTTCAATGATGGATTTGGTACCCTTGAAAGGTTTTCCTCCTTGGTCTGTGTGGTCCTTGCACAGAGTTGCGAAGTTTACTCGATGGTGCAATAGAGCTGCTACTTTAACAACAAATCCACCCATTCCAACATTCGAGGTTCTTCCATTTTTGGTTATTGTGCTACTATTTCCTCTCCCATGTCCCCTCCTCGTACTCTTTCTTACTACCTGAATAAAGTAAGACATCTTTAGAATACATGTATGAGATTATCTTAGGAAAAAGAGCGTAAATACAAACATAGATGCTGATCAAAACCACATGGAAATGCACTCTCTAAGTCTGAACTCATTCTAGGGTACTACTAACCCTATCTCTAATGAGTTGACCCCAACCAAGCCTAGGTGTTTGCTTAACCTAAGCTCTGATACCAAGTGTGACGATCTGCCTTTCTTACACCGAAAGAATTCACTTAATACATCCTCGGTATACATGTGCCGATCATTTAAATATCGAAAGACAGGTCGTGCGGTAAAGAAAATAAAAGGCAAAGAAAGAAAATACAGATTTTCCACATAAGCAGGATTACATATACATCATCACAGTATAGTACATATGATTACTTCAAAATGTTACATCAAATTTACAACAAGTACTATTCTCATCAAGGACAGCTATATCAGCATACCTAAATTACTAACACATAATGTATAGTCATAGGGGAAATAACATGACTACTAGATATAGGGAAAGCTTCTTCTCCATAATGCTTCCCAAAATGCTCCAAAGAAACCTGATTACTTGGTTACCCATAAAAATTTGAGTACTCAAGAGTTTAAAGGAAAGAAATTAATCTCCGGGTCAGATATGTGTCGGGTGTGAGTAATGCATGTTTAATTTTATAAAAGCCTTCAAATTAAAGGTACCTCGTAAGACCACGCCATACATAAACACGGATGGATTTTTATCTTATGATAACCAAACATTTCAACATAATATTCTCAGATATTATTATAATGTCTGGGTTTAAAATAAATATGGAATCATCGCCAAAATTGTTACAGTATTAAACTCCAGCATAATAGTTATACAATCAAGTCCGATGGCTCGTATTGGAAAATGGATTCCAGCTATGAAAGAGTAAGGGTCTACCCACCAAATCGGTACACCTCTAGATAAAATGTACGATAGGGTATAACGTATTGTACCTTTGCTACTTAAGACCGGCCCTACCTCTTTCTAGGTAGCGTCAAATATGATCACCACTTGGTTGTGATGAACAACCATAAAAAGGGATCCCAAAGCAAACATAAACTGAAGATATTGCTCTAGATTTGGCGATGATCATCCCTAATAGGAGCGTCCCACATAGCCCTGCTCCACGCCCCTGCTTTAGTCATTTTCTCGATTGATGAAGCTTAAGGCTACCATGACCTTTTTATATAGAAACCATCTCAGAATACTAACACTGCCCTCCTAGCAGCAATGCAACGCTTGCATTCATCCATACAAGTTGTTCCAAGATCGAACAAACATTCAACATTTGCCATCTTCCATTTTCGAATTACCCTTGGGAATAAAAGTACAGCTTCATAACATCATAACAATCCATTATAAACATTATTAGTTTGGAGTGGTTCAGATAAATTATAATTATCCGAAATCGGTGTATCCAAACTAAAAGATAATTCCCGACTAACTCAATTCCGATTCTTTTGGAAGTATATAATAAGTATTTGAGTCCTCACCAGGGAACTCTAATATAAACAACATACTTCCTGAGTTAAAACTGGTCAAGTTATAAATAGTGGACAATCCATTACTTAGGTAATTACACAGAGTTCGCATATGAATAATCATATACTAATTTAAACTTGACCCATCGATAGGAATTAACCATCCTATATCTATCATGTTTTTGATATTTCAGCCTACTTTATCCCACGCCTAGAAATAAATTCTAGTTCTCACAAATAGAGGATCCGCCTACTCATCGGCTTTTAGTGCTAACTATGGGTTGGCTTACTTCCCATAAATGTGACATCACATTAACAATAGTTTCATATCTGTTTGAGGTTACTTAAGGGTAATAGACAAAGAAATTCCTTGATTTAAAACATTTTTGAAAAAAGAAAGACAGTCTTAAAACAACTAATATTTTGAAACGAAAATGGTTTTTAAATTAAAAACCCTTATTGATTAATTAAATAACAAAGTGAACCTTTATTAAATAATAATTAAATCTTAATTATGTCTTCATTAGCATCTTAATTAAATTTAAATTAATCAATAATTAATTAAATCCCTTTAATAGAAATTAATTAATAATTAATATTTAATAAATAATTTAAAATAATTAACAATTAATTATTAATCAAATATAAATTAAGTTTAATTACTTAAGTAATTAAAATTAAATTAATTGATTAACACTTAAGTATTAATCACCTTTATTAACCAATAATTAAGTACTAATTGCTTAATTAATTAATTAATCAATTAAGTAAATAGTCAATTAAATAATAATTACCTTTTTAATTACTTAATATAAAGTTGAAAACATATTTTAAAAAAATTTCTAAGTGAAATCATCTTTAGATTCCAAGATGAGTTCGATTCTTCGAACTACACATATAGCGATTATCGGTATACGACCCGTAATTTTTTAAAACTTGAAGAAAAAAATTTCTTAGTCTTTTCCAACTCCAACTCCTGGAAAACTTTACTAACACATAAGGGCATGTTTCTTGAAAAATAAAGCAAGTTTTAAATTCGAGAATATCTTGAAATTATAAAACTAAAGAATATAGTTTGTATACAAGTGATTCCATGTTACTTAAGTTAGCAAAAGTGCTAACTTCCTTAGCATATAATCATTTATTCATTATCATAACATACATAATTAAATCGCACCCATATCACAACGTGAAATCACGTCATAACCAACATATATAAGTTAGGATTATAACTTGCAACTAACTTGACATTTCAATTCTCAAATTCCAAACTATTTGTCACCTCATCCAAATGCGTACACATATATCCAAGTTAACACAATTTATATCCAAACAAAACCATATTTCTATGACAAATCAAGCATATATTTAAGTTATAATTTTTTTAAGTGTTAGATCTTTACTCACCAAAAGTTCACGAAAACTAAGCTAACTTTTCCTATAACTTGAACACGGCTTAGGCCTTTGCTTCTAGCTTGAAAAGATGAAGTCTTTAAGTGGTTTATGGCCACAAAAAATTTAGCCCTAGGCAATATATGTTGGGCCTTGGAAATATAAGATGGAAATGCACTTTATTTTTGAAGAGTAAGTAGAGTAAATGATGAAGAAGTGTTTTAAGAAGTTTTGGAAGGAATTAAATGGAAATATAAGGTTTTTAAAACTTTGAAATATATTAGGAAGCCATGAAAGGCTTTCTTAAGAGCTTAGGAATTTTAGAAATTAAGATAAGAATAAGAAAAAATGAAAATAAATTAAGAAAAAATTCTTTTATGTTAACAAGTTAATTTACTAAAATACACTATGTACTTTGCCTCCTCTCACACTTTGCCACATTACTTCTCTTAGGGCTCCCTTCAAATCAAAGCTTACATGCATTTATTATCTATGTACTTCATGTTTCTAAAGATATGATAACTTCTGTCACTTTTATTTATATTGACATTTTCTTAAAACATTTACATAAAAAGTCATTTCATATATTATATATTTCTTAAGTTAATATGTAACAATCCAAAATTTGAGCTATAATAATTAATTAAAGAATTAATTAAACAACAAAATAAGTTTGTGAAATTCCAAGAGTCGAGCCACGAAAGTTGCACCATTGGGTCCATGGTAATTTTTTGATCAATTTCCATATATAACTTGTCAAAATCCGAGCTAGTATAAAGAAGTTACAAGAGAAATAAGAAATCGGAATTAAATAAGCAAAAACGAGAGAAAAAAAAGTATACGTATCCATAGGTCAACCATTATTTGGGTCAGGTCAACCTATGGGTCAACCCCCAAAGGGGTCGGGTCAATCCGCAATTTTACCTGGACGGTATTTCGTCCAAGTACGAGTCGAAGAGAGTGATTTTGATTTTTGGCCAAACCCCGCGTTCATGCTTGCATCCGACAGTTCCTAGTGAGCCTATGACGTGGTTACACCCGATTTATTCTTCAAATACGATGGCCTGAGATCCTTAAGCCACACTATAAATAGAACCCTAGGCCTATCTATTTTTCTCATTCAGATTTTTCTCCCAAATGGGTTCATTGCCTGAGGCTGAACCTTAAATATAAAAAAATTCCAGGGAGGAAATCATTTTGATACAAATATTCTACGCTGTGGAAGTGGATCCAGGAAGGCCCAGGACTAGTGCTAAGGACCATAGGTGAGTGTTTTGTAATTATTTAAGATTTGTAAGCGATTTAAAATAATAAGGTTCTCAATAGTTGTAGTTTTTCTACAATTTTGAGATAGTTTTTATGTAAGGTTACTTACAGTCAGTTTTTAAGTAAAATTCAGAAGGTATTTTCAGTCTATTTTATTCAGTTATTTATAGTTATTCAGAGTTATTTACATATGTTTTAAGTTGGAATTTAGCCTGTAAATGTTAGTTTCATTTTACAGAAATTTAGTCCTTTTTGACACAAATAAAATATTAAAAGGAGAAGAATTCGCAAATATGGATTAAAATAGAATAACATTAAATTTACAGAAATCAGATGTAAAATGAGAAAAACTGAAATAAAATTATGGACTGAAATAGGCAAATTTAAGATATTTGCAAGCATAATTATAACAAGTGGTTATAACTAAAAAAATTAGAAGAGCAACAGTGGCAAGAACAATTATAACATAATTATAATTAGAAAGATAAAAACGACATAAGGGACTTACTTTAAAACTTGGATCTTGGATTAAGTTAATAAGCAAATATAGCAGAAACAATAGAAGGGGCATATTTTAAAACTCGGATCGTGGATTAAGTTAATAAGTAAATATAGCAGTAGTGGCTCGTACCGATAGCATTCCCTCTCAGGTTTAGGACTAATGGTTTAACAGGTAGGTGAGGCTGGGAGATGCTTATACTAATTAGGGTAAATAAGTGGCCCATAGATCGAGGGTCAAATTTGAGGATTTAGGCAAGCATAGACGATTTGTTTGTTAGGACCAGTACCATTGCATTCCTTTTCAGGTCGAGGTCTAATGGTCTCACATGTGGGTGAGGCTGGGCATGCTTATGCTGATTAGGGTAAATAAAGGGTCAAATAGGGGGCGACAGTTACTGTGTACCAGTGATGATCGAGTGTGTGACATCGATTAGGCTAAATAATTCACAATTGCATCCTAAGAACTAAAGAGGTGCCTTTTTCTATGAACAACATGATTTATTCACAGAGGCACAACAGAGATAGGAAAGGCCGATCAATGGGTAGGGTTAGGATTTCAGCCTAATCAAGTTAGCAGTTAGGATTTTAGCCTAATCAAGATTAGCAGTTGAGATAGGATTAGAGTTTCAGCCTAATCACAGAAGCTTAAGATAAGTATAAACAATCAAATCAAACAATCAAAGCAAACAGTCAAAAAGAATCAGAAACAGTATTTTATCTGATTTTTATCTTTTTGTATTTTCTTTCAAGCTAGAACTTTTGCTTAGTCTATTACCTTTATCTTGCTTAGAAATGCTAGTAATTACTTTCACTCACCAGACTTGTTGTCTGACCCACTCCTCTATCTTTCCTTTTCCCCCCATAGGCCAGCAGAGTTGAGGATAGTTGATTCAGGTTGCTTGGATATTCATTTTTCGAGTCTCCTCATTTCATATTTACTCATCGACTTTCCTTCTTTTTCATTTGGCTTATGATCGATTAGCACTTGTGAGAGGGATTATTATTGTTACCGTTATCTTTATGCTCTGATTTTAAGAGACTGAGATGTATTTTCATGAGACATAAGAGATTTTTGAGATAAGTTATGTTTTTAAGACTTATTTTAAGATGATGTTTAATTTTGAATGATAAGTTATTATTTTAATGTTTTTGCAGTTTTTACTATTTTTGTCTTGTCGATCTGAGCACTTGTCACGACCCAAAATTCAGCGTTCAAAAATCGACATCAAATACCTCACTTGCATTCGACTGCAGGAGATTCGAACGTCGAATTCCAGTTCGGATGGAGCTTATAACAACATCTGATGAACATAAACAGCGAAAACAAAATGAACTGCCATATATCAATATTCTATATACAACATCATCACAATATTCATTACAACATCATCACCAACATCAGAGTATTCTTATACATATAACACAACTTCAAAATAGACCATCATGAGTCTCTGTGATGCTTTAGCTATACCCATAACGCACCACATCCTTTGGTGTGCCCTTTATGGGAATACTAAGGGGTATGGAGTATTTCATTTAGTATCAGAGCCTAAAGTTACAGGATTATTGAAAACTTGTTTTAAAAGTAAAGTATTTTTAGAAGTTAACATATCTTCACACTAAATGTATTTTTTAGAAAGAAACTCTTGTTATAGAAATAGTTTACAAGTACAAAGGAGTTTTTATAGAAATCCCCTCAAAGTCCAGTTCAACCTTCTTTCAATTCTTTCGAGCCTAAATTTTCTTTTCTTTGCATAGCTTGGCGGACACCCAAAATCTTCCAGAGGGACTCCAAGTCCCTTGCTAGTTCCGTAGATACCTCCAAGCTACGACACCAGAGGTGCAAGCGCAAGCGCCCAATGTAGCACCGGTAGGGGGGGCCTCGTTAATCCGCCAGCAACAACTAATTTTTCTAAGATATGCAAGGACTTCGCTAATCTAGGAGGCAAGAAGTTTTCTGGCGCAGAGGATTTCGTAGAGGCATTAACTTGGTTGAGAACATGGAGCGGATATTTGGGCTGTTAGGACAGAAGGACCAATAGAGAGTTCAGCTTGCATCTTAGTAGCTAAAGGGAGAGGCTTATTACTGGTGGGAGATTGTAGAGATGGAGGGTATAGACATTGGTTGCTTTGGATTTCATGAATAGTTTAAGAGAAATTTTTTGTCGCAAGCCAAGGAAAGCATGCGGTTGGAGAAGTTCATTAGTATGAAGCAGGAGAGTCTTTTGGTGAAAGAGTATATAAATCAGCTTAATGAGTTATCGAGGTTCGGGATGGAGCTTGTTAATACACCACATAGGAAGGCCACCAAGTTTGCTAAGGACTTGAATCAGCCCCTCCAAGGGTTGGCATCGACACATGTACCTATGGGAGCGACATATGAATCACTTGTGGAAATGGCCCTCATATCAAATATTGCTAAGGAAAAAGAGTTTAAGGAGGTTCCTAAATCAGAAAACTCTAAGAAGCAGTAGTGAAATAATAATAAGGATAAGGACAAGAAGAAAGGAGGAGGGCCTTAAACGGGATAGATCAAGAAGGATGAGAAATGTCATAATTGTGGATTGGTCGGCCACCACTCAAAAGACTGTAAGAAGGACACGATGAAGGGGAGATGTTACAGCTGTGGGTAGCCTGGACACCTTAGTAGAGCTTGTCCTTAAAGGATAGAGCAGAAAGCAGGCACACTTACGGAGCAAGTACAGGCTTTGTATGCAGGACCTTCTAGTAGTGGAATGGACCGAGGTAGGAAAGTCTCTGTAGATGGTTTGATCTCTATTTTGGATTTTCCTATTTGAAATCTATTTGACACTGGAGCATCGCATTATTTTATTTATAGTTCCTTGGTGATTGTTTGCACTTAGATATTGTTTGGTTGTAGACCCTATAGTTGTTTCAATCCCTATAGGAGGATCGACACATTTATCCACGATTTGTAGGGGTTTGAAAATTTATGTATTTGGCTTAGAGTTTGATTGTGATGCCTATGTACTAGGATTTTCGGAATATGGAATGAATTTGGAATGGACTGGTTATCCATTTATGGTGCGATATTAGACTGCGAGAGGAGAGTCGTTAGACTAGAGACATTTAGGGGAAGGACTCTTGAGGTTTCTTGCAACACACAGGGGTCAGTCATGTTGAACTTCCTTTATTCCCTTGATTCACCACTAGGAGAGTTAGATTCTGTAACATTCCTGATTTTAAGGCCAAATTAATTTAATAATTAATTTGATCTTTGGAATTAAACTTTGAAATATTTGGTAATTAATATAAAATTTTGAATTAAATTGTGAGGTTAATTGGTAAATTTTATTTGAGTTTCTCCCAAAACAATTAAAATGTGGGTTTTATAAATAGATTGTGAAAACAGGAATTAATAAAGGCTTTAAAGTTTATATATATGTATATAAGTGGATTTTTAAATTGAATCTGGAATTTGAAATTCAAGAATACATATTCTGAGAATAAATTGGATTTAAGAATTTTATATACTAGTAGAGATTTGTTTTCTATTATATATACATGTATGTAAATATATACGTTGTGATTGGGAAGATAGGATTTAAGATCAATATAAGAATTTTTATTAAGGATGTATAAATAGTTATAAAAGGAAATATAAATAGAAAATAATATAAAGATATTTGAATTTAATTTTATGAAATGGATTTTAAAAGCTGTTTGAAGTTAAACCTTTATTCTAAAGACTTATATACATATATAATCTATACATGTGTTTATTATTAAAATACAACTAAACTTTGAAATTAATTTCTTTAAAAAGTTATGATTTGTACAACGGCTTGAATTTAAAATTTAAAACAAGAATTAATATAAAATATTTACCTTTTGAAATTTAATAGGGTATATTGTAAATAAAATGTGATTTTGAAATTAAATATATATATTTATATATTGGAAATAAAAAATTTGATTTAATAAATAAATTTACAAAAGCTTTGTAAACTGTGAAATATATATATGTATAGAAATCAAGAATATAAGTTTTAAAAAACTCACCTATATGTGTACATATCTTTTGAAAAAAACAAATTTACAAAAAAATTTGAATTAAGGAGTTAAATATGATTTGTGTGCGTGTATATATATATTAAACATTAAAGATAGAATTCATAAATCAATAAAAACATGATTTGTAAATTTATTAACGTTAAGGTTTAAACCATATTTTACAAACAAAATTTTGTACAAGGATATAAACATAAAAATGGGTTGTTTTGAACAAGTGTAAGCCATGCATAAGTAAAAAAAAAGTGCAAGAATTTTGGCATGCAAACGAACAAGTGGCAAAGAAAGTCTAGTTTCTTTTGAATTAAAATTGAAGGCATGCATAGAGAGAGAAAACAGAAACCATGTCATTTTTTTCCTCAAAACCGAGAAACAAAATTCAAAAGTTATCAACCATCAAAACAAAAAAACTATAGATCAAATTATTTCAACATCAAAAAAAAAAAACAGAGATCAAAAGGGAACAAAAGTAGTTTCAATTCTGAAACCAAAACAAGGTAAATTTGCAAACTGGAAATTCAAAACATGCTGTTAAAGATCTAAAACAAATCAAGTTCAAGCAATCTAAACAAGTACAGAGGATAAGCAAATGAAGCTTCGGGAAAATTGAAGGATGCATGCAATCCAATTACAATTCAATCAAGATGTTTTCCAATTTTTCAAACTCAAAAGCAAAATCCTCTGTCTCAACAGTTCCAGGCTTCTTCTCTATCAAACAACTCAGGTAATTCAAGCAAACCCATAAGTAAAGTTATAATTTAAAATTTGAAGCAACTAAAATCGTAATTAACTCTATTATTTTCGACGTGGGGAAATGATAACCAAAACAAAGAAAATATGAAAATTAATCAAGGAGCAGTTCAAATGAATCCATCTTGGAAAACCAGATCTGTTTCACTATCTCTGTTTCTTTCTGTTAAACCACTGTGAGCAAACTCTTAAAACCCCTTTTTACTTTGGTTTGCATGTGATGATCATTGATGGATGAAGGTGGATTATGATGGCATGTGTGTATATATGAAAGTGTATATATGCAGGTCTGTACTTATGTTTAAAACACTCTGTCCAAAGTTTACAGGTTTCAAACCCTGTCAGGGAAAAAAAATCTAGGATCTTTACCTCTGATCCTTTTCAGGCTTAAAGATATAAACAAAATATGTTCATAAAATCAAGTTATAAGTTCTAGTAAATATTCTTTGTTAAACCAGAAGATAAATTTGACTGGTGAAGAAATTACACGGTGAAATTTGAAAAGTCAAATTTGAATTTCATAATTCTTCGATTTACCTACATTACTAATTCGTCTTGAAAAAACCATAAATTTTGATGAAAAAATCAAGATTTTCAATATCGTGTTTATTGAGAAATTCGAAGTTGAACAATTTTGGGGTTTTTGTCAAATTCTGGTGAACAATGAAGTGTTGGGTCTCGAATTCATAGGTGGAGGTAGCTGGAATCTACGGGATTCAAGAAAAAATGGTAAATATTTTTTTTAATGACTCTAATGGCGGCTCGACAAGATTTTAGGGTTCGTGGTGTCGTTTTAGTTGATGGTTTTGCCATGGCATCTGTAACAATGTCGAAGCATCGGGATTTGTAGCGAGGTGGGAGATCGATGCTTTGGTTCATGACAAAGCTTTGGTCAGGACGGCGTGGTCGATAGCGACTGGGATCGGCGGCGCAGGGAAAATTTCGTAAACTGGTTGGGTTTCTGGGTTGTTCCAGTTTTGGCTCCAACATGTTTGATTCCATTTTCGTGATTGATGTTTGGATCTGAAGGTAGGAAACAATAGTGGGGGTTGACGATGACTTTTTGTTGTCGGTGAAGTTGATCGAAGATGATTCGATCACCTATGCACGTGTACAGGTGACGATAATGTCAATGGATATGGGTTTCAAGAAGAAGAACTTTGGCTCGAAGATGATTCCGGGGAGAAAGGGTTGCGGGTCGAGTAGACTACCGGGGTGGTGTGAGAGTTAAAATTTTACCAGACTTTAAAACTTGAAATTTTAAACTAAGCTTTAAAAAGAAAAATAAGATGAAAGCTCGGGAATTTTGTGTTTTCACTCGGGTGTCTGCTCGAGTAAGTTATGGAGGTGACCAAGGTTGTTAATTAAAGGTTAAAAAGTTTGAGTTTTAACAAGTTAAGTTTAAACTAATTTTATTTAACAAAAAATTTTTTGAGTAATAAATGATTAAATAATGTTTGATTAAGTTGAGGAAAGTATTTTAAGTTTCTATTGATGAAGTTTAAAATGTTTTTTAAAAAAAAAAATTTATTGTTAAAAGTAATTTTATAATGGAAAATTCCAAGATGTTGCAAAGGTGATTAAATGATAATTCCTTAAAAATAGTCATTAAAGAATAATTAATCAATTTCTTAATTGATGATCAATAGGTAATTTATTACTAAAAGAAAAAAATATAATAATTACTTAATGAAAGTAAATAAGGATGAATAATTAATGGTTTAAAACATGATAAATCGAATGTTTAAAGGTTAGTTAATTATGGAATAATTAATTTATGTGATAAAATTAATTAAGGTAATTAATTTGAGAATAATTAATTAATTAAAGGTTAATGAATTAATGAAAGTAATTAAAGAATAATTAAGATAAGTAATTAAGGTGTAATTACTGAATGAATTAATTAAAAGTTAATTTAAGGTTAGTTAATTAATTAATAATTAAAGGTGGATTAATTTTTAATTACTTAAGGTCATTTATTAAAGGTTAATTAATTTTGCAATTAACTTAAAGGTTAATTTAATTAATGTGATTAATTATGGAATAATTAATAAATCAAGGATGATTAATTAGAAGGGTAGTTAATTAATTTTATTAATTAATATTAAATGATAAATTTGGGTAATTAATTCATAAGTAATTAATTTAATTTAAGGATTAACACATTTAGTTAATCCTGTTTATAAATAAGTATTGAATGCTTGAATTGCTTATGAATGGTTGTATAGTATAAGATGCCATGAATTGATTATCCTATCTAATCTGTGATATTCTGATTTTTGCAATAAACTGTGATGTAATTTATTCATATGTGATGTACTCTATTCATTCGTGATGTAACTTATTTTTCTATGAATCTATGTATATAGATAAGCGTTATTGGACTATACTGCTTATCGATATTGATATGATTGAATCTGTGATGATTGATGTTGTTGCACTATTGTGTAAAACCCCTGGACTACACCTTACACACAAAAATATGGATCGCACTTGGAAATCGGTTAAGTCACAGATATTTGAATTAAATATTTTAAAATGATTTTAAAGTTAGATTTTGAATTCAAATGGTTTTTGGAAATGGAATGGAATTAATATGAAGAACTTTTGAAAAGTAGTTTTAAAAATAAAAGTTATTTTGAATAATTAATATAGTTTTGAAATTTAAATAATTTGATTTGGATTTGAATTCAATAATTGAAATTGAATTCAATGATTTGGGAATTATGGTTTAAAAAGATTATACAAGTTATAAAGGTGTTTATATGGGTTTTTAACCATTTAAAAAGTACTGTTTTGGGAATTTTAAATTTAAACCCAAGTTTTATACTTGAATGGCTTTAACTTACGTAAATATAATTAGCTTTAAATTATGTGAAAGATTATTAAACCTTGTTTTCAAATCAAAGAGAGTTTTAAATGGTATATCTTTCATATAAAAGATTTGAATTGGAAATAGTTTGAAAGTTATGAATTAAATCTTTAATTTAAAGATTGGATTAGTTAATTCAATTTCAAATGAAATTGTTTTGAAAAGCCATGAATGAACCTTGTGGAGGTGAACTTTGTGAAATGAACGTTTTTGTTTAAAAGATTTGAAGTGGTAATTTGTTTAAAGAAAGGTTTTGGATAATAAGTTGTGACTTAACTGAAATCCAGTATCCATATGTTTTTAAATTTTGCGCTCATTATTCGGTTTAGCCGGGAGAGGACCTTGTGTTATATAAGCCATTTTGAATAATGATACGTCGATATGGATAGCATTTGAAGACCGATGGTGAAGACCGGGTATTTTCGAGAACGAAAGTATAACCCGTCGATTGTCTCTGCACTGAGTCACGCCGGTATAGAGATTTCCTAAGTGATGGGAAGTCCGACCGGGATTGGGAATACTCGGATTTGCAAGGGCTTCTTCGGAAGTGCCTTCGGTTCCGTTCGAACCCGGAATAGACTTGTATGGATGTGTGTCTGACATTACACTCTGATATGTAAAACCGGTTTCTATCAAATACATTTCTGTTTGGTTGAGAAGATTCATTCTCTTAGCTTAACACCCTTCTCTAAGACGTACGAGCTTAGAGGTTATGTAGTTGATGGTTACTAGTGATACATTCCCAATTTGGTAATGTGGCACACAAAGTGCTGCCGATCATTTGTTGATCAAAGCATGACTTTGTGAAAAAGTATAGCTTTGTGGACGAGACCTCATCGAGCCACACAATCCGGTAATGGTCGAAACAGGAAAGATGCGGCAAGGTTTCAGGGGTCACACCCCTATGGTATGTCCATTCCTTCTGGAAAAGGGTGGTATCATGGTATGGAGCCCAGATACTTACTCATGTGGACATTGTATATTTATTACTGTGTGATGTTGTTGGTATAGAGGGCCCTCGGATAAAGATCGCAAACGACCGGGATGGCATATCTTAGGTGTTACTCCCGGAAAGGGAGGACACAGGCCTTGTGTTGGCAGAGAGCCAGGTAGGTTCTTGGGGCGTCCCTCCAGAGGCGTACCCATGTGGCAATGGGAAGTTTCTTGGCCTGACCATTTGTTGGAAAATCCAAAGAAACAATACGCGCCCAGTACGGTTTTAGTTGTATAACCTGCCATGGAATTTGGTGGTAACCTGCTATTGATCATGGTAGCTATAGTAGGCATACGACGAAATGTTGTATGCTGGCTAAGATTAATATTATACTTTCGAAAATGTTTTCCACTATGCACTAATAATAATATCAAAATCGTTTCGCGTATCAAGCATTTTTTACTATCATAAGGAGAAATCTCCTCCAATTCTGCGTTTGCATGGTGTGTGTGGCGGGAGGCCTTATGGTAGTTTCGTTTTCCAAAAAGCATTGCGGTTTTCAATGTTTTAAATTCCTTTGTTGTTTGTTTTTAAAAGATAAAAATGTCTTTTGTTTGCTCATACCAATCTCATGACTGACCTGGAGTTTATTGTTCCTTTCCTAAACTCTGGGTGCCCACAATTTTCCACACGGGCAGTCAAGAGTTGGGTTTTTTAGATAGTCGAATAGTAGGAATTGATTTGATAGCCTTCGAAGCCCTTTGGATTTGTGGATCGCATTTGCTACACTTCAGTATTCACGGCCGACCTTTCTTAGCTTTAGATTGAAGATGGAGTTTTTGGAGTTTTGGCTTTGGAGCATTAGACTGGAGTTGCAGTTTGATATTGTAGTTATCTCTTTTTCTATTTATTTTCCGCTGTTGTGTATTGTCTTTGATATTCTTGTATCATATTGATATCATTGTTGTATATCATTGGATATTGTATTCATTGGAGTTATATATGATATTCATTTCTTTTCTTCTGCTGTGTTGTTATACTTAATGTGTTATAAGCTCCGGCACGAGTCAAATTTCAACGGTTGAATCTGCCGCATTCGAGTATAAGTGAAGTACGGGTGTCGATTTTCGAACGCTGAAATTTGGAACGTGACGGATTTAGATCCAGTTGTTAGAGATTTATTAGACGTTTTTGAGGAGGCTAGGGGCAACCCCCAAAGAGAGAGAGATCGACTTTAGGATTTATCCGTATGACAATGCTAAGCCAGTGGCATTACCCGTGAGAGATATGGCTCCTATGAAGAGGAAGGAGTTAAGTAAGCAGACTAGTGAGCTATTAGAGAAACGCTTCATTAAGCAGATCATATCCGAGTGGGGAGCGCCAGCCCGCTTTGCTACAAAGGCGAATGGTTCCCTTTGACGTTGTGTAAACTATAAAGAGTTGAATAAGCTAATGAAGAAGAACCGTTACCCACTTCCTACGATAGACGATCTTTTCGATCAGTTCTTTGGCTCTTCAGCATTTTCTCAGCTTGACTTAGCCACCGGATTTAATCAGCTTAAGGTCGCTGATGGTAATATCTATAAGACAGCATTTAGGACACCCGATGGATTCTTTGAGTGGTTGGTTATACCATTTGGGCTGATCAACGCACCAGCCTATTTTGTAGATTTAACGAGCCGTGTTTTTCGAGATGTCCTAAATAAGTTCGTTGTAGTGTTTGTGGACGACATTCATGTTTTTTCCAAGAGTATGGAAGATCATTCTATTCATCTTGAGGAGGTTCTTCGCACATTCCGTGTTCATCGTTTGAAAGCAAAATTCTCGATGTGTCACTTTTGGGGTGAGGAGGTGCGTTTTTTGGGCATGTAGTCTCGAGAGAGGGTTTAGCTATGGATCCCGCTAAGACAGTAGCAGTACAGGATTGGAAGGCCCCTAAGAATGCTACCGAAGTTAGAAACTTACTAGGTTTAGCTGGTTATTATAGAAAGTTTATCATAGATTTTGCTATGATTTCAACATTCGAGGTTAAGCCTACCCTCATAGATCATATTGGCTCAAGCCAGCAGAGGATTCAGAGCTTGTGGATATTCTGGATAGGATTAGCAGAGGATATGACTCTAGACACCTCCAATGCTATTCATCGATAGAAAAGGGTGGCTAAGAAGAGATGGAACACTTTGCATCCCCCACACTGGTGATTTGATGAGAGCAGTTCTAGAAGAAGAACACCATTCTCGGATGACTATTCATCTAGGTGGTGATAAGATGTATAGGGACATGAAGAGAGTGTTTTATTGGAGTGGCATGAAGAAGGATGTAGCAGAGTTCGTGGCCAAGTGTCTTCTGTGCCAAAGGGTTAAGACAAAGTAGAAGAGGCCTGGCAGATTACTTCAACCATTAGATGTACCCAAATGGAAGTGGGATAGTGTTTCGATGGACTTTATAGATGGTTTACCCTGATCTAGGAAAGGGAATACTAGTATTTGGGTGATTGCAGATCCTTTGACTATGAGCGCCCACTTCATTCTGATCAAGGGTAAGAGGACAACACCTCATTTGGCATTCATATATGTTCATGAGATAGTCCAACTTCGTGGAGTTCCTCTAACATAGTGAGCGACATAGACCTTATCTTTACTAGCGAGATTTGAAGGAGCTTGCAAGAGGGTTTAGGGACACAACTTAAGTTGAGTACAGCCTATCACCCTTAAACGGATGGCAAACGAAGAGAATAAATAGAGCTCTTGAGGATTTATTGAGGATGTGCATTCTTGATTATGGAGGAACTTGGGAGGAGCGCCTTCCTTTAGTGGAATTTGCATATAACAATAGTTTTCAGGCTAGCATTATGATGGCTCCTTTTGATGCCCTTTATGGAAGACCCTGCAAGTCGCCCTCGTGTTAGTTGGAGTCTAGGGAAAGAGTGCTATTTGGTCTTGACATGGTTAGAGAGACTTCGAAAAAGATTGATTTGATTAGACGAATAATGAAGAAGTCCCAAGATAGATAGAAATCCTATGCAGATAAGCGGAGAAGGGATATTGAGTTCGAGGTAGGAGATTTGGTTTTCATTAAGGTATCTCCACTAAGAAAGGTTGTGAGGTTTGGATCAAGTGGGAAACTTGCTCCTAGATTTGTAAGACCATTCCCCATTGTGGAAAGGGTAAGGAAGATGGTGTATTGAATAAAGCTATCAGAGAGGCTCATGGGAGTTCATGATGTTTTTCATGTTTCGCACTTGAGAAAGTTCTTACATGATTTAGTGAGGTAGTGGTACCAAGCCAACTTGAGGAATTTGAAGTGGAGAGAGAAGCATTGGTTCGTCGCATTCCTACCATGATTATTGGGCAGGATATCAAGAAGCTTAGAAATAAGGAAGTCCCTTTGGTTAAGGTGCAGTTGGGAGATAGTATTGAGGACGCTCCGTGGGAGAATGAGGAGAAAATACGTACCTCTTATCTGTATCTCTTCGATAGTACATCTTGAATTTCCTATTTCCATCATTAGTTTTGATTAGGTTCTTTCCTTTAGTATCCTTTGAAAAGGTAGATCTTAGGATTTATCCTATGGATGGTAGGACTAAATGTAAACATGTTACTAGAACATGTTATGTAACGTCCTGCCATTTTATACGCTTCAAACCGATGATAAACCACACATGTCAGACTTAAAGCATACAGAAGGGCGGACTGTTATGGGGTAAATAAAAAAAAACATAGAAAGAAAAAGAACAAAACAGAATCTTGCAGCGGAAGGATAAACTATAATAATCAAACATACAGTTCATGAAGCTGTTTTACAAAATTTTCGATTATACTTGTACAATACATATCAGAGTTACAAATACCGGAGCACAATAAATAATGCAGCGGAACAGTATGAATGTAGTGGAGTACTATGATAAATAATAATAATAAATCTTCGTCTTCGTCCTCCAAAAATAAGGTCTTCAAAATCCTGAAATGCTCAGGCTGACCCGAGCGAATTGAAAAGACAAACACTCGAGTCAGAACTAAAAGTTCTTACGTAAGTTAAATCAACAATAAATAATATGAGTGGAATGGCGTCAGAGATGTTTACGGGATTTTACATCTCCTATCCAGTGTCTAACGTGAGTGCGGTAACTCAAGAGATGCTCGGGATTCACATCTCCCAAGGATCCGTTAAACTATTTACTATGTAGTAATATTTCGCTATTATAATAATGTCTAACAGTAAAATATAATTTCTTTTTAATAGTGTTAAGGGGTTACCCATATAGCCCTTAACACGTAATAGTGCCAATAGTCTATACAGCACCGTAATACCTCCTGATCGGGAAGCTACCAGAGGATACACCATAGGTACGACACAAATCAAACTCGTATAAGGCGCGCTAGGGTAGTGACAAGGCACAACTAGGAAATGCCATGGTAGATATACCAATTACGCTTCCGGATCGGTGGTAACGCGTAGCGCGCAGCTACCGCCCACATTGAGCCACACCCCAAATCAAAAATCAAAAGTGGCCACCGAATCAATCCAAAGTCAGAGTATAATATCGAAGGGATGTATCCGATAAAAGGGGCTACCTTCTTAACCCGTCAATCGCTCCTGTTTTAGCCACCTTATGCCAACTCACGATAGTCGGGTCCACGTATTTACCTCAAAGGAAACGCCGCTACCATCCTACTTCATTCTGGAATCTCCACCGCGTCCACGGTTGTTAAAGTAGTTTTCAGAGTTGGCAGAGAGTATGACAACTTCCGATCTCGTCTCTTTAACAACCAAACATTACTATAACACCGTGGTCTTTTCAAAGTAGTTTATACTTTTTAAACCAGAATATAATATCCATTTCAAACCATACAAATACTATATCATTTACAATTTGAAACCAAATCAATATGATATCCTTTTATTTCAAATCAATATAATATCAATTTATTTCAAATATATCCCCTTTTTCAATATCATAGCACTTCCAAATTATATACTTCAAAAACAAACATTTGAAAATTTAACACCTTCAAACATAATGCTTTGAAATTCACAACTTCGAAACATTTCTATTTCTATAAACATTTCAATTTCGATATATTTCAAGGCTTTAAATATTCCATGATTTTAAAATTAAATTTGATAATTTCGATTCAATAATTAAATTTCCTATTATTTAGTTTTGAAATAATTTACATAATAAAACCCTTATAATTTAAATAAGATTCAAATTTTGAATAACTAGATATTGCCTTTAATTCATTTTACTTGAAATAATCGTTTAATTCACCTAGAAATAAAAATCCAGTTATAAATATCATATCTTTTTAAAATTTCAAGTTAATAAATTTACATCAACTTATGGAGTTTAATTGTTAAATAGGCTCAATTTCAATTAAATTTCCAATTTACCTTCCAAATCTTAATTTATTTAAATCGTTATAACCTCTATATTGAAGTATGATTTAAATACTTAACCATATTTTATTTTAATAAAACCAAACTCCATTATTAAACCTATTATTAATCAACTAATTTATACATAACTTAAATACATGAATTTAACTATATATAAAATATTTTAATATAATATCAAAAAGAATCAATATTTATTAAACCATATAATACTATCCAAAACCATAGAAATCATTTCCAAAATATTTATATATAGACCACGGTGTCTGTATATAATTTTCTATCCTATGGTCGAGTGATACAGATATTTATCATTTCAACCCGTAATTTAAAATAAAATATACGGTTATATCATTTCAAACCGCAATCCCGAATGAAATAAAAATTTGATAACAACTTGCAGTTTACAACAATATAAATAAAACATCCATTCATCCAATATCAATCATCAAACATTATCACAATCATTATCCAATTCAAACAATAACATTAATATAGAACAAATGATAAATAACAGGTAATTACTTGAAGCTTATATACAATAACAAATTAATTTAACTGGCAGTTTATTTGCTATAATAAATTGAATAACAAATTAATTCAATTAATTAAATTTACCTAGAATGACGATAAAAATATACCAAACAACAATAATTAAATTCTAATCACATCAAAAATAAATTTAACAAACATAAGAAATTTTAGAAGTTGTGAGTGGGTTAAAACACTCACCTTTTGAATTTAAATTGAATTTAAATCCAATTTAGACCCTAAAATTTTACAGGGTCGGAATCCATCCAAACCAGGGTCAAAATGTCTGGAATTTCCATACGATCCTTGCAGGGGAAACCGCGAGTGAAACGGACCTCGTATGTGGAAGTTATTGATGTTAGAACAATTGGATTTGAAATCAAAATAAAACAAAAAACAAATGGACAGTGAAACGTACACTGAAGCCACGTCAACACGTCACTCGTGCACAGAAACCCTATCTCTTGTTCGCACACGATACCAATGAAGCCGCCACCTCCTGAATCGTGTTGCAAGCGCGCCACCTCAACAGAACGCATCGCCTCCCAAGCCACCGCCAATCCCAAGCTCCGGCTCCCCCACGCGAGCCAGTCTCGTTCACATAAAATCGAGCGGTCGCCGTACAAAAAAACAAAGCCCTTTTTGAATTTTTGAGTCAAATCTAGCCGCTAATTCGCGAAACAAACCACATAGATGAACTCCTCTCATCAATATCCACCAAACCCTACCCTCGATTCGATGATCCGACACAGTTGATCGTGGCACGATGAACGACCGAGAATTGATTTGTGATTTTCGGACAAACGGTGATTCAAAACCGAAAACAAAATGCAGATTTGAGATGCGTACATCAAGAGCTTCGATATGTAAATTTTCTGAATTTTTTAGAGGAGTTTGAAATTTTTACTTTGGATTTGATTTGGAATTTCAATTGGATCTTGAATTTTATTGTCTGCCATTGAGGAGGAGGTGAAGAGGAATTGTATGCATAGACAAATTTGAAATAGAGGTAGGCTAGGGTTTATAACAGGGTAAATGTAGGCAAGGTCGAAATAGAATAGATGGACCCGATTTATAAACGCGTTGAACGATGAATGGCCCGACAAGCCCGTTTCGACTCCGAAATGAATGGTCAACCCACATATCAAAATAGATGTTTTAAAATATTTTAAACGCAATGGAAATGTTTTGAAGTCCAAATCCCATCGTACGAAGAAGTTATGCTAAAATCAATATTTTTCAAATTGATTTCAATTGATTACAATTTCATTTATTTCAAGGCGTTTCAAGTCCACACGATCAACAATAGGTCCGATCGCTACAAAACTTGAAATCGTACAATAATTCACTCTTACGGATCTGATGAAACTTGTTTCGTCGAAATCCGAGTCAGTAACAAAAATGGCTATTTTCCAGTTAAGTAAATAAATTAAAAATAAATTGATTAAATCAAATTTTTAATTTCAATTCGAAAATTGACAAATTTCATGACTTATGATTTCTCAATCGTTTACAATGATTTAAAAAAATTTAAACGTCAATTTAGAGATGAAAAATTTATAAATTTCAATATTAACCTCAATTTTATTAAATTCAAAATTATAAATTAATTTCCAATAATTCAATTAAATTGACTTCTCATTCTGTTATTCAATTCATTGTTGTCAACAAATGAAATACATATTGGATTCAAAATCTATGACATTAATATTCTCACATTCCATCCTCGTTTCAATTAGCATAATAAATTAAATATTTAATTTCATTTATTTGCAATTAATCCAATTATTGAATTCTAAATTTGAAATAAATTAATAAATCTTGGTTTCCATTCTTTAAATCAACCAATTGTCATATTATAAATAGAATTGACATTAAATTCAATTATTCCTTTACTTTACACTAACATGGATTTTATCAAAGTACAGTAAATTATGTATTATTTCAAAAATTAATATACTTTGAACTTATTTTCCAATTTATTAATTACAATCAGTTAATATCTAACCATCGGTTCTATAAATTTGTTTGCACTAAATTAGTTACTACATTAATTCTCATTAATATAACATTAAGGTTTATTTAACTCTAATTGATTTCCAATTTTATTATTAAACCAAAAAAAAGGTAACTTATAACAAGTGTTACCATGCCTTTAATTATGCTCGTGAATTCCCTATTTTTAACTATATTACTCTTATTCCATTAGCTAATCAAGTATTTACATTCGTTTCTTACATTCAAATCTCATAACCAATTATAACAAATTTCAATATCTCACCTGACCTTTCATTTCAATTTATCCATTTATTAAGTTTTACTAATAAATCTTTATTTTCATTCCTTTAATTCAACAACTTGTTCTATTATGAATAACATTAACATTATTTCCAAATATTACCTATATCAACATTAACGTAATATTTTATTTAGATTTATTGCAATTGATTCCAATTCAATTTCTATTTTCTAATATAATCTAATTTAACAACTTCTAAACATTGTATTACTTCTCACATTAATGTAACTTTTGTTTATATTTATTAAAATTCGATTTCTCATTTCAATTAATAGACTAAATAAACGAGCAACACATAATTATTGCCACCGTTTACTTTTAACTACATTTATAAGTTTATTGTTTACAGACCCAAGTTACAACATTTACATAATTTCAATTTACCGTAATCACATCCAATCTATTAATTATGTACAAATTCCTTTATTTACACAACACTTACATTTATTTACTTATTGTAAATTTTATACCCAAGTGCAACAATTTACATTATTTCATTAAATTGCAACTTCATTTAAAATTTTAAATTTTATACACTTAATCTCTAACATTCGCTCCAATATAAATTATAAATTTTTTATTTCTTTCTAAATTTAATTAAAAATTCTTATAAATTTAACCAATTAAATTATCGAAATTTACGGGTCATTACACTCTCCCTCACTCAAAACTTTTCATCCCCGAAAAGGAAAAAGAAGGGAAAAGAAGAATTAGAAAATCAATATATCTTACTTAAAACATTAAATTTATAAACAAGTAAATTTACAAAATAAAATAATTTAAAATAAAATATACCAATTTATATCCATTAAATCTTTTTAATACTCAAATTAATAAAGCTTGGAAAACATTTTCAAAATATTTTCTAAGTCCAAAAATTTCGAAATTTTTTGGCAGAGTCTCCTTTGTACGGAGAGGCTTGGGAGAAAATATAATACCAATATAACAATATACAACATATTTTCCAAAATAATATATCCCAACTCGGGAAAACAATATAATAACGCTATAAACCGTAATCCGAATACGTACCTATTTGTCGGGCAATTAACGCTTAATTATGAAATCAAAAGCAGTAGTAATTGCTTCCATAACCTGTATTTCACTTATATAATCCAAAAAGAGTTAATAATTATATAAAATGAATGTTTAAAGCTGCTTCAACCATAAACAACCAAATCAATACAAACATCAATCACGTGCAACAGGGCATACGACCATCACATAGAATCAACACAAATCAATCATTCATTCATATCAACAAAACAAATAGTTGTTCGGGTTCAAAACTTCAAATTGTATAGGATGAAAAATAGACTACTAAGCGCACCATTTACTCAACAGTCTCTGATGAAGCTAAGTAGATTATCCATACATCCCAACAATTTTAAAATATCCTTACCCAAATAACCCTAAACCAAAACAAACAACAACAATTTCAAACAACAGATTTAGTTTATCCTTATTAATTCCATTCATACATTTGTTGTTTGACTTCTCTTTTTCATTCATATAATGGTTTATCTTTTTAATTTACATTTATTTCTTGCAATTTTATTTAGAAATAACTTCAACTTATTTACTTAAGTTTAAAATTTCTTACTTACAACGCCTGCCTTTTATTATATTTAATTAGTATTATTTCAGTTATACTTATGTTTATACCAACTACAACACCAAATACTTATTTATTAAAGAATTTCAGTTATTACTTTCATTACCTCAAGTTTATTACTTGTATAATATCCATTACATTTTCTTATTCACATTTCAACTTTTATAATCAGTAAGTTATATATATGTTTTTAAGGATGTAATCGAAAGTTATACAAATTCATTCTATTTCCTTTAATAAATATAATCTACAATAATATTATTCTTTGTTTCATAGATTACAATTTCCAATATCCTTTAATCCCATTTTTAACTTAGCATTAAATCTCTTATTTCATTTAGAGGTTTCAATTATTAATTAGTTACATTCCATTTCACTACACTAATTGAAACTATCAATTAACGGAAACTTAAGAACTAAATGCCGGGTTAAATTTCAAATCATTTTAAAATAACATATAAATATACACTTACAAATTTATATATCGAATCATATTTAAAACAATTTAAAAATTTTATTTGTTTATCAAAATAAATCTGTAGTAAAACAACTATAGTGGCCTTCCCACTTTCAAACTCGAAAATGAACGTCGATGATGCATGCACTCATCACCGAAATTATTTTCCAACGACAGAGAGGGTAGTACAGAAGTTATTTCTTTCCAAAATTTCTTTAAAAAAATTCTTTCAAATTATACTGAAATATTTATATAGGAAAATACTTCTAAACAATATTATTGTATTCCGAAATCCTTTGAAAGATTTTCAAAATCCCGAAAGTTAAGTTCTAAAATTTTCAAATTTCATTTTTTTGAGTCTTTATTCCAACCAATATTTATAGATTACTCTACCTAACAACTAATATATTACAACCAAATATATATATTATTTATAAAATTTATTTTATATATGGAAAGTATAGTAGGAAAAATTATTTCATTCACCTATATTAAAAAACAAATATTGTGTCGGTTTGTCCTATTAAGTGATTAGAAATCCTTATTGATGTCATAGCGTCCTATGCACCAACCAGAATTAATAAATCCAAAACGGAAAAAATTAACGCAATATAAAACCTTTTTATAAGACTAACAAATACTCTCTCTCATATATATACGTTCAATGACGCAGCGGATATTACGAAAATGATGAAATCGATGAAATGTAGCAATCGGTGGATTGATGAATACCAAAATGCCCAAATTCGTTGATCCGAAGATACTGAATTCTAGCTATCTCAAACACGTTGATAGCGCACTATACCGTGTTCCAAGATCTACGATTCTTCGTACGTTGATCTAGCGCGCTAGATACCGTGAATCAGCTTCTACGATTGTTGAATAGAGCGCATTCGATTAACCGAAAGAGGAGATAGGAGATTACACTCAACTACCAATTTTGGAAGAAAGCACACAGCAATCAACAAGAAAATTTTATTCAAAAAATCGACCTCCAAAAAGTTACAACTCACTCCCTATTTATAGAAGTTTCACACCGACCCAGACCTTAAGTCGTTGCCGACTTATCCCCTCTTAAGTCGTTGCCGACTCAACACACGACTCATCTAGGTCGTTGCCGACCTAACAGGTACTACATGCCTCAATTACAACATACTCATATGTACATGACTCAAGAAATTACGAGACACACTCGACCGACTTACATTCATGCCGACCTAACTACTTGCCGACTCAAAGAAAGCAAATTACAACACAAAACATAGGTCGGTGACGACCTAAAAATTCAACATGACTCACGACTTAGTATATCCACGACTTAAGCTTCACCTGGTGTTCCATTATTCTTCTTGTTATCTTGCAAGTTGATAAGTCGCGCTTCTTTTAGGTCGTAACCCGCAGACTTGTTAGGTCGCAAACTTAGTTCCCCTCTTGTTTCCTGTTGAGTCGTGAACGACCTTCCTTGCCTTTTATGGTGCCATATGGTGTCATCTATGTTCCCAAACTCGTTACCCTTTATTCTGTTAAGTCGCGAACGACTTAGAGTCCCCTCATTAGGTCGTAAGCAATGTCCCTTAAGTCGGGAGCGACTTAAAATTATGGAACGACTTAAAGTCGTGGACTTCTCCATACGACCTAAAGACTTTGAACACTTCAGTCTTGTTGATTCAGTAGAACGCGCTGCATCATCCTCCCCCGGTTGACAGAAATTCGACCTCGAATTTTCACCATCTTCTTCTATCACAAGTTCATCTCTATGATATGGAATTAAATGTTTAACATTGAACACATCCGACGTATACACATCTTCTGGAAGCTTCAACTTATAAGCATTTCCATTAATCCGTTTTACAACTTCTACAGGACCGATTTTTCTGGCTTTCAACTTATTATAAGCGCCTACTGGAAAACGATCCTTCGTTAACACAACATACACCAAATCTCCTTCGTTAAATTCAACATTTCGTTGCTTCAAGTCTGCAGTCTGCTTATATTTCTCATTTGCTCTCTCCAATCGTTCCTGAACGATTATATGACATTCAGTTAATTCATCAATAAGATCAACAGCCCGTTTAACCGTCCCCTTCGGTTGTGGCACTACCGTTAGGTCCAACGGTCCCCTTGGTAAATTTGAATATACAATCTGAAATGGACTGAATCCCGTACTACGATTCACTGCGTGATTATGAGCAAACTCTGCCTGGCATAACTTCATGTCCCAACTCTTCAGATTGTCCTGTACAAGACATCGTAACAAATTTCCCAACGATCTGTTAACAACTTCTGTCTGTCCATCTGTTTGCGGACGATAAGCACTACTAAATTTCAGCTTCGTTCCCACCATCTCCACAAACTTAACCAAAATTGAATCAGAAAACGGGTATCTCTATCCGACACAATAGACTCTGGTAACCCATGAAGTCGATAGATTTCTTTAAAGAACAACTTAGCAACACGAACAGCATCTGCCGTCTTCTTACAAGCAACAAAATGCGCCATTTTCGAAAATCTATCCACCACAACAAATATAGAATCATTTCCCCTTTGAGTTCTAGGCAAACCCAACACAAAATCCATACTAATATCAACCCATGGTTTAATAGGCACGGGTAATGGCATATATAACCCCACATTCGTAGCCGTTCCCTTCGAAACCCGACAGATATGACATCTCTCCACAAATCTCTCTACTAATTTCCTCAATGACGGCCAAAAATAAGTTCGAGAAATCAAATGCAATGTACGATCATGGCCCACATGTCCTTCCTCGTGCAACTCTTTGATAATCTTCAATCTCAAACTGCTCTCTGGAATACATAATCGATTTCCTTTAAACAAGAATCCATCAACCATCATAAATTCATCAGTATCTCCATCCTTAACTTTCTCAACGAACTTTGCAAAGTAAGGATCTTCGTCAATCAACTCTGGCAATAATTCAAACCCCATCACCTCAACTTTCATTGTAGTCAACAAATGACTCCTCCTACTCAAAGCATCAGCCACACGATTTGTTACCCCAGTTTTGTGCTTCACAACAAAAGTAAACTGCTGCAAATAAGCAATCCATGATGCATGTCTTGCTGAAATCTTATCCTGCCCCTACAAATGCTTCAACACCTCATGATCAGTGTAAAGAACAAACTCTTTCTGAAATAGATAATGCCTCCAATGTTTAACAGCTTGCACAATGGCATAAAACTCAACATCGTATGTACTGTATCTCATCTTTGCCCCTGATAACTTCTCACTGAAATAAGCAACTGGACTCCCATTCTGACTCAACACTCCTCCAATCCCAACCTTTGATGCATCAGTGTGTAGCTCAAACAACAACTGAAAATCTGGTAATACAAGAATTGGTGCTGTCGTCAAAAGCTCTTTGATTCGTTCGAAAGCATCCCCCGCTTCCTCCGAACAAGAAATCCGCTTTCCTTTCATACAATCAGTAACCGGTGCCATCACGCTACTGAAGTGTGGAATGAATCTTCGGTAGAATGATGCCAATCCATGAAAACTTCTAACTTCAGTGATAGTTCTCGGCTGTGGCCAATTTCTAATAGCTCTCTGGTCCACTTGGATTCCCTTCTCCGATACAATATATCCCAAAAATAATACACTTCTCGTCATGAACACACATTTCTTCGTAGCTGCATAAAATTGATCCTCACGAAGAATAATCAGCACTTCCCTCAAATGTTGAACATGCTCCTCCATACTCCTGCTATATATCAAAATATCATCAAAATAAACCACCACGAACTTCCCAATGAATGGTCTGAAGATTTGATTCATCACCCGCATAAATGTACTTGGTGCATTCGATAGACCAAACGGCATAACCAGCCATTCATATAAACCTTCCCTCGTCTTGAATGCGGTCTTCCATTCATCTCCCGATCTAATTCGAATCTGATGATAACCACTCTTCAAATCAATCTTCGAAAAGATAGTAGCCCCACTCAACCGATCTAACAAGTCATCCAACCTTGGAATAGGAAATCTGTAGCGAACAGTAATCTTGTTCAAAGCTCTACTATCGGCACACATTCTCCATGTTCCATCCTTCTTTGGCACCAACAAAGCTGGTACTGCACAAGGACTCAAGCTTTCCTGAACACGTCCATACTCTAACAATTCTTCCACTTGCCTTCGCAACTCCTCATGTTCCTTCGGACTCATTCGGTAATGTGGTCGATGTGGTAATACTGCTCTCGGAACAAGATCGATTTGATGTTGGATGTCTCTCAGTGGCGGTAACTCCTTAGGCAACTCCTCTGGAAATACATCTTCAAATTCTTTCAAAACGGGCTTCGCTTCTTCAGGAACTTCAACAACTTTATTTCACTCTCGCTCAATCAACAAATAGACTTCAGGCTCCTCTTCAACTTCTTTAACAAACTCCTTCAAAGATAATAAAGTTTTCAGCTCTTCGATCTTCTCTAGCTTGCTCTCCTTCTGTTGTTGCTTCTTGGGAACTAAAGTGATCTTAGTACCTTCGAACATAAAACTGTAACTATTAGTACGACCATCATGTTGCACTGCTCTATCAAACTGCCATGGTCCGCCCAACAACAGATGACACACATCCATATCTACAACGTCACACCAAATTTCGTCTTTGTACTTCTTCCCAATAGAAAAATTCACACAAGCCCTTCGACACACCTTCACTTCACCTTCCTTCCTTAACCACGCTAGCTTGTATGGTTTAGGATGCTTCTCAGTTTTCAAGTTCAACTTCCTTACTGCTTCTGTAGAGATAATATTGTCACAGCTTCCAGCATCAATAACGAACTTGCAAACTTTCCCTAAAATAGTGCATGTCGACTGGAAAATATTGCTTCTCAACCAACTAGAATCCTCTTCTTGCTTTGGTGTAAGACAAGATCTCCTCATCATAAGATTACAACCTTCATCTCCAGACAATTCTTCTTCCTCCTCAACATAAGGTATATTTGAACATTCTGCCTCCTCACCATCATTCTCCTCAACTTCTGCAACCATGGTTCTCTTCTTTTGCTTCGGACATTCATTGCTTTTATGACCCAACTCCTGGCAATTGTAACATTTGAAACCACTGCTAACCTTTGCCTTCTCAGCCTCCTTCACCACTGGCTTGCCGACAGGTTTAGGAACATTAGAACTCCCACTAACACCCTTCACGTGATTATTGGAATTAGTAAACACACCACCTCCACGCCTTCCCTGCTTCTCCCAAGCCAACGCTTTCTGATGTGCCTCTGCTACTGATCTAGGATTAAACATATTAACCATATCCTGGATCTGCATTCTCAATCCCCCAATGAATCTAGCCGTTAGTTGTTCTTCCGTTTCCATAATATCATTCCTAGCAATGAGTTGGTAAAATTCATCAGCATAATCACTAACAGACTTCGTCCCTTGCCTCAGATTCTGCAACCTCTGGTACATAAGTGATTGATAGTTATATGGTAAGAAAGTAGCTCTCATCAACTTCTTCATCTTCTCCCATGATTCAATCTTTGACTTTCCCATTCTCTCCCTTGTAAGTTTAGTTTGCTGCCACCATGCCAAAGCTCTCCCCCTCAACCTAGTAGCAACCAACTTTACTCGACGATTCTCCGGAACCTCCTTGAAATCAAAGATCTCTTCAACATTAGATAACCAATCAAGAAATTCTTCTGCTACCATTCCACCCTTAAACTCTGGAATTTCCATCTTCATTCCCGACTCCCATCGACGATCATCTTCAACATCCCGATAAGAATTTCGAACTTGGTCTCGATCTCGATAATGAATGCTAGCTCTATCACCCTCTTCATCAAAATCAAAAGTACGCCTACATCGATCTCGACCATTATCATCCCTTCGTTCATGCATGCTTCTTCGACTATGTCTCTCTTCATCTTTATATGCCTCATTCTCAAATTCTCGTGAAATTCTTCTTTCTTCATGTCCATAGTCATGATGATCTCTCCATGATGAAATTGATGTTTCTCTTCTATCTCTAAAAGAATGTGGTGATACCCTCCTCGCTTCCGTAACCGATGGCGAAACTCGGTTTCCTCCATGGTTCGAGTTTGGTGATCTCCTCCTTTGAGTTTGATTCAAGTCATTCATCAACTTCTCTAATTTTCCAATGCCTTCATCAAATTTCTCATTAATACGTTGCTCCATAAGCTCGGCTTCTTCTCTTCGATACAATGCTTCAACATTTTGATGACGATTAGCTCTCCTCGGCGGCATGATTGAAAACTTCTTACAAACTTCAATAACTTGAACACAAATCTTCAACGCAAGCAACAAATCACGGCTCAATCCACTAACTCGAACAAGACGAACGACTTAAGGCTTAAGTCGCTCGGCACAAATCTTCACTAGCTTGACTCCTTAACTCGACAACAACTTAACTCGGCTCAACGTGCAACGACTTATGGCTAGGTCTGCACGGCTTCACACTTAGCTTGGCTCGGCTCACTTGCAACTTGACTCGGCCTCACTTGCAACTTCAAATTCAAACACTTCTCCAACTCTAGATCCAAAATGAAATGGATCAAAATCTTCAAACTCGTTGCAACTTCAATATGAACACGATGAACAACAACTTCAAACTTCAATTTCAAAAATTGGCTCCAAGACTCGGCTTAGCTATGATTGGCTAGGTCTAGCTCCGATACCAAAACTGACGCAGCGGATATTACGAAAACGATGAAATCGATGAAATGTAGCAATCGGTGGATTGATGAATACCAAAATGCCCAAATTCGTTGATCCGAAGATACCGAATTCTAGCTATCTCAAATACGTTGATAGCGCACTATACCGTGTTCCAAGATCTACGATTCTTCGTACGTTGATCTAGCGCACTAGATACCGCGAATCGGCTTCTACGATCGTTGAATCGAGCGCACTCGATTAACCGAAAGAGGAGATAGGAGATTACACTCAACTACCAATTTTGGAAGAAAGCACACAGCAATCAACAAGAAAATTTTATTCAAAAAATCAACCTCCAAAAAGTTACAACTCACTCCATATTTATAGAAGTTTCACACCGACCCAGACCTTAAGTCGTTGCCGACTTATCCCCTCTTAAGTCGTTACCGACTCAACACACGACTCATCTAGGTCGTTGTCGACCTAACAGGTACTACATGCCTCAATTACAACATACTCATATGTACACGACTCAAGAAATTACGAGACACACTCGACCGACTTACATTCATGCCGACCTAACTACTTGCCGACTCAAAGAAAGCAACTTACAACACAAAACATAGGTCGGTGACGACCTAAAAATTCAACACGACTCAAGACTTAGTATATCCGCGACTTAAGCTTCACCTGGTGTTCCATTATTCTTCTTGTTATCTCGCAAGTTGATAAGTCGTGCTTCTTTTAGGTCGTAACCCGCAGACTTGTTAGGTCGCAAACTTAGTTCCCCTCTTGTTCCCTGTTGAGTCGTGAACGACCTTCCTTACCTTTTATGGTGCCATATGGTGTCATCTATGTTCCCAAACTCGTTACCCTTTATTCTGTTAAGTCTCGAATGACTTAGAGTCCCCTCATTAGGTCGTAAGCAATGTCCCTTAAGTCGGGAGCGACTTAAAATTCTCGAACGACTTAAAGTCGTGGCGTTCTCCATACGATCTAAAGACTTTGAACACTTCAGTCTTGTTGATTCAGTAGAATGCGCTGCATCATTCAACGACTCATAATAGGGTATTGCTACCCTATAAATAAAGAATCAGACCCCACAAAGCTAACGTTTATCGCTAAACCAAAGCTCTGATACCAGATGCAACATCCTGCATTTTTGTTCGCTTCAAACCGATAATAAACCACACACGTCTGACTTAATGCATACAGAAGGGCAGATTGTTATGTGGTAAATAAGAAAAAGTAGAGAAAGAAAAAGAACAAAATAGAATCTTGCAGCGGAACGATAAACTATAATAATCAAACATACAGTTCATGAAGCTGTTTTACAAAATATTCGATTATACTTATACAATACATATCAGAGTTACACATACCAGAGAACAATAAATAATGCAACGGAACAGTATGAATGTAGTGGAGTACTATAATAAATAATAATAATAAATCTTCGTCTTCGTCCTCCAGAAATAAGGTCTTCAAAATCCCGAAGTGCTCAGGCTGACCTGAGCGAATTGAAAAGACAAAACACTTGAGTCTGAACTAAAAGATCTTATGTAAGTTAAATCAACAATAAATAATACGAGTGGAACGGCGTCAGAGATGTTTATGGGATTTGACATCTCCTATCCAGTGTCTAACGTGAGTGCAGTAACTCAAGAGATGCTCTTGATTTACATCTCCTAAGGATCCATTAAACATTTACAATGTAGTAATATTTCCCTTTTTTTTTTTGAAAGCGGGTTCTAATTTTCCTATTAAAACAATAAAACAACATTTACAAATGCCATAAGGCAATGTCACAACATTTCTAAGCCAAAAAGCTAAACAGGCTTACAAACTTATACAAAATAACAACCGAAGCCTAATAAAGCAATCCCATATTATTCGTAGATTCGAAATAACTCTCCAATCAAATAAGGCAGATCGACACTTCCAGATATTTCATTAACTCATCTTCGAAAAATTCCTTTAATGGCGGCATGAGAGGAATAATGAAATTCTTTTCATTTTACTCTTCGATATCAACTAAACCTCTTCTCTACTACTACTGCTTCCAAGTCGAAGCAATATTGCAGGCTAGGGAATGTCCAGAGATAGCAAATCTGGAAGATAAACTCCCCTTCTTGACGAACATCACAAATCTTTTCAAGATAAGTTACTGTCACTCTAAAGATGAGACCTTTAAACTTTGTAGGAGAAAAACTAACTAAGTTTTTTGCAGATTCGTTGCTCGAGGCTACAGCAAGTGGAAGAGAATCGCTTCAAAATCAAGTGAGGCTCTAAGCATTAACGTCTACTTCCAGATCTGTACTAATACCCGACCTTCGCGCGCAAGATGACATCCACAGACGTTCATAGTTCTAGGAAGTACAGGTCTTAGCTAGATAAGTTTCTGATTCCCTAAAGATGATGACTTTAAGCTTTTATAATACTCTGATTAAGATTTTATGATAGGGAAGCTCGGTATTTCTCAAGTCGAAGAAACTGTTCAAAGTCTAGAGACACTCAAAGCATTATCTACTACTATCAGATCTGAGCAAAAGACGAATCCACGACCCGAGACCAATACTCCTCAAGAAAAGCAAATCTTCACAAGGTAAGAATCTGACACCCAAAACTGTGAAACAAAGAATGAGAAATTGACAAAAGTCCTTGCGTTTAGATTGTTCAAGGCAAATCAAGCAAGTAAAGGAGGATATCAGCCATCAAAGTTCCAGGATTGACTACAATCTGCAACTTAGCAATCTAGATCAATTATTATTGTTATTTGTAAATTATAATGTAATATAAAAGAGGGAGGGTGAGGTCAATGTAAATAAAACAGGTACATGTTAACCTAAGCCAAGAATAGAGAAGAAAGAAGATTGTCGGAGAACGAAACATATGATAATACAGATGTAGCCCCAATTCAGCGTTGGGAGGTATATCCCGATTTCATTGCTAATTTTTCATTCATGTCAGAAATGTTCTTAAAATGTTTGGATTTAGTCATTCTGATGTTCATAGTCTGATAAATACTTGAACAAATCTGCGAGTTTGTTGTATACCAATTCTGAAAAATCCTTTCGTTTCTTTCTCTCCATATATTCCAAACACAAACTGAGAGTGAGAGTTGAAACAAATCTGAATTAAGACTTTTAACTCTTGAGTAAGAGACGATTTTATGTAAATCCTCCTTCAGAGAAAAGGAAAACAAACTTTTCGGAGATTTTAAAAAAAAATTACAGCTCCAAAGCCATACATTTTCTGTATAATTACATTGAAAAAATAGGTGATCTATAGTTTCAATGTGGTTATTACAGAAAACACATAAGGGATCAACGACTATATGCATCTGAAGTAGTCTATCTTTTGTCAGTAGATAGTCATTTACGACTTTATAAAGGCATACCGCCATTTTTGGGACGTGAATTTTATTCTAGACCACGGACGACCAATATTTGATTTCGAAACTGGTTCTAGTCATGTTCCATATGTTTTTGAACTGGTATGAACCATCCTTAGTACATTTCCATGACCAAAAGTCCTTTTCCCTATCATTGTGAATTTTAACGCCTTCTATTTCTGCATGTATTTGAAATAAAAAACTATACGAGTCCCATTTCCACTCACCATTCTTTAAAATCCTGCTAAGAAACAAATTTTCTGTACCAGTTCTGAAAGCTGTGTCTCTACAAATACGTTCCATAATAGAATTTTCGTTCGACCATGGATCATACCATAGAGAAATAGTTTTACCATCCGCTATGTTGAGAGAGAGGCATTTCAAAGCTTCTTTTCTATTTTTCAAAATGTATTTCCATACTCCCGAGTCGTCAGATCGTTGACTAATTTCCCAAAAACTATTATGTCCAATATATTTACAATGCATGAAATCAGCCCAAATTCCTTCTTCATTAATTATTTTCCATATCAATTTAATATATAACGCTCGATTCATCTCATCTAGATCTCTCAATCCCATTCCACCTTCTTTTTTTTGCCTACACAAGATTTCCTAGGGAATCTTACTACTCCGGCTTTTCCAAAGAAAGTTAAGAATCAAATGTTTAATTTTTTGAACCGTGGTATTTGGGAGACAAAAACATTGCATCCAGAATTGAATTATTGGGTATATAGTAGATTTAATGAGTTCCAGTCTACCAGCCAAACTAAGCATTCTAGTTTCCCATCCTCCAAATTTTACCTTAATCTTCTCTAGTAGAAGGGAAAAATCCTTATCCCTCAAGTTTGCATTATACAAGGGAATGCCCAAACATCTTATTGGGAGTTCCGATTGTTGAATGTGAAGGATGGTGCTAATATCAGTGCAATGACATACCCCTTTTCCAAAGAATACACTTGATTTTTCGCAGCTTAGTTCCAAGCCGGTAACTCTCTTCATGGTTTGGAAGACATCGCTAATGGCAATTGCAGTTTCTGCGTTGGCTTTAGTAAAAATAATAATATCATCAGCTTAAATAAGATGAGTCAGTTTGTTATTATAATATGTGATTGGAGAAATTTGACCAGCCTTGACTTTTTCTTCCATCAATAACGTAAAATATTCCATGACCAATGTAAATAATAAAGGGGAGAGTGGGTCGCCTTGTCTAAGGCCGTTTTAACTCTTGAAATAACCGTGCGATTCCCCTTTTACAATGATAGAGAACATAGGAGTCGTAATAATATTTCCAATAATATTCAACCATTTGTCTGGGAAACCCAGGCTTTTTAACATGTGTATAACAAAAGATCGGTTGATCGAATCGTATGCTTTCTTTAAATCTACTTTAATGCACATGTATTTATTTTCCTTTCTGCCCAGTCCTCTGATAAATTCATGAGCTAGCAAAATTCCATCCCCTATTTATCTTCCTTTAATAAATACCGTCTGATTCGGGGACACCAATTTTTCCAAAAACGGGGCTAGTCTGTTATAAAGAATTTTGGTGAAAACCTTATATAAAGTGTTACAACAGGCGATGGGTCTAAAATCTTGAATGCGAATGGTATGAACTTTTTTAGGAATCAAGTGCAAAAAAGTATGGTTCCACTCTTTGATTATCAAACCCTTTTGAAAGATATCATTAAAAGCTTTGTAAATTAGTTCTTTAGAAAGATTCCAATGAGTTTTGAAAAACTTCGAGTTAAAACCATCCGAACCTGGAGAAGTAGTATCTTTAATATCCCACAATGCAAATTTAATCTCTTCCATAGCTATACTGTCATTCAAGAAATTTGCTCCATATTCAGAAATGATCAATTTACATATTACTTCTGGGAACTGATCACCGGAGGGAAGGTTAAACATTTGTTTATAGTGATTAATAGCCAATTCAGCAAATGTATCTTCCAAAGTCGCCTTGTCATCTATTACAATGCGAGTCAAACAGTTTCTACTTCTTCTGCTAGACATTTTAGCATAAAAGAAAGAAGAGGCCTCATCACCCATCGTAAGCCAATCACATTTAGCCTTTTGTTTGGTATCCAGAAACTCTTTTTAGAGTGACATTTCCAATTTTATTTTGGCATTTTGAAATTCTATAGCTAAATTGAGATCATTTGATTTTTCCATAAGTTTTTGAAGTCTAGAACAATTCTCTCTCTGAACTTTAGCCTCTTGTTTGGTGTTCCTTAATTTAGTACGCCAAATCTTAAGCTCTCTTTTAATATTCTTTAGAATATACATGATTTGATGTAGAGGTCGGTCTTGTTGATTTGGAATCCATATATTCTCAATCAGAGGAAAGTATTGATCACATAGTGGCCAATGATTCATAAACCTAAAAGGTCTATTCTTATCTCTAGGTTTAAGAAAAAGTGATACTAGAACTGCATTATGGTCGCTCACTGAAGGAGGCAAATATTCAGTCGACAAATCTGGAAATAAGTTGATCTAGTCAAGATTAGCGAAGACTCTGTCAATTTTAGAAAATATGTTGCGTCTTGGACCAGACCACCAAGAAAATTCATAGCCTTTAATATTAATCTCTTTAAGACCTGTATAGTTAGACATATCGTCCAATTCAAATAGGTTTCCAAATGGCACTGGGTTGCCGCCCTTTCTTTCTAAGGGACTACGAATACAATTGAAATCCCCGAAAACCAACCATGGTCTGAAGATATTAATAGCATCCTCCTGAAGATTCTTCCACAGACTTTTCCTTAGAAATGCAAAATTCTGAGCGTAGACAAAGGTTACATTACATTTGAATTTCAAGTTATTGATCAGTTCAATAGTTATATGTTGGTCACTCATACTAATGTAATTAAAATCCTATGAATTTCCATCTATGAGAACGAATATTCTACATTTAAAATAACAAGATACATTACTTATTATTTTCCATCCTTCATCCAAACCTTTTTCCAGTTTAATGATATCCGAGTACATCAGCTTGTTTTCCAAAATCCCGAAACAACTAATATTATACTTATTAATAAGCTTTCTCACTTCTTTCATCCTGTTAGGGTTATGAAACCCCCTAACATTCCAACATGCAAATGAGATTATGTAACCTTGAAATTACGGGTCCTCTGCAGTCTACTACTGGAGGACTCCACTTTCTTTTCTGCAGAAATGCCTAACATCTGAACCCATTTGGGATTCTTACGAACTAGCTTATCCTTCTGAATGTTGTCAAATTCTATATCCTGAGGCTTTGGAATAGACCGCTCCTCTTGAGCTGTATCTGCATTATCATATGTATTCTGTTCCTCCGCCACTTCTGTCGTTCCTGTATCCTGATCCAGATTTTCCTGTACCTGTATGTCAATACAAGGTTCAGTGCCTCTTTTAAAATTAACATTATTAATTATACAATCATCAATACAAATATCATTAGAGAGAGAAGTATTAGAAAGAGATGGTGAGGTGTCCGATGGTAACGAGGGCCGTTTGAGAATGGCTATGTTGGATGAGGGTGATTTCGGAGGCGATGCGCTCAAATCTCTGACTCCCGGGGTAGTCGATATAACAATGGTCGAATCACTGTTTCCTAAATCAGAAAGGACATCTTTTCAGACCATTGAGTATTATTCACCCCTGCATTCTTTCTCCAGCGTTTTATAATTTGTCTGGTTACTCTCCTCAGACCCGTCAGTTAGAGGTCCGTTGACATTTAGTTCAGTATCCTTTTGATGCTCCTGAGGTAGACCCTCTCCACATGATATCTCCTCCACGTTCTTCCTAGTAACTTCATCATTTAAGCTACCATCGTTCGTTAACTCAGTGTATTCCGCAGGGCTTCCAACATTCACCTGTTTTTCGGGATCAATTGTAGTGTCATTACTGCCTTCTTCCCTTACTGTTTCCGAACATCCAACAGGGTTTGGGTCCATAGTGGTTTCCTTATCAGAGTCATTTACTTGAGTCTGTTTAGGAACCCAAGACTTGGTCATAGGACATTCTTCAGTTACATGAACAAAACAAACACACTTGCCGCATATGGGAGGGGGATTCTCATATTCCACTTCCTGAATGAAGCTCCTCCCTTTGTCGTCCATACCTTCTATGGTGTTAGGCAAACCATATATAGCATTAACCTCAACCAAAACTCTGGCGTAGGCTAGTTTAGATTTGTTTTTGGTTGCCTCGTCCATCTTTATAGGGACTCCTATAGTACTTGTTAGGGCACTAATAGCTTTATTTCCCCACAGCTTAAAGCTTAAACCAGGAAGTCTTACCCACATAGGCAAAGACGTAAGTAGATCTCTGTCTGTTTTCATGTTAGTGGTTAGTCGCTTCATGATAATCAGGTTCCGATCCATAAGCCAAGGACCTGATTTCAAAATTTTGTTGCAATCCTCCTCAGTACCATATCTCACCACAAAGAATCCATTATTCCTTGAATGAACTGTAAACGACTTCTGTGTGGACCATACTCTGTTGGCATAACCTTCAAAAGTTTTAACCCATGGTTTATAACCAACAACATACAGCAAGATACATAAGTCCCAGCCACCCTCCGCTTCTTTGATAGCTTCAGATGAAAGGGTGCCTATTCTTTTACCGTCAGTTATTTTAGGCTCAATAAATTCAAGATCTAGGTTGCCTAAATCTCCAACCGCTCCAATTTTAACAACCTCGCTGTAAGAAAACTTTTTAGCGTTTTCTGAAACAGTGAATTTAATTTTCAAATTATTTCCATGAAAGGTGTTCGGCTTTGATGTTTTCGTGACTGTAGATGACCGGTCATTAGCCGCCTGAACCTTTCTCCTCGTGTTCCGTTCTGGAATAACCCCAGATCTGTTCTGACGATTACCTCCCAGATTAAGTCTAGTTTCAGGTCCCGAAGAAGCTGGAGCCTTGCCCCTCTTCCTTCTCACCTCCTCCCAGCCTTCTTCATCCTGCAGTGATCCCATGTTAAATCGTTGACGTCCAGTTTTGGAGGAGAAAGAATTGAAGACAGATAATAGAAGATTTGATCTCAAGATAGAAGATGAATTGGAAGAAAAAAATGAGAAAAGGGAGAAACCCTAGCCTCCAGATCTAGATCTGGAAGCCATTATCTTTGTGCAAAATAACATTATTAAATGGTAAAATAAACTTACTTTTTAATAGCGTTAAGGGGTTATCCATATAGCCCTTAACACGTAATAGTGCCAATAGTCTATACAGTACCGTAGTACCTCCTGATCGGGAAGCTACCAGAGGATACTCTATAGGTACGACACAAATGAAACTCGTACAAGGCACGCTAGGGTGGGTGACATGGCACAACCAGGCAATGCCAGGGTAGATATACCAATTACGCTTCTGGGTCGGCGGTAATGCGTAGCGCGCAGCTACCGCCCACCTCGCGCCATACCCCCAAATCAAAAATTAAAAGTGGCCACCGAATCAATCCGAATTTAGAGTATAATATCGAAGGGATGTGTCCGATAAAAGGGGCTACCTTCTTAACCCGTCAATCGCTCCTGTTTTAACCACCTTATTCCAACTCATCGGGGTCGGGTCCACGTATTTACCTCAAACCAAACGCCGCTGCCATCCTACTTCATTCTGGAATCTTCACCGTGTACACGGTTGTTAAAGTGGTTTTTAGAGTTGGCTGAGAGTATGACAACTTCCGATCCCGGTCTCTTTAACAACCAAACGTTATTATAACACCGCGGTCTTTTCAAAATAGTTTATACTTTTAAAACCAGAATATAATATCCATTTCAAACCACATAAATACTATATCATTTCCAATTTAAAACCAAATCAATATGATATTCTTTTAGTTCAAATCAATATAATGTCATTTTATTTCAAATATATCCATTTTTTCAAAATCATAGCACTTCCAAATTATATACTTCAAAACCAAACATTTGAAAATTTAACACCTTTAAAACATAATGCTTTGAAATTCACAACTTCGAAACATTTCAATTACTATAAACATTTCAATTTCGACATATTTCAAGGCTTTCAATATTCCAAGATTTCAAAACGAAATTTGATAATTTCGATTCAACAATTAAATTTCCTATTATTTAGTTTTGAAATGATTTACATAATAAACCCCTTATCATTTAAATAAGACTCAAATTTTAAATAACTAGATATTGCCTTCAATTCATTTTACTTGAAATAATCATTTAATTCACCTAGAAATAGAAATCCAGTTATAAATATCATACCTTTTTAAAATTTCAAGTTAATAAATTTTACATCAACTTATGGAGTTTAATTCTTAAATAGGCCCAATTTCAATTAAATTTCCAATTTACCTTCCAAATCTTAGTTTATTTAAATCATTATAACCTCTATATTAAAGTATGATTTAAATGCTTAACCATATTTTATTTTAATAAAACCAAACTCTATTATTAAACTTATTGTTAATCAACAAATTTATACATAGCTTAAATACATGAATTTAACTATATATAAAATACTTTAATATAATATCAAAAAGAATCAATATTTATTAAACCGTATAATACTATCCAAAACCATAGAAATCATTTCCAAAATATTTATACATATATAGACCAAGGTGTTTATGTATAATTTTCTATCATATGGTCAAGTGATACGGATATTTATCATTTCAATCCGTAATTGGAAATAAAATTTACGGTTATATCATTTCAAACCGCAATCCTGAATGAAATAGAAAATTTGATAACAACTTGCAGTTTATAACAATATAAATAAAACATCCATTCATCCAATATCAATCATCAAACATTATCACAATCATCATCTAATTCAAACAATAACATTAATATAGAACAGATAATAAATAACGGGTAATTACTGGCAGCTTACATACAATAACAAATTAACTTAACTGGCAGTTTATTTGCAATAATAAATTGAATAACAATTTAATTCAATAAATTAAATTTAACTGGAATGGCGATAAAAATATACCAAATAGCAATAATTAAATTCTAATCACATCAAAAATAAATTTAATAAACATAACAAATTTTAGATGTTGTGAGTGGGTTAAAAAACTCACCTTTTGAATTTAAATTGAATTTAAATCCAATTTAAACCCAATTGATTTCCAATTTTATTATTAAACCAAAAAAATAGGTAACTTATAACAAGTGTTACATGCCTTTAATTACGCTCATTAATTCCCTATTATTAACTATATTATTCTTATTCCATTAGCTAATCAAGTATTTACATTCGTTTCTTACATTCAAATCTCATAACCAATTATAACAAATTTCAATATCTCACCTGACCTTTCATATCAATTTATCCATTTATTAAGTTTTACATTAACAAATCTTTATTTTCATTCCTTTAATTCAACAACTTGTTCTATTATGAATAACGTTAACATTATTTCCAAATATTACCTAAATCAACATTAACGTAATATTTTATTTATATTTATTGCAATTGATTCCAATTTAATTTCTATTTCCAAATATACTCTAATTTAACAACTTCTAAACATTGTATTACTTCTCACATTAATGTAACTTTTGTTTATATTTATTAAAATTTGATTTCTCCTTTCAATTAATAGACTAAATAAACGGGCAACACATAATTATTGCCACCGTTTACTCTTAACTACATTTATAATTTATTGTTTACAGACCCAAGTTACAACATTTACATAATTTTAATTTACCGTAATCTCATTCAATCTATTAATTAATTATGTACAAATTCCTTTATTTACACAACACTTACATTTATTTACTTATTGTAAATTTTATACCCAAGTGCAACAATTTACATTATTTCATTAAATTGCAAATTCATTTTAAATTGTTAATTTTAATTACAATTGCTACACTTAATTTCTAACATTCACTCCAATATAAATTATGAGTTTTTTATTTCTTTCTAAATTTAATTACAAAATCTTATAAATTTAACCAATTAAATTGTCGAAATTTACGGGTCATTGCATGTTATGTATGTTGGACGCTAGTGGTTAAAAGTTTTTGCTTATGGATGCTAATGGACGCATACACACACACACACACACACTATGCACTACTATCTCTTAGAGATCGACCTAACTAGGTCACTAAAGCATATGCATATGGATGTGTGTGCACTCGCATTTTATTTTGTTTCCATGGTTACTATAGTGAGTGATTATCATTTGATTGTTGCATTTGGGTGATGATTGCAGCACGCACGTAGAAATATCAGTTATCATTAGGGAATTTGCATTCATTTGGATACATGGCATGGACATGAGTGCATAAAAAGGAGGTCGACTGAATCCGTAGACTGCATAATCTTTTGCATTAATTATGGACATTAACACTATACTATTGCATATAACATAAGTTTCATTAGAAAGCTTAAGGACAACGGATATAATGGATGATGGTTGAATATGTGGTTGTAGGATTTGGATGTAAATATTTATTTCATTCTTTTGTCCTTGAAGATTTCGAGGATGAAATCATTTAATGAGAGAAGAATGTAATAACCGAAAATTTGAGCTATAATAATTAATTAAAGAATTAATTAAATAATAAAATAAGTTTGTGAAATTGTCAGAATCATGCCTTGGAAGTCGCACCATTGGGTTCGTGGTAATTTTCTTATCAATTTCCATATATAACTTGTCGAAATCCAAGCTAGTATGGAGAAGTTACGAGAGAAACAAGAAATCGAATTTAAATAAACAAAAAAAAATATATGTATCCACGGGTCGACCCGCACTTCTACCTGGACAATATTTCGTCCAGGTATGCGTCGAAGAGAGTGATTTTGATTTTTGGCCAAATGGTGTGCGTTCGTGCTTGCATCCGATGGTTCCTAGTGAGCCTATGGCACGGTTGCAGCTGATTTAATATCAAATCGGACAGCCTGAGATCCCTAAGCCACACTACAAATAGAACCCTTGTCCTAGCTATTTTTCTCATTCAGATTTTCTCCCAATTGGGTTCTTTGCCTGAGGTTGAACCCTAAATAGAAAATTCTTCTAGGGAAGAAATCTTTTTAATAAAAATATTCTACGCCCTAGAAGTGGATCTAGTAAGGCCCAGGACTAGAGCTAAGGACCATAGGTGAGTGCTATGTAATTATTTTTGTTTTGTAAGCAATTTAACGTAATAGGGTTCGTAATAGTTGTAGTTTTTCTACCATTTTGAGATATTTTGTATGTAAGTTTATCTACAGTCAAATTTTAAGTAAATTTCAGAAGTTATTTTCAGTCTATTTTATTTAGCTATTTTATTCAGTTATTTACAGTAATTTATAATTATTTACATCTGTTTTAAGTTGGAATTTAGCTTGTAATTGTTAGTTTATTTTTATAGAAATTTAATCCTTTATGACGCAAATAAAATATTAAAAAGTGAAGACTTCGCAAATATGGATTAAAATTAAATAACACTAAATTTGCAAGAATCAGGCGTAAAATGAGAAAAACTGGGATAAAAATAGAGATGGACTGAAATACGCAAATTTAAGATATTTGTAAGCATGATTAACAACTGGTTATAACTAAATGAAAAAAGAAATTAGAAGAGTAACAGTTGCAAGAACAATTATGACATAGGTTATAATTAGAAACAAAGAAATAATAGAAGGGGCTTATTTTAAAACTTAGATCTTGGATTAAGTTAATAACAAATATAGCAGAAAGAACAGAAGGGGCTTATTTTAAAACTTAGATCTTGGATTAAGTTAATAAGCAAATATTGCAGTAGCGGCCCATACTGGCAGTATTCCCTTTCAGGTCTAAGACTGATGGTTTCACACGTAGGTAAGGCTAAGACATGCTTGTGCTGATTAGGGTAAATAAGTGGCCAATAGATAGAGGCTCAAATTTGGGGATAAGGGTCGCAAACTTAGAAGATTTATTTGTTAGGACCAGCACCGACAGCATTCCCTTTCAAGTTGAGGACCGATGGTCTCACACGTGGGTGAGGCAGGGCATGCTTATGCTGATTAGGGTAAATAAAGTGTCAAATAGGGGGCGGTAGTTAGTGTGTACTGACGATCTCCGAGTGTGAGAATTGATTAGGGCAAATAATTCGCTACTGCGTCCTAAGCACCAAAGAGGTGTGTTTTGCCATGACCAACAAGTTTGGTACACTGTGGCACAACAGATATAGGAAAGGCCGATCAATGGGTAGGATTAGTATTTTAGCCTAATCAAGTTAGCAGTTAGGATTTCAGCCTAATCAAGATTAGCAGTTGATAGAGGATTAGGGTTTTAGCCTAATCACAGCAGTTTAAGACAATTGCAAATAATCAAATAAAACAATCAAACAAACAGTTAAATAAAATCAGAAACAGTATTTATCTGATTTTTATATTTTTTGTATTTTCCTTTCAAGCTAGAACTATTTCTTAGTCTATTATCTTTTTGCTTAAAGGCGCTAGTAATTAATTTCACTCACCAGACTTATTGTCTGATCCACTCCTCTATCTTTCCTTTTTCAACCATAGGCCAGCAAAGTTGAGGATAGTTGATTCAGGTTGCTTGGAGATTCATTTTCGGATTTTCTCATTTCAGATGTGTTCATCTGCTTTTCATCGTTTTCATTTGGCTTATGATGGATTAGCACTGTGTGAGGGATTATTATTGTTGTTGTTTTCCTTATACTATGATTTTATGAGACTGGGATGTATTTTCATGAGACATAAGAGATTTTGAGATACGTTATATTTTTATACTTATTTTAGGATGAAGTTTAATTTTGAATGATAAGTTATTATTTAAATGTTTTCGATGTTTTTACTTATTTGTCTTGTGAATTTTAGTCTCTATGATGCTTTAGCTATACCTATAACACACCACATCCTTTGGTGTTCCCTGTTTGGGAATACTAAGGGGTGTGGGGGTGTTTCATAATATATACACTTATATACTAAAAATCCTAACCCATTTATAAAAATGCGTGTATGTGTTAAACAAATGTGCACAACGTTTTCTACAACTTTTCGACACCTAAAAGTCCAAAATTCATAAAACGATTTCTGGGGACATTTTCTATTTTTCTTTGAACTAATAATTTTTGTAAACTAATTTTAAAAATTATTTCACCATCGTTAGTAATTATTTAAAATGAGTTTATTTGAGTTATAAAATTCGTTAATTAGTTATTAAAAATATATTTAAATATCAAAATTTAAAGTGATTAAATCTAGGGTCGTTACATGTACACTCCCGTGCATCTCAATTATTTGATTACGTATATTTTATACCGTACACATTGTTATAGTATAATTGGATTTTCTAGTAGAAATGATTTGGTTATCATATGGTAAAAATACATCTGTATTTATTTGTAGCGTGGTCTTATGAGATATCTTTATTTCTGAAAGTTCTTAGAAATATACAAATCATATGATTCGAGTTTTCTCATAATGATTTACTAGACTGATCCGGGTGTTATTTCTTATAATGCTTAGATTGGCCTTGAGTATGTTTCAAGATTTAGCCGGACGCTTTGGAGCTTCAGGGGATGCGCTGGATGCCTTTAAGACTTATTCTCTTATTTATTTTCTGCTACACCACTTGTTTTATATCTAGCAACATTAGTGAGGACAGGCTTTTATAACTATCCAGGTTGATGATAGGTTTGTTTACTCTGATTGTTATATATACTAAAGATTTATTTTTGGGTAAATATCATTTGGGATATTATATATTATCATTCCGCATATGATATTCGGATATTCTATACATCTTTCTTGTCTTGTTTTTATTTTCTTTTACCCTAGCATTATGTCTTCCAACAGTTGGTTTCTCGACATGTGAATACCATTGATGTATTTGTGTCTACATTAGGTAGTCGAATAGGCCATTTGTTACATTTGGTATTAGAGCTGAAGGTTAAGCGAGAACCTTGGCTTTGGTGGGGTATAACTAATTAAGATATAGGGTAATGGAATGTCATATTATGACTTGAATGTATTATACATGAGAGTACTTGTTATTTTTATAATAAATATTTTGTATTGTTTTGATTGGTATGTTGAGTGGTTTATGGATTTTGGTCAATACATGTTGCTAACGTTATCTATAAGGATCTCTAAACACTTAACAAGACAACCGACACAGTATTATGTTGACATTGGTAAACAAAATAATTTTACATAAGATTATATTATATATAAAAAAGGAATAATTTTCAAAAATAGATTTAGTTATTTATGATGCGTTTGTTTTTTAGTAAATGATAATATTCAATTATCACCATTTATTGTTGGATTAGTTATGCTCGACCAGTTTATAAGCAGTTTTACCTTTTCACTACATGGGTTGGGTAGGTAATAACTTGTGGGAACATTAAAACGAACACCATGGGAATTAAATTTTATTGCTTGACTATAAGGCGATCGGTGATAACATTGAGTTAAAAATTTAATTTTAATAAAAGTTGTTTATTGTAATCTTTGAGAAAGATATGACATTTTAAAAATAAATATTTATCAAATAATATTATATAAGGAAGTAACTTTATATAAGCATGGCTTATAAAATATAGTTTATAAATAAATAGCATTTAAACTAAGAATTTTAGAACTTAAATCCTGGTGTTTTTTTAAAAAAATTTTCAAAGTTGTGAAGAGAAAATGATACTAGTATTTATTTTAAAGTATTTATGTATAGAAATGTTTTCAAAAGGATTTTACAAGTGATAGAAAGTATTGAACTCAATTCCATCGCTGGAAAATAATTTTGGTGATGACTATAACATCATCGGCATTTATTTTCAAGTTTAAAAGTATGGAATGCTACTATAGTAGTTTTTCTTTATAGTTGTTTTAGCAAAACAAATTTTGACTTAGATTCTGAAAGTATGATTCGATATATAAAAGCTATAAGTTTATCTTATTTCAAAATGGTTTGATATAAACCTGGTGTTTAATTGTTACTTTTTCAGTTAAGTTATATTATGGATGCATTTATCATATGCATTAGGGTAGTTTGGTTGTGCATCTTGTTTGATCAGTTGATTAGTAGTTCTCAATTATTGGGATTAAAAAAATCCGACAATTTTGGCCAGTCAGAAACTTCCAAATTGATATAGAAATTTAAAGCTTAGTGTTTTTATGAAAATATAAAACTTGAGATTTTATAACTCTTAAATTGAAAGATAATTGAATATAAGCAAGTTTTAAATTGACTAAATATCCCCGTAAAGTTAAATGAATGTGATTGTTTTGTATATACTCTTAGGATGTAATGGAGTTTTATGTAAGTATGAACTTAAGTTATATAATGTTTGATACCTTGAAGTAAACTTTTATGAAATGATTCAAAAATGATTTAGTATTGAATGAGGAATACTATAGGGAAAATGAATGTGAATTAGAATGAAAAGTAATTGGTATAAGTTAAGAAACTAATTTGAATAAAGTATGTAAGCTGTACATAGATTATTTTATTTGAATATCATATTTTTATCTAAGATTCGAGCACATGGTATTCGAGGTGATTTGCAGCTAACCAATTAGGATTTTTCACTCGATTCTTGACGATGAATAATTGATATGAATTCTTGATATGATCTTGAAGTTTTCTATCATAATATAAGGCTATGTAAGGAGAACAAAGGGCTCTAGTCAAGAAATCTGGTTGGAGTTCGGAACAAAGAGGTCAAGTGAGAAATACTAGTTCGAAAGTGAAATTTATGCGATCGAGCGAGTGATCAGATTAAAGATTGCATATGGATGATAAATGTATATCGTGCGGGCTTTAGTATATTTGTATGTACTAACCAATAAATTTGTAAACACTCAAAAGTGTTTGAAAAGTAGACTTGGTCGAAATGTGCTTGGTCGACCTCTTAATAAATAAATTCGCCAACCCCAAAAGTAAGTCTAAAAAGGTTTAATGAAAGAGAAGCCTCTTCAAAGCTAGTCGAAGTTATAGATTGAGGCATGCATAATGTCAAGTTTTTATAATTTCTGAAAAGAGTCATTAAAGTTGCGTCGAAAGTCATATATAATCAAAATCGATATGCAAGACAATGTGCAAGTTACAATTCAAGATTCAAGTAGACAAATATGTTATGCAATTATTTGATGTTCAATTACGTATGTGTACAACATTTGAGTGTTGTAATCGACACAAATTCCCAACTCAATTTATTGTTTACAAAGTTGAAAATGTAAGATATGGGAGAGAATGAATCTATCCCTTTTCTATGACCCTATGTCCATACTTATAGAGATGGTCACACGGAATTGAGCTTGGCTTCGGCATGCTTCAACAACAGCTTCAGCATTGGTTATCTCTAGCATCAAGGATCTCTTCATTAGTTGTTGGCAGCATTATTGATGAAGAGGGACTTCACCTTGCATGGAATCGTCATTGATGATTCGCGGCACCATTGAATAATTGACAAAGTGCGTTACCCACACATATAGGCATGGAAGAATAACGACATGGAAAAGTGATGACATTAGCGACAACTTTGATGACTTTAAGCAATATCATTAATGAAGTTGGGATTTGACACTATCAGACAGTTGTAACATGAATGATGTGTGGTGACATGGTTGGCTTTGATAGCTTCCATGGACATTGACGATGTTCATTGTCAAAATCATTTGTATAGCTTCTATCTACATCAACGATGTTAACACTAAAGAATGTCGGCATTGATCATTGGCAACATCAATGAAGGTGATGTTGATGTAGTGCGACAAGGTACAAAACATTACTTGGTAACTGATATGGAAGAGTTACATTATCGAGAGCTTGTTATGGTGACCATAAGTGAATAACGGTGTCGACAAAATTCAGCATCAATGAAATTTTCTAAAGGTCTGGGTTATGATGTTGATTGAGCTCAATACCTTTGATCCTTTGGTTACAAGAGACACTGTATACATGTCTTTGATGCTAATCCATCTTCACGCTCCCGATGTTGATCATTAGCACCATAAATGTATAGTTGGTTGCATGTCTTCAAGAGTAATGATGGAAGATGACGTGGTCAAAGAATGGTTCTCCATAATGAAAGTCGACATCATTTCCATATCTTTGTTGTACATCTTCGAAGTCAATACTTGCCAAGGCTTAGACACTTCTTCTTATGATGAGGTTCAACATCATCTCCTTAGAGCTTCGAATCAGAAACCATAATCTCTCAAGAAATTACATGGATAACATTTTCTCTCCACCCCCTACCCAACGCCCCTTCCCCCTGGCCCCCGTAGTTTAGTAGAAGCATTGGCTTTTCAAGGCAATAATCTCAAACATATGGCTTGTCGCCTTTCTAGTTTATTCAATCTGGTGAGGTTCCTCTTTCTTCTGCAATTCAAACTCGAACAAAGGAAGTTTTCAAATTATCGTGAGCATTTAAAATCTTAAATTCCATATATCCAGGTGAACATATAATTTTGATATTAACGTATTTTGCTTTATATCATAACTCATATGGCATTAGATACTAATCTACTTTCTTGGCACGGTTTTATTAGTGCAACATCATATTAAAAATTCTTTCATGTTGGTAATCAGTGAAGTTTCTTAGACATACCCATAAACTTGTTCTTTTATCATAAGTTAAACATTTCTGTTGTTTTAGTTAACCCAAAAGCGGCCTTGGTTATTCAATGGTCATTAACTTGTTGTAAAGGTTATTTTGGACTTTTAAACCTTTTATTGTTTACATATCTTGTATATTACCTACATGCTCTTAAGACTGAGCATTCAAATTTGGAACAATACACCTGGTAGACCGACGGAGGGATAGGCAAGAAGCTCTTCAAGAAGACTGGTATGGGCTCCAAAGCTTTTCCTCCTACGCTAATTCTTCTTTGATTGTCGAAGATTGGCTTTCAACATTAAGTTGCTTGTAACTTTTAGATTAGATTCCATTGTTGTTCTACTTCTTATTCCTTCTTACTGTAATTTTCATCTCCAAACCTGAAACCTGATTTAATGTAGGTTAGTGATTTGATATATTTAAAATTCTTTTGAAAAAAAATAAAAGAAATATCTGGTACTAATTTTGAAGAAAAGTTTTAGGAAACAATTTGGTAATAAGGAAGCTAGGAATTCAGCATATGATCTGATGATAAGAAATTCAAAATACCATCTTCTGGCAATAGGAGATCCATACTATCTAGTAAGAAGAAATCTAGAATATCCTCTGATAATAAGGAGACAAAAAAATCTTATGGTAATAAGAAATCAAGAACTCCGCCTAATAATAAGAGAAGACCAAAAATTCATATCTGCCAATAATAGAAGGCCAAAAATTTAATATGGTAATAATAGAAAACCCAAAATCCGACCTGATAATAACATAACACCAAAAATCCATATATGGCAATAATAGAAGACCAGAATCCCCTATTTAGCAATAATAGAAGACCGAAAATCCAATTCGATAATAATATGAAAACTTAAGTTCCACAACAAAACTAGAAATTCAATAGTAAGTCCAAAAACCGAAAAGATAGCCAGGAATTCATTTGTTTAGAAAATCCGAAATTCAATCAAAAGTTCAGTCAAAAACTCAATCAAAAGGTTGTCAGAATTTCATCTAATAATAAGAAACTAGGAAACCCGAAGTAATAAAAAACCAATAATCATCTAATAATAGTAATTTAAGTAAACTTTAAGAAAAAGTTTCATAATTTCATCTAACAATAATTTTGTAGCCCTACTTAAAATGCTATATCGAAAACTTTTTACCTTGGACTAACACTTCGAATAGCAATGGAGATTCCCATTCTTCAAAGATATGTAGTTTTTAAGGTGTTTATTATTACGTATTACTATTATATTGGAGCAAAGTAGTTCTATTCAACCATTTCGTCATTCAGCAAATAAATTCCATTCAACCATTTTGATGTTCAGCAAAGTAGTTCCATTTAGCTATTCAACCATTCAACAAAGTAGTTCTGTTCAACCATTCAGGAAGGTAGTTCCGTTCAGCCCTTCGACTTTTCAACCATTCAATAAAGCGGTTTCGTCTGGTTGTTTGGTCGTTCAGGAGGGTAGTTCCATTCTATATTTGATCATTCAACGGGCCTAATTAATTTATTGATGCTTACTTTATAGACCTTGGTTTGAAGGTTTCCCTACTTCTAGATCTAGATTAGACCTATTAGAAGTCTGTTTTATTCTATTCCTTGAAGTTATTCCTACTTTTCTAGTAAGGATTTATCTTTTACTTAGTTCCTTTTACCTCTCCATTAGGTTTCAGATTCTTTCATATCGTTTATCTTTGCCTCTTTACGGGTCTTTGACATCCTCATCCCTTTTCTCTTTACCCCTTCTTGGGATTTGCTTCTGCTTTGGCTGTATACATCTTCGTTCTTTTAATTTTTTCCCCTTCTTGGGCTCTGTCTCTATAGACATCTTCGTCTGTTTATTTCTTTATGCCCCTTCTTGGGCTTTGCCTCTGCTTTGGCCCTGGACATCTTCGTCCTTTTACCTTCTGTCCCTTTTTGGGCATTGCCTTTGTTTCGAAGTGTTATAGCTTATGCTTGATTAATCTTCTTCTAAAAGATTGTTAGTTGCTGCTAACTAGTTCCTCCCTATGAAAGGTGTCTGGAGTGGACATCAGAGCTTTTGTCAATCCCTCTAGGAGGTGCTTCAGAGTGGATCTTGGAGGGTTTTGTCCCTCCCTCTAGGAAGTGCTCTAGGTTAGACATCGGAGCCTTTATGTCCCTCCCTCGAGGAGGTGCTTCTGAGTGGATATCAGAGGCCTTTTATCACTCCCTCTGGGAGGTGCTTCGGAGTGGACATTGAGGCTTTTTGAAAAAAATTCTTTTTAAAAATTTGGTTGTAAAGTAAATTTTGGCCAACTGAAATATTTATGAAAACCCTATTGAATTAATAAACTCAGCTTTTCTGTCATGAACTTCCTTTAAGACAAAATTTTCTAAAAAAGGACTTCTTTGATAAATTGAGGAATTATTTCCTAAAATTGGTCTTCCTTTTTGAAAGGATTTTGGATACTTGAAACCTTTGATAAAGATGTCCCTTCTTAGCGTTGTCACCATGAAGGGTTTTTAAATCATTCTCATAATAGAAACTTGAATCTCAGATAGGAGACTGAATGGTCATGATTAATGCACCAACAGTCCTTTAATAGAAATGGGCTCTTCTAAATCGATTTTTTGTCAATGAGTCTTGGTAGTTCTAAAACCTTCTCTTAAGAAAATGTGTATAGATCTTTCCTTTTCAATAATTTCAAAAAACTTTGAAAACGCTTTTGTCAGGACATGCTCAATCAAAATCTTTTTGGTGCACTTAGTAAATCTAAGCAATATTCTTTGAAGATTTTGTAAATCTTTCTTGAAGTAGATAAAAAAAGATTCCCTGATTCATAGGGTAACTAGAAATAATCCTTCTTGCCTTTTGAAAGTAATATTCCTCAAAATCATGTTTAGTAAACCTTTTGGTAATAAAATAGCCTACTTAAAATAAGGTTGGTGTGTATTGCTTCCACCTCTATATGGTATATTTAATTGCATCTCTTATGGTTTTGCTTAACAAAAAGAAATGCCTTGTTTGTAAGTTTGAAAATTCATTATTCATGAACTAATATACTTTTATGCACAAGAACATGCTTTTTTTCGAAGAATCCCTTCTTTTGGGAAAGACTTTGGAGATTTACCTTTTTTTAGAAACCAGTATGTGATGGAAGTTTGATGGTAATCAGAACTCCATAAAAGAAATTCTTTATACCATATTGATTCAGGCCACGGGACAGATAGCAGATGCTCTATGAAATGTTACAAGAAAGCGCTTACAACGAACGGCCCCAGGGGTGTTATACAAATCCATCTGGTTCGAAAGCTAGAAGGTGATCTTATGGATCAGTGCATCCGTTATACTTTAGCAAAAGGAATTTTGATGTAAGATGGAACTCTAACAACAAATATTTCCTTTGACAATGGTGCTCTTCGTAAGCTATTATCTTATCTTAGGTCAAGGATTTTGTTCTCCTTAAGCATGTCCTTTGTTATTTGGTTGGTTTCATCACCATGATAGTCTCCATTATATTCCTTGATTGACCTATCCAATTGTTCAAGGGGCTTTTTTGCTTGTATTTCTTTATTTTTTATTTTATTTACTTATCGTTATCCTTTTTCTTTCTTTTGTTTGCAACTTTGGTGAGCATGTGTACTTAGAGATTTTGCTTCATCGACCTTATTGCTTGTGAGTTTTGTTAGAATTTAAGGTTGTTCAACTTCCATATTCCTTAAACTAAAACTCGAGATAGTATTCCTCTACAGTTATTTGTGGCGTGCCTTCTTCATTTGGGATGTTGCATTATTTCTTCTAGTTCTCACCATTTTCTTTGAAACGAATGAATTATACATAGTTAGTCTATGGAGAAAATTATAAGGGGTTAGAGGTTTGAGCTCTCCTTCTGGTGCCAAAATTTTAACAAATAAATTCATCAACACCTAGAAGTGGCAGAAAAATATACTTGGTTGAATTGTGGTTGCTGGACTTGTCAACGAATAAATTTGCTAACCCCAAATGTATATAGAAAATGGGTTAATCAAAGAGAAGCCTATTCGGGTCTAGTCGAAGTTATAGGTTGAGGCATGCATGATGTTAAGTTTATATTAGTTCTAAACATAGTTTTTGAAGTCATGTCGAAACATATATGATCAAAATCGATATGCAAAGCAATGTAAAAGTCATCATTCAAGAGTTAAGTAGACAAATACGCTACGTAATTTTTGATGTTCAATTCCTTATGTGTACAACATTTGATTGTTACAATCCGCACAAATTCACAAATAAATTTAGGGTTTACGAAGTTAAAAATGTAAGAAATGGGAGAGAATGAATCCGTCCCTTTTCCATGACCCCGAGGTCCATATTTATAAAGGATGGCTTACGACGTGATGCTGGCTTCGGCATGCTTCAATAACAGCTTCGGCATCGGTGATCTCTTGCATTAAGGATCTCTTTGTTGGTTATTGGCAGCATCATTGATGAAGCGTGGTTTCACTTTATATGGCATCATCATTGATGATTCATGGCACCATTGAATAATTGATGAAGTGTTGTACCAACACTAAGGGTATGGAAGAATAGTGCATGGAAAAGTGATGACGTTAGCTACGGTGTTGTTGACTTCGAGCAATAACATTAGTGAATATGGGATTCGACACCATCATACAGCTGCAATGTAAATAATGTATGGTGGCACGATTGGCTCTGATAGTTTGTATAGATATTGACGATGTTCACTATAAATATTTTTTGCATAGCTTCTATCAACATCGACGACTTTGACACTGAAGAATGTCGGCATTGATCATTGGCGACAACAATGAAGGGTGATGTTGATGAAGTGCGACAAGGTACATAGCATTACTTGAAAGCTAATATGGAAGAGGTATATTGTCGATGAGCTTGTTATGGTGGCCATAGTGAATAATAGCATTGACAAAGTTCAACATCAATGAAATGTGCTATAGGTCTCATTGACAATCATTGATGGCTAATGATGTTGATTGAGCTTGATACCTTTGCTCGTTCGGTTATACGCAACGTTGTATAAATGTCTTCGATGCTAATCTATCTTCATGTTCCCTTGTTGATCATTAGTTCTATAAGTGTATTGGGGGTTACATGTCTTCAAGAGTAATGATGGAAGGCGACATGGTCAAAGAATGGTTCTCCATCATGAAAGTAGACATCATTCCTATATCTTAGGTTGTACATCCTAGGATAAGAGTATGCATATGTGTTGGTTTATAGGAATTAACTCTTTGAATTGTTTGAGGTAGTAAGGATAATCAGCTAAGTAATAACCCATGGTTGTTGAACATTAGGTACGTAGGTTATTCATCATCATTGTGCGATGAGAAGATTTCTGACCTGGGCAAATCATGAGCTTTGTTTGATATTGATTGCAGTTCCATTTATTATTGTTATGTGATTATTTCTTTGGTTACTAATGATTGCAATACCGTTAGGTATTGACATGTGATTGTTGCATTTGTTGCTCATATTGGTATTTCGAGGATGAAATATTTAAGAGGAAGAATGTAATGACCTAGAATTTTGAATGCTTTATATTTAAATATCGAAATTATTTAAATATTAAAATCTTTGATTTAATGTAATAAAAATTGATTTAACAAGCCTACTAAAACTCCTTTTAAATAATAAATGATAATGGTAAACTTTAGTTTATAATTAAATTGATTAAACTTGTTTTAATAAAATTGTTTTAATCAACATCTAAAATTATCATCCCGGGGCACTATCTAGAATTTTGATGAAACATATGGCATTGGTTCCAGAATAATGAGTTGTTATACACCGACGAGTTTCTTGATGATCTGCTGCACTGTGTGGTCGTGCGAGCTCAAAACCCATAGCAATTAATTTCAAGAATTAAAATATAATATAATTTTACTATAATTAACCCCACATGCTCAAACTATTTCCATCGCTTTTCCATTCTCCCTTCACCAAAAAACAACTACCACCCTTTTTGCCATATATCTATTTTTTCATGAGCTAGGATCAATGAAATTCAATGATTTTAGATCCATTGGCTTCATGTGAGTGAGGGATTCAAATTGGCGTAGACGTTGTTGGGTGCAACGATGGTTGGCAGTGTTGACTTTTCTTGGCCAAAGTTAAGGCTATAGATTTTCAATGATTGGAGTGGAGATAGGTCGCAGTGATGTTTGCATCATGTTTCTCATATGTAGGCAAAGTGATGGTAGTGGTTTATGGTTGTGCGATTCAGGTTCAGGATTCACGACAGTTGGGTTATCAGCTAGTGGTGTTAGGTTGCATATACAAGTAGATGGACAGAGTTGAATTCGAGCGTAGCATTGGACTCGAGTGGAAGGTGTAGTAAATGGCGACGGTTTGAGGGGTTGTGGCGCTATTTACCATGGTACAAGAATTTACACAATGACGGAGCAGCATTAGGTCGATTTTGCTTTGCATCGACCGAGCTTCAAGATGTTGGGTGGAACGTGGTGAGTTTGAGAAGGGAGGAACAACAGTGAAGTCTGTTCATCGAATAGCAGACTGAAGATAGAGAATTGGAAGTGGAAAGTTATGGCTTTGGGTTCGGTCATATATCAGTGATACACTATACACGTTAATTTGGTTTTGGGGAAGATAGATTTAGGGGTGATTAAGGTATTTAATCAAGTAATAAGTTATTTAATTAATTTCTAAATTCAAAATGTTATAAAATCAATAACATTTGCATTAGAGTCGAATCGAGACGATGTCTTTGCTATTGCACTTATAGCGGGATTCTCTACATCTTGGGTTGGTTTAGGCTTGGGTGAGTTTACTCATCAGTTAATTGTATATTGTTGTGTGTATAATGTTGTTGTGAAAATAATATAAATTATAACAATGCAAGTTATTGCTTTAGTACCCCTTCTTGCTTTGGAAAGCAGGTAAGAGTGTTATATGTAGTATAATCTCTCTTACGACCCTCTAAACATGTACTGTGGCACAGACTTGTTTACATGTTTGATGTTGTTGTTTGATTCAGTTGGAAGTTTTTTGTTAATGGTTGAAACGAAATTATTGTTATAAACACACTTGAAATAACCTGTATTAAACATTTGTTAAATTGGTTAAAATGTGAATATTATATATATATATATTAGATTGTTCTATGCACATGTTTTAAGTGTGTTTGACTTAAAGGAATTGCTCTGGAAAGTAATAGAAACTGTGAAACAAAGTTGTGTTGAAAACCTTGATTTTTAGTAAAATAAAAGGGCCTTTACTTCAGATATTTTCCTAAATCTTTTTAAAGGAGTTTGTGAGAAGTTATTAAAGTTTTTAATTAGAAGTTTAAAGTTTATATATGTTTTATAGTTATTTATGGATTTCAAAGTGAAGTGTTTTAAGTTATAAAACATGTTTTTATGTTATTAAATAAGTAATAAATTAAAGTATTTTGAAGTAATGGTTCAAGTTAAATATTTTAAACCACATTATAAATATTTTTATATGTTTTTAATTATATATATTAGAAAATTTGTTAATTTTTTTATTTCTGTAGTTTAAAGCTTATGTAAAATAATATCATTTTATAAAGGTTTTTAATAAATATATATGTTTTGGAAAGAGCCAGTTAAGCCCTAAGTAAGAAAACTAGGATTTCAACATATGTGTTAAAATGGAAGCTTTTGTGAAGTCAAGTGGAAGCATATTAATCAGTTAAATTAATGTAAAGATAAGTAATTACAATTAGGATTGTAATTGTGACTTTAATGAGGAATATTTTATGTAATAATAAGAGAAATGGTTTTGGGTTTTTTGTGACATTATTTTAGTAACAATTGTCTTAAACCCATGCAAAAGTAATATAATCTTTAAAGATTATGATTAAGTGTGAACTGTGTTTTAGGTTTGTTGTAAACAATGTTGTATAACATTTGTTTTTCAACCCTTGAATTATAATTTAAAGTGGATAAATATAATTAATTGATTTTCGAAAATACTTAGAACTTTAATAACAGAATTTTAAAGATAATATCAAGTACAGAATCTTTGGAAAAAGATAGAAAGGTACAAAAGAGAGAAAGGATTTATAGTAACAATGTTTTGGTCACAAATTTTTAACCACTTTGACTATGTTTAGAGTAGTTAAAGTTGTTATCGATTTGCGAAAATACTTGTTCCATTGAGATAAGTATACGAATACTTTTAAGAGTATTGAAATGTGTAGAAATGGATAGGGTAGTTTTAATTAAATAGAGAAGTTTAATTAATGAGTGAAGTATTAACTAAGTTTAATTAGATAAAAATGAGTTTTACTAACAGAAAAGGTTTTAATTAATAAAGGATTAATTAACTAAAAGGAGATTCGAAGTCATTTGCATGACTTAATCATGCTTTCTGTGTTACTTGCTTATGGAAAGTATACAGGGTTTAGTATTCATTATGCAATCATACGCATTTTTGTTAAAATTGACCAAATATAACTCTAGAAATATCTAAACATGAGAATTATATGGTGCTATTATTTTCGGTAACAATATATTGCACGTATAAACTCATTTTTCTCTTCTGGAAAAAAGGATAAGGAAATCCGAACCCTTCGGTTAGGAGGCGACCTCTACTCTTATGTATTTTCTTTTTTTTCCAAAAAGAGCTAGAGATGAGTTTACCGAAAATTGCATGATTACTTTTGAAGCCCCTGGTAAGCGGTGGAGTGTACTTGAATAAGATGGCTCGAAACAGTAACCACTCCAAAACCATATACATGTTCTATGATTTGGAATCTATATGGAGATTCAAAATCTGTTTGAGATGTTCGAACACATGTAATTGTCCATGATCTATTAAGGATGTAGGAATCAATTTGTGGTTCCGAGATCTGTTAAGATATGGTAATCCATGTGTGCTTTTGATATTTTTTTAAGTTGTGACCCATGTGCTGGAATGTCGGATGTAGCCTCACCAGTGGATATGACTAAAACCAGAGATAAGATGCATAGCCGTGAGTTTAGCTAATCCAAGGTTGCAAGTGACTCTACCCTAGAGGTCCTATAATTATGCATGCATGAGTGGCGCACTTCGGCCTTATATTGTGGCCATCTATGTATTTCCTATGGTACATCAGGTGGGGATATACGATCTTATGAAGGATATCTCTGATCCTTGTGCAGGATGACTATTCTCGAAGTACCGAGGGAACCTCCATGGAATCCTACATAATTAGCGAACATGCCTTAGCAGTTTTGATTATAAACCTATTATTGTTGTGACATACACTCACATTCATCACAGCTACTTGATTATTTATATTTCACACCTTAGACATTGTTATAACATAATTGGATTTTCTAGTAGAAATGATTTGGTTATTATAAGGTAAAACCTGTCCTTTTTTTTTACGACGTGGTCTTACAAGATACCTTTATTTATGAAGGATTTTAGAATTATAAAAATCGATATGATTTGAGTTTCTCTTGTTAGTTTACCAGACTGCTCCGGATGTTACTTCTTATAATGCTTGGACCCGCCCCAAGTTTGTTTCTAGATTTAGCAGGACGCTTTGGAGCTTCAGGAGATGAGTTAGATTCCTCTGAGTCCTATTCATGTATTTATTTTCTATTGTATTGCTTGTTTTGTATCTATCAGTATTTGTAAGGACAGAATGTTATAATTGTCCAAGCTGATGATAGGTTAGTTTACATTGATTTTTGTATGTATATTAAAGTTTGTTTTTAGGTAACGATCTTTCGGGATATTATATACTTTTGTTCTGCGTGTGAGATTCTAATATTGTGTTCTTCTTTCTTGTTTTGTTTCTTTTTCATTTTCTTCTACCCTAGCATTCTGTCTTTCCAACACTTAGGTGCTCGGCATGTGAATACCTTAGATGTATTAATGTAAGCATTCGAGGGTCGAAAAGGTCATTCATTATAGTATGGGTAGCCAATCGGTACTCGTCTATAAAGCTAATGGGGCTTGGAGGACATGTATCGAATTCTCAGATCTCAATAAAGCACGCTTTAAGGAAGTTTTCCTTTACCTTGTATCCACCGGCTCAATGACGCGACCAACATACATGAGTTACTCACATTCAGGGATGCCTGCTCCGAATGTAACCAAATTGCCATGCACGGTCCCAACTAGGAGCATACCTCATTCATCACCAATGCAAGGCTTTACAGCTATCAGGCCATGAATTTTGGCCTTTGCAAAGATGGACAACATATCAACGGCTCGTCAACCGACTGTTCACCCTACAAATAGTTCGTTCAATTGTGGTCTACCTAGATGACATGCTGGTTAAGTCTGAGAGGGTCGGAAGGCTTGTGTGGAATTTTGCCAAGACTTTTAGCATCCTTTGTAAATACAAGATGATGCTCAAACCCAGGAAATATTCATTCGTAGTAAAATCTCGAAAGTTCCTTGGTTTTGTAGAGACCACTAAAGGCATCAAGGGAAATCCTAACAAGGTTCGGGCGATTCAAGAGATGTAGGTACCATGCACAATCAAGCAACTGCATCTAAATGGAACGATCACGGTGCTCAACTACTTCTTGTTGAATGCCACAGACTGCTACATGTAAGCAAGAGGTTAACGGGTCCTGAAATTAGATATTCCAGGTAAATAAGTTGGCCCACTACCTAATTATGGCCACCAAATATCCACGACTGTATTTCCAAACTCACCCCATCAATGTTCTCGCCGATCATCCATTTAATTTGGTAATTAGCCTTCTCAATGGAATGGGTCGACTGTTGAAATGGTCTGTGGAACTCGGATAGCATCACATCACCTTCCAGCCTCTCATACCTCATTCAAGGGCTAAGCTATGGCCAATTTCGTAGCATAGTGTTCCAACATGGACGACGATAATGAGAAAGAGGAAAGCAGTTTTTCCTTTTGGCAACTCTTTGTTGATGGCACAACAAATGAGAAAGTCGTGGTAGCAGGTATGGTATTAGTCGCTCTAGATGGTAAAGAACTTTGCTTCACTATTTTTTTTGGCTTCAAGGCCATGAACTGTGAAGCTGGATATGAGTTTGTCCTAGCCAATCTCAGGATGATTAAGAAATATGAGTGGAATCATTACACATGTTTAGCTACTCATTGGAAGTTGCCATTTAGTTCAAGGAATGCTTCGAAGTCAAAGGCAAGACTTTGGCCCTCTGCGTGGTAGAAGCAAAGAAGCACATATGCACCTTTTTGAGTTTCAAGATAGAACAGATCCTACGGGAGAGAAACCACAAGGCCGACCAGTTGGCCAAGGCAACCAACAATCCTGTAGAAAACATCCGCGAGTCTTAATGGCGGTATGACTGACCCTTTACTTCTAATCGGGGGCAACCACTATGGGAATTGATGAAGCCTTTCCCTGACTCTTCGATGACCTCACTGACGAAGTATCTCACAAACGACAACTTACGTATTGGAAGAAAAGAGGTTTGAAGGATCCTATAATGAGAACCCACTGCACCATCATATATGAAAATTTGTACTAATAGGTTACTCAACTCCCCTCCAAAGATGCGTGATCAATGAAGAGGCCTACCACGTACTAGAGAAATCGCACAAAGGTTTTTGTAAAGATTACACCAGGGGACAAAGATGGCAAAGAAAGTTGTTCGCCAAGGGTATTACTGGCCAATAATAATCAAATATGCAATGGTTTATGTTAGGAAGTGCGACTGATGCCAAAGTTTCCCTAAGATTTGGAGAGCCTCCTCGAATCTCCTGACCAATATGACGTCCCGCTGGCTATTTGATTCTTAGGGATTACACTTGATCAATAAGCTGTCAAATGCCAAGTGCAGATACAACCACAACATAGTCGATGTCGACTACTTTATGAAGGTGGTCAAGATGAAGCCTACTGCTAGGCTTACCATGCCTAAAATCCTTAAATTTGTATTAAGAACATCTTTTGTGGATTCAGACTCTCATAGAAGATCATAACCAACAATGGTAGCCAATTTGAGAGTGGAATGTTCCAAGGGTTTTTGTGATCAAAATGGAATAGAAAAGTGCTTCTCATCAATCGCCCATCCCTAAGCCAATGGGAAAGTTGAACGTTAAAGAAGCGCCTCATAAAGGCGAAGGGAAACTAGACTAAAGACATTCCCCTGATACTCTGTTCGTAGCGCTCTAGCAGCCATACGTCAACCGAGCACTCTCCTTTCTCTTTGGCTTGCAAGTATGAAGTTATGCTACCGTTTAAGATTGACAGGCCATTCTGAGGTGTCTCACCCATGACCCTAAAAATCGAAGAGCGGCTCGTGCTCGGACTCGACAATTTGGAAGAAAAGACAGCGGAAGTCAAACTACATGCAGAAGTGTGCAAGAAAAAGATGGCCAAGCACTACAATATAAGGTTAAAGATTTGCCAGTTCAAAGTCAGAGACTTGGTTATACACCGTGTCTTCATTAACACTAAGGATCCAATGGAGGAAGTCCTAGGGCTGAAGTATGAAGGCCCATATGTAATCAATGCTGAATAAACCAATGGATCATACCACATCTTGAATCCCAATGGCTCCAACATATCCAACACATGGAACCAAGAGCACCTGCGAGTGTATTATGTGTAAAAGCTGTAAGCCATCGTCATAAGGCCGTAAAGTATTGTCGAAGTTATATGGCAATGTGAATTATATCACCCCCTTTCGATATATGGAATGTGAATGGGACGTCCTTGGAATATTCTTGACCTAACAAAGTTATTCAATTGGAACCAGCTAATCTGGGTCCCCCAGCATTGCTGTGGTTCCCCACAACATCGATTATTCGGTGGGATGGTGCTGAAAACCCAACATTGCAACTAGGGGACAACAAGCACTCTAAACTTCTTTCCTAACCTAAGGGATCAAAAAATCAATGGCAAGACAACCTCTAGAGGTCTCGATTCATTTACCCATGATGTTGCCCATCTCCCTTTTGGGACGGGAATGCTGGTGGCCTGCAGGTGCAGTTACCCATGTCGTAACTCCGAACCAGACATCCATAGTGCTGCTATGTGGGGATGCGTAAACCGCTAAATGATTCCTCCTTCATCGCAAGCATCAATGAATTGATAGTGAGACCCTTACAATAAGGGTTACTTTCTTGAAATATATAGCTCTCTTAAACTCCAATATATCCTCTTTGTCACCCAACCTAATCCAATCAGATCTTCATACATCTTCGGGTGCCTAAAGTTCGATTGTTATTTAAGTTTCTAAAAGCAATGAACATTTTTAAGCATTAATGTTTATTAAGAACTAATGACTATTTAATTGTTTAGAACAAAAAAGAAAATATTAGCACTTTCATGCATTAGTGGTGATGGATTGGAGTCCTTTTCACCTTCCTAATCTGTATATGATCAACTTATTCACCACAAATGAAAAGAAATCACCTTCATTACTAATTAATTGATAATTGTGAATAATCCATAAATATATAGAGCTCCAACTATAGTTGAAGATGTTACCCAATTTAATTAGAAATGAAGATCGAGGAAGAAGCTTGCCTAAATCTTAACACAAAGAAGAGGTTGCCTTGATTTAGAAGTTACAGCAAAAATTATTTGTTTAGGAAATAAGAGAAGAGAATTCTATTTCATAGAAGTAGCATATTTGATATTAAAACGTGTGCAAGATACGGAAGGAAATGACAAAACTGTTATGTTGGTATTTAAAAAGGTATTTCTGCAATTGTAAAATCTTCAAATAAGAGCATTCTCATTTGTTTACTAATAAATTAGGTAACCATGTAAATAGACTAATGCATACATGAAAGAAAAGGTTACACGCAAATCACTAGGTTTAAAAATGAAAAATGAGGAGGCAAACAAACAAATTAAGGTAAATAACATAGAGATATAGAATGGTTCGATAAGCTTGCCTACATCTACTATGAAGATTTCTTACTATATTTCTCTTTTAGAATTACAACAAATAAAAGACTTAAGACTATGAAATTTCTAATCTTCAAAGTTTAGGGCTTTGATTTGCTATGTGAGAATAACTAGAATATTACTGGATTTTAACTAGTTTCCAACTATTTTGACGTAGCACAGCACAGAGTATTCATAGTGGTTGAGACTGCATAGTAAAAAAGGAGGGAAGCATGCCTAGCCGTCGATCTAGTTGTATAGGCTAATGGAAGATATTTGTAAAGGTAGGATGAAACATGCCATTGAGAGACACACCATTTATCCCTTTATACTAGGCATATGCTTTGTTTAATGCACATTTAACGCTGTGGCATGCTATAAAGGTAGATATTCGTTTGAGCAACTTGCTATGGTACCCAATATGACTGGTTGTATGACTTGCCGTTTACTTCGGCATGCTTATGTGACACAGCAGATGTGTGGATTTCTCCAGACTTTGTTACCTGGTCATTGTTGATGACAATTGAGGAAGGTGAACATTGCTAAGGATAAGTTGCATGGAACATGCTAATCTTATTTGGTTGATGGGATGGGTAGCTTTGGACCGGTTGAAAGTGGAATGTGTTGAATTCGGGCATGAGACGGGTCATGCTTGAGCCATTCTAGTTTGATGAGTTGGCTAATTGAAGTCATCTTGTGTTGAGCCTGCCGAACGTAGACTTGGAGTGTTGTCAAGAGGATGGGCTGGCTCATAACCAAATTAAATGTGGGTCATCCTGAATGGGATGGTCATAGATATGTTGGGTCGACACAGATTAGACCGGGTTATGCTTGATCGGCTTACTAATTATACTTGCCAAAAATTTGATCAACATTTTACTCCCTAAGCCTATCTCTAAGAGAAGGGTTGAGCTTGTCAAGTCACAAAGATCTTATCAACCTATTCTTTTACTATTTATTTAATACAAGCCACACGTGGTGCTTTATCATTGGTGGAAACTTGGAAAGATGCTGATGTTTCTAATGTGGATGAAGTGACAAGGGGATTGATTACACCTAGACTGTCAAGATCTGATGTATCTTTGAATCTAATGGCTGAGATTGAAATGGTAGTTATTTAAATATCCTTTATTCCTTCTTCTTCCATTCTTTACCAGAATGAAAAAATCTTCAGTAATTAAAACACTTGAAAAACCTTCAAAATTCTCGACTTCTCAAGCTTCTCTTGATAACAAGTGAGTTTCCCCTCTTCTTCTTCGCCACCATTGTGAATGCGGTAGATATGACCAAGCTCTAACTTTTAGTGTTTTTTGCTACTTTTTAATTTTACTATTGCTGGTGCATTAATTCTTTTAACACTTGAGAATGCTATTGATTAAATTCTTAAGATACGATTGGAATCTACCCTTTTTGGCCATCTTTAGACGTCGACCGACCATCGATGCCATATCAGTGGTGGTTGATCGACGTTTGCAAACTATACTATGAGCTTGCAATTTTCTATAATAACATTAGTAACAATTTAGATAATTGGTTATGGAATAGGCAAATTCCATGACGATGGGCTTCAAGAAAAAAATAGTAATAGATAGGAGATGTAAGGAGTTTGAGTTCAGAGCTGATCTTCATGGTGTGCCTACATCAGGAGGGTTTAATATCCAACAATTACTGAGCATCCTAATCACCCTCCTTCGAGTTACTTTGCCTTGTCTTTGGGCTATTTTAAAGTTAGATTCACGTTGTCCCGCCGTCCATACTTTGTATTGATTATTAATGCACATGCGCATGCCCCTGGTTCGCTTACCCCAAAAAGCTACTAGTTCTTATGCAAGTCCATGCTGCATGCCTTGGTCTAAACCTTCCTAAGCTGAATGCTAAATTCATAGAGATGAGATCTTCCAGCTGCAAAAGGAAGCCGGATACATAGCTAACATCTGTTTCCACTTCCAAGCTGACACCAAGCTGGTTGATTTTTCTGGCATCCTAAGTAAGGTCGCCTCAGGCTGCATGATGAGATATTTCTTTATTCCTTAGGGAGTCATCCTAGGCTCTAGCACCTCGATTTCCAATCCCCTTGTAAATCTTTGCTTCTTTTCTTTTTCCTTCATCTTTTTCCTTACTTTTCTTTGCTTAACTTGCATATTGACATTGGTTTTCTTACTAATGCCAATGTCGATTTTGGGAGGCTGAATGAGAACTTTAACTTGCTAAAGATACTGCTACAAACCATCAGGATTTGAGAAACGTAGTGATCGATGCCAACCTAAAGCTGGTTGGGCTACTAAGGATTGACCAGACAATGGTCTCAAAGCGGGCCACCTTAATAAAGATACCTGTAAAGAAGGTGGCAAAGGTATAGTGGGACTACTCATAGGTCTAATTCTTGAGCCCCGATGCTAAGTCGACCGTGGATGATAGGGATATAACGACAATTTTATGGGCAAAGAGCTTGGAGAGTGGAAATGTGTTGATTTTGATAAGCTTGAGATTTTGTGTCGATGCCATAGTAGGAGAAATTTGACACATAAAAACTAGTTGACATCTTGGTTTCTCATTATGAGACGCTACTCATTTATTAGGGCGCTGAGGTAAGCTCTGAGGAAAGCAATGTTAGGAGAGGGTTACATGAGCCGAGCATCGATAGTGATCTAGGTAACTTCTCCAACCAATTTCCTACATATGACACTTTGTATCCTAGTTATGAAGCTGGGGCTCTAGGTGAGGCTTATGCTGAGATGTACCAAACCAGTGTAGGCAATTCGACTTCATCCTTCCTGCCCCTTACTAGATGGTAGGGTCAGGCCAGTACAAATGGTGGCTTACTTACTCTTGTCTTTCTTTTACTTTACATTTTGACTAATTATTGTTTCTTCCTTATTGTATTAGCCGCCATGCTAGGTTTTGATGCTTTTAACAAAAGGGAATGAATTGTCAACCTTGACCAAGTGCCTACTACCTCCACCGTGCCAGCCATGCATATTGCACCCAAGGACATCATTGTGCCTGGAGATAGCTAGAAAATCATTAATGCTCCTTCTATCCCTACTCAGTTACTATAGTTGTTTAGTGGGGACAAGAAGTGGAAACTAAATGGGGCTGACTCATCCACATCATTTGAGGTTGCCTCTTCCTTCAGTAAGTTTCTCAATATTTATGACGTGGAGGAGATGATTTTTGATGTTGGGATGGAGCCGCTGGGGAAGGTATTTCTAGATGTCAACAGTGGTGAGGACGTTGATGACTGGAACACTTGTTATTGACTGACAAGGAAGGGAGCTTTGAATGGGTTACGCAGTCCTTGGTGTCAGTGTTCAAAAGTACCCAAACAAGGTATTAAGAACATAATAACTCATTTTCATTGGGTAGCCTTGGTGAAGATGCAGAACAATGTTGGCTTTGAAGTCTTAGATGTATTCTTCACAAAAGAGGTATTATAGAGCCTTATAATTGTAGGTGGCTCTTATATATGATAGGTTCGAAGGTTCATGAGGTTTTAAGTGTAAGAAAAGTGGGTTCCGTCTAAATGAGATAGATGGTAAGCTCCATTTGTTAAGGAGAAACTTATAACATATGGCCCCTCCTTGTTTAGGCCGAGCACTCCTTTAGCCTAGTTCTTTGTATTTGCGGACAACCAGCACAGGACTAGATCGATGACAATGAATTAGTTGAGCTTTACCCTTGAGTTATAGTGTTTGGCTAACTTCTTCTTGTAGGCTTTGATATAGAGTTCTACTCTGTTTCTTCCTTCCTCTATTGTGTCCAATCCGAGCTTGAGTATCTAATTATTTGTGCGGGCTCGTAGGTTAGACTCCGAGCTGAGGGGATTTCCACTTCTTTAGTCAACATGGCTTCATACTCGTAGGAAAGAAAGGAAAGAATATGGTCAGTTGAAGTGCGGTTCGAGGTGTAATAGGACCAAAGAATAAGTGGTAGTTCTTTGGTCTAGTTCCCTTTTGCTTTCGAATGCACTTTTTTAGCATTGACTTAATGGCTTTTTGATAGTTTTGACTTGTCCATTAGCTTGAGGATGAGCAACGAAAGATGATCTAAGTGGTTTCTCTCAAATTGAGTTCCACTGTTGGGGGATCTTCTTCGGTAGGCCGAAATGCCGGATGATATTCTTCATTGTGAAGTTGAGTATTATGGGTGTGGTGACCCTAGTGAGAGGCTCAGCCACGATGCATTTGGTGAATTAGTCAATGGAAACTGTGACACGATTGTACCCTCCCTTTACACTAGCATCTTTCCCATCAAGTCAATTTCCCACACATCGAACAATTATAGGGAAATCAAAGGAATAAGGCGGGAAGGAGATGCCTTAATGAACTGGGCGAACCGCTGACGCCGGCTATAATTCTTGACATAGTCATAGAATCTTTGGCCACTGCAGACCAATAGTAGCCATGTTGGGCGGCCTTTTTTTCAAGGCTTCCCCCCAGCTTGATCCTCACAAAACCCTTCATCATGCCCTTCTAGGATCTGGTCGGCTTCATCTTCAAACATACACTACTAAAGTGGTGTGGAGAACCCGCGTTTATGGAGCTTCCCATCCATGATAATGTGTGGGGCTCGATAGACAATTTTCCTGGCTTCCTTATAGTCAATAAGAAGTGCCTCACAAGTTAAGTATCTGACAAGGGGAACCATCTTGTTGTCCATGGATGGCGCATCTATTTCCCCTACCATTGCTCATGGCTCGTAGTAAGGGTTGCCTCAAATTTCTATGAGGACCCAAGGAGTGTCTTCTTCTTGGTTGCTTGTTGCTTTATCTAGTTGATCGACGTTGGCATTTTTCTACCTAGGTATCTACTCCAACTTGAACTCGCTGAACTTGTTGATTATTTTCTTGGCCATGATAAAATACAAGGTCGGTGTCTTTCCTTTGACTAAAAAGTGCTTGCCGACCTGATTGATGACTAGATGAATCACTGGAAAGATGGATAGACTCCATATGTAATTCTCTTGCGATCCTGAGGCCGATCAGGAAAGCTTCATATCCAACTTAATTACTAGCCAATTTGTAAGAAAGGTGGATTGCAACACATGGTTCTCTTCCTTTGGGTGTGACAAGGACCATGCAGGCCCTTACCCCCATCTTATTTGACGCTCCATCCAAATATGGGCACCATATTAGCTAGTTAGTGACGGACTCCTCTTCGCCAATGTTCAGACTTGAGCGCTCATGATGAGATCCACAATGGCCTGGCCATTGATAGAAGTGTGAGGCTACAATGAGATGTGATGCAACCCAAGCTCGACGGAAAACTTCAATAGTTCGCACGCTGTGTTGGTTATACTAAGGATTTGCTTCAAAGGTTAATTAGTCAGGACTTTGATAGTATAACCTTAAAATACAGTTGGAGTTTTCTGGCTGTCATAAGCAAGTATAAGGCCAACTTATTTTTCTTCATATAACTTGTTTCTAGGCTTGACAACCTCTTGTTGATGTAATAGATCGGTCGCTAGATCTCTCATCTTCTTTCATCAAGGCAGCGCTAATCGTGTGGCCAATCACTACAGATATAGGTACAAATCACCCTATCGACGAGCTTAGAAAGTACCGAATGAATGACCAAATGATGATTTAGCTCCTTGAATGCCTTGTTTCACTCATTATTCTAAGTAAATGATTTTCCCTTCTTGATGTGGTCAAAGATAGGGAGACAATGGTCAGTTTCCTTTGAAACGAACCGCCTGAATGCTTCAACTAACCCATTTATGTTTTATAATTATTTCATCGTTCTAGGAACTTACATATCTTATATGGCTTGGATCTTATCAAGGTTAGCTTCAATACCTTTGGTGGTCATTGTGAAACTAAGAAATTTATCGAAACAGATAGCGAAGGAGCACTTCTTCAGGTTCAGCTTCATGGCATGCTAGCGTAGCATGTTAATTTTCGACCAAGTTTTATGCATGCCCTATGTACCTTTCAGTCTTCACTAGCATGTCATCCACTTACACTTCAATGGGCCAGCCAATTTGTTCAGCGAACATAGGATTGCCGAGATGATAAAAGGTGGAGCCTGCAATTTGAAAATCAAAAGGCATGACACGATAGCAGTATAGGCTGGCGTTTGTGACGAAGGAGTTGTGCTCCTGGTCACTTTGGATTTTGAACTTAAGATATGTAATGAAGTTGTTGACAATCCAACAAAGGAAGTTGAATTTAATGAACATAAATTCTTTGAACTTTACGAAAACGAGTTGTTGAATTCTGAAGGGGAAGATTTTGATCACTATTTTGATTTTGAAATCGAAAATTTGGATGAACTTGAACTTCAACCAATTTTTCTATCTACCCCAAAAATGATTGAAAATAAAACAACTCGAACGACTTTTTATAAAATGACATTCGTTTTTCTGAATCAACACTCAACTGTGAAATCTTTTATGATTTGGTTTTCTAAGCATAAGTTATGTCTTGTATACTTGGCGAGACAAATGAATCGGTTTTTAGAAGACCGTTTCATTTTCTTTTTGATGATATACTTTCTGATCTCGTGAAAATACTGTTCATTTTCATATAAATAAAGGCCACTTTTATTTTTATTTCTCTCCTTTCAATTGGGTTGACTGTGGGGACACAGTCAAAATCAAGTGTGGGGGGAGACTCATCTTTCTTTTTTCATTTTTCATGAGTATTTTTTCATTTTTCTTTCAAAACTTTAAAAATCAAAAAAAAAAATTTAGCATTTTTATTTATTTTTAAAGAAACACTATAGGATAAATATATTATTTCGGTTTATTAAACTGAAATTTTTGAAAATTTATTTGTCTTAACAAAAATAAAAATGAAGTTTGATTACTGTTAACGATAGTTTAACTAGTATATAGGAAGGTTCATATGTGATAATTATGAAATATATCCTAATTGAAAATCTTTGATTTAAAAAGTGGTTGATTTAAAGTAAAGGATAAAACATTTTTTTGTCTCCTAAGTTAAATGGTGCTAAGATGATTTTGCAAAACTCTTTCTAAAAAAATAGAAAAAGAAAAAAATATTTGTATATATGTATATATTTTTAATACCTAGAGTCATGTGTTCACACTCGTGTGTTCACTCGCCATGCTCTGTACCCTTCTCATATAAGCCCGGAAGGCAGTGCACGATCGGTATATCTGGCCTCAGTTTATCTGAGTTAGGTGTGTATATAAAAATTCTTTTACTAATAACACCTACAGTCAGCAAGTGTTCACACTTGTGCATCCACTTGCCACGCTCTGTATTCCCCTCACATAAGTCCGCAAGGCAGTGCAAGGGTAATATATCTAGCCTCAGTTTATCTGAGTTAGGCATATGTAAATATTGTAAATATCAATAAAATTTTCAAAAAAAATAGAGAGAGTAAGAAAATGAAATCCAAGCACTATTTTAACTTGTTTGATTTGACTTGTTATTGAAAAGAAATGAAAATACCACTTTGATAAACGTTGATAATCAACTAAGGATCCATTTCATAGTTAAACCGTGTTATCAACCGAAACAACAAGTTAAAATATTGTCTATTTCTTACGATAACTTTATTTTTGTTGGAAATTTTGATGAGTAAATGACTTAAATTTCAAAGATAATGACCAAAACTTATGTTTAACTTATTTGTGTCTATTTAAACGTAAATCTTTCGTTTGTAAATATTTCCAAACACTCGCATTCATCACTTTGTAAAAAAATCTTGCATTTTGTAAACATTTCCATTCTGCATGTGGATTTTGTGGGTATCCGATGAAAACCCTCACGAGACAACACTTGTCTTAATGGAGACACCCAGAGGTTTAACGGCTTGTTGCATACACTCAATGCAATCGTGCACCCTACGAAAACGTATTTATCTTAGTTTTCGTTTATTCGAGGACGGATAAAAAGGTAAGTGTGGTGGTATTTGATGTGTGCATAAATGTGCATATTTTTACCACCACATTTAATCTACTTAAATTAAATAAATGATCATATCGGGTATTTTAACCTGTTTAAACGAAATTCAAATTATTTTCAAATTATCACATTTCCATCTTTATATAGGGGCAAAATGATATATTTTTTGGATTTATTAAATTGTGAAAATTTACTTGGAATTTTCTATGTGGTTTTGTAGGAAATTTCGTGAACTTTAAAGTGGTTTCATGAAGATATACGCATGCATAAGAGTGAAGAAAATGAATGAAGATGAAAATAAATCAAAACCAAGATCATGGAGGACCCCACACACTTACTTTGGTTTTCAATTTGGAGCTAATGCACATTTTAAAGGCCATTAAAGTACCCCTTATGTTTCATGTAACCCTCCTCTTCTTTAGTCTCTCTTTTAGGCTCTCTTCTCTTAGGAAAATAAAATGAGTGCTCTCTTTCTTTTCATGGTTGCTTAGCCATTTCTTCTTTTATGTAATTCCTTTTTTAATGCAATTTTAATATACGTTCTTCTCTTTTCTTGTTTATTTCCTTTCATGCTAGTAGTGTAGTTTCATTTGTACATGTAAGTAGATTAGTCTTGATTTCTTTACTTAGCTTTTCTTTTCATTTTGCTCTCGTTTTCCACTTGTTTTTATTTAATGTTGCAAGCTACATTTGTAGATTTGATAACAAATATAAGAGGCTAAACCCCTTCAATTTAGGGGTTATGAAGCACTCTAATTATGTAGCTTCATCATAGTTTGATAATTAATGCTCTCTTTTTGTGCTTTATGGAAAAATGATGTTTATGTAATTTTGTGTTTTGAGTTTGATAGCTTATGTTGTTCAAAACAAATAGGGTATGCTTAGTCAAATGAATCACAAATTTCCCCTTCATCTATATATGATCATGGTAAAGAAGTGAATGTTTAAATCAAAATTTAATGGCCCATATTTCTAAACAATAGTTAATAGGCCATGCTTAAAATAGATTATCATTTTCAACTTTATTGTCATTTTTCATGACAATTAAATGTGGTTTAAAAGTTGTGTTATAGTTTGATGGCTTATGTTTAGCTAATTAATAGCACAAGCCATACTTATGATAAACACATCATTTAAATTCACTAATGACAAAAAAAAGATCATAATTTCATATGAATTGAAGAATGTGATCTAGAGAGTGAATTTATCTCTAAATTGTTTTCTACTCTCATATTTTTATCACTTTCTTGTTTTCATTTTTCTTACATTTTCTAGCTAATCAATTTCAACTTTGATTAATTTGATTGAATAGAATTTAAAAATCTAAACAATTCCCTATGGATCGACCCGTACTCGCATACATACTACAATCGTACACCGTGCGCTTGCGGTTAAATTTAATCCAAAATTTATCGACGGTTTTCTAACTCAATAGAAATTTCGTCGTTAAACATTACAATCCTACATTCACTTCTCAAAACCCTTTAGTTTTATCCCAAACAATTAGCTTTCATTTCTGGCTCAAAACCCTTGGTTTCTAATGCAATTCAAATATCAATTTTCTTCCTAGTTAACAAATATTTTCCAATTTTTTTCAAATTTTTCTAACACCCTAAAGCTCCGAAAATTTCTGACAGAGTCTCCTTTGTACGTAGAGAGCCTATTACAATATGGCAATAGAGATAAAAATATATACATCAACCCACATGGTCGGAAGACAAAATATATATCAATATTTTATCATTTCTTTATTTTATTGCATAGGTGCACCTCTTATTAGCGTTATTAAGTGAGCAACTTATTTTATATGCATTTACGCAACCCAAAATCTATCCAGTAGCTCCCTGTACCTGTACTTACTCAAAATAACCACAGAAGTTCATAACCCTGAAATTTTATAACATTTCATTTATTTAACTAGCTAAGATATGAACTTTATAACCCAAACACGCCAATCATATATTACGAGCAACTATAAGGTTCCAACACTAATTTAATTCCTTTCCCTGGGTCCATATATCACTTATATCATTTCACTCAATTCGAAATGATTTACAACCAAATTCATTGCATTCATTTCATATTTACAACACCCAACTCATATACGCTCCAAATTGATTAATATGTGCTTTACTCACATAAATTCACCTTTATTCAATTTCAAATTGATTCACAATCAATTTATTTGTATTCCATTTATACTCACTTCCATTATATGCAAATCCATTTTATCAGTTTCAATTTAATTTTTCTTTTTAAATCGACTCTAAATCAATTTTTCATAATTTAATTTAATCCCATTCATGCTATTCACCAAACCTTGTCTTTCTTTATGTTGCATTAACCACATTCCAATCGGTATTAACTTCTATTTAAGAATTCATTTCACAAACAATCACTTAAGTTAAGTTTTCACTGCAACCAAATTTTAATTCATTTTAAATTGATCTCATTCAATTTATTTGCTTTCATTTATGTAGTATATCAAATTTATACTATATCATTGGGGAATCATTTCATATAAATCGATTCTCGAACAATTTATTATATCATTACATGGTTCCTACACTTGCATTTCTATTATCTTTACTTCCAACTTATATTGCATCTTTTCATTCACTTCATTTAATTCACATAGTGCTATTTACTTCATTTTACAGTGAACAGCATTTCATTCAATGCTAATTTTTTATAAGCCATTTAATAAAATTATTACAGAGGATTATTATAGACATTCCATATCGCTTCTTAAGTTATATTCAGCTTAAGAACTTAAGTTCACACTCAAACTTATCCAATCCATATTCCAAAATCATATTCAATTCATTTACACTTAAATTGAATTTATTTCTTGTTATTAACTACTTAACCTTTTAACTTGGTCATACTTCTCCACTTTTCCAGTTTAATAAGTTACACCAACTTATTTTATTTACAATCCTTGAATTTCCACTTAAGTTTACTCATATTCGATATTTATAACATATAGTTATATAGTCACTTCACCATTCACATTTACACTTAATTTACTCAATTTCAATTCACAATTCATTTAAAATTCAAAATTTACGAATTTCCATTCACATTTTTTACCATAATATAAACCCATTTTCATTTAGGTTTTACCATTGGCTTATTCAATTCATAAGTTCAAGAACTTATTTACTTAATATCTCATATTGCTTACTTGAGTCCATTTAAATTTATAATCATAACTCTAGATTATCTATATCACTTAATAACTTAAGTATATCCATTTCATTTAATAATTACAACTTACAAGTATATAATTATTCTACATTTCAACTTAATATCCAATTCAATTCAAATCCAATTTCAATTTTATTTGACTTATCTTAAGTTAAATTCCAACCTATCTTGTTCCCTTTAGTTTACTCAAGATAAATTTTAATTCCAGGACTTAAAATTTTCACTCTCCTTCCTCATCGATATCCACCCCAAATTATAAGTTCAGCAACTAATTTTATTTGACTTTACAAATCATTTAAAGGGAAATCCCAGAATTTAGTCACCCGGTTTTATTTCAAATCATTTTGAAATAATAAATATACGTACATTCCCTTGGTATATCAAATCATGCTTTTAAAATCTCAAAGCCATTTGGCTTTTCCCAAAATAGTTCCCCTTTGGAAATTTCTAAAATAAACTTGTTTATCAAACAAGTCCAAAACAAATATCCATAACCAATCAGCACGGTAGCAATCCATCACTTAGAAACCAGAAAATGTGTAACGACCCGGAAATTTCGATCCTGAAATTTCCAGATAGTTAGTGAAAAGAATAAAGAGAAAGAAGAAGAAACAGGAAACTCAAACTCAGAATCTCACATTCGCATCGGATAAAATATAATATCACATAAATAATATTTTACAAAGAAAAACTGATCAGTACGTTTACATGTTTATACATCAGATTTACAATAAATACGCAACACTGGACAGTTTAAGACAACTTGTCCTAACTATACAATAATATATCACAGTGATAAAATACTCCATACGTTCCAACCATCCAGCTCGCCTCCTGAACTCCAGAACGTCCTTACCTGAAAAGCTATAATACTCAGTCTGACCCGAGCATTACATCAAGGTAACACCTGGGTCAGGCTGGAAACCAGCGTGAGTAAACCCATCCAACATAGAATACAAAAGCATGCAACTTATATAAACCCGGGTAACTTATATCAATTTACAGCTTCTCAAGTTTGTTATAGACATTACTTATTCATAGGTAAATTTCTAAGTAACAAAACTTCAAACAATGGTCCAATTCACTTAATCATCCCATACTAGCCTATTGATTTCACATATCAATCTATAAGGAATTGATGTGTTTTCGGGTACTTACCCGTACCCGATCCCGGTCTCTTATAATTCAATGTCATCTTAAATCCAGTTTAAGTGGATACATTCAATTTAAATACAGGGTATCAACAATTCATTATCGACGGATACTCCTACAATATTATTGTTCAATCCATCATATCATATCACAAATACCTCACACTCAATATCAGAGATATTCAAAACCCAAGTCGTCTGATATCATTCAATCATCATAAGCAAGATTTGATATATATATATATACATATATAATTCCTAATTAATTTAATTATTCTTCAATTAAATTAATTACCAACTTTAATCACTTTGATTACTAAAACCATGCCTACTAAACATCAATTAATTACAACCAAATTTATTTATCATTAATTAATCATCTTTGTTTAATTATTCTTCAATTACAATAAGTAATTGACTCTCAATTAATTACTCAAAGTAATTAATCCTTAATTACTTCTCTTAAGTGTTTATCATTAATTAAATCATTTTTAGTAATTATCCATTAATTATTCCCCTATATTAACATATTCGGTAAATGTTCTTTAATTACCTTTATTATCATTACTAATTAATTTCACTTAGTGGTTACTCCTCAATTAATCACATTAATAAATCAAACCATTAAATTGATTTCTCAAATTAATTAAAATTTATTAATTATCATAAAAATAATTAATTATTTCCTTAATTGATTACATAAATCAATTTGCGACCCTTTATCACCTTTGAAACATGAAACAACTTCTTTAACCAAAAATTTAAAGTATTTTAAATTTGAAGTCTCATTTAAATCTTGCTAATACCTTGTCTTAGATTCTGTTTTATATCTCTTCAAAACTTATCCATCTTCAAAAATTAGCTCGTAAACAATACTGAACCTGCCAGAAAACTCGAGCAACACTCAAAAATCACCGAGCTAGCCTTGTGTCTCTTGTGAACCCAGCCCCTCACTTCAACACCACGAGTTGGACACGAATCAGTCACGAACTAAACCCCGCAAAAACAACTTCATCCCAAACTCAATACCCAACCGTGCCCAAACCTGGCACAAACTTGCACTTGTGCACGTGCACGTTGGTCAGGGGCTTCTCCGACCATCCCTCGGCTCCTCAACCAGTCGTCGACAACCCCTGCTAGTGCTCCGACCACCCAGTACCACCTAACTCGACGTGAACGAAATTGAGCTACTTCGAACCCACTGGAACCCATTACTTCAACACAGCTTGACCTACCGACGGCAACTCCATCCACCGGAGGCTCCACAATTTTGGCCACAGCATCACCACAGAGCTGAGCTCAATTTCGCCCTCCACCGAACTTTTCCGAAGTGTTGACTAGGGCGCGGCAGTCGAGATTTCAACATTGACCCAAAACTAGGTTTAAACCCTACTTTATCAAAGCTCCGCCACCACCGTAGTCCAAAAATCCTAGTTCCATCTTTGCCAAGACCGTCTTCCTCAACGCCACCTCTGGCAGTGGTTCCAATGTCCCAAACGAAACCGATCACCAGAAAAAGTTCAATACCCAAAAACGTTTACCTCTCTATTTCTTGAGATTTACTGCCTTAATAATCATGATTTAACTTTTGAAAATCCAAATTTTAGATAACACTTCAGATTTTAATCCTGAAACAACAAGTTTTTATGGTCGAAATTTGAAGAAGATTAATATTTTTTTTTTACTGAAATACTCCATTCCAGATAAACTATCATCAATTCTTACCTGAAATATTTTTACAACTTAAATCCTATGGTTTCTAACAATATATGTTCAAACATTACAAACATATAACAACCAGAAGTAGAGCAGTTGATTTTTTTTTCTTTTCTAAAATAATTATAGGACCTAAGATTAAAGAACAGAGAAATCTTTTTTTTTTCCAGGTATGCGCAACGACTTTCACACTCAAATACACATGCAATCTTGTTTAAACAAATCAAGCAAACATATATCATATTCCATTTTAGGTAAATGCTGCATGCATCTAGATTCTGACAGATTTAATTCTTTAATTAAAACTGCTTACTCACCTTCATGTTATACAGGGCAGAGAACAGAGTATTTCAGGCATGCAAAACTTATACATTTATATAGGAATTCACATTTTATACTTACATGCATGCATAATTCATATCATACCATTAATGATTTACAAGCATCTAGTTTTAAAATAAATTATAGTTTTATTCTCTCAAGGTTGTTTAAATGCTTATTCACATGCATCAGTTTTCAACAAATTAAAGTATAAAAAAACAACTAAACAGTTTACTCACCTGATGACGAATGAACAAAGAGGTTTGATCCTTAAAAAAAATTGAATGCTTAAGACTAGAAACTTTGAAATGGCTTTCGATCTTGATGCACATTGCTTGATTATTTTGTATTGCTCAAGTTTTGAATTTTCTTTGATTTTGAACTGAAAATCCTTGAATTTGTTTACTCCCAGTTTGATTTTGTTTACTGGTCTTAGTTCTGATATAGCCCTTTGAATTTGAAAGTTCCTGTTTGTTTTAGTTTCCCTTTAGATCTGATCTTAAGGCTTAGTTTCTTTGTTTTGATTATAAAGATGGTAAAAGAAATAGAAGAAAGTATATGAGTGTTTATATAGATTAAATTAGGATTTCCTTAAAAGAAAAGAAACAAAATGGTGACACTTGTTTAAACATTTAACACTCGTCCCCTTAAGTTCTAACTACCTTACACATATGCACTCTTGTTTACAATAGCCATTAACATATACTAATAAGTTCATAAGTGTTTTAATGTTTAATTAATAATTTGCAAATGTCATTTTCTTATTTACAAATTTATTTAAGTTATGAATAAGTAATTTTGTAATATTCACATGAATATAATGTGTATTTATTTTATATAAATAAGCTTTAGATTATTGTAAATATACATATGAATCTATATAAACATTTATTTATGCATAACTTATGTTTTTGATCAAATCAATATAACATATATTTAAGATATAATTTTTTTTTTAAATTTCAAATTCAAATTCAATCCTTTAAATTTCATAAAAAATCCAATTCAAGGTTAACTTAAAATAAATACATATATTTAAACAAGCCTTAATTCAATTTGAAGTAAATAATAATTATCCTAAAATAACACATAAATATTATTGGTTTGAAATTAACAATTTTGTCTAATTTAAATAATTTACTTATATAAACAATCATCAATACTTAATTTTGAAAGAATACTTTGTCAATTTTAAGTGATTATATTAAGATATGATGAAATAAATATTTATCCAAACATAAATATTTACGATTAGATTCATTTGTTAAATTTACAATTCGGTATTTCTATTAATTAACCCAGTTTGTTAATCAATTACAGATGACCAAAAATTCGGGTTATCACAAAATGAATACTGATGATGTGGTCATCATCACCAGGATTATTTCCAGCGACTGAAGTAAGTTCAGTGCTTCCTTACTCCCAAAAATTCATTTTAAAACATTTTCTATTCTAAAGGCATTTTCAAATACTACTCCATTATTCCTCACAAACCATTTTGGAAAACATTTCCAAAAAGTTCCAAGACTTAAAAATTCCCAAACACTTAGTTCAAATTCATTTTAACCCATTTTCCAAAATTCCGGGATTTAAATTTTGGTTTAAATCAAATTTCACCTATATTCCTTTGTATAAATCATACTTATAAATTTCTATTTGGTTATATGTAAAACCATTTCAATTCTTATAATCTATTTGATTATAATATCAACAACCAAGCATTCGAAACATATACAGTATAATAAATTTAGAAAATTATTTCCTTTACATCAAAATATAATTTTGGATAAAATTATTTCATTTACCCACTTTAAAACAACACTGTGTCTATTTACCTTGTTTAAGAGTCTAGAAACCCCTATCGATATGGTTGTATTTCCCATACCGACCAGAATCCATAAACACTCTACCGATAAATCAACACCCAAATATTTTCAATCAAACATAGCATCCAACATTTCTGTTACCAATATAGTTTATCATGGATTATCAGTGACCAAATCATAGAATATTAAAACATTCTAAATAAATTTGAGGAATCTTGTTGGATCCCTCCAACCTGTTTCCCTGCATCCATAGATGTTAGCACAATACAATAATACCAATTCCACTATGAGATGGAATATCGTTGTATATGGGATTAAAATATAATATCATCCGCTATTATGCGGCGCATAGGGTCTCATCTGCTATATAATGCGGGAAATCAATCACTCCAATATATACTATATACTACTGTATAATATATACCACATCCAATCAATCCAACCATTCAACCCGATATTTAAATTTAACTATTTAAATTTAAATAAAACCCAGATGAGTGAGATTAACTCACCATTGCTTTTCATTTGTAATCCACTTCAATATTGCCTTGGTTTTTTCCAGTTTTTGACCTTAAATAAACAATTTATATGATTTATTAATATTTGAATTGATCGAACAATTAATTACTATTTATTTATTTAATTTAAACTAATAATTTGGTAACTAATATAATTAAATAGGTTTATTAAATAAGTCAGTTACTAAAATACATTAGTTTAAAAATTAAACAAGTAAGTAAAAATGTGTATATGCATACTTATTCCTTTACTGTATATAAACGAACAGTAATTTCTTTTACTGTTAAGATTTTTAACATGTTTACATTTTTGTAAAAATCTGGATTTATAATTCTTATGCATATGTACACATATCACTTTCCATTGTTCCTAATTATATAAACATATATAAAAGTATAATTTGTTTTCAATTTGAAAATAATTTGCTAAGAAAATTCTAAAACTCGGTTTAGGATTGCAGTACCTTCAATACCACGGAACTCCTCCCCTCTTCGATCACGAAGCCGACTCAGTTGACCAGTACATCACGAGCAGCTTCGGTTTTGCCTGAGTCCCTGCCTCATGCCTCCCTCGCCAAGTCGCCTTTCCTCTCACTTGCCTCCATGAGCGCGAGTTTCCCATCAGGTCGCAGCCCAACGAAACGTCGACCACGACGCCACACCGCGTTGTCGACCTATCTCCGTCACCATCGCGACGTACCTTTGCACACGCCTCCACTCGACCTCGAATTTGAGCAATTCGCCACTACGAGCTAGCATCGGCCCACCATGATGCCATCGCGTTTACCCCTTTTCATTTTATTTTGAGATTGTGATTCGAATTAGATAGGAAGATAAGGGATTTGGGAAGGGAGAGGGGAGCCATGGCTTTCGATCGAGGGTTTAGAGGGAAGGCACCGATTAAAATTCAAAAAATTTGCTACGCCATTTTCTCGTTAGAAATTGAATTGAAGCGCCAGAAGGCATGATTTTTTTTTTTTTTGTATTCGAGCATTTTGCATTTTTATTGAAAAGGGAATGGGTCTCGTGTCTAAAAGAAGAAGGATAAGGAATCGTGTTTGAATATACTTGCTACAGTAAACTGAAGTGGAAAGGAAAAAGGTTTGATGTATTCAGCTAATGTTGATCAAAATATAAATATATACATTTTTAATTAAATCCAAATTGTCCCGATTTACGTGACCAAAAATCACGAACCCCTATCGAGGTGTGCCGCTAGGCGTTTGTAATGTTATACCCCTATTCCGAATGCAATGGAAAAGGTTTCGAGACCTAATTCGATCGTATGGAGAAGATAGCTTTTGGGACTCAGTTATTAAATTGAATTTTCGATATAAATTTCAGCGCGTTTATATGTCGTACACTCACACAACAACTCCAAACAATACGAAAATTGAAACCTGATAATAATACAATATTACAGATCCAATGGAACTGGCTTTGTCGAATTCTGAGACTGTGCCTCGGAAGGCTACTTGTAAACGTCAATTTAAACGATATATTTTCAAAACTTAACAAAACATTCTCAAATTCAATTTCAACACTTTTACTATCTTCGGTGCTATCGACATAAATTTTACAAACCCTCAGATTATTTTTAACAGGCTTAAAACTGAAGATTCAATATTTCACACAACTTCCAATTATTAAATTCAATAATTTAATTATCAAATAAATAGTGATATTTGGAATTCAAGTTAAAATTAACCATTCAAATATTTAGAATCAGTTAAGTATTCCAATTTCAAATGCTCAAAAATTCTGGGTCGTCACATTCCTTCCCCCTAAAAGAATTTCATCTCCGAAATTGCTAGTTAAGAAGAATGATCCAATACCCATTACTATTTTCCAAAACCAAACAGTTTTATCAACTTGCCATAACATATCTTTTATTAAAGACCCACTATTGCTTCAACGAACTTCCCAAAACCTTCCATAGTTTCCAACAACATTATTTACTCCACTTATTCAATTTAAATTTAAATCCAAATTTAAATTATTAAAACTTTCTCAAAAAAATTTCTAACTCTCTAAATTTCCGAAAAAATTCGTCAGCGTCTCCTTTGCGCGGCTAGCTCGGTACAACTACAAAATGCCTCTATGGGCCCCCGGATTTCAAAAGAAAACAAAAGCCAAGTGGCTAGACTATAAAATCATCAAATTTCATACAGAAATTTAAATACATACCTTTTCCAAGCGAATTTCAATTTATCCTCTGAAAACCAAAATCCCAAATTCACTTTCCTAATCCTTTAGTTCCAACTAAACAATTAGTTTCAATTTCCATTTCCAAAATCCCTTATTTCAATTCCAATTTGAAATCGTTTTGTTGCTAATGAAAATTTTTCCAAAAATTTTCAAAAATTTTCTAACTACCAAAATTTTCGGAAAATTTTAGCAGAATCTCCTTTGTATGGAGGAGCTTTTGCAATTTGACAAGAGATATAAATATATATACATCGACCCACACTTTCGGAAAAACAAAAACAGGTCATATTCCTATTTTTATTGCGTAGGCATACTTTATTTAGCATTTTTAAGCAAGCGGCTTATTATTTTAGCAATTAGTGCGTCCAAATCAAGCCAAACGGCTTCCCAGTACCTGTACTTACTCAATTCAAACATGTAAGTACTAAATATATGAAATTTATTAACATTTCACTTACTTTCAATAGTTAAACACATGCATTTCATAAGCAACATGCACCAAACACTTTCCATGAGCAATTTATATGGTTTCAAAACTAATTTAATTACTTTCAACCAATTCATATGCCATTTCATTTAATTTTAATGGTTTACAATTTAATTTCTTACATTCAATTTAATTTTAATCCAAACAAGCTCATATTCAACTCAGTTGATTTCAAAATCAATTTTATTTCACTTCTATCAATTCGTAGAATTTTATATAATCTCGTTTTCGTCAAACGACAATTTATTTCTACGCAATTCGACTATATTCATGTGAATAAATAATTACTAAAGCTTATAACCATTTCAAATTGATTCTAACTAAATTTGTATTCAATTCCTTCCATTTTAATTCATTCACAACCATTTTGTTTAGCTCGACACATTCCATGCTTGTATACTACAAACCATTCCCAAATTAATTCAACACAAGCTTTTATTTAATAGTCTACCCTTCCTACTCGAAGTCGAGCTTCTCATTATTCTTAACTTAAGTTAATTTACTTTAATTTATTCCAACTTCAAACTTAAGTTCACTTCCATTTAATTTGATTCTCATCAACTATAGTTTCATTTAATTCAGTTAGCCCATCCATTATAATTTTAATTTTAATTCACCTTCTCAATTTATCAAAATAATATCCAAGCACATACTTAACTCATTTATACTCGAATTGGATTTTATTTATAACTCAAATCATTTCTATTATAATCCAATTCCATTTGATTTTTAAAACATCTCCACTTATTTTAATTCATTATCAATCCAAGTCGAATTCTATTTATAATTCGAGTTTATTTCCAAACTTCATTATTAACTTATAATCCATTTTATTTAACCGAGTTAAATTTTATTAACATACTCTATCAAATAATTTATTTATCTAATTAGCTTACTTTCGACTTCTAAATCAATATTCGATTTTATTACAAAAATCATTTCATTAAATTTTCCTGAGTTCAATTTTTTTTCTATAATTCCAGTTTGGATTTTCTTTCATTTCCCAAATTCCAACACTTTTATTTCGGCTTATTTATTCCCTTTTCATATTTTTATAAGCTACTCACTTATTAATATTCATACTTCTCCATCAATTTACAGTCAATCACATTTCACTTTACTTTTAACTAGGGATTATATTTTTATTTCAATGCTTTTCAATTCTTTTATAAGCTTCCAAGGCTTATTTATCCCAATTCAATACTTACTTAGTTTACGCTTATTTATTGAAATAAGAATTTTATTCAATTCAATACTATCTATAACTCAACTGAATTTATTTCAATTCAATTTTATTTAACTTAACTTCAGTTAAATCTAGCTACATACCATTCTTTTGCATTTTATTAAGCAAGGACTTAATTTGATTTAATATCATCCCACACAATTCACTTTTATTTCATTTCAATTATTTTCAACTTACTTCAAACCCAACTCATTATTATTAACTTTGCTTAAGTTAATTTAATTCTAATTAATTTTATTTCTCAATCCAAATTTAATTTTTATTTTCCCATTCCAATCACATTCAAGATTTACTAATTATTTCTTCCAATCATCCATTAAATTTTCCACAATTTAATTTCTCCAAATTAAATTTATTTAACTTTTTCACTTTAAATTTTAATTCCAACATTTAAAGCTCATATTATCCTTCCTTATTTAAAAAAATCATCACAACTTTATAAGTTTATAACTTACCTCATCAGGATTTTCAATACAAATAAGGATTCAGGATTTCAAACAATCGGCTTTTGGTTCAAATCGTTTTGAAACCACCATTATCCCAAAATTACATTTCTCAAATTTTTAAACCAGTCCAGGCTTTTATCCCTAACAAATTTCCTTTGAAATTTCAAAAACAAAACTAGTTCTTCCGAACATATCAATTTAGCAGCAATCCGTCACTAAGAAACTTAAAAATGAACATCGATGATGTTGCAGTCATCACTGAAGTTATTTTCCAGCGAATGAAGTGAGCTCAATGCTATTTCCCTTCCCAAAATTTATTTGAAACAATTTCCTTTCAGAAACACCTCCAAAATAATAATGTGATTATTTGTCTTCAAAACAATTTGAAAAACACTACTAAAATCTCTAGGGTTTTAAATTTACAAATTTGCTTTAAGTCAAATTTTAACTATAATTCATTTGTATTTATTCTCATACCATTTTTTTTCATTTGATTGTACAAGTCATTCCAATTTTTTTATAATCTTATTTGTTTAAAATATTATCATCCAAACATCCAAGTTATATAACAATTTAAGGAAATATTTCTTTTATATCAAAATATATTTTGGGTAAAATTATTTCATTCACCCATCATTAAAACAATACTGTGTCAATTTATCGTGTCAGGTGTTTATAAACTCTTCTCGAATACCGGCCAACTTACTCGATCAGAATTCATATTTCACTCAACCAATAAGTCAACACAATATTAAAACAATTTATATTCACTAACAAATACTGATGCAGCAAGGCATATAGGAATTCAGAAGTTAGACCATATTAAGTCGTACACGAGCTTAAGACGTGCATGCTTGATGAGTCGGTCACGGGATAGTGGAAGCATGAGTCGGTGCCGATTTAACGAAGCTTGGAGGAGTTCGTACTTGATGAGTCGTCCATGACTCATCGGTCTATCCATAAGTCATTTGCGACTTATTAAAGCAATGGGGAACAAGTTGCCGGGTCTAACTATGAGTCGTTCAGTATTGAGGGAACTTGAGTCGTCTACGACTCAACGTATAAGTCGTCAACGACTTAACGCGAAGCAAAGAAAAACCCAGCAAGTGAAGGCTTTGAGTCGGAGGGAGTTAAGGTGGCAAGGAGATGAGGCAGCATGCGCTTGAGTCGGTCGTGTTGAGTCGTTTTTTGTGATGAATCGTGTACTGTTGTATGTTGTAAGTCGTATGTCGTGAGTTTTAAGTCGGTATGTAGTTGGATCGTGTTGTATTTTAGGTCGTTACCGACCTATGGGTTGTGAGTGTTGTATTTTAGGTCGTTACCGACCTAGGGGTAATGTTGAGTCGGTCATGTATATGAAGTGTTGGGTCGCATACGACCTATGGTGAGTCGTCTTAAGGTCATATGATGATGTATGTAGGTCGTGCTTGTTAAGTCGGCCAGGGTTGAGTCGTTCTGGAGTTGAGCTGCCTTGTGTTGAGTCGGCCACGACCTAAGTTAGGTCGTAAGTCGTCGCCGACCTAAAAGTTGGGTGACGAATGTTGTGTTGAGTGTAATGCCTATAAATAGCGTGTGTGTTGTAATTTTTGTGGTTGTTGATTTTTGAATAAAATTCTCTTTGTTAGCTTTGTGCTTTCATACCAATTGGTAGTTAAGTGTAATCTCCTATCTCCACTTACGTCATTCGAGTGCGCTCGAATCCACGTTTGTTGAAGCCGATTCACGGAATCTAGTGCGCTAGATCAACGTGCGAAGAATCGTAGATCTTTGAACACGGTATAGTGCGCTATCAACGTGTTTGAGATAGCTAGAGTTCGGTATCTTTGGATCAACGAACTTGGGCATTTTGGTATCTTCAACTCACCGATTGCTACATTTCATCGATTGAAGTTTTGTTTGATTAATCCGCTGCGTCATTATTGGTATCAGAGCCATACTTAGCCAATCATAGCTAAGTTGATTCTTGGAGCCAAGTTTTTGAAGTTTGAAGTTGGAAGGAGTTCATTGTGTTCTTGTTGAATTTGTAACAACATTAGAGTGTTTGATCCATTTTATTTTGGATCGAGGAGTTGGACTTTGTTTGGATTTTGAATTGGTGTTTGCGCGCCAATTTTTGGAGGGTTTTGGAGTAAGTGTGAAGCCAAGCCGTGAGGTGTAAAGGCCGAGACAAGTGGGAGCCGACCTTACTTGAATTGTTAACTCGTTGCCGAGTTAGTGTGAGCCGAGACAAGCATAGCCGTGTATTGTTGAGCTTAGATTGCTTTGTTGGGAGGAAAGTTTGAAGTCTTGTGTTGAATTTTTTTAAAGTCTTGAGAAGTTTACAACCATGCCACCAAGGAGAGCTAATCGTCATCAAAACGTTGAAGCTTTGTATCGTAGAGAAGAAGCTGAATTTATGGAACAACGTATTAATGAAAAATTTGATGAAGGCATTGGTAAATTGGAGAAATTAATGATTGATATGAGTCAGAATAGAAGGAGAATTTCACCTGAATCAAACCGTGGAAATAGTAGAGTTTCATCACATTCGGAACGGGAGAGAAGAGAAAGTCAAGAGCATAGAAGTGTTGACAATCGAAGTAGGAGGAATGTTGATGATCACGATAGAAGGGATGTTGGTAGTAGAAGTGGTGTTAGAGATGTTGGAGGACGAGATCGACAACGCTATACACCTGACTTTGAGGATGAGTTTGACGGTGAAAGAGGAAGTGTTCATTACAGAGACAGAGATCAGGGACAACGTCAGTATCGGGTTATTGATGATGATCGACGTTGGGAATCGGGTATGAAGATGGAAATTCCGGAGTTTAAAGGCGGGATGGTTGCTGAGGAATTCTTAGATTGGTTGTCTAACGTGGAGGAAATCTTTGATTTCAAGGAGGTGCCGGAGAATCGAAGGGTGAAGTTAGTTGCTACAAGGCTGAGGGGGAGAGCTTTGGCATGGTGGCAGCAAACTAAACTTACTCGTGAACGAATGGGGAAGTCAAAGATAGAATCTTGGGAAAAGATGAAGAAGTTGATGAGATCTACTTTCTTACCTTATAATTACCAATCACTTATGTACCAAAGGTTGCAGAATCTGAGGCAAGGGACGAAGTTTGTTAGTGATTATGCTGATGAATTTTACCAACTCATTGCTAGAAACGATATTATGGAGACAGAAGAACAGCTGACAGCTAGATTCATTGGGGGATTGAGAATGCAGATCCAGGATATGGTTAATATGTTTGATCCTAGATCTGTAGCGGAGGCACATCAGAAAGCGTTAGCTTGGGAGAAACAGGGAAGGCGTGGAGGTGGTGTGTTTACTAATTCTAATAATCCAGTGAAGGTGGCCAGTGGTAGTTCTAATGTTCCTAGACCTGTCACAAAACCAGTGGTGAAAGAGGTTGAGAAGGCGAAGGCTAGTAGTGGGTTCAGATGTTATAACTGTCAGGAGTTGGGTCACAAGAGTAACGAATGTCCAAAGCCGAAGAAGAGAACCATGGTTGCAGAAGTTGAGGAGGATGATGGTGAGGAGGCAGAATGTTCAAATGCACCTTATGTTGAGGAGGAGGAAGAATTGTTTGGAGATGAAGGATGTAATCTTATGTTGAGGAGAAGTTGTTTGACACCAAAGCAAGAGGAGGATTGTAGTTGGTTGAGAAGCAATATTTTTCAGTCGACATGTACTATTCTGGGGAAAGTCTGCAAATTCGTTATTGATGCAGGGAGTTGCGATAATATTATTTCTATAGAGGCAGTTAGAAAGTTGAACTTGAATACTGAGAAGCATCCTAAACCGTACAAGCTAGCATGGTTAAGGAAGGGTGGAGAAGTGAAAGTATGTCGAAGAGCTTGTGTTAATTTTTCTATTGGGAAGAAGTACAAAGATGAAATTTGGTGTGATGTCGTAGATATGGATGTTTGTCATTTATTGTTGGGTCGACCATGGCAGTTTGATAGAGCAGTTCAGCATGACGGTCGTGCCAACAGTTACAGTTTCATGTTCGAGGGTACTAAAATCACTTTGGTTCCTAAGAAACAGCAGCAGAAGGAGAGCAAGCTAGAAGAGATTGAAGAATTGAAAACTCTGTTGACTTTGAAGGAGTTTGTTAAAAAAGTGGAGGAAGAACCGGAAGTGTTTTTGTTGATTGGGAGAGAGAGTAGTGAAGAAGTTGAGATTCCCGAAGAAGCAAAGCCAGTTTTGAAAGAGTTTGAAGATGTCTTTCCAGAGGAGTTACCGAAGGAGTTACCACCACTGAGAGACATTCAACATCAGATTGATCTTGTTCCAGGAGCAGTGTTACCACATCGACCACATTACCGTATGAGTCCGAAGGAACATGAGGAATTACGAAGGCAGGTGGAAGAGTTGTTGGAACAGGGACGTGTTCAGGAAAGTTTAAGTCCTTGTGCCGTGCCAGCATTGTTAGTACCAAAGAAAGACGGAACATGGAGGATGTGCACAGATAGTAGAGCTTTGAATAAGATCACTGTTCGTTACAGATTTCCTATGCCGAGGTTGGATGATTTGTTGGATCAGTTGAGTGGGGCAACTATATTTTCAAAGATTGATTTGAAGAGTGGTTATCATCAAATTCGTATCAGACCTGGAGACGAATGGAAGACAGCTTTCAAAACTAGAGAGGGGTTGTACGAATGGTTGGTTATGCCATTTGGATTGTCAAATGCACCTAGTACATTCATGCGGGTGATGAATCAAATTTTTAGGCCATTCATTGGGAAGTTCGTCGTGGTTTATTTCGATGATATTCTGATTTATAGCAGGAGTACGGAGGAGCATGTTCTACATTTGAGGGAAGTGTTGCTTATTCTTCGTGAAGAACAATTTTATGCTGCTACAAAGAAATGTGTGTTTATGACACCCAGTGTTTTATTCCTGGGTTATGTTGTTTCAGGGAAAGGTATTCAAGTTGACCAGAGCAAAGTTGAAGCAGTCAGGAATTGGCCACAGCCAAAGACAATTGCAGAAGTGAGAAGTTTTCATGGGCTAGCGTCATTCTACCGAAGATTCATCCCACACTTCAGTAGCGTGATGGCTCCAGTGACTGATTGCATGAAAGGGAAACAATTTGTGTGGTCAGAAGAAGCGGGGGTTGCCTTTGAGAAGATCAAGGAATTGTTGACGTCTGCACCAATTCTTGTTCTACCTAATTTTCAGTTATTGTTTGAATTGCATACTGATGCATCGAAGGTTGGTATTGGAGGGGTTCTGAGTCAGAATGGGAAGCCAGTTGCATATTTCAGTGAAAAGTTGTCAGGGGCGAAGATGAAATACAGTACATATGACGTTGAATTTTATGCTGTTGTTCAGGCTGTTAAGCATTGGAGACATTACTTATTTCAGAAGGAATTTGTTCTGTACACTGATCACGAAGCTTTGAAACATTTACAGGGGCAGGATAAAATTTCAGCGAGACATGCATCATGGATTGCTTATCTGCAGCAGTTTACTTTTGTCGTTAAGCACAAATCAGGGGTGACAAATCGGGTAGCTGATGCTTTGAGTAGGAGGAGTCATTTACTAACGACAATAAAGATTGAAGTGACGGGGTTCGAAATGTTGCCTGAGATGATTGAAGGAGATCCTTACTTTGAGAAATATGTTGAGAAAGTGAAGGATGGGAGTACCGATGAATTCATGTTAGTTGATGGTTTTCTGTTTAAAGGAAATCGTTTATGTATTCCGGATTGTAGTTTGAGGATGAAGATTGTGAAGGAGTTGCACGAGGAAGGACATGTAGGCCGTGATCGTACTTTGCAGTTGATTTCGCAATCTTACTTTTGGCCGTCGATGAGGAAAGAGGTGGAAAGATTTGTGGAGCGATGCCATATTTGCCAAGTTTCAAAAGGAACAGCAACAAATGCAGGGTTGTATATGCCATTACCTGTACCGACTAAGCCATGGGTTGATATTAGCATGGATTTCGTTTTGGGTTTGCCGCGAACTCAAAGGGGAAATGATTCGATATTTGTTGTGGTGGACAGGTTTTCAAAGATGGCACATTTTGTTGCTTGCAAAAGGACAGCAGATGCAGTTCGAGTGGCACAGTTATTTTTCAAGGAGATTTATCGACTTCATGGTTTACCAGAATCTATTGTTTCTGATCGAGATACTCGTTTTCTGAGTCACTTTTGGTTGAGTTTGTGGAAGATGGTGGGAACGAAACTGAAATTTAGCAGTGCTTATCATCCACAAACTGATGGACAGACAGAAGTTGTTAACAGGTCATTGGGAAATTTGTTGCGATGTCTTGTACAGGATAATTTGAGAAGTTGGGACATGAAGCTATGCCAGGCAGAATTTACTCATAATCATGCAGTGAATCAAAGCACAGGATTCAGTCCATTTCAGATTGTTTATTCAAATTTACCCAGGGGACCATTGGATTTGGCAGTAGTACCGCAGTCGAAGGGGACAGTTAAACGAGCTGTTGATTTTGTTGATGAACTGACTGAATGTCATAAAATCGTTCAGGAACGATTAGAGAAATCGAATGAGAAGTATAAGAAGTCTGCAAATTTGAAACGTCGAAATGTTGAATTTAAGGAAGGTGATTTGGTTTATGCTGTATTGACAAAGGATCGTTTTCCGGTGGGTGCTTATAACAAGTTGAAGGCGCGGAAAATTGGTCCAGTTGAAATTTTAAAGAAAATCAATGAGAATGCTTATCGATTAAAGTTACCAGATGATGTTTATACTTCTGATGTTTTTAACGTCAAGCATTTAATTCCATATCATGGGGGTGAGATTGTTGAGGAAGAATTTACAAATTCGAGGTCGAATTTTTCTCAACCAGGGGAGGATGATGCAGCAAGGCATATAGGAATTCAGAAGTTAGACCATATTAAGTCATACACGAGCTTAAGACGTGCATGCTTGATGAGTCGGTCACGGGATAGTGGAAGCATGAGTCGGTGCCGATTTAACGAAGCTTGGAGGAGTTCGTACTTGATGAGTCGTCCACGACTCATCGGTCTATCCATAAGTCATTTGCGACTTATTAAAGCAATGGGGAACAAGTTGCCGGGTCTAACTATGAGTCGTTCAGTATTGAGGGAACTTGAGTCGTCTACGACTCAACGTATAAGTCGTCAACGACTTAACGCGAAGCAAAGAAAAACCCAGCAAGTGAAGGCTTTGAGTCGGAGGGAGTTAAGGTGGCAAGGAGATGAGGCAGCATGCGCTTGAGTCGGTCGTGTTGAGTCGTTTTTTGTGATGAATCGTGTACTGTTGTATGTTGTAAGTCGTATGTCGTGAGTTTTAAGTCGGTATGTAGTTGGATCGTGTTGTATTTTAGGTCGTTACCGACCTATGGGTTGTGAGTGTTGTATTTTAGGTCGTTACCGACCTAGGGGTAATGTTGAGTCGGTCATGTATATGAAGTGTTGGGTCGCATACGACCTATGGTGAGTCGTCTTAAGGTCATATGATGATGTATGTAGGTCGTGCTTGTTAAGTCGGCCAGGGTTGAGTCGTTCTGGAGTTGAGCTGCCTTGTGTTGAGTCGGCCACGACCTAAGTTAGGTCGTAAGTCGTCGCCGACCTAAAAGTTGGGTGACGAATGTTGTGTTGAGTGTAATGCCTATAAATAGCGTGTGTGTTGTAATTTTTGTGGTTGTTGATTTTTGAATAAAATTCTCTTTGTTAGCTTTGTGCTTTCATACCAATTGGTAGTTGAGTGTAATCTCCTATCTCCACTTACGTCATTCGAGTGCGCTCGAATCCACGTTTGTTGAAGCCGATTCACGGAATCTAGTGCGCTAGATCAACGTGCGAAGAATCGTAGATCTTTGAACACGGTATAGTGCGCTATCAACGTGTTTGAGATAGCTAGAGTTCGGTATCTTTGGATCAACGAACTTGGGCATTTTGGTATCTTCAACTCACCGATTGCTACATTTCATCGATTGAAGTTTTGTTTGATTAATCCGCTGCGTCAAATACGCGCTCATATCTATTAATACACTGAAACTCATTTTAGAGTACTACTGACTCTGTCTCTAATGAGTAATTCCCACCAGAGTCAAGGTTCTCGCTTAACCTTCAGCTCTGATACCAAATGTAATGACCCGCAAATCTGTACCCTTTAAGTCGACACTATTCTCCATCATTCAACTCAAGATGAACGGAAATACGAACAATTTGGGTTAAAGAAGATGAGGTAGAATGAGAAAATAGAAAAACAATATCAGAATCTAACCATCACAACGGAATAAAATATAATAGATATAAAATGATCTTTACACAACCACAAAATATATCTATTTATACATTACATCATTAGAGTACAACATCAAAGTTCAATACAAACAACAACACAACTCAGGATGGTTATAATATCTCGTCCTTCAAAAACTGAATACACAGCGGAATATTTCATACAAATATGGAAGTACGTATCGCCATCCAGCTCATCTCTTGAGCTCCATAGCATCCTTTCATGTACCCTATAATACTCGGTCTGACCCGAGCATTATAGTTAAATAACACCCGAGTTAGTCTGAAATACCAGCGTGAGAAAGCCACACTCAATTGGATTATTAAAGTTTCAAAATCCTTTGAAAACAAAAGCATCTCGTAAGACCACGCCACAAATAAACATGTCAGGTTTTTACCATACGATAGCTAGAACACTTTTTATTAAAATCCTCTGATATTATAATAGTGTCTATAGAAGGTAAAATAGAATCTAGCTGAAATGCATGCATCTCACGTTTCAGCAATAGTTGGCCACAATCAAAACCATAAAGGCACGTAGGGAGAATCGATTTTCAACTAATGACTAGGCACTGGAGTACCACCTGTCACAGTACGTGGCCTAGATCACCGTACCGAGGATTACTCCCAATCCCCTGCAACACAAGACCGGAACAACCCCTTACTGGATAATCCCAAGTAAGATCACCCCATGGTTGGGATCAGCAACCGCACCACTAAGCCGAATAAAAGGGACATCTAGACAGGGATGACTTCACCCTAACGGGTGCTACCCACTTAGCCTTGCTGCATAACCCCTGATTTTCAGTCATTCTCGGTTGATGAGGCTCGAGGCTAAGCGTAAACTTTTTAAAACATATCACTTAGAATGCTCATCGCCCACCTGACGATGTTCTGAAAGCATTCATCCATACAAGTCCTTCCCGGGTTCAAACGGAACCTAAGGCACTATTCCTACTACATCCATTTTGAAATCACCTCAGGATCAGTAGCGACTAGCCCTTGCACTTCACTGCTCCATCTTCGAATCCAAACTCATCTTCCTTATGAAAATGTACAAACCGGATCGAAGTGGTTTTCGAGGAATTAATCCCGATCCCGGTCTCTTTGAAACGATCAGCGCATTGACCAATATTGACAGTCGGTTATTTAACTATCAATTAACATTCACAAACATCCATCAAACATAAATAATTTCTCCTGATTATTTATTAACCTCAAAATATCTTCGCAAGATATATTTCCATTTCCAACCACTTTGGATATAGTTTTCAAACCACACTTCTCATGAAATAAATTTCCAAAAATTTATTTCCACTGAAAACACCAAGCATAAAAACTTTAGATTTTTAAAATAATTTAAAAAACTTTATTATAAAATATACTTTAAAACATTTAAATTGAAAAATACTTCAATACTTTATTAAAAATATATTCTTTAGGAATATTTAAAATAAGGTTACTTTATAAAATATAAAACTTGATTTTCTCCTTTAAAATAAAATTCCAAGTCACCTTTAAATAATCACTACGATAATAGATTTGAAAATACTTACTTTAGAATTTAAACATTTAGAAATAATAAACTTTCTAAAACATGTTTTCAAACAACATTAAAACTTTTAACTTATATTTAAAAATTTGCTTTGAAAACGTAGTTGGCTATCTAGGGAAATACACTTCTTTGTCACATCTTTTAAAAATAAATCACTATTTATTTTTAAACAAATTTACCCATTCCTTTAATAAATTCCCACCATGAATTTATTCTTCCAAATATCCACTGATATCCGTTACACTTTATAGACCCAGTTTATAAATTTCATAGTCACATTCTCCTTTAAATTTCCAATTTCAAACACTTGAATCAATTTTCAAATTGATTTCGAAATTACTCCATTTTGAAATAAATCCCTTTACTTACTCATTTATTTCAAAACTCATCGACTTCGAATTTTTATTCCTTAATTATGATTTAAAATCTTTTTAACTGAAAATATCAATTTCATATTTCCCAAATTTCTTCTTTATCCTTTTAAATAAATTTAAACCTTGAAATTTAAAGTAAATTCTCTTATTCCTTTAAATAACATCACTTAAGATGTAAAAATTCATTATCACTCGGTTTATTCAAAATCCCCCTTTCCATACTCGTAACTTATTAATTAGAATTTTAAAATCACTTTCATTCTTTTTCAATTCATTCTTCAGTTTATCCCAAATTTTCAATAACCAATTTATTTACAAATCCTCTCTTTTAATTTTCTTTTCAAAAATCCAATCTATATATTTTTGGTAACTCAGTACTAACTCGGTACACCCAAATATTTTCAATCAAACATAGCATCCAACATTTCTGTTACCAATATAATTTATCACAGATTATCAATGACCAAATCATAGAATATTAAAACATTATAAATAAATTTTAGGAATCCTATTGGATCCCTCCAACCTGTTTCCCTGCATCCATAGATGTTAGCACAATTCAATAATTCCAATTCCACTTCAAGGTGGAAAATCGTGGTATATGGGATTTAAATATAGTATCATACGCTATTATGCGGCGCATAGGGTCTCATCCGCTATATAATGCAGGAAATCAATCACTCCAATATATACTATATACTACTATATAATGTATACCACATCCAATCAATCCAACCATTTTCAACCCGATATTTAAATTTAACAATTTAAATTTAAATAAAACCAAAATGAGTGAGATTAACTCACCCTTGCTTTTCATTTGTAATCCACTTCAATATTGCCTTGGATTTTCCCAGTTTTTGACCTTGAATAAACAATTTATATGATTTATTAATATTTGAATTGATCGAATAATTAGTTACTATTTATTTATTTAATTTAAACTAATAATTTGGCAACTAATATATTTAAATAGGTTTATTGAAAAAGCCAATTACTAAAATACATTATTTTAAAAATTAAACAAGTAAGTAAAAATGTGCATATGCATACTTATTCCTTTACTGTATATAAACGAACAGTAATTTCTTTACTGTTAAGATTTTTAACATGTTTGCATTTTTGTAAAAAACTGGATTTATAATTCTTATGCATATGTACACATATAACTTTCCTCTGTTCCTAATTATATAAACATATATATATAATTTGTTTTAAATTTGAAAATAACCTGCTAAGAAAATTCTATAACTCAATTTAGGATTGCAGTACCTTCAATGCCCCAGAACTCCTGTAACATCCCGCCTTTTCGTACGATTTAAACAGACACACGTGCCAGTTCAAACCATACGGAAGGGCGGAGTGTTATGGGGTAAATAAGAAAAACAGAGAAGAAATAAACAAATAGAATCTCACAGCGGAAGGATAAAATATAATAATAAAATATACAGTTTATAAAACTGTTTACAAAACATTTGATTCTTCTTTATACAATTAAATATCAGAGTTCACATACCAACAATATCAATGCAGCGGAATACAGTGTAGTGGAATAAAATAGTAGGTAGTAATATTAAAATCTTCGTCTTCGTCCTCCAGAGCTAAACTTCAAATCCTGAAACGCTCGGACTGACCCGAGCGAATTGAAAAGACAAAACACTCTAGTCAGAACTAAAAGATCTTATGTGAGTTAAATTAACAGAAATAAATATGAGTGCAGTAACTCAAGAGATGCACGGGATTTACATCTCCTAAGGATCCGTTAAACTATTTACTATGTAGTATATTGCGCTATTATACTAGTGTCTAATTGTAAAATAAACTTACTTTTAAATAGCGTTAAGGGGTTACCCATATAGCCCTTAACACAGAATATATTCCCATAGTCTATACAGTACCGTAATCTCCCCCGTACTGGGCGTCGTCAGAGGGCACTCCATAGGTATGGTACAAAGCTAAAATCGTATAAGGCGCGCTAGGGTAGGTGACACGGCACAACTAGGCAATGCCAGGGTAGATATACCAATTACGCTTCCGGGTCGATGGTAACGCGTAGCCGCAGCTACCGCCCACCTCGAACAAACTCCCCCAAAATCAAAAATAGAAGTGGCCACTGAAATCAATCCAAAGTCAAAGTATAATATCGAAGAGGAGTGTCCGATCAGAGGAATGACCTCATTAACCCGTCGATCGCTCCTGTTTTAGCCACCTTATGCCAACTCACGGGAGTTGGGTCCACGTATTTACCTTACAGGAAACGTCGCCACCATCCTACTTCATTCTGGAATCTCCACCGCGTACACGGTTAGTCAAAGTGGTTTTCGGTAACGACAGAGAGTATGTCCATATCCGATCCCGGTCTCTTTGCCAACCCATCGTTATTATAACACCGCGGTCAATTAAAAATAGTTTATACTTTAAAACCAGAATATAATCCATTTCAAAACCATAATATTACGATATCATTTCTTCTTTAAAACCCAAAAAGATTCATTTTGATATTATTTTTATAAAACCCAAATCAATGATATCATTTCCCAAATATAAATCTTTTCCAAAAATTATGCCACTTTTAAAATTTATAATTCCTTGTAACCAAATATTTGAATATTAACTTTCAACATAATACTTCGAAATCCATAGTTTTTAAAACCATTACTTTCAAAACTAAATGGTTTGGATATTCAACAATATATAAAATAAGTGATTTAACTTTATGGTTACTTTGTATGGAAAATAATTTACATGGCTTTGTGAATATTTCTTTACTCAATGTTAAACCATAATCCAAAATATTATTTCAAGTCCCAACCATTTCAATTTTATATATATTTATATCCATCTTGAGTGTTAATATTTCAAATAAAGTTGGATTTTTATTCTTTCAACAAATCAAATGTTCTATTAATTAGTTTTGAACATTCACATAAAATCCATAAATAATAAGACTTCAATTTCTAGTAATAAATTATATATATTTTCCAATTCAAATTATACTAGAATATTCATTTCAATTTATTTTGGGAAAAATCCAATTGTAAATATACTATCTTAAAATTTCCAACTTAACATTTAAACATAGGATATAAATTATCAACTCCATTTTTCTAAATTTTCTTCCATTTTAATAAAGAGATTTATACACCTTTTTATTTCAAATTTTTCAACTTCATATGTATATAAATATGGAAGAAAACATTTATTCAATATAAAATTTAAGATTTTTATAAACCGTATTCCATCCAAACCATAGAAATCTCATTAAAAATAGTTATATATAGACCGCGGTGCCTATATATAGTTTTCTATCCTATGGTCAAGTGATACGGATATTTATCATTTCAATCCGCAATTTAAAAAAAATAAACTGCGGTTGTATATCATTTCAAACCGCAATCCCGAATGAAATGTCAATGCATACTAACTTGCAGTTTAATGATATTCAAATAAAACATTCATTCAACAACACATCCATCATCCAATCACAACATCGATCAATATCAATCAATAACAATTATATATATGATCATATATAACAGGTGATAACTAACAGTTTATTCAAATTAAATTTGTCAACTATTAATCTAACAGTTTATTCAGTAATAATTTATACAACTGTTAACTAGCAATTCATATGCAACAATAATTTCCAACAGTCAATTAATACGCGATAAATCAATTAAATTAACAGTTAAATTTAATAAAATGCAATTCAACAGATATGAATGAAATAAACATGCCAAATACTCATAAATAAATTTCTATTCATTTCTAAAATTTATTTAACAAACATAAAAGCTTCTAGTAATTGTGAGTGGGTCAAAACACTCACCTTTTGAATTTAAATCGAATTTAAGTTCAATTTAAACTCAAAAATTCGCCCGTCTCAGAATTCGTCCAAACCAGCGTCATCAAGTCCGGAATTAAATTACGATCCTAACAAAAGAAATTTCGTGTGAATCCGAATTCGTATGAGAAAGTTATGGCGAAAAATGGAGATTGAATTCAAAATTAAAAATTAACAAAAACGACACACAATCACTCACATATTCTTCCACGTCATCCTACCTCTTCCACTCGAATGTGCTTCCCAGGCCGCCCAATACGCACGCGAGCAATAGATGAGCCCTAGCCGCCGCTCATCAGTGAATTTTTTGCCCTGTCGACGACCAACTTCACCGTGATCTGGCACCACCGCCACACTCTCCCCCTAGAACCGAGCTCAGCTGTACAAATTTGGTCACCCACGAACTGCCGCGGCCGCTCGTACATAAGGTTTCGAAACCTTAATCGAAGATCTACGACGATCTAACCGTTGAGCTGCCAAACAAATTACATAGATGCGCTCGGTTCCCTCTCCAAAACCCAGAAACAGAATCTCGATCCGATAAAGTTTTGTGCGATGATGATGAACGGTTTTGGGGCTGTTTGAATTTATTCTGGATGAACGACAGCTCCAATTGAAAAACGAATTACACCATGAGATTGCGCGTATCGAAAACATCAACATATATTTTTTTGAGAATTTTCTGAATTTTTTTTTGAGTTTTGACTTTTGATTTTGAACTGTGGATAGATCTGGAATTGGATCTGAGATGTATACATTTGGGGAAGAGAAAAGAGTGAAGAAATGAACGTACGTCAAAAGAATAGAGATTAGGTTTATAGCTGTATATATATAGGTAGGCTAGCGATAGGGTAGATAGGCTGTAGAATGAACGTGCGTGACAAACTATGGTCCAAAAAGCCCGCTATGCCTCCGGAGTCGAATTTGTTAAAACTATATATCCAAATAGGTGTTTTAAAATATTCTGAACGCGATGGACAAAGTTTCGCGACCAAATTCGATCGTATGAAGAAGTTATGCCGAAAATAAGATTTCCAAATTGATTTCAAATTGATTTTAATAAAATTGATTTCAAGGCGTTTCGCGTCCGTACAATCAAACGACAAGTCCGATCGATACGAAATTTGAAATCCTATAATAATTCACCGATACGGATCCGATGAAACTAGTTTCGTCGAAATCCGAGTCCGTGCCCAAAATGGCTATTTTTAATATTTATTAAATAAATTAAAATAAATCATAAAAATCCAAATTTTCTTTCAACTTTAAATATTGGCCAAATTTCATTACTTATAAAATCCAATCAATTCCAAATGATTTAGCAAGCTTGGATGTGAATTAAAAACTATAAGTATATCAATTTGCAGTGTTAATCTCTGCACTTCTTATTATTTGGGAATTATAAATTTTATTCTCAAAACCCAATTATTTAATCTTATACTTTTATACTCTCATCTTAAATCTAATTAAATAAATAACTTGATTTCCATTTCAACTCATTTTTAATTGCAATTAACCTTTTTACCATAAATTAAATCCCAAATTATAAATAAACTTTTATTTCCATTTCCTTTTTCTCAATTTGTTTATTAATTCCCATCCAAATGAATTCAACATTATGAATTTGATAAATTTATTAGATTTACTTCCTTTCTATATTTCTAAGTTATCGTTGTCAATATGAACATTAGTTTAAGATTTCACTCAAATGTTTACCAATTCAAATCTAAACTCAATAACGTCCTAATTAACGTTAGAATCCGTTTTATTATGCATAAAAATTTTATTGACCCAAATTTTCTTCTTTTCATTCCATATTAATTGTCAATCCCATAGAAAAATTAACATTAGGTTCATACCTTTTTACAAATAACTCCAATTTCTTCCAAATAACAATTACATAAACTATTAAATATTAAATCCATTAAATTGCAATAAATTCAATTGATTGCAATTTATTTCCAAATAAATTTGGATTTTTATTTGGTTATACACAAAATTCCGTTATCACTTGCCTAACAAGGTTATTGTCACTTAAGATCTCACTACATCCACATTTTCACATTTTCATTTCCTAGTTTCTTTACTTTATTCTACATAATTTATTACAAATGGGATTTTCTTTGGTTTACATCTTATTTGTATTTAACATTTCTCAATCACCAATTCATTTCACTTTAACTGCGGTAAATTGGCGGATAAATTGAATTTGATTCCGAAAATCTAAATTAACAAGAAACAAGGGTAGGTAACATACAATAGTCATTACTCCAAATCCTAGTCACCTAAATAGGCTTTTATTCCTTGCAAATAAATGTTACTATTTATTTTCATAGTACAAATCTCAATGATTATTCCATTTTATATTTGCTTAGGCCATTTATAGTCTACATATCTTCATAAATGGGTAATTTATTCAATTCATTAAGTGTCAATTCTATTAAGCCCTGTTTATATCTTTATGCATTTCCAACTTGTACTGATTTTACACAATTATTATGATTTCTCACAGAACGTTGAATTTATTAAATGACCATTTATTATAATTTAACTCCCTTAATTGAATCAAATGCTTATTATTATATTTTCATTCTTACCATTCCTTCCCATTATAACTCATTTACGTATTTACACATCTCTATCTCAAATATTAATAACCAAACTGATTACAAACACTTTCCTTATCAATCTTCATCCATTTGCTCAGATCTATACTCTTTCATATAATTAAAGTTTATGTTTCTATTAGATTTTTCTCTTTCTACAGACGTTAAATTTTTCTATCTACACTTATTGCATTTTTGTATACATGAATACTATTAAAGTTAATATTTATATTAACTTTTATAAATTCAACTTCCATTCGTTTCTTATCACTAACTTTCAACAAAATGTGACCATCTACATTTACCAAACCTATTGTCATAATGTTTTATTGTTACACTAAGTTACGCAACTACTATACCGAATTTCTACATTTATTCCCAAACAAATTATAAATTATACTAATCTAATTTATTAAATATTATTAATTTAACGGGTCGTTACAATCTCCCCCACTCAAAACTTTTCGTCCCCGAAAAGGAAAAGAATGGAGAAGGAAGAACAAACATTACATCTTATTTCAAATATTAACTTATAAACAATATTTTACTGGATTAATTTCCTTTAATGAAATATACTTGTTTTATAATCAATCATATCCTTTAATACTTGAATTATTAAAGTTGGAAAAAAAAATTTAACAAAATTCTAAGTCCAAAATTTACGGAAAAATTTTGGCAGAGTCTCCTTTGTACGGAGGGACTCTGGAGAAAATATAATATCCAAATATACAAATATATTACACATATTATCCAAATAAAATATCCCAACACGGGAAAATATATAAAATAGCGCTTTATACGAAATCCGGAAACGTACCTATTTGTCGGGCAATACGCTTATTATTACGGAACCAAAAGCAGTAGCAGTTGCTTCCATAACCTGTATTTTCTTATAAGCCTAAAAGGTTAAATACTTATTTTAAAATGAACTATTCTAATGGATTCAATCATTCATATCCAATCAAATGCAATAACCATACATTTTAACAAACAGCACACACCGCAAACAAAATCATTCAATCAAACAAACAATTAGTTGTTAGGTTCAAATTCCGAAATTGTACGAAATGTAAAATAACTATCAAGTGCATCCTTTACTCAACAGTCTTAGATGGAACAAAGATAGATTACTTCTCCATCCAACAACTTCAAAATTCCTTACCCAACAACCATATATCAACCAAACAATTCAAATCAACACCAAAATAGCTTATTATACATTTATTTCATACTTCAGTGGTTTGATTTTCTTCCCTTCATTTATGAGGGATTTCTTTGTTCTTACAAGTTTTATTTTCCAATTATCACCAAATTTATTATATTTGTATTTCCTTTTTATTACTTAAGTTTATAAAATAATTCTCATTAATAACAACAAATATTTTGAATATCTTCCTTTCCTTACTCTTCACTTGTAAGATTTCCCTTAAATTCTTAATCTGCTAACATTCATTCTTATAAGTGGAAGTTTTTTTATTTATCCATTAACTATGGATTACAGTCATTTAAATTCTTCCTACTTTCCATTATATTAGAATAGGGGAGATTAAAACATACTTAAGTGAATAATCATATAATAAATTCTTATTTTGAATTTCATTTTATATACTTAGGTTCATATCATCTATTAATAATAAAACTTCAATTATAACCTAAGTTTATACCATTTAAATTCTTATTTATAACAATAAATTATTGAATACTTCATTATTTCCAAAATTCTACTTGTATAATATCCTATTTAAAATTCTTATTTAACATTTTAACTTTTATATTTGGGTAAGTTATTTATGTCAAAGAAAGTGCAATTGAACTTATACAAGTTGAATCTCAATTCTCTAAATTAAATTTGATGTTTATCCATATTTCTCTTTGTCTCATATGTATGCAAATTCCTCTTTATAGCTTTGCAATTATTCTCTTATTTCAATTAGAGGTTTCAATTCATTTATTACTTAACTTATATTTCACTAACAAATTTTAAACGATTAATTAACGGAAAAATTTAGAATTAAATACCGGGTTAAATTTCAGTTTATTTCAAAATAATAGATAAATAAGTTCTTACAACTCAATATCTCTAATTATAGTTAGAGCAATAAAAGAAAATTTTTAGAAAAGTTCAAAATAAATCTGCAGTAAAATTTACTACAGTGGCCTTTCCCCTTCGAAACTCGAAATGAAAGTCGATGATGCGGCCGTCATCACCGAAATTATTTTCCAGCGACAGAGGGGAAAGTACAAACTTATTTTCTTCAAAATCCTCTTTAAACCAATTCTTTCGAATTATACTAAATATTTATATAAGAAAATATTTATAAACCAAATCATTATATTTCATAAATCCTTTGAAAGCAGAAATTTTTCAAAATCCCGGACTTAGGTTCTAAAAATCTCCAATTTGATTCATTATAATTTTAACTTAGCTTCAGCTATTATAAATATTTTATTTCCTAACACCCAATCTATAGCAACCAAATATATATATATATATATCTTTATAAAAATATTTTTATATATAGAAAATATAATAGGCAAAATTCTTTCATTCACCTATATTAAAACAAATATTATGTCGGTCTGTCCTATTAAGTGTTTAGAAATCCCTATTGATGGCATAGCGTCCCATGCATCAACCAGAATTTATAAATACAAAGCGGAACAGATTAACACAATATAAAAATCTTTTTATTAATACTAACAAATACGCTCTCTCATATATATACACTCAGCGACTCCCATAGGATATTTCAACCCTATTAACAAAGAGTCAAACCCCACAAAGCCAAGGTTTATCGCTAAACCAAAGCTCTGATACCAACTGTAACATCCCGCCTTTTCGTACGATTTAAACAGACACACGTGCCAGTTCAAACCATACGGAAGGGCGGATTGTTATGGGGTAAATAAGAAAAACAGAGAAGAAATAAACAAATAGAATCTCACAGCGGAAGGATAAAATATAATAATAAAATATACAGTTTATAAAACTGTTTACAAAACATTTGATTCTTCTTTATACAATTAAATATCAGAGTTCACATACCAACAATATCAATGCAGCGGAATACAGTGTAGTGGAATAAAATAGTAGGTAGTAATATTAAAATCTTCATCTTCGTCCTCCAGAGCTAAACTTCAAATCCTGAAACGCTCGGACTGACCCGAGCGAATTGAAAAGACAAAACACTCGAGTCAGAACTAAAAGATCTTATGTGAGTTAAATTAACAGAAATAAATATGAGTGCAGTAACTCAAGAGATGCTCGGGATTTACATCTCCTAAGGATCCGTTAAACTATTTACTATGTAGTATATTGCGCTATTATACTAGTGTCTAATTGTAAAATAAACTTACTTTTAAATAGCGTTAAGGGGTTACCCATATAGCCCTTAACACAGAATATATTCCCATAGTCTATACAGTACCGTAATCTCCCCCGTACTGGGCGTCGTCAGAGGGCACTCCATAGGTATGGTACAAAGCTAAAATCGTATAAGGCGCGCTAGGGTAGGTGACACGGCACAACTAGGCAATGCCAGGGTAGATATACCAATTACGCTTCCGGGTCGATGGTAACGCGTAGCCGCAGCTACCGCCCACCTCGAACAAACTCCCCCAAAATCAAAAATAGAAGTGTCCACTGAAATCAATCCAAAGTCAAAGTATAATATCGAAGAGGAGTGTCCGATCAGAGGAATGACCTCATTAACCCGTCGATCGCTCCTGTTTTAGCCACCTTATGCCAACTCACGGGAGTTGGGTCCACGTATTTACCTTACAGGAAACGTCGCCACCATCCTACTTCATTCTGGAATCTCCACCGCGTACACGGTTAGTCAAAGTGGTTTTCGGTAACGACAGAGAGTATGTCCATATCCGATCCCGGTCTCTTTGCCAACCCATCGTTATTATAACACCGCGGTCAATTAAAAATAGTTTATACTTCAAAACCAGAATATAATCCATTTCAAAACCATAATATTACGATATCATTTCTTCTTTAAAACCCAAAAAGATTCATTTTGATATTATTTTTATAAAACCCAAATCAATGATATCATTTCCCAAATATAAATCTTTTCCAAAAATTATGCCACTTTTAAACTTTATAATTCCTTGTAACCAAATATTTGAATATTAACTTTCAACATAATACTTCGCAATCCATAGTTTTTAAAACCATTACTTTCAAAACTAAATGGTTTGGATATTCAACAATATATAAAATAAGTGATTTAACTTTATGGTTACTTTGTACGGAAAATAATTTACATGGCTTTGTGAATATTTCTTTACTCAATGTTAAACCATAATCCAAAATATTATTTCATGTCCCAACCATTTCAATTTTATATATATTTATATCCATCTTGAGTGTTAATATTTCAACTAAAGTTGGATTTTTATTCTTTCAACAAATCAAATGTTCTATTAATTAGTTTTGAACATTCACATAAAATCCATAAATAATAAGACTTCAATTTCTAGTAATAAATTATATATATTTTCCAATTCAAATTATACTATAATATTCATTTCAATTTATTTTGGGAAAAATCCAATTGTAAATATACTATCTTAAAATTTCCAACTTAACATTTAAACATAGGATATAAATTATCAACTCCATTTCTAAATTTTCTTCCATTTTAATAAAGAGATTTATACACCTTTTTATTTCAAAATTTTCAACTTCATATGTATATAAATATGGAAGAAAACATTTATTCAGTATAAAATTTAAGATTTTTATAAACCGTATTCCATCCAAACCATAGAAATCTCATTAAAAATAGTTATATATAGACCGCGGTGCCTGTATATAGTTTTCTATCCTATGGTCAAGTGATACGGATATTTATCATTTCAATCCGCAATTTAAAAAAAATAAACTGCGGTTGTATATCATTTCAAACCGCAATCCCGAATGAAATGTAAATGCATACTAACTTGCAGTTTAATGATATTCAAATAAAACATTCATTCAACAACACATCCATCATCCAATCACAACATCGATCAATATCAATCAATAACAATTATATATATGATCATATATAACAGGTGATAACTGACAGTTTATTCAAATTAAATTTATCAACTATTAATCTAACAGTTTATTCAGTAATAATTTATACAACTGTTAACTAGCAATTCATATGCAACAATAATTTCCAACAGTCAATTAATACGCGATAAATCAATTAAATTAACAATTAAATTTAATAAAATGCAATTCAACAGATATGAATGAAATAAACATGCCAAATACTCATAAATAAATTTCTATTCATTTCTAAAATTTATTTAACAAACATAAAAGCTTCTAGTAATTGTGAGTGGGTCAAAACACTCACCTTTTGAATTTAAATCGAATTTAAATTCAATTTAAACTCAAAAATTCGCCCGTCTCAGAATTCGTCCAAACCAGCGTCATCAAGTCCGGAATTAAATTACGATCCTAACAAAAAAAATTCGTGTGAATCCGAATTCGTATGAGAAAGTTATGGCGAAAAATGGAGATTGAATTCAAAATTAAAAATTAACAAAAACGACACACAATCACTCACATATTCTTCCACGTCATCCTACCTCTTCCACTCGAACGTGCTTCCTAGGCCGCCCAATACGCACGCGAGCAATAGATGAGCCCTAGCCGCCGCTCATCAGTGAATTTTTTGCCCTGTCGACGACCAACTTCACCGTGATCTGGCACCACCGCCACACTCTCCCCCTAGAACCGAGCTCAGCTGTACAAATTTGGTCACCCACGAAATGCCGTGGCCGCTCGTACATAAGGTTTCGAAACCTTAATCGAAGATCTACGACGATCTAACCGTTGAGCTGCCAAACAAATTACATAGATGCGCTCCCCTCGGTTCCCTCTCCAAAACCTAGAAACAGAATCTCGATCCGATAAAGTTTTGTGCGATGATGATGAACGGTTTTGGGGCTGTTTGAATTTATTCTGGATGAACGACAGCTCCAATTGAAAAACGAATTACACCATGAGATTACGCGTATCGAAAACATCAACATATATTTTTTTGAGAATTTTCTGAATTTTTTTTTGAGTTTTGACTTTTGATTTTGAACTGTGGATAGATCTGGAATTGGATCTGAGATGTATACATTTGGGGAAGAGAAAAGAGTGAAGAAATGAACGTACGTCAAAAGAATAGAGATTAGGTTTATAGCTGTATATATATAGTGTAACGCCCCGAAAATTTTCGACTTTCGAAAATTCAACATCGACACTCACTTTATCGACTGCCGAGAAATCAAAGGCCGAAAACCGAGATGTTATGGGTTTTAAAAAGAAAAGAAAAGAAAGAAGAGAGAAAAAGAAGAAAGAAAAAGAAAAAGAGAGAAGAAGAGAGAAGAAGATAGAAAATAGAGAAAGAAAACAGAAAAATTTAAAATAGAACATAGAGAAGAAGGAATAGAACGGGACAGAAAACAACAGAACAACATCAGAATCTCACAATTCGCAGCGGAACAACATATAATAATAAATGAATAATCTTTAAACAAAGAACTACAGTTATTACATTACATCACATTTCATTACATCATATCATCAGAGTGTACAACATCATACAACAACAACAGTGCAGCGGAAAAAAAAAATACTATATAGCTAGTAATACGCCATGCCATCCAGCTTGCCTCCAGCAATTCCTGAATATCCAGAATATCCTGATAAACCTAACTCTTAACTGCCCGTGTGAAAATTGGTGGGCACCCAGAGTTTAGGAAGGAAAACAATAAACTCCAAGTCAGTCATGTGACTGGTGTGAGAACTCAAAACAGTTTATTTATCTTTAAAATCAAAATAGAGGAATATTTTTGATCAATTCGCAATGCTTTTTAAAAATGAGACTACCATAAGGCCTCCCGCACACACACACAATGCAAACGCAGAATCGGAGGAGATTTCTCCTTATGATAGCCAAAGATGCTTGATACGCATTTAAAATAACATTTTATATTATTACTAGTGCATAGTGTAGGAAAAATTCATTTCGAAAGTAGAATATAAATCTTAGCCAACATACGACCATTATCGTATGCCTACTATAGCTACTATCCAAACAGTGGTGACCACCATAAGTGAATAGCAGGTTCTACAACTAATACCGTACAAGTTTCGTATTGGGAATTAGATTTCCAACGAATGATCAGGCCAAGGAACTTCCCATTGCCACTGAGAATGCCTCTGGATGGACATCCCCGAGAACCAAACCGGATCTCTACCAACACAAGGCCGGGTTACTCCTAACTGAGTAACAACTGACCGAATATGCCATCCCCCGGTCCTTTGGGACCTTTTCACCGAGCGCTCGTAATCAATTCACACAATCATAAAGTGTTTTCAACATGAGTAAGTATCTGGGCTCCATACCATGATACCACCCTTTTCCAGAAGGAAATGGACACATCCTAAAGGGTGCTACCCCTCATAACCTTGCTGCTTCTTTCCTGTTTTGACCATTCACGGGGTGTGAGGCTCGACGAAGTCACGTCCACAAAAACATACTTTATACAAAAGCCATGCTTTGGGTCAACAAATGATCAACACAATGATCACTAAGATAGACGATCAAATAAATGATCCTATCACAATAATCAACACAATGATCATTTCAGCATCACTCAGCATGTCACATTACCAAATTGGGAATATATCGCTGATAACTTCAACTATATAACCTTTGAGCTCGTACGTCTCAAAGAAGGGTGTTAAGCAAAAAGAATAAATTCTCCGCCACCAACAGAAATATATTTGAAAGAAATCGGCTTTATATCTCAACTTGTAATGTCAGACATACAATCCATACAAGTCTGTTCCGGGATCGAACAAAACCGAAGGCACTTACAAAGAAGTCCTTGCAATCCGGATATTCACAATCCTGACCGGATTTCCCATCACTTAGGGAGTCTCTATACCGTTGCAACTCAGTGCAGAGACAATCGATAGGTCATCCTATCGCTTTCGCAAATACCGGGTCTTCAACACCGATCTTCAAATGCGATTCACAACGACGTAACACATATTCGGAATGGGTTATACGACCCCATGGTCCTTTCCCGGTTAACCCGAATAGTGAGCGCTTATTCAAAAATAAGTGTGCATTCAAATTCAATCAATTCACATCAAATACCCATTCAAAGGGAAATACTGATAGTCGGTTATTGAACTATCACTGGATATGCACACATCACCAGATTCCAAATAATTTTCCAAATTATTTATTTTCCAAAATATCTTTACAAGATATAAAATTTCAACACTTCAAAAATAAATCAACATTTATTTTCAAACAAATTCCCTTTTCACTTATAAATTCCATAATGAATTTATATTTCAAAATATTCGTGCATATACGATTTCAACTATCCATTTCCAATTTATCTTCAAAAAGATAAATTCTAAATATTCACTTCATATTTGAAAACATTTCCATACTTATTATTCATAAGTAATTCACAAATCTTTTTATTTTCAACCTTGGAAAATATTCAATATACTTAAATCGAATTAAGTATATATTTCATTCTTTAAGAAAATCATTCTCTTAAACATATTTATTTGGGTCAAAACGAATGTTACGTAAAACATCGTTACAACAACCCAAAATCACTAGTATAGGGATTTGAATTTTAAATAGATATATAAATCCCAATACTATACAAAAACATTTCCTTTCGGAAATCATTTACTATAACAACAGTGTTATAGTCCACTATTTCCTTTTATTTCTCGAAAACATCTATTTCAACAATCAATGTTGAAATCTATGGTTTCGAATCTCAACACATTTTAAAACATCGTTAGATCGTTTTAATTCAATTTAAACATCTCATTCAAAACAATTTCTTTAACATATCATTCACTATACAAAAACGTGAATATACTTCTTTAACAAATTCCATCCTTTTATTCATTTTAATTCAAAGAATTATTCACTGTCTAAAAACGTGAATATAACTCTATTTCTAAGTTATAACAATTAACTTATCAAAATAAGTCGTTTGCGAATTTATAAAACAACGTTTATAAATTCCATTTCTATTTATTTATAAAAACTTCCTTTTTATAAATTCCTTTATTAACCTATTCCAGTTTATAACTAAATTATAAACTAAATGTTCATATAATAAGTTAACTACTTATAAACGATTATTTCACAAAATCGTTCCTTAGAATTTCATAATTATAAATCTTATAACTTATAAGATTCATTTATTTAACCAAATCTATTCTTCAATTAACTTCACAAATTTATAAATCTTACTATTTATAAATTTCATCTATAACTTCACAGTTTATAATTCTATAAATTTCATTCATTTATGAAATTCATTTTCACTACATTCAAACACTTATAAAAACTCGTTTTATAATGTCTATATTTCAATTTATAAATATCCATTTATAAATCTCTTAATATAAATCAGTTTATATTATTATTCTAAAACGTCTTTAAATTCCTTTATAATTTCATCATTTCGATTTATAAAATAATCAAATTTTATAAATCCTATATTTAAACTTTTATCATATATTCAAAAATCCAATCTAAATTATTTTATAAAATCATTAGTTCCTATTTCTCAAAAATCGACTTTTAATCGTATTTCTAAAAATCAGCTTTTTAACTATATTTCACAAAAACCATAATTTTATAACTTTAAAAATTATAACGTTTATTTATTTATAATGGATCAAATCCAAAAAAATATTTTATCTTTTCAAAAATCACTTTAAAAACATTTTAAAATCCCAAAATCTGGGTCCAATGATGCTACACACCAAATAGTCAATCACGACTAATAACGATATCATATATCGATATGATAATCCATCAAATATCAAAATATCTGAAATTAAATAAATACTGTTGAGGAATCCAGTTGGATCCCTCCAACCTGTTTCCTGCATCCAAAAACATTAGCACAATACCAATTTCGCTCCAGTACGAAATTATCGCGGTATATGTTCTTAATAAATATTATCCGCTTAATAACGGCGTAATAGGGTCTCATCCGCTAAACAAAAAATGCGGGAAATCAATCAACTGCAATATATACATATGCCAATATATATATATTGATATTATATATAATACCAATTTCACTGTTTATGAAATATTCGCGGTATATGTTTTTATAAATAACATCCGCTTACTAACGGCGCATAATGTCTATTTTAACAATCAATAATTTACAGTCATCATTCAAACATGCATTCAAATATTTTAAATCTAACTATTTAAAATAAAATCGAAATCTATTCGATTGAGTGAGAAGTTCTCACCTTGGTTTTATTTTCCGTTTTAGCTTTTATTTCGAATAAAATTAAACGCGCGTTTAATTTTACCCGAAATTCTCACTAACTCCAAATGACTCCAAACCAACTCCATCGCGTAGTGCTCGTCCATACGATTCCAACGCAACTGAGTTTGCATTTTTTCGACCTCGTATGAAAAAGTTATTGATTTTTGAAGTTACACGAATAAATCTATATACAAATTACAATATAATTTAACTATTATTAAACCTAGCTCAATCCAGGCCATAGGATCCAACACCAACCCAATCACAGCCGTGCGTGCCATCCTCCTTCTCCCTCTCGTTCATGTTACAGCCGAACACGCCTAAATCAAACCCAAACTTAGATATTAGGGTTTAATTATTCATCTTCTTCGTTGAATTCTAGCATGATCAGGATACACCGATGGAATCGCCTCACCACAAGCTACACACGGCTGCAAGCATATGAAACTCGGCCTCATCATGTGCCTAGGGTTGCGTGCGCAACCTGTAGGTGTCGGCCCCACATAGCTTCTCCTCCGATGCTCCAAACTCGATCTCAACCGTTGATCTTGTAGAGCTTGACGTCCTCTACATCTTTCGTGTTGAACATTCTTGCTAATTGTCGACGGATTGGAAGATATCGAGGAGGAGAGTTGGGTGTTTTCTGGCCATTGAACCCATGGGTGGCGGCTAGGGTTTTGAGTTGTTATTATTATTTTTTTAATGAAGGGTGTGTGTCTCCTTTTATAGAAAAAGCAAGCGTAAACACTATTCATCCCGGGAATTCCGAACTCCGATTTAGACGCCGTAACCAGCGTACCTAGGGTTTATCCTCCGTTCCGGACACAATGGAACAGGTTTCGGAAGCTAATTCGGACATCTGTGCGAGTTATGGCTGTAAACGCTCAATTTAAATTAAACCGATTTAAATCGATTTCTAGGCGTTTTAATTTGTACCGGACAAACGGTAAATCCAATTGACTTGAAATTTGAAACCTTATAATAATATCACATTACGGATCCGATGAAACTGGTTTCGTCGAAATCCGAGACTTTTTGAAAAATGGCTATTTTGACTCGCCAAATTTAAATTAAAAATAATTCGATGCGTTTCGAGCTGCCACGATCAAACGATAACTCCGATTGACACGAAAATTGAAATCCGGTAATAACTAACTATTACGGATCCAATGAAACTGGTTTCGTTCAATTCTGAGACTGTTCAAAAATTGGCTATTTTACAGTCGATAATTAAATATTAAAATATTCAATTTTCACAAATTAACTTTTAATTCGATTTTAAAAGTTCTAAAATATTTCTATAACTCCAGTATGATTAAATAAAATTTTCCAAATTATTTTCAATCATTTTTAACTCAATTTTTAACTATTTTCCATAATTTAACGTATTAAATTATCGATTTAATTATTCAATTAAATCCAAAAATTCAAATAAAAATTTATTTGACTTAAAAATTCAATTATAAATATTTAAAATTAATTAAATATTCAAATTTTAATTTCTAAAAATTCTGGGTCGTTACAATCTTTCCCCCTTAAAAGAATTTCGTCCTCGAAATTACAAGTAAGAAAATTACAGAATCTATTAATTTTCCAAAATTCATAATTAGACTTCTTTCAATATTTTACTAAGTTTTCAAATCATACTTAGTTATCTTTTCAAAAACAAACTACATTGTTTAATTTTCAACTTCAAATCAAAGTTAAAGTTTTCCAAAATTTTCCCAAATTTTTTCTAACGCCTTAAATTTCCGGAAAAATTCGCCATGTCTCCTTTGCGCGGCTCGATCCGAAAAAAAAATGACAGTATATATATCACAAATATACATCTCATCAAGTAATGAGGCATCCCGAAGGGAAAAAAGTGTAAAAGTACGATATTTAATCCGAGATATGTACCTTATATTTTATTAGCGAGCATATACGGCTAATATAGCGCAAAAGCGAGCTCCAAATGCGAAGCAAACGCGATCCGCACCTACTAAACACTTAACAAACAACATGAGAACATGCACATATGCAAATAATCTCAATATACAACATATAGCAACATAATAACTATATAGGTCACATAGCAAATGCAACAAATGCAAACATCAACAACTAACATCCATAACCAATACATATTCATTCATATTCTTATTAATACTTAATGAATTGGTTTTCAATTTAAATCACATTTGATTTATTACATTGGATTTTTTTATCAACATTCATTTTCAATTTTAATTAGTTTGCATTCACTAATTAAATCCAATTCACGTTCAATTCTATTCAAATTTACTTACTTCTAATTTGAATTCAATTACATAGCTTTAAATTTCATTAATCAATTTCATTAACACTTAATGAATTATATACAATCAACTAACAATCATATAACAACCAATGTGTATTAATTATAACCAAATTCCTTTGCTTATATTCATTCTCATTCAATTTATTCAACTTCTAATAACATTAGATTTTAATGAATTAATTTAGTTTGATACCAATATCAACTTCATTTACATTACTTAAGTTATATTTCATTTAATCTTGAAATTCACCTTTATTTACAACTCATATTCATATAATTTTCACTTCTTACATATATAAGTTTATTTCACAATTGTAAATCACTTTAATTATAATTCAATTCTTATAATTCATTTACTTATACAATTATTCTTTATTTAGATTATTCAAACAACCTAACAATCAACGTACATACACTTTAATAATTTTTTTTTTTTTTTTTTTTTAAATTATTCCTTTATATATAAAATATAATCAAGGCAAAATTATTTCGTTTACCCAATTCAAAACAATACTATGTCGAATTGTTCTATTCAAGTGTTTAGAAACCCCTTCGGCTCAGTTTCGAGGCTGTGCTGACGAAAGTTCATATGCCACTCAATAAACCAATCATCACAATATAAAACAATTTTATATTCACTAACAAATACGCTCTCATAGCTATTATTACACTCAACTCATTCTAGAGTACTACTGACTCTATCTCTAATGAATTAATACCCAACAGAACCATGGTTGTCGCTTAACCATCAGCTCTGATACCAAATGTAACAGTACGGATTTTCGTTGCCGAAAAACCGAGATGTTATGGGTTTTAAAAAGAAAAGAAAAGAAAGAAGAGAGAAAAAGAAGAAAGAAAAAGAAAAAGAGAGAAGAAGAGAGAAGAAGATAGAAAATAGAGAAAGAAAACAGAAAAATTTAAAATAGAACATAGAGAAGAAGGAATAGAACGGGACAGAAAACAACAGAACAACATCAGAATCTCACAATTCGCAGCGGAACAACATATAATAATAAATGAATAATCTTTAAACAAAGAACTACAGTTATTACATTACATCACATTTCATTACATCATATCATCAGAGTGTACAACATCATACAACAACAACAGTGCAGCGGAAAAAAAAAATACTATATAGCTAGTAATACGCCATGCCATCCAGCTTGCCTCCAGCAATTCCTGAATATCCAGAATATCCTGATAAACCTAACTCTTAACTGCCCGTGTGAAAATTGGTGGGCACCCAGAGTTTAGGAAGGAAAACAATAAACTCCAAGTCAGTCATGTGACTGGTGTGAGAACTCAAAACAGTTTATTTATCTTTAAAATCAAAATAGAGGAATATTTTTGATCAATTCGCAATGCTTTTTAAAAATGAGACTACCATAAGGCCTCCCGCACACACACACAATGCAAACGCAGAATCGGAGGAGATTTCTCCTTATGATAGCCAAAGATGCTTGATACGCATTTAAAATAACATTTTATATTATTACTAGTGCATAGTGTAGGAAAAATTCATTTCGAAAGTAGAATATAAATCTTAGCCAACATACGACCATTATCGTATGCCTACTATAGCTACTATCCAAACAGTGGTGACCACCATAAGTGAATAGCAGGTTCTACAACTAATACCGTACAAGTTTCGTATTGGGAATTAGATTTCCAACGAATGATCAGGCCAAGGAACTTCCCATTGCCACTGAGAATGCCTCTGGATGGACATCCCCGAGAACCAAACCGGATCTCTACCAACACAAGGCCGGGTTACTCCTAACTGAGTAACAACTGACCGAATATGCCATCCCCCGGTCCTTTGGGACCTTTTCACCGAGCGCTCGTAATCAATTCACACAATCATAAAGTGTTTTCAACATGAGTAAGTATCTGGGCTCCATACCATGATACCACCCTTTTCCAGAAGGAAATGGACACATCCTAAAGGGTGCTACCCCTCATAACCTTGCTGCTTCTTTCCTGTTTTGACCATTCACGGGGTGTGAGGCTCGACGAAGTCACGTCCACAAAAACATACTTTATACAAAAGCCATGCTTTGGGTCAACAAATGATCAACACAATGATCACTAAGATAGACGATCAAATAAATGATCCTATCACAATAATCAACACAATGATCATTTCAGCATCACTCAGCATGTCACATTACCAAATTGGGAATATATCGCTGATAACTTCAACTATATAACCTTTGAGCTCGTACGTCTCAAAGAAGGGTGTTAAGCAAAAAGAATAAATTCTCCGCCACCAACAGAAATATATTTGAAAGAAATCGGCTTTATATCTCAACTTGTAATGTCAGACATACAATCCATACAAGTCTGTTCCGGGATCGAACAAAACCGAAGGCACTTACAAAGAAGTCCTTGCAATCCGGATATTCACAATCCTGACCGGATTTCCCATCACTTAGGGAGTCTCTATACCGTTGCAACTCAGTGCAGAGACAATCGATAGGTCATCCTATCGCTTTCGCAAATACCGGGTCTTCAACACCGATCTTCAAATGCGATTCACAACGACGTAACACATATTCGGAATGGGTTATACGACCCCATGGTCCTTTCCCGGTTAACCCGAATAGTGAGCGCTTATTCAAAAATAAGTGTGCATTCAAATTCAATCAATTCACATCAAATACCCATTCAAAGGGAAATACTGATAGTCGGTTATTGAACTATCACTGGATATGCACACATCACCAGATTCCAAATAATTTTCCAAATTATTTATTTTCCAAAATATCTTTACAAGATATAAAATTTCAACACTTCAAAAATAAATCAACATTTATTTTCAAACAAATTCCCTTTTCACTTATAAATTCCATAATGAATTTATATTTCAAAATATTCGTGCATATACGATTTCAACTATCCATTTCCAATTTATCTTCAAAAAGATAAATTCTAAATATTCACTTCATATTTGAAAACATTTCCATACTTATTATTCATAAGTAATTCACAAATCTTTTTATTTTCAACCTTGGAAAATATTCAATATACTTAAATCGAATTAAGTATATATTTCATTCTTTAAGAAAATCATTCTCTTAAACATATTTATTTGGGTCAAAACGAATGTTACGTAAAACATCGTTACAACAACCCAAAATCACTAGTATAGGGATTTGAATTTTAAATAGATATATAAATCCCAATACTATACAAAAACATTTCCTTTCGGAAATCATTTACTATAACAACAGTGTTATAGTCCACTATTTCCTTTTATTTCTCGAAAACATCTATTTCAACAATCAATGTTGAAATCTATGGTTTCGAATCTCAACACATTTTAAAACATCGTTAGATCGTTTTAATTCAATTTAAACATCTCATTCAAAACAATTTCTTTAACATATCATTCACTATACAAAAACGTGAATATACTTCTTTAACAAATTCCATCCTTTTATTCATTTTAATTCAAAGAATTATTCACTGTCTAAAAACGTGAATATAACTCTATTTCTAAGTTATAACAATTAACTTATCAAAATAAGTCGTTTGCGAATTTATAAAACAACGTTTATAAATTCCATTTCTATTTATTTATAAAAACTTCCTTTTTATAAATTCCTTTATTAACCTATTCCAGTTTATAACTAAATTATAAACTAAATGTTCATATAATAAGTTAACTACTTATAAACGATTATTTCACAAAATCGTTCCTTAGAATTTCATAATTATAAATCTTATAACTTATAAGATTCATTTATTTAACCAAATCTATTCTTCAATTAACTTCACAAATTTATAAATCTTACTATTTATAAATTTCATCTATAACTTCACAGTTTATAATTCTATAAATTTCATTCATTTATGAAATTCATTTTCACTACATTCAAACACTTATAAAAACTCGTTTTATAATGTCTATATTTCAATTTATAAATATCCATTTATAAATCTCTTAATATAAATCAGTTTATATTATTATTCTAAAACGTCTTTAAATTCCTTTATAATTTCATCATTTCGATTTATAAAATAATCAAATTTTATAAATCCTATATTTAAACTTTTATCATATATTCAAAAATCCAATCTAAATTATTTTATAAAATCATTAGTTCCTATTTCTCAAAAATCGACTTTTAATCGTATTTCTAAAAATCAGCTTTTTAACTATATTTCACAAAAACCATAATTTTATAACTTTAAAAATTATAACGTTTATTTATTTATAATGGATCAAATCCAAAAAAATATTTTATCTTTTCAAAAATCACTTTAAAAACATTTTAAAATCCCAAAATCTGGGTCCAATGATGCTACACACCAAATAGTCAATCACGACTAATAACGATATCATATATCGATATGATAATCCATCAAATATCAAAATATCTGAAATTAAATAAATACCGTTGAGGAATCCAGTTGGATCCCTCCAACCTGTTTCCTGCATCCAAAAACATTAGCACAATACCAATTTCGCTCCAGTACGAAATTATCGCGGTATATGTTCTTAATAAATATTATCCGCTTAATAACGGCGTAATAGGGTCTCATCCGCTAAACAAAAAATGCGGAAAATCAATCAACTGCAATATATACATATGCCAATATATATATATTGATATTATATATAATACCAATTTCACTGTTTATGAAATATTCGCGGTATATGTTTTTATAAATAACATCCGCTTACTAACGGCGCATAATGTCTATTTTAACAATCAATAATTTACAGTCATCATTCAAACATGCATTCAAATATTTTAAATCTAACTATTTAAAATAAAATCGAAATCTATTCGATTGAGTGAGAAGTTCTCACCTTGGTTTTATTTTCCGTTTTAGCTTTTATTTCGAATAAAATTAAACGCGCGTTTAATTTTACCCGAAATTCTCACTAACTCCAAATGACTCCAAACCAACTCCATCGCGTAGTGCTCGTCCATACGATTCCAACGCAACTGAGTTTGCATTTTTTCGACCTCGTATGAAAAAGTTATTGATTTTTGAAGTTACACGAATAAATCTATATACAAATTACAATATAATTTAACTATTATTAAACCTAGCTCAATCCAGGCCATAGGATCCAACACCAACCCAATCACAGCCGTGCGTGCCATCCTCCTTCTCCCTCTCGTTCATGTTACAGCCGAACACGCCTAAATCAAACCCAAACTTAGATATTAGGGTTTAATTATTCATCTTCTTCGTTGAATTCTAGCATGATCAGGATACACCGATGGAATCGCCTCACCACAAGCTACACACGGCTGCAAGCATATGAAACTCGGCCTCATCATGTGCCTAGGGTTGCGTGCGCAACCTGTAGGTGTCGGCCCCACATAGCTTCTCCTCCGATGCTCCAAACTCGATCTCAACCGTTGATCTTGTAGAGCTTGACGTCCTCTACATCTTTCGTGTTGAACATTCTTGCTAATTGTCGACGGATTGGCAGATATCGAGGAGGAGAGTTGGGTGTTTTCTGGCCATTGAACCCATGGGTGGCGGCTAGGGTTTTGAGTTGTTATTATTTTTTTTTTAATGAAGGGTGTGTGTCTCCTTTTATAGAAAAAGCAAGCGTAAACACTATTCATCCCGGGAATTCCGAACTCCGATTTAGACGCCGTAACCAGCGTACCTAGGGTTTATCCCCCGTTCCGGACACAATGGAACAGGTTTCGGAAGCTAATTCGGACATCTGTGCGAGTTATGGCTGTAAACGCTCAATTTAAATTAAACCGATTTAAATCGATTTCTAGGCGTTTTAATTTGTACCGGACAAACGGTAAATCCAATTGACTTGAAATTTGAAACCTTATAATAATATCACATTACGGATCCGATGAAACTGGTTTCGTCGAAATCCGAGACTTTTTGAAAAATGGCTATTTTGACTCGCCAAATTTAAATTAAAAATAATTCGATGCGTTTCGAGCTGCCACGATCAAACGATAACTCCGATTGACACGAAAATTGAAATCCGGTAATAACTAACTATTACGGATCCAATGAAACTGGTTTCGTTCAATTCTGAGACTGTTCAAAAATTGGCTATTTTACAGTCGATAATTAAATATTAAAATATTCAATTTTCACAAATTAACTTTTAATTCGATTTTAAAAGTTCTAAAATATTTCTATAACTCCAGTATGATTAAATAAAATTTTCCAAATTATTTTCAATCATTTTTAACTCAATTTTTAACTATTTTCCATAATTTAACGTATTAAATTATCGATTTAATTATTCAATTAAATCCAAAAATTCAAATAAAAATTTATTTGAATTAAAAATTCAATTATAAATATTTAAAATTAATTAAATATTCAAATTTTAATTTCTAAAAATTCTGGGTCGTTACATATAGGTAGGCTAGCGATAGGGTAGATAGGCTGTAGAATGAACGTGCGTGACAAACTATGGTCCAAAAAGCCCGCTATGCCTCCGGAGTCGAATTTGTTAAAACTATATATCCAAATAGGTGTTTTAAAATATTCTGAACGCGATGGACAAAGTTTCGCGACCAAATTCGATCGTATGAAGAAGTTATGCCGAAAACAAGATTTCGAAATTGATTTCAAATTGATTTTAATAAAATTGATTTCAAGGCGTTTCGCGTCCGTACGATCAAACGACAAGTCCGATCGATACGAAATTTGAAATCCTATAATAATTCACCGATACGGATCCGATGAAACTAGTTCCGTCGAAATCCGAGTCCGTGCCCAAAATGGCAATTTTTAATATTTATTAAATAAATTAAAATAAATCATAAAAATCCAAATTTTCTTTCAACTTTAAATATTGGCCAAATTTCATTACTTATAAAATCCAATCAATTCCAAATGATTTAGCAAGCTTGGATGTGAATTAAAAACTATAAGTATATCAATTTGCAGTGTTAATCTATGCACTTCTTATTATTTGGGAATTATAAATTTTATTCTCAAAACCCAATTATTTAATCTTATACTTTTATACTCTCATCTTAAATCTAATTAAATAAATAACTTGATTTCCATTTTAACTCATTTTTAATTGCAATTAACCTTTTTACCATAAATTAAATCCCAAATTATAAATAAACTTTTATTTCCATTTCCTTTTTCTCAATTTGTTTATTAATTCCCATCCAAATGAATTCAACATTATGGATTTGATAAATTTATTAGATTTACTTCCTTTCTATATTTCTAAGTTATCGTTGTCAATATGAACATTAGTTTAAGATTTCACTCAAATGTTTACCAATTCAAATCTAAACTCAATAACGTCCTAATTAACGTTAGAATCCGTTTTATTATGCATAAATTCTAAATTTTATTGACCCAAATTTTCTTCTTTTCATTCCATATTAATTGTCAATCCCATAGAAAAATTAACATTAGGTTCATACCTTTTTACAAATAATTCCAATTTCTTCCAAATAATAATTACATAAACTATTAAATATTAAATCCATTAAATTGCAATAAATTCAATTGATTGCAATTTATTTCCAAATAAATTTGGATTTTTATTTGGTTATACACAAAATTCCGTTATCACTTGCCTAACAAGGTTATTGTCACTTAAGATCTCACTGCATCCACATTTTCACATTTTCATTTCCTAGTTTCTTTACTTTATTCTACATAATTTATTACAAATGGGATTTTCTTTGGTTTACATCTTATTTGTATTTAACATTTCTCAATCACCAATTCATTTCACTTTAACTGCGGTAAATTGGCGGATAAATTGAATTTGATTCCCAAAATCTAAATTAACAAGAAACAATGGTAGGTAACATACAATAGTCATTACTCCAAATCCTAGTCACCTAAATAGGCTTTTATTCCTTGCAAATAAATGTTACTATTTATTTTCATAGTACAAATCTCAATGATTATTCCATTTTATATTTGCTTAGGCCATTTATAGTCCACTATACATATCTTCATAAATGGGTAATTTATTCAATTCATTAAGTGTCAATTCTATTAAGCCCTGTTTATATCTTTATGCATTTCCAACTTGTGCTGATTTTACACAATTATTATGATTTCTCACAGAACGTTGAATTTACTAAATGACCATTTATTATAATTTAACTCCCTTAATTGAATCAAATGCTTATTATTATATTTTCATTCTTACCATTCCTTCCCATTATAACTCATTTACGTATTTACACATCTCTATCTCAAATATCAATAACCAAACTGATTACAAACACTGTCCTTATCAATCTTCATCCATTTGCTCAGATCTATACTCTTTCATATAATTAAAGTTTATGTTTCTATTAGATTTTTCTCTTTCTACAGACATTAAATTTTTCTATCTACACTTATTGCATTTTTGTATACATGAATACTATTAAAGTTAATATTTATATTAACTTTTATAAATTCAACTTCCATTCGTTTCTTATCACTAACTTTCAACAAAATGTGACCATCTACATTTACCAAACCTATTGTCATAATGTTTTATTGTTACACTAAGTTACGCAACTACTATACCAAATTTCTACATTTATTCCCAAACAAATTAGAAATTATACTAATCTAATTTATTAAAAATTATTAATTTAACGGGTCGTTATAACTCCTCCCCTCTTCAATCACGAAGCCGACTCGGTTGACCAGTACATCATGAGCAGCTTCGGCTTTGCTTAAGTCCCTGCCTCACACCTCCCTCGCCAAGTCGCCTTTCCTCTCGCTTGCCTCTATGAGCGCGAGTTTCCCATAAGGTCGTGGCCCAACGAAACGTCGACCGCGGTGCCACACCGCCTTCTCGGCCTAGCTCCCTCACCATCGTGACGTACCTTCGCACGCGCCTCCACTCGACCTTGAATTTGAGCTATTCGCAACTGCGAGCTAGCATCGGCCCACCGTGATGCCATCACGTTTACCCCTTTTTATTTTATTTTGAGAATGTGATTCGAATTCGATGGGAAGATAAGGGGTTGGGGAAGGGAGAGGGGAGCCGTGACTTTCGATCAAAGGTTTAGAGGGAAGGCACCGACTAAAATTCGAAGAATTTGCTTTGCCATTTTCTCGTTAGAAATTGAATTGAAGCATCAGAAGGCAACGTGCTTTTTTTTTATTCGAGCATTTGGAATTTTTACAGAAAATGGAATAGGTCTCGTGTCTAAAAGAAGAAGGATAAGGAATCGTGTTTGAGAAGGCAAAGGAAGCATGTTTGAATGTACTTGCTACAGTGAACTGATGTGGAAAGGAAAAAGGTTTGATGTAGATGTAAATTTTAGCTGATGTTGACTAAAATATAAATATATATATTTTTAATTAAATCCAAATTGTCCCGATTTACGTGACTCAAAATCGCGAACCCCTATCGAGGTGTGCCGCTAGGCGTTTATAATGTTATACCCCTATTCCGAAAGCAATGGAAAAGGTTTCGAGCCCTAATCCGATCATATGGAGAAGATAGCTTTCGGGACTCAGTTATTAAATTGAATTTTCGATATAAATTTCAGCGCGTTTATATGTCGTACACTCACACAACAACTCCAAACAATACGAAAATTAAAACCTGATAATAATACAATATTACGGATCCAATGGAACTGGTTTTGTCGAATTCCAAGACTGTGCCTCGGAAGGCTATTTGTAAACGTCAATTTAAACGATATATTTCCAAAACTTAACAAAACATTCCCAATTTCAATTTCAACAATTTTACTGTCTTCGGTACTATCGATATATATTTTACAAACCCTTAGATTATTTTTAACAGGCTTAAAAATGAAGATTCAATATTTCACCCAACTTCCAATTATTAAATTCAATAATTTAATTATCAAATAAATAGTGATATTTGTAATTCAAGTTAAAATTAACCTTTCAAATATTTAAAATCAATTAAGTATTCCAATTTCAAATGCTCAAAAATTCCGGGTCGTCACAACTAAGGTCAAACAAAAAATATCGACATGACTGATTTGCACGGTTCTCTCAAGTTAAGAACACTAGGGATCTTCAATATGAAGGCTCCGCCTTGATTATAGTCAAATCATGGCGTGGTGTCATCGAGTGACTATAGTTGGGTCGAGTGGAAGTATTGAAAGTGAAGCACTATTCAAGAATTGATTCATCTCCTTAGTTAAATGAGATTTGTATCATGGCCAACTCAAGTCAATTCAAAGTCAAAATCGCTAGCTAGGGCATTTCGGTCAGTAATAATTATTATTATTGAACCAAGGACTTTATGTTTGAATAGGTATTATTTTTATCACATATTGATTGGTAATGCGTATATGTCTAATAATAAAATATAATATAATTTTTCCATTAGGATCTGATATGGACAGACGAAATTATTATTTTTAATCACTTATATTTTATTAACTAATATATATACATAAATTAATACATTAATTTATTTATTTACATGACTTATATTAAACTATATAGCTCTATCACTTAAATTATTGATCTAATATTTTTAAAATATAATTTTTTATTAAATATAATTTTTACTAATGGAAAATAATTTTTTGTTAATTATTTAATATGTTTTATTATAATTTAATCATTATATGAATTAATAAATTCATATAAAATAAATTATGTTTCAAAAATTCATTTTTATGTTTTTCAAAATTAATATGATATCTCAAAAGCTCTAGATCAAAAAATTAGATTTTTTTAATTCATTTTTAATAGTTTAAAAAATTATTTTTAATTCGACAAAAAAGTATTTAATTAATAAATAATGTTATTTTGATTTAGAAAAATCCAAAAAAAATTCTTAACCTATTTTATAGTATTACTAATTTTCTCAAATTTTAAAATTAGAAATATTTATTACGTATATATTTTCTATCTTTTATTTATTATTTTTTGACTAACTAACTCTTAATATATATATATATATATATTAATACAATAAAATTGTATTTATATTCCGATTTATTGTGCATTTAATCTAGAATGAAAAAAATAAAAATTATTTATTTCAAAATTTTATAATTATATAAAATATTCTAAATCATATACACATTTAATAATTATTTTTAAATTTATAGATACATGCGTGTGGATGTATAGTTATGTTACTTTAATAAATTTAGATATATATGTATATTTATAACAAAAAAGTAAATTATATATATGTATATATATGTTTTTCTATATACTATAGTATTTTACATGTATGTATATATAGGCACATACACGAGTACTATGGCACGTGCATGTGAGAAATGGATATTAAATTGCGTCATTTGTAAGATTTTATGAAGCTTACAAAACCGACTTTATCATTTGTCATTTGTGCATGCAAAGTAACTTACAATCTCCCATTGCTAGTTGAATAGGCTTTATATATGTGAATTGTGGGTAAGAAAACGTCGGCAGCCGATCCATGAATTGGTAATGGGCTATTAATGTTTGTGGTAAAAACACATGTAAACCAGGTATTTAGTAGTCCATATAGGGTGCAACATTTAAGAACATGGTACAACTCTTATAATGGTTATAAACACACACACACACATATATTACAACATTAATTATAGGAATATTATTGACTTTAGGTTATAAATTCATTATCTTTTGGATGACAAAACAATTGAGGATAAGGAATAATGAAATTGTTGTAGATCAAGCTATAAATAAGATGTCAACATGTTTATGTTTATATGTATAGCCCATGCATTGCATGAATTTGAAGGTGGTTGAGTGTAAAGATTGTCGGATATTAAAAATAAACAAATAAAAAACTTAGTTTTATCCCCTATTCCATGAAGTATGGTTGATATTTTTACCAAACTGGGTTGCTCCGTTTAGATAAATTCAGATTTTAATTTTCGTTGCGATATAAAAAATATAAGCTCCATGGTGATGATTTATATTAATAAAAAAGATACACACTTAAATCAATTGAAATAAATAAATCTGATGGTTCAATAATAGGTATTTTCAATTACAATGTTCTTAGAAGGAGTTGTATATTGCATACTTGATCAACTTACTATGGTAACTCTCTATTTTCAGGCATTACTAAAGCTCCTTTGATTGTGTTTCATCCATTTGCAATAGAGAGGTAAAACCCTGCCATGTCAAGAAACACCAGATGACAACATGCTAGAATGGTCCTCGTTATTTAAACAATCTACAATCCTGGCTTTGAGAAGTCTAGGGGACAGGGCAATTCTGTCATGCTGAGAGGAAAAACTCCATTCTTGTAAAGGAAAAGACATTTCCTAATACTTTTTCTCATCTTCTTTAAAGCTTCCTACATCAGTTGGTATATCTATATGACATCACATACTATTATTATTAAAGCTCCTAAAATTATTACTCTTGCCAGTTCACTGACAAGTTGCAAAAAAATACGCTCGTTGTTTAGCATCTACAACAAATATAATACCTAGTATAGAAAATATAATAATGATATAATGTATAAATGGATTTATCAACTCACATAAATGACTTAAATATAAAATCATTTCACGTGTGAATTGCAAGAAGATGACCTCTGACTTCTCAAGCATATGCGTCCATGTAAATTAGCACTATTCCAGCAAGTCCAAAGGGATATGCATCATTTAGACTACTTTGTTGTGCATGTGAAAAAAATAATATGTTATAACATTAAGTAAACATGAAGTCCAAATTTTCAAAAACCGTATGCTTATAGAAATTTAAAAATTCTGTTGTAAATCAAAGTAATCATATAGTAAATAGCATTCCTCTTCTATTTTTTCTATCATGAACGAATTGCAACTTTCATAAGTGAAGAAATAAGTGGAGAAAGTAATATGATATGGTAATAAAATGTGAAATGAAGGTGTTGTTAGAAATGAATGAGTATTCATGGGGAAATGTGAAGGCATTAATGCCTTGGGAAATGAATAGTCCCACATCTTAGAATAAAATAAAAGCGTGTGTTTACATACTAAGATGTGGACACAAATATAATTCCTATGAGACAAAGAGATACACAGCCATGACGGGTGGTGCAATGCACCACCCCGCACGCACGCCAAAGCCTGCACCCGCACCTGAGATGCAGGCGAATGTGTGTTTGAGGCGTATTAAAGGAAGCGGCGTAGGCGAATGGGTGTTTGAGGCATATAAGAGGTAGTTCGAAGTTGGCTTGCCTGTTCAAACCGAACAGTTTTTATTTTGTCCATTCAAACTCAAATGGTCGCACCATCTTGTAAAGGGTCGTAATCTTTCCAACAGTCGCAACTGTTCGAATAGGCACCTATTAGCAAATTGGTGAACCTCCCCGTACCTATATGTAGGCAGAAGAAAAATAGAAATAATACTAAGTTTTAGACTAAGTATTTTCTTCACTTCTTCCTCTACACACTTGATTTAGAAACACATTAAATGGATTTAAAGACAGCATTTTTAGATGGTGAACTGGAAGAGGAAATATACATCAAACAACATGAAGGTCTCCTAAAAATAGGAAATGAAAGTAAGGTTTATAGATTAACAAAATGACCGTATGGGCTTAAACATGGGCCTAAACAATGACATGATAAATTTGATGAAAATATGATATTAAATGGATTTCATATAAATGAATGTAACAATTGTGTCTATTCTAAACATACATATATGGGATATGTCATTGTATGTCTATATGTAGATGATTTATTAATATTTGGAAGCAATAAGGAGATAATAAAATCTACAAAAGATATGCTCTCTTGACATGAAAGATCTGGGAATCGCTGATGAGATACTTGGTATAAAAATACATAAAACTAACCAAGGATATGTGTTGTCCCAATCACACTGCATTACAAAAATACTTGAAAAGTTTAAACAACACATTATAATATCAGCAAAATCACCAGTAAATTTGAACCAAAACTAGGTTAAAAATTGTAGTGATAGTATTTACTTTGGCATTCTTGTATACTCGGTAGCATTATGTACGTAATGAATTGAACTAGGCCTAATATAGCATATGCTGTAAGTAAACTTGGAAGATGTACTAGCTACCCAGGAAGGAATCATTGCAAAGCTATCATTCGAGTACTAGGATAGCTAAGTTATACACAAAGTCATGACTACATTATGATAGGTACCAGTTAGTAATAGAAGGGTATTATGATGCAAACCAGATAACTAATTCATCAAATGAAAAATCCACTAGTGGATTTGTGCTTACCTTAGCTGGTGGGGCAAAATCTTGGAGTTCCTCTAGACAAACTTGTATAGTAAAATCAACCATGGAATCAGAATTTATTGTCTTGGATAAAGCTGCCAAAGAAGTGGATTGGCTTCGGAGTTTTTTAGAAGGTATTCCGAATTGGAAAAAACCTGTACCTCCAATAAGCATACATTATGAGAGCCAATCAGCTGTTGGAAGGTCGATACTAAGCTTTATAATGGAAAATCTAGACATATTCATTGTTGATATAAAAATGTTAGACAACCTCTTTCAATGGGGTTATCACAATTGACTATGTAAGGTCAAATGATAACATTGCAGATCCAATAACAAAAGGTTTATCCAGAGAGAAGGTTAAAATCTTATCGATGGGAATAGGGTTAAGGCCCATAAACTTAAAGATTTCATTAAATGGAAACCACATCTAGCTGACTGGAGATCCTAAGATCTAGGTTCAAAGGGACAATTAAGTTTAGATAAACTTGGTAGCACTTTAAATATTCTAACCATTCCTATGAAAAGTCATGCACTACTCGCCGGAGAATGGGATAAGTTTTGGTACTTTTAATGATGTCTATACTTGGTTATATTAAAAACCAAGTAGAGTATTGTGAAAATACCCGTTATACAATAACCTGTGTGAGTGCAAGATGCCACTTTAAGGAGAATTGTAAGGCCAAATTCTCCAAAGCACTCATGAGACCACGCTGGTGGTCATGGCAAAAACGAACACAAACAATGAACCAAGGAAGATTAGAAACACTTATTTTGTGTTGTCTATTTTAGATTTACATAAAAGGCTTACAGTTCAAAGACAACCTTTGTCCATTGATTCGCCAATGTGCTAATTTAACCGATACGATAAATGTTTCGCAAAATAATTTTAAGAATAAATTGAGCAAGTACTAAATCATATGGAGGATTGTTAGAAATGAATGAGTATTCATTAAGAAAGTGAAGGCATTAATGCCATTGGAATTGAATAGTTCCACGTCTTACAATAAAATAAACAACTTGTGTTTATGTACTAAGATGTAGTTAATATAATTCCTAAGACAAAGAGAGACATAGACATGACCGGTGGTGCAAGGCACCATCCCACACCCGCGCACCCGTGCCCGTGTCCAAACCTGAACTCGCATTTGTGGCGCGGGCGAGTGGGCATTCGAGGCGTATTAGAGGCACTTAGCAATTGCAGTTGGCAGTTGGCTTGGCTTGACTGTTCAGATCGAACAATTTTTATTTTGCCCATTCAAACTCAAATGGTCACACTGCCTAGTAAAGGGTCGCAACCTTTCCAACAGTCGCAACCGTTCAAATATGCATCTATTACCGAATAGCCGCATCTCCCCACGCCTATATATAGGAAAAAAAATAGAAATGATACTAAGTTTTTCTACACTTCTTCCTCTCCATAAAACTCTGTTCTTAAATTACATTCTCTTGAGTTCATCGTTGCTTTATGATTGCTGCACAGCATCACAGAGACAGGTCTGTTTCATCATGGAAAACAATTGCTCGATATTCTTAAGCACCGTAAAGGTAGTAGTATTGTTTCAAGGAAACTGTTTTTAGCCGGACTCAGACAATCTAATCGGTATTACATCTACTGTATAATATGTTTACTGCACAATTCCATTCGTAACCATTTTTACGACATAGTTGTGACAATTTTTGTTGTTGTTGCAATTTTGCAACATAATTGTAACAGTTTCGTAACACCTTTACAACATCATTGTTAATAATCTTTGCAAACAGTTTTGTAACACTTTTGTAACGTTACTGATTAACAGGTGTATTGAGATATTGTGAGGCTGCATATACACTTGAACGTGATGTCAGGAAAACAAAACTTTGGCATTTGGAAACAATCATGTAAAGAGTAACTAACATTTGCAGACTATATGATATAAGAATAAACCTTTATACAGTCAATACTTTGTATGTACACTAAATCTTCATACTTTCCTATTATTGCATTATGTCCAAATTTTGTTTTATCTGTTTATGGTATTGAAACAAATAATATAGGATAAAGTACTTTGCAGATCTTACAAACTAAATTGGTGATATTCAATGTAAATAATATGTATATATCATGTGAATGTCACTTTTGTAACTTATTAAGTATGAACCATTCTAATAAACAAAAATCTATAAACTATGTTTCTTGTTATAATAATCTTCCTTGTCAAATTTCGTATTTTCGAAGTATCTACGTGCATTTATTTACATTTACTAGAATTTTTTTTTGGAATAAGGTACTTTTTATTGATGGACAAAACAAAGCATATACTTCCTTGATATGCCTCATTAAAACCTTACAACCTCCCTAACCTATATGGGTACCTTGTAAGGAAAAAGAGTACATATCAATTCCGTATATTAACAATACAACAATCCAAATACTGGACCAAACTGTCAAACAGATGGAGGAGAAAAAAACATAAGCAACACTCTCAAAATCATCCGTACGAGCAGCTGGCACCAAACATGAACACACTCCAAACTCCAACATAGCTATTAAAACAAAAGACAAGTCAAAGGACACAATAACTTCTTTTGCTATCCAGCAACGTGGAGAGAGGAAAGCAAAGCCCCAAAATTACAGATCTGAAACAAAGTTCGCCACTGAAAATGGAGTAATTAATGAAATCAGCAGAGTCCAAGAACGACTACCACATACTATCACTAGGCACCAATCTACAGCGGCTCAAGGGGGTCGAAGTTGGTCAAGGAGATCCGACGCCATGTTGAGATTCACCAAGATAAGTCTCTCAATAGAGTTTAAATCATCAAATTGAGTCTTTTGTTGGATAAGATTTTTACCGCCTATAAGAATGTGTTTAATTCTTAGTTCGACTGGTTATTCAATTCCATTAAACACTCGGTTATTTCGTTCGCACCAAATGTTCCATATTATATTGGTAAAAATGATGCTAAAAATGTTAGAGTTGGAAACTTTCATTTGATCCTGAGCTTGTTTAATAGCATTCAGAGCAGGACAGATTTCAAAATTGGAGTGTCCAGTGATATTAATTTTGGGAAGAATTTCCATTAGGATGGTCCTCGAATATGTGCATTGAATAAAAGGTGATCTCTGTCTTCATTGTGGTTAGCACATAAGACACATTTTTGGTCTATATTCGGGGACCATTTGCTAATTCTGTCTTTAGTATTCAGTTTGTTTTTGATGGCAAGGAGTGAGCATATTGACATTTTGGGTGCACAACCTTTCTCCCAGATATTTTTTGTCTAGTCAAGGTCAGGATATTTGTTTCGAAATGTATTCCATGCAGATTTCAGTGAAAATTGTCCCTGTTTACTAGGAATCCACCACTAGTAATCCTGATTCATGTGGTGATGCATGGAATTCTTCCTTACATCATTATGTGATTGCATGGGAATGAAGTTGATATTTTGTTTCCAGTTGTTATTCGAAATGAGTTGCGCTACTTGTTTATGACAACCCTTTAGATTTCTCATGCAGTTCCAGCCATACTTGTCAATCAGTGAATGGCCTTGTAACCATGGGTCAAACCAAATATTAGTATTAGCACCATCCACAATTTTCCTGTCTATGTATCCTTTACACCATTGTCTAGCACGTAGTATGGTTTTCCAAGTATGAGAAGCATTGTTATCCATATTGATAATCCAAAAGTTATTCTTTTTGCAATATCTATTGTGCATCCATTTTGCCCACAAAGATTCTCCATTAATGTAGTTCCATAATAGTTTGGTTGCAGCTGCTACAGTTAAGTCTTCAATTTTTCTAATTCCTAAACCCCTTTCGTTTTTGGTTTTGCATACTTCATTCCAACTCATATTATGTGACTTTGTTTTCCACAGGAAGTTTGATCATACTGAATTGATCCTATGAATAACTGATGCAGGGAACTGCGATACTTGAAGCCAAAACAACAACATTGGATGGATGACAGTTTTGATAAGTTTAGCTCTTCCACTTATATTGAGAAATCTGGTTTGCCAATGATTGAACTTTTTGTTAATTTTGTCAATAAGCCATCCGAAGTCTCTAGATTTCAAAGAATTATTAGAAAGAGGAATCCCTAAATAAATGATTGGCAAATTATCAATTTTTAATTTAATGGTGTCAGCAATCTCCTGTTTATTTTTGGCACCTTTACTGAAGAATATTTGGGAATTTTCAGTATTTAGTTCAAGGCCCGAGATAGTTTTCATTTCTTGTAAAATATGATAAACAGTTTCTACATTATTAATTGTAGCTTTTGCCATAATTAAATGTCATCAGCATAGAGAAGGTGGGTAATTATTGGCTCAACTTGATATATTGGACTGATATTGCCTTTTAAAAATTCTAAGTCCAGCTTTATAGTGAGGAATTCCATGACCATAGAAAATAAGTAAGGAGAGAGAGGGTCCCCTTGTCTTATTCCTCTTGTGCTATTAATGAAACCATGTGGGGATCCGTCAATTAAAATAGAAAACGAAGGGGTAGATATGCATTCATAAATGATATTAGCAAAGGGGACAGGAAATCCCATAGAGATCAACATATGATGGATAAATTCTCTATTGGTCTTGTCATAAGCCTTGTGTAAATCAATTTTCAAACAGAAATTGCTTGAGTTTTTTCTATTAAAGCTTCTGACCATTTCATAGGCAAGGAGAGAATTTTCAGAAATAGTTCTGTTAGGGATGAATGCATTCTGATTAACAGAAATTAAATCATTCATATATGCTTTCATTCTGTTGCATAGTAAATTGGCTAGGATTTTGTATGTGACATTACAAAGAGAGATAGGTCTGAAGTCAGATATATTCTTAGCCTCTGGAATTTTTGGTATAAGGCAAATGAAAGTGTGGTTTATTTCTCTAATGATTTTGCCAGTTTGAAGAATACCATTCATAGCTTCCCAAATATCCTTTTTAATGCTGTCCCAATGAACTTTGTAAAATTTAGAATTGAATCCATCTGGCCCAGGAGAACTATTATCACCAATCTGAAAAATAGCCTCTTTAATTTCTTCCATCGAAAAAGATTTACTCAAATTAGTTTTAGCATTTTCAGATAGAACTTTCTTGCAAGTAATGGTTGGAAATTGATTTGAGGCTTGTGACAAGTGAAATAAATTAGAGAAATAGATAACAGCATCTTGGGATAATTTTTCTGATGCTGAGATCCATGTTCCCTGACTGTTGACAGTAAAATTGTTTCTTCGACTGTTTTTGAATTCTGAAATTTTACTGTAAAAGAATTTTGTAGGCCTGTCCCCTTTGAGAAGCCAATTGAATTTCATTTTTTGATCATTATCAATGGCAGTTTTCCTCAACATATCATGCAGTTCATCACAACCAGTAGTGTATATTTGTGGGAGGTTTTCATCCAGTGGGTTGTTAACTAATTGATTATAAATGTTGTTGTTATGCTCTTTCAAATTATTAATCATTAGCTGCATATTATGTTTAGTACTTAACCAATTCTTCAGACTGCTTTTCACCCTCTTCATCTTGCAGAGCAGTTTATACAGAGGGCTACCAGGGGGATTAATATCCATAGCCTCAGCAATGATTGGGTTATAATCAGAGTATGTGTGCCATGAGTTCTTATACTTAAAAGGTATGTTCCTGTTTTTAAGATTTTGAATTTGTAGCATAATTGAGATAGGAGTATGATCGCTCAGAGAGTGATTGCCAAAATTAATGCCAAAATTATCAAATTTGTCTAACCATAGCGAATTAACAAAAACTCTGTCTATTTTACTATAAATAGAAAAAGAGTTACCTCCTCGCCAAGTAAAGAAATTGCCTGTAAATTCAGGTTCCACCAGCCTCGATAAAGTTATACAGTCCGTAAAATAGGGATCACCACTAGAATTAAAACTACCATAATTCATTCTTTCATTGTGATGTAGAATAGTGTTGAAGTCACCTGCCACAATCCACGGTAGAGTAACTTTTTTGGATAGCGATATGATGTCCTCCCATAGAGTGGATCGATTATTTTCTTCATTATGAGCATAAACAATGGTGCACACTACACTGATATCATTATCATTATACATGACACTGGTTATGTACTGGTCTGTGGAGTGAAGAATGATATTAGTCCATATCAATGAATTCCAGAGAATAATAATACGACTTTTTCGATCAGAAATGTTGTGAGACATTTTCCACTTATTATCAATTTTATCCATGAAGCGTTCAATAGCATTAAGAGAAAGTTTGTTTTCCAGGATGCCAATAAATGAAAAATTATTCGAATTAATGATTTTTAAAATTTCCAGTTGTTTGTGGGGGGCATTCATCCCCCTTATGTTCCAAATTAGGAACTGCATTAGAATTCATTGTTAAGAGTGCTACTTTCTTCCAGAGGAGTAGCTTTCCCCGTCGTCTTGGCTTTTTTTAGATTTTTTGCTTCTATTTTTTAGCTGAATGACAAGATTTGACCGTGCAGGATTGTCCAAAACATCAGGGTTCGAAGAAGCTTTGAATTCAAAAGGAGCTTCCTCTATTCTCGTTTTGCGAGTTGTTTTTGTTCTGGCTATTGATGATGAATCTGAATCTAGGCAACCATTCCGTTGATTGGGAAGTGGAGACACGTCTATGTTATCAGATTCTTCCATGGCGGTAGCTACAGCATGTATATTTTCCGAATGTACATTTGAATTACCTGTGTACTTATCTTCAGACGATATATCCAGTTTGTCATTCATGTTGTGACCTTCAGAAGAGTTATTGATGATGTAATCTTTATTTGGTTGTACTGTATGAGTGGTGATATGTGCGATATGAATAGGATTTGGTTCATTTACAGTTGGCACTGGGTCAATTTGTCTGTTCTGATCAGTTTCAGTGCCATTCTCTTGTTGTGCCTGATTCTTGGTATCCAAACCAGAGTTTTGTTTGATAGAATTTTCAGTTATGTTAGAATTATTCAGAGTGGTATTAGTGGAGTCTATTATCATCTCAGAGTTACCTACTTCTGTGTTGTGATTCTGTTTTGGAACCCATGCTTTAGTGAATTTACATTGATTTTCTGTATGACCAAAGCTCGAACAATTGGGGCATGCGATAGGCTTCCATTCATAAACTATATCTTGCCAAGTTATTTCATCTTTCTCATTTAAAATAGGAAGTTTTCTAGGGTAATTAAACTTATTATCAATTTCAATAAGAACTCTAGCAAAAGCAATCTTTATTATTCCCTCTGTGAATTTGTCAAGTTTAATAGGAGTTCCGAGCGCAGAAGCAATGCGACTGATCCCTTCTTCTATCCAATAGTCAAGTGGTAGATTGGGGAGACGAATCCAGATCGGAATAGAATGAAGTAATTCTTTATTAAGTTGCATTCCGGGATGCCATCTTTTCAACATCAACAATTTTTTGTTATAATAGTATGGTCCTCCTTCCAAGATATTTAGACAGTCTTGCTCTTTGTTGACTTTAATCACATAAAAACCATTTTCCATTGAAAAGATCGAAAATTCCTCGACTAGTTTCCAAACTCTGATGATATATTCTTTCAAGTATGGATAATATGGTTTAGGTCCTACTACATAAATCACTATGGCGTTATTCCATTGTTTTCTAGCATCCAGGATAACTTCAGCAGACATTTTAGCGCATTTTATAGAGTTGATTTCTCGAGGCCGATAAAATTTCAGTGGTACAGCGAGTGGAATATTACCTTTGACTATTTCATTCCACGCTTTACTCTTTTGGGAAGCGAAATTCCAAACTGGGGGATTTTGCTTAGCAATAAAACGTCCGTTGTGATGGGATTCAGGACCATTAGCGATTGGATTAGTATTCTGATTAGGGGATCGACCAACGTAACTTGAGGAAGGGATGCGATTTGAGTGCTTCTCGACTTTGTCTAGATTACTAGAAGGAGTAGGTTTATTTTGCCTCTTCCATTTACGCGATCGAACTGGAGTGAATCCATCATCGGAGGTGATGGAAGTCGGTCCTGTTTCACTCGGCGCAAAGCCCGGAGGGTGATCTAGTGAAGAAGGCGTCAAATAAGAGAACTCAATTGGTGGCATGGTAGGTGAAGTGTCGAACGACATTGGAGATCAATGACAGGGTCAGAAACCTGGTAGAATTAAAGAGATAATGAGGTGGGAGCGAAGGTGAGAACCAGTTCGCCACGAAGAAGGGGTGGCGGCTGCTAGGGTTTTACTTTTATTTACTGGAATTCGTTATGTATATATGCAATTATTATCGAAAACTTGAATATGTGTATTGTATTTGAAGTCATGGACGATGTTCAGATCTTGGAAAAATAGTAGAATTTTATACTTTGCACAATATAGTTTAAAAAATGTTGCTCACTCTGATTTTGTTCCAGTGAATCTTCCAACAGTGAAAGATAACACAGACCGTAGTATACTCTACAACTGTAATTGCATCTTTAAAGTTCCCTGACTTTATGTTAAACTGATAACGTAGTTTGTCCAAAATTAGAAAAAGTAAGCAATGAATTTGAAAACATATTTGACTAAATTTTCATATTTAAATCTTGCGTTTAAAAAACTCCAACTCCTATCAACATTTCATACTAAATGCCAAAAACTTTTTCCATAGAAAGTGAAATAATGAGGCAAAAAGCAAGAGCAATATGGTTTGTAACAAATCCACAAACCTTAAACCATAACAATAGTCAAATAAAATTTTAAAATATTAAGCTTCTTATATTATAGCAAACATGTAATTCTAATTCAAATCTACCACTGAATTATTAATAAAATACTATAGTAAATTAATGAATAAAAATTATGGTTTCTAACAACATCAATTTATTCAAGTTAACATGCCCGTGTAATAGACACAAAGAGAAAAATGAACAATACTTACATCGAATAATTACTAAATTTCAAACTTAATTAATTTGCTCTTCCTGTTAGAAAATCGCAGAAAGTAAGAAGAATAGGACACCATCTTCGCAATAAGAAATAAGTCCACCACGTTGTCCATCTTGTTGAAACTCTATTATCTTCTACGCAAATTGAGCATAAATAGAAAATTGAATAGAGCAAATAATTTCATCCAGTTGAAAAATAATCACACCTTGGATAGTGAGAAAATTAAAGTAAAAAAGCAATTCCATTGCCCGAAGAAGGGGATTGGTTGACATATGTGGAGGGAGGGCGGAGGAAAGAGTGAAGTTCCATTGTCTGGAGAAGGGGATCGAAATAAGAGAAGGGAGGGTGGCAAAAAGAGTGAGTTAGAAGCAAAATCAAGAAGATTGGCGAATGGAGACATCAGATGTTTATTTGAAGTAGGTAGGAATTTTTATTGGTATTAAGAAGAATATGAACAATGGCGAATCAATGAAAGAATAGAAAAAAGTAGAAGCTGAGAAATTTCACATCATATTGGAAACATGGGCAGTTGTAGTGTGGGCGAAGGGAATTACAAATCTGTCCTCCACATATCAATTTTTTTTGCACTACAACAATGGGCTATTTCGGTATAACACAAAAGGCTTCAGTTTGACCTAGTCGACTAAGTATTTACTTTATATGTAAGATATATATATATATATATATGTATGTATGTATGTATGTATGTATATGTATATGTTTATTCGTATAATATTTTCTAATAATAAATATAAATATATATGATACTTGAATATTTATATACACACACATAGTAATTGTAAACATATAGACATATTTGGACAATATGAAACACATATAGGATAAGCTAACATGTTTGTTGCGATGTAAATCCTAACATCTATATACAGGAATGTTATACCTTGCGCGGTATATCATGCTACACATGCATATACACGTACATATGTATATGATGCATTTTTATATTTGTACATAAATTAAAAATAAATTGAATAAATTTATGTCAGGAATATATAAATTTAAATGAAATGTAAACATTATTTAAATTAAATTTAGAAATTTTCTAAATAAATTAGACTTTATAGGCCCAATAAAGATCCTATAGGATATTTTTTTCAAATTTACCCATAAATTTCATTGCGGACTGACCAAGTTCCGACAATGGTATCAGAGCCTAATAACCTTGTGGTCTAATTAGTCATGTTTGAGTTAACTAATTAAAGCCTACCGTTATAGTATAGTGTCTAGAAAAGTAGTGTCTAAGGTTGGGTTTATGTAATCAAGTACTCTACCCTACTTGGCTACTAGCTTGGCCCAAAATGGTGAGGTAAGCTAAAAGGTTATCCCTAATATGAAAAGGTCCAATTTAAATTATGCCTTTGGCTAGTTTCAAAATTATTTTGAAATAACAAAATAAAATTTTTAAATTTAAAATGTTAAATATAATATACTATAAATTTCACGATATAAGTTTTCAAACTGTTTTGAAAATTAAAAATATAAGATTGTTAAATTTAAAAGTTAAATTTAAGTTATACTATGTATATTATAAATGTCATAGTATAATGAAAATTTTCATAATTTTTGATATAAATTAATTTCAAAATTTATAAAATTTATTAGTAAGATTAATAAAATATAATAATTAAATAAGTTAATTAATTAATAAATACATACATGTATTATATATTATGATATATGTTATGTTGTTTTAAGATGTTTAAAATAACATAAGTACATGTATATATAAAAAATGAGTTTTGAAATTAATATAATTTAATTAAAAAAAATTAATTAAGTAAATTAATTTAAGGTTAGTTAATTAAATAAATTAATTAAAGGTTAATTAATTAAATGATGTATGCGATATATGTGTAATACTATAAAGGTTATAATATGTAATAAATGTTTAATATAAATGTTATATTAAAATATTATAAAATTAATTTTAAATGTTAATTAATTAAATAAGATTTAATTAATATAATGTTATACATAAGACTATTAAATAAGTAATATAAAATAAAAGAAATTATATATTAATAAAACTTATATAATATGAATATATAAACTAAATGTGGAACATTAAAGAAATCCAAATAGACTTAAGGAATACATATTGTATGTGACCATGATTTTTCATATGTGTTTGACACTTGAATCACGAGGGTATTTCATAAGAAATATATTATTCCATAAGTTGATATCACTCAATATAATATATTGAAGATTATGAGTCTTCAGTATAATGTTGTCATCTACTATATATATATATTAATAAATTACTTGCATACTCCTTAATTGCGAGCAGACTCAAGCAAGGGATGTTATGTAAAGTATTATTAATATATTGAGTAAGCGAGGTAAGATAACCATATGTATTTGTTGAGCAGACTCAAGAATAAATATAATATACTTATGTCATCGCGATATGGTAGGTACTGGTGAATAATTTTGTTTCGATTTATTGAGCAGACTCATGGTCGAAGCGGAATTAGGACAAGGTACCAAAGGGTTAGGAGTGGTATATGATACAACCGATGAGGAATTAATCATCATTTGTGGGGCTATGATTTGTTAAGCGGACTCAAGGTCAGAATCCCAAGATAAACGAGTCCTAACACCCACTAGTGAAGTTAAAGCACTTAATATTTCACTTAGGGTTTGTTGAAACATTAAAAGATTAGTGGGGGCCTTATTAGGAAAATGAAATGATAAATTTTAACCTTTCTAATATTGTAAGAACATATCTATATAATGTTAATAATAATCTATATTGGTAAAATTGTGCATTTAAATTGATTGATAAAACGACTATCAATTAAGATATACAATTAAACTGAATTAAAAATTGCCAAATCGAAATATAAAATATACTTACTAATAAATGACTATTGCATGTGAATATTTCCATAACCGTGCAAGCGCCTAATTTTACAACTACTTAATACGTTTGTAATTTGGTCACTTAAGTTTTATTTGGTCTAGACCGTGTATTGCATTCTATGAGTTTCGAACTCTAAAAGTAATATAAGACTATGGATATTTAATCCATATATTATCGCATATAAGTGTTATATGGGAAACGATCATAGTTTGTAATGTACGATACTTCGATGAAGTTTCGAAAATAAGCCAATAAATAGTACCGTGGGATGGAGTATTTAATTTTATTGATTAAAAAAGGATCATATTGTGTCAACTGTAACACTAGTCTAAAACTACAAGATAGATCTAAGAACTCGATTATTGAAATATCAGTTTGATCAGTTTATGCAAAGCGCAACATATTTGATGTCCTTAAAGTTTAAGGATCATCGAATGCATTTTGTAAATTGTCCATTATAATATTGTAGTAAGGGTTTTATTTTGAATGGTTTGACCATTTAGAAAGAAAAACGAATGTATAAGAATATATGCGATTTAAGCTACAGTTGGGATGAAGAGAGTGAAAAGTCACTTCTTCATAAAAAACATCAAAAAAGAGAATTATAATAAAATTAATACTTAATATTGGAATGAGAAATATGATTTCTATTTTGAAATGAATTTTCATATAGAAAGTTGTTTTCTATGAGATTTGTTTCTTTGAATCCTAGATATTTGATTAAAAAAACTCACTGTTGTAAGCTAGTTATAGTATATGAGTAAAAATCCACATTAGTGAATGGTGGACCTTCAAATTCAATACGTTATAATAGTAATGTCAGAAACAGTAGGAGCATATCGTATAACACTCAATGATTACACGACTTACGAAAATTGTTTTCGTAAAACATATCAAGCATTATTTATGAAATCATTACTATTTTCAACATCAATTAAAAAATAGACATAGTTATACTTCAATATGAATATCCTGAATGTTTATTATGAAATAAAACTACAATGTGGTTTTTTTCATAACAAAAGCAATGCATTGGAAAATACAGAAGCATATAATTTATTTATAATTCTTTTGAAATTATAGACTAAACCCTAGTTTTGAGAAAGGATTTTATTTATAATTACGAATTAAGTGATACTAGTTAATTATATCTCAAACAATTAACGGTTATGCACCCTTTAGTGGGAGCATCGTAAGCGTAGATGAACTCTTTGGATTGATACATACAGATGTATTCAATCGTAAGTCTATTACTACAAAAACGGTTCCACGTACTTCGTCGTATTCACCGATGAATTATCACCGACATGGACACGTGTATTTGATATACATGTAACATATCTATGATAGATTCATAGAGTATAAAATGAAAGTAAATAATAACATGCGATATAAATAATCTGACTTGATCGAATGGGTGAGTATATTAAAAAGAGTTTCGAACGTACCTAAAAATGAATAAAGATTTAGTCACAGGATTCATTCCTTCATGTGATACATAGTATTGTATCAATAAGGAGTAATCAAATTTTGTTGGAAAAAGTATGATTAATTGTGAATGAAGTTGAGTTAATTTCTTTCTTAAAATTCATGCACTTAAGAGTGGTACATAAGGTTAATATTATTTCATCTAAATAATAGTTTACAAAATCATACAAGATAAGGGTTATAAGAAACCTCAACTTATCCTAAGTCAAGGAGTTGGTAGATTGTGCAAGTTGAAAGTTTACACTTAATTGTTCGTGATGGTTATTATATGAATCTTCCCAAAAGGAGTTTGGGAAAATCTATCATTGGATGACATATTTATGTTTTGAACATAAGATTTGTAAACTAAAAACTAAATCAGTTTTATATAAAAGGCAATTCATAAAGTGTTTATGAATAACTATTCCATTGCATTGAGAAACAATTGTTGTTTTAAGAAATATCAACTTTATTGTGAAGGAAATTCTTTGAGAAAATTAGTGGTAGTAAAATGGAATTGGATAGGATCCAAAGGTAGAACTGATTACATGAAATGTAGAGAATTTAACTGACATGAATAAACACATTGCATTAGTGTCTAATAAGTATTCTCTCACATTAAAAAGGAACAATGAGCTTCTTATCGATGTCAAAAATATACAATCCCCGGTTGTTTAGTTAAACTATTGAGATTTTTGACTCTATAAAATAGTATCATGCGAAGGTACGAAAATGAATTCCAAATACATTATTAGAATATGATTGTGGTACCGAAGGGATGTAATCCGTCAGCTGTGACTGTGTCTTTATGAGCAAGACTAATGTAGTTGGAACTAAATGAACAACGTTGATAAGAATAATCTTGTAAATTTCAAACATCTTAGCGTAATAGATCATCATTCAACATGATCAGGTTAATTTGGATTTACTCACAAAATTATCGCTTTGTTAGACTTTATGATTTGGTACATATGTGCTGAAGTAGAAAAATTCTAAATAATGATTTAGAATATAGTGTTTTCATATAACAACCAAAGTGGCTCAAAGTCAGTGGGAGTGATATTTAGGTTTGTGAGTGTTTGGATATAATCCAAGAGCAGATATGAAAGTATCATTTGATAAGCCTCAAAATTAAACAAGTGTTTTAATAGAAATATCAAATATTTTGATTGTCAATCAAAATGTAAAGGAAGCGTGAGCTCACAAGAAAGAATGTTAAAAGATACATTGATATTTCTAAACTGTAAGTAAACTACGCATTGCTAATTTTAATGATGTACTTGTATTAAAATCAACCTTAGTTGTTTTAATACTCGACGTTGGTTGCGTAATTGATGTCTTTTATAGTGAGTATAATATATATTTGAAATATCCCAAATTGATATGCAAAGACACCTTATTAAATTATTTAATACGGAACATGTGAGATGAGTTCCTTATGCATTGACAATAGGAATTATCATATATGTTATATTGTCTATGATATCGTGATTTGTTTATGTTTTTGATACATGAAGCAAATATCAAATCCAAACTGATATCACTAAATGTATTTGAAGGTATTGTTGTGTATTTTTGAAATACCATTGAATTGTTTGTAGAAACAATGAATTCCTTATGAAGGAATCTTCGAACTCAAATTCTCATCCGTGATATTGAGTACAACATCTTAATAATAAATTTGTATCAAGAATTTTTAACTCGAAAACGTTCAAATGAAAGACTGTGGTTGGTCTAATAAAAAAGGATAAGTACATCGCCATGAATAGTGCTACAATAAAAGTAATGTACATAGATTTAAATGCATAAATTTTATAAATGGGCTGTAGGTGGTTCCAAATGTTGAGAATCACATAAAATTGTTATATAATAAAAATGTCATGATATACTTCGTAATAGAACTTAAAGCTCACTAACAGTCAAGAGATATACTTCAAATTGTTCCACATGATAAAGGCAGTTTATCAACGTCGGCGAGAGATAATTAACAGAGTAGATGATTAAAACATAATAGCATACTCATACACTGAGGGACCGATCCAATTGGTTTTGAGGAAACCGATTGAGAAGTTGGAGTAAGATTCCATAATTGACCCAAGTACAAGTGGAAGATTGATAGAGTTAGGGGTATGCCTTAGGAGGAATTCTGTATTTTTTACATATATCTAACTTGGCAATCAATCTTATTTGAAATAAATGGTGTTTTTCTTTCTATTATATACTTGATATAGTGTGTTATATTAAATAATTAATTTAATTAAAAGTACATTTAATAGAAAATCCAAAAATGGTATGTTTTTATGATAGTAGTTGGAAAATGTTGTAACCGTGAGTAATTTATCATAACGAAAAAAAATATACCATTTTAAATGTTCCTAGTCAAGATGTAATAGCCTAGATATCGATGTATCCATTGAGACTAGAGTACGTAATGCTCTCTAAATGTTGGACAACGTATTACTCATGGCTGTTAGGGGCACCAAAGAGTTACGTACTGATAGTTATTGGATAATTATGGAATGACCCACTCGATAGCTTTCTATTGGTTAATATAACTAAGATCAGACAAAGAATATCAATGTGACCGATTTACACAACTCTCTTAGCTTCATAATACTATGGATCTTCAATATGAAAGCCCCACTTTGATTATAGTCAAATCATGGCATATCGTTTCATCGAGCAACTATAGTTGGGTCAAATGGAAGTATTGGAAGTGAAGCACTATTCAAGAGAGGATTCGTCACCTCAATTAAATGGGGATTATGTCTTTGTTAGCTCAAGTAAACTCAAAGTCAAAGTCTCGGGCCAGAGCATTTCGTTCAGTAATAATTGTTATTATTAAACAAAGTACTTTATGTTTGGACTATAGTGTTAAATATGGATGACATTGGAATTTTGACTATTACCAAATTCCATAAGTCCAAAGTGAAATAATTTTGATGAAGAGAATTGTTGTAAATAAATATCACAACCAGATAACGCTTAATAAAGGAAAATTAGGTTTTATGAAGTCTAAGTAAGCGATGAATTTGGCCAAAATGTCACACCACATGCTAAGTGACGTGTGAACGTTAACATTAGAATAGTTCGATATTAATCATTGATCATATTTACACTCGAGAGTTATACAACCGAAATGATGAATTCTTTTTAGGCCAGATGATTTAATTAGTTTATAATTTTTATATATTAGTCAAATTATTTAATATTTATGCAATATTTATTATGAAATTTGAATATGATTTAAGGAATAAATATTATTATATATTTATCGTAGTTATAAATATATTGATCGATATGTGATATTGATAAATAGTTAAATTAGATTTAATCGATAATGTTTATTTGAGCTTAAATGGGTTTAAAACCCATGAAAATGGCCTCAAATTTGGACTAAAAAGGATGTGAGGGGGGCTAAAAATTGGATTAGGGGTATTTTAGATGAATGTCGTAGATTTGGGGAGAAAGGGTAAGAGATATAATCCAACTTTCTCTTTATTTTTCCACTATAAAAGGACTCCTAACCTTAATGCATGTAGAAATTTTTGTTGCCTCCACTATCATTTGATGGTCGAAATTTATCTCTCTATATACTCCATCAAAACTCAAATCACTTCTATTCAAAAGATATTAGATAACAAAAGGTCCACGGCTCACGGACTTGCAATCTGACGAATTGAGAAGTTTTCTAAAGGAGAAGAACTCATCATTGTAAGGTGGATTTGAGGGCATTAGTTTTAGGTAAGTGTTTATTTTATATATATGATGTCTCACCTCTATATAAATGTATTTTTTTCATGTATATACATATATTGCTATTACTATATTGTTCGTTAGGTGAGATTTCTAAAGGTATTGTTGTTGTCACACATTAATTGGTAGTGTGTATATGTTAATGAAATAAAATAAAGTATAACTTTTTCACAAGATCTGATACACACAACATAAATTATTATATTTAATTATTTATATTTTATTAATTAATACATATATATTCATATATTAATTGATTTATTTGAATGACTTATATTAAACTATATAACTGTATCACATAAATAATTAATCAAATATTGTTAAAATGTGCATTTATATTAAACATAATTTTTGGTAATGGAAATAATTATTTTGTAATTGTTTAATATACTCTATTATTGTTTAATCATTATAAAAATTATTAAATTCATATAAAACAAATTATGAATCAAAAATTCGTTTTTATATTTTTTAAAATTACTATGATATCTCAAAAGCTCTCGGTCAAAAAATTAGATTTATTAAATCATTTTCATATTTTAAAAAATCATTTTTAATTCAGCCAAAAAGCATGTAATTAATAAAAAAAATATTATTTTGACTTACAAAAATCCAAAGCAAATTCTTAGGCTATTTAATTGTACTGCAAATTTTCTAAAATTTTAAAATTAGAAATATCTATTGTGTATATATTTTTCGTCTTTTATTTAATGTTGTTTGACTAAATAATTCTTAAAATTTATAGATTACTATAATAAAAATTTATTCAAATTTGGGAATTGTTGTGTATTTAATCTAGAATGAAGAAAAATAAAAATTATTTATTCTAAAATTTCATATTTATATAAAATATTCTAAATCTTATTTATGTTTAATAATTATATTTAGATTCATAGATACATATTTATATATGTATATATAGTTATGTTACTTTAATACATTTAAATGTATGTATGTATATTTGTAGAAAATTATATATTATAAATCTGTATATTTTTATATATGATTATTTTTTATATACTATAATAGTTTACATATTTATTTATATGTATATATTTATTTGTATAATATTTTCTAATAATATATATATATAGGATGAGCTAAGTGTTCGTTGCAATGTAAATTTCAACATCTATATATGGATAAGTTATACCTTGCACGGTATATTATGTTACACTTGCACACACATATGCATGTATATATGACATATATGTATACTTGTACGTAAATTGAAAATAAATTGATTAAATTTATGTCGATAATTTATAAATTTAAATGAAATGTATGATTTTATTTAAATTAAATTTAGAAATGTACGAAATAAATTAGACTTCATAGGCCCAATAAAGTTCCTATAGGGTAAACTTTTTTGAAATTCACGCATAACTTCTTTTGCGGGCAGGGCCAGTTCCAACATGCTTTACATTTAATACTGACAACGTGTTATAAGGGTAGGAATATTTTTGGCCGACTTGCTATAGTACCCAATACAACTTGTTGTACAACTTGTCATTTACTTTCGCATGCATATGTCCATAGTGGATGTGTGGCTTTCTTTCGAGCTATGCTAGTCGGTCGGTTGTTGACGACAACTAAGGATGTAATGATCCTGACTCGACCTTCGAAAATCGGCACCGAATACTTTACCCGTATTCAAATGCCGCAGATTCAAACGCCAAATCTGGTTCGCCGAAGCTTATAACACATTAAGTACAACAACACAGCGTAAGAAAAAGAACAATATCATTGATATACAACAGATACAATAGTTGATACAAATGATATCGATATCTATCAGAGATGCAAGACACAGCAGCAGAAATAAAATCATCGACAAAGAAGCAACAAACATTAAGTTCAATAGAAGAGAGGGATAACATTAGCAGTAGTAGCTTAACACAACATCTCCAAAGAAATTTCCAAAGCTCTCAAGCTATAAGCTCGAATCCCTATCAATTTTGAACTGATAGCAAATACGATCCCGAAAATCCAAAGACTCCAACGATTTTCGAAAGCTACGAAACAGAAGACTGATGGCTATCGAATCTACACCTACTATTTGATTATCTGAAAAACCCAACTCTAGACTGCCCGTATGGAAAATTGTGGGAACCTAGAGTTTAGGAAGGGAACAATAAACTCCAGGTCAGTCATGGGACTGGTATGAGCAAATAAAAACAGTTTTATCTTTAACAAAAGCAAAATAAAAGAATTTAAAAGAAATCCGCAATGCTTTTTGAAAAATAAAACTCCCATAAGGCCTCCCGCCACACACATAATGCAAGCGCACATTAGGAGGAGATTTCTCCTTATGACAGTCAAAAATGCTTGATACGCGAAAACCATTTGATATTATTATTAGTGCATAGTGCTGAAAACATTTCGAAAGTATAATATTAATCTTAGCCAGCATACCATATTTCGTCGTATGTCTACTATAGCTACCATGTACAATAGCAGGTTACCGCCACATTCCATGGCAGGTTATACAAGTAAAACCATACAGGGCGCTTATTGTTTCTTTGGATTTCCAACAATTGTCAGGCAAAGGAACTTCCTACACCAAAATGATTACGCCTCTGGAAGGACGCCCCCTTGATCCTAACCGGATCTCTGCTAACATAAGGCCGACGTTACCTCACGCTTTAACCAAACTATAACATAGGTAACTACCACACACGTATGCCATCTCCGGTCGTTATCGACCTTTATCCGAGGCCTCGATACCAACAACCACAAAGTGATAAATTTGCAGCAACCACATAGGTTAAATATCTAGGCTCCATACCATGATACCACCTCTTATCCAGAAGAAAATGGACATACCCTAGGGGCGCGACCCCTAAAAACCTTGCTGCAACATTCCTGTTTCCACCATTTTCGGGTTGTGAGGTTCGACGAAGTCTCGTCCACAAAGCTACGCTTTCCACAAAAGCCATGCTTCGATCAACACCTGATCAGCGGCACTTCGTATGCCATATTACCAAATTAGGAATGTATCACTAGTAGCCATCAACTACATAACCTCTGAGCTCGTATGTCTCGGAGAAGGGTGTTAAGCCAAGAGAATAAATCTCCTCCACCAAACAGAAATGTATTTGATAGAAACCAACTTTATATCTAGAAGTGTAGTGTTAGACACACATCCATACAGGTCTGTTCCGGGTTCGAACGGAACCGAAGGCACTTCCAAAGAAGCCCTTGCAATCCGGGTATTCACAATCCCGATCGGGCTCCCCATCACATATGGAGATATCTATACCGTAGCTACTCTGTGCATAGTCATTCGATAGGTTATCCTATCGTTCTCGTAAATCCCCGGTCTTCACCACCGGTCTTCAAATGCTATCCATATCGTCGTATCATTATTCGGAATGGGTTATATGACACAAGGTCCTCTCCCGGCTAAACCGAATAATGAGCGCAATATTGAAAAACATATGGATATTAGGATCTCAGTTAAGTCACAACTTAAAGCCCAAAACTTTTCATTCAAAATGGTTTAAATAAATTACCATTTACAAATCTTAAAAAAAATATTCACTTCACAAAGTTCACCAATCTTTCATAAAGATTCAATTATATCCCTTCAATACAATTCCATTTCAATCCCAAATCTTGTATACAAAAGATACCTTTTAAGATCCTTTTCAATTAAAGTCCAACAATCTTCCACAAAGATTCATTCACGGTTTTCAAAACAATTCCCTTTTCAAATTGGATTAACTCATCCAATTAAATTAAAGACTCAATTCATAGCTTTCAAAACCATTTCCATAAGATTCATTCATAATTTTCAAAATAATTCCCATTTCAAATCTTTTATATATAAAAGAAACATCATTTAAGAGCCTCTTCAATTTCAAAACAAGGTCCCACCATCTTTCACAAAGATTTATTCATAGCTTTCAAACAATTCCATTTCAAAACTTGAAATATTTTTAACACAAATTGGAAATCCTTTCTTTATATGAAAGCTATTATTATGAAAACAAGTAGTTTTTGTTTCGGAAAAATCTGATTATATTTGCACAAGTTAAAGCCCTTCAAAGTATAAAACTAGGGTTAAATTCAAATTCCCAAAACAATACTTCTAAAATTGTTTAAAACCCATATAAATACATTATATAACTTGTATAACCTTTTTAAACCATAATTTCCAAATATAGAATTTAATTTCGAACCTTGAATTCAATTCAAATCAAATTATTTAAATTTCAAAACTTTATTAAGTTATTCAAAATAACTTTTATCTTCAAAACTCCTTTCCAAATGTTTTTCATATTTAACCCAATCCCATTTCCAAAACCATTTGAATTCAAAATTCACTTTTAAAACCATTTCAAAAATCTCTGAATTAACCAATTTCCCCATGCAATCCATTTTTTGTGTGTAAGGTGTAGTCCAGGGGTTTTACACAATAGTGCAACAACATCAATCATCAAAGATTCAATCATATCAATATCGATAAGCGGTATAATCTATAACACTTATCTTCCATTCACAGATTTACAGATATAAATTCATCATAGATAAATAAATTACATTCATTACAGCTTAAATCAAAACACTTTGTATCACAAAGCATCATACATCAGGGATATCAAACAATTCAGCATCCAATAGAATCCAAACATCCATAAGTAAGATCAATGAATTATCTGATTAATTCAAATCAGAATAATTACTTATGAATAGACTACTAATCCTGGTTAATTAATATTAATTAATTACAAATCATTTTGATTTAATTATTCTTTTAATTACTTATTAATTAACCTTTAATTATTAATAAATCAACCTTCATTAATAAATCAAACAACCATTAATTATTGAATATTGACCTTTAGTTATTCAATTATTCTTTAATTAATTATCCTTAATTAATTACATAATTCAATTTACCCTTAATTAATTACCATTTAATTAATTTTCATTGATTAATTAACTAATCCTTAATTAGTTATCATTAACTAATTAATTATTCTTAATCAATTACAATTAGTGATTATCTTTAATCACTTAAATTAATAAATTAAAAATTAATTACATTGAGTAATTATCTTTTAGTCACTTGATTTGTTAACTTGAATCATGAAATTAATTGACCTTAATCATACAATTAGTTATCCTTAATCATAAAGTTAATTAACCTTAATCAATCTTAAATTAAGTAATTATCCTTTTAAAAATGATCACCCTTTAATCCTCTTCATCAATCAATTTTTTCCTTAATCATTTTTAATCAATTCAAAACTTAGATGAACATTTATCATTCACAAAAGGATTTTTTTTAGCAAAATTGATCAAATAAAACTCGATCTATTTTAAAGTTTAAAACTTATTTTAATATCAAATCAATATACCCGAGCCTGATGTAAGTTTACCCGAGCACTTCCCCGGTCTCCCACTTTCCCCTTTCTTTTTAAAATCTTGTTATAGTTTTAAATCTAAAACCTATTATACAATTTAAAACACTTGCGTACGACTTCGAATACCAACCCGATCCATCGACCAAAATTCATGAGATCTCCTCCGAGTATTCTTCTTCTTCCTTAAATTTCACCATCACCAGATATTGGTAATATCTCGTGCACCAGTCACCCCCACGATCACCCACACATCAATGACGACCTCGCCAACAATTCCGTCCACCCAGATCGATGATCGACACGGCGAATCAAAATCGAACCAATTCGAGCGCTTGGAACCCAAAGCGATCATCTGAAAAACGCCTCGAATCATCTCCACTGACCACCGATGACCATGCAATCTCGACCAAAGAAACACCACCCGCCAGCATATCAATCCCCTCCAGTATGATCATTTCCGATCAAGTATAGATGTCGCATGAACTAATGAATTATTAACAACCACAATAGCTACTTGAACCCTAATTTAACCTCATTCATCTTCCATGATCAACTAAAAATCTTGCGAACATTTTTCCCATGCTCTCCTATACGTCAGCTTCCTTCACCATGAATTTCGACACCCAGTTCGACGTGGATCGCCTGAATTTGACCCAAATACGTTTTCCGTTCATTTCGATAATTCTCGATATTTACAAACTTAAAAATCGTGAAAATTGCAACAACCCAGAATTTCTGTCATTTGAAATTCAGATATTTAATTGATTTTAAATATTAACAAGTAAAATTTGTAAGTCGAATAAATTATATTTCGAATATTTAGATTTAATTGGATAATTAAATCGACAATTTAATATTTGAAATTACAGAAAAATTTGGAATTTGGGTTTAATGTGATTAAAAATGATTTATAAATTTATATTAAATCATATTGGAGTTAGATCAATGTTTGTGAACTTTTAAAATTAAATTAAAAGTTAAATGGTGAAAATTGAATATTTTAATATTTAATTGACGAGTTAAAATAGCCATTTTTCAAACAATCTCGGATTTCGACGAAACTAGTTTCATCGGATCCATAATGTTATATTATAGTAAGATTTCATATTTCGTGTCAATCGGATTTACGGTTTGTCCGGGGCAAGCCAAGACGCACAGAAATTAGTTTAATCGATTTAATTTAAATTTGATCATTTATTTCAGTAACTCGCATATATGATCGAAATAGCCTTCGAAACACATTCCATTGTGTCAAGTATGGAGCCCTGATGCTTAACCTATGTGGTTGCTCCAATCTCATTTTCTATATGGTTGTTGCTTGGTGATAGGGGCCCTCGGATAAAGGTCCCAAAGGACCGGGGAGTGGCATACTCGAGTAGTAGTTACCTAGTTACAAAGGTAACCCGGCCTTGTGTTGGCAGAGATCCGATTAGTTTCTCGGGACGTCCCGCCAAAGGCGATCCCATATGGCGGTAGGAAGTTCATTAGCCTGACCATTTGTTGGAAATCCAAAGAAATAATAGGAGCCCTGTACGGTTTTAGTTGTATAACCTGCCATTTACTTATGGTGGCGCCCCACTGTTTAAATGGCAGCTATAGTAGGCAATTCGGAATGTCTATGCTGGCTAAGATTAATATTCTATTTTCGAAATGCTTTCATCACTATGCGCTAATAATAATATCAAAAATGATTTGTTTTGAGTAGTAAGCAATTTTGACTATCATAAGGAGAAATCTCCTCCAATTCTGCCTTTGCATTGTGTGTGTGCGGGAAGACCTTATGGTAGTTTCATTTTCCAAAAGCATTGTGGATATTTTTCACTTCTCTTGTTGTTGTTGTTTTAAAGATAAATTACTTCTTTATTTCTCACACCAGTCTTGCTTATCTAGGTGAAATGTGATGGGCGGTTCTCGCTTCGCGGTTAGGTGGCGAACGGAAGACTCTTACCCCTACACGTCCTCTTTACGGGGTTGGTTAGGCGTAAGCTGTGACAGTCGAAAGGCTAGCCGTAAAAGCAAGTTTGGGATACCAGTGTAAGACACGGCGGGCCTGGTATAGTTGCAAAGCCTACTAGTCGAGATTGGCCGTTGTCGATGGTTGAAAAGCCTAGATCTCTACATGTGGTATCAGAGCATATGGTTATGCGACAATCTTGGTTCTGTTGGGAATTACTCAATAAAGATAGAGTCAGTAGTACTCTAGAATGAGTTTGAGTGTAATAATAGATATGAGCGCGTATTTGTTAGTGAAAATAAAATTGTTTTATGTTGTGATGATTGGTTTGTTGAGTAGTATATGGATTATGGTCGGTATAGTCTGTACAACTCTATCGATAGGGATCTCTAAACACTTGTTCAAAACAATTCGCCACGATATTGTTTAAATTGGGTAAATGAAATAATTTTACATCGATTATATTTTATATATAAAGGAAATGTTTTTCAGAATTATCGAAGTGTATGTAAAATTGAATTGTTTGATTGTTGAAAATGTATGAAAATGTATAAATGAATCAAAGTTGGTCGAATAATCTGAATAAAAACAACAATTATGAAAGAATAAATTATATAAAAGCAACAATTGTATAAGTATAGAATTATAATTGAAATGATTTACAATTATGGAACATCTTGTATAATTAAAGTGAAATAGTGAAATTATGTAAGCAAGATTTATAAATGTGATTTATAAATAAAAGAAAATTTTGAAAGAATTTAAAGCATTGGATTCACCAACGTTGCTAGGGAATAATAAGGGTGATGAGTGCAGCATCATCGGTATCATTTTCGAGTTTCTGTGTGATGGATTTGCTACCATAGTAAATTGAAATTGAATTTTGTTGTGATAAACAAATTTGAAATTAAAATCCAAGTTGAAATTGATGAATATAAGTAATCAAGTTTTGGACTTATAATATGAAATAATAAAAAAAATTAGCTTTTGTAAAGTTGAAATAAATTTGAATTAGTATGATAAAATGTATGATGTGAAATTTAACTAAAGGAAGTTAAATAAATTAAATCAGATTTGGAAGTTGAATAATAAGTTGTATAACTTATTAAATGTGAAGATATAAGTAAAACCAATTATTAAAATGGTTAAACAACTTTGTTAAACAAAATGAGGTATGAATCTGAATAAGGGATGAAATTGACTTTGGTTAAAGTAAAATAGAATTTTCTTTGGAGTTGGAATCTGAACTGGATTTATAAGTGGAAACTTCAAAAGGAATATAACTTAAGTGATGCTGAATGAAGTTGATTTTGGTGTCGAAGTAAAATAATGAAGTGAATTAAATAAATATGAACTTGAATTATATAAAGGAGATTCAACTTTATTTGTAAAATAAATTAGTAATTGAACACATGAATTGAAAATTAATCAATCGAACGTAATGAATTGACAAAAAATAATGGATATAAGTGTTAATTTATTTAAGGCTAATTGAATGTTAAACCAAATTGAAGGTAAACAAAGTGAATATGAATGTTGAATGTAAAGAGAATAAATTACGTTGTATTAGATATACATTGGTTGTTAGATTATTGTTAATTGATTGAATAGAAACTCATATGCAATTGAATGAATAAAATTGAAAGCTAAAGCAATTAAATTCAAATTGGAAGTTAAGTAAATATAAATTGAATAGAAATTGATTTGAATTGAAAGTGAACAAATGTGAATGTAAATTAGTGAATGTAAACTAATTGAAAATGAATAATTGAATGTTGTTGTATATAAATTGGTTGAAAATAATTACAAGTAATGTCAAAATCATATAAGTTGTTTATAAACCTTGCTTAGTATGCATTTCTTTTAATATGCATAGGTTCTAGTTGTTTAAAAGAGTAAAATGTTAATAACTTCTTATATATGTCACTTACGTGTTTATATTGAGTAAGTACAGAAATCGAGGCTACCGTTAGCGGGATTTGGTTGCGCAAAATGCTAAATAAATAACTAGGTACGCCTACGCAATAAAAATAGGAAATATGAACTGTTTTTCTGTTTTCCGACCGTGTGGGTCGATGTATATATATTTATATCTATTGTGATATTGTAAAAGCTCCTCCGTACAAAGGAGGTTATGGCGAAATTTTCTGAAAATTTAAGGTGTTAGAAAATTTTTGGGAAATTTTGGAATTTTTTTTGTGAAAACTAAGTTTTGATTTGAAGTTAAAGGTTAAACGATATAGTTGATTTTGAAAAGATAACTATATATGGATTTGAAAATATTAGTGAAGTTTTGTAAGAGGTTTAACTATGGATTTTCGAAAAGTTAAACACTTAAGAGATTTATAAATCAAATTTGAACGGTTTGTTTTGAAAAGTTAATGGATTTCAAAACTTTTTCTTACTTGGTAATTTCGAGGACGAAATTCTTTTAAGGGGGGAAGATTGTAACGACCTAGAATTTTTTTCAGTTGAAATTCAGATATTTAATTTATTTTAAATATTAACAAGTAAAATTTGTAATTCAAATAAATTATATTTTGAATATTTAGATTTAATTGGATAATTAAATCGACAATTTAATATTTGAAATTACAGAAAAATTTGGAATTTGGGTTTAATGTGATTAAAAATGATTTATAAAGTTATAATAAATCATATTGGAGTTAGAACAATGTTTGTGAACTTTTAAAATTAAATTAAAAGTTAAATTGTGAAAATTGAATATTTTAATATTTAACTGACGAGTTAAAATAGACATTTTTCAAACAGTCATGGATTTCGACGAAACCAGTTTCATCGGATCCATAATGTTATATTATTGTAAGATTTCAAATTTTGTGCCAATCGGATTTACGGTTTGTCCGGGGCAAGCCATAACGCATAGAAATTAGTTTAATCGATTTAATTTAAATTTGATCGTTTATTTCAGTAACTCGCACATATGATCGAAATAGCCTCTGAAACACATTCCATTGTGTCCGGAACGCGGGTTAAACTCTAGAAACGCCGGCCACCGCGCGAGATTTGGAGTTCGAAATATCACGGATGAATAGTGTTTTGTGAGAATTTCTATAAAAGGACCCATCATCTACACAATTTCAAACCCTAATGCTAATAATGTTTCAGCCTCCACCATTAAAATGAATGTCCGAAAAACTCTATCGTTTCTCCCTCGATTTCTTCTAATCCAAGCATCAATTCAAGAAACTTTCAACATGAAAAATGTAGAGCATCAAGTGATCTTCGTATTCAATGGTTAAGATCGTAATTAACGAAGTAGATTTTCTGCAATTCGAGCTTGAAGGCCGCACGTCTCGGCCTGTTTTTCGAGCAGGGGAGAGAACCGAGCTCGGCCGCGTTCATAGTTGTGGTAGGCGTGGTGATGGGCTTCGTGATGGAGGTTGTTGATCGATGTGTAGGGGATCGTGGAGGTCGCGATATTCAACCCTAAACGAACATGATGGGTTTCTTCGGCCTGTAGATTCACGCGTGGGAGAAGAAGAAGCTAGCGGCTTTGATTTGTTGAAGGGTAATGCACGGCCGTGATGAGTTAGGTTTAAAATTTGAAAATAAAAGTTGTAAAATTTATATTATATAAATTGTGTAAACTTTAAAAATCAATATCTCTTTCATACGAGGTCGAAAATGCACGAAACGAATTGCGTTGCAATCATATGGATGAACACTGCGCAATAGAGCTGGTTTGGAGTTGTTTGGAGCTAGTGATAATTTCGGGTAAAATTAAACGCACGTTTAATTTTATTCGAAACAAACGCTACAACTGTTATCGGAAACTCAATGTGAGAACTTCTCACTCAATCGAATCTGTTTCGATTTAAGTTTTAAATAGTTTGATTTAAAATTGCTTGATTGTGTGAATGGATGATATTTATTATCTGTTGTATTGAAATAGACCCTATACGCCATATATTAAGTGGATGTTATTTATTAAACACATATACCGCGATATTCCATCTTGAAGTGGAATTGGTATTATATATGTACTTGGAGTTGATTTCTCGCATTATATAGCGGATGAGACCCTATTGCGTCGCATAATAGCGGATAATATTTTATAAATCCCATATACCACGATATTTCACCTCGAAGTGGAATTCGTATTGTGCTAGCATCTGTGGATGCAGGGAAAACAAGTTGGAGGGATCCAACTGGATTCCTCAAATAGTTGAATTTATTTCAATGTTGCGTGTTGATCTATTTATAATCTGCGTGATTATCTTTGTGATTGAAATCGTTAAAGGCTAAAATTTAGCCGAATATATTTTTGGTATCATTAGATGCCGAAAATAAATAAAATCGGATTTTTTAAAATTTAAGTTGAGAATTCATAATAATATTTAATTTTGGAATTGATTCATTTTAAATAAATAAACGTTGTAATTTTTATGTTATAAAAATTATGGTTTTTGTGAAATATAACCGAAATGTGATTTTTGAAATAAGTAGTTGATTAATTTATAAAATGTTTTAAATTGGGATTTTTGAATTATTATTAATGATTTATATAAAAGATTTATAAAATTGATGTTTATAAATTAAAATATTGGAATTATAAAACGAGTTTTTATAAGTATTAAAATGAAGTATAAATGGATTTCATAAGTGGATTAAATCTATGGATTTATAAATTTTGAAGTTATAAAATGAATAGATTTTGTAAAATAAAAGATTTATAAGTAGTTCACTTATAAATTGGATTTTGTCGTGTAAATGGGATATGGATAGAATTTGTTAATAAAGTGATTTTATAAGTTGAAGTTGTTATAAAGTATAAATGGAATTTATAAACATTGTTTTATAAATCAGAAATCGATTAATTTGATAAGTTTAATTAGTATAGCTTATTAAAGGAAATATATCCACGATTTTGGACAGTGAATAATCCTTTAAATAAAATATGTAGAAATGATGAATTTGGTAAACGAAGTATATTCACGATTTTGGACAGTGAATAGTATAGTAAAGAAATGTTTCGGGAAAGTGATATTTTAAATAGAATTTAAAATGATTTAAAGATGTTTTAAAATGTGCTAAGTATCGAAACCATAGATTTCAACATTCATTGTTGAAATGGATGTTTCGAGAAATAAAAGGAGATAATGGACTATAACATTGTTGACATAGTAAATGATTTTCGAAAGGAAATGTTTTATATAGTATTGGGATTTATATATCTATCTTAATTTCGAATCCCTATACTAGTGATTTTGGGTTGTCGTAACGATGTTTTACGCAACATTCGTTTTGACTCAAATAAATGTGTTTAAGAGAATGTTTCCCTTAAAGACTAAAATATATACTTAATTTGGATTTAAGTATATTGAATATTTTCCAAATGTTGAAAATAAATGGATTTGTGAATTACTTATTATTGAATAAGTATGGAAATGTTTTCCAATATGAAGTGAATGTTTTGAGATTATATCTTTTAAAGATAAATAGAAAGTGAATATTTGAAATCGATTTGAAAATCGTATATCAGTGGATATTTGAAAATTTAAATTCACCGTGGAATATATAAAGGAAAGGGAGATTTGTTTAAAAATAAACATTGATTTATTTTTGAAGTGTGGAAATAAATTTACGAATTTGGGACGTAAATTTAAAGTAAATCGGTAAGGATTTATTTAATTGGTTTGAATAAACCATTTTGAAATGAAAGTGTATTCTCCCTGGGAAGCCGAATAAGATTTTCTGAATAGTTTTGAAATATATGTATATAAAATTCTAGAATTGGTTTTGAAAAGAATATTTTGGAGAAATTAACTTCTTAAATTATTTTAAATCCTTTAAGTGAAGATTTATTAAGTTGATTTTTGAAATGATTAATTCTTAGATTTAATAAATAATTGTTTTAGAAAATAGTTATTTAATTAATTATACTCTATCTACTAATTATATTTTGAAAAAATAGTTTGGACCTAAGTTATATGTAATATGGGTATAATATTTTTATAACTAATACTTTAAGCAAAGTGTTTGAAGAAAAATAGTTTTATTCCAAAGAGTTTTCCAAATATATTTTGGATAAGTAATATAAGTTATTTTTAAAGTATTTGAACTCGACAGATTTCCAGGGAAAATGAATAACAATTTGTAAGTGTTTTCCGCTTAAGGAAAATGATTTGAAATTTAATTTCCAAAGTTGTAAAAGTGAAAATTGATTTGAAATTTGTTTTAAAATGGTTGAAGTGTGGAAGTTATGTCTTGTAAAGATATTTTAGAAAATAAATAATTTGGGAAATTATTTGAAATCGGGTGATGTTGTGAATATTGATTGATAGTTAAATAACCGACTATCAATATTGACCCTTAAAGGGCTATTTGTTGTGAATTGGTTGAAATTGAATGCTGCACTTATTTTTAAATTATTGTGCACGTTATTCGGACTACCCATTCCGAATAGTGATACGACGTAATGGATAGCATTGAAGACCGGTGTTGAAGACCGGGTATTTGTGAAAACGATAGGATGACCTATCGATTGTCTCTGCACCGTTAGCTACGGTATGGAGATTTCCTTTGTGATGGGAAATTCGATCGGGATTGTGAATACCCGGATTGCAAGGGCTTCTTTTGAAGTGCCTTCGGTTCTGTTCGAACTCGGAACAGACTTGTATGCATTACACTTTGAGATATAAGGTAGATTTCTTTCAATTACATTTTTGTTGGGGGAGGAGTGTTTATTCTCTTAGGTTAACACCCTTCTCTAAGACGTATGAGCTCAGAGGTTTTGTAGTTGACGGCTATCAGCGATATACTCCCAATTTGGTAATGTGGCATGCTGAGTGTTGCTGTGTGATAATTATTTATTGATCATTTATTGATCAAAGCGTGGCTTTGTGAAAAAACGTAGCTTTGTGGACGAGACTTCGTCAGACCTCACACCCCGGAAATGGTCGAAAAAGCAATATGCGGCAAGGTTATGAGGGTCGCGCCCTTTAGGGTATGCCATTTCCTTCTGGAAAAGGGTGGTGTCAGGTATGGAGCCCTGATGCTTAACCTATATGGTTTCTCCAATATCATTTTCTTTGTGGTTGTTGCTTGGTGATAGAGGGCACTCGGATAAAGGTCCCAAAGGACCGGGGAGTGGCATACTCGAGTAGTAGTTACCTAGTTACAGAGGTAACCCAGCCTTGTGTTGGTAGAGATCCGGTTAGGTTCTCAGGACGTCCCGCCAGAGGCGATCCCATGTGGCGGTAGGAAGTTCCTTAGCCTGACCATTTGTTGGAAATCCAAAGAAACAATACAAGCCCTGTATGGTTTTAGTTGTATAACTTGCCAATTACTTATGGTGGCGCCCCACTGTTTTAAATGGTAGCTACAGTAGGCATAGTTCGGAATTTCTATGCTGGCTAAGATTAATATTCTATTTTCGAAATGCTTTCATCGCTATGGGCTACTAATAATATCAAAAATGATTTGCTTTGCGTAGTAAGCATCTTTGACTATCATAAGGAGAAATCTCCTCCAATTCTGCGTTTGCATTGTGTGTGTGCGGGGAGGCCTTATGGTAGTTTCATTTTCCAAAAGCATTGCGGATATTTTTCACTTCTCTTGTTGTTGTTGTTGTTTTAAAGATAAATAAATTCATTAGTTCTCACACCAGTCCCATGACTGACATGGAGTTTATTGTTCCCTTCCTAAACTCTGGGTGCCCATAATTTTTCACACGGGCTGTCTTGAGTCAGGTTATCACGTCATTCTGGATTTAGGAGTACTATGGAGCTCAAGTGGCAAGCTGGATGGCGAGACGTATTATTTGTATATGTATTATCTTTCAGTTGTAATTTCACTTGTAAGGACATGTTTGTATAACTGTCCATTGTTTGTTGTGTTGTATATTTTTGTTTTACACTCTATTGATGATGTAATGTAACATAATAACTGATAGTTCTTTGTTTTAAAGATTATTCATTTATCTATTATATGTTGTTCCGCTGCGACTGTGAGATTCTGTTTTTTTTTTGTTTCTGTCCTGTCTTCTTCTTCTTCTATCTTTTTCTTCTTCTTAAACCCTCATGGTTCGATTTTTCGGCATTCGATTGCTCGGCAATTGATACAGTAGACGTACTAATGTCGATTTTCGGAAGTCGAAGAATCGGGTCTTGACAATACTTCTTTTAAAAATCATCATATTACAAGACAAATCCAATACAATGATCAAAGCTTATAATTAATATTCCTGAATTTTCAGTTTTAGATGTTTTTCCTCTGTAATTTCAAAATTTTGATTTTCACCACATATTTTTGCTTGAGATTATTTTTAAAAATAACTTTATGTTGTCATAAACATTTTCTCTTCCGGATTCATGACTTGGATTTGCTTAAACAAGATAAAAGCCCCTTTATTTTCACTTTTGCAAGATAAAAGCAAACCTTAGGGTTTCAGCCCTTAGCCGCCACCTCCAAAAGCAATGGCCGAAAATCACACTTCTTTCTCCCTCGTTTTCTTCAAATCCATCAACTTTCACACGAAACTTCCAACATGAAAAATGTAGAGGGCATCGAGATCCTGAAGATCAACGGTGGTGATCTGAATTGGAGTAGTGTAGTGGTCGCTAGGGGGCCGCGTTGGCCTACAGTTCATGTGCAAAAATCGAGACAAAGGGGGTCGAGTTCGATGCCATGGTGGTCGTGAGTGGAGTTGGGTGCGAGCTACAACGCGGAGCTACCTGATCGTCTTCAAGCTGTTCGTGGTGGTTGCGAAAATTGCTAGATAGGGGCGGCCGTGGGTTTCATATACGTGAATATCACGTTGAGGAAGAAGGTGAAAGTGCGGTCGTGATCTCCTCTCTAGGAACGAGCGACCAGGATTTAATTTAGGTTAAAATTGAAAATAGAAGTTGAAATTTATTTATATTATTAATGTGTACAAACTTCTAAAAATCATAACTTGTTCATACGAGGTCAAAAATGCACGAAACGAATTGTGTTGGCTTCGTTTTATCGAGCACTACGCAATGGAACTAATTTGGAGTCGTTCGGTGCTAGTTTGAATTTCAAGTAAAATTAAACGAATGTTTAATTTTATTCGAAATAAAACGCTGCAACTATTATCGGAAACTCAACGTGAGAACTTCTCACTCAATCGAATTGTTTCGATTTAAATTTTAAATAGTTAGATTTAAAATTGCTTGATTGTGTGATTGGATGATAATTTGTTATATATTGTGTTAAATAGACATTATACGCCATATATTAGCGGATGTTATATATTAAACACATATACCGCGATGATTCCAACTTGTATGGAATTGGTATTATATATGTACTGGGAATTGATTTCCCGCATTATATAGCGGATGAGACCCTATTGCGCCACATAATAGCGGATAATATTTTATAAATCCCATATACCACGATATTCCGTCTTGAAGCGGAAATGGTATTGTGCTAACATCTTTGGATGCAGGGAAACAGGTTGGAGGGATCCAACTGGATTCCTCGAACATTTGAATTGGTTTCAATGTTATGTGTTGATCTATTTATAATCTGCGTGATTATCTTTGTGATTGAAATCGTTAAAGGCTAAATTTTAGCCGAATATGTTTTTAGTGTCGTTAGATGCCGAAAATAAAGAAAATTTGATTTTTGAAAATTTAAGTTGAGAATTCATAATAGAATTTAATTTTGGAATTGATCCATTTTAAATAAATAAACGTTGAAATTTTTATGTTATAAAAGTTATGATTTTTGTGAAATATAACCGAAATGTGATTTTTTTGAAATAAGTAGTTGATTAATTTATAAAATGGTTTAAATTGGGATTTTTGAATTATTATAAATGATTTATATAAAATATTTATAAAATTGATATTTATAAATTAAAATATTAGAATTATAAAACGAGTTTTTATAAGTGTTAAAATGAAGTATAAATGGATTTTATAAGTGAATGAAATCTGTATATTTATAATTTGTGAAGTTATAAAATGAATGGATTTTTGGTAAAATAAAAGATTTATAAGTAATTAACTTATAAATTGGATTTTGGCGTGTAAATGGAATATGGATAGAATCCGTTAATAAAGTGATTTTTATAAGTGAAGTTGTTATAAAGTATAAATGGAATTTATAAACGTTGTTTATAGATCCGAAATCGACATATTTTGATAAGTTTAATTATTATAGCTTAATAAAGGAAATATATTCACGATTTTGGACGGTGAATAATATATTAAAGAAATATTTTGGGAAAGTGATATTTTAAACGGAATTAAAATGATTTAAAGATGTTTTAAATTTTATTAAGTGTCGAAACCCTAGATTTCAACATTCATTGTTGAAATAGACGTTTTCGAGAAATAGAAGGAAATGGTGGACTATAACACGTTTGTATAGTAAATGATTTCTGAAAGGAAAAGTTTTGTGTAGTATTGGGATTTATATATCTATCTTAATTTCGAATCCCTATACTAGTGATTTTGGGTTGTTGTAACGATGTTTTACGCAACATTCGTTTTGACTCAAATAAATGTGTTTAAGAGAATGGTTTCGTTAAAGAATAAAATATATGCTTAATTTGGATTTAAGTACATTGAATATTTTCCAAATGTTGAAAATAAATGAACTGTGAATTACTTATTATTGAATAAGTATGGAAATGTTTTCCAATATGAAGCGATTGTTTTGAGATTATATCTTTTAAAGATAAATTGAAAGTGAATAATTGGAATCGATTTGAAAATCATATAAAAAGTGAATATTTGGAAATGTAGATTCACAATGGAAATTTATAAGGGAAATTTATTTTAAAAAATAAACACTGATTTATTTTTAAAAGTGTGGAAATATATTTACGGATTTGGAACGTAAATTTGAAATAAATCGGTAAGGATTTATTTGATTGGTTTAAATGAACCATTTTAATGAAAGTTGTAAGGGTGTAAATTGATTTGAAATTGGTTTTCAAATGGTTGGAGTGTGGAAAATATATATCTTATAAAGATATTTTTGGAAAATAAATAATTTGGGAAGATTATTTGGAATCGGGTTATGTTATGAATATTGATTGATATTTAAAGAACCGACTATCAATATTGACCCTTAAATGGCTATTTGTTGTGAATTGGTTGAAATTGAATGCTACACTTATTTTTTAAATTATTGCGTTCGTTATTCGGTTACCCGTTCCGAATAGTGATACGACGTAATGGATAGCATTGAAGACCGGCGGTGATGACCGGGTATTTGTGAAAACGATAGGATGACCTATCAATTATCTCTGCACCGTTAGCTACGGTATGGAGATTTCCTTTGTGATGGGAAATTCGATCGGGATTGTGAATAACCGGATTGCAAGGACTTCTTTTGAAGTGCCTACGGTTCTGTTCGAACCTAGAATTACATTTTGAGATATAAAGAAGATTTCTTTCAAATACATCTCTGTTGGTAGCGGAGAATTTATTCTCTTAGCTTAACACCCTTCTCTGAGACGTACGAGCTCAGAGGTTTTGTAGTTGAAGGTTATCAGCGATATATTCCCAATTTGGTAATGTGGCATGCTGAGTGTTGCTGTGTGATGATTATTTATTGATCATTTATTAATTGAAGAATGGCTTTGTGAAAACGCGTAGCTTTGTGGACGAGACTTCGTCAGACCTCACACCCCGGAAATGGTCAAAACAGGAATATGCGGCAAATTTATGAGGGTCGCGCCCTTTAGGGTATGTCATTCCCTTCTGGAAAAGGGTGGTGTCAGGTATGGAGCCCTGATGCTTAACCTATGTGGTTGCTCAAATCTCATTTTTCGGTGTGGTTGTTGCTTGGTGATAGAGGGCCCTCGGATTAAGGTCCCAAAGGACCGGGAGGTGGCATATTCGTGTAGTAGTTACCTAGTTACAGAGGTAACCTGGCCTTTTTGTTGGCAGAGAGCAGGTTAAGTTCTCGGGACGTCCCGCCAGAGGCGATCCCATGTGGCAGTAGGAAGTTCCTTAGCCTGACCATTTGTTGGAAAATCCAAAGAAACAATACGAGCCTTGTACGGTTTTAGTTGTAGAACCTGTCATTCACTTATGGTGGCGCCCCACTGTTTGGATGGTAGCTATAGTAGGCATAGTTCGGAATGTCTATGCTGGCTAAGATTTATATTCTATTTTCGAAATGCTTTCATCACTATGCACTAATAATAATATTAAAAATGATTTGTTTCGCATAATAAGCATCTTTGACTATCATAAGGAGAAATCTCCTCCAATTCTGCATTTGCATTGTGTTTGTGCGGGGAGGCCTTATGGTAGTTCCATTTTCCAAAAGCATTGCGGATATTTTTCACTTCCTTTGTTGTTGTTGTTTTAAAAGATAAATAGCTGTTTTAAGTTCTCACACCAGTCCCACGACTGACCTGGAGTTTATTGTTCTCTTCCTAAACTCTGGGTGCCCATAATTTTCCACACGGCCAGTCTAGAGTCAGGTTATCAGGTCATTCTGGATTCAGAAGTGCTTTGGAGCTCAAGTGGCGAGCTGGATGGTGAAACGTATTACTTGTATATGGTATTGTCTTTTCGCGGTATAAATTCACTTATAAGGACACGTTTGTATAATTGTCCATTGTCCTGTTGTGTTGTATATTGTTGTTGTATACTCTGATGATAATGTAATGTAATAACTGAGATAGTTCTTTGTTTTAAAGATTATTCATTTATCAATTATATGTTGTTCCGCTGTGACTGTGAGATTTTGATATTGTTTCTGTTCTTTTTTCTTACATCTTCTATCTTTTTCTTCTACCTCTTCTTTTAAACCCTCATGGTTCGATTTTCCGGCCTTCGATTGCTCGGCAGTTGATACAGTGGACGTATTAATGTCGGCCTTCGGGAGTCGAAGAACCGGGTCTTGACATATTATAATTAGAAAACAAATTCTTATTAACTTTAAATAAAATTTTAAATCCAATTTATCTTTAATACATTTTGAATTTCCCAAAATCAGAATTTTATTTACAATTTAACTTTCAATCTATATATATTCATAAATATATTTATTCAAAATTTTCAAATAAATCCACAATTAAATTTATAATTAATATATTATTTAAAATATTTGTTTTTGAATTTCACATTAGAAATTCTATTTTAAAATCATATTTATATTCATTTATATTAATAAACAAACAAAAATCACTTTAGTTTGGAAAATACCAAATTAATTCACAATTTAATTTCAAAAATTATTAATTACCAAATTAATTCTTAATTTAATCCAAAAATCAAATTAATTACTAAATTATTTTGGCTTAAAAATCAGGATTGTTACAGATCCCCCCTTAAGAAAATTTCGTCCCCGAAATTTGCCAAGGAGACAACAAATAATAGATGAAAGATAGAGAAATATCTTTCCATATCAAACAAAATATATATTCTTTATTTGGCTCACCAAATCAGAACATCAACAAAATATGAGAACGAACTCATTCAATATTTCACAAGATATGTAGGTCACCGGATCTACGAAGATATACAGGGCATTGGTTAGTTCAAAGGGATAACTAACCGTTCGTAGAATATATCGAGACCCAAACAATAGATAAATGGATTTAATCTTCCATAATTTTCAAATACTAGGTATGGTTTCCAAACTCAAGCCGGAATATCTCAAAGTTTACACCAGCTTGTCTCTCTTTGAACTTTAATCCTTACAAGAAACTACCATAGAAATTTCAAATTTGGTTTTAATCGAAATCGTTTATCGATAATAATCTTTATATTTAATTTAACTAATTTATTTTAAATAAAATTTCAAATTTATCAGAGTTTAAAACGAAAAGCTGATAACGAGAATACGAATTAGGGACTTATCTATAACGATTCGCAGTGCCACCATCAAACCAAAGATCCTTCTATAGTTGCCACAAAGCAGGCAAAAAACTGAAACTGGATCTAAGGAGATTGATAAGAGTTGTTTCATCGTTGTTATAGGGCATCGACCAATTGTTGTAGTACTTCCCAGTCCCCTATCTCATCCTCTTCTTGCACTCATACTCAGTATCAGTGAATAGTAAGAAAATTTACAGAGGCATACAGACAGATATCTTAGGGATATACTTATTCTAGGGCAGACTTCACCCTATCTCTAATGAGTTACCCATTGTGTTATACTCCTGAGCTAAAGTTTCAACCTTCAGCTCTGATACCACTGTAACGATCCTGACTCGACCTTCAAAAATCGACGCCGAATACTTCACCCGTATTCAAATGCCGAATCTAGTTCGCTGGAGCTTATAACACATTAAGTACAACAACACAGCGGGAGAAAAAGAACAATATCAGTGATATACAACAGATACAACAGTTGATACAAATGATATCGATATCTATCAGAGATACAAGACACAGTAGCGGAAATAAAATCATCGACAAAGGAACAACCAACATTAACTTCAATAGAAGAGAGGGATAACATTCGCAGTAGCAGCTGAACACAATAGCTCCAAAGCCAATCTCCAAAGCTCTCAAGCTATAAGCTCGAATCCCTATCAATGTTGAACTTGTAGCAAATACGATCCCGAAAATCCAAAGACTCCAACGATTTCCGAAAGCTACGAAACAGAAGCTGATGGCTATCAAATCTACACATACTATTTGATTATCTGAAAAACCCAACTCTACACTGCCCGTGTGGAAAATTGTGGGCACCCAGAGTTTAGGAAGGGAACAATAAACTTCAAGTCAGTCATGGGACTGGTATGAGCAAACAAAAATAGTTTTATCTTTAACAAAAGCAAAACAAAAGAATTCAAAATAAATATGCAATTCTTTTTGAAAAATGAAACTTCCATAAGGCCTCCCGCCACACACACAATGCAAGGGCACACTTGGAGGTGATTTCACCTTATGACAGCCAAAAATGCTTGTTACACGAAAACCATTTGATATTATTATTAGTGCATAGTGCAGAAAATATTTCGAAAGTATAATATTAGTCTTAGCCAGCATGCCACATTTCATCGTATGCCTACTATAGCTACCATGTTCAATAGCATGTTACCGCCACGTTTCATGAAAGGTTATACAACTAAAACCGTACAGGGCGCCGAAATGGGTACGCCTCTGAAAGGACGCCCCCGAGAACCTAACCGGATCTCTGCTAACACAAGGCCGACGTTACCTCACACTTTAACCAAGCTATAACGTAGGTAACAACCACACAAGTATGCCATCATCGGTCATTACCGACCTTTATCCGAGGCCTCGATACCAACAACCACAAAGTGATAAATTTGCAGCAACCATATAGGTTAAATATTTGGGCTCCATACCATGATACCACCTCTTATCCAGAAGAAAATGGACATACCATAGGGGCGCAACCCCTAAAAACCTTGCCGCAACATTCCTGTTTCGACCATTTCCGGGTTGTGAGGCATAACGAAGTCTCATCCACAAAGCTATGCTTTTCACAAAAGTCATGCTTCGATCAACACCTGATCAGCAGCACTTCGTATGCCACATTACCAAGTTGGGAATGTATCACTGGTAACCATCAACTACATAACCTCTGAGCTCGTATGTCTCAGAGAAGGGTGCTAAGCTAAGAGAATAAATCTCCGCCACCAAACAGTAATGTTTTTGATAGAAACCAGCTTTACATCTCAAAGTGTAATGTCAGACACACATCCATACAAGTCTGTTCCGGGTTTAAACAGAACCGAAGGCACTTCCAAAGAAGCCCTTGCAATCTAGGAATTCACAATCCCGATCGGCCTCCCCATCACATATGGAGATATCTATACCATAGCTACTAAGTGCAGAGTGATTCGATAGGTTATCCTATCGTTCTCGTAAATCCCCGGTCTTCACCACCGGTCTTCAAATGCTATCCATATCGTCGTATCATTATACGGAATGGGTTATATGACACAAGGTCCTCTCCCGGCTAAACCGAATAATGAGCGCAATATTGAAAAACATATGGATATTAGGATCTCAGTTAAGTCACAACTTAAAGCCCAAAACTTTTCTTTCAAAATGGTTTAAACAAATTACCATTTACAAATCTTTAAACAAAAAGATTCACTTCACAAAGTTCACCAATCTTTCATAAAGATTCATTTATAGCCCATCAAAACAATTCCATTTCAATCCCAAATCTTTTATACAAAAGATACCTTTTAAGATCCTTTTCAATTAAAGTTCAACAATCTTCCACAAAGATTCATTCACGGTTTTCAAAACAATTCCCTTTTCAAATTGGATTAACTCATCCAATTAAATTAAAGACTCAATTCATAGCTTTCAAAACCATTTCCATAAGATTCATTCATAATTTTCAAAACATTTCCCATTTCAAATCTTTTATATATAAAAGATACATCATTTAAAAGCATCTTCAATTTCAGAACAAGGTCCCACCATCTTTCACAAAGATTTATTCATAGCTTTCAAACAATTCCATTCAAAACTAGAAATATTTTCACCACAAATTGGAAATCCTTTCTTTATACGAAAGCTATTGTTATTTGAAAATAAATAGTTTTTGTTTCAGAAAATTCTGATTATATTTGCACAAGTTAAAGCCCTTCAAAGTATAAAACTTAGATTAAATTCAAATTCCCAAAATAATACTTTTAAAATGGTTTAAAACCCATATAAATACATTATATAACTTGCATAACCTTTTAAACCATAATTTCCAAATATAGAATTCAATTTTAAATCTTGGTTTCAAATTCAAGTCAAATTATTTAAATTTCAAAACTTTAACAAGTTATTCAAAATAACTTTTATCTTCAAAACTCCTTTTCAAAAGTTTTTCATATTTAACACAACCCCATTTCCAAAACCACTTGAATTCAAAATTCACTTTTAAAACCATTTCAAAACTCTGTGACTTAACCAATTTCCTTGTGCAATCCATATTTGTGTGTGTAAGGTGTAGTCAAGGGGTTTTACACAATAGTGCAACAACATCAATCGTCACAGATTCAATCATATCAATATCGATAAGCGGTATAATCTATAATGCTTATCTTCCATTCACAGATTTACATATATGAATTCATCATAGATAAATAAATTACATTCATCACAGCTCAAATCAAAACACTTTGTATCACAAAGCATCATACATCAGGGATATCAAACAATTCAGCATCCAGTAGAATCCAAACATCCATAAGTAAGATCAATTAATTATCTGATTAATTTAAATTAGATTAATTACTTATGAATGGACTACTAATCCTAGTTAATTAATATTAATTAATTAAAAATCATTTTGATTTAATTAATCTTTTAATTACTTATTAATTAACCTTTAATTATTAATAAAGCAACCTTAATTAATAAATCAAACAACCATTAATTATTGAATGATTAACCTTTAATTATTCAATTATTCTTTAATTAATTATCCTTAATTAATTGCATAATTTAGTTTACCCTTAATTAATTACCATTTAATAAATTATCCTTGATTAATTAATTAATCCTTAACTAGTGCGTGGCCCGTGCTACGCACACGGGTGGATAAGTAAGAATAGATGATGTAGTTTTTGAGTTATTTATTATTGCTTGCAGGTCTATATTTTATGTGATATACTGTTTGTAATTTGATACTCGCGTTGTATTTGTTTATTTGTGTTTATGTTACGCCAGGAGATAATGTTGTTGTACTAAGTTTCTAGTTACGTAACTTCCATAGTCAATCTGTTTGCTAATTCTGTTGGACATCGGTAATTTTTATAATTTTTGAAGTTCATATATTTAATTCTTTCTTCTTTTAACTATAATAAAAGCAAGGATACATGTATTAGAATCCTATAAACATTAGAGCTGAAGTAGAAAAATGGTAATGTTTATGGTTTATGTAAATTAAATTAGTTAAGGTTTGCTAATGTATGAAGTATAATATTTATGAGTCAGTTGAGTCTTTGGAGTTTATTACTCTTGTTTCTATTTAGTTGTGGATTTTTTCGTAAGCATGGTGGACGGGATTATTTAATTCAAATTATTATCCAAACAACTTTTATCTGCTTCGTCGCCTTTGTATTCCAGAATAAAATGCAGCTTCATTTGCTTGTAGAACTTTTTTATCGTATGTTGCACAAATGTGGGATCCAAATGCATATTGTGTAATATGAAATATTTAACTTAGAGGGATCAAAAAGTTGAAGGATGGGACACTGAAATGTACCGAGGCTACATACATTTCAGTTACTATACTAAATCAAAACCATTATTTTAGTTTCATGAGTGATAGAAAAACAGTTGATGTTACTGGAAACTCTTTAATTTAGGTCTTAAGCTGGTTGAAAATAACCTTTCTGTTTATCTGTAAATGGTCGTACTTAAAGCAGTGTATATCTGAATATGATTGTAAAATGGCTATTACTGTCAAGGTAGGGTATAATACGATTGTAAAATGTTACAAATTTATAAACAATTGTATAAATCTTTGGCAAAATTTCAGTCATAAAGTAATATTAGAATTGTTTCTTCTTTGGCTTTATCGAAAGGAAAACATGTATATTACTTGACAGCCGTCACTGAAAATAAAATGAGACATATTAGTTTTGAAAATATAATTTGTGGGTTGGTTATATTTATGCAACATAAATAGTTTAAAGCTCGGTACGTTAACATCATACTATAATGGTTACTTTTTTAATGATGTATTCACATAGATGAGATTGGAAGCAGCTGTAGATAGAATATTTCAATACATCGTTGTCACAAAAGGAATATCTGATTGAGGTTACTTTATTACTACTTGTTGACTTAAAATTCAGTTATCAATGAATCCATCCCTCTTTTCTTCGAGGTTAATAATCAAATAGAGTTGGAACTTAAAATTTATACCCATTTAAAATCACGAATATCAAAAAATTATTGAATATGCGCTTGTATGTTTTTGTTTGATGATAATAAACATATATATTCATTTAAATGTATTTGGTAATGTACTATTTTTTTTTTAGATTAAATAAATATTTGTTGAATAAAATAAATTACACAGAATTTGAATTTGAATTCAAACAGAACAAGTTAAACAGATTTTGAATTCAAATAGAAATTTTATTCAAACAAATATTTATTACAATCTTGAATAGTACAAATTCATGCTCTCACTATACATATACATTTTTGATTACATCACGATTACATCACAAATATTTTTACATTGATAACCTCACTACATATCGCTCACACTCGTATTTTGTCTTCAACTGCATTCCAGTTTGAATCCAGCATCTGAGCAATCTGCAAAAATATTCACTAACGCAGTAAAATTGAAAAAGAAATATTTTTGCAATATAAAATGAAATACGATTTTTGAAAATATGATTTGCCTCAGTTATTTGGGTTGTTCGTCATAATTCACACTTGTTTTCATCACAAAGTTGTGCATATAGATATTACAGGGACATGTAACCATAAGTGGCTGCAATACACACGTGTACATTCATACACGTGTGCACTGCCTCGCCAACTCGTGCGCGCAGCCAAAAATAGCAAGTGTGCAAGCACAACTTCAACAAACAAGGCAATGCACTATGCAATGTACAACAAGTCCAGCAGCCCAAATGAACAACAAAGGGTCAAAGTTCAATGCACATGGCAACAGCAATGGCACAGCAACAGTGTACAACAGTGACATTGACATCATCCAAACAATAAGTAACTCATGCAACAAAATGTCACAGCAAGATCAGTGAAGAAACCAGAATGTAGCTGAGACTGCATGAACATGAATGCATCAATAAACCAACATCAAAACCAGAAGTACAAGATCAGTTTGAATGGCTGGACAAATGCACAACTAAACCAAAGTGCAATAGAATGAGAAGTCCGGCTACTCGATGCAACTCAGTGGCAAATGAAGGCAACATGACTAAAATATGACAATGCAAACTAATCAACAGTGCACAACCAACTCGAGAATATACACGATCAAGACCAAATGCAAACTGCAGTAGTACACTTGAACAAAATGAACAAGTGGAGCATATATGTAAAGCATGCAAGATCCAACAGTGATACAAATGAACCAACTGCAAGTGCAAATGACAGAACACAATGCCACAATGCAAGTAAATCATGCAAGATTTCCAAGACTCAAGAATGCATCACCATGACACAGTTCCAAACTATATAGAGCTGTGACAATTAAGAACTCAACGAACCAGACACAACAGTGCACAAGTACAGGGAACAACCAAATCAACTGTAAGAACTCAAAGTATACATGGAACAATGCAATAGTATCAAATACAATATGCACAAGCGAAGAAACAAATGACAGTGATTCAAACTACTCACGACAATGCTCGAAGACTCGCCAAGTATAGGACATAGTAGTGACAGTAAGCAATGCAGCAACAATGGTCAGGTAATATGCGTCAGGCATTAACAAGTGAGTAGTTCAAATGAACTCGATCAGTAACCAAGGCTACAAAGTTTAAGAAATCAATTGGCTGCAGTAAACACAATCAGTGAAGACAGAGTTCAACATCAAAGTTGATCAAGCCAAAAATTCATGTAATCAATCAAAGCCGAAGTCAAAATTGAACCAAGTCAGTATGTTGAACAAGTCAACAAAGTGAAAATTCACGAAATCAGTATTGTCAAAGTCAAAGCAAATGTCAGTACCGTGATGAACAAGGTTGAATAACTCACAAATCAGAAATCAAGTGTGAGACAAATTGAAACAGTCAATGCCAAGTCGAACCAGCAAAATCAAAACCGTGATAAGCAAGGCAATTCAAAGCCGTGTGAATCAAGCTACTAGAAATAGTCGTATTAAACAAGTCAGATTAATCATCAATCGTTCAAACATCATCAAGCGGCAGAGAAAAGGAATTGAAAATTTTAAATATATTTAGACGAACGTAATTCAAGGAATTCGAACGCATATATAACCCAATCATCACTGGCAATTTCAAGCATCGAGTTCAAGTATCAACTTAGTAAAGCAAAAGGAAACAATACATACCGAATTCACAAACAACGAACTCGATCAAGCAACTGCAAACGAGCGATAGTCGACCATCAGAGAAGCAGCGAGCTAGGGCAACATATCTCAGATCGAACGAAGAAATTGAAGCCCTGATTTACACAAGAGCCGAAGCCCTAATTGGAACAAAGGGAACGAAGCCCTAAATTTCAGAAACAGGACGAAGCCGCCATTACTCTCATGAACGAGACAAAAAGGATCGGGTGAAATAAGGGAGTGGGCTGGCCTTATTATTAAAAAAAGGGGTTTTGTGTTTTAATTTTTATAAAACGGCTTTATTATATTGTTAATTAGGGTTTAGGGTTATTTTCTATTGTTTTTTAATTATTGTTTTTATTTTACGAATCAAAGAATTTGTAAATCACCACCTAGGGTTTAGGTAGTGTCAGATTGTCTAGTTAGAATTAGTTCAGTGAGCAGGGTGTGCGAGTTTACAAAGTTGTATAGGCGGGAGCAGAGTTTGCGAGTAAGCGAAGCTCTATAGGCGGGAAGCAAAGTTTGCGAGTAAGCGAAACTCTATAGGCGGAGCAGGGTGTGCGAGTCTAGTAGAGTGTTTGTGAGCGGGAGCAAATGTTTGCGAGCAGGGTGTGCGAGTCTAGTAGAGTGTTTGTGAGCGGGAGCAAATGTCTACGAGTCTAGTAGAGTGTTTGTAAGCGTGATACTGTTTAATTCTAATAGAAATCTGTGAATGCAGCAGTAGGCAGGGGTTGCCGAAGCTGGATAAATTTTGTGTGTGATTTACTTTTCAGCATATTTATTTCTGCAGTTTATTTCTGTGTTTAAATTGAGAAAATTTGCTATAACCCTATTCACCCCCCCCCCTCTAGGGTTAATCTAGATCCTACAAAAATAAATATTTATACCTTCATCCACTGTCAAAAAACAAAACATGTATATTTCTGCGCAATTGATTATCTTTGTTCAGGCAAAAACTGGAAAAGTTTGCACTCACTTTACAAAACAAATGTATGCAAAAATAGTACAATAAAATCCTCCAAAGTGCTTAGCATTAAAGTAGCAGATTCAGCCATAGTACATAGATGTTTTACGGAATTTTAACACTCTCAAGGCAAAACTTTTGCATTTTCCTAATGTTTAGGATAATCAACACATTTTTTTTTGAAGTCCAAGTCCAATCGGATGATGATTCAGATCTCAAATGCCAATCGAAATGCTGTAAAGCTACCATGTTAGAATTTGCAACGCAGTGCAGCCTTTTTTATTTTGATGACCGAATAGAAGAAGAAAATGAAATTGAGTTTATTGCTGATTGAAATAATTCTCAGTACATTGATATATCTGGTACAACAATCAGTATTTATATTACATATGAATACTATGGCAATGGGCTAAAAGAAACGAAATGCAGCCCAATCTATATATGACAATGGTTATTTCAATTACGTTGGTGCCAATCCCCATTTTATGGCACACCATTTTAGCCACCAGGAGCAGTCATATCCAGTTAGCTCCAAGTCCTAAACCATAAGCATCACTATGTCCTAGTTGCACCACTGTGTTATGTTTAGCTCAATAACCATTGTCGGTAGAAAACAGGACTTGAGCTTGGCAGTTGGTTTTAGCATCCATCACACATGTACTTTAGAGCTTAGAACCTGCAAGTAGTTGGATAATTTTGTTCTTTAAGAGCATGCAAGTAGTTAACAGCCTGTATCATGATCTATAGGAGGAAAAAATAAATATGTACATTATAAGTTTGGTAAATCTATACGCTTAGTATGTGGGAAAAACATATTGTATTCAACACTAACACAACAAATTTCAAGGGATTAAATGCCACAATCGTTTTAACGAAACAGAAAATAGTGAATACTTATTCTTCCAACAACAAACACCAACGTTTCCAAATTTTTACATTATCCAACAAATCACGCTTTGCCCATGCAAAAAATCCCCAAAAATCAAGCTTTATTTCGCTGAAGATGGTTGTCTCGTGCATTGCACATTATAATGAGTGTTGTAAAGATAACAATAATTCTATTATTATATACATTAATAGATATCAAGATAACTTTGAAAGACATGAATCAGGATTAAATTCTTCTATATCACTCCAAAATATTATGTATAAATTTTTGAGCAAGCCAATTGCTATTATCATACGTGCATGACAGCTTTAAAAGCATTATGTACCAAAATATTTAAATAAATCAAAATTATCCAACATCTTTTTCAAAAGATCATAAAACACACCTAAATTTATATAAACACATATGCAGTAATAATATATGTAATGAAAGTCAATGGTACACTCATGTGAAAGATATTTCGGCATTATATATCATATGTAAAGACATTAAGATAATAGTTTATATTATGTGTAATTTAGCTTAATAGACATGATTTGTTATTTTATCAAGATAATAATTTATTGTACTCACCGCTCAGAACTACTTTTTATTATCATATTTTTTGAACTTGTACTTTTTTTATTATTATAACCAAAATAAACTTTGTTCATATTAAAACTTACTATTTATATCCCATAATTAATTAATCGTTAGTAAATATGACAATATCCGTCTACGTCAACGGACTCGAATATCAGATACCTAAAAATTATTTTGCTGACAGATGCAGATATGACACTATGTACAGCTGGAAGCATCTGCCGACAAAATTAATTTAACCTCATAATCTATGATTAATTATAAGTACCTATAAAATAGTATATACATAATTCCTAATGTACTATTTATGTCAAGCATTTTCATTACTAATAAAAAAATGTCAATATTACAAAAATAAATGTTTTGGGTCAAGTGGCAAGTGATAGTCTTGCTACTGTTTTCTATGGCTAAACTAAGAAGAAATATTTAATGAATTTATAGTTATAACAATTACCAATCTTATAATTTCCAATATCTAAAGCAATCTTCATTACATTATTTCGAACTAAATTAACTCATTTGTTTCCATTTTGGATTACGAAATGTCTACAATAAAAGCAATCTTCATTTATCAATTTCTAACCGTGGCACTTCATTTATTTCAATTTTGATTGTAAAATTTCTTCATTAAAGTCGTCCTTACTGAACAATTTATTGTACTTTCGATATTTAAAGTTAAAACTTGGATGTATATATTTAACCTCAGTAAAAGTATTATCCTTGACCTGAATAGTTTTAACATTTGATTTTCTATAGTATAGTATATGCAGTATTGGTCTTTAGCAATGTAGAAGCATAAGGAACATATAAAATAAAGTTCTGTAATTCTGTGTGACCGTCAACAGTAAGAATTAGCCAACATATATAGTTTCTAAAAGTAAAAGTGGAAAGAACAATAAAAACATTCATGAAGAATAACAGTAAACTAAAGGGCTACCAATGAATAACATATAAAAGGTATAGATTACAAAATAGGTTCCAACTGTTTGAGGTGATTATGAATGCCAAATAAAAGTGGGCACATCATAAGTCCTAATCTCGATCTATAGGACTACAGGAAAAAAAGTAACTTTGGTCATGCATTTCTAGTAAAAATGCAAAACAGAGCAATTTTGGAATTCAAATATATGTAATAGTAAACAATACATCTAAAGGAAACACAGAAAAACAATGAAATTGTTAAAAAAAAGGCAATAAATGAAAAATACATGTTAGTTATTTACTTCTAAATTCATGGAGCTTTCAATGTAAATGATAAGTATGATAAAAAATTATGCATCATTGCCTTGTTTCATTTCAAATCACACAATCGGTGCAGCATTAATGAGATTACCTTGTAAACATTCAGGAGAAATTAGTCGTCATTAAATATCTTCATTATTGCAAAGTACCGATAATCTTGCTAGTATTTTTCAATCAAAATTTTAATAATCATAAGAAAAAAATAGAGACGGTAGGGTATGTATTTATGATACAAATTTTGTAATATGATGTTAAAAATTGCAAGTGTCTGACCCGGCTGCGCATACGGGAATTTGCGAAAATTATTAGGGCAGGGAGACGAATTGTGTGGTATTATTTTGTAAACTTTTCATGTATATTTTTCGTATTACTATGTTTATTATTTTGTAGTGTAAAACTATTTTGATGATGTTTTTATGACTTAGATAAGACATTGATTAATAAATGTAGTTTTATTTATTTTAGGTAAGCTATTATGTATGATTAAGGTTGTAAATTGGAAAATAATTCAAAGTTAAAAATTGTACAACTGATGGACAAAATTGCCTAAGTGAAACCTATATAAATTAGAGAAAATATTAAAAGTTGTAAACATTATTGGTTCACACATCAAATGGCAAGAATAGAAGCAACAGACTAAGTCACAAATGGAATATGTGCTGAAAAAAAGACTAAAGCAGAAGTTATGTTTGCTAATAGAGTTTGGATAATGCTACAAATTTTATTATCCACATTCATAGTGAATTACTTGTTGAAATTTCCCCACGTCCTTTTGAACCCACTCAAAACGAACCACCTACACGTGGACAACCCATTATTTGTAACCAGCAGCAAGAGTATAGGTTTCTCAACCCAAGTAAAAGTTAATATGGATGGATCAAGTTTTAAGCTTCTGAATATTTTCAAAACTTAAGTTGAAAATTAAACTGTTCGATTTTATTAATATTTCGTAAGATGAAGTACAAAACACAAGGCACATCGCACTACTGTACACCTCAGTGGTTGACTTATACATCTTAGGTATAGATAGATAAAATACATCAAGGCATGACAAAAATTCATCGGTGAATACTTGAACTATCATAGTGCATATTCTATAGAGTATCATTTCACAGTGCTATTTTGAGCTATTGAATCATAGTACGCATTACATGTTATCTTGAACTGCGTTGCCAACATAACCCACTATAGAGAATGAGCTTCCATACAGAGCCGACTCATATTATATTACATTAATCAATTATGTCAATACCCAAATAGATCATCCGCTGCATTTTCGTAATGTAAATCATGGACCTAAATCATACATCCCATTCTCTGCTCGCACATAAAATCATATTCAGTTTTTCCTCTCAGTTGACTGTTGAATCATCATCGCCTAACCTATATCATGACCAAAATTCTTGTAACAGTCGCTCCATTCCTGAAACCGTAGACTATTATTCAGTTCATTTTTAGCTAGCCGACCCTCTCTGACCACCATACTCATAATCTTAGATCGGGTTATTCTTTGCTGTAGACATGGATTGTGAAATTAAGGACTTAAAACAAATTTTCTTGAAAGGATGCCAAGAAAGTCACACATGTATAACCGCTAGTTTTTTAATATTCCTGTATTAGCATGGCCGCCTACACATAAACATTATAGAAGAATCTGCTTAAGTGGGAAATGAAATTAAGCGATGGATCTTTGGATCGCATTCAGCAAACCTCTCGCTTTGAGGCTGTGGTTTCTCCCCTTACCGCTTCAAGGTATAAAGAGAAAATCCAATACAACCCCCTTCTGAAAATTTTATTCTTTTGTATTTCCAAAGGATGGGAATTTTGAACTCTGTACTCCTCTTTGAAGTTATTGCTTCACAAGATATAAAATACAGAAAAATCTAGTTCTGGGAACTATTAACCCAGTGGTAAAAACATTACACTGGCCAAGCACTAATCATGCGTCGTTAATGGTTAATCCAATACTTCCCTCTCGACATCACAGCCATTTAAAGGAGTTCCTCTCTAATACGAGAGTTCCACCCATCCACATCACATCCATTTAAAGGAGTTCCTCTCTAATAAGAGAGTTCCACCTACCCATACCCACACCTGCACGCCTGTGCATATATAGACATATAAGTATGAAAATAATGTAGAAAAAATAATAATAACATTACAGTTTGTTCCTACTGAAAACCTACAGCATAATATATTATCTTCAACAATCTCTAGTATATGAAGAACAGTTGTCCTAAAATATATATAAGCAGCACAAAATGTAAATCAGTCTGATCTGAAGGGAATTAATAATTAGGAGAAGAGAATATATATAATTCAAATACGTTAGAAATTATAATATTGGTTAAAAAATTTACGTGGATGAATAAATTATGGTTTAAGTTTTCAAAATTGGTTTTTTTGTAATTCTGTTTGTTTCTCAAAAAGCAAGGTAATTAGTACAAAAGCGTTGATAAAATTTTGTGTCAAACAATTATCACCTAAATATATTACAAACCGTGCATCCTATAACATGTTCGATGCTTAACTTAGCCAGTACATAGATTGCCATATGTAGCAGACAGGCTGAAAGTTTATCGTAGTCCATATATAACCATAACATGTCCTAGTGGTAAACAAAAACTACAATTAGATGGTACCAAATCCTTGATGTGCTTAATGAAAGCATGGGGCTGTGTTAGAACAATACCTTTCTAGACTTGTCAATATGTAAGTGTTTATGTTCCAATTGCATGAAAATTGTCGTAGCCTGATAAGGATGCCATTAGGTAGTTCAAAATTTTAAGTAATCATTAGAGCAGAGAGGTTATGCCTTGAATATTATCAGTGTAGTACTTGGTAATTTTACTATTCTGAAAATCACTTATGTTCCGTTTGTATAATTTAGCATATATCAAAATATTCCATGGGCAATCTGCACAAAGAAACAACTATTTGAACATACAAAAAAAATGGTCTAGTCTGCTCAAGTATGAATGTAATGCAAACTTATGTTAATAATTATAAAAAATAAAATAAATGCAACATGCTTACACATTGATAATTTATAACATGTGTCAGAGTGCACCTTCTTCCATTTTATTTGTATTTTTGAAGGCAAATTGATTTGCCAAAAAAAAGCATCTGTATAGACTTTGACTATATTTAAACTCCTTTAAGAAAATATTATATACCGTTAAAAAATATCAAAAGAAGATATAATTATATAAAAAAAAATTGAAAATATTTTGGATTAGAAAAATTTGAGAACGTTCATTATCTGCCAATTGTAGCATTTCATACATATGTGTGGTCATATTTAAAGCTCATTTTTATCAAATTCATCCTTATCTTCTTTATTAATAGTTGTAATACATTTGGTGTCACATTTTTTGGTGTCAGTGAGAGTTGCCAAAAATTCGCCTATGCAGATATTAACAAATATTAAAATTTCTTTAAAAATAGGATCTAATAGTTAAGCTTCTTTACAAATTCAAAATGTCCACTTAAAAATAGGATCTAACAAATAAACATAATTTGCAAATTCGTTATTAATTAATTAATAATATAAATCAAATTCAAACTAACAAATAAATTAGATGTTGCAGCTTAGAAATAAAAATTTAAATCAACTACACATTATTTCAATATAAAAACCTGGCTAAATATTTGTGTAAATCATTTTTTCTTGCATGTGTTAACCATTTATAATCTGTAGAAAAACAATTCACGTGTGAAGTACATACCATCATCACACGCCTCTATATATTATCAAATCTTAACCACTTAAAAATAAGATTAATATTAAACTTGTTTTACACAAACCCACCTAAAGTAGGATCTAACAATTAAATATTCTTTACAAATTCAAAATGCTTCTAAAAGTAGGATCTAAAATTAAACTTTATTTACAAATTCAAAATACTTCTTTACAAATATACAAATCTTAATATCATTTAAAAATAAAAAATCAATTTTTTTGACTAATTTAAACATATATAATTTATAAGGAAAAGAAATTCACGCGCGAAGCAAGTACCGTAACACTCGTATAGATAATAATTGTATTAAAGTGATGTATTGATTTGAGCAACGCTTGAAATGCACCCATGTTGATAAAAGTTAGAATGCTCATTTCATGTAAAAATGGTTTGTATTGCGTTATTGGTTCTCTCAAGTAATAATGGAAAGTAAAGAAACATCTCGAGAATGCAAAAGAATCATGGGCTTCATTATTAAATGCAGCCAAGTTATCTCCAAAAGTTATCTCCAAAAGAAGCATCTAGTTTCCAGTACATTGAATTTTAGTAAATTCATGTTGTATTATACAATATTATTATATATACGCATTTTAGAGTTTGGAGATTAGTTATCAAATTCAGAAGTATCACAAACCATATTTTCATCATGCTACCATCTTACAACTACATCGATGACACGTTTATGTCCAATGCTAATTAGAGTGAAATTTCGTAAATTCACTTTGTATACATATATTCTAGAATCTGGAGATTAATTGCTAAAATCATAGTTCATAAATCGTATTTTCATTATTCTACAATCCTCCCATTGCAAAGATGAAATGCCTACGTCTAAAGTTTTCGATGAGCCAGCAGGATCAACCATGACTAACCGTATAAATATAGTTTGTTTCAATGTTTCTTATCTTATGTGCATTCATTATTGATTTTAATGGTCTGGTGCTATATAGACTTTCTTGCCGATTTAAATGGTCTGGTGCTATATAAACTTTCTTTCTACAGTGGGTAATCAAAAGTTTATCTATCTTTTCTATCTTTGATACATTTACCTACATGCCTTCTTTTGAAAATTTATAGAAAGCCCTGTTTATTAGTGATCATTATTTTAAATTATCCCATCATATGTGAAGTTCTATTTATTATGGTGAAACTGCAGAATTTATCATTGTGGCTCTACCAAGTTCAACATGTTTAGACTTTCCTTTTAGAGTTTAAATATATTACCTCAAATTCTAAATATATAAAGTTTTATTGTAAACCTATTAGTTCAAGTAATATTTCATAGCATTAGAAGAGTTAAAGTAAACATAAACATCATGTATTTTCAAACTATGTCGAATATACAAGTGCAAGAGATATGTCTTAAAAGTAACGAACGTATTAGTGATTTTGAGAATTCAAATATCATATAATAGTCTTCCCTTTGTGTTTCCTTCCACTAACATTAGTTCACACATTTTAGCCATCAACATACTGAGATGAAATAAACATTTACATAAATAAAACATGAATAAAACTGTTGAGGCTGGAAATTGGAATGAAATAAAAACAATTTAAGAAACAAAGGAAAAAGTCCAATCTTTAATTACTTATAGCAGAAACAGCTTTTATTTACCCATAAAATCACCAAATAAAAATCAACATGATGTTGCATTCATCCAAACTACAGATTTAAAGAGTAAGTGAAAAATACATAACCCATATAAAATTAAAAGCGCACCTTAAATAAATTCTATGATGTAAGGAACATCGTAGACCAACCGAATCAAAAGTTAGGAAGATCCCGCAAATAATAGATCATAACAATGTTAATGAATCCCCCGTCCAAGCCATCTAATCTTCCGTAAAACTAAAAAGAGTTGCGATTTCACAAAGTGAGGTCTACATGTAATGATAGCGAAGAAGAACATGGGTATTGATTATTCAATGGCATGATTTAACGGAATTTGATCATTGCCGAAGATTTTTCGAACTGGAATTAAATTGGGGAAACTTTGAACAGAGAGAGGGATTAGGATTAGAATAAAAGTGACAACCGTTGCCTCCTAACTAAGGTGAGAGAGAAATAAAGTGGAGCGGGTTCTTTTTTTTCCACGTGTCACGTGGATAAGAGATGGATTCTGCTTTCCTATTTACGTAATGGATTAGTTATCATTAACTAATTAATTATTCTTAATCAATTACAATAAGTGATTATCTTTAATCACTTAAATTAATAAATTACAAATTAATTACATTGAGTAAATCTTTTCGTCGCTTAATTTATTAACATTAATCATGAAATTAATTGACCTTAATCATATAATTAATTATCCTTAATTATAAAGTTAATTAACCTTAATCAATCTTAAATTAAGTAATTATCCTTTTAAAAATAATCACCCTTTAATTACCTTCATCAATCAATTTTTTCCTTAATCACTTTTAATCAATTCAAAACTTAGATAAACATTTATCATTTACAAAAGGATTTTTTTAGCAAAATTGATCAAATAAAACTCTATCTATTTTAAAGTTTAAAACTTATTTTTAATATCAAATCAATAAACCCAAGCGTGATGCAAGTTTACCCGAGCACTTCCCCGGTCTCCCACTTTCCCCTTTCTTTTTAAAATTTTGTTATAGTTTTAAATCTAAAATCTGTTATACAATTTAAAACACTTGCGTACGACTTCGAACGCCAACCCGAGCCATCGACCAAAATTCACGAGATCTCCTTCGAATATTCTTCTTCTTCCTCAAATTTCACCATCACCGGATATTACTGATATCTCGTGCACATGCACGAGCCCTCTGACCAACTCCGGTCACCACCACGATCACCCACACATAAATGACGACCTCGCCAACAATTCCGTCCACCTAGAACGACGACCGACACAGCCAATAAAACTCGAACCAATTCGAGCGCTTCGAACCCAAAGCAATCATCTGAAAAATGCCCCGAATCATCTCCACTGACCACCGATAACCATGCAATCTCGACCAGAGAAACACCACCAGCCAACACATCAATCCCCTCTAGTGCGATCATTTCCGATCATATATTGATGTCGCTTGAACTCATGAATTATTGACGACCACAATTGCCACTTAAACCCTAATTTAACTTTGTTCATCTCCCATGATTAACTAAAAATCTTGCGAACATTTTTACCATGCTCTCCTATACGTCAGCTTCCTTCACCATGAATTTCGACACCCAGTTCGACGTCGATCGCTTGAATTTGACCCAAATACGTTTTCCGTTCATTTCGATAATTCTCGATATTTACGAACTTAAAAATCGTGAAACTTCTTTTAAAAATCATCATATTAAAGACAAATCTGATCCAATGATCAAAGCTTAGGATTAAGAATCTTGAATTTCAGTTTTAAATGTTTTTCCTTTGTAATTTCAAAATTTTGAATTATTCACCAAATATTTTTGCTTGAGATTATTTTTAAAAATAACTTTATTTTGTTATAAACATTTTCTCTTCAGGATTCATGACTTGGATTTGCTTAAAAAAGAAGATATGGATTTTTTTTCTTAAATCTGGTTACCCTATTACTAACAGGAACAAATATGTATACTCAAATATGCATCACACAAAAACATATATATATATATATATATATATATATTCAGATACATTTATATTAATGTAGTTGCATTACTTCAGGAATCAATCATAGGCATTTAATTAATAGATTCAAGGCTTAAAAATGAAGGTTTGCTCACCTTGCTTTGAAGAAAACAGAGAGGGATTTTGAATCTAGACTTGAAACTAGAAAAAGAAACATGAGATGATTGGATCTTATTGATTCTGTAATACTTTCTTTTGAACTCTAGAATGTTAGATCAATACTTGCTTGCTTCAGAATTATTTCAAGCTTGAAAGCTTGAACACTTGCTTGATTTTGCATTGCAAACAGGTCCGGTTTCAGATTTGTACTTGAGATGATGAGGTAACATAGTTTACAGAATGAAGATTTTTTTAGCATTTGTTCTTTTGATCTAAAACTGAATTGATCTTTGATATTATTGTTTGATTCAGGTTTTGATTGAAATTTTTAAGAGAGGTTACTTAAATTCAAATCGTAACGACCTACTATTTTGCACCACTCAAATTCGACAATAAATTAAAACATGTCGAACTTGAATAGTTCAAAACAATAGATTGTAATAAAAATTGGAGCAAATGAAATCAAACCACAGAATCACAGACACAGAAATCAGAATACTCACAGCGGAATTAAAAGAAATTTGTGGTTCATGAAGTCACTATCACAGAGTCTCAAAATAAGTATAAATTACGTAGTTTTAAAATCAATATAGTTTTAAACAACCACAGAAAATCCCAAATTCATTTGTCTCAATTACATAGGCTAGGATAAAAGACTGAATAGAAAATAGATAGCAGTTTGATAAAGATGATCTTCAAAAGTCCTAGCTCCAAGGAATGAAGTCCGAGCTGATACTTAGGCTGACCCGACAGTAAAATAAAACATAAACACTCGATTCAGGACATACATACTTATATAGTGTAAGCTAATTCAAGTGAATTGTAATATAAAGGCAAGTAACTTAAAGGATGCTTGGGACTGCCCATCCTCTAAGGATCCGTTAGACTATCTTCTATGTAGTAATACTTCGCTATTATAATAGTGTCTATTAGTAAAATAAACTTACTTTAAAATAGCGTTAACGAGTGACCCAATATTCCCCTTAACACGTAATAGTGCCAATAGTCTATACAGTACCGTAATACCTCCTTATCGGGAGGCTACCAGAGGATACTCCATAGGTACACACAAATCAAACTCGTACAAGGCGTGCTAGGGTAGGTGAGACGGCAAAACTAGGCAATGCTAGGGTAGATATACGAATTACGCTTCCGGACCGGTGGTAACGCGTAGCTGCTGCTACCGCCCACCTCGAACAACACTCCCAAAATCAAAGGTGTGCACCAAACAATCACGAAGTAATAGAATGGCATACGAAGAAGTCTGTCCGATCAAAGGTGCTACCTCATTAGTCCGTCGATCGCTCCTGTTTTAGCCACCTTATGCCAACTCACGGGAGTCGGGTCGACGTACATACCTCAATAGAACGTCACCACCATCCTACTTCATTCTGGAATCTCCAAAACGTACACGGTTGTCAAAGTGGTTTTCGGTGTCGACAGAGAGTATGCCCATATCTGATCCCGATTACTTTAACAACTAACGTTATTATTACCCGTGGTTATAAAATTCCAAAATAGTTTATATTTCAATCAGAATACTTCATTTTAAACTATTTTCAAGTGAAGTTGTTATTCTTACAAAATCCATTATAAATCCCAAATGTTTAGCCTTAGTTCATTTGCATCAACTACAGCACTTGCAAAGTGCGGTAATATCCTTTACAACAGATTTAAATAAATTAAATTTCAGACTTCAATATACTTTCAGCAATAATTAAACCTTAATTTAAACCAATTTAACTTATAAAATCATATTTTCCACTTTTAAATCGTTATTTAAATTTTTCAACACTTTATGATTTTCAGATTTTAAGTTTTGCAAATAAATATCAAGCTTCTCTACGCTTTACCTATTAAAATCAAATGCACAATTTTCTATAAAATTTTAGTAAACAATTAAGTTTAATTATCACTTCAAAATAAACTTACTTTCCCATTTATTTATTTACTTTCATTTATTCCAATCCCAATTTCACATTTCTAAATTAAGTTATACTTCAACTTCCATTTTTAAGTATTCACTTATCTTACCATTTAATTCATAGAATACTTAAACTTTTATTAATTCACTTTATATTCGAATTTATACCAATTTATCATATTTATTTCTTAACTTGAATTCTATTTTATTTTACAAAATCAAAGTTTACAAGATAAATTTTATGCCTCAAATTCTAATTTAACCATTTATTTATTTACACATTTAACTTGTATGAATCGCTATACTTATAAAAATCACTTTAATCCAATTTTAAACAAAATATTATAATATACTAATTTAAAATATTTAATATTTCCAGGAAATATATAATAACCACGGGTTTGTATAATATTTTCTAACCTAGGTCAAGTGATACGGATAATATATCATTTCAATTCGTAATTTACAAAGAAAAATCCGAGTTCTATCATTTCAAACCCACAATCCCAACTAATTAAATAAATAGAACAATTAAATTAATATCGTTCAGGCCTATCATTTCATCCTGTAACAATTCTATTCTACAGGGAACTTGCAGTGTGATAAACAGTAAATAAATAAATAGTATAACAGCATAAAATATAACAGCATAAAGTGTAACAGATGATGTGTAAATTCTATAACAGGGTTTTTAACATCATAAAATTTATCACGTGGAAGTAAAATAAAATATAACCATTCTACAATTTCACTTGTTATTAATTTACAATTTATAAGTATGTTTGTCAAGAGTGAATACTCACCTCTACGAAGCTGAAGACTCGATTCAAAACAACGATAACCACACCGAAAAAAACACAGAGAAGGCACGATCAAATTTTTGACGATGCGACAACCGGATTTAGATCTTGAATAAAAATAAATAGAACTAAGTACGCAAATTTAAATACGGTAAATAAAGAAAATTGGAAACAAGATTGTATTAGAGGAATTTGACACAAGTGGCTCGACCGCTTCACTACCCGACTCGACCAATCATAACAAAGGCTCGACCCAGTCCATTTTTAAAGGCCTGGATGCATGCACATACGCAAGTATTCAAAGCAGTGGGGTAATTAGTAATATAGGCCGAGTCTTCCTCATTTTCTTCTTTTTTCCCTTTTTTATAAGAAAAGTGGTGAAAGGAAAGTTTCACTGGTTTAGACCTAGGCCTAAGGTGGCTCGGCTGTGCATGGGCACGTCAGTGGGACATACAGGGTGCGGCCTAGGGACAGGTTGGCGTCACTGCCAGGAGTGTATGGCGGTGAAGGTGGTAGTAATGGCATCACATGATGGAGGAGGCGACTATTTCGGCATGGCATATATTTAGTGGAGGTGGTGAACTGCATCCATGTTCTCAGCCATGACCGAGAACCGTACCAGAGGGAAGGAGGTTTGTACTGGAGGAGGTGGAGGACCGCAGGCCGGTCGCTGGTGGTGGTGGAGGCACTTGTGTGTAATAGTAAATGGGAACAAAGAAATACAAAAGAAAGAAGAAAATAAAATAGGAAGAAAATATGCGGCCATAACTGATGAGCACACGCACGAAAGATGTAGATGAAGGCCAAAAATGAGATGGTGATCAAATTATGTGAACGTGGGTTTTTAATTTAAAAGGTGAGTTGCGTAAATAAAGGAGGAGAAAGTGGCAAGAATTATTGAAACCAAATATTACTGCAGTGGGTATTTGCATACATGACTGAGTATTAAGGTGAAGTATGCGTTGATTTAAAGGAAGAAACGACAAGCAATAAAATTTGCTTGAAAGGTAACCAAAGATTTTGTTCATATTAATGGCAAAGGAGTAAAAGGAAAAAGGGACACTCAAATACGTGAATTTCAAAGCAAGCTTTTAAAAGAAATTTTTGAACGGCTAGGGAATTTATTCCTTTCCCACATAGAAATGCACGTCTACTGATTGATTTATTTATTTATAGCTAAGGTAAGAATTCAGGAGTGCGTACTATAGACGCAATAAATAAACGAAACGTACGTCCAAATTATGCCCAAATTTATAACAAAAGTAACGTATTTTATTTATACATTTCTTATTCATTTAGTAAATATATTTAGTAAAATATACGCTAACGGATATTTCATCAAATAGCGTACCATTTACATGCCAACTAAATTAATCAAAATGGATATAAAAGTACCAAATTAAAACGTGAAATTAAATAGCTTATTTGTACACTATTTATTACTTAATTCAAAATTTGATTTGTTTACATTTGTTTGATTTATTAATTATTTAACTAAGAAACCGATGTATATATGTATAAAGAAACGTAAAATCTATTTCCCTTTTTACAAAATATTTATTACCTAATTTAAAAAGTATATAACCATTATAAGTAAAACACCCATGAAATAAATGTTGAAAATATATATATACACACACACACACACACACACTTTATACAAAAGATTTGCAGTTAGAATTTTTGATTTGAAATTTCAATTGGCGTTAAACTTAACCAAAATTCCAAACTACAGACATTGTTTATATTTATCAAATTTCGGGCAATGATTTATAATCAATTTAAAAATTCAACTTTTAAATAAATAAAACCCCAAAGTTTTCAAATAAAAGAATAAAATATTTGTTAAAATTTTGGGCTATTACACAAATCTGATTTGCTTTGCTTTCATTTTCCAGATTTGATTGTTTCTGTTTTGATTTTGTTTTGGTTTTCTTTTGTTCTTGTTTTCCAGGTTTTTACTTTTTCTTTGAATTTCATTTTCCGGGTTTTATTTTTAATCTGAGAAGTTTAAAACTGATCTGAAACTTTGTTTTTTATTTGATTTGAAAATAAATCAAAAAGAAAATCATAATTCCATTTGTAATTTGCATGGCACCATTTTCTTACACTTGTTTAAATGTTTGTTAAAATGCTTACAAGTGTAAATTTCATTGCAAAATTGATGCAGGCCAGCCTGATATTCAAATTCGAGATTTGAAGCGGGAAAACGATGAGGCGACGCGAGTTAAAGAAGTCTTAAGTCGCTTGGCACGAGTTAAAGAAACTCTAGGTCGCTTACGACCTAACGCGATGTTAGGTCGCTCCAACGACCTTGTGATAAGAGAAGCAAGCAACCTCAAGCAAACGAGTTACGACCTAAAGGAGTTACGACCTGTCAAACCAATGCCAACAAGTATGAAGCGAAGCAACGTAACCAATGAAGTGCAGCGACCTAACGAGCTAATTCTTAGGTCGCGTGAAGGGTTAGGTCGTTCAAACGAAACCCAACGACCTAACGAGTTCTCCTTAGGTCGCGGAAGCCTTAAATGACCTACTGCCTCAGGTTGCTGAAGCCTACCTAAATCCTAGGTCACAAGTCTTTGAAGAAGTACTGTTTCCCTTAGGTCGCTGAAGGGTTAGGTTGCTCCAAAGGATAAGTCGTTCTCTTGTAGGTCGCTCACAAGGCCGAAGCTCAACCTGAAGATGTGGTAGTTTTTAGGTCGCTCAAGTGATAGGTCGTTATGTCGGTTGATGTATTTTCTTTTAAGTCGTATGTTGTTGTATATATTGATAAGTCGTGAGTCGTAGGTCGTTAACATGGTTAGGTCGCATGTCGTTAAGTCGCATGAGCTGCTGTATTTCTTTGTTTTTTTTAAAGTCGCGTCTGTTAGGTCGCTAACGACCTATGTTAGGTCATAGGTCGTAGGTCGCGGACTAGAGTTAGGTCGGTGAGTCTGTGTGAGTTGTAAGCCTATAAATAGGCGAGTCATTTCATTTGTAACGGTAGTTGATTTTTGAATAAACTTTTGTTTTGAGTGCTTTGTGCCTCTTTGAAATTGGTAGTTGAGTGTGATCTCTTATCTCCACTTTCGGTTATTTGAGTGCGCTCGGATCAACGATCGTTGAAGCCAATTCACGGTATCAAGTGCGCTTGATCAATGTTTGAAGAATTGTAGATCTTCTCTCACGGTATCGTGCGCGATCATCGTGTCGAAGATAGCTAGAATTCAGTATCTTTTGGAGATCAACGAATTTGGGCTTTCGGTATCTTCCAATCCATCGATTCATATTACTTCATCTAATCGTTCTTCGATTAGTTTGACACGAAATCTTCATTTCGTCGTCAAATCGTTTATTTTCGCTGCGCCAGTTTTGGTATCAGAGCGAGACTTAGCCAATCATAGCTAAGCCGAGTCTTGGAGCCAAGGAGTTTGAAGTTTGATATTCATCGTGTTCATCGTAAAGTTGTAACAAGTTGGGAGTTTACGATCCATATCATTTTGGATCAAAGTCCGAAAAGTGTTTGAATTCTTGGAAAAGAGTTTGAAGTGTTGAACCGAACTAGAAGAAGTTGTGCATCACTTTGTATTGAAGATTGTGCAAGGCCGAGCTAACTCGAGCAAAGTCGTGTATTGTTTGTTGAAGTGTTCAAGGCCGAGAATAAAGTGTTTGAAGTTGTGAAGACTCAATCATGCCACCAAGGAGAGCTAATCGTCATCAAAATATTGAAGCGTTGTATAAAAGGGAAGAAGCCGAGCAAATTGAACAACGTATCAATGAGAAATTTGATGAAGGCGTTGGAAAGTTAGAGAAACTGATGATTGACATGAATGAAGGTCAAAGAAGAAGGTCGCCAATCTCGAACCATGGAGGAAACAGGGTATCACCATCGGTTACGGAAGCGAGGAGGGTGTCGCCATAATCTTTTAGAGAAAGAAGAGAAACGTCAATTTCATCGAGAAGAGATCATCATGAATATAGACATGAATAGAGAAGAACTACACGTGAGTTTGAAGATGAGCCATATCGAGATGAAGAGAGACATAGTACAAGAGACATGCGTGATCGGAGGGATGTTGATGGTCGAGATCGATATTGACGTACATTTGATTTTGATGAAGAGGGTGATAGAGCTAGCATTCATTATCGAGATCGAGACTAAGTTCAGAATTCATATCGAGATGTAAAGGATGACCGACGATGGGAGTCGGGTATGAAGATGGAAATACCAGAATTCAAGGGTGGAATGATAGCAGAAGAATTTCTTGATTGGGTGTCTAATGTTGAAGAGATCTTTGATTTCAATGAGGTTCCGGAAAATCGTCGAGTGAAGTTGGTTGCTACTAGGTTGAGGGGGAGAGCTATGGCATGGTGGCAGTAAACCAAACTTACACCAGAACGGATGGGGAAGTCGAAGATTGAATCATGGGAGAAGATGAAGAAACTGATGAAAACTACATTTTTACCTTACAATTATCAATCACTCATGTATCATAGGTTGCAGAATCTGAGGCAAGGGACAAAGACTGTTAATGATTATGCTGATGAATTTTACCAACTGATTGCTCGAAATGACATTATGGAGACAGATGAACAATTGACTGCTAGGTTTGTTGGAGGGTTGAGGATGCAGATTCAAGACATGGTTAATATGTTTGATCCAAGATCTGTTGCAGAAGCACATCAGAAAGCGTTGGCTTGGGAGAAGCAGGGAAGACGTGGAGGTGGTGTGTTTCCAAGTTCCAATACTTAGAACAAGGGTGCTAGTGGGAGTTCCAATGTTTCTAAAGCTGTCGGTAAACCAGTTGTGAATGAAGTTGCAAAGGCGAAGGTCAACAACAGTTTCAAATTTTATAATTGCCAGAAAGTGGGTCACAAGAGTAATGAATGTCCGAAGCCGAAGAAACGAACTATGATTGCTGAAGTTGAAGGTGAGGATGTTGGTGAAGGTTATTCTAGTCCAGTTGATGAGGATGAACAGGATGTTGCGTTGGGAGACGAAGGATGTAATCTAATGACGAGGAGGTCTTGTTTAACACCGAAGTAGGAAGAAGAAGCTAGTTGGTTGAGGAGTAATATCTTTCAGTCGACATGCACTATTCTGGGGAAGGTTTGTAAATTTGTGATTGACGCAGGAAGTTGTGACAATATTATTTCTACCGAAGCTGTGAGAAAGTTGAAGCTGAAAATGGAGAAGCATCCAAATCCTTACAAGTTAGCGTGGTTGAGAAAAGGAGGAGAGGTGAAGGTGGACAGGCAAGCTCAAGTTCCATTTTCTATTGGGAAGAAGTATAAAGACGAGATTTGGTGTGATGTGGTGGAGATGGATGTTTGTCACTTGCTTTTGGGAAGACCATGGCAGTATGATCGAGCAGTGTAGCATGATGGTCGAACCAATAGCTACAGCTTTATGTTTGAAGGTGTTAAGATCATTTTAGTTCCAAAGAAGAGACAACAAGGAGAGAGCAAATCAGAAGATATTGAGGAACTAAAGACTTTGTTGACTTTGAAGGAATTCATCAAAGAAGTAGAGGAGAGTCCAGAGGTGTTTTTGTTTATTGGACATGAATTCACTGAATCTGTTAAAGTTCCAGAGGAAGTAAAGCCGGTATTGGAAGAATTCAGAGATGTATTTCCTGAGGAGTTACCAACGGAGTTACCACCGTTGAGGGATATTTAGCATCAGATAGATCTTGTGCCAGGGGCAGTATTACCATACAGGCCACATTACAGGATGAGTCCTAAGGAGCATGAGGAGCTGAGAAGGCAGGTGGAGGAGTTGATAGAACAGGGGCGTGTTCAGGAGAGCTTGAGTCCTTGTGCAGTGCCAGCTTTATTGGTGCCGAAGAAGGATGGTTCGTGGAGGATGTGTACGGACAGTCGGGCTCTAAACAAGATCACTGTGAGATACAGATTTCCTATGCCGAGGTTTGATGATTTGACTGATCAGTTGAGTGGGGCTGTTGTGTTCTCAAAGATTGACTTGAAGAGTGGATACCATCAGATTCATATTAGACCGGGTGATGAGTGGAAGACTGCTTTTAAAACGAGGGAAGGTTTATACGAATGGCCGGTTATGCCGTTTGGCTTATCAAATGCACCTAGTACTTTCATGAGGGTGATGAACCAGATTTTCTGACCATTCATTGGGAAGTTTGTTGTAGTTTACTTTGATGATATTTTGATATATAGTGGGAGTATGGAAGAGCATGTCCAGCATTTGCATGAAGTACTGTTGATTCTACGACAAGATAAATTTTATGTTGCAACAAAGAAGTGCGTTTTTATGACGGATAGTGTTTTGTTTCTGGGATAAGTTCTATCGAAGGAGGGTATTCAAGTGGATGAGAGCAAAGTGGAAGCTGTCAGAAGTTGGCCATAACCCAAGACAATTACTGAAGTGAGAAGCTTTCATGGGTTGGTATCTTTTTATCGAAGATTTATTCCACATTTTAGCAGCGTAATGGCACCTGTAACTGATTGCATGAAAGGAAAGAAGTTTGCATGGTCAGAGGAAGTAGTGGTTGCTTTTGAGAAGATCAAGTCACTATTGATGTCAACGCCAATTCTAGTTTTACCGGATTTTCAGTTGTTGTTTGAGTTACATACTGATGTATCGAAGGTTGGGATTGGTGGAGTTTTGAGTCAGAAGGGAAGACCAGTTGCTTATTTCAGTGAGAAGTTATCTAGAGCCAAGTTGAGATGTAGCACTTATGATGTGGAGTTTTACGCGATTGTTCAAGCTGTGAAGCACTGGAGACATTATCTGTTTCAGAAGGAGTTTGTTCTTTATACGGATCATGAAGCTTCGAAGCATTTGCAAGGGCAGGACAAAATTTCAGCCAGACACGCTTCACGGGTCGCGTATCTGCAGCAGTTTACTTTTGTTGTAAAGAACAAGTCAGTGGTGACGAATCGTGTAGCAGATGCATTGAGCAGGGGGAATCATTTGTTGACAACAATGAAGGTTGAAGTGACAGGATTTGACCTATTACCAGAGTTGTTTGAAGAAGATCCTTACTTTACAAAGATTGTTGAGAAAGTCAAGGATGGAAGTACTGATGAGTTTGTATTGATGGATGGATTCTTATTCAAAGGGAATCAATTGTGCATACCAGAAGGAAGCTTACGAACGAAGATTGTAAAGGAGTTACACGAAGAAGGACATGTTGGACGGGATCGCACGTTGCAGTTAGTCTCTCAGTCTTTCTATTGGCCATCGATGAGGCGGGAAGTTGAATGGTTTGTGCGTAGATGTCATATTTGTCAAGTTTCGAAAGGGACATCTACAAATGCGGGATTGTATATGCCTTTACCTGTTCCTACAAAGCCGTGGGTAGATATAAGCATGGATTTTGTGTTGGGTTTGCCGAGGAATCAACGGAGAAATGACCCTATATATGTTGTGGTGGACCGTTTCTCGAAGATGGTACATTTTGTTGCTTGTAAGAAGACGGCGGATGCAGTTCATGTGGCACAGTTGTTCTTTAAAGAGGTCTATCGTTTACATGGTTTACCAGAGTCTATAGTTTCCGACAGGGATACCAGATTTCTAAGTCATTTTTGGCTAAGTTTGTGGAAGATGGTGGGAACGAAGCTGAATTTTAGTAGTGCTTATCATCCGCAAACTGATGGACAGACGGAGGTTGTGAATAGATCGCTGGGAAATTTATTACGGTGCTTGTGAAAGATAATCTAAAGAGTTGGGATGTGAAGTTATGTCAAGCGGAATTTGCTCATAATCATGCAGTGAATCGTAGTACAGATTTCAGTCCATTTCAGGTTGTATATTCAAGCTTGCCAAAGGGGCTGTTGGATTTAACGATAGTGCCACAACCGAAGGGGACAATTAAGCGAGCTGCTGATTTCGTTGATGGGTTAACAAAATGCCATAGAATCATTCACGAACGATTGGAAAAGACAAATGAGAAGTATAAACGATCTGCGGATCTGAAGAGAAGAAGTGTTGAATTTAACGAAGGAGATTTAGTATATGTTGTACTAACGAAGGATTGTTTTCCAGTGGGAACATACAATAAACTTAAAGATCGAAAGATTGGTCCTGTAAAGATTGTGAAACGGATCAATGAAAACGCTTATAGGTAGAAGCTGCCGGAGGAAGTGTACACTTCTGATGTGTTTAATGTTAAACATCTTATACCTTATTATGGGGATGAACGATCCAAGGGGGAAGAACTTTTAAATTCGAGGAAGAATTTTTCCCAACCAGGGGAGGATGATGCAGGCCATCCTGATATTCAAATTTGAGATTTGAAGCGGGAAAACGATGAGGCGACGTGAGTTAAAGAAGTCCTAGGTCGCTTGGCGCGAGTTAAAGAAACTCTAAGTCGCTTACGACCTAACGCGATGTTAGGTCGCTCCAACGACCTTGTGATAAGAGAAGCAAGCAACCTCTGGCAAACGAGTTACGACCTAAAGGAGTTATGACCTACAAACCAATGCCAGCAAGTATGAAGCGAAGCAACGTAACCAATGAAGTGCAGTGACCTAACGAGCTAATTCTTAGGTTGCGTGAAGGGTTAGGTCGTTCAAACGAAACCCAACGAGTTCTCCTTAGGTCGCAGAAGCCTTAAACGACCTACTGCCTCAGGTCGCTGAAGCCTACCAGAAGCCTAGGTCGCAAGTCTTTGAAGAAGTACTGTTTCCCTTAGGTCGCTGAAGGGTTAGGTCGCTCCAAAGGATAAGTCATTATCTCGTAGGTCGCTCACAAGGCCGAAGCTCAACCTGAAGATGTGGTAGTTTTTAGGTCGCTCAAGTGATAGTTCTTTATGTCGGTTGATGTATTTTCTTTTAAGTCGTATGTTGTTGTATATATTGATAAGTCATGAGTCGTAGGTTGTTAACATGGTTATGTCGCATGTTGTTAAGTCGCATGAGCTGTTGTATTTGTTTTTTTAAAGTCACGTCTGTTAGGTCACTAATGACCTATGTTAGGTCGTAGGTCGCGGACTAGAGTTAGGTCCGTGAGTCTGTGTGAGTTGTAAGCCTATAAATAGGCGAGTCGTTTCATTTGTAACGGTAGTTGATTTTTGAATAAACTTTTGTTTTGAGTGCTTTGTGCCTCTTTGAAATTGGTAGTTGAGTGTGATCTCCTATCTCCACTTTCGGTTATTTGAGTGCGCTCGAATCAACGATCGTTGAAGCCAATTCATGGTATCAAGTGCGCTTGATCAACGTTTGAAGAATTGTAGATCTTCTCTCACGGTATCGTGCGCGATCAACGTGTCGAAGATAGCTAGAATTCGGTATCTTTTGGAGATCAACGAATTTGGGCATTCGGCATCTTTCAATCCATCGATTCATATTACTTCATCTAATCGTTCTTCGATTAGTTTGACACGAAATCTTCATTTCGTCGTCAAATCGTTTATTTCCGCTGCGTCAAAAATACTTACACATGTAAACTTTCATGCATTAATAATTTCTTATATGTTTAAAATATATTTTCTTTTCATATTAGCATACATTGCACACATATATATATATGTTTATATATATATATATATATATATATATATATATTTAAATGTTTATTAATATATATATACAAACTATTTATAAAGGAAAAGTGTTTTAAACCTCTTATTAATTTAAACAAATTATACTTAGTTATGTCTTAGACATTTTCTATTATTGATATTTGTATAATTTCTAAAGAAAATGATTTTAAAATCTAATTATACTTAAATACAAAAATACAAAAAAATTACTATATTAATTTCAAAATATGACTTTAATATATTATATTATATATTATAATTAGAAAACAAATTCTTATTAACCTTAAATAAAATTTTAAATCCAATTCATCCTTAATACATTTTGAATTTCCCAAAATCAAAAATTTATTTACAATTTAACTTTCAATCTATGCATATTCATAAATATATTTATTCAAAACTTTCAAATAAATCCACAATTAAATTTATAATTAATATACTATTTAAAATAATTATTTCTAAATTTCACATTAGAAATTTTATTTTAAAATCGTATTTATATTCATTTATATTAATAAACAGACAAATATCTCTTTAATTTGGAAAATACCAAATTAATTCACAATTTAATTTCAAAAATTATTAATTACCAAATTAATTCTTAATTTAATCCAAAAATCAAATTAATTACTAAATTAATTTGGCTTAAAAATCAGGATCGTTATAGAGGAAATGTAAACATTGCTAGGAAAAGTTGCGAGGATCGTGCCAAATCGGGTGTATGATGATAGGATGGGCTGCTTGGAACCAGTCAAAGACGGGCTGTGTTAACCTAGGCCAAAGACCTATCTCGCTTGAGTTGGTCGAGTCTGGTGAGTTGGCTACTTGTAACATCCAGGTATTTTCAACCATTCGCATCCACACATGTCGGACTTGAATTGCTCAAAATATCAGATTGTTAATTTAATTTTGGCAAAACTCAGCATATACTTCACAAAATCACAAACACAGAGTAATATAATAATAAGCAGCGGAAACAAATGAATAGTAGTTCATGAAGCAACTATATATATATATATATATATATATATATATAACGGAGTTAAAACAAGATACAACAGAAGTCTCGAATACATAGAAGTCTCAATACAATAGTTAAATATCAAAATCAGAATATATCACTGGAATCAACTGAATAACTAAAAGCTGAATCGATAGTCGAATCTCCAAGCGAAGCTCCAAATTTCAAAGGTGAGTCTCAAATGCTATGACACTTAGTCTGACCCAAGCATAAAGAAAAAAAACACTCGAGTCAGGATTAACATTCTTATATCAATAAATCCAACTCAAGTGAAATATCAAATGAAATACAGGTAACTCAAAGGATGTTTGGGATAACCATCCTCTAAGGATCCATGGAACTATCTACTGTTAACTCCCATTTTGAAGCGACCTAAAATGTAATGTGACCTAGCGACCTATCACTACTTTGCGACCTAGTTACCTAACACTTCGCGACTTAACGACCTAAAAACTCCGCGACCTATAGCTCAGCAGCCCAACGACCTAAGAGTACCTGACGACCTAAGAGTACATGACGACCTAATAGTCTCAACGACCTAACGGCATAATATTCTCAACGACCTAACGTCACAAAGCACTCAGCGACCTAAAGTTTTTAGCGACCTAGCGACTCATTTATCAAGCGACCTAAAAAGCCAACGACCTACCGACCTGAGAGCATTTAAGACTTAGCGACCTAAAGAGTTAATGACTTAGCCTAGGTCGCTACATTGAATGCCTCAGCGTTCTAAGATCGCCAACTACTCTCATAAGTCGTCTACGACCTATAACTTGCTAACCCGTAACCCGTTCCAGAGTTGAAGTACGACCTTGCCCCACCACAACTTAAAACTGCTCGCGACCTACGACCTATGATAAGTTGCACACGACCTAAGCAGATAAAGACAAGTTCAAGAAGCAACAGATACGAGAGATTCCTTAGGTCATCGCCGACCTACGACCTAGCTTAGGTCGTCCACAACCTAAGACTTGGAAAGAAAATCATGCTCAGAATCACTCCTATAAATACAGCCCTAACTCCAACTAGAAAAGGACTTTTTGGCCGACCATTTCAAGCGCCGATACTCTGCAGAATTCTCGACTCACTCAAACACTTCAAGTACTCCAAACACTAAGGACCCTATGACGATCTCCAAGAGAAAATCTATATCATTCAACATGAATTCGAAAGATTATTCCCTATCAAAATTTGATCTACTGGTCTAAAGTGTGTTGTAATTGAAGATTGTTGTAAAGTTGTAATCAAATTCAGTAATAAAGAGAATTAATGTGGACGTAGGCTCACTCTAAGCTGAACCACTATAAAAATTGTTGTCTTTTCTGCTTTTTCTGTATTTTCTCTACTTACTTTTAGTTCCCGTGTACACGGGTGGTGCTTTCATCCAACTTCAATTGACACCGAGGTGTTAGCGTCTGATTTTCACGTTAACATTTTTGGTGCTTTCACTGAGAACATCGATCTCAGGGTATTTACATCATTGCTTCACCAAATTTTGAGGAAAGAATCTCCGTTAAGACCAGAAGTCTAACAGAAATTATGGCTCCCGGAAGGAAACGTAGATCTGCCAGATCTGATGATGTTCAAGAGAACACCGCCACTTCTCCTACTCTGAGTCAGACAACTCCAACTGTGCGAGTTACGCGAGCGGAATTAGACGGTGTGGTTTTGGGATTGAATCAACAGTTAAATGCTTAAAATGCACAATTAGAGGCTCAGAATGCTCAGAATACATTGATATTGAATAAGCTAAATGATTTGCTCGAGGCTAATCGTCAGCCAACGAATAAAGAAGGAAACTCTGCTAATAGAGCTCAGGATGTTAGAGGGAATACTTCTCAAAGGGCGGTAAGCCCTGTTGAAAGGCCACTTCCTCAGGATGGAGGATCGGGACCTCAACCGACCCTTCGTGAACGACTATCAAGGCAGAACTCTGAAAGAATGGCTGACGTTTTCCCCGCAGGGCCTGTGGATGATGAAGAGTATTTTTCAGGGATGGTCCGTCAAATCATGAAAGAAAGTATGCGAAAGGACGAGGATGAGAAAGAGTGGGGCTTTGCTCCAAGCAAAACTCCATTCACCGAGAGGATTCTGAAAGCTGAATTCCCGAGAAAATTTGTTCCGCCCACTATTCCAGCTTACAAAGGAACAAGTGATCCTAACGAATTTCTGTATAAGTATGACTGGCATATGACTGGCGCCAGGGCATCCGATGAGATTAAGTGCCGGTACTTCCCGGTGTATTTGGAAGGAGTAGCTTTATTATGGTTTACCAAGATGGCAGTTAGATCCATTGATCAGTTCTCGGACTTAACTAAGAAGTTCAAGGAGCAGTTTCGGTTGTACGCCTCTAAAGAAAATGATATAATGTCATTGTCAAGTCTGGAGCAAAACCCAGGAGAATCCATCAAATCGTTTTTGAATCGATTCAACATAGCTTTGGCCGAGGTTGATAATGCTGAGCCACGCATGGTCTTAACATACTTGATGAGGGAAATTGATAAATCGAGCAAGTTTGGAGAATGGTTGAAAATGAAAGAACCAAATTCACTCGATAAATTCTATAAAAAGGCCGTTGAGTTCATGCGCTTGGAAAGCCTTCAAGCATCGGCTAAGGTGGCGTCAGAAGAAACTAAGAATGATAGTAATGCTCCAGACAAAAAGGAATCCAATGCTCAGAAAAGGGGGAATGACGGCGAAAAGAAACAAGGGGATGCAAAGAAGGGTCGAGCTTACAACTTCACACCCTTGTCTGATACCCCTGAAAATATCTTCTTTGCAACCAGAGATAATATCAGTTATCCTACGCCACCTAAGATGAGGGTTGGAAGTAAAATGGAGAAAAGTGGAAGATTCTGTCAGTTTCACAATCAGCCTGGTCATGACACTAACGAATGCCGACACTTGAAGGAAGTAATTGAGCAACTGTTGAAAGAGAACAAGCTCCAACAGTATGTTAAAAAGGGTAGGGACACAACAACCTCATCATTCCAAAGGCAACAAGTCCCCGCTCACCATCCAAGCTCGAGTGAGAAGGCCGTAGAGCATGAGTCAGACAGGCCTGTCATTAATGTGATAACGGGAGGTTCTCACCCAGCAGGCAGGAGCTGGGGTGAGATGGAAAGGTATGCTCGTGCACTGAAGCATGCACCCACAAAGGAAAGTGTTTTTGTGTTAGAGGATGTTGCACCATTGAAATAACAGAAAACTTTCCCTGATGACATCATATTTAGCGCCAGGGACTCTATGGGTATTGAAGCCCCTACGATAGATCCTCTGGTCATTTCTGCCGGTATTGGCCCGGCCACTGTGAGAAGAATTCTGGTCGATTGCGGGGCTTCGTGTAATATTCTCTTCAAGAAAACTTTTGACCAGATGAAGATACCAATGGCTGACGTTCAGGCTTCGTCATTGAAAATTGCAGGCTTCGCTGGGGAGCCAAAGCAGCCGATTGGGACTATAGACTTGATTGTAGAGCTCGGAAAGGGGCCGAGAAAGGTAGCTCGAAAGCTGACCTTTATAATTGTTGAAGAATTTTCTGCTTATAATGCTTTCTTGGGCCGACCGACCCTGGCTGCATTCAAAGCTGTTCTCGCCCCATGGTGTCTAACTATAAAATTTCCCACTGATAACGGAATTGGGATAATTAAAGGGGATCAGAACGTGGGACGGGAGTGCTATCTTGCAGAGCTACGTGAAACAAAGAAGAGAGAAATGGGAAAAGATGCGGCGCCTTCAGTCCGCATCAAAGAACGAACCTTGTAGCAACTACAGGTTGGTCCCTGCACTGGCGAACATAGCGGTGCCAGGAGAGAGATAGATCCAAGAAAAGCTTGTGCAGGGGAGAATAGAGTAGTGCCGGTAGAGGTGACAGTGCCGGTACCTGTTGACTTAAAGGACCCAAACAAGGTGCTGAATGTGGGTTCACAACTCAACACTACAGCTCAGAATATTCTGATCTCGTTCTTGAAGGCAAATTTAGATGTATTCGCATGGACTCATGCTGACATGTGCGGAATATCATCAGAGATTGCAGTACACGCTCTCAACATTGATCCAAAGTTCACGCCAGTAAAACAGAAAAGAAGAACTCAGGGTCTAGAGAGGTCAGCAGCGCTGAAAGAAGAAGTCGACCGACTCATGGAGAATGGTTTCATCAGAGAATCTGTTTACCCGGATTGGGTCTCAAATCCTGTCTTGGTTATAAAGGCTAATGGGAAGTGGAGAGTATGCATTGACTTCTCAGATCTGAATAAAGCTTGCCCCAAAGACTGTTTCCCGCTGCCTAGAATTGATCAGTTGGTGGACGGAACGGCGGGACATGAATTGTTGTCTTTTATGGATGCTTACTCCGGGTACAATCAGATCATGATGCATAAGCCAGATCAGGAGGACACGAGCTTCATAACATATGCTGGTCTTTACTGCTACAAAGTTATGCCCTTCGGACTCAAGAATGCGGGGGCAACTTACCAAAGGCTTGTTAACACAATGTTTAAAACGCAAATCGGAAAGACAATGGAAGTCTATGTCGATGATATGTTGGTAAAGTCAAAGAAAGCAGTGGACCACATGGATCACTTGGCGGAAATGTTCGCTGCCCTCCGGAGATACGGAATGAAGCTTAACCCGTTGAAATGTTCATTCGGAGTGGAGTCCGGAAGGTTTTTGGGATTTATTGTGAGCGCTAGAGGCATTGAGGCCAATCCTGCTCAAATCACTGCCTTGAAGGAGGTCAAAGTTCCTAGAACAAAGAAGGAACTGCAGAGTCTTAACGGAAAAGTTGCTGCTTTGAGCCGATTCATTTCTGAAGCTACTGATAAATGCATTCCATTCTTTGACGCTCTAAAGAAAGGAAGAAAAAACTTTGATTGGACTCCCGAGTGCCAGAACGCATTTGATGAGCTGGTTCGTCATATGGAAGTGCCTCCAATACTCTCAAAGCCCGACAATGGTGAAGATCTCTACATATATCTGGCAATATCATCTCACGCTCTGAGTGCAGCATTGGTTCGAGAAGATACAAGAATCCAGCGACCAGTCTATTACATTAGTAAAAGATTCACTGGGGCAGAGATGAATTACTCGAAGCTGGAGAAACTCGCCTATTGCCTATTGATTGCATCACGGAAATTGAGGCCGTATTTTCAAGCTCATCCCTTCAAAGTCCTCACTGATCAACCTCTGAAGCAAGTCCTGTTTCGCCCTGAGACTTCGGGCCGTCTTTTAAAGTGGATAATTGAACTCAGTCAATATGACATCACTTACCATCCCCGAAAAGCTATCAATGGACAAGCTTTAGTAGACTTCATTGTAGAATGCACAGATAAAGGTGATAGTGAGGAAGAGGAAACTAATGACGTCCCGGTGAGATGGAAATTATACGTTGATGGCGCAAGGAATGACTACTGTTCTGGGGCAGGGGTTGTCCTTGAAACCCCTGAAGGACGATCATTGTGTTATGCACTGGGGCTGGAATTTCCTTCGACGAATAATGAGGCAGAATATGAAGCTCTCATTGCAGGTTTGAGAATCGCTAAAGAGCTAAATATCAGAATATTAAAGATCTTCAGTGACTCTCAGCTTATCGTATGCCAAGTCAAGAAGGAATTCCAAGCTAATAGAGGAAATCTACCAGCTTATTTGTCAAAGGCCTGGGAGCTTCTTGAGGACTTCGATCATTATTCAATAAGCCATATTCCCCGGAAAGAGAATATGAAGGCGGATTCCCTCGCAAAGTATTCAAGTACTGGTGAAGCTCAACTATTGGGATTAGTCCCCGTAGAAGTCCTGTCAGCACCAAGTACAGACGAGATGGATGTTGACTAGATTATGAATGTATCTCAGGAACAAGAATCATGGATGACTCCAATACTGGACTATCTACTCAAAGGTTCTTTGCCAGAAAATTCGAGAGAAAGACAGAAGCTTCTAAGGAAGGCCTCCAGATATATAGTCCAAGACGGCCGATTGTACAGGCGGGGTTTTTCAATGCCATTACTCCGATGTGTAACTGAAGATGAAGCTAAGACAATTCTAGCTGAAGTACACGGAAGGAAATGTGGAGATCACATGGGTGGTCAGACATTAGCAAAGAAAATTCTCCGTTATGGATATTTTTGGCCGGAAATTAATCGAGATGCTGCTGCATATTCTCGGAAATGTGACAAGTGCCAGAGATTCGCCAAAATTCCTAGAGCACCTTCCACTGAGCTAACACAGATGGTCAATCCGTGGCCATTTGCCATTTGGGGAATGGATCTCATTGGGCCATTACCGACTGCCAAATCAGGGATTAAATATGCTATTGTTGCAGTTGATTATTTTACTAAGTGGGCTGAAGCTGAACCTTTGGCTACTATTACCTCTAAGAAAATGATAAATTTTGTGACTAAAAATATCAATTGCTGGTATGGTGTGCCACAGAAAATAATCATAGACAATGGTACTCAATTTGAAAGCGAGGAATTCCAGGACTTCTGCAAACGAATCAAAATCCAGAAGAGTTTTTCAGCAGTGGCTCATCCGCAGGCGAACGGACAAGTAGAAGCAGTAAACAAAATCATCAAGTCAACCATCAAAAAGCAATTGGAAAAAGCAAAAGGTGGTTGGGTCGATAAGCTACCACTGGCACTATGGGCATACAGAACTACTCATAAAACTGCAACTGGGCACACTCCATTCTCATTGGCATATGGATCAGAAGCGATGATTCCAGTAGAGATGAAAGGCCCTTCACATAGAAGAATTCACTTCGATCAAGCTGAAAATGAATAACTTCAACTTGAGGCACTTGACCTCCTTGATGAAAAAGAGAAGAGGTTAAACTCAAAGTTGCGTCTCATCAGCAAAAAATAGCCAGGCATTTCAACTCCAAAGTCCGCCATCGCAGCTTTGAAATTGGGGATTTAGTCTTGAAAAGAATTATGACAGCAACAGGAGTGTTCGGGCCAAACTGGGAAGGGCCATATGTCATGGGCAGCAAACTTCTTGATGGCACATTCAAACTCATAACTGTTGAAGGAGATTCAATCCCGAGAGCCTGGAACAGCAATCACTTGCGTCCATATTTTACTTAAAAGTTTTACTGAAATGTTGTAAAAGAATTATGAATGTATGATTCTTGTATTGAAAGCTCATGTAAAACCAGTGCGAGTGAATAATGAGAACTATTCCCGGCCCACCAAGCGAAACCGGTGGTTTCTTGGTCACGACCAACTAAAGCTAAAGTTCCATTAAAGAGCGTTTCCACGGGGTAGAACCTCCTCAGGGAATATAAGGTTTTCATGAGGCTGATCCTGAGCTGCCATCCAAGCACGAATACCTTCGTTTAATAAAATATTTTTGGTGTAGAAAGTCTCAAATTCAGGATCCTCCGCTGCGTGGATTTCTTGTGAAACAAAGTCATAGGCACGTAGGTTCAAAGCCAGACCAACTACCCCAAGAGCACTCATCCATAAACCGGTTACTGGCACAAATAACATAAAGAAATGTAACCAACGTTTATTGGAAAAAGTAACCCCAAAGATTTGGGACCAAAAGCGGTTAGCAGTGACCATTGAATAAGTCTCTTCAGCTTGAGTTGGGTTAAAAGCACGGAATGTATTTGCAACGTCACCATCTTCGAATAAAGTATTTTCTACAGTAGCACCATGAATAGCGCATAGCAAAGCAGCGCCTAATACTCCGGCAACTCCCATCATATGAAATGGGTTTAATGTCCAATTATGAAACCTTGGAAGAAGAGAATGAATCGAAATATAGCTGCTACACCAAAACTGGGTCCAAAGAACCAACTAGATTGACCCAATGGATAAATAAGGAATACAGAAACAAAAACAGCAATTGGACCAGAGAATGCGATTGCATTATATGGTCGCAGTTGAACAGATCGAGCAAGTTCAAATTGGCGTAACATAAAACCTATTAGTCCGAAAGCACCATGGAGGGCAACAAAAGTCCACAGCCCTCCTAATTGACACCAACGAGTAAAATCCCCTTGTGCTTCAGGTCCCCATAGTAGTAATAAAGAATGTGCTAAACTATTTGCAGGGGTAGAAACCGCAGCAGTTAAGAAATTACAACCTTCCAAATAGGAACTGGCCAATCCATGAGTATACCATGAAGTTACAAAAGTTGTACCTGTGAACCAACCCCCTAAAGCGAAATAAGCACAAGGAAAGAGCAATAGGCCGGACCAGCCTACAAAAACAAAACGGTCCCTCCGTAACCAGTCATCCATAATATCAAATAAATCATTTTCTTCTTTGGTAATTTTACCAAGAGCTATAGTCATAGTGATCCTCCTATTCAACTACTTCAACCATTTCCGAACACGTCATCTCATTTTCAGGGCATGCAATAGTTCAATTATGTATGGACGATTCGTTGTTCCATGCCCTTTAGAATACAATGGGTTTCGGAAAAAAAAAGAATTATTTTTTATTTTCTATTGGTTGATAAACCGACCTAGGTAAATCCATGAGTGCAATTCGACTAATCTTTACTACGACTAATCTTTACTATATAACTATTTGAACCCTAAATTGTCCTGTAACTCAGATTCCAGAGTATATCTTTTAACGAGTCCAACAAAAAAAGGAAAAATTCTTTTTTCCTTGCCCCTAAATGAAATATTAAATGAAATAATGATAAACTGGAACTGAAGGCCCCTTTCTCGCGTTCGTTCTCTATTTGCATTGCTGAAACAAAACAACAAAACAATATGGGAATCAGATTTTTAAATAAAGGAAAGATATTGAAAAATGGATTTTTCAATATTATATATATATATATATATATATATTATATGTATCGGAAAAGAATATATTATATGTATCGGAAAAGAATAGCGATTTATTCCTATAGAGCGTCCATTAACAAGAAAATCAAATCATAAATATCAACAAATTCTTGTCTTTTGTGATCACAAATTCTTGTCTTTTGTGATCTAAGAAACTAAAAAAGGAAATAAAAAACCCGCTTTCTACAATTTAATATATATCGAATTTAAATATCAGAATAGCCAATATAGTCATGATTCAATGGGTCAGGTCCACTTACTTTTTTTTTTAGTTACCATTTTTATGGTAGGTTCGGTGGGAACAATAGGGAAGTAGGAATATTTTGGTTTGTGATTAATAAATAGGGGTTGGATATCTAGAATATTTATGTTATGTTTCCTGGAATATTTTAATAAATAATAATAAGATATAAAGAGGACTATTATGTCACTACTATGTCACTACAGGCTAGAAGCCCCCACCCACTAAGTTCAATTAGTCAATATAATAATAATTAAATGTTCAACTTTTTAATTATTAATTAGAACTCAAAATAATAAGAACTCATTATATTATAAATAATACAATAGTGTTTGCCTTTTTTTTATTATCAAAAATATCTGTATTCTTCGATGAAAAACGAAGACAAAGACTCGAGTTTCATGAAAAAAGCCCTTTATCGGATTTGAACGATGACTTACGCCTTACCATGGCGTTACTCTACCACTGAGTTAAAAGGGCCTGCTCAATTCATGACTTAGCCATTTTCCATTATGAGTCTACTGCATATATGTATATATGCAGTAGACTCATAATGGAAAAATAAATTCTATTTACCTGGAAAAGGGGTAAAAAAATTTATCGTTTTTGAATTTTCTGACTTAATGTGAGATAGTGCTAGGCATATTTTATCTGAACAAGAAACGAAGCAATGAGTTAAAATTGAAGAAAAAAAAACGTTCAATTCAAATTCAAATCCTATAGAATCAAAATATAAAAAGACTGTTCGAATCTAGCCATACCATTAGATTATATTGACAATTCCAAAAAACTATCATAATATCATTATAGTATGATGACGGTCGGGCGAATATGCCCCCATCGTCTAGCGGTTCAGGACATCTCTCTTTCAAGGAGGCAGCGGGGATTCGACTTCCCCTGGGGGTAGGGTACTACGAAAGGAAGTTGATCATGGATTATCAATAAGCATATAAAGAATTCTTCCTGGGTCGATGCCCGAGCGGTTAATGGGGACGGACTGTAAATTCGTTGACGACTGTCTACGCTGGTTCAAATCCAGCTCGGCCCAAGAATTCACCGCCCCATGAGTAAGATATAATTAATTTATCCTATAGGAAAGAAGAAAAGAAAGGGTAATGCCTGCTTCGTAGAGAAAGAAAGAAAAAATTTTCTCTATCTTTTTTTTTCATCTCATTGAAAGATTTATTATTTTTATTTAACAATAAAATCAAAAATCACTAGTTACTAATAATCCGTCTCACTCTCGCTAAAGCCCGTGTTTATGTGGATATAATATCAATATAGCATTCGCATATCTGTTACGTTCCAACATGACGAGTAGAATATTCTTATAAAATCCTAAATCTTTCCATTTTCCAATTCGATCCGATCCGGTCGTTCGTAGAGCTATTTACTCGATCGCAGACATTTCTGCAACATTTCTAAGAGAGGAACGAATAGTCAATTTTGAAAGAGGCCACCAATCTAGCCTTCAACCTCTCAACTGCTCCATCAGCTGTTGACTTTATAGACCCACTTGTAGCCAACTCTTTCCCTAGAGGAAGATATAAAGTGGATGTAGGCCCGACTTTTGGCCGAACCACTATAAATCTTGTGTTCTTTACTATTACAAGTCGCTTATTTTATTTCGATAGGTAAAGTATTTCAAATATATTGCTGAAATATCGATTTAAATTCGCAGGAAATTCTAAAAAAAAAGGGCAGACTTACCCATCGCAATATCAAGCAATTGCAATCCTTGGCATCACTCAAAAGCAAGCAAGCTTTAAGCAGCAAAAGACTCTAGGGCTGAAGTCCTATATAGGAAGTACTTTAAGCAAACGATGGTTCCGCTGGAGTACATTCCTTTGAGAAGTACTTTAAGCAAACCATAGTTCCACTGGAATACATTCCTTTGGATAAAGCAACCCAATAATAAAATGACGCATGCTTAAAGATGGTACCAAGAGATTACCAATATGGACAACCAGCAAAAAGTAATGGGCAAGCTGACCAGCACCAACAAAAGACCTCTCGGAGGCCCACGTTTCACCAAGATTGAAATAAAACTTCCAAGTGTTGAAACGTGAAAAAGCCCTCTTCGGAGGCACAACTCTTCGGAGGATAAAGACCCCTGACGGCTCAAGCCGCAAAATGATAGTTTTCTTCCTCTATGGGTGAGACGATCGGAGGCACCTTCCCTATGGGAAGGCGAGGCGCTTGTTTACTAGCTGAGACAGTTTGTGCGACGAACGTCCAAGTAACTTGTGTTCGCCCTGGGAGTCCATAAGACGACCAGAGGCACCTTCTTCCCCGTGGGGAGGCAAGGCACTTGTTCACTAGTTGAGACAGTTTGCACAACGAACGTCCAAGTAACTTGTGACCGCCCCGTAAATCCATCCAACCATGAGAGAGTAACTCCCAGGCAGTAGCCCCACTCAGAGGCACACGTTTCACCGAGATTGAAATAAAACTTCCATGTGTTGAAGCGTGAAAAAGCCCTCTTCGGAGGCCCATTTCACCAGGAGCTGAAGTGTAAGAGTCGCTCTTCGGAGGTCCACTTCACCAGGAGCTGAAATGATAAAAAAGACCTCTTCGGAGGCACACGTTTCACCGAGATTGAAATGAAACTTCCAAGTGCTGGAACGTGGAAAGCCCTCTTCGGAGGCCCATTTCACCAGGAGCTGAAGTGTAAGAGTCGCTCTTCGGAGGTCCACTTCACCAGGAGCTAAAATGATAAAAAGACCTTTTCGGGAGCCCACGTTTCACCAAGATTGAAACAAAACTTCCAAGTGTCGAAACGTGAAAAGGCTCTCCTCAAAGGCACAACTCTTTGGAGGTACACGTTTCACCAAGTTTGAAATAAAACTTCCAAGTGTTGAAACGTGAAAAATCCCTCCTCAGAGGTACAACTTTCTAAAGAAGCATTTCATCAGAAATGCGGAAAAAAAAAAAAGAAGAAGAAGAAAGTCCTCTTTAAAGCTACACTTTAGCTCTTGAAGGAAGATCGGTTCATCTATATTTTAAAAAAAAAAAAAAAAGAGACCCTTCCTACAAAGACTAGAGTGTTCTTCGGAGGCCCGCTCTACTACATAGGAGAATTCACTTTGTAACATATATATATATATATATATATATATATATATATATATATATATATGCAAAGAAAAAGTGATATTTTCGAAGGGTAGGGCGTGAGAACTCATACGAAACGAGGAGAACTCTATTTCAAGTAGAATAGTATTCCTCCAAGAACGGAATAAATATTCTCCAAAAAGAGAAAAGAGTACAAGTCCCCTCGAAATTGAAAGTATTGCAATGAGCTTATGGTATGGGGGTAACATGGTATAGCTACATTGGCAAAAGTAGTGCTCGAACAACATACCATAAGCCCACTGCAATATTATATAAAGAAACTTGTACAAAAATAAAAAATAAATGCATTCTCAAATATAAACAAGAAGTTTGTACAAATAAAGGATCATTTTATTCAGTTCTATTACAATTTCTTACAGATACAAGTTTCGAAATAAAGAAAGCGGGGGCCGGTACCCGCACAATCCCCAACCAGTACGTGCAAAAAACAAAAAGCTAAAAATTGGAATCTTCATTTCTTCTTGCCACCTTTGGACCCTTCACCCGGCCGGATGGTTATCTTTTTGGGTCGATCTTTAGGCATGAGGGAAGAAGGAGAGGGAGGTACAACTGGTTCAACTTCCGGTTCCTCTTCAGTAGCAATGATGCTTTTCCTCCTCTTCTTTGATATTCCGCACTTCTTTTTCCTCTTTGAAGAAGATTCACTTCCTGGAGTAACAAGTTTAGAAAAAGTTATGTCATCAGAAGGAGTCCGCTCTAGAGATATCGCACCTCCCTCAAGTCCTTCGTCCTTTTTCTCTTGCGAAGCAGCTGGGTCATCCAAGCCCCAAAGGGCACCTATTATTTCTTCCTGTGATCCCAGATGAGGAGTAGGAGTGATTGGGGGAGGCAGAGGAACAGTAACTGGAGGTGAAGAAGTTTGAATGACGCTCGGCGCTTTCTCTACAAAGGAAAAGTTAAAAGTGTCAGTAATTCCCGCAAAAAGAGGAGACAATGGCTCGTCGAGATTCAAGAAATAATCAAGAAGCTCGTCAAATCTGTAAGAAACTAGTAAGTTGTCCCCCTGAGCATTATTAGGGTTACCTAGAGAAGGTTGTGGCATCACATCAACTTCGTAGTCTAGAGCTTCAGCACTCTCTTGTGGCTCATCTACGGCTTGTGTAATTATGGATCCGGTATCAGCTTTAGTAGGAATCGGCGTATGAGAGCTAGAACCAGCAATGTCAACATCGACTGAAGTTGAAGGAGGGACAGGGGCAGTCAAAGTTGTTTCTTTCTCTTGATGCTCTTCCCCCATCATTTCAACTCGCGATCTAGCAAGTTGCTCCTTCCCTCTAGCAAGAGCTGCGCGAGCTTCGAAGTCTAAATAGTGCGCCTCTAGCTCCTCTTCAGTGTACCCGGTGCCTTTAAACATATCAAGCACGGCTTCCCATACTTCAGCTAGGGTAACCTCATATTTGGGACCCAGAAATGCAAGACTGCCACGCCCTAACACACTTTGCAAATAGAACTCAAATAATGTCGAGCCGATGTCAGCTTTGGTAGCTTCATGAGCTTCTTCAGCTGCAATTCTACCAGCAATAGCCTCATCTCGCTCTCTTTCGACTTTAGATAGTTGAGCTTTCAATTTTTCAATTTCCGCAACCTGAAAGCTAGTTTGCCCTTGTAACTGAGTAACATCAGTACGGTAGCCGTCTACAATTTGCTCCAGCCCATCAGCCTTGGCCTCGGCATCCCTTTGCGCAGCATGAGCATCCCGCACCTGCTGCTGGAGCACACTCTCCCTTTGAGAATAAGAAGCGGAGGAAGTGGCAAGCTCCTCTTTGAGTTTCCCATCTTCCGCTTCAAGTTTTTCATTATAATCGGCAATGCTCCTCATTTATGCATCATGCTGCTTAAGGGCCTTTTGCCATTCGGTTTTGTCATTCTCCATGGTCAGCATAGCTTCGAGATTGGCCCGATTCACCCTTTGGAGCTCATCAACAAGTTTTTGCCAATTTGACATCCTCTCAATGTCAGTTTTAACGGCATCAAGGTTCTGTAACACGGCATTTTTATCTATGGGAACCAGGTCAAGGTCAAAGCGAACTCCTTTTAAGCACCAATTTGGAAATCGACTTTGGAGAGTGGCTGGACCTGGTCCAACTTGGTAAGAAAGCCTGTTAATGATTGCCTGGATATCAGTACGGGAAGGGACAGGAGACTGAGAAGGAATAGGAGCAGTAATCTTTTCAGAAGTTGCAGGCATTGGTTGCTCACTGACTTTAGCCCGTTTACTTAGGTCATCAGTTATGTGACTCTTCCCTCTGTCATCGTGATATTTGCGTTTGTGGGAGTCACCCTCTTTGTGGGAAGAATCGTATCGGTCATCCGGTATTCCATAACATTCTTCATGGGCACGTCTCTTCCGAGCCTTCCGAGCCTTCCGAGCATCCGTCTCTTCATCAGTCTCTCTGTGAACAGGAAGATAACGCTTATAGTCATACTGGCCGCGTCTCCCATATTGCTGGAAGTCATCATAATACGAGCCACCTCGCTTCATTGAAGAACCTAAAATTGGAAAAACACAACTTTAGAATTCTTCAAAGTACAAAGAGTCAGAAGCATAAAAGTGCCGAAATATTCTAAGTGTGTGATGTGCAAGCTACGCGCGGCAAACTACGAACCACTCTTTAATTATGGGGTAGTTGTGGGTGTAGTAATTAGCGTCAACTCTTAGGTCGACGGAGTCTGTTGCAGAGTAGAAGTAGCCTCGACCACTGAAGAAGAAACCCCGGTAGTGATAGGATCATCTTTAAAGATCTCTTGTGAGGTGGCAAAGAGGTCACTCAATCCTTCGAAAGTGTCGTCCCTGCTCTGCTTGACAGGGCTGGCTTTCTCAGCTTCTTCGCCAGATTTCTGTGAATGTTGGGGAGATCCCTGAGGCTCTTCTTCCTCAATAACCGGGGCAAGTTCGTCAGATGGCCCCGCAACATCAACAGAAGTGGAGCACTTCACAAGTGAAGCTTCGAGAGCAGGACCTTTTGGTATGGATGTGTCGGTAGAAACTGGGGCATCCGATGCTCTAGCCGGGGAGTCCGGGATTTCATGAGGATGTGTAGAGCGAGAGGTATGCAAAAGTCCGTATTGATGCAAAAATTCGTCTTTCAACAGAAATTGAATGCCTCTCTCCTCAACTGGCACAGCCTTAAGCCTCTCGAAAGTTGGTATATGGCCGGAATCCCTAGAAGGAGGAGGAAGCGCTGAAAAGTAAAAGGCGAAGTTAACATTTGACAACTTAGGCTATGAAAAGCTCAGAGAAAAACATCAGGAACAAAGATAAATGCTCTTACTTCCTACTCTCCAGGTAGCATAGAATCCCGGAGGACAGCGTTCGAAGAATAATTGGCTTAGGAAACCGTGAGCACTTTCGGGAAGGCCAATTATTAATTTACGGTTCCTAGCGCTTCTCACAAGAATGATGGAAGGGTGATCTTTATTTTTGGAAAATGTGCACAAATAGCAAACTTCATCAAAACTCGGAAGGCGATCCAGCGTCCTTCCGAATAGCACACATAACCCCATCAGAATAGCATAGCCATTGGGGTGCAGCTGGAAGGGGGAGATAGCTAGTCGAAGAAGAAGCTGTTGAAGAAAGTCGTTAAAAGGAGGGATAGCTCCACTCATGCACATTTGACGATTAACTGCTACAAAACCAGAAGGTGGTATATCGGCAGTGTCGCTTCTCTCAGGAAGAATGGCATCTGCTTCAGCAATGCCGAACAGAGTGCATAGTTGGCGGAAAACTTTGTATGTCAGCGTGGTTGAAATTCTCTCTGGAGGATTAACCAATGGAGTAGCGATTGGGAAAGTCTCTTCAGCCGATTTTGTTTCTTCTTGTTGAGAAGTCATTCTATACAAGGAACTGGACGTTCAAATAAGAAGGTGCATGTTTCCTAAAAAGTGTGAAGTGTTGTGCAGAACTAACAAAAACAGAAAGCAAACATAACTGAAATTAAACTAGTTGACAATTAGTTGACTATGTGGTTTCAGAACTTGTTAATACAAAACTCAAGTGTAGTGTTAATGCAAACGAATCGGCTTTAACTGGATGTTTTAGTTTTGCTTTAATACTTCACTTGAATTCTTTAGTTCGCAGCATTTCGTTCACACAGTTCATTTAAGTTGATTATTCTTTGCCGACTAATCTGTCATTCGATGTGGGCAGTCAATGGTAGTATATTCGTCCCATTTTTCTGCAAATATTGTGTTTAACAGGTTATTAGCATTAGAGATAATCTGCAAAGAAGTACAACAAAATTCAAGTCCAAATAGTTCAAAGTTCAAACAGTTCAATCAAAGTTGTCTCAGGATTTCACAAGTCCTAGGTCGTCCAGCGACCTAGCATAGGTCGCAACCTTCTTAGGTCACGCTGTGCAAAGTAAAGGATAAGGCATTACAAACTCGTCCTAGTGTTAGCTCGGCCGCGACCTAAAGCCTATGTCGCAAGAAAGTTTGGTCGTGCAGTTCTTAGCTCGAGTAACTCTTAGCTCATGCAAAGTCTTAGGTCGCACGAATATTAGGTCGTTCAGCGACCTAGTGTAGTTCGAAACTATTCCTTAGGTCGCAAGGGTCCTTAGATCGCGAATTATCTTAAGTCGCTCAAATTCACTAGGTCGCTAACTTCCTCTCCACGCAATGCTTCACCAGACCTGATAGCCCGCTATCAACTACACAGAAATCCATCATCCTCTTCGTGAAGTTCATCATCTCCACACATCACCGAATCACTTGAAAAACGATTCAAAGCATCTCCAATCCATTGTACATTCAATACAT